>CM035142.1:34187400-35539160 GCA_020205605.1 Panax ginseng | reverse complement strand
CTCAATTTTTGAAATAACTTACAAATTTTTTTTTACCTTATTCAATTTTTAACACCTACTCAATTTTTAACCCCACTCAATTTTATTTTTTTAATTAGAGATACCCAAGCGGCCAAGACTCGGTCCTAAATCTCATACATCAATATTTGTTCAGCACTTCAGCCACAAAATAGAGAGAAAAGGGGCAAAGCCAAATCGCAAAAGTCAAAGTCTTTTATTAGTATTATTAAATTGGATATTTGGATGCATTTATTTAACCCGAAAGTATAAAGTATTAAAATAATTAAAATTGGGCAAAGCTATTTTGCCCAAACCCCGCCAAATTTTTTTAACTTACGAATAATTTTGACAATTATCATTATTGCTTCCTCGGCCATTTGGTTGTTAGACCACAGTTTGAACATTTTCCAGATTCGGCAAATCTTCAAATCCGAGCCTCTAGATGTTATAGATCTAACATCTAGCAACCCAGATCATCCTTAGACACCTTATATAACATCTTTAACACACAAAAAATAACATCAAACCACAGATCGATGGTCAAATTGTATGGCTAGGGTTTATACCTTCTTTGATCGATTTTGATTTTTGGCTTTTGATTTGTTATGGTTAATCGTGGGGCTGTTCTTAGGGACTAATATGTTAGAGAAATTCGTAGGTTTTGAGAGAGGATTGCTTGGTTGAGTGTTTGATGAGAAAATGAGAGCAAATGATCACTTTTCTCTCTCTAACTCTATATATAACATGTTGTAATGCATTGGCTGAGACATGGTTGCTGATTTGTGTTGATTTCAGTCACTCTAAGAAGTCAAGAGTTGTCCAACAACCCCAACAACTCTAACACTTGGCAAAAACCAATAATGCAAGAGGGGTATAATGGTCTTTTTACATGGAATTTTAATGGCAATCTTGTCATTTGGCAAACCCTTAGGGTTTAACCCTAAGGTTTAGCATAAATCAAATATAGGATTTCCAATTTAGGGTTTGCACAAAATAAAATTAAATAAATTTTAGTTTCTAAAATTTTGAAATTAGGGTTTCCTAATTATGATTAATTTTCTAACTAATTTATACAGGAACATTAGGGTTTAATATCTCTAATTATAATTAACTTTGCTAATTTAGCGATTAGGGTTTATACTTTTGGTAATTAGGGTTACTGTAAGACCCCAACTTATTATAAATAAAATTAAATTTCCTCTAATTATTATTGTGAATAATAAGGTGTTAAATTGATATAATGTTTTGATTATGGGTGAAATGTGCAAATTTTGCAAAATAAGCAAGTGGTTATAAAATAATCATTGTTGTCGGGGAATTTTCGTTTGGTCGTGGAATATTCTTGTTGTTTGGGAATATTCGCATTTACGTGGTGTGATCATTGTGGGCCCCATAACAGTAATAAGCTGTTAGATGAAGAAAGCGACAAGTTTGAGTTTTTATAAATAACGGCGTAGTTATTACAAATTAACACTTTGTTGGAATACCCCGGTGGTTAAAATACAATATCGGTGGTGGCACAAAGATAGACACGCTTTTTTATAAAAGTATTTTTGAATTATTGATTCTTACGTAAGAAGGCACTACTCAATAATTATTCTGATAATTATTGTTCAATATTTTATTTTATTGGTTCAATAATTCTTTGCGTTGATATTTTATATTATTGTTGTTTCAATAATTGTCACTGCATAGTATTTCCCATTATCGGATTAATAATTCATATTATTTGAATAATATTATGAGGTAGCATTATTGGCAATGTCTAGAAAGTTCTGTCAAGGAGAGGTTTGGTCACCTAATTGCGCGCCAGTAAGGAGAAATCCTTATTGGAAAGCCCCCGCTTTCCTGGGAACTGCCTGGTTGTCATAATTGTGATTCTGTAATATTATTTGTGAATAATTAATTATTGATTTATATGATAAGAAAATATTTATTTGATGTAGATATAAATGATGGATTTATTTATGTGGTTATAAATGAAGGAATTAAGGTTGATGTATTTTATCAGTATTTTGTCGGAGTGGAGGTATTAAAAATCACATGTTTATGGATTTCGGATATTTTCTGTTTGGAATTTGGAAAAACTCAAAGCTACAAAGTTGTAGAGAATTCGATTTCGTGTGAAATGGACATAAAATTCGTATTTTTCTGATAAACGGGCTATTTTCTATGAATTACTGAAGTTTCGGAAAATAAAATGATTTTTATTAAATTATGGGTGGGACCCACTTTTTGGTTGGTGTTGAATGCTCATGGGCTGCTGAAAATTTTCAGAATTGGTGGCTAGCTTGATTTAAGGATGGCATGCATAGGAATAATAAGAAAGAAATAATATATTTTATTATTTTAGTCTCCTATGGCGTTCTAGCATTTTCCTATAAATAGACGCTTAGGTTAGAATTGAAAATCACACCAGAAACAAGTTTTCTTTCTCTTTAGATTATCGAGCGTATTTTTGTGAGTATTTTGATACTTTGAGTGTGACGCCCCCAAAATAGGTATACATCACCCATCATGAGTCGCCAAATACATGGTACAAAATTCAAATACAATCTTAAATATACAACATGAGCTGTGAGTTTTAATATAAACATTGTCTTCTAGACAGCATTAAAACTCAAAATAAGTCCTCAATACATTTATTAACACATTATTTCACAGAATAGTGAGGACTACTAATGCTATCCTCTGGACCATCACTCCGTTCCCCGACTAGTCCCTGCTACGTTCTCATTTCCTAAAGAGAACAGTGAAAAAAAGGGTGAGCTCAACTAGACCAGTAAGAAATATTATGACTAAGATAATGCAGAATAATTTATCGTTAGCCTTCAACAGTGTTAAACTGATAAAATATAATAAATATCAAGTTTAACTGCAGCGGAACAAGCAATCCATTAGAAGAGTCAAGTAGAGAATAAAATCTACTATCTTCTATGATTTAAAAGGCTTTTCATCACTTTTATCGCTGGGACTCAGCTTAATATATAATCCACATTATTCCTGCACTACGGCCAAGGATAATCACTAGTATCACAACCACAAATTATCCATGCACTACGGGCCAAGGATATTCGTGTATTCATCAATGGTCATGATCATGCCAACAACTGTCCATCAATGCACTACGGGCCAATGAGGACTTTTACCACATCATTTGTAACATTACGGTCATGATTACACCGAATAATCCCTGATCATAATCATACCAAGTCCATCTATGCACACTACGGTCGAGATGACTTTCAACAAAATATAAACATGAGGATGATGACAATGATATAAGAATTCAATAAAACAAGTTCAAGAATTAATTTATCCAGAACTAATAACGTCCAAATTGTCAACATGATACTTCTTTGTAGAGTAAAATTCAAGAATGCTCGAGAAGAATATTTCCATGAAAAGATATTGGATGAAGCGCAAATATCAAGGATATTCCACTAATTTCATGGAGTATGAAGTCAAAACTTTAACCAACCTGAGTATAATAAAGAATGAAATAACAAAAGAAATCACCGGGCATGCGATAGACCGCACGTGCAAAGTTATTCCAAGCTGAATAATAAATAAAAGAACTAGGTCCACGTAAAATGCATGAGATGAGGATATTCCAACAAAGATAATAAAGAATGGAATCGGTCCCACGTAAAAACGCATGCATGTGATATATTCAATAGCATAATAAAGAATGGAATAATGTAAGAATTTCATCAAATATAGGGTAGCTTGGCGTATCTGAGTTATTCAATGTAATAATAAATAATGGAATAATGAAGTTCTCTTCATGAATACAAAAGAAATAATACCCTTTACCGTAAAAGAAACTGGATATAAGAGTAGGAAAGTAGCAGAATACTTTTCTATAGTTTCTCTATAATTTCTCTCTCTAGAGTTTCAGTGAATTCGTAAGAAATAATGAAGGAATGAGCTTCTATTTATAGGAGAATGGAAAGATACTATTTCAAAAATAAATCACGGACACAACAGAATGTCAGACGAATAATTTGTAAATTCACGGGCTTCAGACGTATCAGTACACTAATTAATACTTTGAACCAATAAGGGAGTACCCTTTAAAATAATACCCACGTTGCTAAAACAAAAGCTTTCAACAAATGTTATACCAACCAATCAGAAGCTACCTCCATCTTAAGGTAATGCAAATTTCAAAGTGTTAACCAATGAGGGAACACCCTCCTTTATAAAGTATTGAATATGAAGCATACTTGGAATATTTGGCCAACATTTGTTCATAATTTACCCCATTTCACATGCCATCACACTATATAATACTAATACTTTACTCCACCACTTCCACTTTTCCACCAAAAATTTCACTCACATAATCCACCCATAATATTCCACTCACCTCATTCCTACAGCACATCCACACACACCCACAATTCCCTTCCTTACAAGACATCTTCCCCCCACCCTCCTTTTTCTCCCACCCCACACAAATATACATGTAATATATATATATATATATAATACATATATATATATACTTTATAACTTCCTTCCGATTATTTGAAAAATGGGTAAATGGGGGTTCATAAAATAAAATCTACATCAAATACTTCATAAAAATTCCTTCAATATTTTTAACAACATTTATCATCATTATTATAATTCACAATATTAATCGACCAGGTCGTTCCCAGGAAAGAGAGGGCTTTCCAATAAGGATTTCTCCCCATTGACGCGCAATTAGTTGACCAAACCTCTCCTTGACAGAACTTCTAGACATTGTTAATATTGCAAATAATAATATTAATAACTTTGTCATCTCAATTATTAATTTAATAATATATAAAATATTGACAATAATTGAATCAATTAACGTGAGATATTATGCAGCAATTACTGTAGCAATAATTGAACAAAACTGAGTGACTTCTTACGTAAGCATCAATAATCAATCTGCAGTAATACATCTTTAATGCAACTACGCGTATTATTGTACTTTTAACACCGGGTGTTTCAACAGTTGACGATAAAACTTCCACCGTTATTTTCATAAAGTATTTTTGTCGTTTTCTCAATCTGACAATAATTCTGTTGTGGGGTCCACCAATGATTGTGCCGTTGTACAAATATTCCCTGTTAAAACGAATATTCCCCGACCAATCGAATATTATATAACAACTTGCGTACTTTGCAAAATTTATAAATATTACCCACAACTATAACATTATATCAAATTCATTCCATAATATTCAAAAATGATATTTATAGAAAATTTATCTTTATTCATAAAAGTTGGGGTATTACATCATATATATATATTATGTTCGTTAATTTCGAAATATGGTTATACAAGTGTCCTCACTTGGATAATCATTATAGTTAAACACATGTTGATATATATATATATATATATATATATATATATATATATATATATATATATATATATATATATATATATATATATATATATATATATATAAGTCGTCTAAGCTATTTGACCAGCTAGACACAGATTTAGAAATATCGTTGAATATGATAAAACCTTTTTATATCCAATCAAATTATTTTGGTTCGGATTCCAGACTAAGTATGAACATCCCGATCAAGGAAAAACTTTTATGCACCCAAGGCGGACAGAGTGAACGATAATATCATTTTTGCATGCAGTATTGATCAATACAAGGCCCATGGGATGTACACCCTCGCGCCCGTAAGTTATGACAGTTTGCAGATGAAGTTCTGTTAAACCTTATCGAAAATTTAAAACAATGTTCATAGTATGTCACCTTATCCCTATTTATAGTCAATACGTAGTTTCAAAAATGTGATATAGAGTTGTATGTTATTATTATCGGTTTAGTTTACTTCACAACTATTGAATCGTTGTAGAAGTGATGAATAAAGAAAACATTTAATTCTTTCAGCTAATTATATTTATAATTGTTATTACTTGCTGGGCACTCAAATGTTCATCCTTGCTTAATTAAAATGTTTTCAGCTAAGTGTGAACAGCTAGAAGGTTCGGTCAAGAACAAGGGAAAAGGAAAGCAAAAAGAATATGTTTAATAGTATCTTTTGTAATAGATAAATTGTATTAAGACAATGATATGTATTATCTATCATGTAAGGAATTATAGTAAAGGTTGCGTACTTGGGATTAGACTCTGATAAATGTAAATTAAGTTTGATTTTTATATTATTGTTATTATTATTAGTATTATTCCGCTCATAGAAATGGTATCGTGAAGCACCGAGTTCGGGTTTCATGTACCTGAATTTGGGGGCGTCACATAAATATTGGTTAGAGATTTATGCATTAAGTTAGTATTTAAATTATGGATAACTGAAAATGTGTTGGGACAATTTATGGAAGAAAAGGAATTTAAGAGTTATAGTATAATAATTAGTTTTGTACATACTAATTATTCTAAAGAAATGGTTATCTTAACTAAAGGTGTTATGAGTATAAAATTCACAAGCCTAGTATAGTAGTGATACATATTACAAGTGTGTCATTACTTAAAGTAAACTAAATAATTTAGCATTAAGGTAAAGTGTGTCACACAAACAGCTTTATATTAAATCGATATTAAAATAACGTGGAATTGGGAAAAAGTCAAACATGGCCTAGACCCCTAATATTTTATTGTTGAGATTATGAGTTTGAGTTATATAACTCTAGTAAGTGGTATCGTATGTGTTAGATTGCTTTGACTTGGTTTAAAACTATTTCAAAGGCAAACTCGGATATTTTGCAAACTGAGTTTTATAAACATGGAGTGGTTATATTTTAACCTTGTAAGCATGTGTAGAAACATGTACAAACGAGTATGTCATGTGATTTGAAGTTGCCTTGCATGATTAGTTTGACCTAGCTATGCATGGAAATAGGTAGGACGTGTTGGTTCAAGCCCTTTGAATACCATGAACCTCTTAGTCGCCTTAGTGTATATTTTTAAAGGAACTTGTGTACTTAAAGTTCTAAACGTGATAACATACGTACATGGCTTAGTTAGCTATGAAATGAGATTTAAAGTTGCACCTAGTTGCTTTAACTTGGCCTAGAATGACTTTTAAAAGTGAACTTGAACGCCTTGCAAACTAATACCTATGAGCATTGTGTTGCCTACCCTCTGAACTTGTAGGATGGCATGCTAGTATTATGTTATGTCATTAAACATGACCTATAAATGCACTTATCTAGTTTGACACCATAAAAGTCATTAGAGCATGATTATAAAGTAAGTTTTCAAATGATATACCATGTTAGTCATATGAATACATGTGAGCATGCGTATTGAAATTTGTTTAACATCGTTATATGGTTTGAGGAGTACGTGGTTAGACCCTTGTTGTATGAAATCGCTTAGCCGTGAAATAAATGGCAATAAAGTTATAAAGTGTTAAAACAACTTGAAGTAAACACAAGTGGCACCAAACTTGGACCAAGACCTCTTAACGGGTGTATGTGTTATGTTTTAGCATGATAAGTAATGAGGTGTAAATTGGGAAATAAATTTTTCCAACTGGTCTGCAGTCGGGGGGACTAGCGCATTGCTTCCCCTTCCTAAACTATGTAATAGCATGACTACATTGCTTGATGACAGATGTTGCTTAACTATTTCAAATAGTAAACTGAACCTTTAGGCATATGTGTAGGAATGCCTTAAGCTTCAATACTTGACCTAAGTGGTGTTTTAAGTATATGAGCAAGTAATGGTTATATTAAACCCAGATTTGTTAAGTTTTAATAAAAATTGCAAAACGAAATAATAATGTGGATCAAGCATCCATGAGTAACGAACACATAGCTAGTAAAGTGTGTGATAAAGGTGTATGAATGATGATGTCAAGTATGTGTGACTACGATATACTTATACATACCTCATTCTACTAAGAGTACGATAAGAAAGTGAAATGAAGGTTCTAAGAACTGAGTTAGAAAACAATGTAACAATTGTTATTATATTAAGAATGTAAGGAAATGTATGACTGATGGGTATGAATCCATGATTATACAATTGTGTAGGAATACACGAAGTGCAGATAATGATAAGTAGTTAAGTTGTAGTTGATAAACTACGAGCAAGGCAAGTCTTTCAGTTCCTATTTGATATATGAATTCAATAACTGTTAGTTGAGCTATATTATGCTATGAGAATGTTGATGTATATATATATGAAATCCATATGAGATATGTATGAAATTTGAAAATTGATCTTTGATGATATGCTTATGAAGTAAATCTCTATGCCTTTTATGTGAGAAGTAATATGTGTAGTAAATATTAATTGATTATGAATGCATGAACTGAGTATATTATTATATGCTATTTGATGCATGAAAAATGTTAGAATAGCTGAGTTGTCGAGCTCACTCTTATAAATAACCATTTTTGCAGGTTAAGGACTCACGGTAAAGATTACGTGCTACTTAATTGATAGAGTTCAATAGTATCGAAGGAGATTGATTTATTTATTTAAATATATGCTCTTGAACCATGTTTAGGTTCTAGGAGATGTACATGATAGTAGTTCACGATGTGTAATACATGTTGAGTTATAAAATTGTACTATGTGATGCATAGAGGAATCCGATTCGAGATGTAAAAATTTATACAATAATTCGAATAGAATGAATCATAACATAATTTGATTCAAGGATATGTAATTTGTTAGTTCCCGGAGGCACAATAGTTATCTAGAAGGGGGGTTGAATAGATATTTTAAAATCTTTTTGTTTTAACTTGTTAGTTGATAATGATTAAAACTCAGCGGAATTAATATTTGTTTTAATCTCCCTTAAGATAATGAGTTAATGAGACTGAGGCAGTTATGGCAGATATGGTAGATATGGCAGTTATAGCAAGAATGTAATAGACACAGTCGTTTTAAGTGGTTCAGAGCACTTAAAGCTCCTAGTCCACTCTTCTACTCCTCGAGTAGGAAATCCATTAAGGTTGTCTTTTACACTTTCTGAATCACACAGATTCCTTCTAGACTAGCAGTCTAGGAACTTCTTAGTTCACTCTTGAACTCTTCAAGTCCAGCCGACTTGGCTCTTCACAGTTCACTTAGAACTCTTCAAGTCCTTCTGACTTGGAACTTCTTACTTCAGTTGATTGGTAGTTGTTGAGTTCTTGATTGTTTCTACTCAGTTGTTGTTAAGCACTTGTTCGAAAGAACTGAGTAGCTGAGCAAGATTTCTATTTTTCTCATATCGTAGAGTTGAGCGTTGAGAGTTCTTATCCGTTTTGTTCAATGCTTGTTTGCCCTTCTCATCTGTACATGTTCTGCATATATGTGTTCCTTGAAATCTATCTGTTGAAGCCTCTTCTTGAAGCATTAAATGCGTTTGACATTTCTGAGCTTTGATGGAGACTTTTCTGCACACCTTCTGATTTGCATTCTGGCCCACTGACACAGCAGTCTGCTTTCTCACCTAACACCTAAAAGGTGTTTTCCTCTGTCCTATTGTCCTTTCCTTAGCTTCTTTAATACGTTTCTTTCGTTATATACTAAGGATATCTTTTGTACCGTTGGGACTGATGAGGACTTCAACATTTAAAACTTATTCCACATTTGTTGGAATTTGTCTCCTAACAAAAGGTAGGGCTCGATGCTTCTGACATATGGCAGATGTAATTTGTTAGTTCCCGGAGGCACAATAGTTATCTAGAAGGGGGGTTGAATAGATATTTTAAAATCTTTTCGTTTTAACTTTTAGTTGATAATGATTAAAACTCAGCGGAATTAATATTTGTTTTAATCTCCCTTAAGATAATAAGTTAATGAGAGTGAGGCAGTTATAGCAGTTATGGCAGATATGGCAGTTATAGCAAGAATGTAATAGACACAGTCGTTTTAAGTGGTTCAGAGAACTTAAAGCTCCTAGTCCACTCTTCTACTCCCCTAGTAGGAAATACACTAAGGATGTCTTTTACACTTTCCGAATCACATGATTCCTTTTAGACAAAGCGAGTCAGAACTTCTTAGTTCACTCTTGAACTCTTTAAGTCCAGCAGACTTGGCTCTTTACAGTTCACTTAGAACTCTTCAAGTCCTTCTGACTTGGAACTTCTTACTTCAGTTGATTGGTAGTTGTTGAATTCTTGATTGTTGCTACTTAGTTGTTGTTAAGCACTTGTTCAAAAGAACTGAGTAGCTGAGCAAGCTTTCTCTTTTTCTCAGATCGTAGAGTTGAGCGTTGAGAGTTCTTGTCCATTTTGTTCAATGCTTGCTTGCCCCTCTCATCTGCACATGTTCTGCATATATGTGTTCCTTGAAATCTATCCGTTGAAGCCTCTTGTTGAAGCATTAAATATGTTTGACATTTTTGAGCTTTGATGGAGACTTTTCTGCACACCTTCTGATTTGCATTTCATTGCTTGACACAATGATCTGCTTTCTCACCTAACACCTGAAAAGGTGTTTTCCTCTGTCCTATGGTCCTTTCCTTAGCTTCTTCAATACATTTCTTTTGTTGTATACTAAGGATATCTTTTGTACCGTTAGGACTGATGAGGACTTCAACATTTAAAACCCATTCCACATTTGTTGGAATTTGTCTCCTAACAAAAGGTAGGGCTCGATGCTTCTGACATATGGCATATGATACTCTATGATTCAGATCGTGGTGTCTTGTCACCTTGGTGCTTGGTCTGATGCTATCCAACAAGAACACTACGATTTCTCTTAAGAGACTTGCACACTGCGATCTTTACTTGCTTGTGTTTGCAAGCTCTACGTTTCCGAGAGTACACTACAATCTCTGAGTTGGCTCGGCAAACGTTGGGACCACTCTACAATTTTCGAAGAGGTCCTTCAAGGCAGGCACACTACTATCCTCGATGCTCTACATTTCTGCCTTGGATTCTGTAATCTTGATCAACTTGATACACTACGATCTATCTATTTCACTTCAAGATGTAGATCAACCTAACAATTTTGATCTATCACTAAGTCCTTGTACACGTATTTCTCTAAGGACTTTACATATAATCATGAGCATTTATATTTAAACATTAAATCATAATATGCATTCTCCCAACAATCTCCCCCTATTTGATATTGACAGAACCAAGGAAATTTGTTGTCATGATTATTAGTTTCTAGATGCATTTGCAGGAAAGTAAACATGACTTAATATTTCAGTGAGCAGCTGAAATTTCTAGAGAATAAGCATGAATTTATTGATGTTTAAAGAATAGATATTACAGTTTGGCTTTACATCAATAAGAATATAAGTTTCAACTTATCTCTATTTCTTTGATCTTTTGCGAGGAGGATTGGCATACTCCTCAGCTCTACTTTTCCTACTTGCTTCATCCCACCTGGCTAGATCTTCCAACTCACTAGGGCTTATTCTTGGATTTTGATCATGCCTATTCATGAATGCAGGATCTCCAGTTGGCATTCTTAGGCCTATGGTGGTGACATTTTGTGAGCTGGTAGCTGGCCCTATACTCCTTATTGGTTAAGCCATTAAAACTTCCTGCTGATCAGATCGTTGAGTCTGATGGCTGGATCGTGGAGTCTATTGGGATCGTGGAGTCTGTTGGAATTGCCTTATAGGAGGACTCCTTGAAGCTTGAGTTTGGAATTGTCCTCTGCCCCTTGCCCTTGCCTCTTTGAACTCCTTTCCCTTTATTCTCCCCCTTTATGTCAGCATCAAGTGTTCGAATGTCTTCGGATAGTCGAGTCACTCCTTGGACGAGCTCGTTGAGTTGGCTTTGCGTTTGAGAAATGTCCTCTCGATTTTCCTTGATCAGAGCTTTAGATCGAGCTTCCCTGTTTTTGAAGACGGCTAAGAACATTGTCAGTTTATTGTCCTTGGTTGACGTAGGATTGTTGAAATTCTTTGACGACGGTTTTCAAATTGATGATGTTCTCCATCATAAGTTTATTCTGGGCTTCCTGAGTGTTCTGTAATGTAAGAACAGCATCTATGTGTCTTTTGGCTGCTAGGAAGTGAATATCATCCCTGTCCTTTATGCTTTTAATCATTTCCTTGATAATCTCCCTCAGCTTCTTAGTAAGCTCAGCGTTTAGGGTGCCTGGGAGATTATTTGCAGCAGTGGTCATGTTTGTCAGTCTGAGATGAATGAGTTCTGAGTGAGCTTCAAGGCTATCATCGATGTCCTTGATCACTTTCTTGGACACTTCTGTCAACTCAGCTTTGGTGGGCAGATCTGAGAGTAGTTAACTGAGTTGTGGATTGTTTAAAGGAGGGGATGTTTTCTTGTATTGATCTTGCAAGGAGTAGAGGGCAAGATCAAGGTTGAAGTATTCTTTGGTGGATGAAGAGGGACTATCTGATGGAGGGGACTTCGTTTGGGTGTCTGAAAAAGGTGGCTCTACGATTTGAGCTTGGGACTCTACGATGGGGCTAGGGTCATCAATCGTAGAGATGATGGGAGTTGGGATCAATATGAAGTTAGGCGTATTTGGTTCATCAGTTACAGAATTTTGGGATTCTGTAACTAGGGATTGACTTGGTGGATTTAAAACTACTTCCAACCAGCTTGGAAATTCATAAAATTGGCTGAAGAAAGATAGTGGATAGTGATTAACTCTAAACATGATTGGGATAGATAATACCTCATGCGCCATCCTTGAGGAGGGACCATTTGTTATCAGCTTCTTGGCAAAGTTGAAGTTGCCTGGAAATCCATGAGCTAGCACAGAGATGGCTGGATATTCTTTGAAGCTCCAAAACATGTGACTCCAGGAGTTTAGAATTTGAGCTTGATGATAGGGCATCATAGGGAGAAAGGAGAACAACTGATTGTAGAGATAACTCCTATACCCATCACGGCCCACGCCTGTGATCTCAAGTTCATCATCTTTGTCTTTCTCTTCTTCTCCATCTCTTTTTGAGGATTCCACTATGTCAATAACTTCCTTTTGATTTTCTTGCTCATGTTCTCCCTCATTTTCTGTAGGAGCAGCTCCTTCTGTAATGGGGATATCATGAGGCTCCCCCTCAACATGATCATTCATCTGCAGGACTAATAGCTCCCCCTCAGCTGGAGCATTTTCTATCATGAGAACTTCAGGTATTTCCCCCTCAGCTTGAGTATTTTCTATCATGAGAACTTCAGGTATTTCCCCATCAGCTTGAGTATTTTCTAAGGTGAGAACTTCAGGTGTCTCCCCCTCAGCTTGAGCTATGTCCTTTTGGCTTTCTTTGGATAGTTCCTTTTTAGCAGCCATCCTTTTGTCTTCCTCCTTGAGTACTCCTTCATTGACAAGGACATACTTCTTAACCAATTTTTCGTCTTGGTTTTCTAGGCTGAGCCACACCCAGGACTTCCTTGAGCTTTAGCTTTGTCCTGTTGATCAGTCAGAACATCTGGTGCAGCAGCTTCCTTGCTAGAGGTGGTTGGTCTGGTCTCTACAATCGGTAGAGACTCTACCATCGAAGAGACAAATGGCCTCTTGGACTTGTGACTGAGTTTGTTCTTCAGCAGCTGTGATATAGTGGCTCTGTCTTCATCTGCCTCAGCCTGCTATTCTTTTCTTCTTAGGATCCTCAGAGTCTCAATATCAGAGGACTCTACAGGCATATCAGTGGTAGATCCTTGAGGTTCTTCTGTCATTCTAGTCTTTAGCTTTCTATTGCCTTCTCTTTTTCTGACAAGGGCAGTGGGTTCTCCCTTGTTGGTCTCTTCCTCTTCTTCTTCAGTTTCTTTGACGACTAACATGTTTCCTGGAATCCCTGATTCCTATATATCTCCAGTTCTTCCACTGGACTCTGACATCATGCGTACATTCTCAACTGGGTTCCTTTTCTAGTTCTCAAACAGCTGCTGAGTTATTCGTCGGTTTGGATTGATGGATTCTCTTTCATTTTCCCCAATTTTATCACCCAAAGCAGATTGTAGGATGATGCTTATAAATCGCCCGTAGAGCATCTTTTGAGAGCTCTTTGTCTTCTTCGAGCTGGTGATCCATTTCCCAATCCATTCAAGTAGTAGAGCTCCATATTTGAGTTGCATTCCACAACTTATGGCAGTCATGAGCTTGAGTTGTACCTCATTTACAGAGTCTTGGCCAGAGCTTTTGCAACATATGCACTTCCCAATAATATCGGCCAAAAATCTGTACCTCTTAGGAAACTCCTTTTTCTTGTAGCCCTTGACCGTGGGGATTTTCTTGTGATGCATCTTCTTTAGGCCTTCATAAAAGTTAATGCCATTTATGATCGAGAACCCCTCATTTTTGAAGCCTAGGGCTAGGTTGATATCCTCAAATCTGAGTTTGATTTCCACATCCTTGACCCTCGTGGTGATAACGTTATATTCGAATACCCCATTCATGTAAAACTCCTTTATCAGCTTTGGGTAGATCCAGGTGCTCATACCCAGAGCTTCTTCGAGACCTACCTTCTTTATCAATGTCAGAATCTTGTGAAATTTGGGTTCAGCAGTTTTGAACTCATCGAAGCATAGTCTGTAGCCAGAGACGATGTTGGAGGCTGCCATTCATTTTTTTACAAGGAGTATGGTTGCTTAAACTTTCTTAAGGGTTAGGGTTTCTGCTTTTAGTGAGAGAGGATATAGATAAGCTTTTTGAACTTCTGATTTCAAAAGGCATTTTCACACTGTACTTGTAGTTTCCCTCTCTCCACTTTTTTTGTTTAGTGGAGCATGTGTCAAATTCTACTTGGCTCTGCGAATTTGACTGAGGAGGATTGTACTGAATTACCCTTAGCTCCTTCTGAGCTAATGTGTCCTTAGTGAGGACTACGATCGTTGAGGTAGCCTTTGTGATTGTTGAGTCTGCTCAGCATTCGTCGTGTCTGAACTACAATCGTCGAGTCTGTCCAGCAATCGTCGTGTCTAAACTACAATCGTTGAGTCTGTCCAACAATCGTCGTGTCTGAATTACGATCGTCGAGTCTGACCGGATCCTTGTGATGAGTTTTTGACTTAGCATTCTTTTAAGGTAACTCAGGAAGGGCCAACCTCATAGAGTGAATCAAGGGTTAGGTTTGTTCCTGAGGCGCTTATCAGAGGGGTTGCTTTGTTTTGAACTTTCTCATCACAGGATGCTCCTTTGTTTTGTTGATGGTGCTCTACCATCGTTGAGTCTGTGCTATGATCGTTGAGTCTGTGTTACTCCAGCTCTGCGATCGTGGACTTCCCTTGATCATGTCTACGATTTCAACCATAGCCTTGATATCTGTATGGTTAGCACACACTAGAGCATATATTTCATGGTTGTAAATTAAGCATTCCTAGCTCACTTATTAACTTGTTAAATCTGGATTCATCTAGAGGCTTTGTAAAGACATCATCAAGTTGATTTTCAGTAGGGATATATTGTAAAGATATAGTTCCATTTTGCACATGATCCCTAATGAAGTGATGCCTTATTTCTATATGCTTAGTCCTAGAATGCATGACAGGATTATGAGTTATTGCTATGGCACTTGTGTTATCACAGTGAATAGGTATGGGTTTGAATACAAACCCATAATCTGCTAGCTGATTTTTCATCCATAGGATCTCGAAAGCACAAGATTTGCCGGTGAAGAATGTATTGACTTTTGCAGTTGAGGTAGATACTGAGTTTTGCTTCTTGCTAAACCAGGACGCAAGTTTGTTTCCTAGCAATTGACATGTGCCACTGGTACTTTTTCTATCTATTTTGCAGCCTGTAAAATCAGTATCTGTGTATCCTGTTAGTTTAAATGAAGATTCCTTGGGATACCAAAGTCCCAAGTAAGGTGTACCCTTGAGATACCTGAAAATCCTCTTTACAACAGTTAAATGTGATTCTTTAGGATTAGCCTGAAATCTAGCACATATGCATGTTGCAAACATTATGTCTGGTCTACTGGCAGTTAGATATAAAAGAGAGCCTATCATACCTCTGTATTGAGTTATATCAATACTTTTACCTTTCTCATCTTTGTCAAGCTTGGTTGCAGGAGCAATTGGGGTTTTCATGGGAGAGGCTGATTCCATGCCATACTTATTAAGTAAATCTTTGATGTACTTGGCTTGGTTTATGAATATTCCTTCATCAGTCTACTTTACTTGCAGTCCAAGCAAGAAGTTCAGCTCACCCATCATACTCATTTCAAACTTGCTCTGCATAAGCTTGGAAAATCTCTTACATAGCTTTTCATCAGTAGAACCAAAAATAATATCATCAATATATATTTGAACCAATAAGACTTTGTCTTTATGCTTTCTAAGGAATAATGTTGTTAGACCCCAGATTTTATGAATAAAGATTTAATTTTCTCGAAATATTTTTTTAATATTATGGTGTGGATTTGAGATAATGTTATAGTTGTGGGTAGTATTTATAAATTTTGAAAAGTATGCAAGTTGTTGTATAATATTCAATTGGTCGGGAAATATTTTTTTTGTCGGGGAATATTCGTATGATGGTACAATCATTGGTGGACCCAGCAACGGAATTATTGTCGGATTGAGAAAACGACAAAAATATTTTATAAAAATAACAGCGGAAGTTTTACCATTAATATTGTTGAACTACTCGGTAGTAAAAGTACAGTAATACACGTGGTTGCATAGTAGCACACGGTATTTGTAATACCCGTAAATTTTATGATTTAACATTATTATTAAATAGAGCCGGTGAATTATTTATTTTACAAATGCTTACGTGGCATGAGGAGAGTAACTCAATTGAATTAAAATTGAGCTATTGATGATCGATAAGATAGGTTCATGAAATGTCTTGTGTGACACAATGATGGACTTAGTGAAGGATGATTAAGCATTTGCATGTTTAAAGTCCAAATAATAAATTGGGAGTCTAGCCCAATAAGTTAATTGATGGACTTTTGAGTTAGCCCAATAAACTTGGGATATTTAGAATCCATTCGGAATCCAACAAAATAGTTAACTGAGAGTACAAGGTATTGGTTAAATTAAAATGTGGCGTGGGCGAATGGGCTTTTTGGCTAGCCCTTGTCTATGTCTCTGAGATCTACTCTCTTGTCCCCAAATTAGGGTCACCAAGTACAAAAACGATAGCCTAAACTCTCTTTACTTAAATTTCAAGTCTGCTTTGATCCTAGGCATGCATGGCTAGCTAAGTGACTGGTATGGAGTGATTGAACAACTCCTTAAATAACCATTGTTCATTTCTATTGCACCATGAATCCCAACATTGGGTAAAGCAAGTGTCTGGTCCATGTTTTCTCTTTAAATACAAGCCACTAGGGCGGTCTATTTTAGTGATAAGAGTGTTGGAGAAATCGAGTAAAGAATTCTTAGTTGCTTAAGCATTACCAAATCAAAGGTGTGAGATATCAAGGTTAAAGCTCGAGAAGGTATAATTTCTACTCCGTTCTTAACTTGATTCTTGTTGATTCTCGTTTTTTTTAGATTATTAGGTCAAGTATGATGAATTAGCATGATAAAGGGTGTTTAGAAAGTTTACCTTCGTGCATGAATACGTTAAAAATTATGCGGAATCAAGTTGTGGCTACTCGCAAAAGCAGAGCATGTTCACCGCTTCGAAATCCATGGGGTGCGGTTTTGCAGGTGCTTAGGAACCAACTGATGGGTTCGGTCATGTTAGACCTTGTATTAAGAAATTCCCTTAGGTTGTATGCATATAGTAAAGTCTTAAATTAACCCAACGAACTTAAACTTTGTCGAAGTAGTGTAGACCGAAGTCTCTGAAGGAGCTGCTTCGGACAAAGCGTGATGTCTTCGGACAGAGCGTAATGTCTTCGGACAAAGCATGATGTCTTTGACAGAGCGTAATGTCTTGGACAAAGCGTGATGTCTTGGACAGAGCGTAATGTCTTGGACAAAGCGTGATGTCTTCTTGACAGAGCGTAATGTCTTGGACAAAGCGTGATGTCTTGGACGAAAGCGCAATGTCTTCTGGACAGAGCGTGATGTCTTCGGACAAAAAGCGTGATGTCTTGGACGAGAGCGTAATGTCTTCGACAGCGTGATGATGTCTTCGGAATGAAGCAGCGATGTCTTGAACGAAGCATGTTGTCTTCGAACAAGCCATAATATCTTCGGACATGGCGAGATGTCCGGAACTTCGGAGACAAAGATCGTAACTTGATATAAGGATGGATTAATAAATATTCCTATATACCGTCAGTAAACTATTAGTACACGAATGAGTTCTAAGTAGAGAATTTTACCAACCGGAAAATAAATCTAATACTTGCAAACATGCGTAGAAAAAGGCGATTGGGATTAATAGGCGTTATGATCTACTTAAAGCAATGAACCTCTTAAAACTTCGAGGAAGAAAGATTATGAATAAGCTAGCGGTGGTCAATAGTATGAGCATGTTAGTGTACCATTATGAGTTTTGATGGATACAAGTGAGATAGAAAGAAAATGTGTTATGTGTACATGTTGTTGATATATATCAAGTGTGTTTGGCTAATGAATACCTATACTTACATGAATAGGATAGACATAGTTCGTTGAGGTGATTTTCGCTATTAGTAGTAATCAACGCTAAAGGCAAGTTTCTTACTCTACCTTGATTTCAAGTATGCAAGTTTCTTACTCTACCTTGATTTCAAGTATGCAAGTTTCTTACTCTACCTTGATTTCAAGTATGCAAGTTTTCTATCCCTAACTTATTGTTATTGTTGGGCAAATTCCCTAACCTCACTCAAATTTACAATGAGCAAGTATCCGAACACTATTATTACTGTGTTGCAAGTTCCTTAATTCACACACTTTATACGTTGAATTGTTGTCATATCAATCATATTTTATCAAGCAAATATCCGCTTCTATTAGAAAATCACTTGTATACCTTGGACGTTGTTGTAAGCATTGGACTTATCATTCCTCAATGCATGATGAGAAGCTATCTAAGCCCTTGATTTGGCTAGACTATTATTATGAGTTAAAGAGCTATCCAAACCGATTGATTTGGTGCGGACTATAAATAAATCTCTTGAGATGAACAACCCTCATAGAAGCGGAAATTATATATGTCGAGAGGCACGCGTGCACTTTATGAGTATGATTAAATGTTATGCATAACATAGGGTACCTTAAGCTGATCACCTGATGTACTCGCGGATGTTGGATTACAGTGTAATACTGTTAATTCTAGTAAGAGTTCTTAGTCCTTAGTGACTACTCAGTACTTAATTATGTTGAACCTCGAAATGAATAAATCCTGAGATTTTGTTGATATCCTTCGGTCCATAGCGACACCTGTTGAATACTCTTGGTATTCTTGATATCCTTGAACTATCAATTATTATTATACATTTGAAAGATTTAAATGCTATAATTGCTTGTTCTTCTAGCTATATTGCTTGCTGGGCAAACTTGTTGCTCATTCTTGCTTCCTAAAACATTACGAGTTAAAAGGAGCAAGTAAGGTACTTGAGAAATGACAAGGGAAAGGGCAAGGCGACAAAATAATTTAGCCCTTAAGACTAGAAGTATTATTATTATTGTTATTATGATGTATTCAAGAATGATTAAGCTATGTTAAGCTAATCACAGAATGGTTGTAGTAATGGTTACGGTACCTTGGGACGTGAATATTTATATTACATCAATGTAAATTATTCTATTATTTAGTTGTTAATGATTTTGTAAGATATTAAGTAGTAGTAGCGTGATGCAACCGAAATTGAGAGATATGAGTGTATACGAAATTTTGGGGCATACAAGTATTGATTATTGATGCTTACGTGATAAGTCACTTTCGGTTTTGTTTTATTGGTATTATTAATGTAATAAAGCGAGAATACTTTTATAAAGTTATTCTATAAATAGAATATATTATATTCTATTATGCATAGTGTTGCATAATGTATGCATAGTATTTTTGCATAGTAAAATCTTTTTATATAAAATGAATACTTTTATAAAGTTATTCTATAAATAGAATATATTATATTCTATTATGCATAGTGTTGCATATAAATGTCTGCATAGTGTTTTGCATAGTAAAATTTTTTTATATAAAGCGAGAATACTTTTATAAAGTTATACATTTTATTAGACAATAATTAGAATATATTATATTTTATTATGCATAGTATTTGTATAGTGCTTCTGCATAGTGTTTATATAGTAAAATCTTTTATAAAGTTATTCGTTTTATTAGATTATAAATAGAATATATTATATTTTATTTAAAAGATTTTGCTTTAAATATGGATGAAGTCGATTAAAAGTAAATCAATACGGACCGTTCATGAGTTAGTTCTTATCACGGTCTATTTTTCTATAAATAGAAGCTCATTCATTCATTATTTCTTCTTTAATTAACTGAAACTCTAGAGATAAACTATAGAGAGAAAGAAGAAAAGTGTTCTCGCTACTTCACTACTTCTATATCCAAAGACTCTTCTTTCTAAGGTAGGGAATATTATTTGTTGTACTCATAAGGGGTATTCTTTCTTTCTTATTCATAAAGTGAACTTCTGTTATTCCATTCTTTATTATTACATTTGAATAACTTTGTGTCGCTGGGATACCCTATACTTGGTGAAATTCTTACATTATTTCATTCTTTATTATTATTCATTGGAATATCCATACGTCATGTGTATTTTACGCCGGACCTGGTTCCGTCTTTATTGGTATTCTATTGGAATAACCTGTCTATGCCAAGTACCGCATGTATGGTGATTTCTATTATTATTCCGTTCTTTATTATTACGTTGGAACATCACATGCATGCTTTTTACGCATGACACGGTTCCGATTAATTATTATTCGTTGGAATAACTTTTGTCTATCACAAGTACCGCATGCATGGTGATTTCTTTTGTTATTCCATTCTTTATTATACTCGGTTGGTTAAAGTTTTGACTTCTATACTCCATGAAATTAGTGGAATATCCTTGATATTTGCGCTTCATCCAAATATCTTTTCATGGAAATATTCTTACGAGCATTCTTGAATTTTACTCTACAAAGCAAAGATCATGTTGACAATTTGGACGTTATTAGTTCCTGAATAAATTAATTCTTCAACTTGTTTTATTGAATTCTTATATCATTCTCATCATCCTCATATTTATATTTTTTTTGAAAGTCATCTATGGCCTGTAGTGCATAGATGGACTTAGTATGATTATGACCAGGGATTATTCGGTGTAATCATGACCGTAATGTTACAAATGATGTGAAAAAAGTCCTCATTGGCCTATAGTTCATTGATGGACAGTTTTTGGTATGATTATGGCTATGGATTCTCTTTGGCCGTAGTGCAAGGATGAATTGTTTTATGGCATGATCAAGACCGTTGATGAAAACATGATTATCTTAAGCCATAGTGCATGGATAATTCGTGGTCGTGATACTAAAAAGAATATCATTCGTCAGTAGTGCGAGGGTGATTCGATGATGTGGATTATTTATTGTTTGAGTCCCAAAGTGATAAAAAGTGATGAAAAACCTTTTAAATCATAGAAGATAGTAGATTTTATTCCTACTTGACTCTTCTAATGGATTGCTTGTTTACACGCATGATTAAACTTGATAGTTATTATATTTTATCAGTTTAATACTGTTGAAGGCTAACGATAAATTATTCTACATTATCTTAGTCATAATATTTATTACTGGGCTAGTTGAGCTCACCCTTTCTTTCACTGTTCTCTTCAGGAAATGAGAACGTAGCTGGGAGTAGTCGGGAAACAGAGTGATGTTCCTAGATGGTGCATTAGTAGTCCTCACTATTATGTGAAATAGTGTGATAATAATTGTAATGAGGACTCCTTTTGAGTTTGTATACTCTCTAGTAGACAATATTTGTATTCAAACTCACAGTTTATGTTTTGTCATATTGTACACGATAGTTGTATTATTAAGTTCTATTTGAATTTTGTACCATGTATTTGGCGACTCAAGATGGATGATGTATACCTATTTTGCGGGCATCACAAATGTGGTATCTACTCTACTTCTAGTGAATCCATTTTCAATAAGAAAGTTAGTTAGTGTTTCATACCATGCTCTAGGTGCTTGTTTAAGACCATATAAGGCTTTGTCTAATCTATAAACATAATTAGAGATATATGGATTGATGAAACCTGGAGGTTGTTCTACATAGACTTCTTCTTGAAGTTCACCATTCAGGAATGCACTTTTGACATCCATCTGAAAGACCTTGAATTTCATGTGAGCAGCAAAGGCAAGGAAGATCCTGATGGCTTCTAATCTGGCAACAGGTGCAAATGTCTCATCATAGTTAATGTCTTCTTCCTGAGAGTAGCCCTTGGCCACTAGTCTTGCCTTATTCTTGATTATTACTCCATCTTCATCCATCTTGTTCCTGAAGACCCACTTGGTTCCAATGACATGATGACTTTTTGGTCTTGGTACTAATCTCCATACTTTACTTCTTTCAAATTGGTTAAGTTCTTTCTGCATGGCATCTATCCATCTGGAGTCTTCCATAGCATCCTCTATCTTCTTAGGTTCCATTTGTGACAGGAAGCTTAGATAAAAACATTCATTCTGGGTGGCAGCTCTTATTTTTACTCTTGCACTCGGATCTCCAATGATTAGATCTTAAGTGTGATCTCTTGCCCATCTGTTTCCGGTTGGGACATCTGTCCTGATGCCTTCTTGTCTTAGGCCTTCAAGATCTATTTCTTCTTCTTGGTGTGGAGGTTCGTTGTCTGGCATAGGCCCCTCTACGATCTCATTTCCTTGCTCAACGATTTCACTATCTAGTACTACGATCGTAGTGTTGAACTCGACGACCTCGTTCGTAGTGTCTGAACTGTCGGTCGTAGTGTCTTGAGACATTGTTTTATCCAAGTCTGTTTCATCAAAAATGATGTGAATCGAGACTTCAACACTCAGTGTCTTCTTGTTGAACACTTTATAGGCTTTACTATCTGTGGCATATCCAAGAAAGTCCTTCGTCTGACTTGGGTTGAAACTTTGTCAAGTACTGCTTTCCATTGTTGAGAATGTAGCATGCACAGCCGAATACATGAAATTAGCAGACACTTGGCTTTCTTCCTTTCCACAGTTCATAGGGATTCTTCTTGATCGTAGAGTGTATGAGTGATCTGTTCTGAGTGTAGCATGCAGTGTTGACAGCTTCTGTCCAGAAGTATTCAGGCAGATGGGTTGCTGCTAGTATAGTTCTTCCAGCCTCTATCAAAGTTTTGTTCTTTCTCTCAGTTACTCCATTTTGTTGAGGAGTTCGTGGAGCTGAGAAGTTATGACTGTTGGTCGATTTTGCAACCAATAAACACGCGCAAGTATACGCGGCCCACAAGTAATATATGATAAGTTGAGTGTCGAACCCACGAGGACGAAGTCTTAACAGAAAACAAATACTAAGATAAAGTCGTTACAAATCTTATCTAAACGAGTGAAAGAAATTGTTGGTTAAGCTATTTCAATAAGGAAATCTAATTAAGAGAAGTAGTTGTGCTAGGAAGTTAAGATAGGATTACAACTCCCCTAAGGCTTCACCTAATCTCCTAACTCTCCAAGATACAAACGAATCAAGGAATGGCCAACCTAGGATAAATATAGGCAAAAGCTTCTGTCGAAGGACAAATGCACATCCCTAACCAGCTAGAACACAACATGTCTATTGGTGATGCTAACTAGGTCAAGGTCATTAAGCTCATCCCCAAGGTCACACAAGGCAAATAAGAATATGACTATCCTATTAGCACATTAAGCCCACATTCCAATGTCATGGTCATAACAGGTGTTGTTGTATTTAAAGATAGACAGTAATACCCATTCATCAATGTCCATCACTATCAATACTAATTTCTTTATCAAGCAATCAGACAGTAAGTTCAAAATACAACAACCCATTCCAAAATGATTCATTCTATAAAATAAGAGAGAAAGTTGATTAAGCTAAACCAAAGGTTACATTGCAATCCTAAAAATGGAGTTAGTTCATAACTATGGTACTAACACACATTTTTAATACACTACACATTATCAGATAAATCCAAGGAATAGGAGATTTGGAATAAGAAAACCCATGTGTGTTCTTCCGCCAAATCTACTCTTCACAAGTAGACTCTGAATGTTGGTGCAATAACTCTCGTTCCCTTTACAAGCTTCTTTCTCTTCTAGAAAGATAAAAGACAGAAAAGAAACTAAATCAAAGCTGTAATAAATTCGTTCTGATATCTATCTGATATCCCGTATTCAAAAGCGGCAGCTTCGCTAAGTATATATATAGTCCTCCCATTGATCTAGATCTTAAATACAAGTTACTGTACAGAAACCAGAGCTCGCGCTATGGCGCGAGCATTAACGAAGTCAATGGCACCGGGGCGCCGTTGGTGGCGCTGGGCAGATATGGCGTCTTAATAAAGTCAAGGCCCAGCCATGGCGATGAGGGGCACGACATACAGGTCAAGCAAAGCGCAAAATATCAGAAGCTTTGCCTCGGTATCAAGCGCCAGGGGCATTATGTAGATGGATGGCGCGAATCAAGGCAAGCATATGCCATAGCGAAGAGCCAAGAAAGCGTAAAAGGTCAAACTTTGCTCGGCATTGGCGCCAAGCGCGACTCAAGGCGCTGGGGCTAAGAAAGGAACCAAGAAACTGCACAATTTGCAAGACCAGCCTGTAGATCATTTGAACCTTCAAGAACTAAAATAAATATAGAAAAACTACATAAAAGATTGAAAATAGGCAACAACCTAAGCAACAAAAAGGGCTAAATCGCGGATATAAATCCCATTCATCAAATACCCCCAAACTTAAGTGTTTGCTTGCCCTCAAGCAAACTATCAGACAACTATACACAATTTCATAAGAACAGGGCAACACGAATGCGATTTAGGGCCACGTCTAAAGCAAAAAACAAAAGATCAGAATTGATCCACTCAAGAAGTGTAAAAGGCACCACATATCTAAACTAGCCTTTAACCCAAATGAAGATCATATTGTTTAATCGTGTTAACTAATAAGCACCCAAGCAACTCACGAACATAACAATAGATAAAGACAAGACGCAGAAACATGAAAGGCTCGAAAGTTCTAGAATAGCTAAGAAAAATTTAAGTTAGACAGAACTTGATTACTTTGAGGCAAAACAGAGTACTCATTAGCAAGCTTTTGATCAATGACTCTCAAGTCAAAAGACTTTAGGGCACTAGGTGTTAAACACCCCTAAGAATCTAATAACTCAAGCACAAAGGTCATGTAAACAACATAAGTCCAAAATAGATTTTACGAGCCTACGTTTATGGGCGAGTGCGTTTCCACGCTCCATCTCAACCCACCGTAGGACACAAATAGAAATATATATATATATATATATATATATATATATATATATTATTTTTTATTTTTCAAAACAATAGAGCCGAGAATGCTAAAGCATCTAAACCTTTAAGAACTTGAAATTACAAAGCATAAACTAGAGTACACTATTATCAACGCGGAAGATGACAATCACCCATAGAAAACTACTAGAGAGACAATAGGCCAGTGCTCGCTAAACGGATGGATCCAAGACAGTCTCGAGTTAACAAACACAGACCCCAAAACCGCATAACTATTGCCACAAACCAAGGAAAAAGATATATAAATGCAGGACAGTCCGCCGAAGGCCAAAAACAACACTTAACGCTAACTACCCTCACCCAACATATGGACAATTACCGAAACAAGGCTAGGGTAAGTCAAAATATAATAAGGCAAAATTTAAACTATAGAGTGCCCTTATCATCACAGGGCAAAATCCATATCACATGGCAAGAGTATACCAATTAAATCAGTGAAAGACCCAAAACAGATAGGCATAAAGCAAGACAATACCTGACTTAGTCAAGATATTCCCAAACCAAAGATATACAACCAAAAGCATATAATAAAAGAAACATAAAATACTACTAAGCAGAGACATGCATCCAAGATAAATTAAAGCATGCATCCAAAACCAAAAGATATTAACGATAATAACACAATAGATAGATAATAATTTAATCAAGAGTCTGGGGCTATCGAGCCCAAATACCAACTTAACACAATAATAGAAATATGATAGTCATAACACAATTCATATAATAATAAAATACTAGCAGAAATTCTCCCCCAAACTTGAACATGAGCCAGTGCCCTCACTGGCCATCACCGCAACGTCAAACATTGGCATCCTCGCCGTCATCACCACCAAGGCCAAAGTCTTTATCAGCACCGAACAACTCCAAGTTGTCATCATCATCGTCCTCCACGTTGGCAGGCTAGTACCCATGGTCCTCTTCAAACGGCGGCGGGAACTGCGGTGGATAAGGAGCATAGAGTGGAGGCGCTGGAAATGGGAATGGCATGAAGTCCGCGTCCTCGCCACCTTGAGTAGCATATATATTGGCTAGTGTATCTGGGAATTCAGCATGATAGTGATGAAACTGGCTCTGCCACTGGGCAACCGTGTCAACCTTGCAATGCAAAAAATTTAGGCTATTCATTATCTGAGCAAGGGCCCCCAATCAATGGTATCGGCAGAGAGGGGAATTGAGCGCCGACCGGAGGTTCTCGCCGCAGATGAGGGTCGGGGTCGGTCAGAATACGGCGGCAACGCCGCAAAAATCCTCCTCATCATGGGATGCGATGGCGCACCATCCTAAACGACGTAACGACTAATCAACTGATGATCGATGACTGACATGGGCGGGAGGGTAACATCTTCCGCCTCCCACTGGACACCCGCCCTTTTGGAAAGCCTTGTAATAAGAGAAGGATGGGGAAGGCTAGACATAACCTTGCTTTTAATGGCCTTCTTGATGGATTCGTTGATCAAAGCTCCCACATCAATTTTTAGCCCCATCACAATGGCATAGAGGAGAGTCGCCCTCCCCGAGTGACATCACTCAAATGACTTCGATCACCAAGGTTTTGCAGATAAAGGCATACCAAGCCTTACCATAACGACTGAGAGCCTGTGAAGGAAAGGACGTGCGCTCGCCAGTGTAGTCGTTAGTTTTCCAGACAGTACCAGGCTTACAAAGCTTGCTAATAAGGTCATCAGATTGATAACTCTGAATCCCATTCTCCCTGTAGTCCTTCTTATCAAAATTGGGAGTGCTATACACTTCATTGATGGATTTGACATCGAATGGGATAAGCTTTCCCCTAACAGGCACAGCCGGCGGACCATCCGGAATGGCATTAGCGTAAAACTCCTTGACCACCGCTACCACAGCAGACTCCGGCGGTTTGGTGAAGTGAACCCACTTCATGGAACTTATCATGGAATGCATCTGGCCATCTAATTTATCATCAGGACACAGGCCACGCTCTGGCACAAGACTTCTAGACTTGAAATTTAGGGTGTAGCGTTTGTACGCTTCTTTAGATGGAAATTTGACGAGGTCCCATGGGGTAATCTGACTGCGGGAAGAGGGAGGAGGAGGAGGAGGAGGACCAATACTGGTTCTAGGACACTTGGAAGCAATTGTAGAAGGAAAAGATAATAAGATGCACGGCAAAGAGCTTGGCCAAATTACTGCACCTGCTATTGTTTTTATAGGCGAACCTCGGCGAAGAATGAACCATTGAGTCGGTTGGTTGTCCAAACGGTAGGAAACGGCTGACGGTTGGCTGAACGGTCGGAATTTCTAGCAGTTGCGTCGCTTGGGCAGAGAGAAAATATGAGAAAACAAAATGAGAGAGACCAAAATGCCTCAATTACTACTAGTAACTGAATATGGCGCCGGGGCGCGACCTCAGATCTGCATGGTGCTGGAGCGCGAGAGCAAGAGAAATGTATGGACGCGCGTAGGGCGCGGATGACTTTCTTGGCACCGGGTGCAATTTCTTAAAAGTTGGAGCGCACGGAATGCATCGGGCGCCGGAATGGCGATGAATGGTGAATGGTGGGGCGGTTCATCAAATAAAGTACTTGCGTGCTGATAGCGACCTCAAGAATCCCACACACAAGCATACAGAACCACATATCAGCACACTTACAGTAAACCAACTAAAATACAAACTACAGAGGGATGAAATAAACAAAGAAACATAAACTAAATAGAGTACAACAATATACAGAACACAGAATAAAACTGTTAATCAAAGTGAAATATCAAGAAAAGACAGATAAAACAATTTGTTGATACTGAGATGGGGATGCCTCCCATCAAGCGCTTGATTTTGAGTCGTCGGCTTGACTTTCATCCCGTTTTACACCGGGTCTCCAAGTGTAATGGAGGTATTCTGCCGGTCAACTGCGCCTCCCCAGTAGTGCTTCAACCTCTGCCCATTGACCTTAAAGGTTGCATCCGAATTTGGGTCCTCAACTTCTATAGCCCCGTGCAAATAAACCTTGGTGACTGTGAAGGGGCCCGACCATCGAGACTTAAGCTTTCCCAGAAATAATTTTAGCCGGGAATTGAAAAGAAGAACCTTCTGGCCCGGTTAGAAATGCCTCTCGAGGATTTTCTTGTCATGCTACCTCTTGGCCTTTTCCTTGTACAACTTAGCATTTTCATACGCTTGCAGACAAAATTCATCCGATTCATTCAGTTGCAACAGTCGCTTTTCCCCTGCTGCTTCAAGATCAAAGTTGAGCTTTTGAATAGCCCAGTAAGCGTTGTGCTCCAATTCAACGGGGAGATGACATGCCTTGCCATAAACAAGCCTATAAGGAGACATTCCGATAGGCATTTTATAAGCTGTGTGATAGGCCCATAAAGCATCGTCAAGCTTCTTAGACCAGTCTTTACGGTTTGGGTTAACGATCTTTTCCAAGATACGTTTCACCTCCCGATTCAAAATTTCAGCTTGACCGCTGGTCTGTGGGTGGTATGCAGTGGCGATCTTATGAGTTACCCCATATTTGGCTAGAAGGGCTTCAAAGTATTTATTGTAGAAGTGTGACCCTTCATCACTGATGATGGCCCGAGGTGTTCCAAAACGGGTGAAAATGTTATTCTTTAGGAACTGAAGCACCACCTTAACATCATTAGTCGGCAAGGCAACTGCTTCCACCCACTTTGAGACATAATCCACTGCCACTAGGATGTAAAGATTGTTGAAGGAGGACGGGAACAGTCCCATGAAGTCGATGCCCCAAACATCAAATAGCTCCACTTCCAGGATATTTTGCAGGGGTAATTCATGTCGTCTTGATATGGTGCCCACCCTTTAACATCTGTCGGAGTTCATAACATAAGCGTGGGCATCCTTGAATAGGGTGGGCCAGTAAAATCCCGACTGAAGCACCTTAGCAGCAGTTCGTTGGCCTCCGAAATGACCGCCATAGTTAGAAGAATGGAAATGATGTAGCACACCTTCAACTTCCTCTTCAGGCAAACATCTACGCAGAATTTGATCGGAACACTGCTTGAACAGGAAGGGCTCATCCCAAAGATATTGATTGGCATCCTTGAGGAATTTTTTCCTTTGTTGATAGCTCAGATTATTGGGAAGAACTTGACAAGTAACATAATTGGCAAAGTTCGCATACCACGGAACCTTGCCATTGACCACAAAAAGTTGCTCGTCCGGGAAAAAGTCATTTATGGCTTTTTCAGCATCTTTCGAAGGCGTGGTGTTTTCCAATCTTGACAAGTGATCGGCAACCTAGTTTTCTGTCCCTTTCTTATCTCGGATTTCCAAATAAAACTCCTGAAGAAGCAGAACCCACCTTATTAATCTCAGCTTAGCATCCTTCTTTTCTATCAAATATTTGATGGCTGAGTGATCAGTGTATACAATCACCTTCGTTCCAATGAGGTAGGAACGGAACTTGTCAAAAGCATAAACCACCGCCAGCAGCTCCTTCTCAGTAGTGGTGTAATTTAACTGAGCATCACCAATGTCTTGTCGGCATAATAAATGGTGTAAAAGACCTTTCCTTCTTCCGCCCAACACCGCCTTCTATAGCAAAGTCATCAAGCGCCACACATCAGCTCAAAAGGGTAGGCCCAGTCTGGAGCTACCACAATAGGTTCCGAGATAAGCCTTTTCTTTAATAACTCAAAAGCGCTTAGGCAGGCTACATTGAACTGAAAAGGCTGATCCTTTTCCAGAAGAGTGCACAATGGTTTGGTGATGCACGAGAAGTCCTGAATAAACCTTCTGTAGAATCTGGCGTGCCTGAGGAAACTCCTTACCCCTTTTACTGAGGTGGGTGGTGGAAGGTTATTGATCACATCGATCTTTACCTTATCAACCTCAATTCCGCCGACTAAAACCCGATGACCCAAAATAATTCCCTATTCGACCATGAAGTGACACTTCTACCAATTTAGCACCAGGTTGGTTTCGACACATCGATGGAGAACGGCAGTTAAATTTGTCAAACAGTTGTCAAACGAGCTCCCAAAAACTAAAAAGTCGTCCATGAAGACCTCCAAGGTCTTTTCAACCATGTCAGAGAAGATTGACATCATACACACTGGAATGTCATGGAGCATTACATAGCCCGAAGAGATTTTTTCGAAAGGCAAAGGTCCCATAAGGACATGTGAATGTCATCTTCTCCTGATCTTCAGGAGCAATTGAAATCTAATTGTACCCCGAGTACCCATCAAGTAAATAATAGTATTCGTGCCCTGCTAACCGGTCAAGCATTTGATCAATGAAAGGAAGGGGAAAGTGATCCTTACACGTTGATTTGTTAAGTTTCCTGTAATCCATGGACACTATCCACCCAGTCACCGTCCTGGTGGGGATTAGTTCATTGTTCTCATTGGGCACGACTGTCATTCCTCCCTTCTTTGGCACGCATTGGATTGGACTAACCCACAGGCTATCGGAGATGGGGTAGATAATGCCCGCATCTAACAGCTTAATGATCTCCTTTCGAACGACCTCTTTCATAATGGGATTTAGCCGCCTCTGATGCTCTATAGACGGCTTTGAGCCTTCCTCCAGAAGAATTTTGTACATACAGAGAGTTGGGTTGATCCTTTTATATCAGCGATCGACCATCCTAAGGCCGTTTTGTACTTCTTGAGCACAAGCAGCAGCTTTTCTTCCTGACACTTGGTTAGAGAAGCAGAAATTATCACAGGTAAGGAAGATGAATTACCTAAATAAGCATACCTCAGGTGAGCAGGCAAAGGTTTAAGCTCAAGGACAGCAGGCTCGATGGTGGACAGCTGAGCTTTGGAATTAGATGCCTCATTATCATTCAGAGACTCGAACTGTCGGTGGAATTGCTTCAATCCTTGAGGTTCATCGAGCCACTTAGCACATTCCACATGGGAGGGCTCTTTTGTATTACTAGCCCCAATTAAAGTAGCTTCTAGAGGATCTTGAATGCAAGTTTCTGAGAAAACCCCCTTCACTGAACTATCAATAGTATTAATCTGGAAGCAATCCTCAAGTGTATTAGAATACTTCATTAATTGGAAGACATTGAACATCACTTCTTGATCGTTAATTCTCATTGTCAACTCCCCTTTTTGGACGTCTATAAGGGTCCTCCCAGTTGCCAAGAACGGCCTTCCCAATATTATCGGGACCTCCCTATCCTCCTCAAAATCAAGGACTATGAAATCCGCCGGAAATATGAACTTGTCAACCTTCACTAGCACATCCTCCACAATTCCCTTCGGGTATGTCACAGATCTGTCAGCCAATTGAAGGGTGACACTTGTCGGCTTGGCATCATTGAGGCCCAGCTTTTTATAAATGGAGAGGGGCATCAAGTTGATGCTTGCCCCTAAATCATATAGAGCCTTCCCAATAAACTGGTCCCCAATGGTGCACAGGATTGTAAAACTTCCCGGATCTTTTAGCTTCGGCGGAAGCTTGTTTTGAAGGATGGCACTACACTCTTCTGTCAGTGACACCGTCTCATAGTCCCCCATTTTTCATTTTTTGGATAGAATGTCCTTCATGAACTTGACGTAACTAGGCATTCCCTCCAATGCCTCTGCAAATGGGATATTTATGTGCAGGCTTTTGAACACCTCCAAGAATTTGGAAACCGCTTATCCAAGCTTCGCTTTCGCAGTCACCGGGGGAAAGGCAACTGAGGGAGAGGCTGGTTGACCAAAGTTGTTGGAGGAGATGGTGTTGGAGGTCTATCTTGACCACTTTCTTCACCCCCACTTGTCTCGGCACTCTCCTTCACAGGAGGTTCCTCTTCGGGCACTACCTCATCTTCCCCAAGAATACCCTCTTCACTTTGTACTTTAGTGGTTCTCCCACTTCGAGGGGGTTACTTTTACATCGCTCCTTGCCTTCCCGCTTTTGGGTTGACATCGTTGTCACTAGGCAATGTGCCCGTGGGTGCATCGCTTAAAGCAAGAGCTAACTATCCCATCTGCACCTCAAGATTCCTAATGGAGGCCTCTTCGATTGTTATTCGAAGTTTTGTTCGGGCTATGTACCAGACAGAAGATCTTCTAAACTGGGCTTCCTTTCCTGTTGAGGTGGAGGATGGTGAAACTGGTGCTGAGTGCTCTGTGGCTGTGGGTTAAACTGATTCTAAGGTTGGAATCCTGGAGGGTTAGCATAATTCTGCCTAGTAGATGAAGGTTGAGGTGGGTTGGGGTTGGAACTGTTGTTGTTGTTGTTGTTGCTGCCCCATGAGAAGTTTGGATGATTTCTTAAACCCGAGTGGTAATGAGTGGGAAGACTGGTATTTTGTTGCCGCCCGTAATTGGAAATAAATTGAACTGACTCAGCGCTTATCGCACATCGAATCGTAGGGTGGCTCCTTGACATAATTCACATTGAACCACTTTACACTGCATGTTTGAACCGCGTCAAGATCCTATGGTGTCTAGCCTTTTCGTTAGTCTTTGCTACTCGAGCCGCTAACAAAGTGAAAGAGTTCACTTCATAAACCCTCGCCGCTTCTTCTTGGGGCTTGCCTATCATTCGCCATTGGTAATTATTGGCCGCCATTGTCTCCACCCATTTCATATCCGGCCAGTGTGATGTTTGGCCATGAATGCCCCTCCAGACGCAAGATCAATACTCGAACGAGTAGATCCGGACAACCCATTGTAAAAGGTTTGGATGGGAAGCCACTCTGGCAGACCATGGTGTGGGCATTTCCTCAGCAGATCCTTAAACTGCTCCCACGAGTCATACAAGGATTCGGATTCAAACTGAACAAAGGACGTGATGTCATGCCTAAGCCTAGCTGTTTTGGCAGGTGGAAAGAATTTTGCCACAAATTTTTGTGCCAAGTCGGCCCATGTAGCGATGGAGCCAGACGGAAGTAAATGAATCCAGCTCTTGGCTTTGTCCCTTAACGTAAATGGAAACAATCGGAGTCTGATGGCATCATCAGACACTCCGTTGCATTTAAATGTATCACATATCTCCACAAAATTTATCAGTGATCATTGGGATCATCATTCGATAGCCCCCAAACCGAATGTTGGTGCACATTTGAATGGTGCCCGCATTGATCTCGAAATTATTGGCTTGGATGGAGGGCCTTTGAATGCTCGCCTGGAGATCGCCAATACGAGGCATAGCATACTCTCTCGCAGATTTTCAAGTTCCTCATCCATAATGATAGGGGTGTATGTCCTCGAGTTTTTCTCTCGCGTCTCAATGTTCGAATGTTCTTTCAACCTCGGGATCAAGAGGAATTATATTCCGTCCCTTCTGAGGTGGCATAAACAATGAAAACTACCTGAAAAGAGAAATTAAACAGAAAATTCGGTTTAAAGTAAGATCGTAAAAACTTAGTTTTAATAATGTAAAACAATTAATTCTAAGTCCCCGGCAACGACGCCAAAAATTTGTTGGTCGATTTCGCAACCAATAAACACGCGCAAGTATACGCGGTCCACAAGTAATATATGATAAGTTGAGTGTTGAACCCACGAGGATGAAGTCTTAATAGAAAATAAATACTAAGATAAAGTCGTTACAAATCTTATCTAAACGAGTGAAAGAAATTGTTGGTTAAGCTATTTCAATAAGGAAATCTAATTAAGAGAAGTAGTTGTGCTAGGAAGTTAAGATAGGATTACAACTCCCCTAAGGCTTCACCTAATCTCCTAACTCTCCAAGATACAAACGAATCAAGGAATGGCCAACCTAGGATAAATATAGGCAAAAGCTTCTGTCGAAGGACAAATGCACATCCCTAACCAGCTAGAACACAACATGTCTATTGGTGATGCTAACTAGGTCAAGGTCATTAAGCTCATCCCCAAGGTCACACAAGGCAAATAAGAATATGACTATCCTATTAGCACATTAAGCCCACATTCCAATGTCATGGTCATAACAGTGTTGTTGTATTTAAAGATGACAAGAATACCCATTCATCAATGTCCATCACTATCAATACTAATTTCTTTATCAAGCAATCAGACAGTAAGTTCAAAATATAACAACCCATTCCAAAATGATTCATTCTATAAAATAAGAGAGAAAGTTGATTAAGCTAAACAAAAGGTTACATTGCATTCCTAAAAATGGAGTTAGTTCATAACTATGGTACTAACACGCATTTTTAATACACTACACATTATCAGATAAATCCAAGGAATAGGAGATTTGGAATAAGAAAACCCATGTGTGTTCTTCCGCCAAATCTACTCATCACAAGCAGACTCTGAATGTTGGTGAAATAACTCTCGTTCCCTTTACAAGCTTCTTTCTCTTCTAGAAAGATAAAAGACATAAAAGAAACTAAATCAAAGCTGTAATAAATTCGTTCTGATATCTATCTGATATCCCGTATTCAAAAGCGGCAGCTTCGCTAAGTATATATACTGTCCTCCCATTGATCTAGGTCTTAAATACAAGTTATCAGACAGAATGAGTTTGTGCTGCAACATGAAAGCATTATCGAAGTCAATGGCGCCTGGCGCTTAATGGTGGCACTGGGCGCCAGTAGATGGTGCCGGGCGTTAAGTCAAGGCCGCCATGGTATTGGGCGCGACATACAGGTCAAGCAAAGCGCAAAAGATCAAGCTTTGCTTCTGGTATTGGTCTTTGGGTTGTAGATGGCGCTGGCGCTGAAGTCAGGCTGGCCATAAATATATTGGACGCGACATTCAAAGCAAGAAAAGCAAAAGGTCGGAAGCTTTGCTCGAATTAAGGCCAAGCGACTCTGGCGTTGGGGCACCAAAGAAAGAACCAAAAATCGCATAATTTGCAAGACCAGCCTATAGATCATTTGAACCTTCAAGAACTAAAATAAATATAGAAAAACTACATACAAGATTGAAAATAGGCAACAACCAAAGCAACAAAAAGGGCTAAATTGCGGATATAAATCCCACTCATCAATGACTGATGCCATTGTCTATGCAGAACTGGTCCATTTCTGAGAAGTCGAATTCTCTACCATGATCACTCCTTATAGCCTTGATTTTCTCTCCTTTCTCGTTCATCAATAGTCTGAACATCTTGATCAGTTGGGAGTTTGTTTCATCCTTTGAGGTTAGAAAGAACACCCATGTGAACCTGGGGTAGTCGTCGACTATGACCAGTGATATCTTTTCCCTCTGAGACTTGTTGTTGGAATTGGCCCAAAAAGATCCATGTGGAGAAGCTGCAGGGGCTTGTCGATTGAGTTGGCAGTTTTGCTCTTGAATGAGCTTCTGGTTTGCTTTCCAAGATGACAGGCATTGCATGGCCTTTCTTTGACGAAGTTGAACTTGGGTAGGCCTGCAACAAGATCTTTTAAGGCCAGCTTAGACATGTTTTTGAAGTTTAAATGAGACAATCGTCTATGCCATAGCCAGCTCATTTCTTCAGATGCTTTAGCCAGAAAGCATATTATTTCATCTGAGCTTAGCTGTCCAAGATTCATTATGTAGACATTTCCTTCTCTTATTCCAGTTAGCTTTACAGAAGATGTCTTCAAATCTCTGACTTGACACTGATTGTTGAGGAATGTTACTTGATGACCCTTGTCACAGAGTTGGCTAATGCTTAGAAGATTGTGTTATAGTCCTTCCACATAGGCCACTCTACTGAAGGACACTGCTCCATTTCCAGCTGAGCCATATCCTCTTCTCTTGCCAGAGCTGTTGTCTCCAAAGATGACTGAGGGACCTTCCTTTTCTATGTAGTTAGACAAAATGGCTTTGTTCCCAGTCATGTGCCTTAAGCATCCACTATCCAGATACCCGGTCGTGATCGTGGAGCTCTTTTCCTGTGGTAACATTAAACCTTCATTTTGATACCCATATTTGCATGGGTCCTATTTTGTTAGTACCCTTGGGGACCCAAATCTGTTTGATCTTGGGTCTCATATGCATGGAATTATAATAGCACTTTGCAGCCTTGTGACCATTTTGTAGCACACAAAACATTTAATATGATGCATGCTTGTGTGTATGTGAGAATTCATTCTCCATTTGGACTTGTGTGGTTCTTTAGTCATCCTTCTGTTAAACTGATTTTCCTTCTTCCACGTGTCCTTGGGTTTCATGAATTGTGAGGAGTATACCTTACCTCTACTGTACCTTCCCAGTTGATTCGTAGAGTTGGTCTTACTTGACTCTACAAACCTTCGAGGTTGGTGAGTAGTGGATGGGTTACTCTTCTCCTTTATGAAGCCCAGGCCAGTATGGGATCCTTTACTCCTTGGAGTATGGATTGAATTAGTTGAACAAGGTTGGGCTGGTTCTTCCTTCTGTGAGGATTTCACAAATGTAATGCCTCTACTAAAACTTGAAACATTACTAGTGCTAGTTTCCTTTATCTTTTCCACACATGGCTCTAAGGTGGATCCCCCAAAGCCTAGGCATGTTCTGTCAGATGCACTTCTCTGACTAGAGAGTAGGGAGTCCATGGATGATGAGGATTTATTCCATGTAGAGATAGTCTTTTCTAGTTCCTCAATTTTAGAGGTTAAATTGGACTCTCTTTGTGCATTGAGCTCATTGGTCTGTTTTAAGATTTCATTCTCAGCCTCAAGCTTGGATAGAAAGTTAGTACTTAGAAGGGTTGTTTCCAGTTTTTCTTGAACTTTCTTTTTCTCCTCTTGAAGAAGTGAATAACCCTTCGACAGAACTCTGAACCACTTCATGTATTGATGCAGATCAGTTGTTATGCCATGCAGTTCAATTCTCAAATCATTAATATCTACATCAGGAGAGTTGAAGTCAAATACCTCATCGATACTTACTTCATGTATGTTGGAGTTCTGTTTGTCTTTTGCACTTTTGGCCATTAGGCAAAGATTTGCCATATTGTGATCTTCATCATCTCCAGATTCAGGAGTTGAGTCATTGTCTGAGTCATTCCACGATCCTCTAGCTACAAGGCCTTTGTCTCTCTTCTGAGGCCTTTTGTTGCCTTTGTATTCCTTCTTTGGATGTGATTTCTTCTTTAGCTCTTCTCTGAGAGGTTTGTTGCAATTGGCAATGAAGTGGCCAAGCTTCTTGCAGTTGTAGCATAGATCATTCATTTGCTCCTGGCTGCTATAGTTGCTGACCTTCTTTGGTATGTTGGTTTTGCCTTGACGCATAAACCTTCTGGGACTTTTTACCAGCATTGCAAGGTCTTCATCATAGTCCGAGTCAATTTCAGTGTTGACCTTAGAGGTACTTTCAGTTGCTTTGAGAGCAACACCCTTATCCTTCTTTCTGCCTTCTGACAGAGTTTCTTCTCGTTGAGTCAGCTCCAGTTCGTATATGAGAAGGTTACCGTATAGCTGTTGAAAAGTTATCTCGTGGAGATTCTATGACTCTCTAATAGCAGTGGTTTTAGCATCCCACCTACTTTGTAAGGCCCTCATGAACTTTATGATTAGATCTTTGTTTGGATAGATCTTTCTATAAGCTCGTAGAGAGTTGAGCAGAACGTTGAATCTCTCGTAGGTGGCAGTGACGTTTTCTCCTTGAACATGAGCGAACATTTCATATTGTTGTGTCAGGAGAGATTGTTTGTTTTCTCTTACTTCTTCCATTGCTTCATGCATGATGAGTAGTGCTTCCCAAACCTCCTTTGTTATTTTGTTGTTGACCACATTTTCGAACAGGTCGTCTTCTAAGGATTGAAACAAAATGTTATTAGCCTTCTTGTCGAGTTGAACAGCTCTCTTCCCATTGTCTGTCCACTCCTCTTTGACTTTAATTTGTATTCTGTTTGGATCGTCTGTAGTTGGTGCAAGATTTATTGGAACATAGGGCCCATTCTAAACAGTCTCAAATAGATCTTCATCTATTGAGTTCATGTATGCTTGCATCCTAACTTTTCAGTTTGCGAATTTATCTTTGTTGCACATTGGTGGCTTGCTGCCTCTTCTAGTCCTTGATTCGCTTGGTAAGTGTGCCATTGGATCTACTTAAGCTTTGTAGGATGTATAATAAATCCTGCTTTGATACCAATTGCTAGTTCCCGGAGGCACAATAGTTATCTAGAAGGGGGGTTGAATAGATATTTTAAAATCTTTTCGTTTTAACTTTTAGTTGATAATGATTAAAACTCAGCGGAATTAATATTTGTTTTAATCTCCCTTAAGATAGTAAGTTAATGAGAGTGAGGCAGTTATAGCAGTTATGGCAGATATGGCAGTTATAGCAAGAATGTAATAGACACAATCGTTTTAAGTGGTTCAGAGCACTTAAAGCTCCTAGTCCACTCTTCTACTCCCCGAGTAGGAAATACACTAAGGATGTCTTTTACACTTTCTGAATCACATAGATTCCTTTTAGACCAGCAGTCTAGGAACTTCTTAGTTCACTCTTGAACTCTTTAAGTCCAGCAGACTTGGCTCTTTACAGTTCACTTAGAACTCTTCAAGTCCTTCTGACTTGGAAATTCTTACTTCAGTTGATTGGTAGTTGTTGAGTTCATGATTGTTGCTACTCAGTTGTTGTTAAGCACTTGTTCGAAAGAACTGAGTAGCTGAGCAAGCTTTCTCTTTTTTTCAGATCGTAGAGTTGAGCATTGAGAGTTCTTGTCCATTTTGTTCAATGCTTGCTTGCCCCTCTCATCTGCACATGTTCTGCATATATGTGTTCCATGAAATCTATCCGTTGAAGCCTCTTGTTGAAGCATTAAATGTGTTTGACATTTTTGAGCTTTGATGGAGACTTTTCTGCACACCTTCTGATTTGCATTCTGGCCCACTGACACAGCAGTCTGCTTTCTCACCTCCTGAAAAGGTGTTTTCCTCTGTCCTATGGTCCTTTCCTTAGCTTCTTCAATACATTTCTTTTGTTGTATACTAAGGATATCTTTTGTACCGTTAGGACTGATGAGGACTTCAACATTTAAAACCCATTCCACATTTGTTGAAATTTGTCTCCTAACAAAAGGTAGGGCTCGATGCTTCTGACATATGGCATATGATACTCTATGATTCAGATCGTGGTGTCTTGTCACCTTGGTGCTTGGTCTGATGCTATCCAACAAGAGCACTACGATTTCTCTTAAGAGACTTGCACACTGCGATCTTTACTTGCTTGTGTTTGCAAGCTCTACGTTTCCGAGAGTACACTACGATCTCTGAGTTGGCTCGGCAAACGTTGGGACCACTCTACAATTTCTGAAGAGGTCCTTCAAGGCAGGCACACTACTATCCTCGATGCTCTACGTTTCTGCCTTGGATTCTGTAATCTTGATCAACTTGATACACTACGATCTATCTATTTCACTTCAAGATGTAGATCAACCTAACAATTTTGATCTATCACTAAGTCCTTGTACACGTATTTCTCTAAGGACTTTACATATAATCATGAGCATTTATATTTAAACATCAAATCAAAATATGCACTCTCCTAACATAATTGATTCAAGTTAAGAAATCAATAAAAGATTTTTCAAAGGAGATTGAAAAATTTTAAATTATTCCGCATATTTTTATAACATCGAATATGATGTAAGACAGGAATGGTAATTGACCAAGATTTGAAACTTATAAAGGTTTGGGGTCATTATACAGATCCCGAAAAAGGAAAGAATTTATATTCTAAATTGTAATAAGCAAAGTTATATTCATTAAGTTATGAATAAAAGATATAAATAGTTGGACGATAGTAGTATCGTGGCGGACCGGATTCGAGGTTCGAAGGGACCCGGATTTGGGGGCGTCACAGTTTTGCAAACCCTTCGTCAAATAGGAATCAATGTTCTTCATTACTTTCAATTTTAGCCTAGAATTAATCTAATAACCTAATTTGATTCCTTTTTTAAAAAAGATCTTCGTAATTTCGTTCGAAAATCATTTTCGTATGTCTAAAGGTAAAATTAAACATCAACAATAGGATTAAAGCTAGCTGCTCATGGGCATGTAAGTCATCCAAATAACTCTAATCACCTCAAAATAACAAAATCATATATCAAGGGGCCTTAAACCAAACTTTTGTTGTATGAAAACTCTCGATGTCGATTTAAGGCCCAAATTACATTTATGATTATTGAACTGTAAAATTACAACCATCGTCCATGTCCATCATGAGAATATCCTTCAATTCCCGTTAAACACGATGTTTAAGGGTCTTGAATTCTTCCTAGGCTCACATGATTTGTAATCACACCTAACAATGTATCGTGATCTATAAACGGAGTTTAGAATTTAAGAAAGGACTTCCATAAACCCTAAATCCATAGATCGCACAACATATCAACAATATCGATCATACTTATACTGTTAATTATATCGTAGAAACAAAATACATTCGCAAATACTATCAAAATCGCAAGGATCTATCATATATTAACAAGATCAACTTAGAATCTAGGGAGTGCGACCCATAGATCCAAGATTCCACAAATCTAAAAATAACGACAACAAAATCAAGTTAAAATATATCCCAAATCGGCTAGAATGAGATTCTATTGGAGAAAATCCTCGGTGGTCAAAAATAGGATCTAAACACCACTAGAAATAGTCTAGGATGTTTGGGTAACCTCGAAATGAGAAAAATGAGATGAATAATCAAAGTCCAAGAACAACAAGTGACAAAGCGAGCTAAATCGATATTGAAATCGAATAACCGTTAAAATGACTTTATAAGTTGGTTACGAGGAATTTTTAGGGTGAAAACTCATCTCTAACTACTCATGACTCAAAATAGGATCCAAACACCACTAGATATGATCTAAGATACTAGGAGAGCCTTAAAACGAGAAAAAGAACTAAACAAAATAAAGCCCAAACAACGTAATCGTAAACGTAAGTAAAAACGAGCATAGAGACAGGGAAATGGACTTTGGGAGTGAGGGTTTCTTCCTCCTTAAGTCTCCTATGGATTGCTTGAATATACTTTAGTGGAAGATTTTATGAGAAAAACTAGATCTAGATTGAATTTAGAGAGGTTTTTACTTTTGTTATTTCTCTCTAAAGAACACATTTTTTCTCACTAAAATGTCTTCTTCTTCAAGCAAATGAGGCAACCCACCTCTATATAAAGCCCCTAGGTCTACCGCAGGTCTACCTGCGGCAACCCAAGAGGTGGGGCCCACGTGCTCCGTTTTTGTGTCTCAACGTCGGTTTTCGTGTTGTGCACTAAAATGTCCATAACTTTCAAACCATAATGAGTTAGAAAATGTGTCATACCAGTCCAAAAAGCTCTTTTCGAGAGCTACACAGTGATATCGAGTTTGATCAATTTTGAATCCGAGAAGATGGGGGAAAAGGAGAAAAATAATCGTTCTGTTCGTCCTCCTTTTTGCAGTTTGGCACTTAAAGATCCTCGTGTGGCCTCCAAGTAATCGTTCCGAGCCCCATGATCCTTATTTTAACATCCTTACTTCAAGGTAAAATGACACTATTGTCCTCCTACCATTGTTAGAGAAAACATGGACAAATTTTAGGTGTCTACAACTTCTATACTATTTATGATTTGTTATTTTTTGACTTTTTTCTTTAAACAAACTTAAATTATCTGTTTAATAAAAATATTTTTCTTTTAACCCTAAAAACAGAAGAGAAAGGAATCTATGAACCTTGAAAAAACAAATGGATTATGAACAATTGTGCATGGTAGCATAATTGATGCTCATGGTTGCCCAATTATTTAGAAATTAAAAAAGTGTTCAAATGATTTGAAATTTTGAATAACACCAAAACAAAATAGATTTTCAGAATAAATGCTCAAGAGAAAAGGAATACTATCGATCATTGTAACGCCCCCAAAATAGGTCCATTCCATCCAACCCATTTTGAGTCGCCAAATACATGGTACAGAAAATAACTACAACTTTATTACAACAATTGTCTTGCAAAATACAACAACACATATGTTGTGAGTTTGGATACAAATATATATCAACTGTGACTCATGTCCCAACCATGGACAGCAGCTCATAATGACACCTTACATAAAAGTATAGTCGAAAACTGTTTTAAAAATTAGAATCTTTGGGAAGTGCTCAAGGAAACCTTCGTACATGGGAGGCCATGCGTATAGGTTATGATAGATATCATATGGCCACGTAATTATCCTTGGTTGACCTAATAGACCCCAAAGAAAAATGAGAAGATTACTATCACATTCTTCCCAATGGTGAGTCTTTCTTGACATATCATTATCTCATTTGTCTCTAATTGGGTATTATACTCCAAACAAACACCAAGATTATATAGGTAGTCTTTGGTAGACATACTCGCAAGTGGATGAGTACAATCTTGTCTTTATGATGACTTCGAGGTTGTATGTCATTAAACATCTTGTATAATAGTGACAAAACACCCTTCCAAAGTTGAATTCACCTCACCCTCAACATCTATAGACCACCGATTCTATTCCTCTGTGTTATTCCTCGCTTGTCCCGGCTACACTTTTATTACACGAAAGGAATTGTGAAGCAAAAGGGTGAGCACAACTAGCTCGAAGAAAAATATCATGACTAAAGGTAATTAAATTATCAATAGCCTTCATCAATAATAAATCAGAGATTCAGAACATATGGTAGATGATAAAAAAAATTCAACCATAGTTGCAGAGGAACGAGCAATCCATTAGAAGAGTCAAATAGACTATAAAGTATATTATCTTCTCCATGTTAAAAGTCCACCAACAATGTTTTATCCTGTAACATCAATCAACAATTTCGCCCACAATCACATGTATAACTCATAATCGTAATTGTAGTTCTAAATTCCTTTTTTCTCATCCAGACAAAGATAATTTTCATCACGAAACATCAAAGATTATGGTTATACCAAATCACGATTTATGTTCATAATCCTACTAATAAATTCATCTTTGCACTACGGGCCAAAGATATTCATCAACAGATTCATCTTTTGCACTCTGAGGCCAAAGATATTCATCAACAGCTCATCTTTGCTTTTCTGGGCCAAAGATATTCAACTCACAGTCATCTTTGACCACGACCCAAAGATATTCATCAACAATTCATCTTTTGCACTACGAGCCAAAGATATTCATCAACAAGTCATCTTTGCACTACGGACCAAAGATATTCAGATCTCAAAGAAATACATAATCATTTCAAAATTTATATAAACCATAATTATAACCATATATGTTGATCAATTCACCTTTGCACTTAAGCTAAAGATATTCAATTATAAATTCAATGGTCATGATCATACCAGTCAACAATTTAACTTTGCACTACTGGCCAAAGAGAACCTATAGTCACGATCATACCAATAATCTATCCATCTTTACACTCAAGTCAAAGAGAATATCATCATTAGGGTTATAAGAATGTTATATAAAAACAATATAATCAACATATAGATTTAATCTCAAGAGTAAGATTCATAAATCAATGATTTCATAACAACTTAATCAAAATGTTATAAATCACTTAATAATCTCATAATCTAATATTATTAATACTACCACAATATTTTAATCATTTCTTAAACTTATAAACAATTTATTTTAATTGTTTACACTTTACTAATAAATGCATTTAATCATCTTAAAATGCCAACCTCATAAGATCTCATCACCAATAGCCAAACCCTCATCAAAAATCTGCATATATCTCATATATAATTCTCAAGCCATAAAATCATATTTTCCAATTTTCTTAATTCACATAACATATTTAATTCATTTACTCATAACTAGAATATTTTCATGAAAATACCAAATCAGTTTTAAAAATATTTCTTTTCTGGAATTTAGAAGAATATAGTCCCATATTGAATATATATTTTTCTCAAAATTTTTAAAATTCATTTACTATTTTTCACATGGCCAAAACCACCGAATATTCGGACATTTATCATAAATTGTACTTTTATCCAAAATTCTGAAATTTACACGGTATACTGATATTATATAGATGTACTAACAATACCAATTTCATCAATTTTGGAGTTAATCACAAGGAGTTATAAGGTTACTTTTAAAATAGTCTTTTCTCATAAAATCCATAACTCCTAATCTATACATCCAAAAATCGCCATTTTGGACACAATCAACAAAACTCATCAAATTATCATTTCAAATTTTTCCAGAATTTTGAAGGTTCAGAAGAATTTCGAAATAATAACCCTTAAAATCCCTTATTATCCCCTTACCTCAAAAAGAAATTACTTACATTTGGACCGAATAATTTGAACGAACTTGCACCGTATAGCAATACTCAAAGTATACTCAAAATACTCACAAGAATAATTTCGATAATATAGAGAGAGATAACTTCGAGGTTTACGGTGTGATTTTCAATTATAACCTAAGCACCTATTTATAGAAATTGCTTAGAACACCAAAGCGAGTAAAATTTATTAAAATATTAATATATATATATATATAATCTTCACGCACACCTAGCATCAACCAATTTCAGCAACTAAGCATGTGTTAAATATGCCCACACATTAAATAAACGTTTTCTCAATTAATTAATTTAAAACTCCAAAAAAATAATAATTAATTAATCCATAACTTCAATAATTCACAATAAATAGCCCTTTTGTCAGAAAATTCGAATCTCGCGAGTTTTTATAGGAAATTCAATTCTCTACAATTTTGCAGAAGAAAATTTTTCCAAATTCCAAACAGAAATTGACCAAAATCCATAAACGGACGATTTTACAGTCTATAATCAAATTTCAGTCAAGAAATGGGGTCCACCGACATATAAAACATGCTTTAAATATTTTTGGTAACAAAATACTCCTCCTCCACATATACTCATATATCCCACATTCATCGTAAAAATATCATCATTAATATATTATTAAAATAATATATTTAATTGAATTATTTTATCAAAAAAAGATAAATTATTAATTTTTAACAATTGTCACATTAAAAATTTTCTCCATCTATATCCTCATAAAATCAATATTTCCCTCATCATATAAATCAATAATTAATTATTCACAAATAATATTACAGAAACACATTATTGACAACCAGACAGTTCCCAAGAAAGAGGGGGCTTTCCAATAAGAATTTCTCCTTACTGACGCGCAATTAGGTGACCAAACCTCTCCTTAGACAGAACTTTCTAGACATTGCCAATAATGTTATCTAATAATATTATTCAGATAATATGAATTATTGCTTCGATAATGGAAGATACTGTATAGTGACAATTATTGAAATAAAATAAAATATCAATGCAGCAATTATTGAATCAATAAAATACTGAACAGTAATTACTATAACAATTATTGAGTAGTGCCTTCTTACGTAAGAATCAATAATTGGTGCAATACTGTGTCCTACTGTGCAACAACGCGTATTACTTTACTTTACCCATTGGGATATTCCAACGATTGTTAACGGTAACTACTTCTGTAGATTATTTATAAAAACTTTAATTTGTCTTTTCTTCATCCAAGCAGTTATTACATTATGGGGCCCTAAATGGTCGCTTGGCCGTCGCATTTAATATTCCCCAACGTAAAAGAATATTCCACAACCAAACGAATAGTCCCCGACAACAATGAATATTTTATAACCACTTGCGTATTTTTGAAAAAATTTCATATATCACCCTTAACTTTAACTTTCTATCAATTTAACCATTTACTGAATTGTAATTATAAGAAAAATTGAATACTTTTATTTCATAAAATTCGGGGTCTTACAATCATTTTCTACTGGACATTTTTAAGCTAAATCAATCACCTTTGAAATAAAAATGATGTTCTCCAGCAAAATCAGTCTACTTCATAAAAAAGTATGGCAAGGGGTATGTATGTTCACATTAAGAGCAAATCCAATGAGGGTGTTATAATTTGTTTTATAGTCAAATTATAGCACCAAATGGCAAAAATACAAATTCAACCCAATTCTATAATTAGTTCTAAAATAGCAAAATGTTATACTTGGTTCTAAATATAGAATCAAGGATGACTATAGTCATCCTTTGACATCTCAAACCCCAACTGAAATTAACAGAAAATCAAGAATTGGATATACCTAAAACTGAACGGAAAGTGGTCGGAAAACATGGAACCCGCCGGAAAGTGTCCAATACGCTGCCGAAAAACATAGAACCCGCCAGAATTTAAAATATCTGGATTGAATGGTGGTTGAGGAAAGTTAGATGAGAAAGTTAGATAATAAAAATATCTGGGTTGAATGGTGGTTGAAAACGGTGGAATGGGGGGTGCTATAATTGTGGATTGAAAAAGAACGTATATAGTTGAATTGGAGTTGAAAAAGTAATTAACAATGAGATGGAGGGAAAGTTAGTTAAATTTGAAACAATTTGGTGCTAAAATAGAACCCACCACTGAAGACTGGGTTCTATTTTAGCACCAAAAAGTATTTTTTAGTGCCAAAATATAACAATAGCTAAAGGAGATGTTACACCCTTTCCAACTTATTTTCACATCTTTTACTTTCCAAATCATCCAATAAAATTCATGCAAATAGCATAAGGCTAGTATAATAAGCCACAGCCTTATGATTGATAATGTCTCTATAAAACTAGTTATGTTAGTTAATAAGTCCAGCTTCGCTGATTACCTTGCCAAGTGCTCTGCTGGTAAGGCTCTAAATCTAATTACACGGTCCGAACGAGACTCAAATTCACTAATAATATGATTTAAATTTGAGTATAAAAAATAATTCGAATAAAAATATAAATAAAATCAAAACAAAATTATACTCGAGTCAAAAAATTCAATTAGATACTCAATATATTCTCTTATAATATATATACAAAATTAAATCAAATTAGAATAATTAATTATTATTATTTTATTTTTAATTTTAACTATAATTTATATTTGTAAAGCATAATAATAAATATATTTCCTCATTTATGAATAAAATAATAAATTCAATTTATAATTATATTTATTATAAAACTAAATATTATGAAAACTCAAATTAACCAAATATTCGAGTCGAATATGAATAAAAAATTTCAAATACAATTTGAATTAGAGTTTGAATTTCACATTTCGAGTCAAATTCAATCAGCTCTATTCAATTCAATTTGACTCTTTTATACCCTTATCTATTTCACTATAATCAACCGACAAAATAACATTTGTATAAAAGAGTATCTTAGAGGTCATTCACTCTCTTTAGAAATGAAAGAGATGGATGCTAATTTATATTGCTTTTCTTTTTCACTAATTGCAACCTAAAATTTCCTAAAAAAACATCTCGACCGAAAATGCCTACAGTATAATTTTGACAAGAAACCCTCCCACCCCTCGAACAAAAAATTTAATAATAACGCTAATAGTAATGGTAAGAACAAATTTCCCACCCATAAACTAAACTGCTGCAGGGCTGCTTGCAGGCAAATTAGGAGTTACATTTTATGTGCAATATTACTTGCTCCTTTCAAGAAGATATTCCCTTGTAAACAGTCGGACAAGCTTATCTTGAGTTCCTCGAGACCTTCCATCTTCCACCTGAGCACGCAACTGATTCCAACGTCCGAATGCACAACCCTATTACTGAGTGGGGATCATTTGCCAAGAAACTTGGCAGCTTTAACATAAGTACAAAAACATTGGCTGGGTTAACATAACAAATTCATCCCTATCTATCCTATATCTGTAATTTCTAGCAATAATGAACAATCTTCAAGTCCTGCAATTAGTCCAGGAACATAATGATGTGGGACCACATCAGAACTTCCCAAATCCAATGTTGGATGGTCGTCCATGTCAAATGTTAGTATACTTTCAAAATCGTTGATTCCAGCATCTGGAATGGATGATGATGTCATATCAAATCTCAGATTGGAATCCTTTGGTACCATCATCATTTGTTGGAAAACTGGATCATCAATTAGGTAATGAGCGTCACTGGACTCTGTGATAATCTTTCTCACTTTTGACTTAACAGGCTTCATCGAGTCGGACAAAGGCAGCTTGTGCTTCCCCAAGGATTGTGATTTTAAAGGTATTCGAGACTTGACATCACCTGTTGAGAAAGCAGATGAAGCCCAAGCCAAACAACCTTCAACACTAGTTCTAGATGCGTCCCTGAGCAACAAAATAGGAAAATGTATCATAATAGTTCACCCACATGAGGATAACATGGCATGAGAATAAGTAGATTGTCATCTTTAATAGCTAGTGTATTTTGCATGGGCAGCAAATCACCTTTCAAGTTTTGAGCCTTATTGGCTTCTTTTGTCAATATAACCAAATTTTTGAATAAATCCACCACTCTCAAAAGAAAGAAAGAAAAAAATCATCAACAAATGCAGGAGAAGCAAATATAATTTTTTTTCCAACAAAATATGAAGAGATGATTCAAAATATAAAAGATGCTCCAGACTTTCAAAGAGGCAGAACACGGCCACTACATTGAAGATCAGCATGCCCAAAAAACCCTCAGATAACCTCATGAGAAGCTTCTCATCGCACATTAGAGAAAGTATTTGTCTTTCTCAGTTTCATTAAGTTTATAGCCAGGACCATAGTTATTGAAACCGGACCGGACCAGCTAGTTCAATTGGTTAGATTGGGAAAAAGGGCCATGACCAGCTAGTTCAGTTTTAGTAATATATCAGAGGTGCATTAAGACCACTCTAAACCACTCAAACCAGCCAGATTTTTAGATAATCGGAGAACCATCCGGTTGTTAAGGAACTGGTCTGGTTTTGCACAACCTTGCAAAAATACAGCTTTGCATTATATATTATTCTTTTTAAAAAATCAAAGGCTATTAATGTACATTCAAAAATTTAAGAGCAAAAATTGCAAGGCAAAAACCCAAAAATTAGCCTTTTTCAATTTATCATCTTATTCGAATTATAGATCAAACTCATCGAACCATATCTGGGTGCAGGTTGTGCAGAACTAGTCTCGTTCTACACAACCTTTTGATTTGGTGGTGTGCTCCAATATGTCTGGATTGTTTAACATTTGTTTGCATAATCAGAAGAAAGATGTTTGAAATCAAAATGAAAAAGTAGGTATACAAATACAAATTAGATTGCTTCATTGGTATTATAAATACAGATTAAATATGAAAATAAAGTAATAAGAAAACGGGTTGATATGTTTTTTGTATTCATTAACATAATTTTTTTCATTAATTAATTTGTTTTCGATTCTTTGATATTTTTTATTCATTGTTATTCAGTGATATATTTTTATTCTTTTTTACTTTTAAATTTAAGGTGGAGTCTTTTTCTTTTTTCTTTCAATTTATTTGCTACTCCCTCCATCCTCAAAAGGATATCTAAAGGACATTTTTCAAGCATAGTAAGAAAATTAAAGTTATAGAGAGAATAAAATAAGTTACAATGTTACCCATAGTGGACCCAACATAAGTACAATGAGGGCTTTTCTTTCTTAAACTAGTGGACCCTACTTTTAAGGGTAAAGTAATCCTTTTACCATATTCAGTATAAATTTATGTATTTCTAGACATCCTTTGGTGGACAAAACTTATTGTAGTTCAAAACATCCTTTTGTGGATGGAGCGAGTATTTGATAGAGTTTTCTATTATCATTAGTATCTAGTTTGATTGCTGATTATTTTCTAATAATTTTTTTTGTTTTTTACATAAAATGCATGATTTAATAGTTCGTATTATCATTTTTTAGCATATAAAATAGTTTAAAATTTTATTTAAAAGTAAAAGTCCGACTCAACTGCTTGAATCACTGAGAGCTGAACCAATTCCTCGACCGACTCGATATCAACTACCCAGTCGGGTTTTGATAACTATAGCCCGGACAACCACTAACCCTCCTAAAGAATGAATAATAATATGTTTAGAATGCTAAGGCTAAGATGCCTTCAGACCCCACTTTGCATAGGAACTTGACATAACAAACTACACCCAGACAAAAATTCTCTTTTCCATCAAAGTAAGAAGGGATGATTCAAGAAATAAATTTATAAAAAAAATACTCTAGGTGTCATATTCCTCCTGGAATGGTCAAGGTAGAACAGGGCCACTAAATTAAAGGAAAAAGACTCAGACATCCTCACAGATATAGATGCAGATGAATATATATACATATATATATATGGGGGGAGAGAGAGAATATTTGTGTGGCTTTCAATAAGTTCAAGTTTAGCCAGGACAGATGCTATCCTAAAGAATGAAAAATCCCACAGTGAGGATGCTAAGGCGAAGATGCCTTCCGGATCCCAGTTGACATAACATATGACCCGCGACCCCAGCACCCCCCAAAAAAAAAAACTCGCACGAAAAAAAAAATAGAAGGGGCAGAAGGGAAAAGGCATAGTGCGAGACCTATATTGTTGACTAGTCAACTAACCAACATTTGCTTCATGATAATGAGGCAACTGGAAGGCCCAGTGCCCAGGTCCAAAATCAGGCAGGATCTACTAGTTTGTCTGAACCGAATCTCAATCCAAAACAAAAACTAGACTTCTGCCATAACGTTGAAAACAAGTAAAATAGGATTGCCTTGGTTCATACCTGAATCTGTTTTCGGCCGTACTTAGGGAGGATCTTAAGTTATTACTACTCCCAGTAGACATGTTTGTTGATGGCTGTGGGTCTGGGCCACATATTGACATACTTATAATAGATGGAAATGGAAATGGAAACGTGGAAAGGTCCCCCTCTCCTGGAAGTTCCAGTGTAATCCCCAATAGATCTGCACCAGCTGAATCTTCATCCACCGAGTTGAAAACAGAATTTCTGTCATGCCTTTGTGTAGCATCTGCATCATACAGTGCAGCTGCTACTAATTTGCTACTAAGAGTTAGATTAGTGAAATTCATCTTCACTGATGTCTCTGTTGTGGAATTTTTGAAAGTATGATTCTCCCCAGAAGGAAGAAACCTTCCAGCGGGATGAACACCAGCCTGGGATGTTGAATTGCTGTGTCTGCATCCATTGCGAGATGTCACCCTCCAAACAGAAGAAAGCAGAGCAAAGAAGTGCTTTTGAACAAGTGGCTCATTATCTGGCAGTTCAGAGGCAACATCCAACAGCATCCGGACATTTTCCTGCCAAAGGACCAGGTCTTTTTTAAAAAGTAGAATACAACCACCAAAAATATAAAAAATTAAGGAACAAATAGAAAAAGGGGGGTGGAACCAAAATTCTTATGTTAAAGCCTAGAAGAAAGTAATAACTGTATTTCCCCATTAACTAGGATTTATATCATAAGAAATAGTCCCTCCACCGGAAAAAAATGATTGAAAAAAAATAACGTCCTAATTGTACTGTTTGCAACAATTTAGAAGAATAGCCAATAGAAAAAGAATATTTCCTGTTTTAGGACAGAAGAGGGAGTATACAAGTTGAAATAATTTGGATACAAGTGAAGATTATCATGGAACAGTTTAGTTTGGCAAGCATATCGAATTCGTACTGCAAAGTTGTTAGATTACCAGCCAAATTTAATTTCTGCAGGCACAACTACAAGGGGTTGGGGGCACACTAATGGGCAAAGGATTAGCCGGAAAAAATGTTTCAGATATTTTTCATCCATAAGACGGGAAACATGACAGATGTAGTGTCACAGATAATTCCAATATTGTGATAAACTGACATAAGGACAATAAATTCTTTATGTGCAAGGAAATATCATTCATTTCAGTCATCCATTGTAGATTTCATGCAGTTAACTAACTCTGTTTGTGCTGCATTAACAAAGATAATGTGAGGTCATCCTTGATGATTCTTGAATTAAATATTTGGTTGCTCTTTAATTTTCTTGTTTCAACTTTAAATTGAAACTTATCAAAGATTTTACTTTTCTTATTCAGGAAGAACCATTAGAGGGCAGCAGCAATGGGCTTAACAGGACAAAAAAAGACCACAAACCTTTAGTTCAGAAATGGGCATCTATATAAATACATACCACGATACGGTGAAAACTAAATAATAGTTCTAAAAATCAAATTTTAAAGAGAATGACCAAATGATGAGAAAGAAAGCTTATCATTAGTATATATGAATCAAAATTTTGGCAAGTAACTCCCACAAAATATAAATAAAAGACAACAAAAAAAAATATGACCTAAGAACTCGGTTCAGAACGTTTGCTTTGATGTTTTTCAAGAACCAGAAGAAGCTCACAATAATAGTTCTGGTAACAGAATTAAGTCCGAGTAGCCACAACAAACTAATAAAATTATCAAAGTATATAGTCTGATAATTAAGATCAGTAAAAAATTCAGTTACATTCATTATGAAAATAATAAAAACCCAAACATACTACTTGTCATACATTAGTTATCTTACAAAAAAACAACAAATTTTTATTTCCCATCTATTAATAATTTAATGTTTTTGTTTTTTCTCAATTTGTTATTTTTGGAGAGGCAATGTGGATAGACGAAACTTACCTCGGTTACTTTAAGAAGAGCCTTCCCAGACCCCGTATTGTTTATTTTTTCATTCTGAAAATTATCTGCTGCAGACAAAACATATCTTTGGAAAAGTTCCCTGAACCTCTCACAACAATGAACAGGATGTCGAAATATTCCCCTATGATATCCACCAGCAGTCATTCCATACAAAACTTCACTGACCAAGCTCCAATGCGAACCGTATTCATGTACAACAGCACATAGTACTGCATCTTCAGCTGGAAGCCAAGAATCTGGCGAAGGGAAACAATCTTTAGACCAAATATTCCCCTTCTTTTTCACCTTTTCTGGTCTAATGGTCAGAACCCGCTTCACAGGCATTGCAGTGATTGAAATTTTCCCACCCATCTTGCTCCTGCTTATCGGCTTAAGCTCAACATCAAGAAAACTTCCGCATAATTTTGAATCTTTTGGTCCATCCTGCTGCTTACTGAACAGATTGAAATCTAAAACTGAAGGTGATAGTTCTGAAGGAGTCTTCTTCACTTTCTTGGATTTTTTTGTGAAATTACTATCTGGTGCTGCTTTACGTTTCTTCTCCGTACTGGAATGCAGTGATATCCTCTCTGAAGAGGTGATCACCTCATCATCTATGGGCATAGGTTCTGTTGATAGCTCTTCTTTTATAGCTTTTGATTCAGATGCCAGAGCTCCTTTCTTCAGAGATTTGAACTTAGCTTTCTTCGGTTTCTTCTTCGACTTGGGTTTAGGAGTAACTAAATTATCATTCCTGCCACAAGAAAACAGTTTCAATGTCTATCCAGCAACAGAAAAATACAACTCAAGTCTTTAATATAAGATTTTCTTACATGGTCCATAACTATGATAGAAAGAATTAACATAGATATATATATATACATATACATCCTCCCCCCCCAAATTTTAAGTGCTTTGATATTTTGTACATACCGAGTTATAGTTTAAAGAAGAACCCATGCATGTTACATTTCAATAGTTGTCACAAAAAGTATATGTACTCCATTAACTGATGACCTATCTGTACCACGAGTCATTCTTTAAGCAAGGCAATCAATTTGCGATCTCGTGTCACCGTGTCGGCCACCACCATTTTTTGGGATAATACTTCTCTCTCTCTTTCTCTCTCTATATATATACATATATATATATATATTTATATATTACACACAACATATATGGGAATGATCCCTAGCCACAGTTGGCTAGGGAGATTTATCTGGCAAACCCATTTCACACAGTCAAAGTAAATATTGAACAGACAAGATTAACCCAGTCACTTGAGCGCCTGCCAAAAAGTTGGGCAGATTGCTGTTTTTACAAATATACCTGTGTTGTATTTACAAACAGTTGTTCACACAGAAGTAGTTCTATTAATTGGAGTGAATTGGATTTACTGATGAGGTTGGTCGACTGACTGGTAAGCACTAATAGTTCAAACAAGTTAAGGGTGGCTGGCATCAGATATGTCCCAATACTGAAAGCAAATAAATTCTAATGCATATTCAACGAAAGAACTAAAGAACCGTTGCCTAGACAATTTCATAAGAACAAAAAACCAATAACGACCACAGCATTATCTTACTGCATAGAGTCAGAATTTTCTTGATCTGCACGTTCCTTCTCTTTAGCTTCAAATTCTAGTTCTTCCATTAACTACAAAAAAAACAGCAATATATAATTATTTGATTAAGCACAACTAAGTAGTACATAAGCATAAAATGCAACAAAAAAAAAAGTTTATTTCACCAACCTGATGTTGGGCCAAGGCTTCAACTTGCTGTTTGTAGACCATAGTTGCAAAATCAGAATCCCATCCTGATAACAGCAGAAAATTAAATAATGCTTAATCTCAAAGCAAAAAGAATGCATGCTAAACATTTTCTACTTCACAAAGCTACAGCATCAACTATTGGGTGTCTTATAACTCGAATTTTAAGACATGCAAATACTTATTTCGACATCATAAAATTTAGATATTTTTTAATATAACTGAGAAGAGAATACCGGATATGCCTGAGAAGAGAATACTGGATATGTGGGTCAACTTATTTATGAAGCTTCAACAATGGGTTTGTTTTCTACACATTTGGACTCCAAATATTCAATAAACACAAATTAAATACCCCTGAAAATGTCATGTAACACCTCCTTGCCAAACCCTTATGCTCACTCGCTGCAGTAGCTCTTACTACCACGGCAATCTCCAGTGACGGCACCTTCTCTGCCAAGCCTTCTTGGGCCTCATATCAAGTTTTCCCAATAGAGAATATACTTAGAATATTATAAATAAATAAATGATATTACAAACATAATGTTTATATGTATTTGGAATGCCTTAATCCGTGTATAAGAAACAACCACCCCCAACCCCCAAAAAAATGTGTTGTTTAAAGTGGGACGGGCAATGCTAGTTATCAAATTACGTTAGATCTGATTGATAATTAAACAACGTTGACGTTTCTAGTAAGTGCTTTTTTCAATATTATACCAAATACTCTCCGATTCAACTTATTTCAACCACCACGTGAGATATCAACATGTTAATCCACTCGAAGATAAGAGTTACTTACTCTCATAAACAAAAGGTTCTTCATCATCGTCAATCTCCGCTTCCATGTCCTCCTTTAACTTCTCAATGTGATCCAGTTCCCATTCAGTTTCCTCAAACCTAACTTGTGATTCCATTGCTGCCTTGTCTATGATAGGGTCCCATAACTCCAGAAAACGTATTGCATATCGATCAATTGGACGTAACTGATTTTCAAAAGATAGGATAGCCTGTCCTGCTGCTGCAGCTGCTGCTGCCATCTGTTTGACATCAGCCAGCATGTCAACATCATCTTCTTGACCAGTAAAAGTAATAGCTCTCACTCCATTTTGATCATTTACATTGATCGTTTCCCCATTTTCTGTAATTGATGTTGCAGTCAAACCCGTGTTGACAGCTGATACGTCAGCCTTCATGTCCTCTTCATTAACAAACTCGTCATCCTCTAACCTCCCAATGGCTTCTTCAGTGAACTCCTGATTGTCCACAGCCTCCTCCTGTTCAACTTTTTTCAAAGCCATGTAGTCTGCTTCATCTTCTGCATTTTTCAAAGCAGCATCAACATCTGCGTTCGACAATGAGACCTCTATCCCGTCATCACAAATATTCTCCTTTTGCATATGCTTAATGGAAATTGTTCTATGACCAGAAAACAAATCCATTGGATCTAGCTTCTTGAAAAATTCTGTGTTGTAGCCTCCGCTCTGTATAACCAAATCATCAAGAGCACGTTTCTGATTTGCCTTTTTTAAAATGTTCTCTTCAATCGTGCTGTCACTGATTAGCCGATAGATATGTACTTCACGTGTCTGTCCTATCCGATGGCAGCGATCTTGAGCTTGTTGATCCATAGCAGGATTCCAATCACTGTCATAAAAGATAACTGTATCTGCACCAACTAAATTGACACCGACACCACCACTACGTGTTGACAATATAAAAAGAAAAAATTTCGGATTTGTGTTGAACCGCTGCATCAATGTTTGCCTCTCCTCCGGCGGAGTGGATCCGTCCAAGCGCATATACATGTAGCCATACAAACTAATGAAAGCCTCCAAAATATCAAGCATTTTCGTCATTTGCGTGAAAATCAGAGCTCTGTGACCTTCTGATTTCAATCTCCTTAGCAAAATGGAAAGCTCTTGCAGCTTACCACAATCAAACTGAATTAATCTTCTATCAGGAAAATATACTTGCCTCCTGACAATTGCAGGGCGAAAAGGTGTTAGAAGGGGTGACAAAAGTTCAGCACATCTCTCCTTGTATCTTGGTTGCATAAACAGAGAAGTTCCAGTTTTACTGCACCAAGAAACAGGAGGTGGAGCCCGTGCTGCAGGAATTGCAAACATGAAAGCCTCAATCTGATCATTCATTTTGTGGAACCACTCAACTGGTGACAGAACAATGTCTGCAAGCTTAGAGGAGTACAAGTAGGGCAAAGTTTTCCCCTCATTATTATGAATGTCATAAACAGGATTTTTTATAGTTAAAATATCCCGCAGACTTGTCGAATATATGGGTTTTTTTCTGCATCTCAAGGAATTCCACCATGCAATAGCTGCTGCCCGTTCCTTAGCTTCTCTCATTCTGTCCTCCAAAAGAGCCTTTTGGATTTCTTCGAAAATGTTTACACCATGAAACTTTTTCCTATGCTTGGATCCAGACATAATTTCTTCCAGATTTACCAAGCTTGTACGCCCCTCAATTAAGTTTGAAGGGGTAGCAATAGCTTGAACTTCATCGCTCTCCCAAGAGGTCATATGAAAATCCAGATGAGTGAATAGAAACCCCAGCCCACTGAGGTCAACTGTATAAAATGGATTAGGCGTAAAAATTGAGCAAACAGAAGAACTCAGTTGGGCATCAATGCCAATCATATCAAAAGAACTAACAATAGGACGACCTTCAAATAAATCAGGATGGTTACAAACTTTGCGAAGTTGCATTATCACACTAATCATCCCAAAAAAATTGGCGCTCGCTAGAGTCGATTGGGTCTCTGAGCTAGCAATATAATCTTCATACAAGTTACGCTGTCTCCTTGAGAGTATACAATATATGACATGTTCATGTTTCATAGGTAGCTGCTTCTCCACATCCCTTTTCAATCGACGAAGTATAAAAGGACGTAAAACATTGTGCAATCGATCAACAACTTCTTTGTTTACTTTTTCTTGACCCTCTACCATTCCAGATATTGGATTACTAAACCAATCCTTAAATTCTTGATGAGACTGAAAAATGTGAGGCATTAAGAAATGCATCAGCGACCAGAGTTCCATAAGATCATTCTGCAGAGGAGTACCGGTTAAAAGGATTCGCCGCTTTGTATTAAAATTCAGAAGAGTTTGCCATCTCTGGGACTTCCAGTTTTTTATTAGATGAGCTTCATCCAAAATCAGGTATTTCCACTTCTTCCTCTTAAAGACTTTAGAATCTTGTATAACAAGTCTGTAAGTTGTTATGCATACATGGAAGGAATTTGGTTTCAACCATCCTTGCCTTTTAATTTTCCGTTCTTTTGCACATCCAAAATATGTCAATATCTTAAAAGCAGGACACCATTTGAGAAACTCAGTTTCCCAGTTGAGCATTACACTTGTCGGGACAACAATGAGATGGGGGCCCCATATCCCCTTTTCACATGCTAAGTGAGCAAGCAGAGCAATAGTCATTATGGTCTTGCCAAGCCCCATTTCATCAGCCAGAATCCCATTAAGTCTCTTCTCATACATTGTCACAAGCCAGTCCAAGCCAATATGTTGATACTCACGAAGAGAGAACTTGAGAAGAAAAGGGTACTTCGTGCGAACTTTGGTCGTTGAGAATGTATTGCCAGTTGGTTGTGCTGATCTTGCAGCAGCAGCAGCATCAGCAATTCTGTTCTCATTCTCCCTTCCTTCCTCAGAATATTGATCTGGCTCAGTAGACTGTTCTCCAGTAACAGAATGCACAACTGGATGTAGTTCCTTAGGTTCCTCACCTTCACCCACAAGATCACAATGCAGCTTAAGTTCAGAATCTTGCCCTGCTGGCGCATCCAAAACATCTTCAGAAGCACAAGCATGTTTAGACTCAGAATCATCCTCCATCTCTTTATCAGTCGTGGGAATCTAACATAAGGAAGTATATGATATCAAAACCTGAAGTGGGCTCTCAAGCAGCAAGTGGAAGCATTCGCAGCATACCTTTTTATACCTTGCAAGCAATTCTTCTATAGGTGTTTCACTCTCTTTCTGCAATAACGCAATCTGCAAAATAATGACTAATTAATAACAACTAAATCTGAAGGACACCAACCAGTGAGACTCTGAAGGACACCAACCAGTGAGCCAAGAATTCACACGTAATATGTGAGTGAGAGAGAGAGAGAGTGAGTAAACGAAAAGTGCTGGCGTGTTTATTCATTTGTAATAATGACCCTAAAGTAACTGAAAGCATGCTGAATCTGAACATATAAACACAGCCGATGGGTTCTCTTCACCTCATCTATGGCATTATTTGACTCAGTGTTCGCTAGGTCTTCTTCCTCTGACAAGGTTGTCTCATCATCCTGCAGTAAACATCAAAGAAAAAGATAACAACTCTTTAAAATTAGTGAGTACATGTCATGATAAGTCTTAGTTTAAATGCCCAGCTACTATCAGCAGTTGAACCTACATAGTAAGCACAACTCAAGCAATATTACAATAAATCAGATACTTGAATACAAAAAGAGACTATAAACCACATGCTTGAATACAAAAAGAGACTGTCCCAAAAGGCCCAAAAGTTATCACTATGTCAACTTCTACACAAAGTACACCCTAGGACTATGTTTGTTTGCAAAAATTATGGATGTGATAGGCCTATTTGTACTAATTTAACACCATTACGGACTCTTCTCTCCCATGATTAGTCCATTATTTAATTTCGTGCACTATTTTTACCATTTTTAAGGTCATTTGATACCTCAAAAGTGGGATTATATAATACCACCATTCCATTTGAGATTATAATCCATCCTCAAATGGTCTTAGAAATGACAAAACAAAGTACATGGGATTAAATAACAGACTAATTGGAATAAAATATGTAGTGGTAATAAGTTAGTACATATAATTGTATCTACCTATCATTTTTGCAAACAAATACAGCCTAGATGTAACTCAATCAGTACCACATAAATTATATGCATTTATAAGAGGTAAGTTTAAAATTTTTGTTTAAAGGAAAAAAAAAGTGGTCATAGATGCGAACCACAGAATAAGCAAAGCTACCCACATATTGTAGTTATCACTTATCAGAACAGCTTTCATTCCACAAAGAAAAAACAAAACAAAAAAAGAAGAAGAAAGGTTGTGCGGTACAGGATATAGCATATTACATACCATTTCTTCTCCATTTGCAAGAACAAAATCAACATCCCCCTGAATAAAAATGAGACAAGAATCAATTAATATTTAAAGACGATGATGTTCGTAAGGGAAAATAGAAAGTTCAAGATTTACAGAAAACAGAAGTGGATGTTAATCAGAGAGAGAACAAATTAGACAATCAGAAACTGGATCACAGGAAAAAGAATAAAGAAGAAATATATTAGATACATCATAGAAAGTAAAATCTAAGAAACTAAAAAAATAACTCAATTGTAAACATTTGTATGCCCAAGTATTCAAAACCTATATGGATAATGGTTATTGTTAATTTGCTCATTGCAATAAAAGTCTAGAGAATGACCCAACACTGGATATATGTCTTTCAAACTTCCCTAAACGTAAAAGTATAGTTCAAAGTCGCGGTAGTGACCTAGGTTTCGGAAGGTTTTTTTTTTAAACTGTGTCGGTATCGGTTTTCTTATTGGGAAAGACGAGCTTCAAAAAAATTTAAAAATAGTACGAAAAAAAATTCTAAATAATAAGATCGATAAGATAAACACAAAAACACCATCTAGTATGCATAGCACTGTCCAAATGACTTGCCTAATATAGCTACTACATTGCATAACAATTGAACAATTAGTTTTTAAGATACTCTTGAAAGTACATAAACACAATAAAAAAGTTGAATTATTATAAATTAATATTTCTCCTACTCCTGATCACATTATCGTCCTTTTCTTGTTCCTCAGTAATAGTTATTATAAATATTTGATAAGTTAGTACGTACATATACATATTATTAATATTTATTATTATTAGATAAGTTAATATGTAAATATACGTATTTTATTTATTATTTTATTGCACCCTATATCCCACAAAAAGAATCCAATTTTTTATATAATATACTACTATTCTTTATGCCTTTGTTATACAGTTATTTGGCCTTTATTTCTCCCGCTACATCGTTATTTTTCCCCGCTATCGATATTCCTTTACGGCGAAAGTTCGACTATACACAGCCTTTACATTGGTAATGCTTGAAATTACGATTGTGTATCGTTATTAGAGTAATGACTAAAGAAACCAAACTGATATGCTTGAGATACGGATTGGACTTGATTTCGCTTGGATGAGACCTATAACCTATTTCATAGTTGTCAATCTGTCATGGCATCGCCTAGACGTCCTAGTGCTGAAGAAGGGCAAGGCAACGCTTTGGGCGTCGAGTTGCCAAGACTCGTGCCATGGTAGTTAGCCCAAGTTAAGTGATTAAGACATTTTTTACCCATAACTCATCATAACCATTGATATGCTACGTTGTGTAATTTTATCACTTATTAGACTTGTAATGTGTGAAGAGTTTATTCTTTATTTTCTATGTGGTGTTTCTCGACTTATTTTACAAGTTTTTAATGTCAAGTGTTTTATTTTGAATTTTGATTATGAAGTATTCATGGAATTGTGTTCCATAGTGTTAAATAGTGTTAGTTATTATGTTTTAGGTTTTAACGTATATAAAATTTTATTGTTCAATATATTTTTGAAATAAAATAAAATATATAAATTTTACATTCCTAACGACTTGTTGCCATAGTGTTAGTTATTATGATTTAGGTTTTAACGTATATAAAATTTTATTGTTCAATATATTTTTGAAATAAAATAAAATATATAAATTGACATTCCTAACGACTTGTTGCCATATGGATGCCAAGGCGCCTACGCATCTTGGCGCTCAACTATTATTGCATCTTGCCGTGACAACTATGACCTATTTATAAGAATAGCATGGATCACAAAAACTTAAAGTGAGGCAGGTGACTCAAACAATATATGTGCCTACATTGTGACCTCTAGATTCCTACGCCTATAAATAACGCCTTCCCTCTTCATAAAACTTGAATGGGACCTTTGCTAGAATCACTCTCCAAGGCTCTTTGAAAAAGATCATCCCTAATCATCCACATGAAGCTTGCCCATATCTCTCCGCACTCCTCTCTCTCAATTAATTTCCTCAGAATATTCCTTACCTCTCCAACCAATACCTTAACCCTAATTTGTGAAGGTACGAATTTTTCCTCTTATATAAAAATTGACCTTTTTAAATAGGACATAGAACAATAATTTTCACCACTCATTCATAAGCAACCCCGTGTCAGCCTTAAACTATTAGTTACGAACTAGCCAACTACAAGCATAATTTTCAACGATGAATAATTCTTTCAAGAAAACACCATAGTAATGAAACAATTCTGGTGGATGCACCAATTTGTTCATTAGGAAGGGATATACGAGCCTCCTGTTATATGTCCGCTACGAATCATCACATGTCCACCAAGAATAATAATATATTCGCAAATATCAGCTCCATCATTGGTAGAAATATGCATCCTTCATCACTAATTATTATCAACAAGACTGTAAAATTTGAATCCCTTCTCTAGATAGTTTTGTCGTATCCAGACTCTCATTGACTCCTCATTTCAAATATAAGCACTAGATTAATTGACATTTGACTTAGTAAATGGTCGTAGGATATAACAGCCTATCCACAAAGAACAAAGAAAATGAAGAAAAAAGGGGAAATGGTGGATCAAAACTAAGCCTGATCCGGACAACTGTGGTGTCATCTATCTCTGTTTCACTCTGGAGTTGGTGCGGGTTTTATGTATCCCTCGCACCATTTCCTTCGACAACAACCACTAAAACCACCAACAACCTCACCACTAATGTAATATTTCGAATCATTATAAGACTAGTAATGTAACCTTATATGATTAATAAGGTTGTTTTGGTGATTGAAATTATGTGTTATGTGATTGAATGTGTGTGGCTTTATTACAAGTATAGAAATTTTTTATAAAACTTGATAAAATATTAAAATTAGCTACTAAATTGCTTCATTAGACAAACTAATTAAATGAGATAAAGCATGATATGTATGTTAACATTAAAATCAAACATAATAAGTAATAAAGTATTGAAATAAAATTCATACTAAAGATTAATTAAGTAATAAGAATAAAGTCGTGTTTATGACTAATTGTATGTTGACCTAATGAATAATATAGGCCATACGAAAGACGAAAAATTAGCGTAAACATAGAAGACGCTATCAAGTTTTCTAACTCATTCGATTTATGTACTTCCGCAAAGTGCAACGATGTGTTTTAAATTGTTGAATTTCATTTAATTCTTTCTTTGAATTATGAAATTCATTATATATTGTGAAATGATTTATTGAGAAGAGTTATTTTCCATTTGATTCGGCTTAACTCAAGTATTGAGCTATTACTTTCGGAATAATTATTAATGAGATATTGAATTGTTATAATTCTTCATTTGAGTTGAGTTTATTATGCCAAACCAAATTGTTTTGGGACGGAATCTGTAGGTTAGTAACTGAAATGAACAACCCTTATTCGTGGGGGAATTTATGATGTGTCTGGTAACCGACTCCTATATTGTTGAAAAGTAAAGTTGTAAGTATAGAAGGTGTTATGCATAACATAGGATATTATTAGGTTGATCCCCTTATAATATCTACAGAGAGTTCTAAATCTTTATGACTGACGAATGGAGAGTTCTAAGTCTTATGACTGACGAACGGTTCTTGGTTTAACAACCATCAGTTTACTATTATGAACAATTGTTGATATCTTTTTTTGAGCTATTCATCCCTTTGAATCAGGGAAGTGTGAGTTTTCTTATGTGTTATGTGTTAGATTTGCTGAGCTATCTTATGCTCATTCTTGCAAATATGTTTCATTTGCAGTTAAGAAAGCATTACCAGAAGAGTGACAGTAAAACGGGAAAGTTAAGTTAGAGTAGATAATTGGTTTTCTTTAATTGTAATAGAACTTAAAGTTATAATAACTTTGGAAATATGATTAAAAGAGTTGGAAATTATTATAAGAATGTATTGTTTGTGTACAGTAGATGTAGGAGTCATTTAACTATGCTAGATTAACATTATTGGCAATGTCTAGAAAGTTCTGTCGAGGTAAGGGGTTAGATTATCTAATTGTGCGCCTTCAATAAGGAGAAATCTTTATCGGAAAGCTCCCTCTTTTCCGGAAACTGACTAGTTGCTAATATTGAAAGTCTAGATAAATGGTGATGAAGTCTTGACTGGTTGCTACTCAAGAGGAAGTATGGTTGGAGGAGTTGCATATTTAATGCATTAGAATATGTTGCAATTTTTATGACTTTGAAATGTAACCGAAAATTGTAAAGTTTACGATTCTTAAATAAAGAGTATGATAAGTTTTTAACTAAATGAGTTTTTACCAAGTATAATATTAGTGAATGTTAAGGAGAGATGTTGTGAGCCAAGAATTGATGTAATAAACTAGTTAAATCAATAGAATTATTGATAGATTTAATAAAAGAAGTTGTATCGTCAGATCATGGGTTGAAGGAGACTCGAACGGTCACTCTCTTTATAAATATATATATATATATATATATATATATAAATATGTGTGCATGTGTGACTGAGTTGTGGAAGGGTAGGTGGGTGCATGGTTCAAAGTCGCGGTAGTGGACTAGGTAACAAGAAGTAAAAATTACTCGGTTTCGATTCCTGCTTCGGTTTTGAGCAATACGAACCGTTACGCTAGAGCTTGAAATTTATTTATTTGTTTATTATTATTATTAGCTAATATGTATATATACGTATTTTATTTATTATTATTTCCTCTTATATTCCACAAAAAAAGTATTATTGTTTGATATCATTATTATTACTCCCTTTGTTCTAGAAAAGAGTCATTTGTTGGTTTTTCATAAAACCGCTATTTCACCTTGATTCTTCCGTTACGCAATTATTTCCCCTTTGTTTCTCCGTTACACTATTTTTTTACTGTGACCTATACGCAATTTTACAACTTTACAACTTTACATTGATAATACTTGAAATTACAATTCGTGACTCATTATCGGATCGGTGAGTAACGAAACCATGTGGGTGGGTTTACAGTTTGTAGCATTGCCTCCATTAGATCACAACCCCAACCACCACACCGATATGCCAAGATTTCGGCGACATGGCCAATACTTTGAACTATGTGGGTGGGCTTACAATTCATAGCATTGCCTCCATTAGATCACAACCCCAACCACCACCACCACCAACCATCCCTAAACCCAATATTGCCAGTCATTACTACCATAAGCAGGATCATCCTTTCTTTCTTTAACTCCCAGAACCATAGCACACTCAGATCTCGTTATATACTATGTACGGAATGGATCAAGACATCTCTACTGGGTATGTAGCCATACAACCAAACCAAGTGCTGCTTTGATTTATGGGTAACTAAGCTTCCACTTCAACCAAAGTCGCTTCACTATGATAAAAATGGCAAGATATATTTGAACTCGAATACCAACTATGTTTCACAATCTGAATCTCTTTGGAAACAAAAACCTTGTAGTTTTGCATATGAAATAAATTTAGATGTCTCATAGCAACAATTTATATAAAATGTCAGTCATGGTGTTTGTGAATTCCAAAGTATACTATGTAGTGATGTAGTCGCACATAGGGCTGTTCAAAGTATTCGGTATTTTCGATTTTTGAGGCGAACTGGACCGGTCCGAACCGACCGGTTCGGTACAAACCGGTTTTCGGTACCGGTTCCGGTTACCTATTTCAGAAGTCTGGTATGTACCGGACCGAACCGGCTGTACCGGTTCAATTCATTTTTAAAAAAATATTTCACTTAGCTTTGTAAAATTGGATTAAAGTCTCCTCTATTTATAAAATAGAACTATAGAACTAACACAAGAAAAGACATAATAGAATACTTGGGACTTGAATGAAAGAATTGGTGGTCTCCCCTATTTATAGAATAGAAGTAAGACATGAGAACACAAATTAGACAATTTGAGATATTGGTAAGACAAGAGAATACATATTAAAGAACATATAGCTAAGTCCCACATTGGTTAACTTATAAAAGTCTAAAGAAGTTTTCCTTGTAAAAAGACTTCAAAGTGAAACCTTAATAGTCAAGTCCCACATTGGTTCACTTTTAAAAGTCTAAGGAAGTTTTCTTTATAAAAAAACCTTAATAGTCAAGTCCCACATTGGTTAATTAATAAAGTCTATAAAAGAAAGACATCCTAGTTAAAAATCTAAGGAAGTTTTCTTTATAAAATGAAACCTTAGTAGTTGGTGGTTTACAAGTTTCATATTGATTAAATTGGAAAAGTAAAAGAAATTAGATGAACTTAAATTATTTATCAATAAGTTGGGAAATATATGCTTTGACTATCAAGTGAGACCTTAATAGTCAAGTCTCACATTGGTTATTTTATAAAAGTTTAAGGAAGTTTTGCTTTATAAAAAGACTATCAACTATTAATAGTTGGTGGTTTACAAGTTTTATATCGATTAAATTGGTAAAAGTAAAAGAAATTAGATAAACTTAAATACATTAATAGTTGGTGGTTTAGAAGTTCTATATTGATTAAATTGGTAAAAGTAAAAGAAATTGGAAAAACTAAATTATTTATCAATAAGTTGGGAAAGATTTGCTCCTAAGTTAGAATAAAAGTCTTAATTAATTGGATAGAATATGGTTGTTTGCAAGTCCTACATTGATTGGTTAATTTATAAAAAGTCTAAGGAAGTTTTCCTATAAAAAAAATTACAAGTGAGACCTTAATAGTCAAGTCCTACGTTGGTTATTTTATAAAAGTCTAAGGAAGTTTTCCTTATAAAAATACAACCAAGTGAGTTCTTAATAGCCAAGTCCCACATTGGTTTTTTATAAAAGTCTAAGGAAGTTTTCCTTTTAAAAAAACACATGACCTTAATAGCCAAGTTCCACATTGGTTATTTTATAAAAGTCTAAGGAAGTTTTTCTTATAAAAAGAAATCCAAGTCTTTTATTTTTTATTGGGCCGAATTTTGGCTCAAAGAAGGCTGGGCCTGGTACAAGTCTTGGGTTGCTTGACCTTGGGTCGAATTTTGGCTTAAAAGCAAGTCTTGGGCTGCTCTTCTTGGGCCGGTTTTGGATTAAAATTGTGCTGAATTTTGGTTTAAAATTGGGGCCGGTTTTAGCAACGTAAAAACCGGTACCGAACCGGCTAATCGGTCCGGTATACCGGTTCCGGTTTCGGTACCCTATTTTGGGTACTATCGGTATTCGGTTCGGACCGGTTCGTTCCAATTTTTTATCGGTGAACACCCCTAGTCGCACAGCTTCAGAATCTATTTAATTTCGTTTACTGGCTTTTTAACAAAAAGTTAAGAAAAGAGTATCATGGTTACCAAGTCAACAATATTCATCTTAAATATTTTACTTTACATTTTTTTACAAGTACCTTAGTTGCAAATGTGTTTTTGGGTGGCCCAACATAAAAACACCTAAATTTCCAACATAAAAACACCTAAATTTCCATAACACATACCCCATAAAAGTTCACGAATTTAAGTAACAAAAGGCCAACCAATAAAGCGGATAGAAATTTTTAAAAACTGCTGAGAAAGCACTTATTGAAATGAGAAAAAAAACAAGTGTTCCAGCTCGCAGATCTTAAGTCCTCATATTGCCAAATAAAAAGTACAAACATATGGTTATTAAAATGAACTTTTAAGTAAATGTATTTGAACCTGTTCATCAGTAAAATCATATCGCGTATGATTTTTGTCCAACTCTTGAACACTTGTAGTTGGATTTCTGAATTGATGTGCATCACCGTCTGCAAAATGGTTTTCTGAAATTGATAGGCTACCATTACTTTCATCCTGTTAGGAGGGAACAAGATAATCATGCTGAGCACTAAACTTGCACAAAAAATCAAGAGAGAAACCATAAACACATACAACTTACAGAACGATGACCAGGAACTTCTTGTGTGCTGCCTCTTTCAGTTTTAATATCAGCAGAAACATCATTTTCTTGACCTACAAAAATCACCAAACAACCTTAAGAGCATGTCACAAGTGAGTCGACTAGAATAGCACAACTGTACAGTTTGATAGGTAGTTATAAGCAAAGGTATCTTTGGAATTGTTTGTTCTTGCCGTTGAGAGCCCTAGTCTGTAATGAAATTGTGAATTGAAGAGTTTTCTTCCTTCCCTCCAGCTTCTCTCTATTCTCACTCTAGAATCTTCTGTCTCTCTAATTCTCTCCTCAAACTCTCTTATCTGTCTTTGTATTCTACTTCAAATCTCTCTTAACTTGTCCCTGAAATCTATTATTCCTTCCTAACTTCTTTCCAATTCTGTTAAAGAACTAGTAACATCCTTTGTTTATAACATAGCACTACCATGGCTGCAAAGACCAGATGGTTAACCAATACTTACTTTCACTGTTATCTCCCCCTCCATGAGTTAGATCAGCTGCATCTAGATTTTTTCCTGGGGTACTTTCTCTGCTAGCTGGAAGTACAAATACTGATTAATGTAGGACAAAGGAATATGTGTTCACAGAAAGAGCGAGACAGAGTCAGATAATGGAACATATATACAAAAGAAAGTGAAATAGGGTTTCAATATGGCAGATCTCCAGTTGAAATAAGTATAAAAATGGCTCACCTTTCTCAACACCATAACGTTTGAGTAGCTCTTCCAGAGGTAAATCTATTTCACTGTGCAAAGCTGTCAGTTCCTCTTGTCTTTCCTCTTCAGTTATGAGGGCCTCATCTTCCTCAATCGTATGCTCGTCATCTTCCTAAAGCAGTATTACAATAATAAGAAACATATTTAGGAGAATACTCATTACTGATATAAACATCAATATATTCACAGAAGTGAACACCAAGTTATCTATTATGTCCTTGCAGAAATACATGGTGATGCCAGAGCCAGAAGACATAATGTTTCATGTGTTTTATTATATTGAATATACCTTGCAGTGACATTTTATACGCACATACACCCAAAGGCTTTTAATATATTTACAGTTGAGTGGTAAATTCTCTCATGGGAATAGTAATTTGCTGTGGGTGAACCCATCAAGTATTGCTTTAGTTAGTCTTGGTTTGATTTTTTTTCCCACAACTCCACAAGCTTATTTCAAGGTCAAGGTTGACTCTGGGCTAGTCACTCTCAGTCACCCAAAAACCAGACCCATGGGCCTGCCATGCATGACACTTCTTTTTTCCAAACCTTTCTTTCTATGGGACAATTTAATTACTATCTAGATATGAATTTCTAGACAAATGCTACTGTCAATTAATGTGTTGCGTGACACAAAAGAAACAAAGAAGAAAAAAGACTCACTGATTCCTCTTCTGACTGTATATCATAATCTTTATCATTATCCATGATACTTAACTTGGATTCTGCAACAAAAGAAAAGAAAGCACATAAAAAGGCTTAGACCTAAGAAAAAAAACGCCAGGTTTATGGGGATAATAACTAATAAGTAAACTGGTGAATAAAAAAGAAATCACAGTTTTTTCTTACCAAGATTTAACTCGTCAAATTGGCTGGCATCATTCTGACACCTTTCCTTACCTTGAATGCTCAATTGTTCCTGAGCTGAGTAAGAATGTCCTGGTCCAGAAGGAATTGGTGAACCAACAAGGTTTTCTGCAAGCATCGTTGAGTATCTAGAATACAAAATAACATTTCATTATTCTGTCCACAAACAAGCATAATTAAAGGAGACAATTTTAAATTCTATCCCAGTCCACCACAAATGCTAAAAACAACTTTGTAGAAATAGAATGTATACCTTTCTGTTTGCCCTAGTAGGAACTCGAGCTGTTTATTCTGAGCTTTTTTCTTTTTCTCATCAACATCAAGCTGATGCTTGTAAAGAACCTAGAACAGTAACATTGTTTAAGAAGAATTCAATTTCAATTCAGAAGCTCAAAACTAAAGAGGTAAGTGTAAGGCTAACAAAAAAGTTAATCATTAAATGGACTTGCCAGCTTCTCTATCTTAATCCAGAATTTCTTTACATCCTTAGAAATATTGACTGCAACTTTTCTTAGCCGATGCTCTTCCTCCTGCAGCATTGTAATGGTAGAGTTACTGATTGAAACTAACATTAGTAGGAAAACATGATGGCATCTTCTGTATGTATATGAAGAATCCTATGTTACGTTACTAAGTCTATTCAACTATCAGAGTGAAAGGCCAACCTTCACTCTCCTTTCTCCCCTTGTGGCCTGATCCAACATGCCTTTGCTGGCTTTTATAGCAACCTTCTTAGCCAGGTTCAATTTCCATTTTCTCTCCGACTCGAAATCCTGTAAAATATAGAGTAATGAGCCTAAAAAATTCAAGAATTAATCTCAAAAGTCACTGTATTAATATTTGACCAAAGATGATCTCAAATCAAACATATGCACACAACCATACTTACATATAACGGTTTATATCTTTTCCCAGGGAATAAAGATTGGTCCCAAGAGTGTGGGGATTGGAACCAGCGACCTTGAGGTTCTTCTTCAAGGTCTCTGCCATTTCACCCATTCCCTGGGGTTCTCATTATTGACATATACAATTGAATGTATGAAAAAAGAGAATAATAAAATAAAATGTATCTTCGTAAAAAGAAAAATAAACCAACATCTATTCAGGGCATAAACAAGCTATTACCTTCGACAACCAAGCCATCTCTTCTAGAACATGATCCCAATGTGTTTTGGGACGTCGAGGTTCTTTAGGCGGTTCAAGACCCTACAGAGAAGTCAAGTTAATATTTAATAGACAACAAAAACTTTGAAACATGAGACTTTGAATGTATTAGTCCAATTTATGTGTAATCAAAGTTTTATTATCCCATAATAGCCCATAGGAGCAGGAAAGAAACATTATTATAATGTTGCATAAATTGTTTTTTTAATCAATCTCTCAAGTAAATAAAGGAAATAATGTTATCATAGTTACTGCAGAAAGATATTACAGCACAAGTATTCAAATTGACCTGCATGAAAGGATGTATGTGTGATGCAGGACAAGCCTGTGAAACTTGGTTAGAACAATATACAAAGCTTTGGAAGCCCGTGGAAATAAAATAAATTTAGAAGTAGTTTTTCATTTATTTATAATTTTAGTAGTTATCTTATTAGAATCCAATTTGAGTTAGGAAAGTTGTATAAGAGTATAATAAAAATATGGAAGTACTCTATTATTTTTTATATATCGAATTATAAGAAAACTGAGCTCGAGAAGAATTGTGTTGTGTGATAACTCCATTGTGTCGCTAAACCCCCATCCCCCATTAATGTGCTTAAGGTCTAACAGTGTCATGTGTCAGATAAAATGGAAAGAGAGACGGGTAAAGACGTACAGAATTCTACCTTGCACCATTCTTTTGGTTGAAACAACATCAACTTAATATAATAATTCAATGTTCGTTTTGTCTATTTGTTAATAATTATGGTTAATGACATGAGCCACTACCATATATGCCTGAATCAAAGAAAAAAAATTAATATATGAAAAGAGACGCACAAGAGAGGAAGCAGAGCTATTCAATCTAAGACTTTTGTATACACACTCTAACACTCCTCCCATGTGTTACCCGATTGATTGAGGATTGCACGAGGACATGATGAATATGAGATCCCATACAAGACAAAACCATAGGAAGAAATGGCAAGAATGGCCTTTGAAGAGCTAGTAAACCACGGGTAACTTGTTGGCCCAATTGATAAGTGACTACTAGTTAATAAATGGGTAATATTAACCCTTACATAAGACTGCAAGTAGGGTAAGAATGAAAGATAGAAAGAGTGGTTAGGATCCCAAAGATGGACTCGCTTTGATACCATGAAGTATGTCAAGTTTATCTTGAAGCGGGTCCACAGTACCTTGGACTGGAAAATTTGTCATACTACCCACACCATTGTTGACACTAGATGAAGACCTATATGATAAAACTTTTAGGATATACATAAGTCTGCATTTTGAGAATGACGCTGCTCACATGGATTGTCAGCTATTAATGATAGAAGATTTGACTGTGGTATTGGGGAGTCCTGGACATATTCGAACTTTGGATCAATTGAAGGTGCATCCCACCCAGCCCAAAATGGGTTAGCACCTGACGTATGTCTCTGCCTTTCAAGTGCAATCCTCTTGGCCAGGAGATAAATGTTGTTGGCACTTTCTCCGAAAGAAGGCACTGCATCAGAAGTATAACCAAAATATCCATGTACCTTCACCAGGAGCAAACTTCTCAGATGGTGTATTGCTGATATTAACAGACATTAGTGTCTCCAGATTCCAGAAACCTGTTTTCAGCATCCGTTGAACCCTGTTTATACTTTATACCTTGGTTCATTTCTTATCATATAAAATCTCACTTGAACCTGCATTTAGACTTCCGAGGCTGCTGGCCTACTTATAGCATCTGATATTTAATTATGTTTTGGAGCCAACAAATCCAGGTGGAGGACGGGCCTTTGCCCGCAAGGCGGGAATAACATCACCAAGTAATGCAACAGCGTGTTTGGCGGTGCATTTGCTAGACGAACAAGCAGATCCATGCAAAAGTATCTAGCTCCAAACCAGCCAATAATATCACTAGCAGCAAAAGGTCCTACAATTTCACCTCAAGGATCTTTGTAAAAGATTTCATATAATGCCATCAAGCTCTCTAACCCTAACACCAATTGGCAATGGAAAGAGTTGGCCTTAGCCAATATATACTAAATATATTTTTCAAAGATATTTATCGTGGGACTTTTGCATACACCCTCTAACAGAAAGTCACAAACAAAAGGTGGGCCATAACAAAGAAACCCCCTTCACCCCCTATGACTGTCACTTCTTCAACATTTATATTATTTTTAGATTTAAATGTGTACATGAATATAGCTAAGAATATGCATGACGTATCTTTTTTCATTTTCAAAGTACCTAAAATATTTACATATCTACAGGCACAACCACTAAAAACCACTTGCAACATCTCTAGTGGATACAGAACAAATGCGTCACATTTATTACACATACTAAATGAAAGATGGAACAAATGCACATATGTGGACTCCCAAGCTTTGAAAGTTTCACTTCAATTTTGAATAGTTGATAACAAAAAAATAACCATCAAGGGTTTATTTTTATTTATTTTTATAAAAGAAGAAATTTTATTAATAGAAAAGAAAGGATACAATAAAAGGGGAACAAGAAATTCACCCCCAACGGACTAAAAAACAAAAATAAAAAAGACCACTTAAAAAAGTGCAGCCTTCCAATCTTTACACAAATCAGGCGCAGAAATGCCTCTCCCCACAAAAGAAGCCCATAAAGAAGCAAGGAAAATAATTCTATCATTTAATAGCTTAAAAGAAGAGCAACTTCCTCTAAACAGTCTAGCATTACGTTCATTCCAAATTCCCCATAAAATGGAAAACAAATACGTACTTCCATAAAATTTTGGCATCTCTCTTACTTCCAAATCCTCAAAAATGAACTAGCAACATATCTTTCACTAAACTAGAACATGCCCACTCCTCTCCTAACACTCCAAAGAGAGAGCTCCACAACCATCAAGGGTTTATGAAGTGAAGACTAACTGGAACAAGCTAGTAAAGAAGGTATCAACCAACTCAAACACTAGTTTCAGCAAGCAACATCTTGGAATTTATTTACTTGGCCCAAGTGATGGATTTGAAACTTAAAAGATTACCATCACATAAATCTGACAGCGGATGTATTTACGAAGGAGAAGATGGATAAGAAGGGGAAATAGTCGAAAGAGAACAGAAAATTTATAGTAATAATATTAAATTACCAATAATAAAAGCAAAATCATTCAATACATCAATACACTTTTACATAGGCAGCTAAGATACTTGAGTCCTAAGATAATAAATTACTTCTTTTTTTGGGATAATAAGACAAGAAATTACTAAAGTTCCTAAATAACATGAATAAAGCTCAAGTACTCATAATAAACCCTACAACTCTCAAGACAAGCGTGCCTGGTTTGTGGTTTGGACCATGGCTAGAGTAGGTGCACTTGTAGTCCTTTTCGCAATGTACCTTGTTCAATACAACTACCCCCCCCTCCGGAAGAGAAATACAATAAACTGTTTGCACTATGCTTAAAGCAAAACGCTTCAAGCTCATTAAAAGTAACATGCTAGTCACAACTTTTAAAAGAGCGGGGAAAAAAAATTACAAGATCAAACTTCAACATAAATTTTATAGCCCAATAGTTCTTGATATTTAAATAGATGCTCTTATATCATTTATTTCGGTTTCTAACAATTCTGCCCTCATGGAAAAGCATCCACTTTTTCAGCATGAGTTTCTAAATGAATCCTCCTGAGCTCATCCTTCAAGAATCCACATAACTTTCACAAATAGCTCCAAACCACTTGACAAGGGATCTTGTACATATCACTTCATTAACATCCAATACTACCAAAATAATATCTTTCTTCTCCTTTGACAGAGTGAAAAAAAGTTTGTTTGGTTTACTCATTCCGACAGAATGGACCATTCCAATGGAGCGAGAATATATTCCATCGCTTGATTTTCATTCCATTAGGGAGGTGGTGGAATAACTAAATTTGACAACTATATCCTCTTACCATAACACCAATGGTGCCCTCTCACGACCACACCCACCGCTAACGCCACCACCACCACTACCAACACCAAATATCTTTTCAGTGAGAGGTGTTTGATACTCTCTTATTCTTTAGTGTATTTGGGTCAATTTGCTATTTTTATTCCATTCTTGATTACATTCCTAGATTCAATCAGACATGCATTTGCCACTTGGGATACTAAAAAAATCATTGCATTCCTTCCTAAATTTCATTCCTACATCCATTTCATTTAGACTCATTTCATTCCTTCAATCCACATGTGACATCAAGGAGACCAAAGGTAGGACAGAACTCAAACCCTAATATATGAATTCAAGGACTAGTATGGGTGACAGCATTGGTCCTTTCAAAGTTGAGGCTTTTGGTTAGTCTCTGAAAGATTGAACACTAATGATTACTATTAAGTCACAAACGCTATATTGCCCCGTCTCTTAGCATTTACTTTATGTCATAGTTGCCTAGGCGACGCCTTGGCGTCCAGGCGCAAGAGCAGACAGCAATTCGACATTCGCCTTAGAGGAAGTTGTTAAAGCTCTCACCTTGGCAGCTAGGCATCCACAAGTCATTGTTGAGGCCCGCCTAGCTGCCAAGGCGAGCACCTTGGCAATTTGGTCGAATTAAAAGAAAGCCCTAAAAACTTCAATTCACTTGGGACGCACACACAGTAGGTGCTATGAAATCTTTGTTTTGCTACAAAAGGAGAAAAGGAAAAATACAAAGAAGAAGACGTGAAAGAAAAAGAGTAAGAGACCGGCAAAAAAATAAGATAGAATAAAGAGACTTTTGACTTCTTGGTTGATAGTTGTCACCAACTATACTTTTTGTTCTCTCATTTTTTTTAATTTGACTATAGTTGTCATCCACTAAAGATTTTGTGTTAATGCATTGCCCTCTAACAAAAAACAAAATAGTTGTGCTCCAAGTGTTGGTTCTACATGATTATTTGTTTTAACAAATAAATGTTTTTTTAACTAAATAATATAAAAAAATCTTTCATAAAAAGTAATAAAATAATTATTTGTTATTTTAAAAAGTAACCCTCTCTTTCTCCATGAATTATTAGTTACAACATAGTTTTATTGCATGTATAATAACCCTTCAAAGTTATAATTTTGACCACAAAAATCATAAAAGTTATAATTTTGACCACATAAATCATAAAATCTCCTGCAACTCCAATGTAATTCTGAAGTAGAATAAAAAATGTATAAATTGCACCCTATGAACGACTTATCGTCATACGGACACCATGGCATGCATCCTGACGGTCAGCTACCGCCGTGTCTCGCCGTGGTATCGTGATAACTATGCTTTATGTACACAAAAGTATGAGACACATGCTTATCTATTTATACATTGTCATGTTTGTGAAGCTCTATCTTCGGAATGTTTGGAGAGAAGTGGGCATGTCAAGCTTCAAAGGAAGATAAGATGTTAATTAGCTTTCGAGGATTTGAAAGCACGAGTGCCAAAAAATTTGTGAAAGTGTGCCTTGTCAGTTCAAGGGGGAATTTGTTTGTTTGGAATGAGCTTAATGCTAGACTGCTTAAAGGGGATTCCTTATCTTTTAAGTTATTGAATACTAGGGTTATTGTCCACCTAGTCTATTGTAGTCCCTTTTTTTAATTAATAAATGTTCTTTTTTATTAAATGTATAAATAAATATAAAGGTGTGGGTGACACATGTAGCTCCAAATAGTGCCTATAATTCTTATGTCATCTTTTCCCCTCATTCATTCTCAGCTATAGTTGTTGCTATTTTCTATCCTAAAACCCTGTAGGGGTCATTAAAAGGGGTCCATGTTCTGAAATTTTCGGTATCCTATGTCATCCTTGGGTCCATGTTCTGGTGTTTTCCTTTTATCTTGTCATCATTTTTCATTGTTTATTGTCCATTGAATCTTATGAATAAAAGGTATGTTTCGAAATGTGATTATTTTGCTTTCCTTATATATCTATTTTTTAATGTACTTATACTTTCCTTAGATGCCATTTGCATTACTTTCATGTTAAATCTCCTCATTCTCACCCGCTCAAACTCTAATTCTTTCTAACTTTTGCTTGTATAAACACTTCACTTATAATTATTAATTTTTCAGGGGAAAACAAAGATACTGAAGTTTCACTCAAACAATACAAATAATGCTCAATTTTGACGACTAATCACATTTACGGAGAATGAACTAGAAGTTAACCTTAATCATTAAAGATGTGGTAACTCATAAGACTAAGCAAATAAAGACAAAAGCTCAAGAGTTAAGTCATAGATTTACGTACTTGCTAGTTTTAGTTGAAGTTTGATTTAAGGTTTGGTTTGCTAATTTTGGTTTACAAATATTATGGTTTTGATAGAGCACCTCATGTACATTATTGCAAGGGGTTTTCAATGCCAAGAAAGAGAAAGTAAAGAAACTGAAAAACTAATACTCCCTTCATTCCGAAAAATAAGTCTCTTTTGCTTATTTATGAGAACTAATGAAACACAAATCTTTGATGACTAAATGTGCAACACTTGTACATATTTCCCATTTTACTAACACAATGGGTCACCAATTGTACTTGCAGTACTCGCATAATAGAAATGAAATTTGCTTATACAATGTAATTTGCTTATACAACAACTCCCATTTTATTCCAAATTTTCTTCCGAATTTTTAAAGAAGGCGCTTTTTAAAAAAATAAAAAGAAAAAACTAAAAGAACAGACTTGTTCAGGATAGAGGGAGTAAAAGATCAGATATTATCATCGTTATAATCGTGTTATTTAAGTTAGAATGGTTCAAAACCATGTTTGTGGCGCCGAGTTTAAGCCGTATTGACATAATTGTGTATATGATGAATGAGTTTTATACCTGCGAATTGAGTATTTTTAACTTGATGAAATTGTGAGTTTTCGGGTATTTTCTATTCTTTTTATGTGTTTTATTTGTTTTGTGTAGGAATGCAAAGATATAGGAATTAGTTGAATTTTAGTTGAAATCAACGTAAGCAATCACAAGTCGAGTTGACCAATGCAGCAATGTGGCTCAGCGTGCAGAAGACGAGCAACTGGTGTGGCAATTAGGCGCAGATTGGCACGCGTTGGGGCAGATTTGGCGCAGGCATCGGCAAGCAAGCGAAGCAGCGCGCAACATGGCTTGGATTTGGGGCGCTGAGGCGCAGATGGCAGGAGAAGGGGGCGCACGCGGTAGAGCCCCAGCGACGGGCATTGACGCCACAGCGCTGAGGAGTCAGAAAGGCTGCTGTTGTGCTTTGTGTGGGGCGCCGCGGCGTTGGTGCTTGTCGAGTTGAGCTAGTGTGCTGGGATGGCTTAGCTGCATTGTTGTACTATCCTATTGGACTTGGGATTACACAGCACATCATATATCGGATACGAAGGCTTGGATTGTTACTCAGATTTCGAATGAGCGAGGAGACATACAAAGGAGAGTGAGATTTCAAGTATGAGCGTAGAGATCAAGAGTTGCGACACATTTTTATCTCTATTCTTTTCCTTTAATTCTTGTGTACTTTTAGGATGCTATTTATTAATTTGATGATTTTTCTTCTTAAGCTATGAACTAATTTTCAATTAAGATTGCAATGGAACCCAATGATTAGTTTAAATTGACTTACTCTCTTTTTGATTATTGTTGATCATGTATAAATCATTTATTATATTTCATGTTTCATGTATGATTGTTTGATCAACAATTATTATGGTAACTTGTATGAAGTTGGAAGATGGATTTAGATCTGAATATGATAACTTGATTATTCTTCTTAGGATTAAATAACATGATTTGTGTATAGGATAGGAACATACTTATATGTTGTGTGTAACCATTGTGAGAATCTAAGATTATTAAATCTGTTCTAAATTATTTCACATAGGAATATAGTAATTTAATTAGAAGGAATATTTTTATTTAATTATCAGAAGAGGTTTTATAAATATTGCAGAATTCTCGATTAACGATTTGCTATGATTAACTAATTTAAAAGAGATAAGAGATTTAAATGAGGCAATGGTGTAAATTATAATCTTAGTATTTAAATCTGATATTCAGCTTTGCTTTGTAGTTTATTATTTTAGTTTAATTAATTTAATTTCATACTATTTATCATTTGTCTAAATAAAACTAAATTGATATAAAACTAGTCCTTGGTCAATTATTAGCAATACTCCGCGTGGGATCGACACTTTACTTATTGTTATATTAGTTGTTAATCGTATATACTTGCACGAAAATTGTCAATACCATAATCGGACAACAGGTTTTTGTCTTTTTAATGAAGGAAAAACATAAATTTAGATGATCAAAAGGATATTTTAAACATTTAAGCACACTTGAATCATTACTAGCATTCTCACACCCCTTCCCAAGTATTTCAAAAATATTTTGACTACAGTTTATTTTATCTTCATTTTATTGCATTTTAATTAGTTGTGACAAATGCATAGTTGTTACATACCAGCACTATGAAGTCAGCGACCAGAGCCGATCGGCTCGACGCCTAGGCGATTCGCCATTACATGTATGCGATGACGACAAGTCGTTTACAATGTGCAATTTATATATTATTTATTTTACTTAACAAGTATATTGACAATAAAATTTCATATACATTAAAACTCAAAACATAACACTATGGAATAACATTAAAGGCATAATTATGTAACTACTTAGCACAATCCAAAAACAAAACACTTGATATTAAAAATTAGTAAAAAAATAACGAATTCAACAAACACCACATAGAAAATAAGGTTGTCATCACAAATATGTAGTCTGATAAAGATGTGTCGAATCCGATTACTAATAAGTTTTTCAAGGTTTTATTTCCTTTCTCCCTGGTTTTTAATCGATGGATCATGGGTTTTTAATCGATAGGTCATGGGTTTTTAATCGATAGGTCATGGGTTAATGGATCATAACTGTAAAATACTTTGATCTGATCGGGCCAGAGCTACTAAGGCGTGCCTCATGGCGTCTCAATTCGTCGCCAAGGCGTCCAAAGCGTCCCAAGGCGTCCCAAGGTGTCCCAAGGCGTCTCGAGGCGCACGCCTTAGCATCTCCACCTCAAGGCGCCCATCGCCGTATCATTTTTTCATCACTTGGATGTCTAGGCGTCGCCTATGCGACCCCTTAACAACTATGGACAAATGTTTTCAGGTACCAAGTATCGATCAAAATGGAATACACTCCTAACTCAACGGACGAGGACGTTGATGATGTTGCTTGACATACCTTAGGGAAATCCTCTGTTTGACTTTTTCTATTTTATACATTGAGAATAATGTCTAGTTTGAGTTTGGGGGTGGTGTTTTTGTTTTGTTTATTTGGTAGTTGAGCAATTTGTTTTTGATTTGTTTTTTATTTGTTTTTGCAAGATTTGCATGTTAGATATGATGTTTTAGTATAACTTGAACAATGGTTTGATTGAAAGTGATTATGGCCAATGATAAGAATATGATTAAATTGTGAAATTGAGGAACATGCTTAGTCTATATTTTGCCTTAATAGTTGTTTTATATTGTTTTTTATTCTTTTTCACTTATGAGCACATATACATCTGTTTAGCTAGATGGGGCTTAGAAAAAGTTTATGTGGTTAAATGCTTGTGGGAGATATCATTGAAACTTTAAAATTTTTATTTAAGCATCATTAGAAGCAAAATTTAGGCACATAAATATAAGTTTAGGGAAAACTTGGATTATTTGAAAATTTGAACCTTCACAAGTTAACATAATGCATCATGTGGTGGTGAGTTGAGATGGAGCGTAAAACGCACTCGTTTAATAGGAAGTGAGATGGAGCATAAAATGCACTCAATGAGTTTTAAAAAAATGGTTTAATAGTATGCGTGGGAAGGGGAATAATGAACACAATTGTATGCTATCTTTCATTTTTTTTGTTCAAATTCTACTTAAGATGTTGAAGACTAATTTAGATCAAACAATATGACCGAATATTTTTGAATGGCATAAACTTTTTGGCGCACACATGGTTTAGAACCATAACAATTGAAGTAGAATGAAGGGAGCACTTGACACTATATATTATTATTGGAGTTGTCTTCATTAGGAGGGGTTTTCTAGTTCATATTTTTCTTTTGTTATTCTTTTCCTTTTCTTCACTCTTTCTAAGTTACAAATACAAAGTTAGTTTCCAACATTTTCCTAAATTAATAGTGGATCCTGAAATTAAGGTTCATCACCATGGTGTTCAGCCAAAGGTAACTAAAATGGTATTTACTATTAATTAAGCGAGAAGGGGTTTGGTTTCATGGTGTCACCCATTTTCTACTTCCTTTTATATTAGTAAGTAGTGGCAAATATTTAATTAAAAGACACCCAGAGTAGCGACGCCCATGTACATAAAAGAGGCTAAAGTGCACAAATGTTACCCTTTTCTGAAGCTACCACAATTTTGTAAGGACAAATCTCTCTATTTCAAAATTTTAAATTTAAATTTAAAAAAATATCTACACTACTATTAATTTTCTCGACAACTACCAGAGTAGAAAATATGTGCATACATGTGTGTGCCATGTACACTAGTATACGTACAGACCAACAAAAGGATATCAAATTTGACTTTAACTTTTCATCTCACTACGAACTAGCCCATCCAAAATGAGCAACAGGTACAAAGTATAAAGACTCCAACTGTAGATTCCGTAAACATACCTTTTGCCGCTTGGCACGGGTCTCCTGATCAAATTTAGACCTTGGACCTTTGGAGGCCATGATTTTCTCACAATACCTATTTGATAATTGAAGGCTTGTGCACCCCAAAAAAACATCAATCAACGGAAGTATCTAAAACCATACTTGATTTTAGTCCCTGCCTGTTTTGGTACCGACTTTTCCACACACCGATTCATGTATGTAATCCCAGCCTTTCAAACAGAAATGCAATAAATAAATTCCTGCATATATTTAAATTAAAAAATTCAAAATATTAACGGGAAATGTTCAGATTCTGGTATTCAAGTGAAAGGATAGTGCAGTTTAATGTCAACAAGAATACTGAATGCAAAATAATATATGCATTAATAGCATCAACTGATGGGAATAAATGAACACTCAACAAATTAATAAAAATAAGGATACTAACTTAGAAACAGAACCAGGAAAGGCTGCACTAGAGTTTCATAGTCTCTAAAACATTCGATACGATCAATGGCAACAAAATATCATTACAGTCTAATCTACCTATAAGCGTTAATAAATGGAATTTAAAAGTAAAGAGTTACAACGATATGGGATGCTATCAAGCTAAGAAGCAGTGGTGCGGCAACCCCTACCGCACTGCTCACCGGGTGAGTCGGGGGTGCGGGTAAATATGAAGAAGAAGAAAACGAGATGGAAAGAGAAAAAGCAGATCTGCGCGTGGAGAGAAAGGGAACTCACCTTTTAGGGCTTTAATCGAGAGGGATTAGAAGAGGACTCCCGCGGCAACTTCAGTCAACAACTCCAACGGCTTCAAGCGGCGACTCTGGCAGCACGACTTTGGCAGCAGTTCCCCGACCGTAGCGCGACTTCGGCAGCACTTCTCCGGCCCTAGCGCGGCAGCAGGTAGGTTATTTTGCCGTTCTCGTTCTCTTCTTTCTTTATCGTCTCTCTTCTCTTCTTTTTCTCTTCTTTCTTCCGCTTCTTCTCTGATTTGTCTCTCCTTATGCTTACTACAAGGCAAATCCATTCAAGTATTCCATTCAATTTAAAATATTTCCTCCGGCCTCAAAAACTTGTTTAGTTTAATTATTTTTTATCAAATTAATTATTTTCTTAATCAAAATTTATACTACTTTTTGTGAATATAAGTAGAAAAACTATAATCCTAATAAAATATATTAAATTTATTATTACTATCTCTAATTTTTATTGTAGACAATCCAAATTTTACTTTTTTTTTACTAACTATGCAGGAGGTGAAAACCGTCTTTTTACACTCCAAAGACAACTCCGAGGGAAGACAATTTTACTCCCGGAGACGATCCCGAGGGAAGATAACTTCAACCCTGGAGACAACCCCAAGGGCACAAAATCAACAAAAATTAAACGCCGAAGACAGCCCCGTGAGACATCAAATCAACCTCGGAGACAACCCCCGAGAGAAGACAGCTACAACTTGAACCCCAGAGACAACCCCGAGGGACAGTCACAGCCACATCAACCTAGGAGTCAACTCCGGGAGAGCAAATATGTAATGTTGACAACCCAACATAAACAACAATTATCCAGCTAAAGATAGGCTCAGAAAGAGCCACCGTAGCAATCCTGAGTGCAAACTTCGCAAGACAGATCAACGGACAGCCTTCGGAGACTTGAAGATGTTATCCTAGTCATGAACTCATCTTCCCGAATTCGGAAAAGGTCAAGCCCGATGTCATTGTGTAGCTTCTGGAAATAACTTTCTAGAATGGTATTGTGATAACCCGAATTTTCAAAAATAATTAAAATAATAATTTAATAAATAAAATTCTTATTATAGGATGTGTCGGGTTTGAATAAGAATATATATGTGTTATATATTGAATTTTGTGTTATTAGTGGAAAGAAACCCATAAATGAGATTTTATAGTTGGTTAAACTATTAAGGAAAAATATAGTTTTAAAACTTGAAGTTTGATCTTTAAATTATTAAAGAAAGTAGTAATTGATGATGTGAAATCAAAGAAGATATTGATTTTAGATGAGTTAACATTTATGAAGTATATGCAAAGTATTTATAAAGGTAGGTTCTGTTTTTGCTAGGCAATAAATTATCTGCGTCTGAAGTTGAGGTGGCGCAGTTGCGCCACTTCCAAGCTTATGACCAGCTTAGCTGCGCCGGTCTGCAGAAGGTTCTGAGTATGTTGTGAAATTCGAATGTCCAGAGATGTATATTAGGGGTTCACGTGTAATAAAAGTCTTAATTGATGATTAAGTTGTCCATGAATTGATTAAGTTAGCAAAACATGATTTGAATCAGAGTTATTAATTAACCCGAAATAAATATTGGTTAATTAAGTGATATTATGAAATATTATAAAGCCTTGTGTGATGGTGACGTGATAATAAATGAAAAAGAGTTAATTAACTCACATAAGACGGTGAATTAATATATGTGTTTTACATAAGAGGATAAAGGAATATGTTAATTTGATATTTTAAATATATTACATAGTTTTGTAATATATAAAAAGGGCTAATATTTGAAAGATAAGTGATTAATAAAAGAAGAGAACCGATATAATTATAAATAAATATTGGTTAGAGATTTATGCATTAAGTTAATATTTAAGTTATGTCTAACTGAAAATGTGTTGGGACAATTTATGGAAGAAAAGGAATTGAAGAATTATAGTATAATAATTAGTTTTGTACATACTAATTATTCTAAGAAAATGGTTATCTTAAAATAAAGGTCTTATGAGTATAAAATTCATACAGCCTAGTATAGTAGTTCTATATATTACAAGTGTGCAATTATTTAAATAAGCTAAATAATTTAGCATTAAGGTAAAGTGTGTCACACAAACTTTATATTAAATGAATATTAAAATAACGTGGAATTGGGGAAAAGTCAAATGTGGCAGACCCCTAATATTTTATTGAGATTATGAATTTGAGTTATATAACTCTAGTAAGTGGGATAAATGAGCCTTGTGTGGCATGAGTATTAAAGTTAAACCAGATTAAGGTTTAACTAGAATTATTAAAAGAGAATTAATGGAAAGAGAATAAATGGTTGATATTGATCATTATGATATTTATGTGTGATAGGGAATAATGGGTTGAGAATACCCAACTGAATTATATTTAGCCTAATTAAAATATTATTTGGACTAGCCCAATGTACTTGGGATATAAGATTATATTGGTGCATATTTAAAATATAAGTATACTTCCTATACTTGGGTATGTACATATATATGTGTACATATATATGTGTACATATGTGCTCATAACTTAATTTAATGTGGTAATGTTAAGTTATTATAATTGATTTAATAAGCTCAAAATAAATTAACTTTAGTAGAATGAGGACCATTTTACTAATAAGTAATGAAGTAATGTAGTTGTCCCAATATCAGTGTCTCTCTAATTATATCAGTCGTATGATAGGCCATTGGCCTATCCTATTCCTTTTTCATTAAGTAGTAGAGCTGATGATGTTAGGTTTGTAATATTCATGAACGCAATCAAATTGCACAAAGTAAGCGGAAGCATGAAAAAAATAGAGTTTTAAATTTTACAAACCATATACCCGGATCATCATTTATGCAAAATTATTAATTAAACGAAAAAATGAAGAACAAGAATTATACCGTTGAAGATTCGTGCTTCCTCAGGTACAGTTCACCTCTAATCATTTTCACGTTCAAATTGAATCCACTGGGTTTGGTTCCTTCCTTTGATCAATGTTAGCCACCCAAGTGTTTGACCTCTAGAGGTGATCCATCAAGGAAGAAGAAAGATTTAAGAAGATGAGTATTTGGCAAAATCCTAATTTTTTCTATATCATAGAAAAGGGTGTACTCTCTCAGGGTTAAATGCTTTCTAAGTCACTGTACTATAGGTCGACTTACAAATGGGTCACTGAATTTTTTTCCTTACAGTCAACTCACTGAACTTTAGCTTACTAACAAAAAATTTAATATTCAGTTAAAGATGTTGACTTTGGACGGAAATTGCCACGTAAGCTACTGATGTGACGCCCCCAAAATAGGTCCATTCCACCCAACCCATTCTGAGTCGCCAAATACATGGTACAGAAATAACTACAACTTCAATAATACAAGTGTCGTGTGAAATACGACAATATATACTGTGAGTTTAAATATAGATATTGCCGTCTAGACAATATCCACACGTAAATAAATCCCCATCATAATTATTGATACATTATTTTACAAAAATGGTGAGGACTACTAAACAACTCTCTCTAGAACCTTCATTCCATACCCCGACTCGATCCTCGCTTTATGTTCTCACCCTCCCGAGAAAAAAAATGGAACAACAAGGAAAAGGGTGAGCTCAACTAGCCCCGGTAAAGAATATTATGACTAAGATAATGTACAACAAATTATCGTTAGTCTTCAACAGGAAAAATCTAATAGAATACAATGAGACAACAAGTTTTAGATCAACAAATGCATGGAGAATAAAGAATCCATTAGAAGAGTCACGTAGAGAAAGAATTCTACCGCCTTCTAAGGTTTAAAAGTCCATCATCAATATTTTATCCTCAGTAATAACAATCAATATTCATCTTTGCACTCTGAGCCAAAGATATTCATTTAAATCACCAATTGGTCATGTTCATCTCAACACTGCTCATCTTTGCACTACATGCCAAAGATATTCATCGATTAATCGCTCATCTTTGCACTACGAGCCAAAGATATTCATCAAGTATCACCATTAAGGACCGAGGATGATGAAAATATTTTTAAGAACGAATCCGGTGAGATAGAAGGACAAATATTGTGGATTCGCATAAATGCGGTTTATCAAGATCGATAATACTTCATAATAAACGCGATTTTGAAGCGGAACTCAAAAATAACGATCAAAACATAGATACAATCAAAGATAGTAGCCAAAATAGACATCTTGGACAAAAAGAAAAAATTTTCATTTTTAGGTGAATAGTGTCGATTCGTGAATAGTGCAGATATCGTGAATAGTGTCGTATCACGTTAATAGTAATTCGACACAAAAGATATAAATTTCACAAAAAAACATCTTCACGCTTCGTGAATAGTACTCGTGAATAAGAACTCGTGAATAGTAACTCATGAATAGTAACTTCGTGAATAGTAACTCATGAATAGTAACCCGACATGAAAAAGTTCCAAATTTGATAAAAAGTTCAACAAAGATTTTGGCATAATGATATTGAAGAAAATAATATCATTCATAAAAAAATAACATCCCTTACCTCAAAATAACCGTACTTGGATTTGATCAATTTTAGGTATAGTCTTTGTGAAACTTCAGATAGTATAGCAACACTCAAAGTATACTCACAAGAATACGCTTGATAATATAGAGAGAGAAGAGAAAACTTAGTTTAGGGTGTGATTTTCAATTCTAACTTAGCCTCTCTATTTATAGGAAAATGTTAGAGCATAAAAGGAGACTAAATTAATAAAATATATTATTATTTATTCCAAATTCCTACCCACATGTTTTGAAAACTCTAGCATGCCTTCTTTGGTCAAAAACATCACCACCCATGTGCCAACAACCACAAAAACGTTTTTCTTATATAAAATAATTAAAACTTCCAAAATCAATTATTTTGAACTCGAACTTCAATAATTCATGATAAATAGCCCTTTTGTCAGAAAATTTGAATCTGGCGACTTTTTATAGGAAATTCAATTCTCTACAACTTTGCAGAAGGAAGTTTTCCCAAATTGAATGAGAAATTGACCAAAATCCATAAGCAGACGATTTTCGATCTATAATCAATTTTGGTCAAGAATTGTGTCCCAAACACACAAAACATATATTAAACATTTAATGCCACAAAATACTCTACCTCCTCATATACTCATATATCCCACATTCATTATAAAAATATCAAATTAATATATTATTAAAATAATATATTTAAATGAATTATTTTATCGAAAAAGATAAAATATTAATTTTCAACAATTGTCACATTAAAAATTTTCTCCATCTATATCCACATAAAATCAATATCATATAAATCAATAATTAATTATTCACAAATAATATTATAGAATCACATTACTAACAACAGTGCAGGTTCAGAAAGAGGGGCTTTCCAATAAGGATTTCTCTCTTCATGGTAGCGCAATTAGGTGACCAAACCTCTCCTTAGGCGAACTTTCTAGACATTGCCAATAATGTTATCGATAATATTATTCAAATAATATGAATTATTGATCCGATAATGGAAAATCTTGTGTAATGACAATTATTGAAACAACAATGATACCAAATATCAACGCAAAGAATTATTGAATCAATATAATATTGATAAGAATTCATCGTAACAATTATTGAGTAGTGCCTTTTACGTAAGGATCAATAATTCAACAACATGCAGTAATGGTGCCATATTTCTTTGTGCAACCACGCATATTATTATCAGTATTTTAACCACGGGTAACCCAACAAAGGTTAAGCGGTAACAATTTACGCAATTATTTATAAAACTCAATCTTTGTCGTTTTCTTTCATCCAACCGTTTTCCGTTATGGGACCCACCTAATGACTAGCGTGCGTAAATACGAATATTCCGAAGCGCATTGAATATTCCACGACCAAACGAATATTCCCAAACAACAATGAATATTTTATAACCACTTGCTTATTTTGTAAAATTTATGCATTTTACCCATAACTAACCACATTAATCAAATCAACCCTTACTATTTCAAAATAATAAATAAAGGAAATTCCATTTTATTTATAAAAAAAAATTAAGGTCTTACGACCTCCCTCCTTATGAAATTTCGTCCTCGAAATTGGCGACGATCTACAGTGTTTCAAAAGTTGAGGATACCTCGCTTTCATTTCTATTTCCAACTCCTGGTCATTTCTTCAATAACATGGTTTCTCCACAAAACTTTAACTTGTGGTATAACCTCGGACATAGGACATGCTCCTTCATATCTAATATCTTGACAAGTACTTCTTCGTACGTTAAGTCTTCAGCTATATCGTCTGGTTCTAACTCAATGATGTTATTCGGGTCGTCCACATATTTACGTAACATCGATACGTAAAAAAATGTTATAAACACGCGACATACTTGGTAGTAAAGCGAGTCTATAGGCCACAGTTTCTACTCGATCGAGAATGAATTAATAAATCGAAGGTTTGAGCTTTCTTCTCTTCATTGACTCTTACTTCTAGAATAACGCCTTCTTGCACCTTCTTCTTTATATTCATCAGCTTCAGGTCTGTAGCTTGAGCGGCTTTAACATTATCGATTAAAGTCGATTTCAACCCGTATATCATCACGTGAGTCCCTAGAGTCTTTAACTCTATCTTCATCATTTGTAAGTTATACGAGATGAGTCTTTGACAATATCGTACTCGTACTCGTATACGATCTTTTACTCAACACGTCAGCTACCACGTTCGCTTTTCCAGGATGGTATGGTCAGAACATGTGCTGAAATAAGTCTCCTCTTGAGTTCTTCAAAGCTCTTTCCACATTCCTCGCTTCATTCGAATTTTGTATCTCTACGAGTCAGCTGCGTTAATGGAATAGCGATTCGAGAATATCCTTCAACGAATCTCCGATAATAACCAACTAAGCCTAGAAAGCTACGTATTTCGATTACCAACTTAGGTTGCTCTCAACTGTGACTCATATCCCAATCTTGGATAGCACATCACAATGACACCTATCGGGGTTTACTCTTCGCGCGAATATGGCGTCCCCCTACGGAGAATGCGGCGGTGTATTCCACAAAGGAAGTCACCATATAAAGGCTCAAGGTACTAACTCTTGTACTTGGGTTTTAACTCCACGAAGTTCAATAGAGCCATTCGATATGAGATTTTAGAAATGGGTTTTGTCTTTTAGGATTTAAAGTCGATACAAATTCAATATCACGCTCGGGAGTAGGCCAAGAAATTTCTCTGGAAATACATCAGAAATTCACTAACAACAAAAATATCATTCAAATCGGCGTATTATTGTTCAAGTCCATAACATGGCTAAGAAAGCTTGACATTCGTTTTTCAATAAACAAATAGCTTTGTGGTTTGATATGGCGGTGTTTGACTTCAATGGTTTGGTTGTTTAAATTGAATAATGAGTTTGCTTAGGAATATGAAAACTAACAACCTTACAAAAGCAATCAATTTGGCATGATGAGTAGTTAACCAATCAATCTCTAAAATCACATCAAAAGCAAGTATCTTTAAAGAGATAAGATCAACGAGTAATGTGATAGTGCCAACTGAATCAAGCAAGATTTCCAAACAACGGATGTAATGAAAGTTTCTCTAACGGAGTCTCCATAAATAGGTCAAAGTTTAATTTCTCCGTAGTCAAGTTCAAACGTTGGCGCAAGCAAAGAGATAAAAGAATGGGTAGAGCCGGTATCTAGTAAGGTATAAACTTCGCAAGAATTATAATTAACTAACAAGTGCTAAACTCATTCGGGTTCCTCGCATTTTAATGAAGTCACGACAAATGCTCTTCCAGAACCATTGATTTCGACTTATCAAGATGACCCTTGGAATCACCACTTCCGCTAAACTTGGTTTTCGCTATAGTACAATCTCGAGCGATGTGGCCTTCCTTTCCATGATTATAACATACCTTGGAATGTTGTGGGCCAGTTTGGTGATATGTCCCTCCTTCCCGCATTTGTAACATATCTGACGGTGGTCTTTCTCCTCCCTTGGAACCGATTACTCTTGGTGGAGCGTCTTCACATGGTCGTTGTTGAATCTCCTCTTTTAAAATCTCCTCCCGACTCGCTTCTTCTATTTTCATGGCCACGATTACCACCATAGTGGTTACCGCCTTTGTCCGTATTCTTTCCTCCTCATTTGGTTATCATCGTTCGATGACTACCACAGTTGTGGTCCCTCGGTTGAGTATACTCACTATCTCGCTCTAATAAGCGAGCCTTGTTGACAACATCCGAATCTGAGAGAAAACTTATGAGAGATAAGGTATTGCCGAATCTCGGGTTTAGACCTCTCGGGGAACATACGCGTCATTCGTTCCTCATTCTCCACCAAATGAGGTGAAACTGGATAACTCTGCGAACTTTGCCTCGTCTTTGAGACACCTTGGTCATGTTGTTACATTCGAGTCTAATAAACTCTACGTCCTTCATATAGCGAATACTTTACGGAAAGTACTTGTCATTGAACAGATTCAAATCTTTCCCAAGACATGTTAAGTGCATCTGGTGAGTGCTTCATGATTCCCACGATGAATCATGGCTTCACCACGAAACATAAAGGTGGCGAATGGAACCTTACATTCTCTCCGTGCACCCCAAGACATCGAATATCTTGGTAATTTGCTTGACCCACGTTTCTGCCTTGATCGGATCCGGCTTTCCATGGAAATCTGGTGGTCCCAACTCCTTGAACTGCTTGGCTGTGATAGACCGCGCGTTGCCATCATTTCCACCCGTATTTTGTACACGAGTCTCCCTTGTCTGATTTTGCATGAACTGCAAAAAGCTCCTAAACATTCCATCGTTCATCATCTGCTTAGTGGCGTTGTTCACAGGAGGAACATTGCCAGCCTGTTGCACGTTCTCCTCGTTGGTGAGTACAGGCATCTCCACGGTCTCATTTACTCCACTGTTAATATTCTCAGTCGACATTCTCAAATATTGTCATAAAATAAGGGTTAATTAAGGAAATCAATATATCACATAATATCCTATATTATGACCGATCAACAAATAAGCTTAGGTAGGACACACTAGTGAAGGATTTACTCGTCTCTCCCTCCTAGTTTTATTCCCCGATCTCCGCCAGAGATCATATCCTAAGCTCGATACCAACCGTGGCGCCCCAAAATAGGTCCATTCCACCCAACCCGTTCTCGAGTGCCAAATACATGGTGCGAAATAACTACAACTTCAATAATACAAGTGTCGTGTGAAATACGACAATACATCTTAATGAGTTTAAATACGAGATATTCCCGTCTAGACAATATCCACACGTAAATAAATCCCCATCATAATTATTGATACATTATTTTACAAAATGGTGAGGACTACTAAACAACTCTCTAGAACCTTCATTCCATACTCCCCGACTCGATCCTGCTGTATTTCTCACCTCTTGAGAAGAAAATGGAACAACAAGGGAAAAGGTGAGCTCAACTAGCCCGATAAAGAATATTATGACTAAGATAATATACAACAAATTATCGTTAGTCTTGACGAGGAAAAATCTAATATAATCTGATAAACAACAAGTTTTAGATCAACAAATGCACGTGAAGCAAAGAATCCATTAGAAGAGTCACGTAGAGAAAGAATTCTAATGTCTTCTAAAGTTTAAAAGTCCATCATCAATATTTTATCCCTGTAACAACAATCAATATTCATCTTTGCACTACTGAGGCAAAGATATTCATTTAAATCACCGATTGGTCATGTTCATCTCAACACTGTTCATCTTTGCACTACATGCCAAAGATATTCATCGGATTAATCGTTCATCTTTTTGCACTACTGGTGCCAAAGATATTCATCAAATATCACCATTAAGGAATGAGGATGATGAAAATATTTTTAAGCGAATCCGGTGAGATAGAAGGACAAATATTAGGGATTAATACAACGGTTTATCCAAGATCGATAATACTTCATAATAAAGCGATTTTGAAGCGGAACTCAAAAAAATAACGATCAAAACATAGATACAATCAAAGATAGTAGCCAAAATAGACATCTTGGACAAAAATAAAAACTATTAAAAAAAAATTGTGTTTTTCTTATATTAAAAATAATTATTTTTATTAAAAAAACTATTTTTTATTTTTTTAAAACCAAACTGCGTTGTTGTGACGGAGAAGGAGAGAGAGAGCGTTGTTTGGTTTTTTTTTAAATAAAAATAATAATAATTTTTTTTATTAAAAAAAAGCTGCGTTTTTTTAATTTTTATTTTAAAAAACTGCATTTTTTAAAAAATTTTATTGAAAAAATTGCGTATTATGTACATTTATATTATTACATTTGTAAATTCTCCTCAAATTCCACATCATCAAAGCCACATGGGACAGATCTGTGCCACATCAAAAAAAATTGCCACGTCGTGACTTACGTGGCAATTTTAAATCAAATCGACATCTTTAGCGGAATATTAAACTTTTTGTTAGTAAACTAAAGTTCATTGAGTTGGTTGTAAAAAAAAAAGTTCGATGACCCATTTGTAAGTTAACACATAGATATGGTGACTTAGAAAGCATTTAACCCTACTCTCCCAACTATTGGACTTACGTATTCACGTGTTTTGTGAAAGTGTCAACCCATCCCCACCCATAATAAGACTCCTCTTATTTATAGATGTAGGCAACCCTCCTTAACAATTAAGGAATTAGGTTTTATTTTAATTAATTAAACTCCTTTAATTAATTAGGCTCCTAATCTTATTAGGAATAATTAATTAAAATCTTTTAATTAATTAACCTCCTAATCTTATTAGGATATATGAGAATATTTTTATTAATTAATTCTCAAACTCCTTTAGGAATTAAATAATAATAATAGTAATAATAATAATAAGACTCCTTTTATTAATTTATATTTAATATTTCCAAAATATAAAATAATAAATATTAAGCTATTTAATTTATTTTATCACTATAGATTAAATTAAATATACTTAACTTATTATTACGATTATGCCATTAACTTCTTAAATAATTATTCTTCCTTTTATGGTGTGACTCTTTAGGTTCTCCATATTAAACCGGTTGTAAATAAATCATTTAGAACAATTCTAATCTTATTTAAATAAATAAATTAAACTATTAATTTATTTAAATAAATAATATTTATTCTACAATAGAGATAAGCCTCCCTAGCGATTAACGAATTTCCAGATAATATAGATTTTAACATTAATCATAAAAGAACCTTTGAGTACATAGTTACCGTACAATTCAATCCTTCCACCATACAATGTCCCAATTAAATATAAGACATGAAATTAATGTCAAGTCTTATTTTATTTAATTATATGTATTTCGACTCTTAAATGCACAACTCCAAATAATGCAAATTAGAAACTCCTTTCTAATTTCATTCTACCTTGGCCAATGACTATGATAAGTGGATTTTATATCCACGAATTGATGTCTAATTCAAGCTTATTCGGTGTTGAAACCTCGATTTCATGTTTAGTTTTACTTGTTTATTGTTGTTTTATATGTAGGGTGGTTGGTGTGGTATGTGATTGAAAAAGGAAAGCATTTGAAGCTATTTTGGAGCAAGTTTGAAGTTCAAGCCAAGTCAGGAAGCAGAACCCATGCCACGGGCTATTTATTTATCTTTTTATACCCCAAAGGCGAGAAGTCTTGGTTCACGATACTCTCTAGTTAGAATTGCAAACTCTGTTGGAAGGAGGATTTCAAGCACTTGTAATATGATTGGACTCTAATGGACATGGGATTTCAACCAGAACTTAGTGGTGGTATATATATTGCTTAACAAACAACAAAATATATGTCATGCAAAGCAATTAACGGATAGTAATTACAGAATTTCAAATTGAGCAACGGAGTGAAGATTTTGAAGAACGGTCATATCGATTACGGATAAAGGCTAAAGTGAAGGGTGTTCTGCGTTATTCTTCTACTTTAGTTTATATTTGTAATTGAAAGATGTTATCTTTAATTTATTCAGTTATTATTCATTTATTATGAACTAATTACTTTTTAGGCTTAAGACAGATCTTTAAGTGGAACGATGATTATGTAATCTTTGATTTCAATTTAATAAGCTATTATCTGGTTTATCTATATTAATTTGAGTGTGAATTTATGAATTGCCTGATCAACGATTCTGTGTGGACTTGTATGAACTCGAGAGATGAAATACGAGTCTAGACTTAGTTAATATAGCGTGTGTTCTTGATTTATGTTAATGAACAAAATATTGATGAATGTTAGGGTAGAGATATGCTTGACATCGCATGTAATCAGATAAAGAACTTGAACTTAAACCTTCTTTAATTGTAATTCACATAGAGATATAGTGGGTTAATTGATTAAGGTATTTAACATAATTCTATCTTTATTGTGGATTTGGGTTAATACGGTATTAGTGCATCGAGAGGTGGCTAGTTCTACATACGTGTTCTTGATTAATAAACTGGGATAGTGAGTTAAACTAAAATAAAGGTGTAATAATCTGAGTGATACTTAGAGTGAAGTCGGAAGCCTAATTCTCCATTATTTGTTTGAAAATTCAGTTTTTAGCGTTTATTGATTGTTTGGTGATTTTACTATTTTTTAATACTTTTAGTTATAAATTGGAAATTGATTGGTTTAATAAAATTAGGATTAATAGGAAATTGGTAATTGTGAAATTAATTTCTTGCTAAGTCTCTGAGGGAACGATACTATACTTACTATTATATTACTTGTTGACCACGTATACTTGCGTGCTGTGCGTAATTAGATTTTACCCAACAAGTTTTTGGCGCCATTGCCGGGGACTTTATTATTTTGCAATATCAGTGTAATTAGTCCAATTTTACTTAAACACTTTTTGTTTTTGTTTTGTTCATCTTATTTTAGGTTTTTGAAGTTGGTTTATGCAAACGCGATCCAAAAATCTGGACTTGCTTCCTTTTGAGGACGACATTGAGAGACGCTTCTGGAGGTGAAGTAAGTGGATTAAGGAAACAAGAGAAGAATTCGAAAACTCTGAAAAAGAAGAGGCAATGGCAGCTGAAGATTAGAAAGCGTTGAGGGATTTTTCTACACCCAAGGTGACTGAGCTGCAGTCAAGTATCACCAGGCCTGCTATAGTTACGAACACATTTGAAACCAAGCCTGGGACAATTCAAATGATCCAAAATTCAGTTCAGTTTGGGGGATTGGCAAATGATGATCCGAATTAACATGTAGTCAGCTTTCTGAAAATTTGTGACACCTTCAGGTACAATGGGGTGTCAGATGATGCGGTGAGACTTCACTTATTCCCATTTACTCTACGGGACAAGGCGAAGAGTTGGTTACATTATCTACCACCAGGATCGATAACTACTTGGGAAGACCTCGCTCAGAAATTTCTTGCAAAATTCTTTCCACCAGCGAAAACTGCAAAAATGAGGAATGAGATAACGATGTTTGAACAAAGAACACGAAGTCATTTGTATGAGGCATGGGAAAGATACAAAGAGTTGCTCAGAAAATGCCCACATCATGGATTGCCTAAATGGTTGCAGATGAACACATTTTACAACGGATTGAACGGAAATCTCAAAACCAGTATTGATGCAGCTTCGGGTGGAGCATTTATGGCTAAAAGTTATGAGGAAGCTTACGAATTGATAGAGACTATGGCAGCTAACAAGTACCAGTGGCCCATGACAAGAATGACACAGGCAAAGGCAACTGGAGTGTTAGAAATAGATGGTGTAACGGCAATACAAACGCAAATTTCAGCACTTTCAAAGAAGTTGGATGCTATGACAGGGGCACAAGTACAACAGGTTGCAGTTATTTGTGAATTATGCGCGGGTGAGCATCCTATAGATCAATGCGTAATTAACCCAGCGTCCATGCAATTTGTGGGTAGCTACAACAAAATTCCACAGAATACCTATCAGAATGCTTACAATCAGGGGAATAGGAATCATCCTAACTTTTCATGGAGTAACAATCAGCAGCATCAAGCTCCACGACAATCATATCCCCCATGTTTTTAGAATCATCAACAACCGGCTCAATATCAAGAAAGGAAATCAGATTTAGAGGAGTTATTGTCAAAGTATATAACAAGAAATGAGGCAGCGATGAAAAACCAAGCAATGGCCATCAGGAATTTGGAAAATCAGATGGGACAAATTGCCTTAGCATTGAACAACAGACCACAAGGGATTCTACCGAGTGACACCGAAAGAAATCCAAAGGGAAATCATGAGCAGTGTCAAGCAATCACCTTGAGAAGTGGAAAACATTTGGATGGGAAAGGTGCAGAAAATTCAGCTATCTTGGATGATAAAATTGATGACAACAAGGTGGTTGAAGAAAAATAGGGTGAGGATAAGCAAATTGAGAAAACAAAGTTAGATGATGAAGCCGATTGTGTATCCTCCACCACCGCTTCAAAGAAAGAGTTCAAAAGCGAAATTAGATGTTAGGTTTGCAAAATTTTGGAAGATTTTAAGAAACTTCAGATTAATATCCCGTTCGCAGAAGACCTAGAGAAGATGCCAAGTTATGCAAAATTCATGAAAGGGATCTTGTCTAGGAATTTTTTTTTGAAGATTTCGAGACAGTGGCATTAACATAGGAGTGTAGTGCGATGTTACAACGAAAGTTGCCACCAAAGTTGAAAGATCCGGGGAGTTTCACCATTCCATGCACGATTGAGAATATGGCATTCAATAAATGTTTGTGTGATTTGGGAGCGAGTGTGAACCTTATGCCATTATTAGTTTATACAGAATTGGGTTTGCTAGCTTCAAAGCCTACAAACATCTCTTTACAGTTGGCGGATAGGTCGATCACATACCCGAGAGGCATTGTGGAGGACATATTAGTTAAGGTAGACAAGTTCATATTCCCCGCGGATTTCATTATTCTGGATTTTAAGGAAGATAAGAATATCCCAATCATCCTCGGGAGACTGTTTTTGTCTACGGATAGGACACTCATCGACGTACAAAAAGTGGAACTAACGATGAGGGTCCAAGATCAAGAAATAAAATTCAACGTTTTCAAGGCCATAAAATTTCCTACGGATGAAGAAGATTATTTTCGGATGGATATTATTGATCAAATAATTAGCGAAGACATGTGAAAGAGTTTGGTTAACGATCCATTAGAAATAACATTATTTGGAGATGAAGAATCAGATGATCCGGAATTTGTGGACTACTTGCAGATGCTAGACTCCTTGCCACGAGTTAGCAGATTTAGAGCACCATTTGAACCATTGCACACGGATGAAAAAGCCACAGCAAGGATAAAATCGTCATTGGAGGAGCCACCGACTCTTGAACTTAAGCCACTCCATAAACACCTCAGGTATGCATACTTAGGCCATTCTAATTCTTTACCTGTTATTATTTCTGCTGCACTTAATGAATTGCAGGAAGAAAAGTTATTGAGAGTGCTTAGGGACCACAAATCGGCCATAGGATGGACAATCGTGGATATCAAAGGAATCATCCCATCCTTTTGCATGTATAAAACTCTGATGGAAGATGATTCAAGACCGACAATGGAGCAACAGAGGCGGCTTAACCCAATCATGAAAGAAGTGGTCAAGAAAGAAATCCTGAAATGGTTGGATGCATGTATCATTTACCCGATTTCAGATAGTAAGTGGGTTAGTCTGGTGCAATATGTGTCGAAAAAGGGAGGAATGACCGTGGTTCAGAATGATGATAATGAGCTAATTTCGACAAGGATAGTGACTGGTTGGAGGGTTTTCATGGACTATATGAAGTTGAATAAGGCGACCACAAAGATCACTTCCCTTTGCCCTTTATCGTTCAGATGTTGGACATATTAGCGGGACATGAGTACTACTACTTATTGGATGGATATTCGGGCTATAATCAGATCGTCGTCGCTCCTGAAGATCAAGAGAAAACTACATTCACGTGCCCATACGGCACATTCGCATTCAGGAGAATGTCGTTCGGTTTGTGTAATGCACCCGCTACCTTCCAGAGGTGTATGATGGCCATCTTCTTAGACATGGTATAGAAAAATATAGAAGTCTTCATGGACGACTTCTCTGTCTATATGGAGGATTTTGATGTGTGTCTAGAGAATTTGGTGATGGTGTTACAAAGATGCACAGACACAAATTTGGTTCTTAACTGGGAAAAGTGCTACTTCATGGTTGAATAAGGCATAATTTTGGGGCACAAGGTCTCGGCTCAAGGATTAGAGGTTGATAGAGCGAAGTTGGAAACAATTGAAAAGCTTCCTCCACCAAGTTCAGTTAAGGGAATCAGAAGTTTTCTGGGACATGCTGGGTTTTACAGACGATTTATAAAAGACTTCTCTAAAATTGCAAAACCTATGTGTAGCCTTTTAGAGAAGGATTCAGTTTTCAAGTTTGATGAGGAGTGTAAATTAGCATTCGAGTTGTTGAAGAAGAAATTGACCACAGCTCCCGTAATCGTCGCGCCGGATTGGACCATGCCCTTCGAGTTAATGTGTGATGCAAACGACTATGCGGTTGGGGCTGTTTTAGGTCAACGCCGAGAGAAGGTATTTCATGCCATATATTTTGCAAGTAAGACACTCACGGAGACTCAAATGAACTATACAACTACGGAAAAGGAATTTCTTGCAGTGGTGTATGCATTCGATAAATTTTGGGCGTACTTGATCGGGACAAAGGTAGTAGTTTATACAGATCACTCGGCCATTCGGTACTTGATTTCGAAAAAAGATGCTAAGCCATGCCTTATCCGATGAATTCTCCTTTTACAAGAGTTTGGCTTAAAAATAAAGAACAGAAAGGGGACGGAGAACCAAGTCACCGATCATTTGTCTAGGCTGGAAAATCAGAATAAAAAGGAAGAGGACAAGTGTGTAATCAACGAGTCATTCCCGGATGAGCAACTATTTGGGATAAATGCAGAATTTCCATGGTACGCGGATTTCGCGAATTATCTAGTGAGCAACATTCTTCCCCCTGATCTTACATGATAACAAAAAAAAAATTTCTTAATGACGTCAAGTGGTATATGTGGGATGAGCCTTACTTATTCAAACAGTGCGCCGACAAGATGATCAGAAGATGTGTGCCCTACAACAAAGTGAGGAACATACTGCATGAATGCCACTCGTCGGCGTATGGGGGACACTATGATAGTGAGAGAACAGCGGCAAAGGTGCTTCAAGCCGGGTTTTATTGGCCTACATTGTTCAAAGACGCCCACCAATTTGTTAAAACATGTGATAGATGTCAAAGGGTGGGCAACATATCAAAAACGAATGAGATGCCGCTACAAACTATTCTAGAAGTAGAGATTTTCAATGTATGAGGTATAGATTTCATGGGGCCATTTCCATCATCATTCGGTAACCAATATATATTTCTTTCAGTTGACTACGTATCAAAGTGGGTGGAAGCCGTAGCACTCCCGACTAATGATGCCAAAGTGGTCCTCAAATTCTTGCAGAAGAACATTTTTACGAGGTTTGGCACGCCAAGAGCCATTATAAGTGATGAAGGTAGTCTCTGCAACAAATCGTTCACAGCTCTATTGGCAAAGTATGGGGTCAATCATAAGGTAGCTACAACTTATCATCCCCAAACCAGTGGGCAAGCTGAGGTTTCGAACAGGGAAGTAAAGAGAATCTTAGAAAAAGTTGTAAACCTGAATCGAAAGGATTGGTCGCTCAAGTTGGATGATGCACTATGGGCCTACCGAACTGCGTATAAAACACTAATTAGTATGTCACCATATTAATTGGTCTATGGTAAAGCATGCCACCTACCGGTTGAGCTACAACTCAAGGCCTATTGGGCGATTCAGAAACTTAACTTCGATCAAGCAGCTGTGGGGGAAAAACGACTACTTCAATTAAACGAGCTCGACAAATTTCAACTTCAAGCCTACGAAAACTCAAAGCTTTACAAAGAAAAGGTTAAGAGATGGCACGACCAAAAAATCATGCACAAAACATTCGAGCCGGGGCAATCAGTTCTATTGTTCAACTCACGGTTAAGGTTGTTCCCAGGCAAGCTTAAGTCAAGATGGTCGGGACCATTCACCATCAAAAGAGTTTTTTCTCATGGCGCCGTTGAACTCTACAGTAGGAATCCATTGGAAAAGTTCAAGGTCAACGGTCAATGGTTGAAGCATTATTGGGGTGGCGAATCCAACACGGATGTCATCGCAGTCACATTATTCGATGCACCATAAATAGGGAGTAGTCAGGATGAACGACTTAAAATCAAGCGTTAATTGGGAGGCAACCCAATCGTATTTTTATTTTTCTTATTTTCATTCATATCCGTCAAATTAAAGTTTAGCATAATTAGTAATATATAATAAGCTCATTAAGTAGTTATTATACTGTATCAGTCTTGTTAATCTCTCAATCATGCTCAAATTGATTAACACTCTACTCATGTATATGTTTCATGGCTTGCAGGATGTTAAAAGATTAATTAAGTGGAGTAGCATGAAGAAAAGAAGAGCAAAGAGTCATTTAAAAGAGTGCATGCCCGCCGGGGCGGGCCCCTAAAGCACTAACCCCCCAACGGGACCGGGATCCCCCAAGTCCAATAGCAGAGTACATGTCCGCCGGGGCGGGGGTCCTGGAATTGCAAAGTTTCGGCAGTTACCTCTTACTCAATCCACTTCCGCCACTTCTTCACTACACTACTACTTCTTTATCAATTAAACTTCCAATTTCCATTCATTACATCAAATTCTCTCCCACGTTCTTCCCACTTCTTTAACTTCATTTACCCACTACCCCATTACTTAACACCAATAACTTACACCACAACACCTTCTCTATATATTCACACCCCACAACCCAATTTTATCACAACCTCTCAACTCCACCTGCTATAGCTACGAATTAGAACTTTCATAGAGGTGAGTATATAGCAATTGAGGGTACGTACCTTGTTTTCTATTTCATCCCTTCCCAGTATTATTGTAGAAGTATAATCATCTAAGTTTGGGGGGAGAAATTAGTGTGCACACCAAGTGTTTGTTAGTTTGTGTGAGTTTGGGGGGGGAATACTTGTGTTTCGGATTACTCAATTCCATAACATCTCAACCCACATCAAAATGACACCGGGGAGAAAGTTCAAGGCCTGCAAAACCGACACGAACCTTCGACCGACATAAATTCTTGATCTGTACCAATCGATATGACTACATGTCTACAAAAGCACTCACACCGGAGCGGGGGTTGGCACCGGACCATGTCGATGGTGAGATGATGCAACAGATTTATCAAAAAGGATGGAACAAATTCACGGAGGAGCCCGAGGCCGCTGTGGTAAATGTGGTCCTAGAATTTTATGCTAACGCCGAGGACAAGGCACCTTTCAACGCATTTGTGCGGGGTAGATTGGTCCTGTTCAGTGCTGATGCCATCAACACCTATTATCAGTTATGAGTGCCTCGACAGTGCCAATATGCCCACCTACGTGATTTCGATCCTGACTATGAGGCTATACTCACAGAAATGACTAAGCCAGGAACAACATGGATCAAGGGTCAGAAAGGAGGCACGGTTTTTCATAGCAAGGATCTCAGTCGGTATGGTAAGATATGGTATGCTTTCTTATGTGCAAAACTGTTTCCGTCTTAACACACATTGGACGTGACCAAAGAGAAGGCACTACTGCTATATGCGATTGTGTAAGATTTCATTATTGATGTTGGGGCTATAATTTGTTTTTCCATTCGCCGATGCTTACGAGGAAACTTTTCAGGCGGCTTGCCACACCCATCACTCATTTATAGGTTGTGTCGCCAAGTAGGAGTTCGATGGTCTGACGATGAACCCACCTAAATGCCGCTGCAACTACTAGATTCCAAAATGATAGCGCGGTATTCGGTGTGGGCCGGAGGTGAATCACATCCTCGAGGGTTAGGTTTTGTATTTCCATCGACTTGAAGGGCCGAAGTTGTGTTTGAAGACACCTCGGATGATGAGGATGAGACTATGGGAGAGCAAGGAACTGAGGCGGAACCATCTTCTGACGCCATATCTAGCCCTCAGTTTCTTGCATTTCAACGACAAATGGAGGAGCACAACAAGGCATCACGAAGGGAGATGAGGCGACTCGCAGCGAGACAAGACCATATGTTTGATGCAATGAACATGTCGTTCGCATCTCTGAACACGACGCTCCAAAGCTTCAATCCTACTGCCCAATTTCCATACCAGCAGCCCACGCCAATTCCAAGGTTTCCGCCCAGTGATTCGGAAGAAGAAGATCAGCCACCACAACCACCTCCTCAGACTTAGTTGATTACAGGGAAGTCCTCACACATTTTATTGCGTTATCCATACAATGAGGACATTGTTGTTATCAAGTTTGGGGGAGTTAGTTTTATTTTGCATTTTATGTTTGCATGCATAATGTCATTAGTTAGGTTTGTAATTGTTATTCAGTTTTGCATGTAGTTTTAAGCATTCATGTAAGTATATAGTTGCATAGTAGCTTAGGTGTATATTAGTTTTTATTATTGTTTTATGTTTGCATTGTTTGCATTAATTTGATGTTTGCCCTATATATATAAAAAAAAAGAAAAAGAAAAAAAAAGAAAATGATAATAAGACAGGAAAAAAGCAAAAAGCCCCGTGAAAAAGAAAAAAAGAGAGAAGAAAATATAAAGTATAAGTACCCTATGTGAACCCTTGATAGTGGTAGTTGTTCAGTTTTAGTTGGAACTTGTCTGTTTTTGAAATTTTTGAGTTTGTTCTGTATGATTCCTTCTAAGAAGTTGGTTATGTACTGAATTTTAGTCTGTATCAGTTGTTATGGATGTCACACACACACACACACTATACCAGTAATAACGGTCTAAGATTTGAGGATTAATAAGGAATTAGTGATTGGTTTTGGTGATTAAGAGTTGTAGTGTTTGCTTGCTTTCCCTGAGGCCTGTGGAATACTTTTAATTCTGTGATACTGTTGGATTCGTAATTATATAGTTAGATATATTACATCTCATTGTATTGCATAGCTTGTAGTTTGTTTTGTGCTCGAGGACTAGCACAACTTAAGTTTAGGGGATTTTGATAAGTGGATTTTATTTCCACGAATTGATGTCTAATTCAAGCTTATTCGGTGTTGAAACCTCGATTTCATGTTTAGTTTTACTTGTTTATTGTTGTTTTATACTTATGCTTTACTTTTCATTACGGAGGCTTTTTGCTCTTTTCCCGTTTTATTGTTTTTTTAACCATGACTGTGCAATGTCTCATTCCATTAGGCTAATAGTGCTACCCCTTAGCGAGTTTTCGACCAACGACTCCCAGACCATATAAGACCTTAGGGCGCTAGGTGTAAAGACACTCCCTCGGGCGTACTTGCTCAAGTAACAAAGGCCCCGAAACAAAACTAGCCACAGTATTTTTTGTTCATTTTTTTTCTTTATTTTTTTTCTTTTCTTTTATTTTCTTTTTGAAGCTTATATATCCCAAATTTATCCCCCAAACTTAAGGTTTTTTCTAAATTTAGTCATCTCAGCCTTTTCATGCCTTTCATTCATTCAAACTAGTATTATCCTTAAGAAGTCACTTATGTATCAATTTAAACGTAATCAGTCAATAAAGTTGTCTCTAACGTGCTAACCTTGATTATACCAGTTTCAAACAGGAAAAGATCCAATTCATAATAAAAAAAATCACGTCAAAGCTCTAATAATTAGTACTATACTTGTCTACCCAATTCCAATCTCATCATTGGCCAAAATAAACTTAAACTATCTAACAACTGGATTCATGCAAATGAACATAGTAACTAACTAATATTTTTGATTTTTTTTTCAAACATAAATAAAAATTATTTACAACTACTCTACTCTGCAAACTATTATGCACTTAAACTACATGAATGCAAACATATAATAATCCTAAACTAAACAAACATGACAACTTATGCAAAACTAAAACAACTACATTAAACATGCAAAACTAAACTAATTAACTCCCCCAAACTTAACAATTACAATGTCCTTATTGTAAAATAAAGCATTAAGTAGAAGAGAACTTCCTTGTAATCAGCTAAGCGTGAGGTGATGGTGGCGATGACAACAACGATCATTTTCCTATCCATTGAACCTCCAATACCTGCAATGAAGAGAGACAACATGGATTAGAATAGCACTTGGATTGTTAAGAGAACTTAATAAGCAAATTAATTCCTATCTACTAAATAAACTAGTAAATCATATAAATATAAAAATTCTGGGTTGCCTCCCGATTTTAGCACTTGAATTATAGTCTTTGACTGACTTAGATGCAGTCGGCGCTATCAATTCCTCTTCAAAAATTGAGGAACCCTCCATCCATCGGAAATAATATAGCTTTTGGTAGGTTCCCATTTGTGATAGCCATTGCATTGAAGTCACCTAGCATGCTCTGATTTGGTATGATCTCAATCAAGAACGTCCCACAGCTAGATGTTTTCTCCATTGTGTAAGTGATCACCTTGGGGCATGGAAGCTTGTCACACACAATGGGCTCTTCGTCTATCTTCTCTTTCTCATCCCACCATGGATTCAAAATATTATTTGCTCTTATGTCATCAAGAGCTTCGTCGACGACATGACTACCAAGTGGGCATGCCTTTGCAAATCTGACTGACTCTTTGATCTTTGGTGGAGACCCATTTAGATCTTTGTCGACCTCTATTTCAATATCCCCAATTGTCTCCACACTTTCGATATCTTGTGGCTCATCCAGTCATATTTGGTTCGGGTTCTCAAAATCAATTTAAATCATCCATGTCATAAAGCCAAGTGTTTAGAGGAAGGTTTCTTACTGGCTTTGGTCATTTTCTCTATTTGATCAAGTAAGATTTTGAATTGACCTCGCTTGATTACTCATCTTCTCCTCATTTTTCTTTCTGAACTTGGACAACAATTCCTCAACCTTGAATTATCATCTCTTGTGACCTTTGAAGGTGGACATGAAAATTCAGTGTGTATGATGGATTTAGGCGTAATGTTGGTCATCATAATTATAGCTCCATGAAAAATCCGGGTGATACCCCAATCTTGGTGATAGTTAGGATCAACATAGTTATTAAGGTAATCACCACTATATTATCTTAGGTTCAAAATTGACGGTGCATTGATGACTTTGATTGTTGCTGACCACAATAGTCTGCATAAGCGCCATCCTTGACTCCGTTGAAATTTGCGATAACCTCCAACGTCTTCGAATTTGCTTCAATTTGTACTGGCTCTGCGAAAATTGAATTAAGTCCATCAATCTCTGTTTCCCTTGGTTGAGTCATGTTTGTGTATGACCATTGATACACAAAGTCATCCATGGTACCTGAAAAGAGAGAAATATAGGAAGAGAATTAAAAATAAAAATAAAATGTTTAAATTAAGACTAATTTGATTGAAATTAATATTGGTAAATAATTATTAAATTAATTCCCCAGCAACGGTGCCAAAAACTTGTTGGGTAAAATCTAATTACGCACAACATGCAAGTATATGTGGTCAACAAGTAATAAAGTGAAAGTAGAGTATCGTTCCCATGAGGAATTGTTTAATAAAAATCACCAAATCTTAAACGTAACCAACTCGATCTTATTTAAGCGAATGAATTTCAATTTATAAGTAAACTAATTCTAATTACCTCTAGTTAAATTAAGATTACGGAGATTTAAGATCACAACTTCACTTATTGCTTCATTTAAGTTAACACACATCTCATCAATTATTCTCTATCCCGAATTGTTAATCATACTAAAGCAGATAAAACCATCTCTCGATGCATGATACCCATACTCACTTAAATCCACAGATGATAGAATTAAGCAAGACACCCTAATTAACTAATCCACTATATCTCTATGTGAATTCCAATTAAAAAGGATTTAAAGCACAAGTTCTCTATAAGATTACATATGGCGTAAAGGTATATCTCTATCCTAAACACGAATCATGAATTCCATCTAAGCAAAAACCACAAACACATGCTATCATGATATGATCTAAATCAATACTCCATCTCTCGAGTTCATATAGATTATCACGGTAATTGTTAGCTAGGCAATTAAGTAATTAAGTTCAAATCACAATAGACAATCCTCACAATAGAACATAATAATTGATAGTGAAGCATATTAAAATAAACTACACAATAAGATCCATTGTAATCTCAAACAAAGAATTAGTTCATGATTATTGAATTAAAACTAAGAATCCACAATTGAATAAACAATAAAAGACAAATATAGAAGAAGATGAGAAGATAGAATCTATTGTCTATAGATTTGACGCTCTCTCCTTGCTCCTACTTTGAATCTTCAATGGTCTCCAAGTTGCTTCAATCTCCAAAACTCATTAGAACTAGAGTTTTGATCTAATCTACTCTACTTTAATCTAATAAAATCCTCTTTTTCTCCAATCTAATCTCCCCTAATCCTTGTGATTCTCCTCCTTTTATAAGTCTCTTCATATGTCTTTAAGTCCTCTTGAAAGTCCTTGAGTCAATCAGATCGAAACAATCCTTCCTGGACTCAAATTTGACCAAAATTCGTATTTTCTGGGCATACCCCCACCTCGGTGGGGGTCTAGGCTTGTAAAGGGCCTGCCCCGGCGGGCTAGGGGCCTGTTTTGTAGCATGTATGCCCACTCCGACGGGGATTTTATGAAGGAATATTTTCTGCTCTGACGTCCTTTGGGAAATCGGCCATAACCTTTGATCCGAGAAGAGTTACGAGGCCTGCCACCTATCAAATCAAAGATATCGACGAGATCTACAACTTTTATTCTTTGAGAATTGAGAAATAACGAACATATGAAGGTCGAAATTGGGCTGGAAGTGACTGCTATGCAAATGGCCACCCAAAATAGTGACGTTCGACGTCCGTTGGTACAAAGATCATAACTCTTGCATCCAAACTCCGATTGGAATGATTCAAGATGTTCCAGAAAGCTAAGAAGAAGCTCTACAATGTAATCCAAGTTCCAATCCAAGAACATGAAATGAACATTAAAGCCTAAACGATGTCCGGATTGTTTTTCTTTGCGATTTCATACCAATTCTTTGCGATTTCAACTCCCAAGTATATAATCTACAAAATGAACATAAAATGCATGAAAAGTAACTAAGAAACATGAGATTAAGCAAATAATTCAAGTAATAGATACCGGATAAGTAGGTATAAAACCTACTTATCAGTATTAGTGCATCGAGAGGTGGCTAGTTCTACATACGTGTTCTTGATTAATAAACTAGGATAATGAGTTAAATTGTAATAAAGATGTAATAATCTGAGTGATACTTAGAGTGAAGTCGAAAGCCTAATTCTCCATTATTTGTTTGAAAATTTAGTTTTTAGCGTTTATTGATTGTTTGGTGATTTTACTATTTTTTTAAAAATACTTTTAGTTATAAATTGGAATTTGATTGGTTTAATAAAATTAGGATTAATAGAAAATTGGTAATTGTGAAATTAATTTCTTGCTAAGTCTTTGAGGGAACGATACTCTACTTACTATTATATTACTTGTTGACCACGTATACTTGCGTGCCATGCGTAATTAGATTTTACCCAACAGACTACTAAGTTTTCATTTATCGAATCACATAGGACATTTCTCTTCTTTTACTAGAAGCGGTAAATTCTTTATTGATCATACATTATCTCCATGTACGACTTATTATACCCAATCATACCCTTTGATATACCTTAAGGGTCTTAAGGAATAAGTTAAAGTATAATTTATCATACACAAGATACTATGATGATCTCAAGTCCAAAGATCACTTGTACTACTATCACTACATGAATTTCTATTGACATGCAAGTAAAACTCCATTAGGTATTCTTTAGCGAGCCACGTTCAGTGAATTTATTCTCTAATAAGCACTTATATACTTGCTTTAGTGTCTCCACACAAATGATCATGAGATCAATCATCTTCATCCAATGAGCAAGCAACGTATGTACCAATCTATCCGGATTCACTAATCCCCAATTTAGTAATCTAACGATTGGGAACTATTTTAGTTTTAAGCTTTCTAAGAATTTAGATCTCATTAGAATGATCATCATCATTATTCTAAAAGCATTGCTTAAAACTATGGGTTTATCACATATTATAAAGTACCATCATATAGATAATTAAAAGCCTTTAATAAATTAATACTTTTTATTAATAAATGAATAAGATTGTTACAAAGTATATGGTTTATCATCAAACATGATTGGCTTGTGTACATACTACTTTCAATCTCCCACTTTCACTAAAACCAATCGTCATGGTATCTCATACCCTTCTTCTCTAAGTGATGATTATCCTGCTGTTGGATAAGCTTTAGTTAATGGATATGTAATGTTGTTCTTGAGAGTCCACTATCTCTATAGTGATTTCCCATCTTTCAATGATTCATATAATCAAATGAAAGTGCCACAACACATGTTTAGATCCAAGATGAGACTTAGGAACTATTCCTAGTTCTGTAATGAAATTTTCATCCAAGCAATCAACTTGTAGCTTCATTTATAGCTATATACTTTGTCTTTATCATTAAACCAACAACTCTTTGCTGTTTGAAACCTTTCTAATTCACTGCACCGCCGTTCAAGGTAACACTTTACCTTAAAGTGGATTTTCTGTCATCTTGGTATGTCTAAAGAACTTGAGTCTGTTAAGCCCTCTAGTTTTAATTCAGACCCACCATGAATATGATCACATCCTTAGTGCCGATTAAGTACTTTAAGATGTTTTTCACTGACAACTTCTCCAAAATATGACTGATCAACATCAAGTCTCGTACATTTCATTGCATACAAGATAGTTACTCATGCGATTTCTCTTTTATGATTCCATGGGGACTATTAAGAAAGATACACTCCAGGGCTCATCAACGTGAGACATCCCATGGAGTTTGCCATGCTAAACGACTTTAACATCAAATGAATATACGTTTCTTGGGTTAACTCGAGCATCCTCTTAAATCTATCTATATAGATTTGTATCCTCAATTAAGATACTCTTCCAAAATCATTCATGGAGGAATGTTTAGACAACTTTATCTTTATTGCTTGCAACATTAGTATGTCATTCCTTATCCATAATATATCAAAATATAATATTAGGAATGTCATGACGCTCCCACTGACCCTTTTGTACACACTAGGTTCATTCTTATTTGTGATAAAATCAAACTCTTTTGATTTGTTTCATCAAAACGAATGTTCTATTTTTGATAAGCTTGCTTCAATCCATTTCTCTGAGTGTCTACAACTCTTACCTCATCGTATGTAACTGGATCATCATCTTCTATGATACGTACCTCATCATCATTATCCATGATGAATCCATACCTCAGGGTATCTTGGTACTTTTCAGCATTCTGATTTATTTGTGGTACAATAGTTCTATCTACAGGTTCCTCTTATTTAACTTATAGTATTTTGTGGTTCTTGAACTCTTCAAGATCTATTATTCTCCCACTAGCCTCTTTAATGATAAACATCTTTATCTTAGAAGGTAGCATGTTTCGCAACAAACACCTTTTGCTAAGTAGGATTATAGAACATGTACCCTAAACTTAATTTAGGATGTCCCACAAATCTGTACTTGTCAAATCTTGTCCCAAGCTTATCCTTTGAAAACTTTTCACATAAGCTAGACAACCCCTTATCTTAACTTACTTAAAATTAGGAATCCTTCATGTCCATAACTTTTATGGAGTCTTGTGGCCGGATTTTGAGGTTATCTTTTTCGTGTTTTACATGACTTATGCGGGGATACACACATACAAGAGAGACTTCAATCAACAATCAAACAATAGCAATTTGGAGCCCTAATTGAGAGAAGAACATTGGAGGAGTAGAGCAAGGAATCAAGATTCACGAAGATTACAGAATTGAAGGCAAAGAAGGGTGGTTTTGTACTATTCTATTTTGTTAATTCAGTTCTTGTAATTAGGATGATGAATTCATTACTTTATTCGGTTTTTAATTTATCTATGATGAACTAAATTCTTAATTAGGCTTGCAATGGATCTTTAGTGTTGAACAATGATTGTCATGCCTTAATTTCAGTTTAATAAAACTATCAATTTAGTTTATCTATTGTGATTTATAATTAATTTATGAATTGCTTGATCACCAATTTTATGTGGATTTGTATGGACTCGAGAAATGATGTATGAATCTAAACCTAATCACAATAACATGTGTTCTTGAATTCTGCATTTTGATGGAATCTTGATGTATGTTTAGGATAGAGATAGACCTAACATCGCATGTAATCAATAAAGAACTTGGAATTTAAACCTTATTTGATTTTAATTCACATAGAGATATAGTGAATTAGTTAATTAGGGTGTTTGGCTTAATTCTATCAATTTGTGGATTTAAGTTAATACATTGTTAGTGCATCGAGAGATGGCTAATTCTACTTTAGTGTTCTTGATTAATAAACTGAGATAGTAAATTAAAGTGGAAAGAAGTGTGATAATCAGAGTGAAACTTAAAGTGAAATTATAAGCCTAATTCTTCAATATCTGCTTAAAATTTACGGTTACTTAGTGCGTTGATTGGTTTTAATTTTTAGTTTCTTAGTTTTTATTAATTATAAACATTAATTTGAATAGTTTAATAAAATTGAAGTAATATAAAACTAATAATTGTTAGATTAAAATTCATACTTGTCTTTGTGGGAACGATACTCTATTCATCATTATATTGCTTGTTGATCACGTACACTTGCGTGTAGAGCGTATCTAGAATTTACCCAACAATTTTTTGGCGCCGTTGTCGGGGACTAGTTTTGATTTTATTCCTTTCAATATCAGTTTAATTAGTTCAGTTTTAGTTAAACAATTTTTCTTTTGTTTTTGTTTTTTCTTGTTTCAGGTTCTCTGAATTTGTGTATGCAAACTCGGTCTAAGAAGCCAGACTTGCTTCCTTTCGAGGATGACATCGAACGAAGGTTTCAGAGACTTAGTAAGTGGATTAGGGAAAACATGTAGAACTTTGATAAATAGGAAGAAACAATGGATGCAGAGGATTAGAAAGCGCTGAGGGATTATGCTACTCCCAGGGTGACTGAGATTTAGTCGAGCATTACCAGGCCTGTGATTGCTACAAATAACTTTGAGATAAAGCCTAGGACCATAAAAATGATACAGAATTCAGTCCAGTTTGGGGGATTAGCCAACGACGATCCGAATGAGCACTTAGTCAGCTTTTTGGAAATTTGTGATACCTTCAGATACAACGGGGTGTCAGATGATCCAATTAGACTTCACTTGTTTCCGTTCACATTGAAGGACAAGGCGAAAAGTTGGTTACACTCATTACCGCCAGGGTCGATTACTACATGGGACGACCTTGCTCAGAAATTTTAGGCCAAATTTTTCCCACCAGCGAAGATTGCTAAGATGAGGAATGAAATCACTATGTTTGAGTAACAACATGGGTAGTCATTGTACGAAGCTTGAGAAAGGTATAAGGAACTACTTAGGAAGTGTCCACATCATGGACTACCCAAATGGATGCAGATGAACACTTTTTACAATGGGTTGAATGGTAAGCTCCTCACAAGTATTGATGCAGCTTCTAGGGGAGCTTTCATGGATAAGAGTTACGAGGAAGCTTATGATTTGATAGAGACGATGGCAGCTAACAACTACCAGTGGCCCACAGCGAGAATGACACAACCTAAGGTAGCTGGGGTGTTAGAGTTTGACGGGGTAACAACGTTAGCGGCATATATTTCAGCTTTATCAAAGAAGATGGATGCTCTTACAGGTTCACAAACTCAATAGGTTGCTTAAGTGTGTCAGTTGTGTATGGGGGAACATCCTACAGAACAGTGTGCCATACATCCAGTAGCGGTATAGTTTGTGGGCAACGATAATAGAATTTCGCAGAATCAGTATCAGAATGCCTACAATCCAGGGAATAGGAATTATCTGAATTTTTCGTGGAGTAATAATCAAAATTAGCAGGCTCCATGACCATCTTACCCCCCATGGGTTTCAAAATTAGCATCAACAACCAGCTCCACAACATAAGAAAAAGTCAGATTTGGAAAAGTTGTTGTTGAAATACATAGCTGGGAATGAGGTAGCGATGAAAATGCAAGTAGCGGCGATCAAGAATTTAGAAAATCAGATGGGATAGCTTGCGTTAGCACTGAACAACAGGCCTCAAGGGACATTGCCGAGTGATACGAAAAAGAATCCAAGGGGAAATCATGAGCAATGTAATGCTATCATACTGAGGAGTGGTAAAACCTTAGTTGCTTACTGTGATGGGAAAATAAGTAAAGAAGAGGTTTGTGAAAACGAAGAGAATGATTCGGCAAGGAAAACTGAGGAAAAAGTTGTGGAAAAGCCGAAGGAAGATAAACAGAAGATAATTACACCACCGGTACCTTTTCCACAAAGGTTGGAAAGCCAAAAGCTAAAGGATCAGTTTTCAAGGTTAATGGACATATTCAAGCAGCTGCACATCAATATTCCATTCGCCGAAGCACTTGAGTAGATGCCACGTTATGTCAAGTTCATAAAAGAGATACTTTCAAAGAAACGCAGGCTCAAGGAATTCGTAACAGTGGCGTTGACTAAAGAATATAGTGCAATTTTGCAGAAAAAGCTCCCTCCTAAATTGAAAGATCCAGGGAGCTTCATAATTCCATGTGAGATTTGTAATCAAGATGTGGGAAGAGCCATATGCTATCTAGGAGCAAGTATAAACCTCATGCCACTATCCATATACAAAAATTTGGGTTTAAAAGAAGCAAAGCCGACAAATATCAGTCTACGGCTCACAGATAGATCACTAACATATCCATTGGGTATAGTAGAAGATGTGTTGGTAAAAGTGGACACTTTGATCTTTCCAGCTGACTTTGTGGTGTTAAACTTTGAAGAAGATAAAAATATCCCAATCATCTTGGGAAGACCATTCCTTTCAACTGGACAAACGCTGATTGATGTGCCTAATGGAGAATTGATCATGAAAGTATTCGATCAGGTAGTGAAGGTGAAAGTGTTCAAGGAAATCCCAATCTCGACTGACAAGGAAGAGAATGATTTGCTCGAGGAATCTACACGTGTCAAATTCAAGGATTGTAGAGATGTTGGTGGTCTAAAAGTGATGATCGAGGATATGAAGGCAACTTCAATTTCAAAAATGTAGTTGAACAAGCATACCATGAAGCATTGTTGGTGTTACAAGACAAACAAACAACATGCCAAAGATATTCCAACTGATCCAGGCTAACACAAGATGTAGTCAGCTTGAAAGACTCAAAAACAGGTGTTCATTGGGAGACAACCCAATTCTTTTGTCATTTATAGTATTTTTATTTCTTGTTATTCAATTTATAGTTTAGTTCGTAATTTTAGTATCACTTAGTTCAATTGTGTGCAATTCATAGTTAGTTAGTTATTGATTTTTAATTATTTTTATCATTCTTGCTCAAATTCCATGACATTATCTCATACTTGTGATTTTAATGCATTTCAGGTACTTAGGATGGAGTTGGACATGCGTACGGGGCAAAGGAACAAAAACTCAAAGTTGTGCAGAGAAGGGACCCCATACTGGCGAGGGTTCTACGAGTTTCGACACGCTGGCCTTAGTGGGGTCCTCTGGATATGCACTTGGCGGGGTAATGAAGTTGTAAATTTTTAAGCTTGCAGAACATGTTTTCATCCCAATTTCCCACTTCTCATCTCTTCTAACCAAACCTATCACTCCATCATCCCACAAATTCATCCATGAAACCACTTATTACCCCCTCAATCTCCATCAAATCTGAGCACCTTTACCACTCTATGTAGACACTAGAAATTTTCTTTTCCTGTTACTAACTATGCAGGAGGGCAAAATCGTCTTTTTCACACTCTAGAGATAACCTTGGAGGATGACAACATCAATTCCAACCCCAAAGATAGCCCTAGGATATCCAGTTTCCAACCCCGGGAGGTCAAGCCAACCTCAGAGATAACCCTGAGGACATTCAGAGTCAACAACATGACAACCTCAGAGATAAGCACGAGAAAAAGGATCACTAGCTGCAAGCTTAAAACACAGGAGATAACCCGGGAGAGGGCAAAATGGTCATTTTGCCAACTCAACTTCACTTCAAATCAAATACACTCATTTCAACTCAAAATGCTTCAATATAAGTCCCACAAGAACCATATCTTAACTTTCGAGCGTAAACTACGCAAAACGGCTCAACGGACTGCCTGACGGAAACCCGAAAATGCCATTTCGGTCATGGACCTCTCTTCCTGAAATAAAAAATGGACAAATCTTATATCATTGTGTAGCTCTCGGAAAGTGCTTTCCGGAATGATATGACACGCTTCCATCGGACTCCCGGATTGAAAGTTATGAACGACCGAGCAAACAATGCGTTGTCCGAATGTACGTACTTTGACACGTTGGGACCCACAACGCCGGGGAACCCAGGTAGCATGAGTACACAGCTACTAGGTGCCTGTGAACTGCGGCTCCCCCTCTATAAATAAAGGGCTTGGGGTGGCCATTTGAGAGAGAGAAGAAGCGAGGAAGCCACCTTGATTTTCTCTGCACTCACCCCATCTTGAGTGTACTTTCTCATTTTAAACACTGTGAGCTCATATATAGCCTCTTTTGTACCTACAAAAGCCGGTGTTTACCACTCTAAAGATATAGAAGTCTTTTTTGGCAGTCAATTGTAAGCCTTCTCACACACTTTAGAGTCTTTTCTCTTCATCTTTGCACACGTTGAGAGTCGTGTTGCTTGCTTTTGCCCGGACTTCGATCCGTGGTTTCATTTCAGTCTATATATATATTATATATATTTATATATATATATATTGACTAACATTATCGAGTTATGCCTCGATTGAGCCTAAACTTGATGCGGAGCATTTATTTACTTTATATATATATATATATATATATATATATATATATATATATATATTAAAGCGAGATAAGCGCTCGGATTAATCTACTCATCGAACAAGATTCGACACACGATTAATGTATATAAATATATATATATATATATATACATTTATATATATAAACTATTATCGAACTCATTCGATGAGCACTGATTTTACATCCTGAGCGTTTACTCTTGCTTTTATATATATATATATATATATATATATATATATATATATATATACTTATATATATGAACTATTTTGAACTACATTCGATGAGCTTTAGATTTTACATAGATGCGTTTACTCTTTTATATATATATATATATATATATGAGCTGTTGTCGAACTACATTACGATGAGCGAGATTTTATATCAGAATGCGTTTATTGCTTTTATATATATATATATATATATATATATATATATATATATATATTCATCCCACACAGAGTTTACTTACGTGGTGGTTGATCGCTTCTGACTTTCTTTCGTTTCGTCTTGCACTAGAGTTTGCCGTGGCGGTTGATCGCTTTATCTGACTTTATTTACGTTTTGTCACTTTAGAGTTCCTTCGTGGCGGTTGATCGTATTACAACTTTATTTACGTTTTGTCTCACTTTGGAGTTTTCCTCTGTGGCGGTTGATAGCTTCTGACTTTATTTACATTTCGGATCCCCCATGGAGGTGCTTCGTGGTTGGTGATCATATGCGTATATATATATATTCTATATATTTTTATATATATACATGACTTATTGCTTTCATACATACAAATTGCGGTATCATATCATGCGCCTAGGAATCATGTGATCACAGATTCAACAATTGGATCTAGATTCGGTTCCGTGATGGACATTTTCGGTTGTGGCGACTTGTAAATTATTCTGCGGTGTCTGAATTTCCTTAGATGGTTTTCATACCCACGAGGAAATCGGCATTATTTTGTATATTATTTTTAAATGCGGATGCTTCACATACATCAAATAAAATCAATCAAATAGAACACTTAATAAAATGGGAGTGTGTAAAGGTCTCAATTACTATTGAGCATCGAGGTTTGAAAAACCTTTTTTTATAAAACATCATTGCTATATCTTGCTTAAAATTGAATTTTACATAAATTCAAACCATGTATATATAGAGTGTGACGAGGCCTCACACTACTTCCAAATAATGACACATTGACCCACACACACACACATTAGGATAATAGTTTCTTGAAAAGAGGCGGTCACAAGTGGTAACACGGATGTTGAAGTGCCTAACACCTTGCCTCTGCATAACCAAGTCCCCATACCCTAATGAATCTTGGTTTCATCGACCCGTTTAACAGTGTCACATCACTGGGTCAATGTTCAAACCTTTTCTCGGTTGTGTTGGTACAACCATTTAAAAAACCAACTGACGACTCTTAACAGTCCATCGTCGACATTATACATATCGGACCTTTTTCACTTGTTTTTTCAAACAAATCTCACCTAAAATGAGAACACCAAAAAGAACAAGTAGCGGAAAGGGACATCTAAAAATCCCAGCGTCGGACGGTGGCGACTCTGTTGGGGACTCGATAAGAGGACTTAAGCGCGCTATTACAATCTTTTCAAAAGCTGTTATCTCGCTTGTGTGTGGATGTTGCATTTACATTTATGATGAATGTGTACTGAATGCATTTACTTATTGCACTTAGTGCCTCGCACCATATCTGCTTGTGATATTAGTGCTTTCATACATGTCATCATTTTCATACGGTGAGGCGCGATGTATGTGAATGTATGTTGTGTGGTCCCTCCACCAGGAGGCTATCCGTCGGTGTTTGATTCTTTGGACTTGTGAGAAGACTAATTCTCTAGAGGCTCGGGAGAAAGGCACCACCAAATTCGCTCCGGTTGAAAGGCCAGGATTAACTTCGTTGAGTAAATTGCGATGATTTGGGAACCTTCATGCCAAAAAGCCGTGAGAGTAACCTAAGATATATCGACCTACGATAAACCAAAAGCGGAGGAAAGTCTCTTCATACTTTCATTTCAATTACTTGTAAACACAATTACTTGTAATTTCATTCCATATCTATCTCCATGTAATGGAAAATATAAAGGAAATGTGTTCATACATTCCCTTTCATATCAAAATTAACATCTATAAAAACGGTGACATCCATTTTGTGAGGATAATACTCCTAAATGGACACATTAAGTAGCATGTAATATTCCTACATTTACTAAGACTAAACTACATAAGTCTTTTGTGTAGGGAAGCAATTCGGTCCGATTACCCATTTAAAGTTCAAGAAGGCATTAAGCCCACGCAGTCAAACATGGCTACAAGTGCTTGACTGATCTAATCTATTTCCCGAGAGGAGTTTGAAGGATTAAGGAATCAAATAGCGAAATTGGTTGTCTTTATAAAAGAACAAAGTAAAAATACGCAAGGCCAGATAATGCCTACTCAACCAGAGTCCTTCACACAAGGGGCAGTCAGGGTATTGGTAAAAAGATGGAAACCCAGATACCTAAACCTCATTCCAATAAAGAAATCACAAATCTCAGGGATGATCGAGAAACTGGGGATATAAGAAAGAAAGTCCAACAAATGGAGGAGACCATCCGGTCAATTAAAGGAATTGGAAATTATGGGAGTGTCACCTATTCAGATCTCTGCATATTCGGGGACTCGATACCTACCAAATTTAAAGTCGAGTTTGAAAAGTACAATGGGCGAGGCGATCCTATACGCACCTAAAAGTGTACATTGGCGAACTAGGGTCTTATCTTTGAAGATGAAAGCCTTAGAATGCAACTTTTTCAAAAGAGTCTCTTTGGAGAGGCTAAAGCTGGTATGCCCAGGCTTGACAATGCCAAAATCCATAAGCTGGGAAGGATTGGCCCATGCCTTTCTAAATCGATCTGACAGTTTTTCGATCATAAATGGCACCGGATCGATACCAAGTGACTAAAGTCAAAAAGCAATGTCTTGAATCTTTAGAGAATATGCCCAAAGGTGGAGACATCTAGCGGTATAAGTCATTCCATCAATGCGAAGCGAGATGGTAATGGCGTTTATTGATATCAAGAGGCTCCGTACTAAGAAAGGATCCTAGCGAGGCATAGGAAAGCCATTCTCGAAATGATCAAACACGGCGAAATGGCGAGAAATGGGCACGAAGGAAGGCAAGATTAAAGACTTCTTTGCCTTGGGAGCGATCATGCCAACATATACAAGTGGCAAGTATCTGAAAGCGATCCCAAGGGGTGCCGATAAAGGCAATGAAGATGTATCCCTTGTTATGCGAGGGGCAAGCTAGGAGGCCAAACTACGGTCCCCCATTTGGAAAATGCAAGACAATCGCCATCTCAACAACAGGTGCATTCAACCAATACCCCAGACGAGAAAAGAAAATTTAAAAGAGCGAAAAATTGGGTATTCACTCCTTTGGCGATTCCCTTGAACATGTATTGGCGATATTAATGGATCACAAGAAAATTACGAATTGGCCCCACCTCCGGAACCGAGGAGCAAAAGATACAATCCAAGCCAAAGATGTGCTTACCACTCAGGGTCTCCAGGACACGATACACAAGATTGTTGGTCCTTAAAGCATAAAATTCAAAATCTGATCGAAAGTGGCAGTATTGTGGTCCAACAACCTGACCAACAAAATGTCAACACCAACCTTCCGGTACATCATGATACGGAGGAAGTAAACATGATCGGGTTAGGAAGCGCTGAAATGTATCCAATTTAATGAAAGTACATCTGAAGGATGGAGGAATACCCCCAAAGGCACAAAACAAATGTCCTAGAGTGGGAAAACTCGGAGGAGGGTATGCTAGTAATGCAAAAATTAGAGGCAATCCAGAATCAAGTAAATCTGCTGGCTAAGCTGATAGTGCGCCAATATCAGGATACGAGGCAGTTTTTCACTCAACTATCAGAAGGCCAAGAAAAGGGGGATGATAAAATTGCTAGAAGATCTCGCCAACGAATAAATCGCTCCGGGGAATGCGAATTCTCAAAGAAGAAAGATCAAACAACCTCCACAAGAGTCCGAAAATTCACCCCTCTAAGCAAATCCAATGAAGAAATGCTATACTTTCTAATAAGAGAAGGAAGGATTACTAAGTTGTTGCCTCCTAAAAATCCCAAGATGAAGAGTTATGATTCCACCAAGATATGTCTCTACCATTCTAACTTCGCTTGGGCATCTGTTGAGGAATCTTTGGTCTTTGCGACATAAAATCCAGGATCTCATTAAAAATGGGGAACTAGAGATAGAATTTCCCATGACAAAAAAGGCGAAAAGGAAATAAAAAGCCTTAGTTGTCCACTCGAGATAGGCAGTTCAGATAAGGTAAAGGCTATGAGCACCAATTCTGGCAGAACACAAGGAGGACTAATCCCAATGAAAGGAATGTCAGAGGAGACAAGGGAATCCCCAAAGGAGTTTCCTCTGCCAACATCAAACATTCTGTGGTCCAAAGATAACAACCACGTTCCTGATTTTATCACCTTGGATGATGCGGAGGAAATACTAATACTTTCCAAGGAAGAAAAAGCCAAAAAAGGAAAGTTCCCTGCAAGAAATGCGACAACAGGTCGAGGGAGATTTCATGGTTGAATCCCTTCAAAACTAAGAAAAAGGTGAAGGAACAAATGAAGGAAAAGTTGGTGAGGTTATCGGGGAAACCAACTTATTAAAGAATCAGGAGTTCATACCTTTTTGCGATGCGTCCAGTTCAAGCGTCCCTGAGGAATGTACTGAATCAGGAAGCGATCAAGTTATGGCCATAAGTGAAGACATTCAGAACCAAGTTATAACTCTTATCGCGAGCCTCGAAGGCAACATAACCATTGACAACTGGACTATCAGGCTTCAACTAGCCAAGAAGATGTAGATCCAGAGGATACAGTTGTGAGTTCCAGGTTATGATGGGATGATATCACTTTCTTCGTAGTGTGCCTTTTATTTTTCATGCATGTAAAGAAAAAAAAGAAAAAAAAAAGAGAAAAAATAAAAAAAAAAAGAAGAAAAACAAAAAAAAATAAAAAAAAATAAAAAATAACAAAAAACAAAATAAAAACAAAAACATCTCTACACCTTTCTCACCACTCACCACTTTGACCCTTTTCAAAGCAAAGTTGGAACTACGAAAGACCTGATCTCCCCTCATTAATGGGAGTACGTAGGCAACCATTTATGGTGCGGTCAAACCAAACAAAATCCCAAAAAAACCCAAGTAGACACTTCTCAAACCGTTTATCTTATCAAGCAGGAACTACATCGACCTGATCTCCCACATACGCGAGGAGTACGTGGCGACCATCGGTTAGTGCAGTCGACCCTCAAAAGAAACATCCAAACCCAAACATCAATCCCCAAATCTACGCTCAAGAACAACCCTCTAAGTCAGCGACCCATGTCGAGAAGACCCAACAACACTTCAATGTCATTCCATCGAATCTGGCACAAATCCTAGAAAGGAAGAAACAGCGATACACTAAGACAACCAGCAACAAGGACCTTCAAAGATCCGACACCCTCAATCACAAGGCTTCATCAACTCAGAAGAAAACCATCAACGCCGATTAGAGAACAAGTTAGTAACAATGATTGAGGGCATCAAAGCCCAAATCCACTACATGTTCACCATCTGGTACAGAGGTAAAAGCCTCCTGCGATCTCGGCGTCTTATCAGCTCATCTATCAAAGTAACTATCCCAGACAACAAGCAAAGCTGGGGCAATTTCAAAAGTGGCAACAACCCGATATTGGAACTCGTACAACAAGACTGGGGCAATCTCAGGAACATCGGCAACTCAACACTGGGGCATTTATCAACCATCGTAAAGAGGAAAATGCGCCAGTCAGCATCATCAGCATGGTACATCATCATTAGAGCTTCCCTCACATCATCTCACTAACGATTCAGATATTACTTAATTGCGACTTCATCAACAAAGAGAGTTTTTCATACGATCCCTCGGCATCAACATGCGAAAGGATTAGGGCATTGTTCAATTCCAAGAAATGGAAGGATCTTAAAGGCGGGATCAAGCCTTTCAGCAAAATCAATGGGAGAACTGCTGAAAGAAATTATGGCGACTTTGGCTTGCCCCTACAAAAGAAGGGGAAAATTCTCAAGAAAGTCATTAACTCAAAAGTAGGAGCGCAATAACAAAAGGTCTAGCGAATGAAATCCTCATCATCAAATGTGTCAACCAACGCCAAATTCTCACAAATCGAGACCTCTACACCGAAGTTCAAATCTTTGCAGCAAAAGAATGATCTGCACCCTCCAGGGATGTTAGCGGAATTCAGGTCATTAGTTTAGCCGGGTTATGAATCAAACACTCAAGGAAATGGGGCACAAGTGCCCAACAGCGAAAGGAGACTCCAAATCACCTTAAAAAGGTGAGCGCTACATCAATGTACATCTCTATCAAGGCAGAGTCTGGTGAAGAAAACCTTTGAATATTACTACAGCGAAGGTATCGGAGGATTCGATATTCTAAACCATTAACATCAATTCAGCGCAACATCAAAACAGTTCAACGATGAAAGCTTTATATACCAATGTTCAAGTGGGAACCGAAATAGTTTGGCGATGACAGCGTATTCAACTACCAGCAGGGTAGGATCCGTTGTCAAAATACCCTAAGGATAGGCACCATTGTAAACTACCAGCGTATACATCGGGAAGGTCCGGTGATTTCAGAACGTCATCTCGATTTCTCTTCATCAAACAAGCATCGACAACACCGACAAAAAGCTAAACCATTGGAGTCAACACCATCATAGGTATCAGTAATGATCGGTAAAGGTAAAGCGATCTGCGAAAACATTTTAACATGCATCATAACATTCATTACATTGCGGTTTGCGATTTGCGATTTGCAAAATGCGAAATGCGAAATGCGATGTGTGAGTTGCGAAGTGAGATTTGGCCAAATGCGAAAAGCAATGTGCGATGTGCGAAATGCAATGTACGATTCACGAACTACAATTTGCGAAAACATTTTTACATTCATCATAAACATTCATTACATTGCGATTTGCATCATTAGAAATACCTTGTCATATTTTCAAGTGTCTACTAATCTTTATCATGTCCATTCCATTGCATTGCATGAACATGATAAAGAGGGGCATCTGTAGACACTAGAAATTTTCTTTTACTGTTACTAACTATGCAGGAGGGCAACATCGTCTTTTTCACACTCCAGAGATAACCCTGGAGGATGCCAACATCAATTCCAACCCTAGAGATAGCCCCAGGATATCCAGTTTCCAACCCCGGGAGGTCAAGCCAACCTCAGAGATAACCTTGAGGACATTCAGAGTCAACAACATGACAACCTCAGAGATAACCACGAGAAAAATCGACATCAAATCGACCTCAAGATAACCACGAAAAAAAGCTACTGTTGTGCAAACACCGGAGATAACCTCGGGAGGGGCAAAATGGTCATTTTGCCAACTCAACTTTAATTTAGATCAAATACACTCATTTCAACTCAAAATGCTTCAATATAAGTCCCACAAGAACCATATCTTAACTTTCGAGCGTAAACTACGCAAAACGGCTTAACGGACTACCTAACGAAAACCCAAAAATGCCATTTCGGTCATGGACCCCTCTTCCTGGAATCAAAAATGGACAAATCCTATATCATTGTGTAGCTCTCGGAAAGAGCTTTTTGGAATGATATGGCACACTTCCGTCGGACTCCCGGATTAAAAGTTATGAGCGCCAGAAAATAACAACGCGTTGTCCAGAATGTCGTGCCGACACGGTGGGACCATATTTTGGGAACCTGGGCAGCCGCAGGTACACCTGTTACTAGGTGACACAGGTAGACCTACGGCTCCCCCCTCTATAAATAGAGGGGTTGGGGTGGCCATTTTGCAAGAGAAGAAAAAGCGAGGAAGCCACCTTGATTTGCTCTGCACTCACCCCATCTGATTGTACTTTCTCATTTAAAACTGTGAGCTCATATATAGCCTCTTTTGTACCTACAAAAGCCAGTGTTTTACCCACACTAAAGATATAGAAGTCTTTTTTGGCAGTTAATTGTAAGCCTTCTCACACACTTTAGAGTCTTTCTTTTCATCTTTGAACACACCCTTCTACACGTTGAGAGTCGTGTTGCTTGCTTTTGCCCGGACTTCGGTCCGTGGTTTCATTTCAGTTTGTATATATATATATATTTATATATATATATATATATATTATATATATATATATATATATATATATATATTGGACTAACATTATCGAGTTATGCCTCGATTGAGCCTGAACTTGATGCAGGCGTTTATTTGCTTTATATATATATATATATATATATATATATACATTTATATACATTAAGCGTGTGTGAACCTTGTTCGATGAGCCTAGACTTTGTGCTGCAGACGTTTATCTGCTTATATATATATATATATATATATATATATATATATATACATTATATATATGAACTGTTGTGAACTACATTCGATGAGCTTTGATTTTACATCAGGGGCGTTTACTCGCTTTTTATATATATATATATACTATATATATATGAACTGTTGTTGAACTACATTCGATGAGCTGGATTTTACATCAAGTGCGTTTCTACTTATATATATATATATATATATACTTATATATATATGAACTATTGTCGAACTCATTCGATGAGCACAGATTTTACATCGGTGCATTTATTGCTTATATATATATATATATATATATATATTCGTCCCACACAGAGTTTATTTCGTGGTGGTTGATCGCTTTTCTGACTTTCTTTTACATTTAAATCCTGCTTAGAGTTTACTTCGTGGTAGTTGATCGCTTTATCTGACTTTATTTACGTTTTGTCACTTTGGAGTTCCCTTCGTGGCGGTTGATCGTATTTACAGCTTTATTTACGTTTTGACCCGCCTGGAGTTTCCTCCGTGGCAGTTGATAGCTTTTACAACTTTATTTACATTTTGGATCCCCCATGGAGGTGCTTCGTGGTTGGTGATCATGTCTGTATATATATATATATATTTACAGCTTTTATATATATACATGCTTATTGCTTTCATACAAATTGCGGTATCATATGCGCCTAGGAATCATGTGATCACAGATTCAACCATTTGGATCTAGATTCAGTTCCCGTGATGGACATTTTCAGCCGTAAGTAGCTTGTAAATTATTCTGCGGTGTCTGAATTTCCTCAGATGGTTCTCATACCCACGAGGAAGTCGACATTATTCTGTACATTATTTTCGTATGGATGCTTCGCATCTGTCAAATAAAATCAATCAAGCCGAACTCTTAATAAAATGGGAGTGTAAAAGGTCTCAATTACAATTGAGCATCAGGGTTTGAAAAACCTTTTTCATAAAACATCACTGCCATATCTTGCTTAAAATTGAATTTTTACATAAATTCAAACCCTGTGTATATAGGTGCGAACGAGGCCTAGCACTACTTCTAAATAATAGCACACATTGACCCACACACACACATTAGGATAATAGTTTCTTGAAAGAGGCGGTCACCGTGGTAACACGGATGTTGGGGTGCCTAACACCTTCCTTCGCATAACCAAGTCCCCGGACCCTAATGAATCTCGGTTCCATCAACCCGTTTAACAGTGTCACATCACTGGGTCAATGTGCAAACCTTTTCTCGGTTGTGTTGGTACAACCATTTAAAAAACTAACTGGCGACTCTTAACAGTCCATCGTCGACATTATAAATGTAGGACCTTTTTCACTTATTTTTTCAAACAAATCTCACCTAAAAATGAGAACACCAAAGAACAAGTAACGGAAAGGGACATCTAAAAATCCCGACGTCGACACTCTATATTTACACAAACCCTAACTTCACTATCACAAACCCATTTCACATCAATTCCATCAAATTTCTACACCAAAAGTTAGGGCTTCAGCCAAGTTCGGGTCTGTAGAGAACAAGGAAGGGGGAAACTACAAATTGAGCATTAATATTGCAAATTCATCATTCAATTAGGAGGAAAATATATTGGGTAAGCTCCTACCATCAGTTCTTCACCACAAGTTTGAATTCCAATGTTCAATTTTGGGGTTTTATGAGTGTGTACACACCAAGTGTTCAAACATTTTCCAAGGAATAAGTTTGGGGGAATTGTACTAAAATTGAGAAGAGTGGCTCCTAAAACTCCATCTAAGCGTCAAAGGGGCGGGAGTTCAGGTTCTTCACCACCGGTATGAGCCTTTGATAATCGAAAGTTGGTTAGTGCGAACATGGCAGACAAATACGACTACTTAGTGTCCAAAGCACTAACACTAGAAAGGGGATTGGTGCTGAATTCATTCGATGGGCAGATGCATAGACAAATACATGAGCAGGTCTGGGAAATGCTCACAGATGATCCCGATCCAGCCATAGTGAATGTGGTGAAAGAATTCTATGCCAACGCTAAGGATAGGGCACCGTATATGGCATTTATGAGGGGTAAACAGGTTCTATTCAACGCAGAGGCAATCAATGAGTACTACAATCTATGAGCCCCTGCAGTATGCCAGTATGTTCAGCTCATAAATAGCAATCCAAACTATGACCAGATTTTGACAGAAATATCTAAACTGGGCACAGTTTGGGATGAAGAAAGGGTGGCACAATTTTCCTAAGAAAGGACTTGAGCCTTTATGGCAAGATCTGGTATGCATTTTTGTGTGCGAAGCTGTTTCCTTCAACGCATACCAGTGAGGTGACGAGGGAGAAAAGGGCTACTACTATATTAAATAGTGAAGGATTTTGACAGCAATATTAGTTTTATCATCAATGTCTCCACCCGACACTGTCTGCGCGGGCCATTCTTAGGCGGACTGCCACAACCATCTCTCATATGTGGGTTGTGCAGGCAGTAGCCGCTCCAACTATTAGACTCTAGGATGATTTCTAGATATGGGCTGGAGGGGAGTCATTTCCACGAGGTGTAGGGTTCGTATTTCCAGATGCTCCTGATGAGGAGGAGGCTGAGGACACCTTGGAGGATGATGAGTTTTAAGTTGATGAGATGACCGGGGAGGAGGAGAATGCGGGGAGTAGCAGGTTGGGTAAGTACATGTTTAGTACTCAGTTCCGCAGTCTCCAGCAACATATTGATGAGTGAGACAAGGTAGCTGATAGAAAGATGAAGCGATTGGCGGCCAGACAGGACCATATGTTCAATGCCATGAATAGGTCCTTTGCCACCTTGAATAAGGCATTACAAAATCTAAATCCTGCCGCGGTTGATCAGTTTTAGTTCCAGACGCTGATCCTATGCCACAGTATCCTTCATCGGATTCAGATGCAGAGGAGTGCAAATTTTATATTCCACGACCACCATTACCGCCATCACCTCCTACTTAGCGTATTAAAGGGAAATCCTCATTCACTATCATGCTTTATTTTTACAATGAGGACATTGTAACTGCTAAGTTTAGGAGATTTTAGTTATATGTTTAATGTTTTAATTTCTATTTTGATAAGTATGTTTAGTTTGTATCTATTATTTTAGTTTGTTTTCATGTTTTAGTTTATATCATTTATGTTGCATTCATGTAGATGTAGTTTCATAGTAGTTTAATTTTTATTCTTTTATATTAAAAAAAAGGAAAAGTTGAAAATTTTCAAAAATATTAGTTTAGTTTACTGTTTTAATGCATTTAGTTTATGCATTGCATGAATACAACTGTTTGATAGTTTAAGTCTATGTTGGCCAATGATGAGATTGAAATTGCGTAGACAAGTATGGTATTGAGTGTTAAGACTTTGATTAGACAAGAACCTAAGTTTGGGAGAATTTTTGGGATATATAAGCTATATTTAAAAAAATCTTTAAAAAGAGAAAAAATATATGAATAAACACCGTGGTTAGTCTAGTTTTGTGGCCTTTGTTACTTGAGTAAGTACACCCAAGGGGATTGTCTCTACACCTAGCGCCCTAAAGCCTTAATGGTTTAGAAGTCGTTGGTTGAAAGCTCGCTAAGGGGTAGCATTGAAAAGCCTGAGAGAACTAGACATTGCACAGCCATGAGGAAAAGAAAAAAGTGAAAAACGGGTTATAAGAGAAAAAAGCCCCCGTGAATGAAAAATAAAGCATAAGTATCCCGTTTTGACCCTTGGATTTAGTAAATGTTTGACTTTAGTCGAATCTATCTTGTTTTTCAATGTCTTGAGTTTACACTGTATGAAGCCTTTAAAGAAGCCTATTATGTGTTGTATTTGACTTATATCAGTTAACATGGTTGTTGGGCACACACGCACTATATCAGTTAGAACAATCTAAGATTTGATGATTGATTGAGAAGTTATGGATTTGTCTTGGTATGACATATTATCGTGTTTATTTGATTTCTGTAAGACCCCAACTTTTATGAATAAAGATTAATTTTTCTCGAAATATATTTTCGAATATTATGGTGTGAATTTGATATAATGTTATAGTTGTGGGTAATATTTACAAATTTTGCAAAGTAAGCAAGTGGTTATATAATATTCGATTGGTAGGGAATATTCATTTTAACAGAAATATTAAATGACGACGACACAATCATTGGTGGACCCCACAATGGAAGTATTGTCGTATTTAGAAAATGATGTAATTATCTTTTATAAACATAATTGGCGAAAGTTTTACCGTTAAACCGTTGAACTACCCGGTGGTAAAAGAACGAGAATACGCGTGTTTGCATAGTAGCACATGGTATTGATTATTGATGCTTACGTGAGAAGTCACTCGAGTTATACTCAATTATTGCTATGATGAATATTGCGCATAATATCTCTCATATTATTGATTCAATTATTGTCACAGTATCATCTGCATAATATTTATTATTATTAAATCAATAATTGAGACGACAAAGTTATTCATATTATTATTTGCAATATTGACAATGTCTAGAAAGTTCTGGTCGAGGAGATATTTGGTCACCTAATTCGGCGCTGATCAGGAGAAATCCTTTATCGAAAGCCCCTCTTTCACGGAATGATCTGGTTGTTAAATATTGTGAGTTATAATATTAATGATGAATAAGTTCATGTTGATTAAAGATGAAATTGATAGTTCCATTGTGTTGGGATTATTAGTGTTAGTGGAAATCAACATTTATTTCGATAATAATTGATATCTGAAGGTTATATTGACCAATCGGGTAATTGATCGGATAAATGAGTAATTAATTGCTATTAATTCACATGCTTATAACTATTTGTTCACATGTGTGTACTATTGATTCACATGCATGTACTATTAGGGGAGGTGGTGCAATATTAATAATACTTGCATGACTAAATTTAAAATGGAGGTATAGATGAAGGTACTATACTGTAATTATTTTTTTCACATATATAGAACTATTGATTTACATGAATGTACTATTGATTCACATGATGTACTATTAGGGGAGGTGACGCAAGTTTGATAATACTTGCATGACTAAATTTAAAATGAAGGAAAAGATGAAGGTATTATACTGTAATATTTCGATCCCCAAAATGTGCAATTATCGAAACTATGTTTTCCTATAAATAGAAGTTCATTCTTCTTTCATTCTCACCAATTCACTAAGACTCACAAGAGCAATTATAGAGAGAGAAGCTATAGAGAGAAAGAAGAAGAGAAGTTTGCTACTTCACTATTCCAGTATCCAGTCTTCTTCTGAGGTAAGAGATATTATTTTGTTCAGTATTTGTAAGACCCCATATTTTGTGAATAAAGATTAATTTTCTCAAAATATTTTGAAGTATTATGGTGTGGATTTGATATAATGTTATAGTTCTGGGTAGTATTTATAAATTTTTCAAAGTATGCAAGTTGTCATAAAATATTCGATTGGTCGGAGAATATTCGTTTTAACAGGGAATATTCGTACGATGACACAATCATTGGTGGACCCCACAACGGAATTATTGTCGGAATGAGAAAACGACAGAAATATGTTTTTATGAAATAACGACAAAAGTTTTACCGTTAACTGTTGAACTATCCGATAGTAAAAGTACAGTAATACACGTGGTTGTATAGTAGCACACGGTATTGATTATTGATTATTGATGCTTACGTGAGAAGTCACTCAGTTTTATTCAATTATTGCTACATTAATTGCTTCATAGTATCTCACGTTATTTGATTCAATTATTGTCAATATTTTATATATTATTAAATCAATAATTGAGATGAAAAATAATTTATATTATTATTTACATAATTAACAATGTCTAGAAAGTTCTGTCGAGGAGAGGTTTGGTCACCTAATTGCGCGCTAATAGGGAGAAATCCTTATTGGAAAGCCCCCTCTTTCCTGGGAACGATCTGGTTGTTAATATTGTGAGTTATAATAATGATGAATAAATGTTGTTAAAAATATTGAGGAGATTTTTTATGAAGTATTTATTGTAAATATTTTCTTATTATATGGACCCTCATTTACCCATTTTTCAAAACAATCGGTAGAAAATTATTTAATATAATAAAAGTGGAGGCCACATGTTAGGCCCACTGGAAGAAAATTGGGGGGAGGGAAATGAAATGGTCACGGGAAGTAAGGAAAAGAAAAGGACGACATGTGTTATTTATAATATATATTTTATTAGTTTTATTTTTATGAAAAATAGAATATATTATATTTTATTATGCATAGTGTTTACATAGTGGCTGCATAGTGCAACATAGTAAAATTAAAAATTTTAAAATTTTCATTCAGCCGAACCCGTGAAGTCGCCCGTGATTCTTCCCCCACTGTGCACTCAAATAATATCCTTTCTATTCTCCTATAAATAGGATGCTTATTTAGAATTGAAAATCACACCAGAATCAAAGAATTCTTGTTCTATAATATTGAGCATATTTCTTTAGAGTTTACGGAAGCTTTGAGTGTAGAAAACAGTTCAAGTTTTATTCAAGAATATCCCCGCTATACCAGTTGGAATACTCTTCTTTTCAAGGTAAGGGGTATTATTTATTTTATATTCTGAAGATATATTATTTTTCGTATTCATATGATATTATTTTCGTTCAATATTCGTAAGGAATATCATTTTCGTTCAATATTCATTGTCTTCGTTTAATACTCGTATGAATATTATTTTCGTTTAATATTCGTAAGGAATATTATTTTCGTTCAACAGTTGTAAGGAATATTATTTTTGTTCAGTATAAAATAATATTTTCTTCCATACTCTGTAGTATGTAAGTAATATTATTTCGTTTCAGATTTCGAATTCTATACTCATTTTGTTAAGTTTTGGCTTCTATACTCCATGAAATTAATAGAATATCCTTGATGTTTGCGCTTCATCCAGTATCTTTTTATGGAAATATTATTCTGAGCATTCTTGATAAATTTTAACTTTTTCATGCCGGGAAACTATTCACGAGGTTACTATTCTCGAAGTTACTATTCATGAGGTACTATTCACTCAGTTACTATTCACTCGGGGTACTATTCATAACAAAAATTGATTTCTTTTCGGTCCAAATCATTTTTACAATATTATTCTTGAATTTTACTCCATAATGCAATATCATGTTGACAATTTGGATATTATTGAATCTTGGATATATTAAATTGTTAAAGTCTTTAAAATTTATCCTTGATCACGTTTGATTAAATTATTATATCATTGCCATCATCCTCATGCTTATATTGTTATGAAAGTCATCTTTGGCCCGTAGTGCATAGATGGACATGGTATGATTATGACCAGGGATTATTCGGTATAATCATGACCGTAATGTTACAAATGATGTGGTAAAAGTCCTCATTGGCCCGTAGTGCATTGATGGACAATTTTTGGTATGATCATGACCATGGGTTCTCTTCGGCCAAGGGTGCAAAGATGAATTGTTTTATGGCGTGATCATGACCATTGGTGAAAATACGAATATCTTTTGCCTGTAGTGCATGGATAATTTGTGGTCGTGATACTAAAGAATATCCTTGGCCGTAGTGTAGGGATGATTCGATGATGTGGATTACTTATTAAGCTGAGTCTCAGCGATAAAATGGATGATAAACTTTTTAAATCATAGAAGATAGTAGATTTCATGTTCTACTTGACTCTTCTAATGGATTGCTTGTTCCGCTGCATTTAAACTTGATGTTTATTATATTTTATCAGTTTAACACTGTTGAAGGCTAACGATAATTTATTCTGCATTATCTCAGTCATAATATTTCTTACTGGGCTAGTTGAGCTCACCCTTTGTTTTCATTGTTCTCTTCAAGAAATGAGAATATAGCTGGGACTAGTCGGGGAATGGAGTGACGGTCCAGATGTTTGCATTAGTAGTCCTCACTATTCTGTGAAATAGTGTGATAATAAATGTATTGAGGACTTATTTTGAGTTTGAATACTGTCTAGAAGACAATATTTGTATTAAAACTCACAGCTCATGTTGTATATTTAAGTTTGTATTTTTATTCTGTACCATGTATTTTGCGACTCAGAATGGGTGATTTATACCTATTTTGGGGGCGTCACAGTTGGTATTAAAGCTTAGGGATATGATCCCTGGCTGAGATGTGAGACTAGAACTAGGAAGGGAGAGATGGGAAATTCCTTCGCTAGTATGACCTACCTACGTTTAATTGTTATATAATTGGTCGGTCAGAATTGGGATATTATGTGGTGTGTCAATTAACCATTATTTTGTGGTTGTATTTGAAAAAGACATCCGAGAATGTTGAGAATAGCAATAAAGCACAGGAGACCGTTGAGTCACCACAGATCAATACCCAGGATAATGTGCAACATGAAGACAATAATCCTCAGATAAATAATAACACCGATCAAATTATGAAAGATGGGGTGTTCAGAGGCTTTGTGCAGTTCATGCAACACAAAACGAGAGAGACTCCTGTTCATAATGCAGGTGTAAACACTGGAAACTCTCGGCTAGTCACTGCTAAGCAGTTTAAGGAGCTGGGACCACCAGAGTTTTTGGGAAAGCCAGAACCACTTAAGGCGGAGACGTGGATAAAGCAGATCACCAAGATATTTGATGTCTTGGAATGCTCAGAGGAGCAAAAGGTTCCCTTCGCCACCTTTATGTTGCGTGAAGAGGCAGATTACTGGTGGGAATCTTTAAAACATACCCAGCCTGACGCATTCAAGATGTCTTGGGAGAAGTTCCAAGAACTGTTCAACGACAAGTACTTTCCCGAAAGTATTTATCACATGAAAGAGGTAGAGTTCATCAAGTTGGAGCAAAACAATATGACCGTGTCGCAGTACGAAGCCAAGTTTGCCGAGTTATCCCGGTTTGCGTCCCACTTAGTTGATAACGAGGAGAGAGTGACATTGATGTTTCTAAGAGGTTTAAAACCCGAGATATGTCAATACCTTATCTCTCACAAACTGTGTTTGTATTCAAATGTTGTAAATAGGGCTCAGTTATTGGAACGCGATAATGAGACAACCCAACCAAGAGAGAGCAGCCGACAAATCGATAATACCAATGGTAGCAGTCATCGAAGCGGTGACAACAAACGTGGAGAGAATCAATATGCCAGAAATGGTAACCACTTCGGTGGTAATCATGACCAGGATAATAGGAAGGGTGAACTAAGTGAGAACAACTTCAAGAAGAGAAGGTTCAATAATGATGGAAAGACAGCGACACCCGTTTCCAAGGAAGAAGAACGACCACCGGTCGTATGTTTCAAATGCGGACAGGAGGGACACATCCGTCCAAACTGTATGCAGCAACCCAAAGCGTTTTTCAATTGCGGAAGAGAAGGTCACCTAGCTCGATTTTGTCGTGTAGTGAAGTCAAGTTCAGCTGGGATAGTGATGCCAAAGGATGTCCCAGAAAAGTCAAAGTCGGTAGTTTAAGTAAGAGCGTTTATCGAGGAACCTGAAAAAAGTTATCACGGGTAAGTTAATCATAAACTCTTGTGAAGTTTATACCTTATTCGATATCGGTTCTACCCACTCTTTTATTTCACCTACTTGTGCTCAACGTTTAAATTTGACTCTAGATAAATTAGACTTCGACTTATCTGTTGAAACTCCGTTATGAGAAACCTTCATTACATCTAGTGTTTATAAGTCTTATTTGATTCAAATCGGTACCCTCACGTTACCTGTCGATCTTATCTCTTTGAAAATACTTGCATTTGATGTGATTCTAGGGATTGATTGGTTAACTACTCATCATGCTAAAATTGATTATTTTCGTAAGGTTGTTAGTTTTCATATTCCTAATCAATCTATTATGCGAATTCAAGCAACCAAACCACTAAAGTCAATCACTGTCATATCAAACAATAAAGCTATTCATTTATTGAAAAACGGATGTTAAACTTTCTTAGCTCATGTCACAGATTTAAACAAAAATACGTCAGATATGAATGATATTTGTATTGTAATGAATTTCCTGACGTATTCCCTGAAGAACTTTCTGGCCTACCCCAAGAGCGTGAAATCGATTTTTGTATCGACCTTGAACCCGATACAAAAACCCTCAAATATTTCTTCACCTAAAACGAACATAACATGCGCCAAAGACGTTGGCTCGAGCTATTGAAGGTTACGACTATACCATTTAATATCATCCTAGAAAAGCGAACGTGATAGCTGACACATTGAGTAGAAGATCGTATGTGATTACGAGTGCGACGTTGTTAACACAAAAACGTTATTGCTAGCGTACCACTACTCTTCCCCATATTGAAATTTCCCCCATCAGCTCTCCTTTTCGGACATTCCCTCACCCTATGATCTACTGATCCACAAATAAAACAACCACTATTCATCCTTGGATTAGGACAGTTGGGAGAGATATGTCCCTCCTGCCCACACTTCTAACACATAGACTTTCCCTTCAAGCACTCTCCAGAATGGTTCTTCCCACAGTTTCCACATTGTACAATTTTCTTCTTCACACCCTCCTGCTTAATTTTGATATTTCCTAAATTGTCCCCTTTTCTCTTTCCCAGCTTACTTCCACTACTCCCTTCCATTTTGACAGTTCCTTCAATCTTAGCCTTATTCTTCTTCTCCTTATTGTAAAGAGTCATGACTTCACTTACCTCTTTGGCTATGATAACCTTGTCAAACAATGCTGCAAAAGTACCAATCTGTAACACTTCGACCTTGTTGTAGAGCCAGGGTTTTAAGCCCAGCTCAAACCTTCGTGTCTTCCTTGCTTTCGTGTCCACTTGATGTGGAGCGAACCTAGCTAATTCATTAAATTTTGCGGCATACTCCGCAACTGACATGTCCCATTGCTTCAACTCCAGAAATTTCACCTCCATCCTAGCCTGCATACTAGTCAAAAAATAATTCTCAAAGAATAGTGTTTTGAACCTAGTCCACGTCACCTCTCCTACTCCAGCTCTAGTTTGATTAGCCTCCCACCAGAAATTTGCCTCCCCTTTCATCATATAAGTGGTAAAAGCTGTCTTTTGCCCTTTTAGCTACCCTAGTGATCACAAAAGCCTTTTCTATCTCCTTTATCCAAGTCTGAGCTTCTACCAGGTCAGTTGTCCCTCTAAACTCTGGCGGTCCTATAACTTTGAAATCTTTAAAATTTGCCAATCGATTATTGGGATGATTTTCTCCAGCTGGTACTGCATTCTGCATAGCTTGAGCTATCATGTTAACAAAATTCTGGATTGGGTCTGGTTGTTGTTGTCCTCCCACATTGTTGATAGATTCTTCTGCCCTTTGGTTTCAATTTTGTCTTCTTGGCGGCATTATCTGATAAAATCATAAATTATCCTTTTATTGACTTATATTCTATGTATTATCGTATATGTTTAACATATAACGCGTGATTTCAAACTCAAATAATCATAAACTCAAAATGTTAACTTTTGAAAATTTGGTTTACTGGATTATCAAATTATCAGATAGATACATAAAAACTTATTTCACTAAACAAACATATATTCACATTCATTACACCCGATAACACATATTGTTATAAGCATCCGTTATCCCTTTATGATCACAAAAGTCGGGATTTACTATTACCACTTATACCAAAAGTTAGAAATATTACATTACACACATATTATATCATTAAACATACATATCCAAATACTAGTCCTACTTATTGTCTACACCTTCTCCTGATCTTGGACAATCTTTCGCTTGATGACCTTCCAACCCACAAATAAAACATGCACCTTGCTTATAGTCAGGACAATAAAGAGAGGTATGTCCCTCATAGCCGCAAATGTAACATATCTTTTTTTCCTGTCTTGCACATGCCTCTACGTTTTCTTTTACGATTCCTACACTTTCCTATTTTCTTAAAGTTTTCAGAATTTTCTAACTCACGGTCGTTCATCTTTCTTTTCCCATTCTTGCTTGGATTTGCTCCTGATATTATGCTTTTGGCTCCTATCTGATCTATTTGTATCTTAAGCTTATCTTGTTCTTCCATTATTTTGATCAACGCCTTCTGCAATTGACTATTAAATAGGTTTTCTATTTCTAACAACTTTTCTAAAGAAGAAACCTGGTCCCGCAGATTCTGCACTTCTGTTGATGCTTGATCAACTCCAACTTCGGTGTCTGAATCACTATCTGTTAGTTCCACCATTTCTGGGTCTGGTTCTATATTCTCTAAAATAATCACTTAATCAAGGTTACTTTCAACGTGAGCCTCTACTTCAGCTATTGGCTTATATATTAGCTCGGGTGTATTGTTTTGATCCTTCTTCATGTTATAAGCGTATAATAATCTTTTTTCGCCTGACATCTACACATAAATTATTTTGATTAGTACAAATAGTTTATTATATTCACACAACAAATAATAGTTTTATATAAGTTATCTTTTATTTTGTTTTACGATGAATTTATTTAATTCATTTCCATTAAACTCTATTTGAGTTATTTATATATCAACGTTTCCCTCAGTCCTAAGGTTATACTCTAAGGTCTACTCCCACCTACGGTTTCTAACCCTAAAGCTTTGATACCATGTTGTGACGCCCCCAAATCCGAGTACTTGAAACCCGTACTTGGTGTTCCACGATAACATTCATTCAACTACTTAACATATTAATTAAACAAAATATTATATCAAAGTTATCTACCTTCCCAGTCTCGAGAACCTTTAAGTCTTACATTACATGATAAATATTATATTATCTTACTACAAACAATCATAACCACATAATTTAATCTATTCCTTCAGCTTCCCCTTCCCTTTGTCCTTGTCGGAACCTTCAGGTCGTGCTAGCTTAGCTGGAAATATTTAAATTTAAAGCAAAAATGAGCATTTGAGTGCCCAACAAGTAATAGCAATGAATAAAGATTTTCTGAAAGATTTAAATGGTTTCTTTGGTCGACACTTCTACAACAAAGAAATAGTTATGAAGTAAGCTAAAACAATACTAAACTACATATCAATTCTATTTCAATTTTTTTTTGAAACTACGTACTGACTATAAATAGAGAATAGTTTGTTAAACTATGAACTTTAGTTTTAATTTTCAAAAGGTTAAGCGAGTAACTTCATCAAAACCTAAGATGTCTTTACGGACACGGAGGGTGATCACTCGGTTATGCCTCAGATTGATCAACACTACGTGTTTGAACGATAAGTCGTTTCAAATTGTCCGCCGCCATGCATAAAAGTTTTCCCTGTTTGGGATGTTTATAATTAATCTGAAATCTGAATTAGAATAATTCAACTGAATAACAATAATAATCTATTCTGGTCAACGATATTTTTAAATAACATATATATATCCGAAAATTAGTAGGTATGTGTCAACATGTGATTAAATACAATCATTATCCAAGTGAGGGCACTTGAATAATCTAACTTAACTATCTATCAACAGAGTATATACTGATCATAAATTATTACGGTAATGGTAAAAGAATAGGGTTTGATAACTGTCATGAATACTAATGTTGAAATACATGACCGATAACTGTAGAGTTTAATAACTTATATAATATGAGTATAATTCGATAACTTACTTACGCAGAATTATTGCATAAGTAGATACAAAGAGTAAGGATACTTGCCTGATCTGCTGCGTACACAACTTAGTTTTATCTTTTATATTGAAACCTATCATTCATAAGATTATTCTTTTGATCAGAATAATATATCATAACACATAACACTGCTATTTGCAGTCATCATATAGCTTAAACACATTATCACATAGTTATAACAGTCATTCTAACATAAATAATTACTTATCAGGTCAATCTATATAAGTCTAGGTCAACTTCGGTTTCATTTCGGTGTACCGATGGCTTTATCGGATAATAATTGAGTTTATATTTACTTAAACTTTATTCTGTAACTTCAATACTATAGTAGATAATTTAAATATTAATCATATTATTTTTAAGGTATTATAATAATTTTGAAATAATTATTATAAGTTATCATGATTTTTCAAACACTAAAATTATTTTTAAATGATTTAAATACAGAATAATTCCATTATCATTAATATTTAATAATATATAAATATTAATGAAATACTTGACAAAATAATCTAAGTTATTAATAATAACTCAAAATATTTTTAAAACATTTATTTTACCCTTAAATAATTTTTAAAACATTTAAAATTATTTTTAAATAATCACTATTAATATTTAAATATTAATGTCTTATTCATAAAAATATTAAAAGTCATTTATTATAGCTTAAAATATTTTTAACTCCTTTATATCATTTTTAAATGATTTTAAATCATACAAACTGAAGTGCCTCATACTTTTAGCAACGCTTATATGTTGTCTGTCGCTAAAAGTATGCACGACGGTTGTATGATACCAAGCAAATTGCCTAAAAAGGGGGTAAGTATGCGGTTGAGTAAGATAAGGGGTATGCACTTGATCCTAGCTATATATATATATATATATATATATATATATATATATATATATATATATATATATATATATATATATATATATATATATCGAGAATCTCACTTGATTAATTACATGGGATAAATCGATCCGTGGCTTTTTCCTTCTTATATATATATATATACACACATATATATACACATATACATGTATAAAAGCAGTAAATATATATATATATATACACATATATATGTATAAAAACAGTAAATATATATATATATATATATATATATATATATATTTACTGCTTTTATATATCTGCTTTAACTACTTTTGCAATGTAGATATTTAATCTTCCAGCCCATGGACTAGATTTATCTAAATCTAATTATCCCTTGTAATAACCCGATATTTTTTATATAAAAAATTAAGAAATTTTGCATGATAATTTTTTTTTATATTAATTTAAAGATAAGAATATGTGCCAAGTAATGTGTATGTATAAATGTGATAAATAGAATTTATTTATTACATGAATAATTTTGAATAATTTTATTTTAGAATTATTGATCATTATAAAGTATATTCTTATAATAATTAATTTTATAGTAGAAATGTATTTATTATTTATTTTATGTGAAAATATGATTTTTATATTATTTAAATAATATATGAGATGATTATTGGAATTATTATAATTACTATTTTATTATATGAATTTTAGTTGATTATTAAGTTCATTATTTTTAACTTAATTAATAATGTTATATATGAAAGAGAAATCAGATATGGAATTCAAACCCTAATTTTGGATTTTGAGCTATGAATGAGAATAATAATATTATATTAAATATAATATTATTTTTCAGTGTTATAAATATATATTGTATGTATTGGTCAATTATGGTGTTTAATGTCAAAACCTTATATCAATTGGTTAAAACCTATTTTGAAACTCAATTATGAGTTCAAAACTGTGTAGTATTGGTGTTATAAGATTTATGTTGTGTATTATTAGATTTAATGTTAATTAGAGAAACCCCTAATTAATATTTGAAAATCCTAATTGTTAAAAACCCTAACTTCTAAATTAGTAAACCTAATTTGCTAGAATGAAACCCCAATTACTAATTGTAAGCCTTAATGCTAATTGTGGGACCTTAAACCCTAATTGTTAAAGTAATGTAATTAGAAAACTAATTATAATTAGTAAATTCTAAATTTACACTTTTAGGAAACTAATATTTTATTTTATTTTTAAACCCTAAATGGAATCTAAGAAATCCAATTTTTGAAAAACCTTAGGGTTAAACTTTAAGGGTTAAACCCTAAGGGTTTGCCAAGTTTACAAGAATGTCATTGGAATTGTTTGCAAAATGACCACTAAATACCCTTTTTGTCCCATTCATACATTATTACTAGAAAATCTAGCAAAATCTTGCCAAATCCTCAACCCTAGATATGCCCATGTGCTAGAATCTTTGCAAATCAGTCAACATTACCAACCAAATTCATTACATATCAATATAGATATAGATTAAGAAAGAGAAAGTCTCATATTTTACCTTATTTGTGCACTTATACTCATCTAAGACTCTCTCTCTCTAAAACCTCCAAAATTCCCTTGGTAGATCAGTCATAAATCAAGCCCCACTATCACACTTAACAAATTAGAAGCCTAGAATCAAAGATTTGTTAATAAAGGTATAAAACCTAAATCAAAAATTTGACTATTGATACTATGTTAAATGTTATGATTAAGTATTAAAATATGTTGTTAGTAGTGTATAATGATGATCTGGGTTGATAGATGTTAGATCCATAACATCTATAGGCTCAGATCTAGCATTTTACAAAATCTGGAAAAAAGTTAAAAATGAAGTCTGACAACGAATGTCAGGCCTTATATCTATGTGATCTTTGATGATTTTTGTGTTTGGAAAGTTTGTACTTGTAGTCTGTTATGAGATCTTTAATATTGAACTTGAAGCAGGTCCATATCTGTTGTAGATTAAAAGTTATTCATAGTCAAAGTAGGTCTCTCGGCATTGACTTTCAAATTCTGGGTAACCCAGAATTGGTTTTCAGCGTCTGACAAGTTGTTCATGATCCCAGATCTTGCTCATGTTTGTTATTTTTTTTCTGTTGTTTTATACATGTTATAGTATGGTATATGTACTACATATTCAAGCTTTTATATAACCTAGATGACTAACATGATGGATTTAATAGACGGTAAAACTAGGTAGCCCGATCACGTTTCTATTTTCTGGGTAACCCAGAAAACGTATGAACACCATCTCTGACATGGTTTGACCGGCATGGATCTAGAGATTTTGTTGTTGTTATGATGTTTATATGTAATAGATCTCTTCACCTACATGTTGGCTACAATCTGGAAACCTTATATCACAAAAACAATGCAAGTACAACAAGTAGTGGAAGCCCAAAAATAGCCAGTCGAACTGTTCTTCATTTCTGGGTAACCTAGAAAATGAAGAACAGCTCTGACAGCTTTTTCAAAGCCTTAGATCTTGTTCCTTGATGATGTTTAGTCTTGACTAGTGCTCGACTCATGTTCTATGTTAGTTTGTCTACACAGCCCGACGTCTAGACCACCCATATCAGTAACATATTTGTTTATATAAGGCCATCAATAGCGTTGACCGGCCATGACCGAATAATTCTAGACAGCCCAGAAAACCAAGAACACGCCTGACAGTGATTTCAAATATTTATAACTTTCAATTATGATGTTGTATAGCCTTGTTAATTGTTGTTTCATGTAGTGTTACATTAACACTACAAGATTTGACCATTAGTTAACCCAGAAACATAGTAGACACTGAATTAAGCTTGGTCAAAGTAGGTTACTCGAAACTGATTTTGAAGATTCTGGGTTTCTCAAGAACACCTAAGGCGACACTTACTGTCACCAAAGGGATTTAGCGACACACTTATTATAATTAATTAATTTAAATTCTAAAAATCATTTAAAAATAGTAAATAAATTCTAAAAATTACAAAAATAGTTTTAAAAATTATTTGAAGTTATAAAATTAACTTTTAATAATTTAACATTTTTTTCATAAATATTAATATTTATTTGGATATTATTGGTATTTAATTTATCTAATAAATGCATTAAATAAATTAATTAAAATGATTTTATTTTATTAAAATCATTTTAAAAGATAATAAAGTATTTAATAATATTTTAAGTTATAAAATATAACTTTTAATATTTTAAGATAAGTTTCAATAATTATTAAATATTAATGATATTAGATTTATTTGGTAATTATATTAAATAAATTAATTAAAAATGATTTTTAATATTATAAAAATCATTTTAAATGAAAATAAATAGTTTTAAAATATTTGAAGTTATAAAATATAACTTTTGATATTTAAAGGATAATTTCATTAATAATTTAATATTAATGATATTAATTTAATATTAAATGATATTATTTTATTTAATAATTATATTAAAGAAATAGTTTTAAATGATTTTATTAATTTAAAAATCATTTAAAAGGAAATAAATGAATTAAAATATTTTAAATTATAATAAATGACTTTTAATATTTTGATAAATAATAAATTAATATTCTAATATTAATTATAATTATTTAAAATGATTTTAAATATTTTAAAAATTATTTAAGGGTAATATTATTACTTTAAAAATATTTTGAGTTATTATAAATAACTTTAATATTTTGGCAATAGTTTTATTAATAGTTTAATATTAATTAAATATTAATGATAATTAAATTATTTAATATTTAAATCATTTAACAATGATTTCGGTGTTTGAAAAATCATGATAAATTATAATAATTGTTTAAAAATTATTATAAGGCTATGAAAAAATAATATGGTGATATTTAAAGTATCTAAACGAATATTGAACTACGATAGAGCCTTTAGACTCGTTAATTACTCCGATAAAAGTCGATTTTACAATCGATATTACGTAAATTGATTTGAACTTAGATAATTTGACTAGATACGTATTTATTTGTGATGCAATGACTGTTAAACATATGTGACAATGTGATTAGGTTATGTGCTGATTGCAATTAGCAGTACTATGTGATATGATATATTATTTTAATCGAACGAATGATCTTATTAATGAAAGGTTTCGGTATAAAAGATAAAACTAAGTTGCGTTATTGTAAGCAGCAGCTCAGGCAAATATCTGAACTATTCTTTACATTGTGCAAGTATCCTAACTTTGCATTTCCTTTATGCAATGGACATGAGTAAGAAAGTTTCAGAATCATATTATTGTGCCAGATTATTAACTCTATTGCTATTGATTATGTATCCAATCTTTGTATTCATACAAGTTCTTACATTATCCGATCATTGTATTATTGTATAATTCAGATATTTATTATGTTCGTTAATTCCTATATAGGGTTAGACAAGTGTCCCCACTTGGATAACCATTGTATTTAATCACATGTTGATACATACTTATTGATTTTGAGTATGTATACGTTGACTTAAAAGTCGTCTAAGCTATTTGATTTGGCTAGACAAAAACTTAAAAATATTGTTGAGCAAGATAAAACTTTATTGTATCCAACCAGATTGTTTTGGTTCGGATTCCTGACTAAGTATCAACATCTCGAACATGGGAAAACTTTTGTGCACCTAAAGTGGATAGAGTGAACGATAATATCATTCTTGCATGTAGTATTGATCAATACCGCATTGGGATGATCACCCTCGTGCCCGTAAGTTATGACGGTTTGCGGATGAAGTTCTGCTAAACCCTAGCGAAAATTAAAAACAATGTTCATAGTATGTTGACTAATCTCCAGTTATAGTCAGAACGTAGTTTTAAAAATTTGATATAGAATTGATATGTTGTTATTATTGGTTTAGCTTACTTCACAACTGTTGATTCGTTGTAGAAGTGTCATCCAAAGAAAATATTTAATTCTTTCAGCTATTATTTATTGTTGTTATCACTTGATGGGCAATCAAATGCTCATCCTTGTTTTAAATTTAAATATTTTCAGCTAAGCATGATCAACCGAAATGTTCAGGCCAGAACAAGGGAAAAGGAAAGTAAACAAAATAATCTTATGTTAATTTTTGTAATAGTTAGACAATATTAAGACAATGATATTTATTATCTATCATGTAATGTATTGTAGTAAAGGTTGCGTACTTGGGATTAGACTCTGATGTATGTAAATTAAGTTTGATATTTATATTATTGTTATTATTATTAGTATTATTCCGCTCATAGAAATGGTATCGTAAAGCACCGAGTTCGGGTTTCAAGTACCTGAATTTGGGGGCCTTACATCCCTAGCTTTTAATCGGTTCAAAAGTGACTAAACTGGAACCGTTGGAGCTAGAATGACTTAGATTTATTTAAAACTAGTTTTCTTTCTAGTTTTTGTAGATATTTATCTACCATGTGAGCCTAGGAGCCATGAGGTCTGAGATTCAGCCTATGAATCTAGATTCGGTTCCCACGATGGACACTTTTCAGCTGTGCAGCCAGCTTGTAAATTATCTACGGTGTCTGGACATCTTTGGATGGCTCTCATGTCCATAAGGAGCCTGAAACTGCTATGTATCTTATTTTCTCGAAGATGCTTCATATTTCAAAAATAAAATCAATCAAGACGAATACAGAATAAAATGGAAGTATCAAAGGCCTCAATTACTATTGAGCATAAGGGTTCGAAAACCTATTTTTTAAAACATCACTGTTATACCTTGCCTAAAACTGAACTTTTATACATATCAAACCCTTTGTATATAGTGCAAACGAGATATAACACTACTTCCAGATAACTGAACATAGACCCAATAAACAAACACACATACACGCATGTAGATAAATTAAGAAAATTAAAAAGTTGCGGTAATCGTGTTTTCACGGAAGTCGGGGGGTGCCTAACACCTCCCCCCCGCTTAATCAAGCCCCCAAACTCTATGAATCTCGGTTTCCAAGGCCTGTTAAATAGAGTCCAACCATTGGGCATTTTTGTAAACCTTTTCAAATTCGATTGAGTTGGTACAACCATTTCAAATCTACCAACTAGCGACTCTGATTTTCAAATCGTCAATATTTATATGTCGGACCTTTTTTAAACTCGCCTTTTAAGACAAAACTCAACCAATAGAGAACAAAAAAAAGGTAAGAACAGAAAAAGGGGTAAAAAATTCCCGACGTCGACACACCTTATTCCTCTAGGATCCATCATAAAAACAACAACAACCACCATCAAACTTAATAGAAAAACTTTAAAAGATGAAGGATGGTTAAGGTTTATGGCTTACCTCTTGAAGACCTTCTTCTTCCTCCTTACTTGTTAATGGTGATCAAAGCTTGATTGATCTTCCTCTTCTTCTTCCTTGATCCGCCCAAGCTCACTCTTTAAAGTTCTCTTGCTTTCTCTCTCAATTTACTTAATTGAAATGAAATAGAATGAAAGAGATAATGGAATTGGTGGGTATATAAAACCTAATTTCCATTCCTTACAAGATGATAATCTAACTTAAGTCATTTAGGGTCAATCCCCTTTAGTTTTCAATCTTAAAAATTACTACCTAGGTTAACCTAACCATAGTTCAAGTTAACCTTACCAAAGCTAACCACCATGGTTAGTTGGTGGGGAATTTAAAGCCAAATGACAAAAGTTAGGGAAATTTAGTCCTTAGACCATTACTTTTTCTTTGGCTCCAAGACTTCTAATCTTTGGCTCCAAGTTCAAACCATGGCTTCCCACTTTAGCTCCAAGAAACTAAATTTTAACCCTAGGCTCAAACCTAGTCAAACCATTTAAAACCGTAGTCTCAACCCTAGCCTAGCCTTTCTAAACCCTTGACTTAACCCTAGACAAGCCCTTTTCAAATCCTAATCAAGTCATTTAAACCCTATGCTTGGTTAGGCCAAAAATTAATTTGGTTATTCATTTTCTTTTTAGTTAGATTTTCTAACTTTTTCGTTTACATTTTCATAACACTCTCGGTTAGCTAAAAAATTGACTTTCGATTTTTGAAAATCCGATTTCGCTACTAATCCCCATTTTCCGAACAAAAGTTATGTCGTTCTTCGATAAGTCGAAAAAATGAAAAGGCATTTTTAGCATGAATAGAGTTTTTACGGCTTTTTCCCCAAAAAAATCTTTTATTAGGGATTTCATCTCTCCTTCTCAAATAAAAGTTATGACGTAATTCAAAATTCTCAAAAAAATATTTATTAGCGTTTTCTACTTTTTATGAATAGTGTTTTTAGCGTTTTTCTCAGAAAAATTATTCTTTTCCAAAAACTCCCAACACTTGTACATAATCACATAACACGTAAACTAAGTCATTAATCGACCTAAATCACATAACACATAATAATAGCAATAAAATTTTATTCATTAGATATTCGCATCGAAAAACTTAATTTCAAGGCTATCCGAATTCTTGAGTCGTCGCATGCTTAAATGACTTGTTTCGCTTTGTTGATTGTACATGCCTTATGAGGCTTAACAATTTTGTACTTAGTGGTAATAAATGGCTTTTAATTCTTCATAGTTGTCTCGTTTAGGTTGTTGTAAATGCCATATGAGGCTTAACAATTTGGAATGAATGAAAATTTGACTTACAATATTTGGTTGTCTTCTTCAGTATGGTTGGTTGTCTTCTTCATTATGTTTGGTTGACTTCTTCATTTATTGGTTAAGTGGAGATGGGTGAATTGACCATAAATTTGGTACCAATTGTAGATACAAATCTGCTCATCATAAATTTGAGTCAATATAATATAAGGGCTACCATTGAATCCATAAGGTCTTTACAAAATTTCCACAATACATTAAAGGGTTTTACATTACACATTACAACCCAAACATAATCAACCAAAGTATTATCCTAGCTACAACTGCCATGTTAGGTAAAGAAGAGAAGCCACGAACAGACCCAAAAAATCAAAACCACATTGCCCTAGATTTTATCTTCTTCAACTCATCCATAAGTTCTTCGCGTTAGCATTCATATATGCTCTCCATCTGGCCCTGTTCGGGAACAATTTATAAGTTGGTTAAACCAACTTATAAGTTATTTTTCACTATTAAGATGTTTGGAAACCACTTATTTTTTGACTTATAAGTTGAGTTTTAAGTCAAAAAAATAAGTAACTATTTGTGACTTATTTGAAAATGACTTATAAGTCATTTTAAAATAAGTAAGTTTGACCAAATGTAATTTCTATTTTGCCATTCTTTTATTTTGTCTCTCTTTATTAATGTCCTTTTTAATTATCTTTACATTTATATTTATTTTAAATTATAAGTCATTATGAGCCGAACATAACTTGTTTTAACTTATTTTTGACTTATAAATCAAATTGATGCCGAACACTTTTACTTATAAGTCACAACTTAAACTAACTTATAAGTCAACTTATATTTTAACTAATAAGTCATTCCGGAACAAGTCTTAATCCATAAATAACTACCATTGCTTGCTCATACAGTGGTGGATCAACCCAAACAAAAAAATTACACCCACCTTTGATCACAATCGGACCAGTTTGCACATCCTAAAAACCTTCTTCCAACGTTCATTTTACTTTTTGCAAGTTGTTTTTGTAATAGCAATATTCTGGCAGTGGCATATTCGATCCATTTGTTTTTCTCCAAAAAATTTCCTTTCTTCTCCAACTGATTACACTCTTAATCGACTTTCAATGTTTAGGAATTGAATTTTAGAAGATTTAGGACTTCTTAACATGTATGGCTGTGGGAGAGAAAGGAATTTACTCAATTGCCCCAAAATACTTGCACATGTGGGACTCCTAGTCACTTTTGACTGGTAAAATGCTCAGAGGGTGCACTTTAACACGTAAACATAAATGTTGGGATGCAAGGAGACACCTTTTAAAATTTGGGGGTGCATTAGATGTTTGACATTTAACTCTGGAATACAAAGTGTACTTTAGTTATTAATTTTTAATCTTTAAAAAAAATCCAATATACATCTCTATCTAGTCCCTGCACTAGTTATAATGAACTATTCAAGGAAAATACTATCGTTTGTGAGATTTATTATTATTTATAAGAGTAAAATACATTGACACCCCCTATAGATAATCATAATAACACTCACCACCCTTCTAGTTTTTCAAGTAACAGTCAGTACCCCTCTAGTCTACAATATATAACATTCACTACTCTGACGCCCCCAAAATAGGTATACATCACCCATTCTGAGTCGCCAAATACATGGTACTGAATACAAATACAAACTTAATTATACAACATGAGCTGTGAGTTTTAATATAAATATTGTCTTCTAGACAGTATTCAAACTCAAAATAAGTCCTCATTACATTTATTGTCACACTATTTCACAGAATAGTGAGGACTACTAATGCTACCATCTGGACCGTCACTCCGTCCCCCGACTAGTCCCAGCTATATTCTCATTTCCTGAAGAGAACAATGAAAGCAAAGGGTGAGCTCAACTAGCCCAGTAAGAAATATTATGACTAAGATAATGCAGAATAATTTATTGTTAGCCTTCAATAGTATTAAACTGATAAAATATAATAAACATCAAGTTTAATTGCAGCGGAACAAGAAATTCATTAGAAGAGTCAAGTATAAAATGAAATCTACTATCTTTTATGATTTAAAAAGTTTATCAACAGTTTTATCGCTGAGACTCAGCTTAATAAATAATCCACATCTTCGAATCGCCCCTGTACTACGGCTAAGGATATTCATTAGTATCACGACTATAAATTATTCATGCACTACGGGCCAAGGATATTTGTGTTTTCACCGATGGTCATGATCATGCCAACAACTGTCCATCAATGCACTACGGGAAAATGAGGACTTTTACCACATCTTTTGTAACATTACGGTCACGATTATACCGAATAATCCCTGGTCATAATCATACCAAGTACATCTATGCACTACGGGTCAAAGATGACTTTCATCATAATATAAACATGAGGATGATGACAATGATATAAGAATTCATTTAAATGAAAGCAAAGGATAAATTTTTAAAGATTTATAATTTAATTTATCCAGAAATCAATAACGTCCAAATTGTCAACATGATATTGCTTTGTGGAGTAAAATTCAAGAATAATACTGTACCAAAAATGATTTGGACCGAAAACGAATCAATTTTTATCATGAATAGTACCCCAGGTGAATAGTAACCGAGTAAATAGTACTTCGGGAATAGTAACCCCGTGAATAGTACTCCGGCATGAAAAAGTTAAAACTTATCAAGAATGCTCAGAATAATATTTCTATGAAAAGATACTGGATGAAGTGCAAATATCAAGGATATATATTCTACTAATTTCATGGAGTATAGAAGCTAAAACTTTAACCAAATGAGTATAGAATTTGAAATTTGAAACGAAATAATATTACTTAAATACTACATAGTATAGAAGAAAATATTATTTCAAGCGAATATTGAACAAAAATAATATCCCTTACCTTGAAAAGAAGAGTATTCTAACTGGTATAGTGGGGATATTCTTGAAAAAAACTTATACTGTTTTCTACGCTCAAAACTTTCTAAAACTCGAAAGAAATACGCTCAATATTATTGAAGAAGAATTCTCTGATTCTGGTGTGATTTTCAATTCTATCTAAGCATCCTATTTATATGAGAATGGAAGGATACTAGTTAAATGTACAGTGAAGGAGGAAGTCACGGGCGTTCACCGGCTGAAAATTTTAAAATTTTTGATTTTACTATGCTACACTATGCACAATAAAATATAATATATTCTATTTATAATCTAGTAAAACAAAACTTTATATATATATATATATATATATATATATATATATAAATTACCTACATCACTGCGGCATCACCCGTGTGATGCCTTTCCCTTCCCCACAATTTATCAGACAATTATATATATATATATATATATATATATATATATATATATATATATATATATATAGAGAGAGAGAGAGAGAGAGAGAGCAAGGATCAAGAGCATAAGTCTTAAATAACATAATTCCTTAAATAGCATAATTTCTTAAAAGCACGATCGTTTTGGAGTGGCTTAAAAGAGAGTGGTCCCCACTTGTTTTTTCTTTTATTTACAAAAATGCCACTCATGGTCACTCTAAAACGACGTCGTTTTAAGGAATTATGTTATTAAAGAAATTATGTTATTTAAGACTTATGCTCTTGATCCTTGCTCTCTCTCTCTCTCTATATATATATATATATAAACAAAAACTAATATATAATTATATATATATATACATCCTCCTTCTCAGCAACCCAAACCTCCCCCCCCCATGACAAAATCATCTTTCATTATACGTGGGCCCCACCTTTATTATATAAAATAATTTTCTATCGATTATTTTGAAAAATGGATAAACGGGGGTCCATAAAATAAGTAAAATTTACATCAAATACTTCATAAAAATTCCCTCAATAGTTTTAACAACCTTTATTCATATTATTATAACTCGCAATATTAACAACCAGATCGTTCCTAGGAAAGAGGGGGCTTTCCAATAAGAATTTCTCCTTATTGGCGCGCAATTAGGTGACCAAACTCCTTTCCTCGACAGAACTTTCTAGACATTGTTAATTATGCATATAATAATTAGAATAACTTGTCATCTTAATTATTGATTTAATAATATATAAAATATTGACAATAATTGAATCAAATAACGTGAGATACTATGCAGCAATTACTGTAGCAATAATTGAGTAAAAATGAGTGACATCTCACGTAAGCATCAATAATCAATATCGTGTGCTACTATGCAACCATGCGTATTACTGTACTTTTAACACCGGTTATTTCACCAGTTAACGGTAAAACTTTCGCCGTTATTTTCATAAAAAGATATTTCTGTCATTTTCTTATTCTGATAATAATTACGTTGGGAGTCCACCAATGATTGTGTCGTCGTACGAATATTCCCTATTAAAACGAATATTCCTCGACCAATCGAATATAATATAACAACTTGCGTACTTTGCAAAATTTATAAATAATACCCACAACTATAACATTATATCAAATTCACTCCTTAATATTCAAAAATGATATTTACAGAAAATTTATCTTTATTCATAAAAGTTGGGGTCTTACAACCTCCCCTTCTTATGAAATTTCGCCCTCGAAATTAGGTTACATACTTGGTATGACGAAGAGGTGAGGATACCTTGATCATTTCAGATTCTAACTCCCAGGTCATTTCCTCAACATCGTGGTTTCTCCACAAAACTTTGACTTGAGGTATAACCTTGGAGCATAAAATATGTTCCTTCTTATCCAAGATTTTAACAGGAACCTCTTCATACGTCAAATCTTCCGTTATTTTGTCCGGTTCCAACTCAATAATATGGTTCGGGTCTTCCACATATTTACGTAACATGGATATGTGAAAAACATTATGAACACGAGACATACATGGCGGTAAGACGAGTCTATAGGCCATAGTTCCTACTCAGTCAAGGATTTCAAATGGACCAATGAATCGAGGATTGAGCTTTCCTCTCTTTCCAAATCTCGTAACTCCCTTCCATGGAGCAACACGTAACAACATATGTTCTCCAACATTGAATTCCATGTCCTTCCGATGAAGATCAGCATAACTCTTTTGACGATCTTGTGAGGTTTTTATACGTTGTCGGATCATTTGAATCTTTTCCGTTGTCATGCGCACCAATTATGGTCTAAACAATTTTGCTTCACCCACCTCTTCCCAGCATACTGGAGAACGACACTTTCTTCCATACGTCACAACGCCTCAAATGGAGCCATGCCGATACTTGCTTGATAACTGTTGTTGTAGGAGAATTCCACCAATGGCAAGAACTTGTCCCAACTTCTTTTGAAGTCAAGGACACAAAGTCTTAATAGATCTTCAAGAGTTTGGATAGTCCTCTTTGACTGTCCGTCCGTTTGAGGATGATACGCCGAACTAAATCGTAAATCTGTGCCCATAGCTTTTTGCAAACTTACCCAAAACCGTGAAGTGAATCATGGGTCTCGATCCGAAACTATGGATATTGGCATACCATGAAGTCTTACAATCTCGTTTATGTACATACGAGCAAGATGTTCAAGTGAATAAGTTTCTCGTATAGGTAAGAAATGAGCAGACTTGGTCAATCTATCAACAATGACCCAAATTGCATCTATGGCTTGAGAAACCTTGGGAAGATCAGTAACGAAATCCATGGTAATATGCTCCCACTTCCATTCTGGAATTTCAAGTGGTTGCAATGGACCTTTTGGCACTTGATGTTCCGCCTTGACTCGTTGACAAGTAAAACACCTTGAGATAAACTCCACTATCTCTCTCTTCATATTGCTCCACCAAAATGTATGTCGAAAATCATGATACATTTTGGTACTCCCAGGATGGATTGTAAACGGTGTGTTGTGCGCCTCCATCATGATTTTATACTTTAAATCAGGGTCGTTAGGAACACAAAGTTTAGAGTTGACTCGTCAAAAACTTGTTGGGTAAAATCTAGTACGCACAACACGTAAGTATACATGGTCAACAAGTAATATAATAGTAAGTAGAGTATCGTTCCCTCAGAGACTTAGTAAGAATTTAAACCTCAAAATTACCAATTTCCTATTAATCCTAATTTTATTAAACTAATCAATTTCAAGTTTGTAACTAACAGTATTAAAAATATTAAAAGCACCACACAATCAATAAACGTTAAAAACTGAATTTTCAAATAAATAATAGAGAATTATGCTTTCGACTTCACTCTAAGCATCACTCAGATTATTACACCTTTATTCCAGTTTAATTCACTATCCCAGTTTATTAATCAATAACACGTATGTAGAACTAGCCACCTCTCGATGCACTAATACCGTATTAACCCAAATCCACAATTAAGATAGAATTACGTTAAACACCTTAATTAACTAACTCACTATATCTCTATGTGAATTACAATTAAAGAAGGTTGAAGTTCAAGTTCTTTTTCTGATTACATGCAATGTCAAGCATATCTCTACCCTAACATTCATCAAGATTTTGTTCATTCACATAAATCAAGAACACATGCTATATTAACTAAGTTTAGACTCGTATTTCATCTCTCGAGTTCATACAAGTCCACAGAGAATCGTTGATCAGGCAATTCATAAATTCACGCTCAAATTAATATAGATAAACAGGATAATAGCTTATTAAACTGAAATCAAAGATTACATAACCATCGTTCCACTTAAAGCTCCGTCTTAAGCCTAAAAAGTAATTAGTTCATCATAAATGAAATAATAACTGAATAAATCAAAGATATCATCTTCTCAATTATAGAAATAAACTAAAGTAGAAGAATAACGCAGAACACCCTTCACTTTTGTCTCACTCCGCAATTAATACAATCGTTCTTCAAAGTCTCCACTCTATTGCTCGCTCTAAAAATCTGTGATTAATCTTCGTTAGTTGCTTTGCATGATCCTTAATTCGTTGTTTGTTGAGCCATATATATCCCCCATGAAGTCTTGGTCGAAATCCCATGTATATTAAAGTCCATGTGTTATCCAAAGTCACACAATCCTCTTTCCAACAGTATTCGAATCAAACCAAGACTGCCAGAAATCGGGACCCCCCGCCCCGGCGGGGGTGTACAAGCCAAATAGGCCCGCCCTGGTGGGCTATATTCCTGTTAGTTGACTTTTGCCAATTTCTAAACTTGCTCCAATTATGCCTCCTTTTCTTATCATTCGCCACACCAACCACCCTACACACGAAATAACAAGAAACAAGTAAGAATGAACATGAACGCAAAGAATTAACAATGATTATGCTTAAAATGGACATCGATTCGCGGATATAAAATCCACTTATCAAATTCCCCAAACTTAAACCGTGTTAGTCCTCGAGCACAAAATAACTACATGATATGCAATGCAATGCAATGATATGTAATGTATCTAACTATACGATTACGAATCCAACAGCACCATATAATCAAATTTATTCATCCGGCCTCAGAAAAATCAAGCAAACATTACAACACTTCATATTAAAACCAATCAATAACTTCTCATCAATTCCTCGAATCTTATACTTACCATCACTAATATAGTGTGTGTGTGGTAAACATTTATGCTAACTGATTTAAATTCAAACTCAACACATAACCAATCTCTTATTAGGATTCATACAGAATAAACTCGAAAATTTCAAAAACAAACATGCTCCAACTCAAATCAAACAATTACCAAAATTAGGGGTCCGAATAGGGTATTCATGCTTCTTCTTTTTTCATTGACGGGGACTCTTTGTCTTTATTTCTCGTATTCTCTTTATTTATTTATTTTTTATTTTCTTTCATTACCTGCACATTATGCAACATAAGCCTCATTAGATCTAATGTATATTGAGCATGGGAGATTAGATTATCTCAAACAATAAAACTTACATAACAAAATTATTAATTCCTAATTATTAAGCTCAACTATAATCTAACTAGCATGACTAAAAAGTATGAAAAATAAAATTAAAAAAATGAAATGATTGGGTTACCTCCCAATCAGCGCTTGATTTTAAGTCGTTCAGCCTGACTACTTCCTTTTTATGGAACGTTGGATAATGTGATTGCGATGACATCCCAATTAGACTCGCCACCCCAATAGTGTTTCAACCATTGACCGTTGGCCTTGAACGTTTCCAATGGATTTCGACTGTAGAGTTCAACTGCGCGATGTTGGAAAACTGTTTTGATGGTGAATGGTCCCGACCACCTTGACTTGAGCTTTCCTGGGAATAACCTTAATCGTGAGTTGAATAACATTACTGATTGCCCCGGCTCGAATGTTCGGTGCATGATTTTCTTATCGTGTCATTTCTTGACTTTTTCTTTGTATAGTTAAAGTTCTCGTAAGCTTGAAGACGGAATTGATCGAGCTCATTTAACTGAAGTAACCATTTTTCCCCCACAGCTTCTTGATCGAAGTTCAACTTCTGAATAGCCCAGTAGGCCTTTTGCTGTAACTCCACAGGCAAGTGACATGATTTCTCGTATAGTAATTGGTATGTTTTCTACGCAGTCCGGTAAGCCCATAATGCCTCGTCCAACCTAAGGGACCAATCCTTTCGATTCGGGTTTACCACTTTTTCCAAGATTCTTTTCACTTCCCTGTTCGAAACCTCAGCTTACCCACTGGTTTGTGGATGATATGTTGTAGCGACCTTGTGGTTGACCCCATACTTTGCCAAAAGAGCTGTAAACGATTTGTTGCAAAAGTGACTACCTTCGTCACTTATAATGGCTCTTGGCGTGCCAAACCTCGTAAAAATATTTTTCTGCAAGAATTTGAGAACCACTTTGGCATCGTTAGTCGGGAGTGCTACAGCTTCAACCCACTTTGAAACGTTATTTACAGCAAGCAATATGTATTGATTGGTAAATGAGGAAGGGAATGGCCCCATGAAATCTATGCCCCATGCATCGAAAATCTCAACTTCTAAAATTGTTTTTAGTGGCATCTCATTCCGTTTCGATATGTTTCCCACCCGTTGAAATCTATCACAAGTTTTAACAAATTGGTGGGCATCTTTAAATAATGTCGGCCAATAAAACCCAGCTTGAAGCACTTTTGCCGCCGTTCTCTCGCTACCATAGTGTCCCCCATATGCCGATGAGTGGCATTCCTGCAGTATGTTATGCACTTCACTGTAGGGGATACACCTTCTAATCATCTTGTCGACGCACTGTTTGAATAGGTAAGGCTCATCCCACATATACCACTTGACGTCATGAAAAAACTTCTTTTTCTGTTGTCGTGTAAGATTAGGGGGAAGCATGTTGCTCACTAGATAATTCACGAAGTCCGCGTACCATGGAAATTCTACATTTAACCCAAACAGTTGTTCATCCGGGAATGACTCGTTGATTACACACTTGTCCTCTTCCTGTTTACCCTGATTTTCCAGCCTAGACAAATGATCGGTGACTTGGTTCTCCATCCCCTTTCTATCCTTTATTTCTAAATCAAACTCTTGTAAAAGGAGAATCCTTCGGATAAGGCGTGGCTTAGCATCTTTTTTCGAAATTAAGTACCGAATAGCCGAGTGATCTGTATAGATCACTACCTTTGTTCTGATCAAGAACGCCCGGAATTTATCGAACGTATACACCACTGCAAGCAATTCCTTTTCTGTAGTTGTGTAGTTCATTTGAGTCTCTGTGAGTGTCTTAGTTGCATAATAAATGGCGTGAAATACCTTCTCTCGATGTTAACCCAAAACAGCCCCAACTAGTCGATTGCATCACACATTAACTTAAAGGGCATTGACCAATCCGGCGCGACGATTACAGGAGCTATGGTTAATTTCTTCTTCAACAACTCAAATGCTAGTTTATACTCATCATCAAACTTGAAAAATGAATCCTTCTCTAAAAGACTGCATAAAGGTTTTGCAATTTTAGAGAAGTCCTTTATAAATCTTCTGTAAAACCCGGCATGTCCCAAGAAACTTTGAATTCCCTTAACTGAGCTTGGTGAAGGAAGTTTTTCAATTGTTTCCAGCTTCGCCTTATCAACCTCTAAGCCTTGAACCGAGACCGCGTGACCCAAAATTATGCCTTCCTCAACCATGAAGTGGCATTTTTCCCAGTTAAGTACAAGATTCGTTTCTTTGCATCTTTGTAACACCATCACCAGATTCTCAAGGCAAGCATCAAAATTGTCCCCATAGATCGAAAAGTCATCCATGAATACATCCACGTTTTTCTCCACCATGTCTGAGAAAATTGCCATCATACACCGTTGGAAGGTAGCGGGTGTATTACACAAATCGAACGACATTCTCCTGAATGCGAATGTGTCGTATGGACATGTGAAAGTAGTATTCTCTTGATCTTCAGGATCAACGCCGATTTGATTATACCTCGAATATCCATCCAATAAGCAGTAGTACGTATGTCCCGCTAATCTGTCTAACATTTGATCGATAAAGGGCAAAGGAAAGTGATCTTTGCGGGTCGCCTTATTCAACTTCCTGTAGTCCATGCAAACCCTCCAACCAGTCACTGTCCTTGTCGAAATTATCTCGTTGTCATCATTATATACCACAGTCATTCCTCCCTTTTTTGGCACACACTGAACTAGACTAACCCACTTACTGTCAAAAATTGGGTAGATGATACCGGCATCCAACAATTTCAGAATTTCTTTCTTTACAACTTCCTTCATGATTTGGTTGAGTCGTCGTTGTTGCTCCACCGTCGATTTTGCATCGTCTTCCATCAGAATTTTGTACATGTAAAAGGATGGGCTGATTCCCTTGATATCTGTGATTGTCCATCCTATAGCCGATTTGTGTTCCCTAAGCACCCTCAGCAACTTTTCTTCCTGCAAATCGTTAAGTGCAGCAGAAATAATAAAATGTAAAGAATTTGAATTGCCTAAATACGCATACCTGAGGTGTTTAGGTAGTGGTTTAAGTTCAAGAGTTGGTGGCTCCTCCAATGACGGTTTCATTCTGATTGTTGATCTTTCCTCCGTGTGCATTGGTTCAAATGGCGCTCTAAATATGCTGACTTGTGGCAGGGAGTCTAGCATATGCAAGTAGTCCACAAATTCCGGATCATCTGATTCTTCATCTCCCAATAAAGTTGTTTCTAATGGATCGTTAACCAAACTATTTCCTATGTCTTCGCTGACTATTTGATCAATGATATCCATCCGAAAACACTCTTCTTCATCCGTAGGAAATTTCATGGCTTTGAAAACGTTAAACTTAACTTCTTGATCTTGGACCCTCATCGTTAGTTCACCTTTTTGTACGTCGATGAGTGTCCTACCCGTAGACAAAAATGGTCTCCCTAGGATAATCGGGATGTTCTTATCATCCTCAAAATCCAGAATGATGAAATCTGCAGGGAATATAAACTTGTCAACCTTGACCAATATGTCCTCTACAATGTCTCGCGGGTACGTGACTGACCTATCCGCCAACTGTAATGATATGTTCGTAAGCTTTGGAGCTGGCAGACCCAATTCTGTGTAAACTGATAACAGTATGAGGTTCACACTCGCCCCCAAATAACATAAACACTTATTGAAAGCCATATTCTCGATCGTGCATGGAATGGTGAAACTCCCCGGATCTTTCAACTTTGGTGGCAATTTTCGTTGTAAAACCGCACTACACTCCTCTGTTAATGCCACTGTCTCGAAATCTTCCAATTTCTTTTTCCTGGACAAGATCCCTTTCATGAATTTCACATAACTCGGCATCTGCTCTAGGGCTTCTGCGAACGGGATGCTAATTTGAAGTTTCTTAAAAACTTCCAAAAATTTCACAAACTGTTTATCTAATTTCTGCTTTTGGACTCTCTGCTGAAACGGCGGTGGAGGATACACAACTGGCTTATCATCTAACTTTGTTTTCTCAATTTGTGTATTCTCACCCTGTTTTTCTTCAACCACCTTGTTGTCATTAATTTTATCATCCGAGATAGCTAAATTTTCTGCATCTTTCCCATCCAAATGTTTTCCTTTTCTCAAGGTGATTGCCTGACACAATTCATGATTTCCCTTTGGATTTCTTTCGGTGTCATTCGGTAGAGTTCCTTGTGGTCTGTTGTTCAATGCTAAGGTAATTTGTCCCATCTGGTTTTCCAAATTCTTGATGGCCATTGCTTGGTTTTTCATCGCTGCCTCATTACTTGTTATATACTTTGACAACAACTCCTCTAAATCTAATTTCCTCTCTTGACGTTGAACTGCTGGTTGTTGATTTTGAAATTCAGGGGGATACGATGGTCATGGAGCTTGTTGATTCTGATTATTATTCCACGAAAAATTCGGATGATTCCTATTCCCCTGATTATATGCATTCTGATATGTATTCTGAGGAATTCTATTGTAGCTACTCATGAATTGTACTGACTCTGGGTTGATTGCGCATTGATCCATTGAATGTTCACCCGTGCACAACTCACAAATAATTGAAACTTGTTGTGTCTGTCCCCCTGACAAAACGTTGAACTTCTAAGAGAGTGCTGAAATCTGTGCTGTTATTGCCGTCACTCCATCTACCTCTAACACTCCAACGACTGTAGGTTGTGTCATTCTTGCTGTGGGCCACTGATAGTTGTTAGCAACCATCGTCTCTATCAACTAATATGCCTCCTCATAGTTCTTTGCCATAAAATCTCCCCCCGATGCTGCATCAATACTCGTCCTGAGATTCCATGTAGTCCGTTGTAAAATGTATTCATTTGTAACCACTTAGGCAATCCTTGGTGTGGGCATTTCCTGAGCAATTCTTTGTATCTCTCATATGCCTCATACAACGACTCCCCATGTTGCTGATCAAACATGGTAATCTCATTCCTCATCTTTGCAGTTTTCACTAGCGGGAAGAATTTTGCCAGAAATTTCTGAGCCAGGTCATCCCATGTCGTTATCGAACCAGCGGGTAGAGAGTGTAACCAACTCTTCGCCTTATCTCGCAGAGTGAATGGGAACAAGCGAAGTCTAACTGCCTCATCTAACACCCCATTGTACTTGAAAGTGTCGTAGATTTCCAGAAAACTGATCAAATGCTCGTTAGGATCGTCATTTGCGAGCCCCCCCAAACTGAACCGAGTTCTATATCATCTGAATAGTCCTAAGCTTAATCTCGAAGGTATTCGCAGCTATAGCAGGCCTGGTGATACTCGACTGCAGCTCAGTCACCTTAGGTGTTGCAAAGTCCTTTAATGCTTTCTGGTCTTCGGCAGCCATTGCTTCTTCTTTGTCAGAGTTTTTTAATTCGTCCCTTGTTTCCTTGATCCACTTACTTAACCTCTAAAACCTTTTCTCAATGTCGTCCTCAAAAGGAAGCAAGTCTGGATTTTTGGATCGGGTTTGCATAAACCAACGTCAAAAACCTGAAATAAGAAGAACAAAACTAAAACAAAAAGTGTTTAAGTAAAACTGGACTAATTAAAAACTGATATTGAAAAATAATAAAATCTATACTAAAGTCACCGGCAACGGCGCCAAAAACTTGTTGGGTTAAATCTAGTACGCACAGCACGCAAGTATATGTGGTCAACAAGTAATATAATAGTAAGTAGAGTATCGTTCCCTTAGAGACTTAGTAAGAATTTAAACCTCACAATTACCAATTTCCTATTAATCCTAATTTTATTAAACTAATCAATTTCCAGTTTGTAACTAACAGTATTAAAACTATTAAAATCACCACACAATCAATAAACGCTAAAAACTAAATTTTTAAATAAATAATGGAGAATTAGGCTTTCGACTTCACTCTAAGCATCACTCAGATTATTACACCTTTATTCCAGTTTAATTCATTATCCCAGTTTATTAATCAAGAACACGTATGTAGAACTAGCCACCTCTCGATGCATTAATACCATATTAACCCAAATCCACAATTAAGATAGAATTACGTTAAACACCTTAATTAACTAACTCACTATATCTCTATGTGAATTACAATTAAAGAAGGTTGAAGTTCAAGTTCTTTTTCTGATTACATGCGATGCCAAGCATATCTCTACCCTAACATTCATCAAGATTCTGTTCATTCACATAAATCAAGAACACATGCTATATTAACTAAGTCTAGACTCGTATTTCATCTCTCGAGTTCATACAAGTCCACAAAGAATCGTTGATCAGGCAATTCATAAATTCACGCTCAAATTAATATAGATAAACAGGATAATAGCTTATTAAATTGAAATTAAAGACTACATAACCATCGTTCCACTTAAAGCTCCGTCTTAAGCCTAAAAAGTAATTAGTTCATCATAAACGAAATAATAACTAAATAAATCAAAGATATCATCTTCTCAATTACAAAAATAAACTAAAGTAGAAGAATAACACAGAATGCCCTTCACTTTTTTCTCACTCCGCAATGAATACAATCGTTCTTCAAAGTCTCCACTCCGTTGCTCGCTCTGAAAATCTATGATTAATCTTCGTTTGTTGCTTTGCATGATCCTTAATTCGTTGTTTGTTGAGCCATATATATCCCCCATGAAGTCTTGGTCGAAATCCCATGTATATTAGAGTCCATGTGCTATCTAAAGTCACACAATCCTCTTTCTAGCAGTATTTGAATCAAACCAAGACTACCAGAAATTGGAACCCCCCGCCCCGGCGGGGGTGTACAAGCCAAATAGGCCCACCCCGACGGGCTATCTTCTTGTTAGTTGACTTTTGCCAATTTCTAAACTTGCTCCAATTATGCTCCAAATGCCTCCTTTTATTATCATTCGCCACACCAACCACCCTACACACGAAATAACAAGAAACAAGTAAGAATGAACATAAACGCAAAGAATTAACAACGATTATGCTTAAAATGGACATCGATTCGCGGATATAAAATCCACTTATTAGTAGTATTCCTTCTTCATCGATTCTTGCTTCCCGGGTAGAACATTCTTGCACTTTCTTCCTCATATGCATCAGCTCTAGGTCTTTAACTTGAGTAGCTTTAACTTTATCGATTAAAGTCGGTTCTACTCGTATGCTTGCCATCATCACGTGGATCCTTGGAGTCTTTAACTCTATCTCCATCATTTGCAAGTCATACAAAATAGGCCTTTGCGTTGACAATATCACACTCGTACCCGCATATGATCTTCTACTCAATGCATCAGCTACTACGTTCACTTTTCCAGGATGGTATTGAATAGTATGATCATAATCTTTCAACAGTTCGAGCCAACGTCGTTGCCACATGTTGAGTTCCTTTTGAGTGAAGAAATATTTTAGGCTTTTATGATCCGTATAGATCTTCACTTTCTCCTCATACAAGTAATGCCTCCAAATTTTAAGTGCGAAGACAACAGCTGCCAATTCTAGATCATGAGTAGGATAATTCCTCTCATATTCTTTGAGTTGTCTAGAGGCATAGGCTATGACTTTCCCACGTTGCATGAGAACATATCCTAACCCTTTGCCCGAAGCATCACTGTAGATGACAAATCCCTCCAAGCCAGATGGTATTGTTAGAACAAGTGCTGAAATGAGTCTCCTCTTGAGTTCTTGAAAACTCTTCTCACATTCCTCGCTGCAACCGAATTTTGTATCTTTCCGAGTCAGTTGAGTTAATGGAGTAGCGATTCGAGAAAACCCTTTTATGAATCTCCGATAATTGTAAGACCCCAAATTATTAATAAATAAAATTTATTTTCCTCTATTTATTATTTTGAAATAGTAAGGGTTGATTTGATTAATGTGGATAGTTATGGGTAAAATACATAAATATTTGAATAAGCAAGTGGTTATAAAATATTCATTATTGTCGGGAATATTCGTTTGGTGGTGGAATATTAAATCTTTGTCAGGAATATTAAATCTGACAAGTAGCGATCTTTTTATGGGCCCCATAACGAAAGCGATTGGATGAAGAAAGCGACAAATATAAGTTGTTTATAAATAACGGCGTGAAGTTATTACCTTTAATCTTTGTTGGAATACCGGTGGTTAAAACACACTAATACGGCGTTGTTGAGCAAGAAGCATTGCAGTATTGCACCAATTATTGATTCTTACGTAAGAAGGCACTACTCAATAATTGTTACAGTAATTACTATTCAGTATTTTATTTTATTGATTCAATAATTGCTGCATTGATATTTTATATTACTGTTGTTTCAATAAATTGTCATTACATAGTATTTTCCATTATCGGAGCAATAATTCATATTATCTGAATAATATTATTGGATAACATTATTGGCAATGTCTAGAAAGTTCTGTCTAAGGAGAGGTTTGGTCACCTAATCATGCCAAGAAGAAGAGAGATCCTTATTGGAAAGCCCCTCTTTTCAGAAGGCGGCACGGTTGCAAGATCTTGTGATTCTGTAATATTATTTGTGAATAATTAATTATTAATTTATATGATGAGAAAAATATTGATTTTATGTGGATATAGATGGAGAAAATTTTTAATGTGATAATTGTTGAAAATTAATATTTTTCTGATAAAATAATTCATTTAAATATAATATTTTAATAATATATTAATGGTGATATTTTTATAATGAATGTAGGATATATGAGTATATGAGGAGGAAGAGTATTTTTGTGGCATTAAATGATTAACACATGTTTTGTGTGTCGGTGGACCCCATTTCTTGACCGAAATTTGATTATAGCCTATAAAATCGTCCGTTTGTGGATTTCGGTTAATTTTTGTTTGGAATTTGGAAATACTTCCTTCTGTAAAGTTGTAGACAATTGAATTTCCTATAAAAAGTCGCGAGATTCGAATTTTCTGGCAAAAGGGCTATTTATTGTGAATTATTGAAGTTCCGAAGCTCCGAAATAATTAATTTTTGGAAGTTTTAATTATTTATTTTATGAAAAACGTTTTTTATTACTTTTTCTAGAAGGTTGGCATGTGGGAAATGTTAGGAGCTGATTTCCAAAGAGGCATAGGAAAATTTATTATTAATAATATATTATATTAAATTTTCTACTTTGGTGTTCTAAGCATTTTCCTATAAATAGGGTGCTTAGGTTAGAATTGAAAATCACACCGAAATCAAGTTTTTCTCTCTATATTATCGGCGTATTCTTGTGAGTATTTTGAGTATACTTTGAGTATTGATATACGGTGCAAGTTCAAGTCATAGCTTTATATCCTGTATTTCAACTAGAAGTATTGTCTTGAGGTAAGGGATATTATTTTATTCGAAAATGATATTATTTCTTCAATATCATTATGCCGAAATATTGGTTGGAAATTTTATCAAATTTGGAACTTTTTTATATATCGGGTTACTATTCATGAGTTCTTATTCACGAGTTACTTATTCATGAGTTCTTATTCACGAGTTCTTATTCACGAATTACTATTCTGAGTACTATTCATTTAAGCGTGAAGATGTTTTTTTGTGAAATTTCTATCTTTTGGTGTTTGAGTTACTATTCACGATATCAACTTTATTCATGAATCGACACTATTCATGGAAAAATTAAATTTTTTTTTCGTGTCCAAGATCGTTTGTTATGATTCTATCTTAGATTGGATCTATGTTTTGATCATTCTTGAATTTTACTCCACTCGATTACTTATGAAGTATTTTTGAACTTGGATTGTTTAAAATACGAATCCTTAATATTTGTTCTTTTATTTCTTTGGATTCGTTTCCTTTAAAATATTTTTCATCATCCTCAGGTCCTAAATGATGATATTATTGAATATCTTTGGCACCGTAGTGCAAAGATGAATGATTTCTTGATGAATATCTTTTGCCCGTAAAGTGCAAAGATGAGCAGTGTTGAGATGAACATGACCGATCGATTAATATCTTTGGCCGTAGTGCAAAAGATGTACAGTGTTTAGATGAACATGACCCGGTGATGAATATCTTTGGCTTTGTAGTGCAAAAGATGAATATTTGATTCGAGATATATATTGATTGATGTTACGAGGATAAAATATCGACGATGAACTTTTAAATTCATATATAGAAGATAGTAGTTTGCATTCTCTACTTAACTCTTCTAATGAATTGTTGTTTCCATTGCAGTTGTTGATTTAAAAGCGGTTGTCTATTGTATTCTATTAGATTTTTCCTCGTTGAAGACTAACGATAATTTGTTGTATATTATCTTAGTTATAATATTCTTTCTTTGGGCTAGTTGAGCTCACCCTTTTCCTTTTGTTCCATTTTTCTTCTCAGGAGGCGAGAATGTAGCGAAAGTACTAGTCGGGTATGGAATGAAGGTTATAGAAAGAGTTGTTTAGTAGTCCTCATCATTTTGTAAAATAATGTATCAATAATTGTGATGAGGATTTATTTGGGTATGTATATTGTCTAGAAGACAATAATTGTATTTAAACTCATAAGATATATATGTTGTCGTATTTTTACCCGACAAATGTATTAATAAAGTTGTAGTTATTTCTGTACCATGTATTTGGCGACTCAGAATGGGTTGGATGGAATGGACCTATTTTGGGGGCGTCACAATAATAACCAGCTAAGCTGAGAAAGCTACGTACTTTGGTCACTGATTTAGGTTGCTCCCAACTTTGTATTGCTTTAATCTTTGCTGGGTCAACAGATATTCCGTGATTTGATATCATGTGCCCAAGGAATGCAACTTCCTCAAGCCAGAACTCGCATTTCTTCAACTTGGCATATAACTTGTTTTCACGAAGCTTTTGGAGTATCAGCCTCAAGTGTTGCTCATGATCCTCACAGCTTTTAGAATATATGAGAATGTCATCAATAAAGACAACCACAAAATGATCCAAATATTCTTTGAATACTCGGTTCATCATATCCATGAAGGCAGCAGGAGCATTAATCAATCCAAAGGACATGACTAGGAATTCGTCTTTGCTAAATGCATCAGAGAGTTAAAGCGATCTTTGGAATGTCATCGAGTTTTAATCTTTAATTAATGATATTGAATGAAGATCGATCTTTGAAAAGAATTTGGCGCCTTGCAAGCAATTGGTCAAACAGTCATCAATACGAGGTGCTGTGGGTACCTATTTTGATGGTGACATGGTTCAACTCCCGATAATCAATACAAAGTTGCATACTCCCATCTTTCTTCTTCACGAATAGAACAGGAGCACCCCAAGGAGACGTACTAGGACGAATGAAACCGATGTCTAACAATTCCTGCAGTTGGGTCTTTAACTCCTGAAGTTCAATAGGAGCCATTCGATATGGGGTTTTGTACCGGGTTCAAGGTCAATACAAAATTCAATTTCACGCTCTGGGGGTAGGCCGGGAAGTTCTTCAGGGAATACGTCAGGAAATTTATTAACAATAGAAATATCATTCAAAACTGACGTATTTTTGTTTAAATCTGTGACATGAGCTAAGAAAGCTTGACATTCACTTTTCAATAAACGAATAGCTTTATGGCTTGAGATGATAGTGATTGATTTTAATGGTTTGGTTGCTTGAATTCGTATAATAGGTTGGTTAGGAATATGAAAGCTAACAACCTTACGAAAATAATCAATTTTTTCATGATGAGTAGTTAACCAATCAATCCCTAGAATTACGTCAAACGCAAGTATTTTTAAGGAAATAAGGTCGACAGGTAATGTAAGGGTACCGATTAAAACCAAACAAGACTTATAAACAGTGGATGTAATGAAGGTTTCTCCCAACGGAGTTTCAACAGATAAGTCAAAGTCTAATTTCTCCGGAGTCAAATTTAAACGTTGAGCGCAAGTAGGAGAAATAAAAGAATGGATAGAATCGGTATCAAATAAGGTATATACTTCGCTAAAGTTTATGATAAGCTTACATGTGATGACCTCGTTCGGGTTCCTTGCTTTCTGGGAGGTCACAACGAATGCTCTCCCTTGAACTACTGGTTTTAACTTATCTGGGACAGCATTTGGTGTCACCGTTCCAACTGAACTTGGCTTCCCTGTATGACAAAATCTAGCTAGGTGACCTTCTCTTCCATAATTGTAACACGTTTTGGACTGCTGCGCACAGTTTGGACTGATGTGTCCCTCCCCTCCACATTTGAAGCATATGATAGGTGGTCATTTTCCTTCCTTAACAACGAGTGTTGGTGCTGACGTCTTTCTAGCATTGTTGAATCTCCTCTTCTTGAAATGTCCACTTTTATTGTCTTGGCCATGATTACCACCGAAGCGGTTACCATTTCTGGCATGTTGATTCCCTCCACGTTTGTTGTCACTGCTTCGATGACTGCTACCACTGGTATTATCATTTTGCCGGCTGCTCTCCCTTAGTTGGGATGTCTCATTATCTCGCTCCAATAGTTGAGCCCTATTTACAACATCTGAATACAAACACAGTTTGTGAGAGATAAGGTATTGACGTATCTCGGATTTCAAATCTCTTAGAAACATCTGTGTCATTCTCTCCTCGTTATCAACTAAGTGGGACGCAAACCGGGACAACTCGGCAAACTTGGCTTCGTACTGCGACACAGTCATATTGTTTTGCTCCAGCTTGATGAACTCTACCTCTTTCATGTGACGAATACTTTCGAAAAAGTACTTGTCGTTGAAAAGTTCTTGGAACTTCTCCCAAGACATTTTGAGTGCGGCAGGCTGGGTACGTTTTACAGATTCTCACAAGTAATCTGCCTCTCCTCGCAACATGAAGGTGACAAAGGAAACCTTTTGCTCCTCGGAGCATCCCAAGACATCAAATATCTTGGTTATCTGCTTTAACCACGTCTCCGCCTTAAGTGGTTTTAGCTCTCCAATAAACTCTGGTGGTCCCAGCTCCTTGAACTTCTTAGCGGTGACAGTCCGAGAGTTACCAGTGTTTCCACCTGCATTTTGGACATAAGTCTCCCTCGCCTGATGTTGCATGAATTGCATAAAGCCCCTAAATATTCCGCCGTTCATCATTTGGTCGGTGTTATTATTTGTATGAGGATTGTTGCCTTCCTGATGCACATTTTCCTGTTTTTTAATCATTGGTGATTCAACGATCTCCTGTGCTCCATTGCTATTCTCAACATTCTCGGATGTCATTTTCAAATACTGCCACAAAACAAGGGTTAATTGACATGTCACATATTATCCCTATACTCTGACCGACCAATTAAATACCAAATAAACTTAGGTACGTCATACTAGCGAAGGAATTACCCGTCTCCCCCCCCCCCCTAGTTCTTGTCTCAAATCTCAGTCATGGATCATATCCCTAAGCTTTGATACCAACTATGACGCCCCCAAAATAGGTATACATCACCCATTCTAAGTCGCCAAATACATGGTACTGAATACAAATACAAAATTAATTATACAACATGAGCTGTGAGTTTTAATACAAATATTGTCTTCTAGACAGTATTCAAACTCAAAATAAGTTCTCATTACATTTATTGTCACACTATTTCATAGAATAGTGAGGACTACTAATGCTACCGTCTGGACCGTCACTCCGTCCCTCGACTAGTCCCAGCTATATTCTCATTTCCTGAAGAGAACAATGAAAGCAAAGGGTGAGCTCAACTAGCCCAGTAAGAAATATTATGACTAAGATAATCCAGAATAATTTATCATTAGCCTTCAACAGTGTTAAATTGATAAAATATAATAAACATCAAGTTTAACTGTAGCGGAACAAGCAATCCATTAGAAGAGTCAAGTAGAACATGAAATCTACTATCTTCTATGATTTAAAAAGTTTATCATCATTTTATCATTTGAGACTCATCTTAATAAATAATCCACATCATCGAATCACCTTACACTACTGCTTAAGGATATTCATTAGTATCACGACCACAAATTATCCATGCACTACGGGCCGAGGATATTCTCTGTTTTCACCGATGGTCATGATCATGCCAACAACCCATCCATTAATGCACTCACGGCCAATGAGGACTTTTACCACATCTTTTGTAACATTACGGTCATGATTATACTGAATAATCTCTGGTCATAATCATACCAAGTCCATCTATGCACTACGGGCCAAAGATGACTTTCATCATAATATAAACATGAGGATGATGACAATGATATAAGAATTCATTTAAATGAAAGCAAAGGATAAATTTTTAAAGATTTATAATTTAATTTATCCAGAAATCAATAACGTCCAAATTGTCAACATGATACTGCTTTGTGAAGTAAAATTCAAGAATAATATTGTACCGAAACTGATTTGGACCGAAAACGAATTAATTTTTTTCATGAATAGTACCCCAGGTGAATAGTAACCGAGTGAATAGTATCCCGTGAATAGTACTTCAGGAATAGTAACCCCGTGAATATTACTCCAGCATGAAAAAGTTAAAACTTATCAAGAATGCTCATAATAATATTTTTGCATGAAAAGATACTGGATGAAACACAAATATCAAGGATATTCTACTAATTTCATGGAGTATAGAAGCCAAAACTTTAACCAAATGAGTATAGAATTCAAAATCTGAAACGAAATAATATTACTTATATACTACAGAGTATGGAAGAAAATATTATTTCAAGCGAATATTGAACAAAAATAACATCTCTTACCTTGAAAAGAAGAGTATTCCAACTGGTATAGCGGGGATATTCTTGAAAAAAACTTATATTGTTTTCTACGCTCAAAACTTTCTAAAACTCGAAAGAAATACACTCAATATTATAGAAGAAGAATTCTCTGATTCTGATGTAATTTTTAATTCTAACTAAGCATCCTATTTATAGGAGAATGGAAGGATACTATTTAAATGCACAGTGAAGGAGGAAGTCACGGGCTTTCACCGACTGAAAATTTTAAAATTTTTAATTTTACTATGTTGCACTATGCACAATAAAATATAATATATTCTATTTATAATCTAATAAAACAAAACTTTATAATATATATATACACACATCCTCCCTCCAAGGCAACCCAAACTTTCCCCCCTCACAAAATCTTTATTATATAAAATAATTTTCTATCGATTATTTTAAAAAATGGATAAACGGAGATCCATAAAATAAGTAAAATGCACATCAAATACTTCATAAAAATCCCCTCAATATTTTTAACAACCTTTATTCATATTATTATAACTCGCAATATTAACAACCAGATCGTTCCCAGGAAAGAGGGGGCTTTCCAATAAAGATTTCTCCCTATTGGCGCGCGATTAGGTTACCAAACCTTTTTCCTCGACAGAACTTTCTAGACATTGTTAATTATGCATATAATAATTAGAATAACTTGTCATCTCAATTATTGATTTAATAATATATAAAATATTGACAATAATTGAATCAAATAACGTGAGATACTATGCAGTAATTACTGTAGCAATAATTGAGTAAAACTGAGTGACTTCTCACGTAAGTATCAATAATCAATACCGTGTGCTACTATGCAACCACGCGTATTACTGTACTTTTAACACCGGTTATTTCAACAATTAACGGTAAAACTTCCGCCGTTATTTTCATAAAAAGATATTTATGTTGTTTTCTCATTCCGACAATAATTACGTTGTGGGGTCCACCAATGATTGTGTCGTCGTATGAATATTCCCTGTTAAAACGAATATTCCCCGACCAATCGAATATAATATAACAACTTGCGTACTTTGCAAAATTTATAAATATTACCCACAACTATAACATTATATCAAATTCACTCCTTAATATTCAAAAATGATATTTATAGAAAATTCATCTTTATTCATAAAAGTTAGGGTCTTACAACTACCTCTAGTGTGGTTGACCAACTAATATTTAAAAATATTTTTAATATAATGTCTAATACACCCTTCAAGTTATAATGTTTAAGTTTTCCACTAAATATAAATTTGTATATCATAATTTTTACTTTACTTGATCTAATTAATTAAATTATGAAATTATGCAATAAATAACATAAAAGTCAAAAAATAATAAATATTCATTTTATCGAGGAAAATAAAGTCATACAATTTTTACTAATTAAATTTCTCAAATATTAAAATTTACGTGATATATATTCAAATATATTTTTTGTAATTAAAAAGTATAATGTTAATACCCATAAAATTACAAATTAACTTAATAAAATAATAATTATTTTTTTCAAATATTAAAATTTACGTAAAACAAACTTATTATTACAATTTAAACGAATCTTATTACTCATATAAAAAGTATTAAAAATTATATTAATTATTTTTCTCGTATATTAAACTAAATATAATTCACACTTAAACATAATTATTTACAAGTAAAAATGAGAAATGTTGTTACTCGAAAAAAAAAAAAAAAAATATATTAAAAGATTTTTTTACAAGATAGAGATAGTAATAAATATAATTATATTTTTTATTTAACATTGAATAAAAACAATGTCAATCAGTATACTAAAAAATGTAATTAAAATCATAAACATCCTAATTTTTTATATATACTCAATAAAATTTAGCATATAAAAATTATAATATGAAACTAAAAATTCAAATAATATTTTTTGTTGTTAAGCACCAAACACTAAACTATCAATATACTCAATCACTCTTAATTAGAATAGCTTCATTAATAATTTAATTTAATTTTTTAAAATATTTGTATTACTTATCCAAAAATATGTGTTAATTAAACTAAATTAGTTTTTTATAAGTTACCAACAATTTAAATGAAATAGTTTTAATTACAAATAAAACTATAATTAAAATGCATTGTATTAAAAAAAAAAGGATAATTAAACACACACACACACATATATAGGGGTTCCATTCATGACAGCAGGTTTTTGTGGAGCAACCCTTTTTAGCCTCCTGTGTTGTAGCAATTTGGAGCAAAAAATATAAAAATAAAAATTGACACAAGGCTAAAAAGGGGTTTTCCACAAGAACCTATTGTTGTGGATGGAACCTCATATATATATATATATATATATATATATATATATATTATTTAGTAATTAAAATTTGATAAAATACAAGGGTAAATATGTAATTTTATCTATTTAGTCAACCCTAAAAACTTGCAGGGGTACTAACTGTTACTTAAGAAACTAGAAGGAAAGTGAGTGTTATTATGATGGGTGTCACTGTATTTTACTCTATTTATAATTTTAAATAAATTTACATTAATTTTAAATATTTATGTGCAAAATATCAATATTAATCTTATATTTTGATATCGAAAGAGCATGTATTTGCTCATTCTCTTTGTTTTCTTTGCAATTGAAAGAAAAATATGAAATCTATTCAAGTGTCTCTAATAATTAAGAAACTCACAAACAGCATAATAAAAACTTTAACTACTTTTTAATTCTTTTCGGTCCTCTCATCATTTAACTTTACCATCAAAACTCACATAATGTCAATGTCAACATTGCCTAGAGCATATGTTTCATCAGTCTAAGCAAGTGTAAAAGGAGAACTAGAAAGAGCAAGAACAATGCATCCTTCCCAAACACTCGGTACTTCTCAAACACTAGTTACTTCCCATTTTCTGAATGGTAATTAAGTTCAAAGGTATTTGTTTGCAAATTTGATGGATAAAATACGACTTTATACTAATTTATTACTAGTATGGACTATTGTGTCTCATAAGTAGTCCATTTTTAATCCCATAGAAATTGATTATGATCCCAAATGTAAAATTACAAATTTTCTAAAAATAATAACAAATAATACATGAAATTAAATAACAGACTAATGTGATAAAATATTTCTTAATGGTAGTAAATAATCTCGTCGCATACATAATTTCTACAAACAAACATAACCCCAGAGGTTTTTCCTTCGTGCATCTGTCAGCATCTCACCTTTTGTTCGAGGGAAGTATTAGAAAAATCAAAATAAGTGTTAAAATACGCACGGGCAAATCATCACTTTGAAAAGCAGCACAAAGCAACAATTCATATAAGAAAAAAAATGGAAACAAAATATTGTCTCAAAATATGGTCAGCTAATGCACACAATAAATCTAAGCCTCTGATCTGGTTAAAGAAGTATACGAAAGTAAGAGTTTTCATAGTTGATTATTTAATTCTTGTAATAATGCTAATAATATACTGTAATTGCCTAGTAACCATAATTGGTGCCATAGACCGAGCCATATCCACCAGTTTGGCCGGAATCATAGCCACCAGTTTGAACCTCACCATAACCTCCGGTTTGGCTTGCATTATAACTTCCTGTTTGGCCAGTATTATAACTTCCGGTTTGACCTGCACCATAGCCTCCGGTTTGGCCAGTGTATCCTATGTTTGAAGGGGAAGATCCATAGACTGAACCATGAGCAGCATAAGAATTATATCCTTGATCAGTGGAACCACCTGGCTGGGTCTGTGATTGAGCTCCAGCCTCGGCCATGAAATTCTGTAAGCCAGGGTCATGAGGTGGTTATACATTAGTAAGAAATTTAGTTTCTTGTTAAAGAAAAGTTCACCCAGTGAAAGCAGAACAGTGTCGAGACAAGAAAATTAAATTTTATTGTGTCAATGTAAAAGTTAGTTGCAAGCGTGTAGTGGTGTACTGGTGTAGGATAAGAATGTACAAGATAGCTAAGGTCAGGGTTTTGATAAATCTAATTTAAATACCTTACTAATTTCATTTGTAAGTTTTCGTATATTGAGAAATCAGACTCGAGAGTCTTTATCACTTCTTCACTATTGTCTGCTCCTATCTTCCTGCCCATTCTTCCTCTCTCAAGTTCTCTGTCTATTTCTGTTGTGAATGATGCCTCATTAGAGCCTTGGAGGTCCTAACACGGTGTGGCTCAATACTAGCAAAATCCAACACCTATACGACAATTTTTCTTCAAATAAAAATTAAATATTCTGTTGTGTATGATGCCTACTTAGAGCCTTAGAGGTCCTAACACACTGTGACTCAATACTAGCAAAATCCAAAACCTATACGACAATTTTTCTTCAAATAAAAATAAATAAAACCAACACGCCAAAATTTTTAACTTTTTCATTTGATAAGTAAAACCTCCACAGCTCTTCATAGGTGTATGAATAAAAACATTAATCTTAAAGTTCCACAATTTCTAATGATCTAATCCAACAAAAAGTTGTGCAAAATACAAGTCCTACAAATAATTTCCAAGAGTGCAAGTATAGAAAATTTACAACAGGAAAACATTTGACCTGGATTAAATAGTGAGAACAATAAAATTAATTAAAGCACTTGTAGTATATAAATCAGAAATGTGAAGACATAAATCTTATTCACAAGCCATAGGTAAGATGATTGCCTGAATCAACTGCTGAGCCGTTTGGACTTGGGAAGCAGTTCCATTGATCTCCACAGTCATCTCTCCAGGAACACCTCTTGTTTCTTGTATTGTAACAGTTGATCCACTAGCACGCCTTATGTAGCTGATATTTGAACCAGCTGTACCAATCACAGCATCCGCACAAGAGAGTGGAATTTGCATTTGCTGTGTAACCTGCAAAATCACAGCGATCCAGTTGTAGGTAAAACACTTTGAATATGCTCACACGCCATTTTAAATTTGTATGGGATGCAAAATGCTAGTCAATTGGGAAAACTAATTATTTCCCCACTATACTTGAAACATTTTACTTATACACCACTGAACTTTTAATTTATGCAATTATCTAACCAAACTAGTTAAAATAGTGAAATTGGACCATTCTGTTAAATTGAATAAACGTCTGTCAAATTATGTTTTGTTTTTTCCTACGTGGCTGCTACAAAGAAAAGGAAAAACAACATAAAATGACATGGCCCTAGTCTTACATGGTTTAGCGGCAAAATCTTCCATACCCCAAGCTCGTCACGTCAACGGCCATGGCCTACCAAATCAATCTCCGTTCTAAGCTTCACTAAGAACTACGGCTGTGAAGATCTGTTAGGAGTTAAGTAAGAAGAAAGGAAATTCAATTTCATTAGACCCATCTCAATCTCTCCCTCTTCGCAGTACTCCTCATCCCAATTGATTAGATCCACATCTCAATTAATTCGATCCCCTTCAAAACCTATCTCCACCACACATTCAAAATCAAGCCCCAACTCACAATTTGTATCAAAATGTAAACATAAATAGGTGAATTCTAACTTTCACTTTTGGACTTGCTTACATCGAATTTCTGGGCCTTGCTAGAGAGATGTGAGTTTTTCTGGTGTATGTGGTGGTTGTTATGGAGGTACGGGCGGAGAAGGACCACCATTACGCTGCCTTCATCTACGAAGCATGTCGCTATGCCTTTCGCCAACTATTTGGTATGGCTATTCTGTATAACTCAATTTCCTTTATATATATTCTTCATCTATTCCGTGCTTCTTACTTCTAATATAAATTGCAGAACTTCCAATTACAGGCAAGATGAAACACTAAGAAAACCCCCAATTTCTTTTCACTAAATTACCTTTAAATTTGAGAGGATGGAAGTCAGATGTGTCCTAATAATTAAATTTGGTATCAAAAGTAAAGTTATATAAATTTTTTGATGATGGAGGTGATGGTGAAGGTAGGCGGATGAGGAGGAGAAGCCCGAAGAGATAAATATTTATGTTTTTTTTGGCCCAGTCAGATTTGTCACGCCTTTATTTCATTGTTTTTCTTTTTCTTTCCCATGCCACGTATGAAAAAATTGAATCAATTTAACAGCGGTTTGATTTTTTTAAAAAGATCAAACTGTCAATATCTTATTTAAAAACCACACCAAGATAAAGATAGCTCTTACAATTATGACAGGATAAAAACTGTTAAGCCAGGCCCAATATCCCAAACAGTTCCTATAATAGGCTGAGCGCCTTTTTCAAGGAAATATAGAATAGCAGGAAGATTTCAATACTTAGATTCACTATCAGATCAGTAAAACTTGATGATCTCTAGCTTATCTTCGAGAGAAAACATCAATTGCAACGATTCAGTAGACAGCTCATAGAGGATAAGATGCAAGAAAATGAACAAGACCGCCTAGAAATGTATAGGAAGTTTTCTCCTCGTACGTACAGCTCAAGAAAAAATGATATGAGGTTCAGGGCCCTGATTATAATGTACATGAATCAAAATTACTGTTTCACAACATTGCATATCCTGAAAGTGCCACTATAAAGTGAATAGGGAAACTGAGGTTTTTCATCTATTTTTTTTATTAAAAAAAGAAAAGAAAAGAAAAGCAGTGCAGCTCTGGAGTATGGTTTATGATTTCCTTTTTGTTGGCCGGCTGCAAGCATTCATACTTATATTTGGTATCCACTATGTAGCAGGTTTTCAATCTGTGATTCCAAGATAGACTGCTTAAGCAACAAACTCAATTTTCACACAAAATCAGATGCTATGCAGTGTAGCGGCTGCCACGGATGTTATAGAATTGTAGCTTCCAGCCACTACACTTTGAAACCAAATTTCAGATGCTTTTTCTTAACCTTTAAAATTTTTTCTGTACCTTGAAACTTCCTCCTGCTATTCTGATGCATTTCATGGTTCATATTATCCAATTCTGTTTTCAGTTTTTGTACTTCTTTTCTTAATATTATGTTATGATATTCTTTCAAATTTTCGTTTAATTCTGTTTTGTTTCCTGGATCAAATTTCCTGTTTGACACTCGGCTTTATTTTATTTTCAATATTATAATTTAGAAATTTATTTACTCTGTTGCTTTTAATTCTTGTAGCTTACTTTCAAATTTGGTAAATCCTGCAGCCATTAGTATAATTGTAACATCCCCATTCTCTGAGTCAAGGATAAAAGACTCGTTCAATTGAAATGCCATGAATTAAGATAGATCCTTCTAACAGAAAGATGAAAGTTCACAAGCATGCGGCCTTTGGTTCAGTAAGTCGAATGGAACTTGTATAGAAAACTGAGGCCAGACTGGCCCCAACATGGCAAAGTCATGTTACCGATATTTGTCTGACATATTTTCCACAGGTGAGTGATATTAATTAAGACTGGTCAACCAACTCGGTCCAGGAATTTAGGTTCAAAATACTTGCTGTTGACACCTATGCTGATTAGGTCCACAAATAAATAACCATGACAGCTGTCCTATGTCCAACCCAAACCAGATTCTTAACATCCTTGGCACTGAAATTGACTCCTATATTCAGTTAAATGCCCAGGATCATTTATCTCCACTTAAAAAAATGATTAAAAAAAGGAAAACTAAAATTAAAATTAAAAGCATTTGCTGATCAAAACCAAATGGGAAACAGGAGTAACCTGTGTGATAACTGCTGGCATGACCTGGGTGTTGGATGATGTATGTGAAATCATTGGTGCTTCTCTTCCATAAGCAGATATACCCTGATGAGGCTGCTTTTCTAGTGGTGGTGGCATGTCAGCTTGTGGATAATAGTTGTCCAGTTGCCTAGGCAGCGGCATGAAATGAGGATTAGCTCCATAACCTGGACCTCTAGTAGCATTTGGAGCAAAAGCTTGAGGCGGCGGACCCCATGATTGGGGAGGCGGCATGTGCTCCATCTGAGGATTTGGCATTTGCATCTAAAGAGGAATTTTCCAGTAAATCCAGAAAATAACAAAAATAATAAGTGAAATCATTGAATTGCTGATAAAAAAAATAGATAAAAAAATATATTTTAAAAAAAACAACAGACTCACATTCATTTCAATTACTTGAATTATACTGCGATCAACTAAAAATTTCCTCAGATGAGAAGCAATTAATTCAATAGCTTTGTGTATGCCTACAGGCTCCCCTACTACTTCAACAATCCGATCATCTTGTAGAGCAAAAATTGGTAGGTCTTCTGCAATAATTTGATTCAACAATTAGACAGATTAAGACACGGTAATGTGGACACTTAAGGAAAGTATTTAAAGAACCTATGCGATAAAAATCACAACACAAGTCTTTAAGGGCAAGTGCGTAAATTCCAAATAAGTATAAAAACTATTAAAGAAAGAATTGCTTCACAGATTATTACGTGCATTGTGTAGTTGGAGAATATATTAAAAAGATTGGATTGATTAAACGACATCTAAAGCCCATTGTCTGCTTGCTCAAGATCAATGATTAATGAAACACATATAGTGCCATCCAGAACTATGACAATGCAGAATATGATTTACAATTTCTCTGCAGTTTCAGGGAAGATTGAACTTGGGAGGGAGGGTGGAGGAGAAAAATAAAAGGTGTGTGTAAGATGATAAAACTCCAAAGGTGGGAGTTTTGTCTAAAATTCTGCAACTTACTGCTCCTTCTCCCCGAGGTAAAGCTTACACGTCATACAGATATTTACATGAATTGGTCGTTCCAAAGCTTAGGTTATACTTCTATTTCTCCAGTAAGCAAATCCAGAAAGAAACAATATAAATCAAGAAGACAGTATGTTTTATATCATATTTGTGATGTATCACCACGGAATAACAAAAAGAAGTGAAATATGACTGCACGTGATACAAATTAGTAACCTAGTGAAGATTTTTCAAACCATTTAAAACAGTCTCCAAAAGATTAAAAATTGGTGGACAAGTAATTTTACACAGTAAAAAACTGATCAACCAACAGCAATTCTTGCAAAAGGAAAACAACCTTCTCCAAGAACTCTGACAATACAATTCGATGTTTCTTGAATAGATTTTACTGTTGTTCCTAGTTTTCCAATCAAGCTTCCTGCCTGTGTGGCTGCTACAAGCAGCCTTGTTGAGACTTTACCTCCCATGCCTGGTGGAGCATGAAAAGTATCACCCTCCGATCCATCCAAAACACGTTTATGGACCCTGAGAAGGCCATCTATTGCAGGGGGAAGAGAATTATCAGGCTCTTCCTTCGCAGATACCATAACCTTCAGGGGGGAAATAAAAAAAACATCAGCACACTAATCATGCAACTAGATATTGTGGATCTAGTTTGTATTTCATAGTACACTACATGAACATTTTTCATCGAAAACAAAAGACCAAGAACGGCAAAGGGCAAGCATATTCATTTTTACACCAATACAAATGGATTTCAGAAAAACTTAACATCATTTATTGACTTTCACAGGCTTATATATCCAAGAAATACTTTGCAACAGTGAAGTTCAGACTAGGCTGAGTTGATGAAAATGCACATGACAAGGTTCAAAGTCTGACCCATTTGAAACAAATTACTTGGAGGTCATTGGATCAAAGATAGATTAATTGACCAGAGTCAGTTCCCATGTATCTTTATAACCTAGGAAGGCTAGGGATTTTTAAATTTCAAGAAAAATAAGTACGGTAAGGATGTAGCTTCATCATACATAATTTGTTTTATTGGTGACCTAAGCCGGATATAAAGGAAATAGAAGATGTGTGACCATGCTTATAACCACGAGATTGCAGATTCCAATATGGGCAACCACTTCAGCAACTATCAGTTTTTTAAAAGCAATAAGCGGATCCAGGCGAAGGAGGGAGTTTCGAGTGCCTAGGCCTTGTAGGCGGGACCTAGGCGTTTTGCGGCTAGGCATTTTCCTAGGCGATGTAGTTTTATTACTCCCTCCGTCCCCAAAAGGATGAGCAAAGTATAATTTACACACATATTAAGAAAAGTTAAAGTAGAAGAAAGAGAGTAAAAAAGTTCCAAATTTATCCTTTGTGGCCCCCACAAGATTATATAAAGTGATGAGTACTTTTTTTTTATACCAATGGACCCCACTAAATAACTTAGTTACTCTTCACTTTAGTACTTTATGTTATCCTTTTGGGGACACAAATTTGTACATTTAGTCATCCTTTTGGGGACGGAAGGAGTATAAATGGATTAGGAAAATCATCGTAAACTTTGTTAAATGTTATCCAAAAGGTTCCGCTACGAATTTGGATTGCCACTATACCTTTTGGGGGTGATTAATCGTATGAAGAAAATATACTTCTAATACACTGAACTAGATCAGAATTCAGAAAAATATTAAGATAGGAGAATAAAAAACAACACTTATTTGCTAAGAAAGGTGAAAAATATATAGGAAAAAAAAAGGAAAGTCTTTTTTTCCTCAAGTAACTCCATCCTTTTTAATTTGCAAAACTCTAAAATAGTAAAGCAAGTCTAAGGAATATTGCAAAAAATACTATGAAACAATGTTTTTATTTGAATGATTAATTTACTTCAATTAAAGTATGCTTCAAGTTGCAATACTTTTTTTTCAAAATTCATCTTACTCAATGAACTGTTTGAACTCGAATTTAGTGCACATATCAAGACTAGTATTCCAGTAGTAGTAAAGTTCTTTGGCAACGTTCCTTGCTTACTTCGTTCTCTCTGCATGTAGAATTTGTACTTCTCTTTCCCTGTTGTTTAGTTTACGCATATTCTTACTAATTGTTTAGTATAGCATATCTTTACTTACCCAGGAGTTCTTTTTTCAGATAGAATATTTACGACGAAGGAGTTCTCCGAAGCTCTAACTCATCTAAAGCCAGCACCATTGCAATTATTTTTCTAAGTCGAACAATTTGGAAATTAATCCATGGCTAGAGACATTATCATTACAATTACTTGTTTCATTTAAACAACAACAAAATATTAAGTAATACATACAGTGTATTACCATACAACTTTTTTTCTATTGTTAAAAGTATATAGAGATATACTATTAATGCATACACAAAGTATTTCCATGAAATCGAAGTATAATAAAAAAGAGTTGTACATTGATAATTAATAAATATGTTGTACTTCAATTACGTATTATATATTATACATAAGATGAAAACATTTGTATTTTATCATGTCATTTAGATCTATACAATGATATTGGACTACATACTGTAGCCACCAACAGCAATGTTAAAAAATGTCAAATTTGGTGATTATCCCTTTGATAAACACTGGATTGATAAAGGCCATGAAAAGATTGAATTTTTTTTTTGTCTGCTTTCTTGTAAGCTTCATTAGTCGACACCGGGAGATTTCTAGTTCCTAAAATAAAATCTATAAACATTAATGAGGATTCCTGTACTACCCCTGTAATGTTGATTGTCCTAGTGGTGTTAGAAATGAGCGGCGAGTAATCGGTTGGCCAGGTTTTGACATTACCAGATAGAACTCACAGCTTCTTGGCATAAATGTTCAGGTAACGTATGTCTGTGTTTATCCAGAGGAACAACGCCAATGCTGATTCCTGCTATCCGGGTCTTTGACTCTTCATATTTGAGAAGATATTGATGATTCATTTGTTGCTTAAGTTTTCTGATAGAACCTGCAAAGATTTAGGTGTTTTATTGCAGGAGGAGTTGTATCTAAACAACGTTTGTTGTATGTTTCAGTACATCCCTCTTGATCCACTGGTACCAATAACCTAATCCATTGAAAGTGTTACTTTCTGTTCATAGTATTTGTCAAACTACAACATGGCCTTCAATTTAATCTTAAGCTAAAATTATAAATACTTGCCTGCCATGAAACTTTGGGATTTTGATCTTAGCATTATACCACCATATTGAAATCTATTGAAATTCTCTTCCAAAATAATTATAAAAAAAACTACACAAAACAGAAAGTTCACTTGCCAGCATTGAAAGTAATCTTTCCTCATTCACTATAACTACGCTTTAACTAGATTCCTTGCACATTGGCACGGACTATTCTTTTCTTTGTTTTCCCTTATATTTGATAAGTACATGCTACGAACTGAGATTTTATCCTTACAAAACACAAGAGAATGGGATTCTCAGAATGTGAACTTATAAAAATCACTGGCCACCAGCTGAACTTTTTGGAATATAACCCTCTGAAAAAAAAATTGTAATTGCTGCTAGTCCAGAACTACAGATATTATAGAATATGCACAGTTGAGGAAAATGAACAATACTCTTATTAGATGAAATAACAGTACTTGACATATACTGAGTGAGCAATGAGAGACTAGTTTAAAAGCTTTCTGCCCATAAATTACCTTCAGATATAAAAGCTTGACTGGGGGAGGGGGGGAGAGATTTCAACTTACAGCTCTTTCTGCTGTTGCTGGAGGACCATCAAGAATTTTAATACGTGCTCTTGTCTCCTCGCACATTTTCTTAATGAACTCCCCTCTGCGTCCAATAATACTGCCAACCTTGTGTCCAGGAACTAAAATCCGAAAAACACTTTCCCCAGGCCACCCAGGCCATCTTTTTTCGACGACTCCACTGACTAAATCATCCTCACGGTCTTCTTTTAGTTCAGGAGGTGAGTTCTCAGGTATTCCGTCAAGATCATGTTCACAGGCACTTTGATCAAGTTCAGCCATTAGCTCCACTCTGAAAGACATAAGTTAAGTTGAATATTTGAATGCTCACGTTTAATGTCTTATATGGTACAGAGATTCCAAAAAATAATGCTACTTTTTGGGAACATCTCAATACATTTTCATTATTATAAGTGTATAAATAGTGAATGTGATTTTAGAGCAAGAATTGAGTGAGGGAAGAGGGGAGGGAGGGATGAAATAAAGTCAATTCCCCTAAAAATTAGACTGTTAGTAAAATGGCTTCATAGCTGATTCTGAAAATTAATCACATTACATGCTTAATTCAAAGAGTTTTAAGTGTAATTTCACAATAAAGTTAACAACCATAGACCAGAAATTTGAAAGTACAAAAATTTCTCTACTTTTTTTTTCTTTTTCCCTTTCGTTTTTAATTCATTTCATAGGAAAATCCTATAAATAGTTCCTGCCAACATCTGGAAACTCATCAGGTTTTTCATGAAAAAATTCAAACTACTAATAACTCAACTAAATAAAAAAATGAGTAAGAAGAGAAAAGAAGAAGATATTTTTTACTTTCTCCCCTGCGACTTTGTTAACGTATCCTACAATTAAAATATATTTTCTTCTTTTTGAGATAGAAAGGTCATTAAACTAGCTCTTCCATGGAAGCAAAAGGCTTCTGAAAACATCTATGAATGTCATCAATCTCAAAAACTACTTTTGAAAACATGACAAAATATACAGATGTTATGCTCGTTTCTTTGAGATTTCACCTCTAAACCACATTACCAAGAAAAACACCACACCAGTATCCTTCGGCTTAACTTATTTCATATTTTGAATTTTACGTCATCTACAACACATAGAGAGAAAAAGAAAAGGATAGATTGACAAATAGAAATATACATATATAGGATGAGAAGAGAAAGGGGAGGTGACCGGACTAACATCTCTGCACCAAATAGCGTATATTTTAACCCAATCGCCCATTTGTTGAGCCCCCACCCCCACCCCCACCCACCACCCAAAGAAATAAACCACCCCAGTCCCGTTTTATAGCAATTTGCAAGGGAAATCACAGAGGGGCAAAAACAGATGACACTCCTAACTTGTAAGAGGTTCAAAATTTTAAATTATGATTTTTTTCTTTTTTTAAAAAAAAATAACTTGTTTTTCAGTAAAGATCATTGTTATTAAAGGCAGAATCCAACGTGCCTAGGCGCAAGTCGAGGTCCACGCCTTATCAAAATGAGGCACACATACTCAAAAAATATAAAATATATATATATATATATATATATATATATATATCAAGTAATAATTAAAAATCCTAAACAAGTTCATAAACAATGCTGAAATTAAATTAACATCAAACAGTGTACAAATAAATAAACAACGAATGGTTCAAAGTCGCGGTAGCAGCTTATGTTTCAGAATGTCAAATCGATTTCAGGTGATACACACCGTAGCTAGGAGCTTCAAAAAAATTTACAAAAAATAATAACAAGAAGATGGATCAAATAAGTTCATAAAAAACACTATCTAGTGTACATAGGATTGTCCAAATAATAAAACAGACATATCTATTTATATACTTTTTTGCTAAGTAGTTTAATTATATTTTTAAAAATTTTAGTTAACCTAATTATATTTATACCCAAACAAAATAGAAATATAATTTAATTATATTTGTACACAAAATAGACCAAAAGGCCAAATTCAATTTAGTAACATAATTATATTATATATATAGCCCAAAGCCCAAATTCAATCTAATCAGTAACAGGACTTGAGTATAATTTACACGCCCAAAGCCAAAGCCAAAGCTAAAACCAATTTCAATTGATTTAATTCTTTGAAGTTTAAGACAGAGAGGCAAGAGTACGAGAGAGAATTCGACGATCAAAGGAGGTCAGAGGGAGTTTGCACAGACTACAAAGAGAGACAAACCTACATTAAATTGCAAAGAAACGCTCGTTCTTTTTAACCGTCTCCCTTTTACAGCTTTCAACATGTTCATTTTTTGTGACGTTTCTTTTCTTCACGCTGAGATTTCTCTTATATTTAGTCCGAAACCATTCCATTACGCCAAATTACCCTTTACGTGAATAATTACTAATTTTGCAATTCGTGTCAAGGTCGGCACCGACCAATACCTATGTGATACGCTGATATTTCAGCATAACGAACAATACTTTGAACAACCACAGATATATTAGACCATTAACTGTTTATAAGCTATAAACAGTTATAAACATATATTTGCTATTAAAATAAAAACTAAAAAATTAACAATGAAATAATACATAAAATATTAATTTTCTAATAGACTAGCTGAATAAGTCCTTGGAAGAAATTTCAGCCAAATTGTCGTCCATTGTAGCTCAAAATGAAGTACTGAAAATAAAAACGGAGGCCAGCTATCTCCCATATTATGCTACGTGCTAAAGTGACATGCTAGTGTGATACTGTATACAAAACTGTCACATAAATAGACTGCTCCCCAGATGTAACTCCAGCCTAAGCTACTAAAACACACAGGTTCATTAACCACATAATTAACCTAACACAAGCAACTAGAGTAAAAATGTGAGAGCCATGCTCCATCTACCTCATACCTCAGTCACATCCAATACCTAAACCGGGCACACTTGAATCTACAAAACAACAAAGGCAACAATGCATATCACGCAAACTTGCTGGGAAATGCTTAGCCAATCATTGAGGTTGAAGTGCATATCTCCTTCCCTTCTCTTCATTTTCTTTGTTCCTTAGCTGAAGATGAATTCTAGGTTTTAAAACTTATGGTCGGTGCACACTTTCGCAAGGTGCACGCCTCATTGAAGCCGGCAGACAAGGCCCAAACCCCAGTCCTCGCGGGGGCCTCACGTCCAGCCTTTAACAACACTACTTAAACTAGTTAGTTTTACAATTTAATTACATAACTTGTTATGAGATTCAAATGTTCAATTATCTTTCCAAGCATCTATTACGAAGCCAATTACTATATTCCAACATTACTCTGACAAAACATATTAAGAATAACATAGAACATGACACCAATTCACAATTATATAATCCAATAAGTTATGTTGCAATGTTAAGAGAGTTGTGGATAACACAATCTAATATTAGACCATTACTAGCCTTCTTGCAATGTTTTCAACTGACTGCAAAAAAAAATAACAAGTAACATACTTTTTCTTATGTCTTTACTTTCAAAGATTTAAAAGAAAAAAGATTATTTCAAAACCCATGATATAAACTAAACTAAGACAAACTAATTTGTTAGCAAAATAATTATCTTAGTTTCATGCATGAAGCATAGTATCACGAACTGGCAGGCACTAATGCGACTATAAGTCTATAAGATACTCGCACACATTATACAGAAACATGCAAAATAAGAAGCAATCAAAACACATGCTAACATGCTGTAATAATTTAATAACACTATCCACTTCTTGTAATTGGATCTGAAGAATAATCAGTTAATTATTATCACTAGCATTCCCCAAACAACAATTCAAAGGCATGTATTCCATGTAACCAAATGTAGTTTTATACTTTATGCGGTAGTCATATGAAACAATAATTCTCCTTCATTTGAGTTTTTCACTCATGTAATGAGCCAACAGTTGGAATAATTTTTCATTTTCCAACTAAATTTCAAATTAAAATTTCTGGTTGGAAAATAATATTTTAAACATGTTCACAGAAAAGGTCAAACAGACTCTTTCCTAATCGAAAAATAGGGAAAAACTCATAGGAACTAAATTTCAAGAACTTGATATTACTGCCTGTTCCCAAAATGAGAGATCCCATTCGGGAAAATCACAAAATTCAATAGAAACGGTCGTTTTCCAAAATTAACCTCAGATATAACATCAAATGTATATATCATAAACATTTAATTTAATTTTTAATAAAGGGTTAAATGGAACATCATGTCATCTTTTAGTCAATTTTAGTTATGAGACTATCATTTTATAAGACACAAACAATGAAAATAGAACTCTCATATTGGAAAAGAGTGAGTAGTAGCGAACCAACGGAATTAATTTAATCAATTGTGGTGCACTAACAACAAGATCCAAGTCTAATTTTATAGACTATAACTGTGTATATCCAGGCGAAGGCAGCAACTTTTTAACATATAATACAACAGATTCAATTTAAGGTTTCTATTATTATTTCTAATTCAATCACGAATAAATTGCTTAAATATAAACCACCCATAACCACAAAATCCAAATAATTAAGCAATACAGTCTAAATTCAATCTGATATTCAAAAAATACAAGAATTGCATTTTTAGGGCAACAGAATACTGTAGGTCAATAATACTTCAAGCGAAACTTTCAGCAAACATTGTTTAGCGAATTGTAACTACAGACAGCATTACAAAGAGAACCGACATGATTATATAAAAGCAAAATTTATGAAAAATCTGCAAAATTGAAGATACGAGCGCAAAAGAGCGAGGGAAAAAGAAGAGCACAAAAATATGCATAAAGATATAGCGATGTACGGAGAGAAAGAGAGTGGATTCACCTGATTAGTAGCGAAATCGAAGTTCAAACTCCTCCCTGTTGAAGTTCAAAGGAGATTTGAGAATTGGGATTTATTTCAAGCCTGTTCGGCAGTGTGCTTGGTCAAACTAACTTTTAAGTTCTTGTTAAAAGGTTTATAAGTTCTTGTTAAAAGGTTTGGTAATTACTTATTTTTTTAATTTATAAATTATTTTATAAGTAAAAAAAAAAGTAATTATTTTTAATTTATTTAAAAATAACTTATAAATCATTCTTAATTAAGTTAATTTGATCAAAGGTAATGTATATCTTACGCCTCACATATCTTGGTAAATTACATTTCTGCCCTCTTTTAACTTAAAAAGCCTGAATCTTTTCTCTTCTAACATGTGGACGTCGTCGGGATTTTTATTTGTCCATTTTCTGTTCTCGTCCTTTGGTGTTCTCATGTTAAGTGAGATTTATTTGAAAAAATAAGTTGTGAAAAGGTCCGACATGTATATGTTTCGGCGATTTATTGACTATAAAATCGCTTGATTGGTATTTTTAAATGATTGCACCAATTCAACCGAGAAAAGGTTTGCACATAGACCTAGTGATGTGACACTGTTTAACTGGTTTGTGAAATCGAGATTCGTTAGGGTCTGGAAGCTTGATTAAGCGGAGAGAATGTGTTAGGCACCCCCCGACTTCCATGGTGACACGGTTACCGTCACTTTTTATTTTAAACTTTTATCGGAATGTGTGTGTAGGTCAATGTGCAATTATCTGAAAGTAGTGTTATGTCTCATTTGCACCTATATACAAAGGGTTTGAATTTTGTATAAAATTTCAATTTTAACGAGATATGGCAGTGATATTTTGTAAAACAGGTTTTTCAAACCCTTATGCTCAATAGTAATTGAGGCCTTTGATACTTCCATTTTATTACATGTTCGGCTTGATTACTTTTATTATTTTCGAGATGCGAGGTATCTTCGAGAAAATAAGATACATAGCAGCACCGAACTCCTTGTGGGCATGAAAGTCATCTAAGAAAATTCAGACACCGTGAATAATTTACAAGTTGGTTGCAGCTGAAAATATTCATCACGGGAACCGAATCTAGATTCAGGAACTGAATCTGTGATCACATGATTCCTAGGCTCATATGAAGATGCAGTATGTACAAAAGCTGTAAACAGTCATATATATATAAAAGCTGTAAATAAATAAATATATATATATAAGCTGTAAAAGGTCACGAAGTGATCTCCATGCCAAACTGGAATGTATATATATATATATATATATATATATATATATATATATATAGAGAGAGAGAGAGAGAGAGAGAAAACACTTTAGAGGTTGCTTGCAAGTTATATATTGTAATAATGAGCGAGAGATAAGAATTTGGAAGATAAAAGATAAGGAAGAGGAAAGAGAAAGAGATAGGAATAAGAAAAAAGAGATAAGAAAGAGAGAGAGAAAAAAAACAAAAAGAAAAGAAACGGAAAGAAAAAGAGAGAAGCCGAGAGGAAGAAAGATAAGAACGGGAGAAGAGGGAGAGAAGATGGGGAAGGGGGCGGCAACCCTAGGGAAAGAAGGAGGAGAAAAATTCTCCATGAAGAAGAAGAAGAACAAATGTATAAAACCATTTTTTTTCTTCCTAAGCTTTATTTTCTTTTTTTTTTGTAATTTGATGAAAGGGGGTTTTTGATTTGAAAGTTCAAACCCCTATAATCTATGTGTTTTTCATAAATTCAAGTATGGATCTACCCATAATGGATGTTGATTTGGTTTGGAAAAAAAAATTAATTTTTCTAGTTTTGAAACCTAACTTTTGGGTGTGTTAAAAATCCACCGTTTTTGATCTATGCATTCTTTTCTCGATCCGTCAAAGAGAGGTGCTAGATATATGTGTCGACTAGTAAACCCAAGTGGTAGAACTCAAAAATCACGTTTCTAAAAGTCGTGGTGTAGAGTTTTGTAAAAACATTCCCGTTTTCTTAAAACTATTTTGGATCAGTCTGAAACGGGGGTAATTTCGTCCACTTTTTATGCTTTAAAAATTCTGGAAACATTTGGAGTGTTAATATCAGAAGTTATGAAGGTTGTGTAAAAATTAGAGAATTTTTGGCCATATGGTTTGAGAGGTATGTATTTTACGGTGAAAGGCTATTTTTATGAAGCCATCCGAATAATTCCCTGTGTATAAGTCCAACAATTACAAAACTTTTACTGGAAGTACATGTGTATAACAGGAACATACTGTAAACATTTCAGAATTTGTTGGAGTCAATCTCGATTTATGAAAAATCTAAGAATATTTGGCTATTATGGATTATTTAATATAGTAAATCAATTTTAAAAATTCCGTGAAAAATATATGTTCAACATGGAACTATATTTTGTCAAATCCCAGAAAAGAAATATTGTTGGGACTGATTTGGTATTTTTCATCTAAATGATGATAAATGGATAAATGGATTTAAGTAAATATATGATGTCCAAAAATATGAAAAGTACGATTAATGACTTGAGACCCTTGAGCATGGCTTATGCATATTTTTGATGAAGTTTTGGGTCGGGTGTGAAGTGTTGTGATGTTTATGGCATTTTAGAATGTTTAATGAGTTAATTAATAAAAGGAAAACAATTGAAATAAATTGTTTATTAATGTGATTAATGACTTAAATTATTTTTATATTAGTAATAATATTAGATTAAGATATTATTAGTTGTATTTGACTGGAATGTTATTAAAAGGTTAATAACCTTAGCGCAAAATAATATTACCTAATTAATAATATTCGACGGGAGATTAAAATAAGAGATTTATGTTTATTTTCAATATAATTGTTGAATTTGGTATTCAATGACCTATATTATGCTTGTAATAGACTAAAATGAGAATTCAGGGTGCTGAATTGGATTTTGGATTGCTGAAATTGTAAGACCCCAACTTTTATAAATAAAGATGAATTTTTTATAAATATCATTTTTGAATATTATGGAATGAATTTGATATAATGTTATAGTTGTGGGTAATATTTATAAATTTTGCAAAGTACGCAAGTTGTTATATAATATTCGATTGGTCGGGGAATATTCGTTTTAACAGGGAATATTCGTACAACGGCACAATCATTGGTGACCCCACAACAAAATTATTGTCGGATTGAGAAAACGATAAAAATACTTTATGAAAATAACGGCGGAAGTTTTACCGTTAATTGTTGAAACACCCGGTGTTAAAAGTACAGTAATACACGTAGTTGCACAGTAACACACGGTATTGATTATTGATGCTTATGTGATAAGTCACTCAGTTTTGTTTTATTGGTATTATTAATGTAATAAAACAGAAAAGCTTTTTATATAAAACAGAATATTTTTATAAAATTATTCGTTTTATTAGGCTAATAGTAAAACCTTTTTATATAAAACAGAATACTTTTATAAAGTTATCTGTTTTATTAGACAATAATTAGAATATATCATATTTTATTATGCATAGTATTTGCATAGTGCATGCATAGTGTTTGCATAGTAAAATCTTTTATAAAGTTATTCGGTTTATTAGATTATAAATAGAATATATTATATTTTATTTAAAAGATTTTGCTTTAAATATGAACCATCAGATTAAAGTAAATCAATCTGGGCTAGATTAAATGAGTTAATTCTTATGGATCCATTTTTCTATAAATAGATGCTCATTCCTTCATTATTTCTTACAATTCTTTGAAACTCAGAGAGAGAAATATAGAGAAGCTATAGAAAAGTATTCGCTCCTTCCCTACTCTTATATTGAGCTTTTTTTTTACGGTAAGGGATATTATTTGTTGTACTCGTTAGGGGTATTCCTTCTTTCTTATTGGTGAAATTCTTTTGTTATCTCATTCTTTATTATTACATTGGAATAACTTTGTATCTGTGGATACCTATACTTGGTGAAATTCTTGTGTTATTCCATTATTTATTATTCTCGTTGGAACATCACATGCATGCGTTTTACGTGGGACTGGTTCCATTCTTTATTATTCTCGTTGGAATATCGTATACGTGTGTATTAATGGGACTGGTTCCATTCTTTATTATTACGTTGGAATACCACAATACATGCATTTTCATGGGACTGGTTAGATTATTTATTATTACATTGGAATAACTTTGCATTTGTCTGATCTATCGCATGCCTGGTGATTTCTTTTGTTATTCCATTCTTTATTATACTCAGTTGGTTAAAACTTTGACTTCTATACTCCATGAAATTAGTGGAATATCCTTGATATTTGCGCTTCATCCATTATCTTTTCATGAAAATATTCTTTTGAGCATTCTTGAATTTTACTCTACAAAGAAGTATCATGTTGACAATTTGGATGTTATTAATTCCTGGATAAATTAATTCTTGAACTTGTTTTATTGAATTCTTATATCATTGTCATCATCCTCATGTTGATATTATGTTGAAAGCCATCTATGGCCTGTAGTGCATAGATGGACTTGGTATAATTATGACCAGGGATTATTCGGTGTAATCATGACCGTAATGTTACAAATGATGTGGAAAAAAAGTCCTCATTAACCCGTAGTGCATTGATGGATGATTATTGGCATGATCATGACCATTGATGAATACGAATATCCTTGGGCGTGGTGCATGGATAATTTGTGGTTGTGATACTTAATGAATATCCATGGTAGTAGTGCGGGGATGATGTGGATTATTTATTAAGTGAGTCTCAACGATAAAAGTCATGAAAAACCTTTTAAATCATAGAAGATAGTAGATTTTATTCTCTACTTGACTCTTCTAATGGATTGCTTGTTCAGCTGCTATGATTAAACTTGATGTTTGTTATATTTTATCGGTTTAACCTTTGTTGTTGAAGGCTAATGATAATTTATTCTACATTATCTTAGTCATAATATTTCTTACTGGGCTAGTTGAGCTCACCCTTTCTTTCACTGTTCTCTTTAGAAAATGAGAATATAGCTGGGATGAGTCGGGGAACGGAGTGATGGACCAGATGATAGTATTAGTAGTCCTCAGTATTCTGTTAAATAGTGTGACAATAAATGTAATGAGGACTTATTCTAAGAGTGGATATTGTCTAGAAGACAATATTTGTATTAAAACTCATTGCTCTCTTGTTGTATATTAAAGATTGTATTTGTATTATGTACTATGTATTTGGCGACTCAGAATAGGTGATGTGTGAGACCCCGAATTTTATGAAATAAAATTTTAATTTTCTCGAAATAATTTTTTTTATATTATGGTGTGGATTTGATATAATGTTATAGTTGTGGATAGTATTTATAAATTTTGCAAAATCGCATGAGTTGTTATATAATATTCGATTGGACGGGGAATATTCTTTTTGTGGGGAATATCAAATGCAATGGTAGTACAATCATTGGTGGACCTATAGCGGAATTATTGTCGGATTGAGAAAATGACAAAAATATTTTATGAAAATAACGACGAAAGTTTTCTTTATTATCTTGTTGAACTACTTCGGTAGTAAAAAATCTGATGTCTGGCGTGGTTGCATAGTAGCACACACGGTATTGATTATTGATGCTTACGTGATAAGTCGCTTCAGTTTTGTTTTATTGGTATTATTAATGTAATAAAAGCAGAAAATCTTTTATATAAAACATAATACTTTTATAAAGTTATTCCATAAATAGAATATATTATATTCTATTATGCATAGTGTTGCACGATAGTGTCTGCATAGTGTTTTGTATAGTAAAATCTTTTTTATAAAAGCAGAATACTTTTATAAAGTTATACATTTTATTAGACAATAATTAGAATATATTATATTTTATTATGCATAGTATTTGCATAGTGCCTGCATAGTGTTTGCATAGTAAAATCTTTTATAAAGTTATTCATTTTATTAGATTATAAATAGAATATATTATATTGTATTTAAAAGATTTTGCTTTAAATATGGACCGTCAGATTAAAGTAAATCAATCTGGACCGTTCATGAATTAGTTACTATTGTTGGTGAAAATCAATACGCTTAAAAAAACACGCAAGTGCACGTGGTCAACAAGTAATATAGTAGTGAATAGAGTATCGTTCCCATGAGGACAAAATATCAAAAATCTTAACTTCACAAGTATCAATTTTGTATTAACCCTAATTTTATTAAACTAATCAATTCAATGGTTTTAAATTATATAAAAAAAACTAAATTAATAAAGAAATTAACTATCACAAAGCGACCACCAATAATGAAAATCGGAATTTCAAACAATTAATGGAGAATTAGACTTATGATTTCACCCCGAGCTTCACTCGATTTTCAAACCTTTATTCCAACTCAATTCAATATTCCGGTTTATTAATCAAGAACACGAACGTAGTAGAAGCCACCTCTCGATGCACTAATACCATATTAACATCAATCCACAATTAAGATAGAAATCCGTTAAACACCTAAATTAACCAACTCACTATATTTCTATGTGAACTGCAATAAAAAAGGTTGAAGTTTAAGCTCTCTATATGATTACATGCGATGTCAAGCATATCTCTACCTTAACAATAATCACAAATTTGCTATCGACAAAATTCATGACACATGTTATATTAACTAGGTCTAGATTCGAATATCTTCTCTCGATTCCTTTCAAATCAATAAAGAACTGTTGATCAGGCAATTCATAAATTCACGCTCAAATTAACATAGATAAACTGAAAATATCTTATTGAATTGGAAATCAAAGTTATAGAATCATCATTTCGCCCAAAGATCCATCACAAGTCTAATAAATAAATTAGTTCATAATGAATGAATTAAAAACTGAATAATTTGTTGAAAACATCATTCCAATTACAAATAAGACTAAGGAGAAGAAGAATAAAGAAAACCCCTTCATGTAGCCTTGATTTGTAACCGTCATGATAATCTCTGAAAATTACTCCTCCAACGTGCGCTCTTCAATCCTTGAAATCGCTTTTGAAATCTTGCCTCCTCCTCCTTTCTTTTGTATATTTGTTGTCTTCTTTTTTATATAGTAGTAAGCTCAGCATAAAAAGATATCACATCAGCTCCACACTTCTCCTAATCCAACTCTAACTCCCCAAGTAAGAACCCAAATTCTAACCCAAACAGCAAAGTCGCCCAACAAATCCCGACGCAACAGCCCACGCGCCATCCATCTTACATCATGCCAGGCTTCGAAGACCGATGATTTCTCGCTCTCGACCGATGATTTTCTCATTCCTAGAATAGCAATACTATGTAGTCAGAAACATTCCAAATCCTTGAAATCTTCCTCCAAATGCAACATTTTGATTAAGCCCATGTATTATCCTGCAACAAGCAAACAACCTATCAAAAGTAACATGAAATTACCAAAAACTAACAATATATCAAGCTAAACGAACCTAAATCGTAGGCTATAAACCTACTCATCAAATTCCCCCAAACTTAATCATTGTTTGTCCTCAAGCAAAATGCAATGCAACGAAATGCAATACAATCTAAATATCTAAAAATCCAACAACATCGCATACTAATAATACCATAGGCCTCGGAGAAAACAAGCAACTCTACAATACAAATTATCAAAACCAATCCGCACTTACATATTAATACTCAATTCTTGAACAATTATCACTGGTATAGTGTGCGTGTGTGATCAACATCTAAGATAACTGATACGGACCCAAATTCAATACATAAACAAATTCTTAGAAGGAATCATACAGTGCAACTTAAAAATCAAAGATAGGCACGACTCAACTATAATTAAACTCAACCAAATTCAAGGGTACATGCAGGATACTTATACTTTCTTTTTTTTCTTTTTACACGGAGGCTTTTTGCTCTTTTCCCGTGATTATTCCCTTTTTTTTGATAGATGGTTGGTGAGTGCGTTTTACGCTCCATCTCACGCTTGTGTTTATGGGGAGTGTTTCTCCTCAACCCACCACAAGACTCAACATGTTTCATTCGTTTTCTTTTTTTTAACAAGCTTATATATCCCACATATATTCCCCCAAACTTAGGTATTTGCCTAAGTTAAACCTTCACTGCCTATCCTTGTCATTTTCTAGTTCACCCTAGCATTATCCTTTAAAAACTTTTTATGTGTCAATTTGAACTGACCAGTCAACAAAGATGTTATTAGTGCTACCCGTTTTATAACAGTTTCAAACAAGTCCAAGAATCGATTCATAACAAAAATTATATCATAGTTTTAATAATCCCTACTATATTGGTTAACTTGTTCACAATCTCATCATTGGCCAAAATAAATTGCAACAAGCGACACCATTGGACATTTGCAAACAAACTATTTACTAAATTATTATTATTATTATTATTATTATTATTATTTGTATAGAATATGCAAATACCTATTCTATAATGCAGAACTAGATATGAGAACAAAAATTTAAAAATGCATGCAACTAACCAAACAATTAAAGCAATTTCCCCAAACTTATATAAGACAATGTCCTCATTGGATAAAAATTAAATGCAAGAGGACTGCCCTGTAAATGAGTTACTGCTCGTCGTCATCCTCTGGAAGATATGCAGGCAAAATGGGAAGAATGGGCATGACAACTGGAGGTGCAGATGGATTGCAGCGGGAAAACGCATCAGCAAGCGTGCTAAATGCATTGACATTATACTCATGCATCAAATCTTGACGTTGAGCCAACCAAAGAAATTGATTCCGTGAAGTCCTCGGTGGTGGCTCTGCCCTTGGTTCCGTTGTCGCTAGGGGAGAGGGTTGTCGGATCATAATGTAGCCTACACCACGTGGATGTGATCTCGCCCCTTCCCAAGCTTTATACTTCTCAATTGTTGCATGATCGATGATAGCCATGGGGTGTTGGATAGGTTCGGTAGGTTGCCACTGCACTCCCGCTTTATGGCACAAGTCAGTGATTAAAAATCCATGCAACAAACCCACCAAGATTGCTCTGCAGTAGACCCGGATTCAATGGATTCTTGAATATAGTCTCCCACATCAACATTATAGAAAGCAATTGAATTGTTCAAATTGAAATGGTGGTGTATAATTCCATACAATAACCGAGCTCGTGCCTTAGTGACTTCGGTCTGATGGCGCGAGGGCATTAATCGAGCACATATAAACGCATACCAAGCTTTTCCATATCGACTAAGGGCAGAATGTGGGAAACTTATCTTTTCATTCGTTCCAGTTTGAATAGCCCATTGAGTTCCCGGTTTGCATAGTCGGATAATCAATTCGTCTAGGTCGGGCAATTCATCTTCATATCTATCCTCTTCCGGTGCCTCTAACCCGAAATACTCATTAATAGCCTCGGCGTGGAAGGCCACTGGTTTCCCCCGAACCATGACTACATGATTGACATGCTCCATTGCATTTGCGTAAAACTCTTTAACTATGTTAATTGCCGCTGGGAGTGGTTGTTCGACCAACTGAAACCAATTCCGCTCCATAATTTGCAAAGCCATGTCGCCATCCCAATTAGCATTCGGCTTCAACCTACGTTTGAGCACCAATGTTTTCTTGTCGAAGGTATTCTTGAATCGGTCCGCGACCCTCTCACTGACGAACCTAGTGTGGTCGTATTGGGGCCTAGTAGTGGAGGATGATGGACGTTGTCTTTTGTTAGATGGCATGGTGGTTTGTGGAGTGGATGGGTTCAAGGTTTGGTTCAGGTGTTTTATCGAATAGTTAGTGGGTGACTAATTATTTCCCCCAAACTTAAGGAACTTAGTGTAATCTTGCAAGCCAATCTATGTAAACAAACGCCAATACCTAATTTTGCTTACTTACTTGATTATTCAGACTGAAGAAGATGAGCAAACAAGAGGTGAGATGTAATTCTTGGCGCTATTTGACTCCCTTGTTTGAGTGTGTTGCCCTAAGTGATTGGTTGAAGGTATGTAAAGGATGTAATGGAGAGTTGGTATGAATTGGGATAGTGAAGTTTTGAGTTTATAAAGGTGAAGGAATTCCAACGTGAATTGAATACTAGAAGATGAAAGGTGAAGTGGTAGACATGGAGTAGAAATTGAAGAGGAGAAGGATTTATGACATGTTGTCATGCTTGGTGAGTTGAATAAGGGTTGGAAGATGTAGTGGTAGAGAAGTGGTGGAATTTAATTAGGTGAAGGAGAGGTGAAGGAGAGGCAATGGCTTATTTTTTTTTTTAAACGTGGGCACTGGATATTAACGCGTGCCCGCGCGCCTCGAGATAGAGAAGCGCATGGTCGGCCGCTATTAAGTCGAGTTTCATGAACAGGCGTAGTGGCCGTCTTTGTGTAGTAGTGGGCTTTGAAGCCTTGTCCGTGCTAGTGGGTCAGTAGATCTGGTGTGAGTGGTGGCGCCCAACTTGGTTCAATGGCTACCAATACCGTTTTTTTCTTGGGCTGATAGCACTCCAAAGCGTTGCATGGGTCCGCCTTTTTACGGTCTCAGAAGCGGCGCCGCGCTTCGTCTTCATTGTTGAGAGCGCGACCGTACTGTGATGGCAGAATGTTTTCGTTTGTCCTGCAAATCAATACAAATTTACCTAAGAATTCATCGAAAATTAATTACCTAATAATAATAATAATAAATAATAATAAACAAGGAACACAAAAGTGTAGAACATGGGTTGCCTCCCAAGTAGCGCTAGTTTTAACGTCGTAAGCCCGACGATGACCCTCGTGTCACGGAGCATCGGCGAGGGTAATGTTGTCAGCATCCCAGTTCGCATCTCCGCCCCAATACTGCTTTATCCGTTGACTATTGACCTTGAATGTCTCCATTGGGTTTCGACTGTAGAGTTCAAATGCGCCATGTGGAAACACGGTTTTTATGGTGTATGGTCCCGACCATCTTGACTTTAGCTTGCCGAGGAACAACCGCAAACGAGAGTTAAACAATAATACTGATTGCCCCGGTTCGAAAGTTCTTGGCATAATTTTCTTGTCGTGCCACTTTTTGACATTCTCTTTGTATAGTTTAGCGTTCTCGTATGCCTGAAGTCGAATTCATCTAGCTTTCGTTCAACAGAATAACAACCTTTTTTTCCCCTACAATTTGCTTGGTGAAGTTTAGTTTCGAATGGCCCAGTGGGCCTTCAGGTCAGTAGCTCATTTGGTAGGTGATGAGCCTTCCGTACACTAGTTGGTATGGTGACATTCCTATTGGCGACTTATAAGCAGTCCAGTATGCCCATAGTGCGTCATCCAACCGAAGTGACCAATCTTTTCGACTCGGATTTATGACTTTTTCCAATATTTTCTTAACTTCTCTATTTGACACCTCAGGCTGTCCATTTGTTTGAGGGTGATATGCTGTAGCTACCTTGTGGTTGACTCCATACTTAGCCAGAAGAGCGGTAAAAGCTTTGTTGCAGAAGTGACTACCTTCATCACTTATTATTGCTCTTGGCGTGCCAAACCTCGTGAAAATATTCTTCTGTAGGAATTTGAGAACCACCTTGGCATCGTTAGATGGTAGTGCTGCAGCTTCGACCCATTTTGAGACGTAATCCACCGCGAGCAGAATGTACTGATTGCTTAAAGACGATGGGAATGGTCCCATGAAATCGATGCCCCATACATCAAAGATTTCCACTTCAAGAATTGTTTGTAAAGGCATCTCATTCCTTTTCGATATGTTTCCTACCCATTGGCATCTATCACAAGTTTTCACAAATTGATGGGCGTCTTTGAATAATGTGGGCCAATAAAACCCAGATTGAAGCACTTTTGCCGCGGTGCGCTCACTCTCGTAATGTCCACCGTATGCCGATGAATGGCATTCTTGTAATATGTTGTGGACTTCACTGTATGGGATACATCGTCGTATCATCTTATCAAAGCATTGTTTGAATAAGTCACGGTTCATCCCACATGTACCACTTGACGTCGTGCGTAAACTTCTTTTCTCATTGTCGTAAGATCCGGGAAGCATTTTGCTCACCACATAATTCATGAAGTCTGTGATACCACGGAATTTCGATTCAACCCCAAATAGTTGCTCATCCGGAATGATTCGTTGATCGCGCATCTTTTTCTTCATCCTATTGCCCTGATTTTCCGGCCTTGATAAATGGTTGGCAACTTGATTCTCCGTCCCTTTCTATCTTTAATTTCTAAATCAAACTCTTGAAGTAGGAGAATCCATCGGATAAGGCGTGGCTTAGCAGCATTTTTTTGCTATTAATCACCGAATCACCGAATGGTCCATGTAGACTATTACCTTAGTCCCGATCAAGTATGCCGGAATTTGTCGAACGCGTATACCACATCGCAAGTAATTCCTTTTACGTAGTAGTGTAGTTCATTTGAGTCTCTGTGAGTGTTTTTGCTTGCATAGTATATGGCGTGAAACACCTTGTCTCAAATCTTTGGCCCAAAAAAATCCCTAACCGCATAGTCGCTCTCGCATCACACATAAGTTCGAATGGCATTTTTCGGTCAAATGCGACTATCACGGGTCAGAAGTTAATTTCTTCTTCAATAGGTCAAACGCGACTTACATTCTGCAGTAAAGCTGAAAGTGGCATCCTTCTCTAAAAGACTGCATAGACGTTTTGCAATCTTTGAGAAGTCTTTTATGAATCTCCTGTAGAACCCAGCATGCCCCAAAAAACTTCTAATTCCCTTAACTGAGCCCGGTGTAGGTAGTTTCTCGATCGTGTCCAACTTTACCTTGTCCACCTCCAATCCTTGAGCCGACACCTTATGTCCCAAAATTATTCCCTCTTCAACCATGAAGTGGCATTTTTCCCAATTCAGTGTGAGGTTTGTATCCTTACACCGCTGCAATACCATGACCAGATTCTCTAAGCAAGTGTCAAAATTGTCCCCATAGACCGAGAAATTGTCCATGAAGACTTCAACGTTCTTCTCCACCATATCCAGAAAATAGCCATCATACACCATCACTGAAAGTTGTTGATGCATTACACAAATCAGAATGACATTCTCCCGAATGCAAAGGTGCCGTAAGTGGCAAGTGAATGTTGTCTTTTCTTGATCCTCAAGAGCGATAGAAATCGATTATATCCCGAATATCCATCCAATAAGCAAGAAAATTCATGTCCCGCTAACTTTGCTCTAACATTTGATCGATAAAAGGTAGCGGAAATGATCCTTCGGGTCATTTTATTCAATCTCCTATAATCGATGCACACCCTCCAACTTATTCACGTCCTTGTTGGAATTAACTCGTTGTCCTCATTCTGAATTACCGCCATTCCCCCTTTCTTAGGCACACAATGAATTAGACTTACCCATTTACTGTCGGAAATTGGATATATGACACCAGCATCCAATAATTTTAGAATTTCCTTCTTGACAACTTCCTTTATGATTGGGTTAAGTCGGAGTTGATGCTCCACCGATGGACATCCTCCATCAGAATCTTGTGCATGCAAAATGATGGGCTAATGCCTTTTATATCCGCAATCGTCCATCCAATCGCTGATTTGTGATCCCTAAGCACCCTCAGCAACTTTTCTTCCTGCAATTCGTTAAGTGCAGCAGAAATAATTACAGGTAAAGAATTTAAATCGCCTAAATATGCATACCTGAGATGTTTAGGGAGTGGCTAAAGTTCCAATGTCGGTGGCTCCTCCAATGATGGTTTCAATTTTTCTGCAACTGTCTCCTCGGTGTGCAAAGGTTCAACCGGTGCTCTGAATCGGCTAACTCGTGGCAACGAGTCTAGCATCTGTAATAAGTCCACAAATTCGGGTCATCTTTTTCCTCATCCCCAGTAAAAGTTGTTTCTAACGGATCGTTGATCAAACTCTTGCACATATCTTCGCTGGTAATTTGCTCAATTAAATCCATTCGATTACACTCTTCCTCGTCCGTGGGGTATTTCATGGCCTTGAACACATTGAATTTTACTTCTTGATCTTGGACCCTCATTGTCAGTTCTCCTTTATGCACGTCTATGAGTATCCGTCCCATGGCCAAGAAAGGTCTCCCTAGGATGATCAGGATGTTCTTATCTTCATCGAAATCCAGTATGATAAAGTCCGTAGGGAATATGAACGTATCCACTTTTACCAAAATGTCCTCTACAATGCCTCTCGGATATGTGACTGACCTATCCGCTAACTGCAATGAAATGTTCGTAGGCTTTGGCGCGGACAAACCCAATTCTGAATATACTGATAATGGCATCAGTTTATAGTCGCCCCCAAATCACATAAGCACTTGTTAAAAGACATCTTCCGATCGTGTGCGGGATAAGTAAAGCTCCGGGTCTTTGAGTTTTGGTGGAAGCTTTTTCTATAACATCGCACTATAGTCCTCTGTTAGTGCCACTATTTCAAGTCTTCTTCCATTTCTTCTTCCTCGGATGTAATTCCTTCATAAACTTTCGCATAACCTCGGTATTTGTTCTAAGGCCTCTGCGAATGGGATGTTAATCTGGAGTTTCTTGAACACATCTAAAAACTTTATGAACCGCTTATCTCGATTTTGTTTTTTGGACCCCTCTTTGAAATGGCGGTGGAGGATAAGCAATCGGCTCATTGTTTAACTTTGTTTCCTAATTTTTGTTACCCCTCCACTGCGTTCATTTCATCAACTTTTTCCTCCGGTGTTGCTAAATTTTTTCGTGACTATTCCCACCGAGGTGTTTTCCACTTGTCAACATAACTGCTTGACATTGCTCATGATTACCCTTCGGATTTCTTTCGGTGTCGCTAGGTAATGTTCCTTGTGGTCTATTCTTCAATGCCAATGCAATTTGACCTATCTGATTCTCTATATTTTTGATAGCAATAGCTTGATTCTTCATAGCTAAATCGTTGCTAGTCATGTACCTTGCCCATGATTCTCTCCATCGGATTTCCTGTCCTGCTGTTAAATCTGTTGTGGATGACTATGAAAACCAGGGGGATATGATGGTCGTGGAGCTTGAGTTTGCTGATTATTGCTCCATGAGAGGTTTGGGTGGTTCTTATTCCCCTGGTTATAGGTGTTTTGGTAGGTATTTTGCGGAATTCTGTTGTAGTTGCCTATGAACTGAACGGATGCTGGATTTATTGCACACTGCTCTGTCGGATGATCCCCCACACACAATTCACATACTACCATAACCTGCTGAACTTGTTGCTAAACTTGAGCCCCTGCTATCGTATTCACCCTCTCATTCATCGTATCGAACTTCATGGATAATGTAGAGAGCTGTGCTTGTATAGCTGTTGCTCCATCTAATTCCAAGATCCCAGCCGCCTTTGCCTGTGTCATTCTTGCTGTGGGCCACTGGTAGTTATTTGCCGACATTGTTTCTATCAAATTGTAGGCTTCCTCGTAACTCTTAGCCATGAATGCACCGCCCGATGCCGCATCAATGCTAGTCTCGACATTTCCATGTAGCAGAATTATAGAAGGTGTTCATTTGTAACCACTTGGGCAATCCATGATATGGGCACTTTTCGAGTAATTCCTTGTATCTCTCCCATGCCTCATACTGGTGACTCTCCATTCTACCGCTTCAAACATTGTGATGTCATTCCTCATTTTTGCAGTTTTCGCCGGTGGGAAAAATTTGGCAAGAAATGTTTGAGCCAAATCCTCCCACGTAGTGATCGAACCCGGCGGTAAAGAATGTAACCAACTCTTAGCCTTGTCCCGTAAAGTGAATGGGAACAAGCAAAGTCTAATCGCCCTCATCCGACACCCCATTATACTTGAACATGTCGCACATCTCCAAAAGCGATCAAATGCTCATTAGGGATCGTCGTTTGCCATTCCTCCAAACCGACATGAGTTCTGCATCATCCGAATGGTCCTGTGCTTTATTTCAAAAGTGTTCATGACCATTGCGAGGCCTAGTAATGCTCATTTGCGGATCGATCAGTCACCCTAGGTGTGGCAAAATCCTCAACGCTTTCGGTCTTGGCGATCCATCGTTTCTTCCTTATCGAATTTTTGAATTCGTTCCTCGCTTCCTCAATCCACTTACTCAACTTTTGAAATCGTCATCAATGTCACCCTAAAAAGGAAGCAAGTCCAGATGTTTAGATCGTGTTTTCATAAACCAATGTCGAAAACTCGAAATAGAGAAAACAAAAATAAAAATATTTAAGTAAAATGGACTAATTAAACCGATATTGTAAAAACAAATATTAAAATCTCTCATTAAATTGTCCCAAAAAGAAGCACGCAAAAACTTGTTGGTGAAAATCAATATGCTTAAAAAAACACGCAAGTGCACGTGGTCAACAAGTAATATAGTAGTGAATAGAGTATCGTTCTCACGAGGACAAAATATCAAAAATCTTAACTTCACAAGTATCAATTTTGTATTAACCCTAATTTTATTAAACTAATCAATTCAATGGTTTTAAATTATATAAAAAAACTAAATTAATAAAGAAATTAACTATCACAAAACAGTCACCAATAACGAAATAGGGAATTTCAAACAATTAATGGAGAATTAGACTTATGATTTCACCCTGAGCTTCACTCTAATTTTCAAACCTTTATTCCAACTCAATTCAATATTCCAGTTTATTAATCAAGAACACGAACGTAGTAGAAGCCACCTCTCGATGCACTAATACCATATTAACATCAATCCACAATTAAGATAGAAATCCGTTAAACACCTAAATTAACCAACTCACTATATCTCTATGTGAACTGCAATCAAAAAGGTTGAATTTTAAGCTCTCTATACGATTACATGCGATGTCAAGCGTATCTCTACCTTAACAATAATCACAAATCTGCTATCAACAAAATTCATGACACATGCTATATTAACTAGGTCTAGATTCGAATATCCTCTCTCGATTCCTTTCAAATCCACAAAGAACTGTTGATTAGGCAATTCATAAATTCACGCTCAAATTAATATAGATAAACTGAAAATATCTTATTGAATTGGAAATCAAAGTTATAGAATCATCGTTTCGCCCAAAGATCCATCACAAGTCTAATAAATAAATTAGTTCATAATGAATGAATTAAAAACTGAATAATTTGTTGAAAACATCATCCAATTACAAATAAGACTAAGGAGAAGAAGAATAAAGAAAACCCCTTCACGTAGCCTTGATTCGTAACCGTCGTGATAATCTCTGAAAATTACTCCTCCAACATGTGCTCTTCAATCCTTGAAATCGCTCTTGAAATCTTGCCTCCTCCTCCTTTCTTTTGTATATTTGTTGTCTTCTTTTTTATATAGTAATAAGCTCAGCATAAAAAGATATCACATCAGCTCCACACTTCTCCTAATCCAACTCTAACTCCCCAAGTAAGAACCCAAATTCTAACCCAAAGAGCAAAGTCGCCCAAAGAAAGAATCCTTGTAGCAATATACCGCCGCCATCTTACACGCAAGGCAAGAAGTAGCTGCCCCGCTTCTCGACCCAATGATTTTTTTCGTGCTCCAGCCCCCATGAAATGATCACTGATAAAGACAACAAGCGCCCCGCGCTATGTAGTCAGAAACATTCCAAATCCTTGAAATCTTCCTCCAAATGCCACATTTTGATTAAGCCCATGTATTATCCTGCAACAAGCAAACAACCTATCAAAAGTAACATGAAATTACCAAAAACTAACAATATATCAAGCTAAACAAACCTAAATCGTAGGTTATAAACCTACTCATCAACTATGCAGTCCATGCTTCTATAAATAAAAGCTCATTCATTCATTATTTCTTACGAATTCACTGAAACTCTAGAGAGAGAAATTATAGAGAAACTACAGAAAAGTATTCCTCGCTACTTCCCTACTCTTATATTAGGTTTCTTTTACGGTAAGAAGGGTATTATTTCTTTTGTATCCATGAAGAGAACTTACGTTATTCCATTATTTATTATTACATTGGAATAACTTTTATATCTGTGAGCTACCCTGTACTTGGTAAAAATCTTCTATTATTTCATTTTTTATTATTATGTTGGAATATCACATCATGCGTTTTATGTTGGACTCGGTTCCGCTTTTTATTATTCTATTGGAATATCTCGTCTGCATTTTTACATGACACGGTTCCATTATTTATTATTCGTTGGAATATCCCTTTTTTTGCGTTTCTTGGGACCTTGTTCCGTTATTTATTATTCTGTTGAATAACTGCGTATGCGGTCTCATCACACGCTGGTGATTTCTTTTGTTATTCCATTTTTATTATACTCAGATTGGTTAAAACTTTGACTTCTATACTCCATGAAATTAGTGGAATATCCTTGATATTTGCGCTTCATCCAAATATCTTTTCATGGAAATATTCTTCCGAGTATTCTTGAATTTTACTCTACAAAGTAAAGATCATGTCGACAATTTGGACATTATTGAGTTAAGGATAAATTAACTTATAAATCTTTAAAACATATTCTTGAACTTATTTTATTGAATTATTATGTCATTGTCATGATGAGTTATGTTGGTTATTATGTGAAAACATGAAAGTTTCTTAGAAATCACAAAGGGTTTAAAAATTAGATTTTGGTGAAAATGGAACATGAAATTCAATTGACCATATCTCCTATTATATTTCGAATTTTTGAGTGTGGTCAAGTTCTAGAGTTAGGTCTATGAGTTTTGTAACTTATACAAGTGGAATCACTGGAAAAGGTGTTGTAGATTTTCACGTGGACTAATTTTAGCAAAGTGCAAAAAACTGCAAAATATGTAAAAGGCTGCTGCCACGATTTTAAAAGGGCTGTTTCGGTCACCTAATTTGTGAGAAAAATTCTGGCCTTTTGGGACATGAAAGTATATGGTATAAAGTATATCCTGTCAAAAAATGATCCCATTCCAACTTAAAATGAGCAAGTTATGACCATTTCAATATTTAGGTTTTTCCGACGAAAAATGCTATAACCGGAGTTCTATAACCCCGATGACCATGAAATTTAAACTGGAAGCTCACGTTAACATGTGTAAGATCCTGTCAAGATTTGGAAATTTCTGGAGTTAACCTTGAGGTAGCTAATTTCTTAAGGAATTAATTAGAAATTAATTTTTGAAAAATAGTAAATGAATTTTAAAAATTTTGAGAAAAATATATGTTCAATATGGGACTATATTTTGCTTAATCCCAGAAAAGAATAATTTTTGGGGCTGATTTGGTATTTTTCATAAAAATGAACTAGTTATGAGTAAATGAATTAAATATGTTATGTGAAGTAATAAAATTGGAAAATAGGATTTTATGGCTTGAGAATCCTATATATGGTATATACAGATTTTTGATGAGGGATTTGATCATTGATTATGAAATCTTATGAGTATGACGTTTTTGAATGATTAAATGCATTATTTGATAAAATGTAAACAATTAAAATAAATTGTTTATAAGTTTAAGAAATGATTAAAATATTGTTATAATATTAATGAAATTAGATTATGAGATTATTAAGTGATTGATAACATTTGGTTATTATTGAACGCTGGATAAATTGTATTATAAATGTTTAATATTTATCATTTATCTCATTTGATTGATTCTTATATCATTGTCATCATCCTCATGCTTATATTATGTTGAAAGTCATCTTTGGCCGTAGTGCATAGATGGACTTAGTATGATTAGGACCATGGATTATTCGGTATAATCATGACCGTAATGTTACAAATGATGTGAAAAAGGTCCTCATTGGCCCGTAGTGTATTGATGAACAATTTTTGGTATGATTATGGCTATGGATTCTCTTCGGCCAAGGGTGCAAGGTTGCAAAGATGAATTGTTTTATGGCATGATCATGACCGTCAATGAAAACACGATTATCTTTAGTCGTAGTGCATGGATAATTCGTGGTCGTGATATTAATGAATGTCCTTAGCCGTAGTGCATGGATAATTCAATGATATGGATTGATTATCGAGCTGAGTCTCAGCGATAAAATATAAATTCATGGATGTGATATTAACGAATATCCTTGGCCGTAGTGCAGGGGAGATTCGATGATGTGGATTATTTATTAATCTGAGTCTCAACGATAAAATATTTATTATACACTTTTAATTCGTAGAAGATAGTAGATATCATGCTCTACTTGACTCTTCTAAAATACAGTTGTATGTCTTTTGCCATGTAGTGCAAAGATGAATTGTTAATGAATATCTTTGGTAGAAGTGCAAAGATGAATTTATTAGTATGATTATGAGCAGGAATTTTGATTTGGTATAACCATGATTTTTGATGTTTCAGGTGAAGATAGGTGATGAAAATTATCTTCGTCCGGTCATAAGAGAATTTAGAACCACAATTATGATTATGAGTTATTCATATAATTGTGGAGAGGAACTATTGATTTATTTTACATGGATAAAACATTATTGGTGGACTTTTAACATAGAAGATAATAGACCTTATGGTCTATTTGACTCTTCTAATGGATTGCTTTCGTTCACCAGTAATTATGGTTGAAACGTTTTATCATCTACATATATGTTCTAAATCTCGATTTATTATTGATGAAAGCTATTGATAATTTAATTATCTTTAGTCATGATATTCTTTCTTTGGGCTAGTTGTACTCACCCTTTCTCGCTTCACAATTCCTTTCTGTAATAAGAGTGTTGCCTTGGTAAGAGTGTCACGGATCAAGCGGGGATAATAGGAGAATAGAACAGTGGTCTCTAGTCGTGGAGGTTCTCCTAAACAAAGATAGAAAAGTGTGTTGTATTCTATATATCATTTAGTAGTTATATTTGGTGAATCAAATAGGGTGAGGCGAACCCAACTTTAGAAGGGTGTTTTGCCACTATTATACAAGATGTCTAATGACGTATAACCTCGTGTTCTCATAAGACATGGTTGTACACATCCACTTGCTGAATATATCTACGAGCACTACCTATATGATCTTGGGGTTTATGTGAAATATAATTTTCACTTGGAGACAACATATATATTTATATGTCAAGAGAAGACTCACCATTGGAAAAAAGATGATAGTAATCTTTTTATTTTTCTTTGGGGACTTTTGGGTCAACCAAGGATAATTCTGTGGATATATGATATCTATTATAACCTAGACGCATGGCCTCCCATGTACGAAGGTTTCCTTGAGCACTTCCCAAAGATTTTAATTTCTAAAACAGTTTTTGACTATACTTTTATGTAAAGTATCAACGTAATGTTGTGGTCGAGGTACCATGAGAGTTACATATATTTGTATTAAAACTCATAGTTAACTGTGGTCGTATTCTATACGACAGCTAAACAGTTGTATAAATGAAGTTGTATTTGAATTTTGTACCATGTATCTGGCGACTTAGAATGGGTGATGTATACCTAATTTTGGGGGCGTCACAGTTGGTATCAGAGCTTAGGGATATGGTCGCTGGCGGAGATAAGAGTCTAGAACTAGGAGGGGAGAGACGAGTTATATACTTCGCTAGTGTGTGAGATACCTAAGCTGAAATTGTTTACGTGATAAGTTGACAAATTATGATATGTCAATTAACCTTTGTTTTGAAGCTATATTCTAGAATGATATCTGAAATACAAGAGATGAGAAATGGGAAAATAATGGTAGCGAGGAAATTACCGGGAAGGTATAATCTGAAAAGGAAGCAAGGTATTCTCATCTCTTCGAATATCAGGTACGTACGTAAATTTCGAGGGCAAAATTTCATAAGGAGGGGTGATTGTGAGACCCCGAATTTTATGAAATAAAATTTTAATTTTCTCGATTTTTTTTTATATTATGGTGTGGATTTGATATAATGTTATAGTTGTGGATAAAATTAATAAATTTTGCAAAGTACGCAAGTTGTTATATAATATTCGATTGGTCGGGGAATATTCTTTTTTGTCGGGAAATATCCGCATTTACAAGACAATCATTGGTGGACCTCAAGCGGAATTATTATGTCGAATTGAGAAAACGACAAAAATATTTTTATGAAAATAACGGCGGAAGTTTTTAATTATCTTTGTTGAACTACTCTTAGTAGTAAAAGTAAAAGAATGTCTGGCGTGGTTGCGTAGTAGCACACGATTATTGATTATTGATGCTTACGTGATAAGTCACACCGCTTTTATTTTATTGGTATTATTAATGTAATAAAATGCGAAAATATTTTTATATAAAATGTAATACTTTTATAAAGTTATTCCATAAATAGAATATATTATATTCTATTATGCATAGTGTTCAGATAGTTGTTCGCATAGTGTTGTTTCGATAGTAAAATCTTTTTATATAAAACAAAATACTTTTATAAAGTTATCTATTTTATTAGACAATAATTAGAATATATTATATTTTATTATGCATAGTGTTTGAATAGTGTTCTGATAGTGTTTGCATAGTAAAATCTTTTATAAAGTTATTCGTTTTATTAGATTATAAATAGAATATGTTATATTTTATTTAAAAGATTTTGCTTTAAATATGGACCGTCAGATTAAAGTAAATCAATACGACCGTTCATGAATTAGTTACTATGCAAATCCATGCTTCTATAAATAGAAGCTCATTCATTCATTATTTCTTACTTAATTCAATTGAAACTCAGAGAGAGAAATTATAGAGAAACTATAGAAAAGTATTTCGCTACTACTTCCTACTCTTATATTAGGTTTCTTTTACGGTGAAGGGTATTATTTCTTTTTGTATAAATGAAGAGAACTTCGTTATTCTATTATTTATTATTACATTGAAATAACTGTGATAATCGCGGGCTACCTATACTTGGTGAAATTCTTACGTTATTTCATTCTTTATTATTCTTTTGGAATATCCCATGTCATGCGTTTCTTGTGGGACCGGTTCCGCTTTTATTATATTCGTTAGAATATCCCGTCCCATGCGCTTTTCTGTGGGACCTGGTTCCATTATTTATTATTCATTTTGAATATATCACGTCAATGCTTTACGCCGGGACTGGTTCCGTTATTTATTATTCTCATTGAATAACTGCGTGTGCCTATCGCATGCTTGGTGATTTTTTTTGTTATTCCATTCTTTATTATACTCAGTTGGTTAAAACTTTGACTTCTATACTCCATGAAATTAGTGGAATATCCTTGATATTTGCGCTTCATCCAGTATCTTTTCATGGAAATATTCTTCTGAGCATTCTTGAATTTTACTCTACAAAGTAGTATCATGTTGACAATTTGGACATTATTGAGTTTAGGATAAATTAACTTATAAATCTTTAAAACTTATTCTTGAACTTGTTTTATTGAATTATTATGTCATTGTCATGATGAGTTATGTTGGTTATTTTGTGAAAACAAGAAAGTTTCTTAGAAATCACAAAGGGTTTAAAAATCAGATTTTGGTGAAAATGGAACATGAAATTCAATTGACCATATCTCCTATTATATTTCGAATTTTTGAGTGTGGTCAAGTTCTAGAGTTAGGTCTATGAGTTTTGTAACTTATCCAAGTGGAATCACTGTAAAAGGTGTTGTAGATTTTCGTGTGGACTGATTTTAGCAAAGTATGAAAAACTACAAATATGAAAAAGGCCGCTACCACGATTTTAAAAGGGCTGTTTCGGCCACTTAATTTATGAGAAAAATTCTGGCCTTTTGGGACATAAAAGTATATGGTATAAAGTATCTCCTGTCAAAAAATGAGCTCATTCCGACTTAAAATGAGCAAGTTATGACCATTTCAATATTTAGGTTTTTTCGACAAAAATGCTATAACCGGAGTTCTATAACCCCGATGACCATGAAATTTAAACTGGATGCTCACGTTAACATATGTAAGATCCTGTCAAGATTTTGAAATTTCTGGAGTTAACCTTGAGGTAGCTAATTTCTTAAGGAATTAATTAAAAATTGATTTTTGAAAAATAGTAAATGAATTTTAAAAATTTTGAGAAAAATATATGTTCAATATGGGACTATATTCTGCTTAATCCCAAAAAAGAATAATTTTTGGGACTGATTTGGTATTTTTCATGAAAATAAACTAGTTATGAGTAAATGAATTAAATATGTTATGTGAAGTAATAAAATTGGAAAATAGGATTTTATGGCTTGAGAATCCTATATAGGGTATATGCAGATTTTTGATGAGGGATTTGATCATTGATTATGAAATCTTATGAGTATGGCATTTTTGAATGATTAAATACATTATTTGATAAAATGTAAACAATTGAAATAAATTGTTTATAAGTTTAAGAAATGATTAAAATATTGTTATAATATTAATGAAATTAGATTATGAGATTATTAAGTGATTGATAACATTTGGTTATTATTGAATATTTGGATAAATTGTATTATAAATGTTTAATATTTATCCTTTATTTCATTTGATTGATTCTTATATCATTGTCATCATCCTCATGCTTATATTGTGTTGAAAGTCATCTTTGGCCGTATTGCATAGATGGACTTCGTATGATTATGACCAGGGATTATTCGGTATAATCATGACTGTAATGTTACAAATGATGTGGAAAAAGTTCTCATTGGCCCGTAGTGCATTGATGGACAGTTTTTGGTATGATTATGGCTATGGATTCTCTTCAGCCAAGGGTGCAAAGATGAATTGTTTTATGGCATAATCATGACCGTTGATGAAAACACGATTATCTTTAGCCGTAGTGCATGGATAATTCGTGGTCGTGATATTAACGAATGTCCTTAGCCGTAGTGCATGGATAATTTAGTGATATGGATTGATTATCGAGCTGAGTCTCAACGATGAGATATAAATTCATGGATGTGATATTAACGAATATCCTTGGCCGTAGTGCAGGGGTGATTCGATGATGTGGATTATTTATTAAGCTGAGTCTCAACGATAAAATATTTATTATACACTTTTAATTCGTAGAAGATAGTAGATATCATGCTCTACTTGACTCTTCTAAAATACAGTTGTATGTCTTTGCCATGTAGTGCAAAGATGAATTGTTAATGAATATCTTTGGCCGTAGTGCAAAGATGAATTTATTAGTATGATTATGAGCAGGAATTCTGATTTGGTATAACTATGATTTTTGATGTTTCAGGTGAAGATAGTTGATGAATATTATTTTCGTCCTGGTTGCGAAGAGGAATTTAGAACCACAATTATGATTATGAGCTATTCATATGATTGTGGACAGGAACTGTTGATTTATTTTATATGGATAAAACATTATTAGTGAACTTTTAACATAGAGAAGATAATAGACCTTATGGTCTATTTGACTCTTCTAATGGATTGCTCGTTCCGCTGTAACTATGGTGAAAAGTTTTATCATCTACCATATGTTCTAAATCTCTGATTTATTATTGATGAAAGCTATTGATAATTTAATTATCTTTAGTCATGATATTCTTTCTTTGGGCTAGTTGTGCTCACCCTTTTCGCTTTCACAATTCCTTTCGTGTAATAAGAGTGTTCTTAGTAAGAGTGTTCTTAAAGGGTCGAGCGGGGATAATGGGGAATAGAACAATTGGTCTCTAGGCATGGAGGTTCTCCCTAAATAGTATAGAAAAGTGTGTTGTATTCTATACATCATTTAGTAGTTATATTTGGTGAATCAAATAGGGTGAGGCAAACCCAACTTTGGAAGGGTGTTTTGCCACCATCATATAAGATGTCTAATGACATACAACCTCGTGTTCTCATAAGACATGGTTGTGCACACCCACTTGCTGAATATATCTATGAGCACTACCTATATGATCTTGGGGTTTATGTGAAATATAATTTTCACTTGGAGACAACATAGATATTTATATGTCAAGAGAATACTCACCATTGGAAAGAAGATGATAGTAATCTTCTTATTTTTCTTTGGGGACTTTTGGGTCAACCAAGGATAATTCTGTGGACATATGATATCTATTATAACCTAGACGCATGGCCTCCCATGTACGAAGGTTTCCTTAAGCACTTCCCAAAGATTTTAATTTCTAAAACAGTTTTTAACTATACTTTTATGTAAAGTATCATTGTAAGGTTGTGGTCGAGGTACCATGAGAGTTACATACATTTGTATTAAAACTCATAGTTAACTGTGGTCGTATTCTATACGATAGCTCAACAGTTGTATAAATGAAGTTGTATTTGAATTTTGTACCATGTATCTGACAACTCAGAATGGGTGATGTATACCTAATTTTGGGGGCGTCACATGATGTATACCTATTTTGGGGGCGTCACAGTTGGTATCAAAGCTTAGGGATATGATCCCTGGCTAAGATGTGAGACTAGAACTAGGAGGGGAGAGATGGGGAATTCCTTTGCTAGTATGACCTACCTAAGTTTTTTTTGGTATTTAATTGGTTGATCATAATATAGGGATAATATGTTACATGTCAATTAACATTTTGTTTTGTGGCAGTATCTGAAAATGACATCTGAGAATGTTGAGAATAGTAATGGAGCACAAGCGACCGTTGATTCACCACATATCAATAATCAGGATAATGTGCATCAGGAAGGCGACAATCCTCATTCAAACAACAACACTGACCAAATGATGAATGATAGAATGTTCAGAGGCTTTATGCAATTCATGCAACAGCAGGCGAGAGCGGCTCCTATCCAAAATATAGGTGGAACACTGGAAACTCTCGGACGGTCACCGCTAAACAGTTCAAGGAGCTGGGACCACCGGAGTTTATTGGAGAGCCAAAACCACTTAAGGCGGAAGTATGGATAAAGCAGATCATCAAGATATTTGATGTCTTGGGATGCTCCGAGGAGCAAAAGGTTCCCTTTGTCGCCTTTATGTTGCGAGGAGAGGCAGATTACTGGTGGGAATCAGTAAAGCGTACTCAACCTGCCGCACTAAAAATGTCTTGGGAGAAGTTCCAAGAACTATTCAACGACAAGTACTTTCCTGAAAGGAGGTGGAGTTCATCAAGTTGGAGCAGAATAATATGACCGTCTCGCAGTATGAAGCTAAGTTTGCCGAGTTGTCCCGGTTTGCGTCCCACTTGGTGGATAATGAAGAGAGAATGGCGTGTATGTTTTTAAGAGGTTTAAAGCCGGAGATACGTCAACATCTTATTTCTCATAAACTGTGTTTGTATTTAGATGTTGTAAATAGGGCTCAGTTAGTGGAGTGCGATAATGAGTCAACGCAACCAAAAGGGACCAGCAGGCAAAATGATAATACCAGTGAGAGCTGTCATCGAAGCAGTGACAACAAGTGTGGAGGGAATCAACATGCCAGAAATGGTAACCACTTCGGTGGTAATCAGGGCCAAAGCAATAAGAATGGATATTTCAAGAAGAGGAGATTCAATAATGATGGAAAGACGTCGGCACCAGCACCCATTGTTAAGGAAGGAGAACGACCACCTATCATATGCTTCAAATGCGGAGGGGAGGGACACATCAGTCCAAACTGCGCAATTTGAAGGTCACCTAGGATGTTATAATTGTGGAAGAGAAGGTCACCTAGCCCAATTTTGTCGTTCACCGAAGACAAGTTCAGCTAGGATGGAGGCACCAAAGGCCGTCCCAGAAAAGTCAAAGTCGGTAGTGCAAGGGAGAGCGTTTGTTATGATCTCCCAGAAAGCAAGGAACCCGAATGAGGTCATCACGGGTAAGCTTATCATAAACTCTAGCGAAGTCTATACTTTATTTGATACCGGTTCTACCCATTCTTTTATTTCTCTTACTTGCGCTCAACGATTAAATTTGACTCCAGAGAAATTAGACTTTGACTTATCTGTGGAAACTTCGTTGGGAGAAACCTTCATTACATCCACTGTTTATAAGTCTTGTTTGGTTCAAATTGGTACCCTCACATTACCTGTCGATCTTATTTCATTGAAAATACTTGCATTTGATATGATTCTAGGGATTGATTGGTTAACTACTCATCATGCTCAAATTGATTATTTTCGCAAGGTTTTTAGCTTTCATATTCCTAATCAACCTATTATGCGAATTCAAGCAACCAAACCATTAAAATCAATCACGGTCATCTCAAGTCATAAAGCTATTCGTTTATTGAAAAATGGATGTCAAGCTTTCTTAGCCCACGTCACAGATCCAAACAAAAATATGTCAGTTTTGAATGATATTTCTATTGTTAATAAATTTCCGACGTATTCCCCTCAAGAACTTCCTCGCCTACCCTCAGAAAGCGTGAAATTGAATTTTGTATCGACCTTGAACCCCAGACAAAACCCATTTCCAAAGCCCCATATCGAATGACTCCTATTGAACTTCGTGAGTTAAAGACCCAACTGCAGGAATTGTTAGACATTGGCTTTATTCATCCTAGTACTTCCCCTTGGGGTGCTCCTGTTCTATTCGTGAAAAAGAAAGATGGGAGTATGCGACTTTGTATTGATTATCAGGAGTTGAATCATGTCACCATCAAAAATAGGTACCTATTGCCACGTATTGATGACCTGTTTGACCAGTTGCAAGGAGCCAAATTCTTTTCAAAGATTGATCTTCGTTCCAGATATCACCAATTGAAGATTAGAACCGATGACATTCCAAAGACGGCTTTCAGAACTCGGTACGGGCATTATGAATTCCTAGTTATGTCCTTTGGATTGACTAATGCTCCTGCTGCCTTCATAGATATGATAAACTGAGTATTCAAAGAATATTTGGATCACTTTGTGGTCGTCTTTATTGATGACATCCTTATTTATTCCAAAAGCCGTAAAGATCATGAGCAACACTTGAGGCTGACACTCCAAAAGCTTGTGAATACAAGCTTTATGCCAAGTTGAAGAAATGTGAGTTCTGGCTTGAGGAAGTAGTATTCCTTGGGCACGTAGTATCAAGTCATGGAATATCAGTTGACCCGGCAAAGATTGAAGCAATTCAAAGTTTGGAGCAACCTAAATCAATGATCAAGACGTAGCTTTTCGGCTTATTTGGTTATTATCGAGATTCGTGGAAGGATTTTCTCGAATAGCTACTCCATTAATTCAAATTTGACTCTAAAAGATACAAAGTTCGATTGGAGCGAAGAATGAGAAGAGTTTTCAAGAACTCAAGAGGAGACTCATTTCAAAGACCTGCTCGACAATACCATCCTGCCTCGGAGGGATTTGTCGTCAAAGTGATGCTTCTTCAAAGGGTTGGGATGTGTTCTCATGCAACATGGGAAAGTCATAGCCTATGCCTCAAGACAACTCAAAGAATATGAGAGGAATTATCCTACTCATGACCTAGAGTTAGCAAAATTTGTTGTCATCGCACTTAAAATTTGGAGGCATTACTTGTATGGGGAGAAGGTGGAGATCTTTACGGATCATAAAAGCCTCAAATATTTCTTCACTCAAAAGGAACTCAACATGCGACAACGACGTTGGCTTGAACTATTGAAAGATTATGATCATACCATCCAATACCATCTCGAAAAGCGAACGTGGTAGCGCATTGAGTAGAAGATCATATGCAAGCACGAAAAGCGATATTGTCAACACAAAGTCCCATTTTGTGTGACTTGCAAAGGATGGAGATAGAGTTAAAGACTCAGGACCCATGTGTGATGATGGCGAATATGACAGTAACCGACTTTAATTGATAAAGTTAAAGCCGCTCAAGCTGCTGCACTGGAGCCGATGCGCGTATGAGGAAGAAAGTGCAAGAAGGTGCTACGCTGGGAAGCAAGAATCAATGAAGAAGGAATACTTGAGTCAACTCTGCACTTTGTGTTCTAACGACCCGATTTAAAGTATAAAATCATAATGGAGGCGCATAACACACCGCTTGCGATCCATCTGGGAGTACCAAAATGTATCATGATATTAAATCATACATTTTGGTGGAGAGCAATAAGAGAGAGATATCATTGTTTATCTCAAGGTGTCTAACTTGTCAACGAAGTTAAAGCGAGAATCAAGTACCAAAAGGTCCATTGCAACCACTTGAAATTCCGTAATGGAAGTGGGAGCACATTACCATGGATTTTGCACGGTCTTCCTAAGGTTTCTCAAGGTATAGATGCGATTTGGGTCATTGTTGATAGATTGACCAAGTCCGCTCATTTCACCGATACGAGAAACTTATACACTTGAACGCCTTGCTCAGATATACATAAACGAGATTGTAAGATCGCATGGTATGCCAAGATCCATAGTTTTCGATCGAGACCCAAGATTTACTTCACGATTTTGGGTTAGTTTTGCAGAAAGCTATGGGCACAGATTTACGATTTAGTTTGACATATCATCCTTAGATTTGGACGGACAATCGGAGAGGACTATTCAAACTCTTGAAGATCTATTAAGACTCGTGTCCTTGATTTTAAGGGAAGTTGGGACAAGTTCTTACCATTGGTGGAGTTTTCCTACAACAACAGCTTATCAAGCAAGTATTCGCATGGCTCCATTCGAGGCGTTGTGTGGAAGAAAGTGTCGTTCTCCAAAGATCTTTAGGATGAGGTGGGTGAAGCAACGTTGTTGGGACCGTGAGTTGATACGTATGACTACTTAAAAAGATTCAAACAATCCGACAACGATAAAAACCTCATAAGATCGATTAAAAGAGTTATGCCGATCTTCATCGAAAGGACGTGGAATTCGATATTGGAGATCATGTGTTGTTACGTGTTGCTCCATGGAAAGGAGTTACGAGATTTGGAAAGAGAGGAAAGCTCAATCCTCGATTTATCGGCCCATTTTTAATCCTCGATCAGAGTAGGAACTGTGGCTTATAGACTTGCTTTACCGCCAAATATGTCTCGTGTTCATAACGTTTTTCACATATCCATGTTACGTAAATATGTGGAAGACCCGAACCACATTATTGAATTAGAACCGGACGAAATAGCGGAAAATTTGACGTATGAAGAGGTTCCTGTTCAAATCTTGGATAAGAAGGAACATTTCTACGCTCCAAGGTTATACCTCAAGTCAAAGTTTTGTGGAGAAACCACAATGTTGAGGAAATGACTTGAGAGTTAGAATCTGAAATGAAATCAAGGTATCCTTACCTCTTCGACATACCGTGTATCGTATCCTAATTTCGAGGGCTAAATTTCATAAGAAGGGAGGTTGTAAGACCCCAACTTTTATAAATAAAGATGAATTTTCTATAAATATCATTTTTGAATATTATGGAATGAATTTGATATAATGTTATAGTTGTGGGTAATATTTTTAAATTTTGCAAAGTACGCAAGTTGTTATATAATATTCGATTGGCTTGGGGAATATTCGTTTTTTAACAGGAATATTCGCATAACCAAGACAATCATTGGTGGACCTCACAACGGAATTATTGTCGGATCGAGAAAACGATAAAAATACTTTATGAAAATAACGGCGAAGTTTTACCGTTAATCGCTGAAACACCCAAGTGTTAAAAGTACAAGAATACTGCCAGTAGTTGCACAAAGAGTAATACACGATATTGATTATTGATGCTTATGTGATAAGTCACTCGCTTTTGTTTTATTGGTATTATTAATTTAATAAAATGAAAAACTTTTAAATAAAAATGTAATACTTTTATAAAGTTATTCGTTTTAATAGGCTAATAGTAAAACCTTTTTATATAAAATGTAATACTTTTATAAAGTTATCTATTTTATTAGACAATAATTAGAATATATTATATTTTATTATGCATAGTGTTTGTATAGTGTTCATGATAGTGTTTACATAGTAAAATCTTTTATAAAGTTATTCGATTTATTAGATTATAAATAGAATATATTATATTTTATTTAAAAGATTTTGCTTTAAATATGGACCGTCAGATTAAAGTAAATCAACTGGACCGTTCATGAGTTAGTTACTATGCAATCCATTTTTCTATAAATAGAAGCTCATTCCTTCATTATTTCTTACTTAATTCAATTGAAACTAGAGAGAGAAATTATAGAGAAGTTTATAGAAAAGTATTCTCGCTCCTTCCCTACTCTTATATTCAGTTTCTTTTACTAGTAAGGGATATTATTTGTTGTACTCGTTAGGGGTATTCCTTCTTTCTTATTGGTGAAATTCTTTTGTTATTCCATTCTTTATTATTCATTGGAATAACTTGTATACTGTGGATACCCTATACTTGGTGAAATTCTTCTTTATTCCATTATTTATTATTTCATTGGAACATCCGTCTATGTGTTTTACTGGGACTGGTTCCATTCTTTATTATTCATTGTTGAATATCCTGCGTGTGTATTATTACGGGACTGGGTTCCATTCTTTATTATTATTCATTGGAATATATCTATGCATGCGTTTTTATTATTCGTTGGACATGGTTCCGTTATTTATTACATTGGAATAACTTTATTCTGTCTTGAATAATCTATCGCATACCGGTGATTTCTTTTGTTATTCCATTCTTTATTATACTCAAATAAGTTAAAACTTTGACTTCTATACTCCATGAAATTAGTGGAATATTCTTGATATTTGCGCTTCATCCAATATCTTTTTATGGAAATATTCTTCTGAGCATTCTTGAATTTAACTCTACAAAGAAGTATCATGTTGACAATTTGGACGTTATTAGTTCCTGGATAAATTAATCCTTGAACTTGTTTTATTGAATTCTTATATCATTGTCATCATCCTCATGTTGATATTATGTTGAAAGTCATTTATGGCCTGTAGTGCATAGATGGACTTGGTATGATTATAACCAGGGATTATTCGATGTAATCATGACCGTAATGTTACAAATGATGTGGAAAAAGTCCTCATTGACCCGTAATGCATTGATGGACAGTTGTTGGCATGATTATGACCATTGATGAATACAAGAATATCCTTGGCTGTGGTGCATGGATAATTTGTGGTTGTGATACTAATGAATATCCTCGTCAGTAGTGGAGGATGATGATGCGGATTATTTATTGCTTCGAGTCTCGCCGATAAAAGTCATGAAAAACCTTTTAAATCATAGAAGATAGTAGATTTTATTCTCTACTTGACTCTTCTAATGGATTGCTTGTTTCACCGCAGCAGATTAAACTTGATGTTTGTTATATTTTATCGGGCTTAACATCGCTGAAGGCTAATGATAATTTATTTTGCATTATCTTAGTCATAATATTTCTTCTTGGGCTAGTTGAGCTCACCCTTTCTTTCACCGTTATTCTTCTTGTGAAATGAGAATATAGCCGGGACGAAGTCTGGGAACCTGAGTGATGGACCAGATGATAGTATTAGTAGTCCCTCACTATTCTCGTTAAATAGTGTGACAATAAATGTAATGAGAACTTATTTCGAGAGTGGATATTGTCTAGAAGATGTGATTTGTATTAAAACTCACACTCTCTTGTTGTATATTAAAGATTGTATTTGTATTTCGTACCATGTATTTGGCGCACTCGTAGAATAGGTGATGTATACTTATTTTGGGGCGCTCACGAAATGGTTTCTTCCATCTGAAATATTTTGTGGTCTCTTTGAAATAGTAATTTCAGGATGCGGAAATGTAATCCGGTTTACTGAAATGATATTTCAGTTTACTGAAAGGTTATCTTTGCTTACTAAAATAACATATAAAGGGAAAACTTATAAGTATAAGTTATATGTGATGAAAAGATTATCAAAGTATAATGATAATACTAAGACTAATGTGTAATGTCTAATACTTAACTTTGTGAGTGAATGTTAGACAAGTTAATATAAGATGATGAGATTATAAGTAAGTAAATGAATAGGATGTTAAGATTATCTAATATTTGACTATGTGATTAAATGTTAGATAATATTATGGAATAAGGTATGATATGCTAATTGAAAGATCAATCCTATACCTGATAGGTCTTTTCAATAAAGAGAATAAATTACATTGCGTAGCGGTAATCGACTATGCAGGCAAGTTTCCTTAACTCAAACTCGAGTTATATTACAAAGCATGTTAGTGAATGATTATTGATAATTATTCACGTCTAAACTGATTATTGATTCGCACTTAGTGCATGTTGCATATGTTCATCAGGTATGAATGGTTGATCACCTTCATTACCCTAAGGTTCAGATAAAGTAATTCCTGGTCCTTGTTGACTTTAAACGTTATTGATTTAGTCATTCAATTATTGACATCTTGATTCATGTTCCTTCACAATTATTAAATTATTGAAAACATGAAAGCTTATTATTCTTTCAATCATGATATATCTTTATTGAATTTAAACTTGTTAGGCAAAGTAGTTGCTCACCCTTGCTATATCATGATAATAATTTTAGATAAAGGCGAGAAAGACAGTGAGAAAAGCAAAATACAGTAATAGATTGTTATAAGAATAACTATTTAGATATCTTATTGTAAACCTTTGTAATTTTGAAGGTATGTATTCAGTTAAGGTTAATAAACCTGGAAAAATATTATTGAATTATGTAAAATAAACAATATATGTTTATTTGTTCCGCATTAGATGATAGAATATGTATGATGATGAAGTACCGTAACGTACCGAGTCCGAGGTTCTTGGGACCCGAATTTGGGGACGTCACAATTGGTATCGAAGCCGTAGGTTATAAACCATAGGTATGGGTACCTTAGGCTATTGTGACAACCGAGATTTTTTAATTTAATTTTAATATTTATTGGATTGAATAAATATTTTTGATGATTTAATTATTAGATTAAATAATTAATTGATGAAATTGTGGTAGATTAATTTAATTATATGTGTTACATTTATTAAATTGATGTGGAGAATTTTATTATTCGATGTATGTAATTATGTGAGCTTATTATATTAAATGAAATATTTAATAAGCATAATATTATTTTAATAATTAATTAGAGATTTAATAATTTAATATAATTAATTAATGAGAAAATTAATTATATGATTACGTGAATTTATGAGAAATTATCATATTTTATTTAAGTTAAAATTAAATAAGATATTTGAAATGGGTGTGACATTATTTTAACTATATGATAAAAGGTTTTATTAAAATAAAAGTTTTGAACCTAGTTTCATGCTAGCCAAATGAGGCCTTAGAGGAGTCAAAGCGGTTAAGCCACTTAATGGAATAACCGACCTCAACTCTGCGTATAAAGGCTCAGTTGAGTTTAACTTACGTATTCTTCATTTGAATTAATTGAGAGCCAGAGAGATTTCAGAGAGAGTTTGAGAAATCTTTAAGAAAGATTAGAGGGTAATTGTCATCCTTTTCATCTACGCTTGGGTAATTCTCTTCAACCCAAATGTTTATTTTACATCTTTTAAAGTTTTCACGAATATGGCTTTCATTCTTTCTGTGAATCTCTGTAAAATGGGAAAATGGTATGATTATGGGTTATGTATATGTTAAAATATATCATATCGTATTTGATTATATATATATATTGTATAAACCATATCATCTGTTTCATGAAAATACATCGTATATGATTGCTTCAAAATTACAGAGTATGGGTTATGGCCATATGGCCCTTATACGTAACTTTAATATGTCAACCATTAATTTTTCTACAAAATTTCCACTTATATGTGATTATGCATGATAAAACGAATAAAACGAAATTTGAATGGTTGGATTTGGTTTTATAACGAATCTGTGGCGTTGAATTTTAGGAATTTATGTTCAACACTTCAAGAACATCAAGAACAGTACAATTTACGTAATTTAATTCTGTGATTATGTGTTTTAATGGGTTAAAATCACTCTATAAATGTTGGGTATCGATTATATATGAATTCTAACATGTGGGTATGTTTAATTTGGAGAATTAATGATCATGTAGTGTTTAATTCGCTGAGCTCTGTGTTCTTCGCGAGCTGGGAATCAAATTTCGGAGTCGCGTCGCAAGTGCTAACTCGTAATCGATGTCATGTACTTGTGGCAAATGCCAAGTACCAAAAGCAATACAATGGTATGTCGCAAAAGCCAAGACCCAAAGACAAAAGTGGCGCCGCTTAGCAGAATGTCCAGAAAATGTTTTTTAAGTATTCAAGTATAGAAATGTGATAGTAACTTAGTCTAATGAATATAAAAACTTGTTAGACATATAATGAGGTGTTGAAATAAATTCTTAACACGTCCATAACACAATTACGTGTGAATTGAATGATCGAATGCATAGTTAGCTTATTGTTCGTGAAATCTAATTTTTGAGGATAAATGTAGTAATTGACTAAGTATAGTCATGAATTCGAGTTAGACAAAAGAATAAACTTATGATGTTTAGTACGTTATAATTGACTAGTATTGTGAACGTAAATGATATGTAGGATTTAATCAAGGAACGAGTTTAATTAAAGTGTAATCTACGCACGAGGCAAGTTTCCTACCCCTACTTGTTATCATTGTTCAAGTTTATTATTTACCTTGAGTAAATTCTCATTACTATTATTCAAGTTTGAATTGTTATATTAAAGATTTATTATCCTTTCAAAGTATGAATTTGTTATACAATATTTGTTCTATTGTATACTTCTAGAGATTATTATTCAATTTGAATATCATTATTGTTGAACCTTGTTAGACTAGTGAACCTTATTGATTTGACTAGTCCATAGTTGATGAACGTTCTAAATTTCAGAACCCTTATTGAATTATCCAAACCAAACTTCTTTTGGTGCGGACTTGAATATCAAACTGAGATGAACAACCCTGCAAAGGGATTTACTTATGCGTTAAGCGTTAAGATATTGTGCAAGTAGATGATACAAAGGGTGATCCCCTAAGTACGAGAAGAAGAGTCCATAGTCATATGACTGTTAAAGGTTTCAAGTATAACCCTTAATAACCTAGGACATAATTCAAGGTCTTATGACCCTCAGAAATCTTTTGATTCTTGTTATCCATTCTTGATTCAAAAATTGAGCTTTTATTTCAGAAGTCTTTGATTTATTCGCATGTTATTATTTTATTATTATATTGTTATACTTGTGGGCAATCGTGCTCACTCTTGCGTAATAATAACATTGCGCTTAAGAACTAAATAGCGCATTTAACCTTCCACTAGTAAAGGCAAGGGCAAGCTTAGCAAGTAATGAAGATTGATTATTTATGTGGTTATGTAATGATATTTAGAATTGATGTTACTTAAGACTTATTTGTTTATGTTTCCGTACAGATGATTTAAGGTTAGAGTAACCTGGGATTTATTTATTATGTAGTTGATGTAACCCCATAAGGGGAGATTTATTATTATTTCTATCTATTGCATGGTTTGCATTTATTTATGGGTTGATAGATGGATGATGTTTGTACAGTGAACACCAAATCCTATGGAAATGGAAGTACAGTACCAGATTTGGGGGTGTCACAGTTGGTATCAAAGTCAGAGGTTATGAACCTTAGGTGGGGAACAACCTTAGGTAGTAGCCTTATAGAAAGAACATAGTGATGGAAAACTCTTATCGAGTTCTAGGAAATGAATTTTTGTAATTCATTGAAGATAATAAAAGACTTTATGTGCTTATGTGTTAAATTATGTGCTCACTAGTACGACTTAGTATCTAAAACTCGAAATTTTGTTGTCAAAATGTCGGACGTTGGAGGAACTAGTCGAGCAGGGGAGGAGGAACCCTGAGTACCTACAGTACCTACAGAGGAGGAGCCCAGAGACATTCATGTCATTAGGGAACAGTTGGTACAGAGGGAGTCATCTCCATTGATCATCGTTGTTGGTCAAGAGCATGAACCTGAGACTGATCCTGAGGAGGAATTTGAGGAGGAAGAGGAGTTTCCACAGCACTCCATTGATGCTGAGATGTACAACGTGTTATACGACCGTAACGTAACGTGGAGTTCTGAGATGAGGTCTGAGATTTGACCGAAAGGCGATTATTATTGATTACTCTCGAGGAAAAGGAGAGGGAGATTTCGACTCTTCACTCACGACTGGGAAATGTAGAATGGGATTTGGTCCATGAGAAGGGTCAAACCGAAGATAAGACCGCAGAGATAGAAAAGTTGAAGAAGGAACTGAAGGAAAACTCTGAAAGGCTGATCATAGCAGAGGAAGGCTGGGTGAGAGAGTCACGTCGTGTTGATCTTGCGGAAGAGGATGGTCGTGCAAAGAAGGCAAAGCTTGGAGAGACATACTCTACACTTAATCATGCAATGGATGAGGCCCAGGATCGAGTTTTGAGGTACCCCATCCAGTTCGAAGGACTTCCATCGTACATGCTGGATCGCAGGAAGATGTCTTGTATCATGGAAGAGGAGCGTAGCGAGGCTATTCAGCGCCTTGACAGACAGTGATAGAATTTGTTTAATTATGTGAAAGACTTAACTAGTTTTATATGTAAATTCCGATGTGTTTATGAACGAAGGAATATGTTAATATTTTAAATCCTGTAGATTCTTTATCTCAGGATAGATGATGTAAATAGCAGTAATGCTATCGTTTGAGGTTAAAACTTTTAGTTTGAATGAATATATATCAAGTTGTTTGAGATGATGTGTTATATAAGTATGTTAAATTGTTGAGTAATGTCTTAACTATTTAGAGAAATAAACAAAGATCTAATAAGCATATATTTTAACAGAATTATGCCGCCAAGAAGAAGACAACAACGTCAACCAGCTCAGGAAGAGTCTACGAATAACAACAATAATGCCAATGCTAATCCCATTCAGCAATTGGTTAACTTGCTAGCTGGAGCAATGAATAATCAACCTCAAGCTCTACCAAATACTACATTTAAGGATTTCAAGGCAGTGGGACCACCAGAGTTTAAAGGTTCCATGAACCCGATCGAGGCTCAAACGTGGGTTATGGAAATGGAGAAGGTTTTCGATGTTGCTAGGGTTAGAGAAGACCAGAAGACCGCTTTTGCAATGTTTATGCTGAAGTCTGAAGCTAGCTATTGGTGGCAAACAAACAAAGTTCGTGGAGGTGAAGGTGTAATTACTTGGGAGAGATTTAAAGAGATGTTCTTCGAGATGTATTTCCCACCATTTCAGTGAGAACCAGATGGAGGTTCAATTTCTGGAATTGAAGCAGGGAAATATGAGCGTACCTGATTATGCGGATAGATTCAATGAGTTGGCAAGGTTCGCCCCGTATCAATTACACACGGATGAAAAGCCAGAAGATTCGAACAAGGACTAAAGCCCTGGGTATATAGTAAAGTATCAATGTTTCAGATAAACACTTTTGCTGGAGTACTAGAAAAAGGCCATCCTCGCTGAAGGTGGAAGTGATGCGGTGACCAAGTATAATCAAGAGCAGAAGAAGAAGAAGAGTGAGAATGAAGGTAATAATAAGACTGGTGGGAGTAGCACTGGGGGTAGTCATAATCAGAAGAGGAATTGGACGGATAACTCGTCAGCTGGAAGTCAACAAGGAGGGCAGAAGAAGAAGATCGAAGTGTGCTCAAGCTGTGGAAAAGGTCATTTGGGAGTTTGCATGAAAGGGAAGCGACTGTGCTACAATTGTGGTCAGGAAGGCCACATAGCACCAAACTGTCCAAACCCAAAGAAGAGTGCTTGTTTCACTTGTGGTTCGAAGGACCATATGGCAAGAGACTGTCCTAAGAAGGGATCGAGAGGGTCGGGATCGAGGGAAACCGGGAAATAACGGTGGAAATGCCTTAACTATCAGGACCAACTGCAAGAATAAACCGACCAACCGCCGGGACTTTCAACACGACGGCGGTGGGGATGCGATTCAATCTCGTGATGTGGTGTCGGTATCATTCCGATCAATGAAATTAATGCTTATGTTTTATTTAATTTCGGCGCTACTTGTTCATTTATATCCGATGACTTTGCTAAGAATTTAGAATTGCCTAAGGATGAATTGGATTACCCCATGAACATAGAAATTGCGAATAGAGAAATAATCGCTGTTAAGTACGTGCATAAGAACTGTAGAGTGGATATTAAGGTTAATATCACGAACGTAGATCTTATCCCTATTCGACTTGGGGAATTTGATGTTATTTTGGGTATGGATTGGTTATCCAATTATGGGGCGATAATTGACTGCCAGAAGAAGCGTATTAACCTTATGACTCCGTCAAAGGTTGTGTTTTATGGTAGCAAGTCGCCTAGAGAAGCGAGTTGTCTGACGATTATGCAGGCCAGGAGGTTGTTAAGGCAAGGCTGTGTAGGATATCTAGCTTACATAGTCGATAGTCGTAAAGAGAATCCGAAAATAGATGAGATACCAGTAGTGAGAGATTTCGCAGACGTATTTCCGGATGATTTTCTGGGACTTCCTCCAGATAGAGCAGTTGAATTCGTGATCGATTTGGCTCAAGTAACGACTCCAATATCGAAGGCACCGTACCGAATGGCACAGGTAGAGATGAAAGAACTGATGGTCCAACTACAAGAATTACTGGACAAGAAGTATATTCAACTAAGCGTATCGCCGTGGGGAGCGCCGGTTTTATTTGTAAAGAAGAAGGATGGGACAATGCGGCTCTGCATAGACTATAGAAAACTGAATAAGGTCACGATCAAGAATAGATATCCATTACCGCGAATCGATGACTTGTTTGATCAGTTAAAGGGAGCAAGATATTTTTCCAAGATAGACTTGAGAAGCGGTTCTCATCAACTGAAGGTGAGACCAGAGGATGTACCGAAGATAGCGTTTAGAACACGATATGGTCACTATGAATTTTTGGTAATGTCGTTTAGTCTTACGAATGCTCCTGCAGTATTTATGGGACTAATGAATGGTGTGTTCAAGCCGTTTTTGGACAAGTTCATAGTGGTATTTATAGATGACATTTTGGTATATTCGAAAACCAAGGAAGAACATGAAGAACATTTGAGATTAACATTGGAAGTATTGAGAAGGGAGAAGTTGTATGCCAAGTTTTCAAAATGTGAATTCTGGATCGAAAGGGTAAAATTTCTTGGACATGTGATTGATAGAAACGGAATTTCGGTGGATCCCTCCAAAGTTGAAGCTGTAATTAATTGGGATCAGCCGAAGACACCGTTGGAAGTAAGAAGTTTTCTTGGATTAGCGGGTTATTACAGAAGATTTATTCAGGATTTTTCCAAGATCGCAACTCTGTTGACGAATTTGACTAGGAAATCAGTGAAATTTATTTGAACGGAGAAGTGTGAGGAAAGCTTTCAAGAATTAAAGAAGATGTTAAGTTTAGCACCGGTGTTATCTCTTCCAGATGACACAAGAAATTTTGTTGTTTATAGTGATGCGTCGCATAAAGGACTTGGCTGTGTGCTGATGCAAAACGACAAAGTCATTGCGTATGCATCACGATAATTGAAGGATTACGAAAAGGGATATCCAACCCACGACTTGGAGTTAGCTGCAGTTGTTTTTGCTTTGAAAATTTGGAGGCACTATCTCTACGGGGAGAAGTGTGAAATATATACGGACCACAAAAGTCTCGAAATATATTTTCACGCTGTGAAGGACTTGAATATCGCGCCAAAGAAGGTGGTTGGAGTTAATTAAGGACTACGATCGTGAGATTTTATACCATCCGTAAAGCAAATGTGGTTGCTTAGATGCCTTAAGTAGAAAGGGTCGTGAGAAATTGATGATGTTGACTGCTCAGGAGGAGCTAATTACAGAAATGGAGAAACTGGAGTTGGAAGTGAAGTATCCAATGGATATTGATAAGAAGCTATTTCAGATGCAATCTGGTACAACTCTACTAGATAAAGTAAAGGAGGCTCAGCTTCAGGACGAAGAATGTAAAAAGGTGACAAAGAAGATATCTGAAGGAACTGAACTAAGATTCAAGCTGATAAGGAGGGAATACTGAGATTCGAGAGTAGAATTTGGGTACCACCAGTCACAGAGATTAAGGAAGACATTTTGAGCGAGGCTCATAGTTCACGATATTCGATTCACCCTGGTAGTACCAAGATGTATCAAGATCTTCAACAACATTTTCGGTGGCCGAATTTGAAACGTGATGTTGCAGAATGTGTTGCCAAGTGTCTGACCTGTCAGAAAGTGAAAGCAGAACATCAGAGACCGAGTGGATTGTTACAACCGTTGGAGATCCCAGAATGGAAATGGGAACATATTACAATGGACTTCGTGGTTGACCTTCTGACGACTCAGAAAGGCTACGACGCAGTATGGGTTGTTGTTGACCGATTGACAAAATCCGCACACTTCCTTCCGATCAAAATCAAATTCAACTTAGATCAGTTGGCAAGGTTATATGTGAAAGAGATTGTTTCGAGGCACAGAGTGCCGGTGTCAATTGTTTCTGATAGAGATCCGCGCTTTACATCAAATTTTTGGAAACGTCTACAGGAATGCATGGGAACGCAATTGCGAATGAGTACAGCATACCACCCTTAAACAGACGGACAGAATGAGAGAATGATTCAGACATTAGAAGATATGCTAAGAGCCTGTGTGATGGACTTTAAAGGAAATTGGGATGATCACCTACCGTTAGTAGAGTTCGGCTACAACAACAGTTACTATGCTAGTATTGGCATGTCGCCTTATGAAGCGTTATATGGCAGAAAGTGCAGAACTCCACTTTATTGGGATGAAGTTGGCGAAAGACAATTACTAGGCCCAGAATTGGTACAGCAGACAACCGAAATAGTCAAAGTAATCTGAGCACGACTGGTAGCAGCTCAAGATAGACAGAAGAAATACGCTGATCCACACCGTAAGGATATCGAATTTGAATCAGGTAGTTATGTTTTCTTGAAGGTCTCTCCCTGGAAAGGGAAGATCAGGTTCGGAAAGAAAGGAAAATTAAGCCCAAGATTCATTGGACCATTTGAAGTACTTCGAAGAATCGGAGAAGTCGCGTACGAGGTAGCCTTACCTCCAGCACTCGAGAATGTCCACAACGTCTTCCATGTTTCTGTGTTATAACCCTACAAAGTCGATTACAAGCATGTAATTGAATATGAACCCCTACATTTCGACAAAGACTTATCTTATGAAGAAATACCTGTTCAAATTATCGACCGAAAAGAACAAGTTCTGAGAAATAAAGTAATATCTTCTGTTAAGGTAATTTGGAGGAACCACATGTTGAAGAAGCTATACGGGAACTCGAAGAGAGAATATGATGAAGAATTATCCTCATTTATTTACTTAGATTGTTATAAGCGATTCTAGGGATAGAATCTTTGTAGGGGGGGGGGGGGGGAGAATGTAACGGGACGAATTGTTTGAGTTGTGATTCTGGGGACAAAATCCTTTTAAGAGGAGAAAGATGTGAGAACCGAGATTTTGTAATTTAATTTTAATATTTATTGGATTGAATAAATATTTTCGATGATTTAATTATTAGATTAAATAATTAATTGATAAAATTGTGGTCGATTAATTTAATTATATGTGTTACATTTATTAAATTGATGTGGAGAATTTAATTATTCGATGTATGTAATTATGTGAGCTTATTATATTAAATGAAATATTTAATAAACATAATGTTATTTTAATAATTAATTAGAGATTTAATAATATAATATAATTAATTAATGAGAAAATTAATTATATGATTATGTGAATTTATGAGAAATTATCATATTTTATTTAAGTTAAAATTAAATAAGATATTTGAAATGGGTGTGACATTATTTTAACTATATGATAAAAGGTTTTATTAAAATAAAGAGTTTTGAACCTAGTTTGCTAGCCAAATGAGGCCTTAGGAGGAGTTGGGGGCAGTTAAACCACGAATGGAATAACTGATCTCAACTCTGCGCATAAAGGCTCAGTTGAGTTTAACTTACGTATTCTTCATTTGAATTAATTGAGAGCCAGAGAGATTTCAGAGAGAGTTTGAGAAATCTTTGAGAAAGATTAGAGGGTAATTGTCATCCTTTTCATCTACGCTTGGGTAATTCTCTTCAACCCAAATGTTTATTTTACGTCTTTTAAAGTTTTCACGAATATGGCTTTCATTCTTTCTGTGAATCTCTGTAAAATGGGAAAATGGTATGATTATGTGTGACGCCCCCAAAATAGGTCCATTCAATCCAACCCATTCTGAGTCGCCAAATACATGGTACAGAAATAACTACAACTTTATTATTACAACATATAAACTGTGAGTTTAAATACAGATATTGCCATCTAGACAATATCCATACGCAAATAAATCTCCATCATAATTATTGATACATTATTTTACAAAAATGGTGAGGACTATTAAACAACTCTGTCTAGAACCTTCATTCCATACCCCACTAGTACTCGCTACATTCTCGTCTCGAGATGAAAAATGGAACAAAAGGAAAAGGGTGAGCTCAACTAGCCCAAGTAAAAGAATATTATGACTAAGATAATATACAACAAATTATCGTTAGTCTTCAACAGGAAAAATCTAATAGAATACAATAGACAATAAGTTTTAAATCAATATTCGCAATGAAATAATAATTCATTAGAAGAGTTAAGTAGAGAATGCAAACTACTATCTTCTATATATAAATTTAAAAGTTCATCATCGATATTTTATCCCCGTAACATCAATCAATATATATCGAATCAAATATTCATCTTTGCACTACATGAGCCAAAGATATTAATCGATCCATCATGTTCATCTTAACATCTGCTCATCTTTGCACTACGGGCCAAAGATATTCATCAAGAAATCATTCATCTTTGCACTACAGGCCAAAGATATTCAGTAATATCATCATTTAGGACTGAGGATAATGAAAAATATTTTAAAGGAAACGAATCCAGTGAAACAAAAGAATAAATATTAAGGATTCGTATTTTAAACAATCCAAGTTCAAAAATACTTCATAAGTAATCAGAGTGGAGTAAAATTCAAGAATGATCAAAACATGGATACAATCAAAGCTAGTATCCATAATAGATATTTTGGACAAAAAGAAGAAATTTCATTTTTCGGTGAATAGTGCCGTATTCGTGAATAGTGCCGTATATGTGAATAGTGTCGTATACGTAAATAGTAACTTCAACACCAAAAGATAGAAATTTCACAAAAAAAACATCTTCACGCTTCGTGAATAATACTCGTGAATAGTAACTCGTGAATAGTAACTCATGAATAGTAACTCGTGAATAGTAACTCATGAATAGTAACCTCGACATGAAAAAGTTCCAAATTTGATAAAAATTTCCAACCAATATTTCGGCATAATGATATTGAAGAAATAATATCATTTTCGAATAAAATAACACCCCTTACCTCGAAAGACAGTACTTCTAGTTGAAACACCGGATATAGGCTATGACTTGAACTTGCACCGTATAACAATACTCAAAGTATACTCAAAATACTCACAAGAATACGATAATATATAGAGAGAAAACTTGCCGTGTAATTTTCAATTCTAACCTAAGCACCCTATTTATAGGAAAATGCTTAGAACACCAAAGTAGAAAATTAATAAATTAATATTATTTATATTACAAATTCTCTACGCACATTTTGACAACTAATTTCAGCTTATCTTACACATGCTAGGGCTTCCCACAAAACAAAAAAACGTTTTTCCTATTTTAAATATTTTAAACTTTCAAAATCAATTATTTTGACTTGAACTTCAATAATTCATAATAAATAGCCTTTTATCAGAAAAAAATTGAATCTCGCTAATTTTTATAGGAAATTCAATTCTCTACAACTTTGCAGAAGAAAGTTTTCCAAATTCAAAATGTAAATTAACCAAATCCACAAAGCAAGCGATTTTACAAGCTATAATCAAATTTTCACCAAGAAATGGGGTCCACCGACACACAAAACATGTGTTAATCATTTAATGCCACAAAAATACTCTTCCTCCTCATATACTCACATATCCCATATTCATTATAAAAATATCACCGTTAATATATTATTAAAATAATATATTTAAAAGAATTATTTTATCGAAAAAGATAAAATATTAATTTTCAACAATTGTCACATTAAAATTTTTCTCCATCTATATCCACATAAAATCAATATTTTCCTCATCATATAAATCAATAATTAATTATTCACAAATAATATTACTGTAATCACAAGAATGGCAACTGTGTCGTTCCCAGAAAGAGGGGCTTTTCAATAAGGATCTCTCCTTACCGGGCGCGCAATTAGGTGACCAAACCTCTCCTTAAGATGTAACTTTCTAGACATAGCCAATAATGTTATCCAATAATATTATTAGGATAATATGAATTATCATTCGATAATGGAAAATACCGTGTAATAACAATTTATTGAAACAACGGTAATATAAAATATCAATGCAAAGAATTATTGAATCAATAAAATAAAATCTTTGATAAGTAATTATCGTAATAATTATTGAGTAGTGCCTTCACGTAAGAATCAATAATTGGTGCAATACCGGTGCTACTCGTTCAATAACGCGTATTAGTGTGTTTTTAACCAGGGTATTCCAACAAGATAATTCAGTAATAACTACATAGTTATTTATAAACAACTTATATTTGTCGCTTTTCTTCATCCAATCGCTTTCAGATTTATGGGGCCCATAAAAGACTGTCTTAGTCGTGCATTTAATATTCCCGACAAGATTTAATATTCCACGACCAAACGAATATTCCCCGACAATAATGAATATTTTATAACCACTTGCTCATTCGAAATATTTGCGTATTTTACCCATAACTATCCACATTAATCAAATCAACCCTTACTATTTCAAAATAATAAATAGAGTAAAATAAATTTTATTTATTAATAATTTGTGGTCTTACATTATGGGTTATGTATATGTTAAAATATATCATATCGTATTTGATTATATATATTGTATAAACCATATCATCTGTTTCATGAAAATACATCGTATATGATTGCTTCAAAATTACAGAGTATGGGTTATGGCCATATGGCCCTTATACGTAACTTTAATATGTCAACCATAAATTTTCTACAAAATTTGCACTTATATGTGATTATGCATGATAAAACGAACAAAACAAAATTTGAATGGTCGGATTTGGTTTTATAACGAATTCCTGGCGTTGAATTTTAGGAATTTATGTTTAACACTTTAAGAACATCAAGAACATTTTAAATAAATAAAACCATTTTAAAACTATTTATTTAATATAATTATTAAATAAACTTAATATCATTTATTATTAAATTAATATCATTAATATTAAATTATTAATGAAATTATCCTTTAAATATTAAAAGTTATATTTAATAACTTAAAATATCTTTAAACACTTTATTTTCATTTTAAATGATTTTATAATATTAAAATCATTTTTAAACCAATATATTTAATATAATTATTAAATAATTCTAATATCATTAATAGTAAATAATTAATGAAATATACCTTTAAATATAGAAAGTTTTATTTTATAACTTAAAATATTTTTAAACTATTTATTTTCATTTAAAATAATTTTCTATAATTTTAAATCATTAATTCTATTTTCATAATTTATTTAATTTATTAAATAAATAGCTTAATTATCATTAATATTAATTAATTAATGAAATTCATCACAAAACATTAAAAGTTATCAAAAAATAACTTAAATTATTTTCTTATACCATAATATAATTTTAAATAATTTTTCATGTATTAAAATCATTTTTAAATAATTTAATTAATATTATAATTAAATAAATTAAATACTTTTAATATTCCAAAAATATTAAATATTTATGAAATATATTTAAAATAATTAAAATATAATTTTTGGACCTTAAAATAATTTTTAATAATTTATTTTGTATTTTTTATAATTTAAAACTATTTTTTTCTATTTATTTAATAAAAATATAATTTTTATATAGAAACTGTCGCTAAAGACCACCTATAGTGACATAACTGTCGCTATAGGTGTTCTTCATGTTCTTCATGCAAACCCAGATCTTCATACACAGCTTCGAGGGTACCACTTTGACCGGTTGTAAATCTTTGGTTATCCGGATTCTGGGCTTGCTAATGTTTTATTATTGTAGTATAGTTGTAACACTAGCATTAACAATTAATGTCATGGCCATAACACAACAAATCAAAGAGTTATAAGCCCTCAAATCGCTTGTCAGAGCTGTTCTTCATTTCTGGGTTTTCCAGAAATGAAGAACAGTTCACACTGCCTCCTTACGATCTTTATAACTTGCAACACATAAACTGGTTTCGTGATATTAGGCTTTCAGGATGTAGACAACATAACACAGTATAGATCAATTACAAAATTTCACCATAACAACAACAAAGTAAGCAGATCTGGATCGGTCAAACCTTGTCAGAAGTCACACTCTTTACTTTTCTGGGTTACCCAGAAAACGCAAGTCGTGAACATTCTACTTGGTTTGACCATCTAGTAAATCAAATATGTTTGACATATAAGCTATATAAAAGAATTAACCTATAGTAAAGATACCATACTATAACATGAATACAAAAACAAACACAAACCATCAACAACTTGCAAGATCCGTGCCCCTAAACCTCCTGTCAGAGCCTCCTGGGCACGATCTGGGTTTTTCCAGAAATTGAAAGTCATGCTCGGTCAACTATGTTTGACCAGCCATAACTTTTAATCTGAACATGATATGGTTTTGATTCGAGTTCCAGAGGAAAGAATTCATAACATACTTCAAGATCAAACACTGAAATAACAACAACAGTAAATAGATAGAGATCTAAGGCTACTGACATTCGTTGTCAGAATACAAAATAACTTTTTTCTAGATTTTATAAAACTTCAAATCCGAGCCTCTAGATGTTATGGATCTAACATCTAGCAACCCAGATCACTTATAGACACTACATAGAACATATTACAACACATAATCACATCTTTTAACAGAAGATCAAGGGTTGAAATTTTGGTTAGGATTTTATACCTTCATGCTCAAATTCTTGAATCTATGCTTCTGATTTGTTAGTGAATCTCGTGGGGCTTGAATTGTGAGTTGATATACTATATAACTCGTGGGTTTTTAGAGAGAGAAGTTCTAGGATGAGTGTGGTGATCAAATGGCTTAAAAAATGACATTTCTCTCTCTTGAATATATATATATATATATATATATTGTGTTGTAATGCATGTATCTGAGATGTTGCTGCTGATGGCTGTCAATAAAGAGCACATGGGGTAGTTGAAGTGGTTCACCAACTTAACCTATTGTCAAAACCTACAATTTAGCCTCAATTATGTAAGAGGGACATTTTTGTCATTTGGTTTTCCAATTTAATGGCATTCTAGTCATTTGGCAAACCCTTAGGGTTTAGGGTTTGGGTTAGGGTTTAAAAATAATTTCTAGAGTTTCCAATTTAGGGTTAGAACAAATAAATAAATAAATTTTAGTTTCTAAAATTTGAAATTAGGGTTTCCTAATTATGATTAATTTTCTAATTATACTATACATGAACATTAGGTTTATATTTTACTAAACACAATTAAGATTGCTAATTTAGCAATTAGGGCTCCAATTTTGATAATTAGGGTTCCTAATTTAGAAATTATGGTATTTAATAATTAAGGTTCTCCCTAATTAGGGTTATATTAATTATACCCAACATTAACCGCATTAACGCGCTTACATAACTTTTTGAACTCTCATTTGAGTTCCAATTTAGGGTTTATAATTAACCCTTAGGGTTTTTAGTTTAGTAATTAGAATTTCTATTTAGTAATTAGGGTTTATAATATAAATATTAGGATATCTAGAAATTTAATATTCCTAAATACTAATTAGGGTTTACCTAATTAATCATAGAATTATATAATACTTCACCATAATCGTAATCACACAGTTACATAGCAGTTTCGAACTCAAATTGAGTTTTAAATTAGGGTTTTCAAATTTAGAAATTAGGGTTTTAAATTATTAATTAGGGTTTTCCACATAATAATTAGGGTTTCTAGTATTAGGGTTTTTAAATTACTAACTAGGGTTTTTCCATAATTAGCATTAAAACCGATAATAGCAAACATATACCACATAACACGTGATATTCATAACATAACGTAATTACTTGAAATCTTACAGTCTTATTTGACTATCGAATTAGGATTTATTAAAATAATACTAGAGTTTTGTAATACTGTATCATAATTGACAACCATTAACATTGTACACATATGTTGTACATATTCATAGCACCGAATTAAAATAATATTATATTAATATTCTCATTCCTTGATCTAAATCCAAAATTAGGGTTTGGATTCCATATCTGATTTATCTTTCATATTTAACCTTAATATTAAAGGTAAAATAATTAACTTATTAATCTATACTAAAATTTATATAATAAAATAATTATTATAATTATTCTAAAAAATCATTTCATATATTATTTAAATAGTATATAATTATATTTTCATGGAAAATAATTAATAAAAATATTTCTACTATAAAATTAATTATTATAAGAATATACTTTATAATAATCAATAATTCTAAAATAAAATTATTTATAAATATTCATGTAATAAATATATTTTATTTACCACATAAATACATATACACACTATCTTGTACAAATCCTCATCTTTAAAATATAAAAAAAAATTTATATGCAAAATTTCTGATTTATTTATAGAAAATATCGGGTTGTTACAAGCGCCACTTAGCAGAATGTCCAGAAAATGTTTTTTTAAGTATTCAAGTATAGAAATGTGATAGTAACTTAGTCTAATGAATATAAAAACTTGTTAGACATATAATGAGGTGTTAAAATAAATTCTTAACACGTCCATAACACAATTACGTGTGAATTGAATGATCAAATGCATAGTTAGCTTATTGTTCGTGAAATCTAATTTTTGACGATAAGTGTAGTAATTGACTAAGTATAGTCATGAATTCGAGTTAGACAAAAGAATAAACTTATGATGTTTAGTACGTTGTAATTGACTGGTATTGTGAACGTAAATGATATGTAGGATTTAAATCAATGAACAAGTTTAATTAAAGTGTAATCTACGCACGAGGCAAGTTTCCTACCCCTACTTGTTATCATTGTTCAAGTTTATTATTTACCTTGAGTAAATTCTCATTACTATTATTCAAGTTCGAATTGTTATATTAAAGATTTATTATCCTTTCAAAGTATGAATTTGTTATACAATATTTGTTCTATTGTATACTTCTCGAGATTATTATTCAATTTGAATATCATTATTGTTGAACCTTGTTAGACTAGTGAACCTTATTGATTCGACTAGTCCATAGTTGATGAACGTTCTAAATTTCAGAACCCTTATTGAATTATCTAAACCAAACTTCCTTTGGTGCGGACTTGAATGTCAAACTGAGATGAACAACCCTTCAAAGGGATTTACTTATGCGTTAGCGTTAAGATATTGTGCACAGTATGGTACTTTCATGGTGCCTCCAACCATAGCACCTTACAAGGGTACCTATCAGCTTGCCACCGACTGAATCGGCGTCCTCTACGGAGAGTCTGGCTTCGGTACATTCCACACAAGGAAGTCACCAGCGAGAGGCTCGGGGCTCTTCGCAAATTCATGCTTTATGGCTCTGATACCAACTTGTGAAGACCCCAAACTCGAGTACTTGAAACCCGAACTCGGTTCTTTACGATACCATTTCTATGAGAAGAATTGTGATGCCCCCAAAATAGGTATACAACACCCATTCTGAGTCGCCAAATACATGGTACAGAAAGCAAACTACAACTTTAATAATACAATTGTCGTGCAAAATACAACAACACATACTGTGAGTTTAAATTCAAATATTGTCTTCTAGACAATATCCACACTCAAATAAGTCCTCATTACAATTATTCAAACACTATTTTACAAAAATAGTGAGGACTGCTAAAACATCTTTCTAGAACCATCACTCCGCACTCTTTGCATTAGTTCTGCTATGTTCTCACCTCCCGAGAAAAATGGAACAAAAGGAAAAGGGTGAACTCAACTAGCCCGAAGAAAGAATATTATGACTAAGATAATATACAAAAAATTATCGTTAGTGTTCAACAGGAGAAATCGATAAAATATAATGAGACAACAAGTTTTAGATCAACAACTACAATGAAACAACAATCCATTAGAAGAGTCAAGTAGAGAATGAGTTCTACTATCTTCTAAGATTTAAAAGTCCATCATCAATATTTTATCCTCAGTAACAACAATCAATATACATCTTTAATCAAATATTCATCTTTTCACTCATGGCCAAAGATATTCATTTGTATCACCAGTGGTCATGTTCATCTCAACACTGCTCATCTTTTGCACTACGGGCCAAAGATATTCATCGATTAATCATTTATCTTTGCACTACATGCCAAAGATATTTAGTAATATCATCATTTAGGACCGAGGATGATGAAAATATTTTAAAGAAAAGCGAATCTAGTGAGACGGAAGGACAAATAGTAGGGATTCGTATAACAGTTTATCCAAGATTAATAATACTCCATAATAACCAATTTTGAAGTAATATTCAAGTATAAAGTTCAAAACATGGATACAATCAAAGATAGTAACCATAATAGACATCTTGGACAAAAAGAAGAAAATTTTATTTTTCGATTGAATAGTGTAAGTATTGGTGAATAGTCACAGTATCGTGAATAAGGCCGATATCGTGAATAGTAACCCGATACACAAAAAGTTCTAAATTTGATAAAAAGTTCATACCAACATTTCGGTATAATGATATTGAAGAAAATATCATTTTAAGAAGAATATAACACCCTTACCTCAAAATATCGCATGCTTACGATGGAATATCGGTATATAAGGTGAAGGAAACTTCCACCGATGAATAGAAACTCACAAAGTATCTAAATACTCACAAAATACACTCAATAATCTAGAGAGAGAAGAGAGAAAGCTTATGTTTCGGTGTGATTTTCAATTCTAACTTAGCCTCTATTTATAGGAAAATGTTAGCAGACTTGACTCAACCCGATGGCTTTGATGGCTACCATTATTATTCCCCACCACATTTGAAATAAAATTCAGCACATTTCTTTACCAACCACAAGTGGGGCCCACTCAATTCTAGAATTTTCTACCAAAATGCTAAATTCGGATACTTCAACAATTTCTGAACCAGTCACCTCTTAAAATTCATAACAAATCATACGTTTATTTTTAACGGTTCAAAATTTGTGGACATATACTCAACTTATATATGTATAACATATCCAAAAATTACAACGATCCAACGGTCATATTAAAAATTATAACTCACGCAATATATCTCAAAAACACTGGTTTAATTTTTAATACCTCCATTCCGACAAAAATACTGATAAAACACCTCAACATTAACTCCTTCATTTTTAACCACAATAAATATATCCTACATTTATATCCACATAAAATAAATATTTTCTTATCATTTCATACTCATATCACTTGACATACCATAGCACATATTCCTTTAATCATCCGCTATCCCTTTGTGACTCAAAAGTCAGGAATCGCTGGCACAACTTATACAAAATTTGAAAAATATTTTCTTATACAAACATACCTATCATATACAGAACATAGAATCATACATAATCCAGTAATACTAGTACTACTTATTTCTTACGCCTACACTAAGGATCAATTGCTTAGAAATCTGTTTATTCCCATTATCCTCAATAATCCATTCACACCTAACTACACCTAGTTCGTACAACTTACCATACATTATGAGTTTAAGAACTTACCACAAACATATGAGTTTAAGAACTCGACATTGACCACATATTCTTTAACTATACTTTACCTATCAGTCATACTATCGTTTCAAGGTCCGGTACTATACTTTTCAAAATAACCACCTCATTGAGATAGCTTTCAATGTGAGCCTCTATTTCAGCTATTGGCTTCGACATTGGCTCGGTTATGGAGATTGACTTGTTCTTTATGATTTGAAAGTATCCTAATCCTTTTCTATCTGACATATACACACCTAAGTTATCCTGATTATCAACTAATATATACACACATCAATTAATAGTTTTATATAAGTTATCTTTTATTTGATTTGACGATGAACTTATTCAATTCATCTCCTTATAAACTCTATATGAGTTATTTGTATTTTCAACGTTTCCCTCTGTTCTAAGGTTATAGCCTATGTCATACCCACCTAAGGTTTCTAACCCTAAGCTCTGATACCAACTTATAACTTTCATGGTGCTTCCAACCATAGCACCTTACAAGGGTACTTTATCACCACACCGATCGAATTCGGCGTCCCCCATGGAGAGTTAAAGTCCGTCATTGCATTCCACACAAGGAATTCACCAGCGAGAGGCTCGGGGCTCTTCGCAAATTCATGCTTTATGGCTCTGATACCAACTTGTGAAGACCCCAAACTCGGGTACTTGAAACCCAAAATCGGTTCTTCACGATACCATTTCTATGAGCGGAATAATACTAATAATAATAACAATAATATAAAAATCCAACATAACTTACATTTATCAGAGTCTAATCCCAAGTACGCAACCTTTACTACATTCTTTACATGATATATAATACATATCATAATCTTAATACAGTCTAACTATTATAAAAGATACCATTAAACATATACTGTTTGATTTCCTTTTCACTTGTTCGTGTCTGAAACTTCGGGTTGATCATGGCTAGCTGAAAACATTTAATTTAAAGCAAGAATGAGCATTTAGGTGCCCAGCAAGTAATAACAATTAGCTGAAAGAAATTAATGTTTTCTTTGTACATCACTTCTACAACGAATTTATAGTTGTGAAGTAAACTGAACCGATAATAATAACATAACAATTCTATCTCAAATTTTTGAAACCACGTATAGACTATATATATAGGGTAGTTGACATACTATGAACATTGTTTTTAGTTTTCGCTAAGGTTTAACAGAACTTCATCTGCAAACCGTCATAACTTACGGGCGCGAGGGTGTTCATCCCATGGGCCCTATATTGATCAATGCTACATTGCTAGAACGATATTATCGTTCATCCTTTGTCCGCCTGAGCGCAAAATTTTTTTCCCGTGATCGGGATGTTCATACTTAGACTGGAATCCGAACCAAAATAATTTGATTGGATACAAAAAGGTTTTATCATATTCAAAGACATTTCAAAATTTGTGTTTAGCTGATCAAGTAGCTTAGACGACTTGTATATATATATATATATATATATCAACATGTGATTAAATACAATGATTATCCAAGTGGGGTCACTTGTATAACCATATTTCAAAATTAACGAACAAAATATATATATGAATTACTATATACTAACATGTTGATAATCAATGATCGGATATAGAATATATCACAATAGGGTTAATAATATAGCATACTAATAATATAATTTTGAAACTTCTTACTCATGTCCATTGCATAAAGGAAATGCAAAGGTAAGATACTTACCTGATGCGCTGCTTACAGTTCGTAACTTAGTTCTATCCTTATATAACACCTACCAGTAATAAGATCATTTGATCGATTAGAATAACATACTATAACACATAGCACTGCTTATTGTAGTCAACACATAACCTAATCACATTATCACATATGTTTAACAACATTGAATCACAAATAAACACATATCTAATTAAATTATCTAAGTCCAGATCAATTTCTGAAACATGTCAACCGGTACTATGCAAGCGGCTTTATCGGGTAATTATCGAGTCTACGACTCTATCCTGTAGTTTAATATCTGTAAGTATCAGTCATATTATTTTTAAATGACTTATAATAATTTTTAAATATTTATTATAATTTATCATGAGTTTTCAAACACCAGAATCATTATTAAATGATTTAAATATTAAACAATTCTATTATCATTAATATTTAATTAATATTATACCATTAATGAAACCATTGCCAAAATATCAATGTTATTTATAATAACTTAAAATACTTTTAAAGTATTAATATTACCCTTAAATGATTTTTTAAAAGAATTAAAATCATTTTTAAATAATTACCATTAATATTAAAGTATTAACGCATTATTAACAAAATATTTAAAAGTCATTATTTATAAATTAAAATATTTTTAATTCATGAATATCCTTATTAAATGATTTTTAAATAAATAAAATCATTTTAAAACTCATGCAATATATCTCAAAAACACTGGTTTAATTTTTAATACCTCAATTCCGACAAAAATACTGATAAAACACCTCAACATTAACTCCTTCATTTTTAACCACAATAAATATATCCAACATTTATATCCACATAAAATAAATATTTCCTTATCATATGAATCAATAATTTATTATTCACAAATAATATTATAGAATCACATTTATGACAACTAAGCCGCTCCTCGTGAAAGAGGGGGTTTTCCAATAAGAATTTCTCCTTCTTGGCGGCAAGCAATTAGGTGACCAAACCTCTTATCGATGTAACTTTCTAGACATTGCCAATAATTCTATCTAATAATATTATTCAAATAATATGAATTATTGATCCGATAATTGGAAATACTATGCGTTGACAATTATTGAAACAACAATAATATAAAATATCAACGCAAAGAATTATTGAATCAATAAAATAAAATATTGAATAAAGAATTCATCGTAACAATTATTGAGTAGTTCCTTCTTCACGTAAGGATTAATAATTCATCAATACCGCTGCATCCACGCCGTATTATTGTATTTTAACCATATGGGTATTCCAACAAAGTGTTTAATTCAGTAATAACTACTGTAGTTATTTATAAAAACTCAAACTTGTCATTTTTTTATCCGACAATTATTCATTATAGGGGCCCACAAATGATCGCTACTGGTTGCATTTAATATTCTCGACAACAAGAATATTCCACGACCAAATGAATATTCCCACAACAATGATTATTTTATAACAACTTGCATATTTTGCAAAATTTGCACATTTCACCCATAACCAGAGAATTATATCAAATTAATACCTAATTATTCACAATAATAATTAGAGGAAATTCGATTTTATTTATAATAAGTTGGGGTCTTACAACCTCCCCTCCTTATAAAATTTCGTCCTCAAAATTGACATACGTTCCCGGTGTTTCGAAAAGGTGAGGATACCTCGCTTTCATTTCTGATTCCAACTCCCAGGTCATTTCTTCAATAGCATGGTTTCTCCACAAAACCTTAACTTATGGTATAACCTTGGTGCGTAGGACATGCTCTTTCATATCCAAGATCTTAACAAGTACTTCTTTTTACATTAAATCTTCGGCTATCTCGTTTGGTTCTAACACAATAATATGGTTCGGGTCTTTCACATATTTACGAAGCATGGATATATGAAAAACATTATGAACACGAGACATGCTTGGAGGTAATGCGAGTCTATAGGCCACATTTCCTATTCGGTCAAGAATCTCAAATGGACCAACAAATCGTGGATTGAGATTTCTTCTCTTTCCAAATCTTGTATCTCCCTTCCATGGAGCAACACGTAACAATACATGATCTCCAATATTAAACTCCACGTCCTTTCTATGAAGATCAGCATAACTCTTTTGTCGATCTTGTGAGGTTTGAATACGTTGTCGAATCATTTGGATCTTTTCTGTAGTCATGCGTACTAATTCTGGTCCCAACAACGTTGCTTCTCCCACCTCGTCCCAGCATACTGGAGAATGACACTTTCATCCATACAACGCCTCAAATGGAGCCATGCCTATACTTGCTTGATAACTGTTGTTGTAGGAGAATTCCGCCACTGGCAAGTACTTATCCCAACTTCCTTTAAAATCTAGGACACAAAGTCTTAATAGATCTTCAAGGGTTTGAATAGTCCTCTCTGATTGTCCATCCGTTTGAGGATGGTATGCCGAGAATCAATCAGAATCCGTGCCCATAGCTTTCATAAGCTAACCCAAAATCGTGAAGTGAATCTTGGGTCACGATCCGAAACTATGGATACTGGCATGCCATGCAATCTCAAAATCTCATTCACGTACATGCGAGCAAGACGTTCAAGGGAATAAGTCTCACGTATAGGCAAGAAATGGGCAGACTTGGTTAATCTATCAACAATAACCCAAATAACATCTATGCCTTGAGAAACTTTGGGAAGACCTGTAACGAAATCCATAGTAATATGTTCCCACTTCCATTTCGAAATCTCAAGTGGTTGTAATGATCCCTTTGGCACTTGATGCTCCGCCTTTACACGTTGACAATTTAAACACCTCGAGATAAACTCTGCGATCTCTCTCTTCATATTGTTCCACCATAATGTATGTCGAATATCATGATACATTTTGGTACTCCCAGGATGGATTGCAAACGGTGTGTTGTGTGCCTCCATCATGATTCTATGCTTCAAGTCAGAATCGTTAGGAACACAAAGTCTGGAGTTGAATCTAAGTATTCCTTCTTCATCGATTCCCACTTCTAGAATAGCTCCTTCTTGCACTTTCTTCTTCATACGTATCAGCTCCAAGTCCGTAGCTTGAGCAGCTTTAACTTTATCGATTAAAGTTGGTTCTACTCGTATATTCGCCATCATCATGTGGGTCCCTGGAGTCTTTAATTCTACCTCCATCCTTTGCAAGTCATACAGAATGGGCCTTTCAGATTGACAATATCGCACTCGTGACTCGCATATGATCTTCACTCAATAAATACCAGCTACTACGTTCGCTTTTCCAGGATGGTATTGAATGGTATGATCGTAATCTTTCAACATCTAGAGCCAACGTCGTTGTCGCATGTTGAGTTCTTTTTGGGTGAAGAAATATTTGAGGCTTTTATGGTCCGTATAAATCTCCACTTTCTCCCCATACAAGTAGTGTCTCCAAATTTTCAACGCAAAAACGACTGCTGCCAACTCTAGATCATGAGTAGGATAATTCCTCTCATATTCTTTGAGTTGTCGTGAGGCATAGGCTATGACTTTCCCATGTTGCATGAGAACGCATCCTAACCCTTTGCCTGAAGCATCGCTGTATATAACAAATCCATCCGTACCAGATGGTATTGCCAGAACAGGTGCCAAAATGAGTCTCCTCTTGAGCTCGTGGAAACTCTTCTCGCATTCCTCGTTCCATACGAATTTTGTATCTTTTCGAGTCATTTGAGTTAAGCAGATAGCGATTCAAGAAAATCCTTCCACGAATCTCCAATAATAACCAAATTGACTAAGTAAAGCTACGCATTTCGGTCACCGACTTTGGTTGCTCCCAACTTTGTACTACTTCAATCTTTGCCGGGTCAACAGATACTCCATGTTTTGACACCACGTGCCCAAGGAATGCTACTTCCTCAAGCCAGAACTCACATTTCTTCAGCTTGGCATAAAGCTTGTTTTCACGAAGCCTTTCAAGTATCAGCTTCAAATGGTTCTCATGATCTTCACGACTTTTGGAATAGATGAGGATGTCATCAATAAAGACAACAACAAACTGATCCAAATATTCCTTGAATACACGGTTCATCATATCCATGAAAGCAGCAGGAGCATTAGTCAATCCAAAAGACATGACTAAGAATTCATAATACCCGTACCGAGTTCTGAAGGCAGTCTTTAGAATATCCTCAGTTTTAATCTTCAGCTGATGATATCCAGAACGAAGATCGATCTTTGAAAAGAATTGTGCTCCTTGCAATTGGTCGAACATGTCATCAATGCGAGGTAACGGATACCTATTCTTGATGGTGACATGGTTTAATTCTCGGTAGTCAATACAAAGTCGCATACTCCCCGTCTTTCTTCTCTTTACTGAATAAAGCAGAGCACCCCAAGGGATGTACTAGGACGAATGGGCGATGTCTAATAACTCCTGTAGTTGGACTTTTAACTCTTGATGTTCAATAGGAGCCATTTGATATGGGGTTTTAGAAATGGGTTTTGTACCCGGCTCAAGGTCAATAAAGAATTCAACATCACATTCTGGGGGTAGACCGGGAAGTTCTTCAGGAAATACATCAGGAAATTCTCTAACAACAAAAATATTATTCAAATCTGACTTGTCTTTGTTCAAATCCATAACATGGGCTAAGAAAACTTGAAATCCATTTTTCAATAAACGAATAGCTTTATGGCTTGATATTATAGTGACTGATTTTAGTGGTTTAGTTGTTTGAATTCGTATGACAGGTTGGTTAGGAATATGAAAACTAACAACCTTACGAAAATAATCAATTTTGGCATGATGAGTGGTTAACCAATCACTTCCTAAAATCACATCAAAAGCAAGTATCTTTAAAGAGATAAGATCAACAGGTAATGTGATAGTGCCAACTTGGATCATGCAAGATTTATAAACTGTAGATGTAACGAAGGTTTCACCCAACGGAGTTTCAACAGATAAGTCAAAGTCCAATTTCTCCGGAGTCAAGTTTAAACGTTGAGCACAAGTAGGAGAGATAAAAGAATGGGTAGAACCGGTATCTAGTAAGGTATAAACTTCGCAAGAGTTCAAGATTAGCTTACCCGTAATCACCTCGTTCGAGTTCCTCGTGTCTTGGCGATTCACGACAAACGCTCTTCTAGAAACCACTGATTTCGACTTATCCGGGATAGCCCTTGGAGTCACCATCCCCGTTGAACTTGGTTTTGCTACAGAACAATCCCGAGCTATGTGGCCTTCCTTTCCACAATTGTAACATACCTTGGATTGTTGTGGACAGTTTGGGCTGATATGTCCCTCTTTCCTACATTTGTAACATCTAACTGGTGGTCGTTTTCCTCCCCTAGAATTTGTTGTTGGTGCTGGTGCTGCTGCTGATGTCTTCTCGTCAATGTTGAATCTCCTCTTTCTGAAATTTCCACTTGACTCACCTCTCTTATTATCATGGTAACGATGACCATCTGAGTGGTTACCGCCTTTGTTCGTATTTTTCCCTCCTCATTGGTTATCATCGCTTTGATGAATGCCGCCACCCAGATGATGACCACGGTTGTGGTCCCCGGTTGCACATACTCATTATCTCGCTCTAATAATTGAGCCTCATTTACAACATCCCAATATAAAGAAAATTTATGAGATATAAGATATTCTTTGAATCTCTGCTTTAGACCTCTCGAAACATCCTTGTCATTCGCTCCTCATTTTGACCAAATGAGGTGCAAAACTGGATAACTCGCAAACTTCGCCTCATCTTTGGGACACCGCCATATTATTTTGTTCCGGTCGATAAACTCCACCTCCTTCATATGATGAATACTTTCAGGAAAGTACTTGTCATTGAATAGTTTCTGAAATGTTTCCCAAGACATGCTGAGTGCTGCTGGCTGAGTAAGCTTCAAAGACTCCCACTAGTAGTCTGCCTCACCGCGTAACATAAAGGTGGCGAAGGGAACCTTCTGTTCCTCCGTGCATCCCAAGACATCGAATATCTTGGTAATTTGCTTGACCCACGTTTCCGCCATGATCGGATCTGGCTTTCCCTTAAATTTTGGTGGTCCCAACTCTTTGAACTGCTTGGCTGTGACAAGCCGCGCATTGCTAGCATTTCCACCCGTATTCTGTGCATGAGTTTCCCTCGTCTGGTTTTGCATAAAATGCAAAAACTTCGAACATCCCATCATTCATCATTTGTTGGTAGAGTGTTATTTATGGAGGATTATTGCCTTCTGTTGCACGTTATCCGGTTTGTAACTAAAGGTTGTTCCACGCCTCATAAACTTCATTGTTAACGTTCTCAAAGCAGACCATTCTTAAACATGCGCTTATAAAACAAAGGTTAATTAAACAAATTAACATATCACATAATATCCTATATTGTGATCGACCAACAAATAAGCTTAGATAGGACACACTAGCGAAGGATTTACTCATCTCCCTCCTAGTTCTATTCCACGATCTCCGCTAAAGACCATATCCCTAAGCTTTGATATTAACTGTGACGCCCCCAAAATAGGTATACAACACCCATTACGAGTCGCCAAATACATGGTACAAAAAAGCAAACTACAACTTCAATAATACAATTGTCGCGGCAAAATATACATAAACACATACTGTGAGTTTAAATACAAATATTGTCTTCTAGACAATATCCACACTCAAATAAGTCCTCATTACAATTATTCAAACACTATTTTACGTAAATAGATAGGATTGCTAAAACATCTTTCTAGAACCATCATTCCGCACTCTCGACTAGTTTCTCGCTATGTTCTCACCTCCCGAGAAAAATGGAACAAAAGGAAAAAGGTGAGCTCAACTAGCCCAATAAAGAATATTATGACTAAGATAATATACAACAAATTATCGTTAGTCTTCAATCAGGAGAAATTTGATAAAATATAATAGACAACAAGTTTTAGATCAACAAGCTGCATGGTAAAAAAAAGAATCCATTAGAAGAGTCAAGTAGAGAATGAGCTCTACTATCTTCTAAGATTTAAAAGTCCATCATCAATATTTTATCCTCAGAACAACAATCAATATACATCTTTAATCAAATATTCATCTTTGCACATGTGCCAAAGATATTCATTTTGTAACACCAGGTTGGTCATGTTCATCTCAAACACTGCTCATCTTTGCACTACGGGCCAAAGATATTCATCGATTAATCATTTATCTTTGCACTACGTGCCAAAGATATTTAGTAATATCATCATTTAGGGTGAGGATGATGAAAATATTTTAAAGAAAACTAATCTAGTGAGATAGAAGGACAAATAGTAGGGATTAGATATAACAGCTTTATCCAAGATCAATAATACTCCATAATAACCAATTTTGAAGCAAAATTCAAGAATAAAGATCAAAACATGGATACAATCAAAGATAGTAACCATAATAGACATCTTGGACAAAAAGAAGAAAATTTCATTTTTTCTTTGAATGGTGTCGTGATTCGTGAATAAGTCAGATACGTGAATAGTGTCGATTATCGTGAATAGTAACCCCAGAACACAAAAAGTTCCAAATTTGATAAAAGTTCATACCAACATTTTCGGTATAATGATATTGAAGAAAATATCATTTTAAGAAGAATATAACACCCCTTACCTCAAAATATCAAGATTTACGATCGGAATATCCAGATAAGGTCAAGGAAACTTGCACCGATGAATAGAAACTCACAAAGTATCTAAATACTCACAAAATACAGTCAATAATCTAGAGAGAGAAAGAGAGAAAGCTTATGTTTCTGGTGTGATTTTCAATTCTAACTTAGCCCTCTATTTATAGGAAAATGTTAGCAGACTTGACCTGCAACCTGATGGCTTTACCTGCTACTATTTCCACCCACCACATTTGAAATAAAATTCAGCACATTTCTTCACCAACCACAATTGGGGCCCACTTAATTCTAGAATTTTCCACCAAAATGCTAAATTCGGATACTTCAACAATTTCTGAACCAGTCACCTCTTAAAATTCATAACAAATCATGCGTTCATTTTTAACGGTTCAAAATTTGTGGACATATACTCAACTTATATATGTATAACATATCCAAAAATTACAACGATCCAACGGTCGGATTAAAAATTATAACTCACGCAATATATCTCAAAAACACTGGTTTAATTTTTAATACCTCAATTCCGACAAAAATACTGATAAAACACCTCAACATTAACTCCTTCATTTTTAACCACAATAAATATATCCAACATTTATATCCACATAAAATAAATATTTCCTTATCATATGAATCAATAATTTATTATTCACAAATAATATTATAGAATCACATTTATGACAACTAGGCCGTTCCCAGGAAAGAGGGGGTTTTCCAATAAGAATTTCTCCTTACTGGCGCGCAATTAGGTGACCAAACCTCTTATTGACAGAACTTTCTAGACATTGCCAATAATGCTATCTAATAATATTATTCAAATAATATGAATTATTGATCTGATAATGGGAAATACTATGCAGTGACAATTATTGAAACAACAATAATATAAAATATCAACGCAAAGAATTATTGAATCAATAAAATAAAATATTGAGCGATAGACTCATCGTAACAATTATTGAGTAGTTCCTTCTTACGTAAGGATTAATAATTCATCAATAATTGTGCATCCACGCCGTATTTATTGTATTTTAACCACCGGGTATTCCAACAAAGTGTTAACTGTGAATAACCACGCTCGTTATTTATAAAAACTCAAACTTGTCATTTTTTCATCCGAAAATTATTACATTATGGGGCCCACAAATGATCGCTACTATCGCATTTAATATTCCCCGACAACAAGAATATTCCACGACCAAATGAATATTCAAACAACAATGATTATTTTATAACAACTTGCATATTTTGCAAAATTTGCACATTTCACCCATAACCAGAGAATTATATCAAATTAATACCTTATTATTCACAATAATAATTAGAGGAAATTCAATTTTATTTATAATAAGTTGGGGTCTTACAGGAATAATACTAATAATAATAACAATAATATAAAAATCCAACTTAACTTACATTTATCAAAGTCTAATCCCAAGTACGCAACCTTTACTACATTCTTTACATGATATATAATACATATCATAATCTTAATACAGTCTAACTATTACAAAAGATACCATTAAACATATACTATTTGCTTTCTTTTTCACTTGTTCCTGTCTGAAACTTCAGGTTGATTATGCCTAGCTGAAAACATTTAATTTAAAGCAAGAATGAACATTTGGGTGCCCAGTAAGTAATAACAATTATAAATATAATTAGCTGAAAGAAATAAATATTTTCTTTGTACATCACTTCTATAACGAATTTATAGTTGTGAAGTAAACTGAACCGATAATAATAACATAACAATTCTATCTCAAATTTTTGAAACTCCGTATAGACTATATATATAGGGTAGTCGACATACTATGAACATTGTTTTTAGTTTTCGCTAAGGTTTAACAGAACTTCATCTGCAAACCATCATAACTTACGGGCGTGAGGGTGTACATCCCATGGGCCCTGTATTGATCAATACTACATTGCTAGAACGATATTATCGTTCATCCTTTGTTCGCTTGAGCGCATAAAAATTTTCCCGTGAGCGGGATGTTCATACTTAGACTAGAATCCGAACCAAAACAATTTTATTGGATATAAAAAGGTTTTATCATATTCAAAGACATTTCAAAATTTGTGTCTAGCTGATCAAGTAGCTTAGACGGCTTATATATATATATATATATATCAACATGTGATTAAATACAATGATTATCCAAGTGGGGTCACTTGTATAACCATATTTCAAAATTAACGAACAGAATATATATATGAATTACTATATACTAACATGTTGATAATCAATGATCGGATATAGAATATATCACAATAGGGTTAATAATATAGCATACTAATAATATAATTCTGAAACTTCTTACTCATGTCAATTGCATAAAGGAAATGCAAAGGTAAGATACTTGCCTGATGCGTTGCTTACAGTTCGTAACTTAGTTCTATCCTTATATAACACCTACCAGTAATAAGATCATTTGATCGATTAGAATAACATACTATAACACATAAGATCGCTTATTGCAATAAAGACATAACCTAATCACATTGTCGATATGTTTAACAACATTGAATCACAAATAAACACATATCTAATTAAATTATCTAAGTCGGATCAATTTTCAAACACGCTTGTAATCGATCTTGGCGGCTTTATCGGGTAATTATCGAGTCTAAGACTCTATCCTGTAGTTTAATATCTGTAAGTCAGTCATATTTTTTTTAAATGACTTATAATAATTTTTAAATATTTATTATAATTTATCATGAATTTTCAAACACCGGAATCATTATTAAATGATTTAAATATTAAACAATTCTATTATCATTAATATTTAATTAATATTAAACCATTAATGAAACCATTGCCAAAATATTAATGTTATTTATAATAACTTAAAATACTTTTAAAGTATTAATATTACCCTTAAATGAGTTTTAAAAGAATTAAAATCATTTTTAAATAATTACCATTAATATTAAAGTATTAACGCATTATTTATCAAAATATTAAAAGTCATTATTTATAACTTAAAATATTTTTAATTCATGAATATCCTTATTAAATGATTTTTAAATAAATAAAACAATTTTAAAACTATTTATTTAATATAATTATTAAATAAACTTAATATCATTTATTATTAAATTAATATCATTAATATTAAATTATTAAAGAAATTATCCTTTAAATATTAAAAGTTATATTTAATAACTTAAAATATCTTTAAACACTTTATTTTCATTTTAAATGATTTTTATAATATTAAAATCATTGTTAAACCAATTTATTTAATATAATTATTAAATAATTTTAATATCATTAATAGTAAATAATTAATGAAATTTACCTTTAAATATGGAAAGTTATATTTTATAACTTAAAATATTTTTAAACTATTTATTTTCATTTAAAATGATTTTCTATAATTTTAAATCATTAATTCTATTTTTCATAATTTATTTAATTTATTAAATAAATAGCTTAATTATCATTAATATTAATTAATTAATAAAATTCATCACAAAATATTAAAAGTTATCAAAAATAACTTAAATTATTTTCTTATACCATAATATAATTTTAAATGATTTTTCATGTATTAAAATTATTTTTAAATAATTTATTTAATATTATAATTAAATAAATTAAATACTTTTAATATTCCAAAAATATTAAATATTTATGAAATATATTTAAAATAATTAAAATATAATTTTAGGACCTTAAAATAATTTTTAATAATTTATTTTGTATTTTTTATAATTTAAAACTATCTTTTTCTATTTATTTAATAAAAATATAATTTTTATATAGAAACTGTTGCTAAAGACCACCTATAGTGATGTAACTGCTGCTATAGGTGTTCTTCATGTTCTTCATGCAAACCTGCATCTTCATACACGACTTCGAGGGTACCACTTTGACCGGTTGTAAATCTTTGGTTATCCGGATTCTGGGCTTGCTAATGTTTTATTATTGTAGTATAGTTGTAACACTAGCATTAACAATTAATGTCATGGCCATAACACAAGAAATCAGAGAGTTATAAGCCCTCAAATCGCTTGTCAGAGCTGTTCTTCATTTCTGGGTTTTCCAGAAATGAAGAACAGTTCACACTGCCTCCTTACGATCTTTATAACTTGCAACACATGAACTGGTTTCGTGATATTAGGCTTTCAGGTTGTAGACAACATAACACAGTATAGATCAATTACAAAATTTCACCATAACAACAACAAAGTAAGCAGATCTGGATCGGTCAAACCTTGTCAGAAGTCACGCTCTTGACTTTTCTGGGTTACCTAGAAAATGCAAGTCGTGAACATTCTACTTGGTTTGACCATCCAGTAAATCAAATATGTTTGACATATAAGCTATATAAAAGCATTAACCTATAGTAAAGATACCATACTATAACATGAATACAAAAAACAAACACAAACCATCAACAACTTGCAAGATCTGTGCCCCTAAACCTCCTGTTAGAGCCTCCTGGGCACGATCTGGGTTTTTCCAGAAATTGAAAGTCATGCTCGGTCAACTATGTTTGACCAGCCATAACTTTTAATCTGAACATGACATGGTTTTGATTCGAGTTCCAGAGGAAAGAACTCATAACATACTTCAAGATCAAACACTGAAATAACAACAACAGTAAACAGATAGAGATCTAAGGCTACTGACATTCGTTGTCAGAATACAAAATAACTTTTTTCCAGATTTTATTAAACTTCAAATCCGAGCCTCTAGATGTTATGGATCTAACATCTAGCAACCCAGATCACTTATAGACACTACATAGAACATATTACAACCCATAATAACAACTTTTAACAGAAGATCAAGGGTCGAAATTTTGGTTAGGGTTTTATACCTTCATGCTCAAATTCTTGAATCTATGCTTCTGATTTGTTAGTGAATCTCGTGGGGCTTGAATTGTGAGTTGATATACTATATAACTCGTGGGTTTTTAGAGAGAGAAGTTCTAGGATGAGTGTGGTGATCAAATGGCTTAAAAAATGACATTTCTCTCTCTTGAATCTATATATATCAGTTGTCAGAATGCATGTATCCGAGATGTTGCTTGATCATTTTGTCAATAAAGAGCACATGGAGTAGTTGAAGTGGTTCACCAACTTAACATATTGTCAAAACCTACAATTTAGCCTCAATTATGTAAGAGGGGCATTTTTGTTATTTAGTTTTTTAATTTAATGGCATTCTAGTCATTTGGCAAACCCTTAGGGTTTAGGGTTTGGGTTAGGGTTTGGACCATTTTAGGGTTTAAAAATAATTTCTAGAATTTCCAATTTAGGGTTAGCAAAAAAAAAATTTAAATAAATTTTAGTTTCTAAAAATTTGAAATTAGGGTTTCCTAATTATGATTAATTTTCTAATTATACTATACATGAAAATTAGGTTTAGATTTTACTAAATACAATTAAGATTGCTAATTTAGCAATTAGGGCTCCAATTTTGATAATTAGGGTTCCTAATTTAGAAATTATGGTTTCTAATAATTAAGGTTCTCCCTAATTAGGGTTATATTAATAATACCCAACATTAACCGCATTAACGCGCTTACATAACTTTTTGAACTCTCATTTGAGTTCCAATTTAGGGTTTATAATTAACCCTTAGGGTTTTTAGTTTAGTAATTATAATTTCTATTTAGTAATTAGGGTTTATAATATAAATATTAGGATTTCTAGAAATTTAATATTCCTAAATACTAATTAGGGTTTACCTAATTAATCATAGAATTATATAATACTTCACCATAATCGTAATCACACAGTTACGTAGCACTTTCGAACTCAAATTGAGTTTTAAATTAGGGTTTTCAAATTTAGAAATTAGGGTTTTAAATTATTAATTAGGGTTTTCCACATAATAATTAGGGTTTCTAGTATTAGGGTTTTTAAATTACTAACTAGGGTTTTTCCATAATTAGCGTTAAAACCGATAATAGCAATTATATACCACATAACACGTGACATTCATAACATAACGTAATTACTTGAAATCTTACAGTCTTATTTGACTATCGAATTAGGGTTTATTAAAATAATACTAGAGTTTTGTAATACTGTATCATAATTGACAACCATTAACATTATACACACATGTTGTACATATTCATAGATAGAATTAAAATAATATTATATTAATATTCTCATTCATTGATCTAAATCCAAAATTAGGGTTTAGATTCCATATCCGATTTATCTTCCATATTTAACCTTAATACTTAAGGTAAAATAATTAACTTATTAATGTATACTAAAATTTATATAATAAAATAATTATTATAATTATTCTAAAAAATCATTTCATATATTATTTAAATAATATATAATTATATTTTCATGGAAAATATTTAATAAAAATATTTCTACTATAAAATTAATTATTATAAGAATATACTTTATAATAATCAATAATTCTAAAATAAAATTATTTGTAAATATTCATGTAATAAATATATTTTTATTTACCACATAAATACATATACACATTATCTTGTACAAATCCTCATCTTTAAAAAAAAAAATTATATGAAAAATTTCTGATTTATTTATAGAAAATATCGGGTTGTTACATTCACCCTCCTTTATAATGATTCCGTCCCCGGAATCACCATTTTAAAACCTATACATACCAGGGTACATAACATACAGAATCATCGCGAGTAGATCTCGATCAAAATTGATCGAACTGATATTTAATTATTCAGCATAAAGCTTATCTATCTGCTTATACGGACAAATTGATTTCTAAAAGAACTCAAATTCCTCCTTCAAAATAATTTATAAAATAATTTACTATATATAAGAAAATAATATATAAGAAATAAAATTGGTTTGAGTAATACCTGGAGTTGCATCCAGTGTCGCTACTGATTTTCTTGAAATTGGCCATGTTGAAGACGCTTGCAGTTGATTTCGTTGGTTGGTTTGTTGATGTCGGTCCCGTTATCGCCAATGTCCTTTTACCTTTCCTCGTATTCGCATTCCTTGCCTTCTTTCTCCTTCCCGAGCGGTCTTTCACCTTATACTCCATTGATTCACACATAAAACACATGATTTGCCCTTTATCTCCTTTCCTTTTATCGTATAGGTGACAAAACTATCTTTTGCCCTTCGTTACTCCTAGCTATCACAAAGCGTGTCAATCAGGTCGATTGATCCTCCGTGATCGGTATTCCGTTCTGCATAGCTTGATCGTCCATATTCGCAAAATTTCTGTATCTGGTCTGGTTATCTTCCAGCTTTGTTGACAGGTTCTTCTGTCCGTGTATTTCGTTTTCGTCTCCTTGACGGCATTATCACAATTTATTCTTTATTCTAAGCCTTATCGTATACGTATAATCATATAACGCGGAATTCTATATTCAAATTATTATGTACTCAAAATATTAGAATTTTGAAAATTTGGTTTTCTTTATTAACCAGTACTCATATAATTAACTACTATCTTTATACCAACTTATTTCATTAATCCCATATAAATTCATTAATCCCATATCACTTCATACTCATATCACTTGACATACCATAACACATATTGCTTTAATCATCCGCTATCCCTTTATGACTCAAAAGTCAGGAATCGCTGCCACAACTTATATAAAATTTGAAAATTTTTTTCTTATACAAACATACCTATCATATACACAACATAGAATCATACATAATCCAGTAATACTAGTACTACTTATTTCTTACGCCTACACTAAGGATCAATTGCTTAGAAATCATTCATTCCCATTATCCTCAATAATCCATTCACACCTAACTACACACCGTGACACCCCCCAAAATAGGTCTACATCCCCATTTCGAGTTGTCAATACACTGCGTAAACAACTACAACTTTATTATTACAATAGTAAAACTGTGAGTTTAAATACAGATATTGCCATCTAGACAATATCCACATACAAATAAATCCTCATCATAATTATTGATACATTATTTTACAACAATGGTGAGGACTACTAAACAACTCTCCCTAGAACTTTCATTCCATACCCCAGGACTCGTATTTGCTATATTCTCGCCTCCTGAGAAGAAAAATGGAACAAAAAAGGAAAAGGGTGAGCTCGACTAGCCTAGTAAAGAATATTATGACTAAGATAATATACAACAAAATTATCGTTAGTCTTCAACAGGGAAAAATATAATAGAATACAATAGACAACAAGTTTTAAATCAATATTCGCAGAGGAAATAATAATTCATTAGAAGAGTTAAGTAGAGAATGCAAACTACTATCTTCTATGTATGAATTTTAAAGTTCATCGTCTATTTTTATCCCTGTAACATCAATCAATATGTATACGGGATCAAATATTCATCCTCGCACTCTGTGCCAAGGACATTCACCGATTGGTCATGTTCATCTAAACATCCGTTCATCTTTGCACTACGGCCAAAGATATTCATCGAAATCATTCATCTTTGCACTACGTGCCAAAGATATTCATCGAAATCATTCATCTCTGCACTACTGGGGCCAAAGATATTCATCGAAATCATTCATCTTTTAAGACCGAGGATGATGAAAATATTTATTTTTTAAAGAAACGAATCCAAATTGAAACAAAATGACAAGGATTAAGGATTAAGGATTCGTACTTTGTTTTATCCAAGTCCAAAAATACCTCAAAAATAATCATAGTGGTGTAAAATTCAAGAATGATCAAAACATGGATACAATCAAAGCTAGTATCCACAATAGATATTTTAGACTTAAAAGAAAAATTTTCATTTTTAGATGAATAGTCCAGTATTCGTGAATGAAAGGTCAGATATCGTGAATAGTCAGTACACGTGAATAGTAACTCTCTACACCAAAAGTTCCAAATTTGATAAAAACTTCAGATCAATATTTCAAAGATAATGATATTGAAAAAAATAATAATATCATTACGAAAAAAAATAATATCCCTTACTCGAAAGATCAAGATTTAACTGGAATATCGGATATAGACTATATCTTGAACTTTCACCGTATAGCAATACTCAAAGTATACTCAAAATACTCACAAGAATACGCTTTCGATAATATAGAGAGAAAACTTCATTTCGTGTGATTTTCAATTCTAACCCAAGCACCTATTTATAGGAAATTGCTTAGAACACCAAAGCGTAAAATTTAATAAAATATTAATATTTATAAAATATTATCGTATTCTTTGAAATCTGAATCTCAAACAATTCACACATGCCAACCTTCTAGAAGAAAATAAAAAAACGTTTTTCTAATTTAAAATAATTTAAACTTCCAAAATTAATTATTTTGAGCTTGAACTTCAATAATTCACAATAAATAGCCCTTTTATCGGAAAATTGAATCTTCGTGTGTTTTTATAGAAATCCAATTCTCTACAACTTTGCAGAAGAAAGGTTTTCTAAATTCCCAAATGTAAATTGACCGAAATCCATAAAGCGGGTGATTTTAGAGGCTATAATCAAATTTCACCAATAAATGGGGTCCAACCGACATGTTTAACATGTTTTAAACATTTATTGCAACAAAATACTCTTCCTCCTCAGATACTCATATATCCCACATTCGTTGTAAAAATATCACCATTATTATATTATTAAAATATAATAATATATATTTAAATGAATTATTTTATCGGAAAAAAATAAAATTTCAATTTTTAACAATTGTCACATTAAAAATTTTCTCCATCTATATCCACATAAAATCAATATTTTCCTCATCATATGAATCAATAATTAATTATTCACAAATAATATTACGGAATCACAATATCGACAACTGTGCGGTTCCGGTGAGCAGGGGCTTTCAATAAGAATTTCTCTCATCGGCAAGCAATTAGGTGACCAAACCTCTCCTTAGAGTAACTTTCTAGACATTGCCAATAATGTTATCTAATAATATTATTCAGATAATATGAATTATTGTTTCGACAATGAAAAAATAATCGTGTAATGACAATTATTAAAACAACAAAGAATATAAAATATCAACGCAGCAATTATTGAATCAATAAAATAAAACACCGAACAGTAATTATCAGTAACCATTATTGAGTAGTGCCTTTCACGTAAGAGTCAATAATTGGTGCAATACTGGTGCTACCGCTCAACAACGCCGTATGTTTTAACCAACGGGTATTCCAATAGTGTAACTCAGAACAACTACGCCGTTATTTTTAAACAACTTATATTTGTCATTTTCTTCCTCCAATCGCTTTTTTTGTTATGGGGCCATACACATGGTCTGCTACTGGCCGCATTTAATATTCCCGACGAAAGACGAATATTCCACGACCAAACGAATATTCCCCGACAACAATGAATATTTTATAACCACTTACTTATTTTGAAATATTTGCGTATTTTACCCGTAACTATCCACATTAATCACATCAACCCTTACTATTTCAAAATAATAATTAGAGGAAATTAAATTTCATTTATTAATTATTTGGGATCTTACAACACCTAGTTCGTAAAACTTACCATACATTATGAGTTTAAGAACTCGACATTGACCACATATTCTTTAACTATACTTTACCTATCAGTCATACTATCGTTTCAGGGTCCGGTACTATACTTTTCAAAATAACCACCTCATTGAGGTAGCTTTCAATGTGAGCCTCTATTTCAGCTATTGGCTTCGACATTGGCTCGGTTATGGAGATTGACTTTTTCTTTATATTTGAAAGTATCCTAATCCTTTTCTATCTAACATATACACACCTAAGTTATCCTGATTATCAACTAATATATACACACATCAATTAATAGTTTTATATAAGTTATCTTTTATTTGATTTGACGATGAACTTATTTAATTCATCTCCTTATAAACTCTATATGAGTTATTTGTATTTTCAACGTTTCCCTCTGTTCTAAGGTTATAGCCTAAGGTCATACCCACCCAAGGTTTCTAACCCAAGCTCGATACCAACTTATAACTTTCATGGTGCTTCCAACCATAGCACCTTACAAGGGTACCTATTAGCTTGCCACCGACTGAATCGGCGTCCCCTATGGAGAGTCTGGCTTCGGTGCATTCCACACAAGGAATTCACCAGCGAGAGGCTCGGGGCTCTTCGCAAATTCATGCTTTATAGCTCTGATACCAACTTGTGAAGACCCCAAACTTGGGAACTTGAAACCCGAACTCGGTTCTTCACGATACCATTTCTATGAGCGGAATAATACTAATAATAATAACAATAATATAAAAATCCAACTTAACTTACATTTATCAGAGTCTAATCCCAAGTACGCAACCTTTACTACATTCTTTACATGATATATAATACATATCATAATCTTAATACAGTCTAACTATTATAAAAGATACCATTAAACATATACTGTTTGCTTTCCTTTTCACTTGTTCTTGTCTGAAACTTCGGGTTGATCATGCCTAGCTGAAAACATTTAATTTAAAGCAAGAATCAACATTTAGGTGCCCAGCAAGTAATAACAATTATAAATATAATTAGCTGAAAGAAATTAATGTTTTCTTTGTACATCACTTCTACAACGAATTTATAGTTGTGAAGTAAACTGAACCGATAATAATAACATAACAATTCTATTATCATTAATATTTAATTAATATTAAACCATTAATAAAACCATTGCCAAAATATCAATGTTATTTATAATAACTTAAAATACTTTTAAAGTATTAATATTACCCTTAAATGAGTTTTAAAAGAATTAAAATCATTTTTAAATAATTACCATTAATATTAAAGTATTAACGCATTATTTATCAAAATATTAAAAGTCATTATTTATAACTTAAAATATTTTTAATTCATGAATATCCTTATTAAATGATTTTTAAATAAATAAAATCATTTTAAAACTATTTATTTAATATAATTATTAAATAAACTTAATATCATTTATTATTAAATTAATATCATTAATATTAAATTATTAAAGAAATTATCCTTTAAATATTAAAAGTTATATTTAATAACTTAAAATATCTTTAAACACTTTATTTTCATTTTAAATGATTTTATAATATTAAAATCATTGTTAAACCAATTTATTTAATATAATTATTAAATAATTTTAATATCATTAATAGTAAATAATTAATGAAATTTACCTTTAAATATGGAAAGTTATATTTTATAACTTAAAATATTTTTAAACTATTTATTTTCATTTAAAATGATTTTTCTATAATTTTTAAATCATTAATTCTATTTTTCATAATTTATTTAATTTATTAAATAAATAGCTTAATTATCATTAATATTAATTAATTAATAAAATTCATCACAAAATATTAAAAGTTATCAAAAATAACTTAAATTATTTTCTTATACCATAATATAATTTTAAATGATTTTTCATGTATTAAAATCATTTTTAAATAATTTATTTAATATTATAATTAAATAAATTAAATACTTTTAATATTCCAAAAATATTAAATATTTATGAAATATATTTAAAATAATTAAAATATAATTTTCGGACCTTAAAATAATTTTTAATAATTTATTTTGTATTTTTTATAATTTAAAACTATCTTTTTCTATTTATTTAATAAAAATATAATTTTTATATAGAAACTGTTGCTAAAGACCACCTATAGTGATAGAACTGTCGCTATAGGTGTTCTTCATGTTCTTCATGCAAACCCAGATCTTCATACACAGCTTCGAGGGTACCACTTTGACCGGTTGTAAATCTTTGGTTATCCGGATTCTGGGCTTGCTAATGTTTTATTATTGTAGTATAGTTGTAACACTAGCATTAACAATTAATGTCATGGCCATAACACAAGAAATCAGAGAGTTATAAGCCCTCAAATCGTTGTCGGAATGCATTTCTTCATTTCGGGTTTTCGAAATGAAGAACGATTCTATCGCCTCCTTACGATCTTTATAACTTGCAACACATGAACTGGTTTCGTGATATTAGGCTTTCAGGTTGTAGACAACATAACACAGTATAGATCAATTACAAAATTTCACCATAACAACAACAAAGTAAGCAGATCTGGATCGGTCCAAACCTTTTCGAAGTCACGCCTCGACTTTTTCTGGGTTACCTAGAAAATGCAAGTCGTGAACATTCTACTTGGTTTGACCATCCAGTAAATCAAATATGTTTGACATATAAGCTATATAAAAGCATTAACCTATAGTAAAGATACCATACTATAACATGAATACAAAAACAAACACAAACCATCAACAAATTGCAAGATCTGTGCCCCTAAACCTCCTGTTAGAGCCTCCTGGGAACGATCTGGGTTTTTCCAGAAATTGAAAGTCATGCTCGGTCAACTATGTTTGACCAGCCATAACTTTTAATCTGAACATGACATGGTTTTGATTCGAGTTCTAGAGGAAAGAACTCATAACATACTTCAAGATCAAACACTGAAATAACAACAACAGTAAACAGATAGAGATCTAAGGCTACTGACATTCGTTGTCAGAATACAAAATAACTTTTTTCCAGATTTTATTAAACTTCAAATCCGAGCCTCTAGATGTTATGGATCTAACATCTAGCAACCCAGATCACTTATAGACACTACATAGAACATATTACAACCCATAATAACAACTTTTAATGTAAGATCAAGGTGAGAAATTTTGGTTGGGTTTTATACCTTCATGCTCAAATTCTTGAATCTATGCTTCTGATTTGTTAGTGAATCTCGTGGGGCTTGAATTGTGAGTTGATATACTATATAACTCGTGGGTTTTTAGAGAGAGAAGTTCTAGGATGAGTGTGGTGATCAAATGGCTTAAAAAATGACATTTCTCTCTCTTGAATCTATATATATTGTGTTGTAATGCATGTATCTGAGATGTTGCTACTGATGGCTGTCAATAAAGAGCACATGGAGTAGTTGAAGTGGTTCACCAACTTAACATATTGTCAAAACCTACAATTTAGCCTCAATTATGTAAGAGGGGCATTTTTGTTATTTAGTTTTTTAATTTAATGGCATTCTAGTCATTTGGCAAACCCTTAGGGTTTAGGGTTTGGGTTAGGGTTTGGACCATTTTAGGGTTTAAAAATAATTTCTAGAATTTCCAATTTAGGGTTAGCAAAAAAAAAATTTAAATAAATTTTAGTTTCTAAAAATTTGAAATTAGGGTTTCCTAATTATGATTAATTTTCTAATTATACTATACATGAAAATTAGGTTTAGATTTTACTAAATACAATTAAGATTGGTAATTTAGCAATTAGGGCTCCAATTTTGATAATTAGGGTTCCTAATTTAGAAATTATGGTTTCTAATAATTAAGGTTCTCCCTAATTAGGGTTATATTAATAATACCCAACATTAACCGCATTAACGCGCTTACATAACTTTTTGAACTCTCATTTGAGTTCCAATTTAGGGTTTATAATTAACCCTTAGGGTTTTTAGTTTAGTAATTATAATTTCTATTTAGTAATTAGGGTTTATAATATAAATATTAGGATTTCTAGAAATTTAATATTCCTAAATACTAATTAGGGTTTACCTAATTAATCATAGAATTATATAATACTTCACCATAATCGTAATCACACAGTTACGTAGCACTTTCGAACACAAATTGAGTTTTAAATTAGGGTTTTCAAATTTAGAAATTAGGGTTTTAAATTATTAATTAGGTTTTTCCACATAATAATTAGGGTTTCTAGTATTAGGGTTTTTAAATTACTAACTAGGGTTTTTCCATAATTAGCGTTAAAACCGACAATAGCAATTATATACCACATAACACGTGACATTCATAACATAACGTAATTACTTGAAATCTTACAGTCTTATTTGACTATCGAATTAGGGTTTATTAAAATAATACTAGAGTTTTGTAATACTGTATCATAATTGACAACCATTAACATTATACACACATGTTGTACATATTCATAAAGATAGAATTAAAATAATATTATATTAATATTCTCATTCATTGATCTAAATCCAAAATTAGGGTTTAGATTCCATATCCGATTTATCTTCCATATTTAACCTTAATACTTAAGGTAAAATAATTAACTTATTAATGTATACTAAAATTTATATAATAAAATAATTATTATAATTATTCTAAAAAATCATTTCATATATTATTTAAATAATATATAATTATATTTTCATGGAAAATATTTAATAAAAATATTTCTACTATAAAATTAATTATTATAAGAATATACTTTATAATAATCAATAATTCTAAAATAAAATTATTTGTAAATATTCATGTAATAAATATATTTTTATTTACCACATAAATACATATACACATTATCTTGTACAAATCCTCATCTTTAAAAAAAAAAATTATATGAAAAATTTCGATTTATTTATAGAAAATATCGGGTTGTTACATTCACCTCCTTTATAATGATTAAAGTCCCCGGAATCACCATTTTAAAACCTATACATACCAGGGTACATAACATACAGAATCATCGCGAGTAGATCTCGATCAAAATTGATCGAACTGATATTTAATTATTCAGCATAAAGCTTATCTATCTGCTTATACGGACAAATTGATTTCTAAAAGAACTCAAATTCCTCCTTCAAAATAATTTATAAAATAATTTACTATATATAAGAAAATAATATATAAGAAATAAAATTGGTTTGAGTAATACCTGGAGTTGCATCCCAGTCGCTCTGATTTTCTTGAATCTGGCCATTGAAGACGCTTGCAGTTGATTTCGTTGGTTGGTTTGTTGATGTCGGTCCCGTTATCGCCAATGTCCTTTTACCTTTCCTCGTATTCGCATTCCTTGCCTTCTTTCTCCTTCCTGAACAGTCTTTCACCTTATACTCCATTGATTCACACATAAAACACACAGACTTGCCCTTTATCTCCTTTCCTTTTATCGTATAGGTGACAAAACTATCTTTTGCCCCTTCGTTACCCTAGCTATCACAAACGTGTCAACAGGGTCAGTTGATCCTCCGGCGACTGGTATTCCGTTCTGCATAGCTTGATCGTCCATATTCGCAAAATTCTGTATCTGGTCTGGTTATCTTCCAGCTTTGTTGACAGGTTCTTCTGTCCGTGTATTTCGTTTTCGTCTCCTTGACGGCATTATCACAATTTATTCTTTATTCTAAGCCTTATCGTATACGTATAATCATATAACGCGGAATTCTATATTCAAATTATTATGTACTCAAAATATTAGAATTTTGAAAATTTGGTTTTCTTTATTAACCAGTACTCATATAATTAACTACTATCTTTATACCAACTTATTTCATTAATCCCATATAAATTCATTAATCCCATATCACTTCATACTCATATCACTTGACATACCATAACACATATTGCTTTAATCATCCGCTATCCCTTTATGACTCAAAAGTCAGGAATCGCTGCCACAACTTATATAAAATTTGAAAATTTTTTCTTATACAAACATACCTATCATATACACAACATAGAATCATACATAATCCAGTAATACTAGTACTACTTATTTCTTACGCCTACACTAAGGATCAATTGCTTAGAAATCTGTCTATTCCCATTATCCTCAATAATCCATTCACACCTAACTACACCTGTGACACCCCCAAAATAGGTCTACATACCCCATTCTGAGTTGTCAATACACGGTACAGAAACAACTACAACTTTATTATTACAATAGTAAAACTGTGAGTTTAAATACAGATATTGCCATCTAGACAATATCCACATACAAATAAATCCTCATCATAATTATTGATACATTATTTTACAACAATGGTGAGGACTACTAAACAACTCTCCCTAGAACTTTCATTCCATACCCCGACTGCATTTTCTTTATATTCTCGCCTCCTGAGAAGAAAAATGGAACAAAAAGGAAAAGGGTGGGCTTGACTAGCCTAGTAAAGAATATTATGACTAAGATAATATACAACAAAATTATCGTTAGTCTTCAACAGGGAAAAATATAATAGAATACAATAGACAACAAGTTTTAAATCAATATTCGCAGCGGAAATAATAATTCATTAGAAGAGTTAAGTAGAGAATGCAAACTACTATCTTCTATGTATGAATTTTAAAGTTCATAAATCTATTTTATCCCCTGTAACATCAATCAATATGTATCGGGAACAAATATTCATTCTTGCACTACAGGGCCAAGGACATTCACCAGTTTGGTCATGTTCATCTAAACACCTGTTCATCTTTGCACTACTGGCCAAAGATATTCATCGAAATCATTCATCTTTGCACTACGGGCCAAAGATATTCATCATAAATCATTCATCTTTTAAGACCGAGGATGATGAAAATATTTATTTTTTTTAAAGAAAGCGAATCCAATTGAAACAAAATGACAAGGATTAAGGATTAAGGATTCGTACTTTGTTTTATCCAAGTCCAAAAATACCTCAAAAATAATCATAGTGGTGTAAAATTCAAGAATGATCAAAACATGGATACAATCAAAGCTAGTATCCACAATAGATATTTTGGACGAAAAGAAAAATTTTCATTTTTCGATGAATAGTCTTTGTGATTCGTGAATAGGTCAGATATCGTGAATAAGTCCAGTATACGTGAATAGTAACTCCGACACCAAAAGTTCCAAATTTGATAAAAAACTTCAGATCAATATTTCAGCATAATGATATTGAAAAAAAATAATAATATCATTACGAAAAAAAAATAATATCCCTTACCTCGAAAGATCAGTACTTCTAACTGGAATACTGGATATAGACTATATCTTGAACTTTCACCGTATAGCAATACTCAAAGTATACTCAAAATACTCACAAGAATACGCTCGATAATATAGAGAGAGAAAACTTCAGTTTCTGGTGTGATTTTCAATTCTAACCTAAGCACCTATTTATAGGAAATTGCTTAGAACACCAAAGCAGAAAATTTAATAAAATATTAATATTTATAAAAATATTATACGTATTCTTTGAAATCTGAATCTCAAAGCAATTCACACATGCCAACCTTCTAGAAGAAAATAAAAAAAACGTTTTCTAATTTAAAATAATTTAAACTTCCAAAATTAATTATTTTGAACTTTGAACTTCAATAATTCACAATAAATAGCCCTTTTATCGTAAAAATTGAATCTTGCGTGTTTTTATAGGAAATCCAATTCTCTACAACTTTGCGGAAGAAAGGTTTTCTAAATTCCCAAATGTAAATTGACCGAAATCCATAAACGGGCGATTTTACAGGCTATAATCAAATTTCAGTCAATAAATGGGGTCCACAGACATGTTTAACATGTTTTAAACATTTATTGCAACAAAAATACTCTTCCTCCTCGTATACTCATATATCCCACATTCGTTGTAAAAATATCACCATTATTATATTATTAAAATATAATAATATATATTTAAATGAATTATTTTATCGAAAAAAATAAAATTTCAATTTTTAACAATTGTCACATTAAAAATTTTCTCCATCTATATCCACATAAAATCAATATTTTCCTCATCATATGAATCAATAATTAATTATTCACAAATAATATTACGTAATCACAATATCGACAACCAGGCGGTTCAAAGGAAGAGGGGCTTTCAATAAGAATTTCTCCTTATTCATGCGCAATTGGGTGACCAAACCTCTCCTTAGATGAGTAACTTTCTAGACATTGCCAATAATGTTATCTAATAATATTATTCAGATAATATGAATTATTGTTTCGACAATGAAAAAATCTTGTGTAATGACAATTATTAAAACAACAAAGAATATAAAATATCAACGCAAAGACAATTATTGAATGAATAAAATAAAACACCTGAGCAAAGAATTATCGTAACCATTATTGAGTAAAGTGCCTTCTTTACGTAAGAGTCAATAATTGGTGCAATACCGTGTGCTACTGGATTCAACAACGCGTATGTTTTAAAATAGGGTATTCCAATAGTGTAAAGCAGTAATAACTACGCCGTTATTTTTAAACAACTTATATTTGTCATTTTCTTCCTCCAATCGCTTTTTTGTTATGGGGCCCACACATGGTCGCACTTGCGTCGTCGAATATTCCCCAGAAAGCATTTAATATTCCACGACCAAACGAATATTCCCAAACAACAATGAATATTTTATAACCACTTGCTTATTTTGAAATATTTGCGTATTTTACCCGTAACTATCCACATTAATCACATCAACCCTTACTATTTCAAAATAATAATTAGAGGAAATTAAATTTCATTTATTAATTATTTGGGATCTTACAACCTCCCTCTTTATGAAATTTCGTCCTCGAAATTCGCGTGACGTATACTGTGTGTTTTGAAAAGATGAGGATACCTCGCTTTCATTTCCGTTTCCAACTCCCAGGTCATTTCCTCTATAGCATGTTTTCTCCACAAGACTTTAACTTGTGGTATGACCTTCGTGCGTAGGACATGCTCCTTCCTATCCAAGATCTTGACAGGTACTTCCTCAAACGTTAAGTCTTCGGCTATCTCGTCCGGTTCTAACTCAATAACGTGATTCGGGTCTTTCACATATTTACTTAAATACTGGATATGTGAAACACATTATGAACACGAGACATACTTGGAGGTAACGCGAGTCTATAGGCTACATTTCCTACTCGGTTAAGAATTTGAAATGGACCAATAAATCGTGGATTGAGCTTTCCTCTCTTCCCGAATCTTGTAACTCCCTTCCATGGGCAACACGCAACAATACATGATCCCCTATACTAAATTCCACATCCTTTCGATGAAGATCCGCATAACTCTTTTTGTCGATCTTGTGCCGCTTTGTATACGTTGTCAAATCATTTGGATCTTTTCGGTGAGTCATATACGTCACTTAATTTCGGGTCCCAACAATGTTGCTTCACCCACCTCATCCCAACATATTGGAGAGCGACACTTTCGTCCATATAATGCTTCGAATGGGGCCACACCTATACTTGCCTGATAACTGTTGTTGTAGGAGAATTCCACCAATGGTAAATATTATCCCAACTCGCCCTTGAAGTTCAGGACACAGAGTCTTAATAAATCTTCAAGAGTTTGAATAGTCCTCTCGATTGTCCGTCTGTTTGAGGATGGTATTTGAATCGAATCTTAAATCCGTACTCCATAGCTTTTTGCAAGCTAACCCAAAATCTTGAAGTGAATCTTGGGTCACGATCCAAACTATGGATACTGGCATGCCATGCAATCTCACAATCTCATTTACGTACATTTGAGCAAGACGTTCAAGGGAATAAGTCTCCCGTATTGGCAAGAAATGAGCAGACTTGGTTAATCTATCAACAATAACCCAAATAGCATTTATGCCTTGAGAAACCGTGGGAAGTCCCGTAAACGAAATCCATGGTAATGTGTTCCCACTTCCATTTCGGAATCTCAAGTGGTTGCAATGGTCCCTTAGGCACTTGATGCTCTGCCTTTACACGTTGACAAGTTAAACATGTTGAGATAAACTTTGCAATCTCTCTCTTCATATTGTTCCACCAAAATGTATGTCAAGATCACGATACATTTTAGTACTTCCGGATGGATTGCAAATGGTGTATTGTGTGCCTCCATCATAATCTTGTACTTCAAATCGTAATCGTTAGGAACACAAAGTGCAGAGTGGACTCAAGTATTCCTTCTTCATCAATTCTCGCTTAGGAATAGCTCCTTCTTGTACTTTCTTCTTCATATGCATCATTTCCGGCCTGGTGGCTTGAGCAACCTTAACTTTTCTATTAAAGTTGGCTCTATGCGTATATTTGACATCATCGCACTCGCTCCTCGTTGATATGATCTTCTACTCAACGCGTCACTACCACGTTCGCTTTTCGAGGATGGTATTGAATAGTGTGGTCGTAGTCTTTCAATAGCTCGAGCCAACGTCATTTGCCGCATGTTAAGTTCTTTTGAGTGAAGAAATATTTAAGGCTTTTATGGTCCGAATATATCTCCACTTTTCTCCATATAGATAGTGCCTCCGGATCTTTAGCAAAACGATTGCCGCTAACTCTAGATCATGAGTAGGATAATTCCTCTCATATTCTTTAAGTTGTCGCGAGGCATAGGCTATGACTTTCCCACGTTGCATGAGAACACATCCTAACCCTTTGCTAGGAAGCATCATCGTGAGATAACAAATCCATCAAGGCGGATGGTATTGTTAGAACAGTCTTAGAAATAAGTCTCCTTTTAAGCTCTTGGAAACTCTTCTCGCACTCTTCGCTCCAAACGAATTTTGTATCCTTCCGAAAGTTAGATGAGTTAATCTGAGTAGCGATTCGAGAAAACCCTTCCACGAATCTCAGAATAATAACCAAATTTAAGCCCAAAAGCTACGACTTGATCACCGACTTCTGTTGTTCCAACTTTGTATTGCTTCAATCTTCACGGTCAATCAGGATACTCCATGTTTTGACACCACATGCCCAAGAAATGCTACTTCCTCAAGCCGTAACTCGCATTTCTTTAACTTGGCATAAAGCTTGTTTTCACGAAGCCTTTGGAGTACCAAACTTCAAATGGTGCTCATGATCTTCACGGCTTTTGGAATATATGAGGATGTCATCAATAAAGACAACAACGAATCGATCCAAATACTCTTTGAATACTCGGTTCATCATATCCATGAAAGCCACAGAGCATTAGTCAATCCGAAAGACATAACTAAGAATTCATAATGCCGTCATCGAAGTTCTAAAGGCGTCTTTGGAATATCCTCGATTCTAATCTTCAATTGATGATATCCGTAAGCTAAGATCGATTTTTAAAAGAATTGTGCTCCTTGCAATCGGGTCAAACAAGTCATCAATACGAGGTAGAGGATACCTATTCTTGATAGTGACATGGTTCAATTTCCGATAGTCAATACAAAAGTCGCATACTCCGCTTCTTTCTTCTTTACAAATAAAACAGAGCACCCCAAGGAGATGTACTAGGACGAATGAAACCAATGTCCAACAACTCACGTAGTTGGACCTTTAACTCCTCAAGTTCAATAGAGCCATTCGATATGGGGTTTTAGAAATGGGCTTTGTACCAAAGTTCAAGGTCAATAAAGAATTCAACTTCACGCTCGGGGTAGGCAGGAAGTTCTTCAGAAATACGTCGGAAAGTTAATAACAACAGAATATTATTCAATTTTGGACGTGTCTTTATTCAAATCCATAACATGGGCTAAGAAAGCTTGACATCCGCTTTTTTAATAAACGAATAGCTTTATGATTAGATATGATGTTGATTGATTTTAATGGTTTAGTTGCTTGAATTCGAACAACAAAGTTGTTTAGGAATATGAAAGCTAACAACCTTATTTAAAACAATCAATTTTGGCATGATGAGTAGTTAACCAATCAATCCCTAAAATCACATCAAAAGCAAGTATCTTTAAAGAGATAAGGTCAACAGGTAAGATAAGGGTGCCAACATGGATTAGACAAGATTTATAAACAGTGGATGTGATGAAAGTTTCTCCTAACGGAGTTTCCACAGATAGGTCAAAGTCTAATTTCTCCGGAGTCAAGTTTAAACGTTGAGCACAAGCAGGAGAGATAAATGAATGGGTAGCACCCAGATCTAGTAAAGTATAAACTTCACAAGAATTTATAAATAGCTTACCCGTGATCACCTCGTTTGGGTTCCTCGCATTTTGACCAGTCACGACAAACGCTCTTCCAGGAACCGTTAACTTTGACTTTTCTGGGACAGTCTTTTGAGTCACCGTCCCCGCTGAACTAGGTTTCGCTACCGTGCAATCTCGAGCGACATGTCCTTCCTTTCCACAATTATAGCATACCTGGAACTGTTGTGGGCAGTTTGGACGGATATGTCCCTCTTTCCCGCATTTATAGCATATGACCGGTGGTCGTTCTCTCTCCTTGGAACCGATTCTGTCATTGCTTTGTCGTCTTCACATGGTCGTTGTTGAATCTCCTCTTTTTAAAATCTCCTCCTGACTCGCTTCTTCTATTTTCATGGCCATGATTACCACCAGAGTGGTTACCATTTTTGTCCGCCTTTTTCTTTCTCCACTGATTATTGTTGTTTTGTTGATCGCTATCTCCCAGATGATCCTCGATTGTGGTACCTCGGTTGGCCGTGTACTCGTTATCTCGCTCTAACAATTGAGCCCTCATTAACAACATCCGAATAGAGAGAAAATTTATGAGAGATGAGATCTTCGGCGTATCGCCGGGTTTCAAACCTCTCGTAAACATCCGCGTCATCGTTCCTCATTCTCCACCAAATGAGGTGCAAACACGGATAACTCGCAAATTTCTCGTCATCGAGACACCGCCATGTTGTTGTTCGCGCTCGATCTAATAAACTCCACTTCCTTCATATGATTGAACACTTTCGTGAAAGTATTTGTCATTAAATAGTTTCAAACGTCTCCCAAGACATCTTTGGAAAGCAATTTGGATGGGTACGCTTCACGAGACTCCCACCAAGAGATACGCCGCCGCCACGGAACATAAAGGTGGCGAATGGAACCTTCTGTTTCTCTGTGCATCCCAAGACATCGAATATCTTGGTAATTTGCTTGACCCATGTTTCGCCATGATCGGATCTCGCTTTTCCTTAAATTCTCGGTGGTCCCACTCTCTTTGAATCGCTTTTTGTGACAACCCGTGAATTGCTATCATTTCCTCCTATGTTTTGAAACACGAGTCTCCTAAATCGATTTTGCATGAAGCGCAAAAAGCTTCTAAATATCCCTCGTTCATCATCTCGCTTTCGGTGGTGTTGTTCACATGAGGAATATTGCCACTGTTGCACGTTCTCCTCGTTGGTGAGTACAAAGGCGTCTCCACGGTCTCATTTCCATTGTTAATATTCTCATCGACATTCTCAAATCATCGTCATAAAACAAGGGTTAATTAAGGAAATCAATATATCACATAATATCCCTATATATCGACCAACTATCAAATAAGCTTAGGTAGGACACACTAGCGAAGGATTTACTCGCTCTCCCTCCTAGTTCTATTCCCGATCTCCTTGGGAGATCATATCCCTAAGCTCGATACCAACCGTGACACCCCCAAAATAGGTCTACATCCCCATTCTCGAGTTGTCAATACACCTGCATGTAAAAACAACTACAACTTTATTATTACAATAGTAAAGCTGTGAGTTTAAATACGAGATATTGCCATCTAGACAATATCCACATACAAATAAATCCTCATCATAATTATTGATACATTATTTTACAACAATGGTGAGGACTACTAAACAACTCTCCCTAGAACTTTCATTCCATACCCCAGACTTGCACTTTGCTATATTCTCGCCTCCACGAGAAGAAAATGGAACAAAAAGGAAAAGGGTGAGCTCGACTAGCCCGATAAAGAATATTATGACTAAGATAATATACAACAAAATTATCGTTAGTCTTCAACAGGAAAAATATAATAGAATACAATAGACAACAAGTTTTAAATCAATATTCGCAATGAAATAATAATTCATTAGAAGAGTTAAGTAGAGAATGCAAACTACTATCTTCTATGTATGAATTTTAAAGTTCATAAATCTATTTTATCCTCGTAACATCAATCAATATGTATCACGGGATCAAATATTCATCCTTGCACTACGTGCCAAGGACATTCACCGATTGGTCATGTTCATCTAAACATCTCATTCATCTATGACTACGGGCCAAAGATATTCATCGAAATCATTCATCTTTGCACTACTGCCAAAGATATTCATCGAAATCATTCATCTTTGCACTACAAAAGCCAAAGATATTCATCGTAAATCATTCATCTTTTAAGACCGAGGATGATGAAAAATATTTATTTTTTAAAGAAACGAATCCGATTGAAACAAAATGACAAGGATTAAGGATTAAGGATTCGTGATTTTGTTTTATCCAAGTCCAAAATACCTCAAAAATAATCATAGTGGTGTAAAATTCAAGAATGATCAAAACATGGATACAATCAAAGCTAGTATCCACAATAGATATTTTGGAATTAAAAGAAAAATTTTCATTTTTCGATGAATAGTGCCGTATTCGTGAATAGTCAGATATCGTGAATAAGGCAGATATCGTGAATAGTAACTCAGACACCAAAAGTTCCAAATTTGATAAAAAACTTGAGATCAATATTTCAAAGATAATGATATTGAAAAAAAATAATAATAATATCATTACGAAAAAATAATAATATCCCTTACCTCAAAAGATCAGTACTTCTAACTGGAATACTGGATATAGACTATATCTTGAACTTTCACCGTATAGCAATACTCAAAGTATACTCAAAATACTCACAAGAATACGCTCGATAATATAGAGAGAAAACTTGAGTTTCGGTGTGATTTTCAATTCTAACCCAAGAGCACTATTTATAGGAAATTGCTTAGAACACCAAAGCGTAAAATTTAATAAAATATTAATATTTATAAAAATATTATACGTATTCTTTGAAATCAATCTCAAAGAATTCACACATGCCAACCTTCTAGAAGAAAAAAAAAAAAAAACGTTTTTCTAATTTAAAATAATTTAAACTTCCAAAAATTAATTATTTTGAGCTTGAACTTCAATAATTCACAATAAATAGCCCTTTTATCGAGAAAATTCGAATCTCGCGCATTTTTATCTGGAATCCAATTCTCTACAACTTTACGGAAGAAAGTTTTTCTAAATTCCCAATGTAAAAATTAATGAAATCCATAAGCGGGTGATTTTAGAGGCTATAATCAAATTTCAATTCAATAAATGGGGTCCACCGACATGTTTAACATGTTTTAAACATTTATTGCAACAAAAATACTCTTCCTCCTCGTATACTCATATATCCCACATTCGTTGTAAAAATATTACCATTATTATATTATTAAAATATAATAATATATATTTAAATGAATTATTTTATCGGAAAAAAAAATAAAATTTCAATTTTTAACAATTGTCACATTAAAATTTTCTCCATCTATATCCACATAAAATCAATATTTTCCTCATCATATGAATCAATAATTAATTATTCACAAATAATATTCTGTAATCACAATATTGATGACGTGCAGTTCGAGGAGAGAGGGGCTTTCAATAAGAATTTCTCCTTCTTGGCATGCAATTAGGTGACCAAACCTCTCCTTAGAGCGAGAACTTTCTAGACATTGCCAATAATGTTATCTAATAATATTATTCAGATAATATGAATTATTGTTTGACAATGAAAAAAATTGTGTAATGACAATTATTAAAACAATGAAGAATATAAAATATCAACGACAATTATTGAATCAATAAAATAAAACCTTTGAGCGATAATTCATCGTAACCATTATTGAGTAGTGCCTTCTTACGTAAAGAGTCAATAATTGGTGCAATCACTGGTGTGCTACCGATTCAACAACGCAGCGTATGTTTTAACCAACGGGTATTCCAATAGTGTAAAGCAGAATAACAACTTCTGCAGATTATTTTTAAACAACTTATATTTGTCATTTTCTTCCTCCAATCGCTTTTTGTTATGGGGCCCACACATGGTGCTGCTTGTCGCACGAATATTCGACAAAGATTCTGAATATTCCACGACCAAACGAATATTCCCAAACAACAATGAATATTTTATAACCACTTACTTATTTTGAAATATTTGCGTATTTTACCCGTTAACTATCCACATTAATCACATCAACCCTTACTATTTCAAAATAATAATTAGAGGAAATTAAATTTCATTTATTAATTATTTGGGATCTTACAACACCTAGTTAAGTAAAACTTACCATACATTATGAGTTTAAGAACTCGACATTGACCACATATTCTTTAACTATATACTTTACCTATCGGTCATACTATCGTTTGAGGTCCCAGATTATACTTTTCAAAATAACCACCTCATTGAGGTAGCTTTCAATGTGAGCCTCTATTTCAAAATTTATTGGCTTCGACATTGGCTCGGTTATGGAGATTGACTTTTTCTTTATATTTGAAAGTATCCTAATCCTTTTCTATCTAACATATACACACCTAAGTTATCCTGATTATCAACTAATATATACACACATCAATTAATAGTTTTATATAAGTTATCTTTTATTTGATTTGACGATGAACTTATTTAATTCATCTCCTTATAAACTCTATATGAGTTATTTGTATTTTCAACGTTTCCCTCTGTTCTAAGGTTATAGCCTAAGGTCATACCCACCTAAGGTTTCTAACCCTAAGCTCTGATACCAACTTATAACTTTCATGGTGCTTCCAACCATAGCACCTTACAAGGTACCTATTAGCTTGCCATTAATCGAATCGGCGTCCCCTATGAGAGTGCGGCGGCGGTGCATTCCACACAAGGAATTCACCAGCGAGAGGCTCGGGGCTCTTCGCAAATTCATGCTTTATAGCTCTGATACCAACTTGTGAAGACCCCAAACTTGGGAACTTGAAACCCGAACTCGGTTCTTCACGATACCATTTCTATGAGAGGAATAATACTAATAATAATAACAATAATATAAAAATCCAACTTAACTTACATTTATCAGAGTCTAATCCCAAGTACGCAACCTTTACTACATTCTTTACATGATATATAATACATATCATAATCTTAATCTGATCTAACTATTATAAAAGATACCATTAAACATATACTGTTTGCTTTCCTTTTCACTTGTTCTTGTCTGAAACTTCGGGTTGATCATGCCTAGCTGAAAACATTTAATTTAAAGCAAGAATCAACATTTAGGTGCCCAGCAAGTAATAACAATTATAAATATAATTAGCTGAAAGAAATTAATGTTTTTCTTTGTACATCACTTCTACAACGAATTTATAGTTGTGAAGTAAACTGAAGCAAATAATAATAACATAACAATTCTATTATCATTAATATTTAATTAATATTAAACCATTAATAAAACCATTGCCAAAATATCAATGTTATTTATAATAACTTAAAATACTTTTAAAGTATTAATATTACCCTTAAATGAGTTTTAAAAGAATTAAAATCATTTTTAAATAATTACCATTAATATTAAAGTATTAACGCATTATTTATCAAAATATTAAAAGTCATTATTTATAACTTAAAATATTTTTAATTCATGAATATCCTTATTAAATGATTTTTAAATAAATAAAATCATTTTAAAACTATTTATTTAATATAATTATTAAATAAACTTAATATCATTTATTATTAAATTAATATCATTAATATTAAATTATTAAAGAAATTATCCTTTAAATATTAAAAGTTATATTTAATAACTTAAAATATCTTTAAACACTTTATTTTCATTTTAAATGATTTTTATAATATTAAAATCATTGTTAAACCAATTTATTTAATATAATTATTAAATAATTTTAATATCATTAATAGTAAATAATTAATGAAATTTACCTTTAAATATGGAAAGTTATATTTTATAACTTAAAATATTTTTAAACTATTTATTTTCATTTAAAATGATTTTTCTATAATTTTAAATCATTAATTCTATTTTTCATAATTTATTTAATTTATTAAATAAATAGCTTAATTATCATTAATATTAATTAATTAATAAAATTCATCACAAAATATTAAAAGTTATCAAAAATAACTTAAATTATTTTCTTATACCATAATATAATTTTAAATGATTTTTCATGTATTAAAATCATTTTTAAATAATTTATTTAATATTATAATTAAATAAATTAAATACTTTTAATATTCCAAAAATATTAAATATTTATGAAATATATTTAAAATAATTAAAATATAATTTTAGGACCTTAAAATAATTTTTAATAATTTATTTTGTATTTTTATAATTTAAAACTATCTTTTCTATTTATTTAATAAAATATAATTTTTATATAGAAGCTCATTGCTAAAGACCACTATAGTGATAGACGTCGCTATAGGTGTTCTTCATATTCTTCATGCAAACCCAGATCTTCATACTACGACTTGAGGGTACCACTTTGTGGGTTGTAAATCTTTGGTTATCCAGGATTACGGGCTTGCTAATGTTTTATTATTGTAGTATAGTTGTAACACTAGCATTAACAATTAATGTCATGGCCATAACACAAGAAATCGAGAGAGTTATAAGCCCTCAGATAATCATTGGTACATTGCTTCATTTACGGGTTTTCGAGAAATGAAGAAACGATTCCTACACCGCCTCTTACGATCTTTATAACTTGCAAAACACATGAACCGGTTTTCGTGATATTAGGCTTTCGGGTTGTAGACAACATAACACAAAGTATAGATCAATTACAAAATTTCACCATAACAACAACAAAGTAAGCAGATCTGGATCGGTCAAACCTTGTCAGAAGTCACGCTCTTGACTTTTCTGGGTTACTAGAAAATGCAAGTCGTGAACATTCTACTTGGTTTGACCATCCGATAAATCAAATATGTTTGACATATAAGCTATATAAAAGCATTAACCTATAGTAAAGATACCATACTATAACATGAATACAAAAACAAACACAAACCATCAACAAATTGCAAGATCTGTGCCCCTAAACCTCCTGTTAGAGCCTCCTGGGAACGATCTGGGTTTTTCCAGAAATTGAAAGTCATGCTCAAATTAACTATGTTTGACCGACCATAACTTAATCTGAACATGACATGGTTTTGATTCGAGTTCTAGAGGAAAGAACTCATAACATACTTCAAGATCAAACTTTGAAATACAACAACGATAAGAAAGCAGATAGAGATCTAAAGGCTACACGACATTCGTTGTCGAATACAAAATAACTTTTTCCAGATTTTATTAAACTTCAATCAAGAGCCTCTAGATGTTATGGATCTAACATCTAGCAAACCGGATCACTTATAGACACTACATAGAACATATTACAACCCATAATAACAACTTTTAACGAGAAGATCAAGGGTGAGAAATTTTGGTTAGGGTTTTATACCTTCATGCTCAAATTCTTGAATCTATGCTTACGATTTGTTAGTGAATCTCGTGGGGCTTGAATTGTGAGTTGATATACTATATAACTCGTGGGTTTTTAGAGAGAGAAGTTCTAGGATGAGTGTGGTGATCAAATGGCTTAAAAAATGACATTTCTCTCTCTTGAATCTATATATATTGTGTTGTAATGCATGTATCGAGATATTACTCTTGATGGTTTGTCGATAAAGAGCACATGGAGTAGTTGAAGTGGTTCACCAACTTAACATATTGTCAAAACCTACAATTTAGCCTCAATTATGTAAGAGGGGCATTTTTGTTATTTAGTTTTTTAATTTAATGGCATTCTAGTCATTTGGCAAACCCTTAGGGTTTAGGGTTTGGGTTAGGGTTTGGACCATTTTAGGGTTTAAAAATAATTTCTAGAATTTCCAATTTAGGGTTAGCAAAAAAAAAATTTAAATAAATTTTAGTTTCTAAAAATTTGAAATTAGGGTTTCCTAATTATGATTAATTTTCTAATTATACTATACATGAAAATTAGGTTTAGATTTTACTAAATACAATTAAGATTGGTAATTTAGCAATTAGGGCTCCAATTTTGATAATTAGGGTTCCTAATTTAGAAATTATGGTTTCTAATAATTAAGGTTCTCCTAATTAGGGTTATATTAATAATACCCAACATTAACCGCATTAAGCAGCTTACATAACTTTTGAACTCTCATTTGAGTTCCAATTTAGGGTTTATAATTAACCCTTAGGGTTTTTAGTTTAGTAATTATAATTTCTATTTAGTAATTAGGGTTTATAATATAAATATTAGGATTTCTAGAAATTTAATATTCCTAAATACTAATTAGGGTTTACCTAATTAATCATAGAATTATATAATACTTCACCATAATCGTAATCCTGCGATTCGTAGCACTTTCGAACACAAATTGAGTTTTAAATTAGGGTTTTCAAATTTAGAAATTAGGGTTTTAAATTATTAATTAGGTTTTTCCACATAATAATTAGGGTTTCTAGTATTAGGGTTTTAAATTACTAACTAGGGTTTTTCCATAATTAGCGTTAAAAGCAAATAATAGCAATTATATACCACATAACACGTGACATTCATAACATAACGTAATTACTTGAAATCTTACAGTCTTATTTGACTATCGAATTAGGGTTTATTAAAATAATACTAGAGTTTTGTAATACTGTATCATAATTGACAACCATTAACATTATACACACATGTTGTACATATTCATAGCACCGAATTAAAATAATATTATATTAATATTCTCATTCATTGATCTAAATCCAAAATTAGGGTTTAGATTCCATATCTGATTTATCTTCCATATTTAACCTTAATACTTAAGGTAAAATAATTAACTTATTAATGTATACTAAAATTTATATAATAAAATAATTATTATAATTATTCTAAAAAATCATTTCATATATTATTTAAATAATATATAATTATATTTTCATGGAAAATATTTAATAAAAATATTTCTACTATAAAATTAATTATTATAAGAATATACTTTATAATAATCAATAATTCTAAAATAAAATTATTTGTAAATATTCATGTAATAAATATATTTTATTTACCACATAAATACATATACACATTATCTTGTACAAATCCTCATCTTTAAAAAAAAAAAATTATATGAAAAATTTACGATTTATTTATAGAAAATATCGGGTTATTACATTCACCCTCCTTATAAAGATTAGTCCCCGGAATCACCATTTTAAAACCTATACATACCAGGGTACATAACATACAGAATCATCGCGAGTAGATCTCGATCAAAATTGATCGAACTGATATTTAATTATTCAACATAAAGCTTATCTATCTGCTTATACGGACAAATTGATTTCTAAAAGAACTCAAATTCCTCCTTCAAAATAATTTATAAAATAATTTACTATATATAAGAAAATAATATATAAGAAATAAAATTGGTTTGAGTAATACAGAGTTGCATCCGGTGTCGCTCTGATGATTTTCTTGAGCAGTCATGTTGAAAGGCGCTTTGCGATTGATTTCGTTGGTTGGTTTGTTGATGTCGGTCCCGTTATCGCCAATGTCCTTTTACCTTTCCTCGTATTCGCATTCCTTGCCTTCTTTCTCCTTCCTGAACAGTCTTTCACCTTATACTCCATTGATTCACACATAAAACACACAGACTTGCCCTTTATCTCCTTTCCTTTTTTATCGTATAGGTGACAAAACTATCTTTGCCCCTTCGTTACCCTAGCTATCACAAGCGTGTCAGCAGAATTGATTGATCCTCCCGTGATCGGTATTAGATTCTGCATAAGCTTGATCGTCCATATTCATAAAATTACATGATACAGTGCGGTTATCTTCGGCTTTGTTGTGAGTTCTTACGTCAGTGTATTTCTTTTTCGTCTCCTTGGCGGCATTATCACAATTTATTCTTTATTCTAAGCCTTATCGTTATCGTATAATCATATAATGGAATTCTATATTCAAATTATTATGTACTCAAAATATTAGAATTTTGAAAATTTGGTTTTCTTTATTAACCAAATACTCATATAATTAACTACTATCTTTATACCAACTTATTTCATTAATCCCATATAAATTCATTAATCCCATATCACTTCATACTCATATCACTTGACATACCATAACACATATTGCTTTAATCATCCGCATTATCCTTTATGACTCAAAAGTCGGGAATTTACGCCACAACTTATATAAAATTTGAAAAATTTTTTCTTATACAAACATACCTATCATATACACAACATAGAATCATACATAATCCAGTAATACTAGTACTACTTATTTCTTACGCCTACACTAAGGATCAATTGCTTAGAAATCATCATTCCCATTATCCTCAATAATCCATTCACACCTAACTACACCTGTGACACCCCCAAAATAGGTCTACATCCCCATTACGAGTTGTCAATACAGATGCGAAACAACTACAACTTTATTATTACAATAGTAAAAGCGTGAGTTTAAATCTGAGATATTGCCATCTAGACAATATCCACATACAAATAAATCCTCATCATAATTATTGATACATTATTTTACAACAATGGTGAGGACTACTAAACAACTCTCCCTAGAACTTTCATTCCATACCCAGGCTGCGTACTTGCTATATTCTAGCCTCACGAGAAGAAAAATGGAACAAAAAGGAAAAGGGTGAGCTCGACTAGCCTAGTAAAGAATATTATGACTAAGATAATATACAACAAAATTATCGTTAGTCTTCACGAGGAAAAATATAATAGAATACAATAGACAACAAGTTTTAAATCAATATTAGCGGTGAAATAATAATTCATTAGAAGAGTTAAGTAGAGAATGCAAACTACTATCTTCTATGTATGAATTTTAAAGTTCATCGTCTATTTTATCCCTGTAACATCAATCAATATGTATCCGGGATCAAATATTCATCCTTACACTCTGAGCCAAGGACATTCACCCGATTGGTCATGTTCATCTAAACATCATTCATCTTTGCACTACTGGCCAAAGATATTCATCGAAATCATTCATCTTTTACTACGGGCCAAAGATATTCATCGAAATCATTCATCTTTGCACTACGGGCCAAAGATATTCATCGTAAATCATTCATCTTTTAAGACCGAGGATGATGAAAAATATTTATTTTTTTTAAAGCGAATCGAATGAAACAAAAATGACAAGGATTAAGGATTAAGGATTAGTACTTTTGTTTTATCCAAGTCCAAAAATACCTCAAAAATAATCATAGTGGTGTAAAATTCAAGAATGATCAAAACATGGATACAATCAAAGCTAGTATCCACTGATAGATATTTTAGACGAAAAGAAAAATTTTCATTTTTAGATGAATAGTCTTAGTATTCGTGAATAAAGGTCAGTATCACGTGAATAAGTCTTTAGTATCGTGAATAGTAACTCCGACACCAAAAGTTCCAAATTTGATAAAAAACTTCAGATCAATATTTCAGCATAATGATATTGAAAAAAAAAATATTAATATCATTACGAAAAAAAAATAATATCCCTTACCTCGAAAGATCAGTACTTCTAACTGGAATACTGGATATAGACTATATCTTGAACTTTCACCGTATAGCAATACTCAAAGTATACTCAAAATACTCACAAGAATACGCTCGATAATATAGAGAGAAAACTTGGGTTTACGGTGTGATTTTCAATTCTAACCTAAGCACTATTTATAGGAAATTGCTTAGAACACCAAAGAGAAAATTTAATAAAATATTAATATTTATAAAAATATTATACGTATTCTTTGAAATCTGAATCTCAAACCAATTCACACATGCCAACCTTCTAGAAGAAAAAAAAAAAACGTTTTCTAATTTAAAATAATTTAAACTTCCAAAATTAATTATTTGAGACTTTGGAACTTCAATAATTCACAATAAATAGCCCTTTTATCAGAAAATTGAATCTCGCGTGTTTTTATAGGAAATCCAATTCTCTACAACTTTGCAGAAGAAAGTTTTCTAAATTCCCAGCAGAAATTGGACCGAAATCCATAAGCGGGTGATTTTAGAATTTATAATCAAATTTCGATCAATAAATGGGGTCCACCAGAGCATGTTTAACATGTTTTAAACATTTATTGCAACAAAAATACTCTTCCTCCTCGTATACTCATATATCCCACATTCGTTGTAAAAATATCACCATTATTATATTATTAAAATATAATAATATATATTTAAATGAATTATTTTATCGAGAAAAAAAATAAAATTTCAATTTTAACAATTGTCACATTAAAAATTTTCTCCATCTATATCCACATAAAATCAATATTTTTCTCATCATATGAATCAATAATTAATTATTCACAAATAATATTACTGAGAATCACAATATTGATAAACGAGGCGGTTCCAGGAAGAGGGGCTTTCAATAAGAATTTCTCCTTATTGGCGCCGCAATTAGGTGACCAAACCTCTCCTTAGAGCAGAACTTTCTAGACATTGCCAATAATGTTATCTAATAATATTATTAGAGATAATATGAATTATTGTTTCGACAATGAAAAAATCTTGTGTAATGACAATTATTAAAACAATGACAATATAAAATATCAACTTGACAATTATTGAATGAATAAAATAAAACCACCGAGCGATAATTCTTTGTAACCATTATTGAGTAGTGCCTTCTTACGTGAGAGTCGATAATTGGTGCAATCTGGTGTCTTCTGGATTCAACAACGCGTATGTTTTAACCAATTTAGGGTATTCCAATAGTGTAAGCAGTAACAACTTCTGTAGTTATTTTTAAACAACTTATATTTGTCATTTTCTTCCTCCAATCGCTTTTTTGTTATGGGGCCCATACATGGGCTGCGTAAATACGAATATTCCCACAAAGCGATCTGAATATTCCACGACCAAACGAATATTCCAAACAACAATGAATATTTTATAACCACTTGCTTATTTTGAAATATTTGCGTATTTTACCCGTAACTATCCACATTAATCACATCAACCCTTACTATTTCAAAATAATAATTAGAGGAAATTAAATTTCATTTATTAATTATTTGGGATCTTACAACCCTCCCTCCTTATGAAATTTCGTCCTCGAAATTGACGTGACGATACTGGTGTTTTGAAAAGATGAGGATACCTTGCTTTCATTTCCGTTTCCAACTCGGTCATTTCCTCTATAGCATGGTTTCTCCACAAGACTTTAACTTGTGGTATGACCTTCGTCGTGGGACATGCTCCTTCCTATCCAAGATCTTGGTGGTACTTCCTCATACGTTAAGTCTTGGCTATCTCGTCCGGTTCTAACTCAATAACGTGATTCGGGTCTTTCACATATTTTAAGTATACGGATATATGAAACACATTATGAACACGAGACATACTTGGAGGTAACGCGAGTCTATAGGCTACATTTCCTACTCGGTTAAGAATTTGAAATGGACCAATAAATCGTGGATTGAGCTTTCCTCTCTTCCGAATCTTGTAACTCCCTTCCATGGGGCAACACGTAACAATACATGATCCCCTATACTAAATTCCACATCCTTTCGATGAAGATCCGCATAACTCTTTTGTCGATCTTGTGCTGGTTTTATATCGTTGTCAAATCATTTGGATCTTTTCGGTAGTCATACGTACTAACTCGGGTCCCAACAATGTTGCTTCACCCACCTCATCCCAACATATTGGGAGCGACACTTTCGTCCATATAATGCTTGAATGGGGCCACACCTATACTTGCACGATAAGCTGTTGTTGTAGGAGAATTCCACCAATGGTAAATACTTATCCCAAAGCCGCCCTTGAAGTCTAGGACACGAGTCTTAATAAATCTTCAAGAGTTTGAATAGTCCTCTCGATTGTCCGTCTGGTTTGAGGATGGTATCTTTGAATCGAATCTTAATCCTGCAGTACCCATAGCTTTTTGCAAGCTAACCCAAAATCTTGAAGTGAATCTTGGGTCACGATCCGAAACTATGGATCTTGGCATGCCATGCAATCTCACAATCTCATTTACGTACATTTGAGCAAGGCGTTCAAGGGAATAAGTCTCCGTATTGGCAAGAAATGAGCGGACTTGGTTAATCTATCAACAATAACCCAAATAGCATTTATGCCTTGAGAAGCCGTGGGAAGTCCCGTGAACGAAATCCATGGTAATGTGTTCCCACTTCCATTTCGGAATCTCAAGTGGTTGCAATGGTCCCTTAGGCACTTGATGCTCTCTGCCTTTACCGTTGACAAGTTAAACATGTTGAGATAAACTTTGCAATCTCTCTTCATATTGTTCCACCAAAATGTATGTCGAAGATCACGATACATTTTAGTACTTCCGGATGGATTGCAAATGGTGTATTGTGTGCCTCCATCATAATCTTGTACTTCAAATCGAGAATCGTTAGGAACACAAAGTGCAGGTGGACTCAAGTATTCCTTCTTCATCAATTCTCGCTTAGGAATAGCTCCTTCTTGTACTTTCTTCTTCATATGCATCGACTCCGAATTGGGTGGCTTGAGCAACCTTAACTTTTTCTATTAAAGTTGGCTCTGTCGTATATTTGACATCATCGCTTTTCGTTCTCGCATATGATCTTCTACTCAACGCGTCACTACCACGTTCGCTTTTCCAGGATGGTATTGAATAGTGTGGTCGTAGTCTTTCAATAGCTCGAGCCAACGTCATTGCCGCATGTTAAGTTCTTTTGAGTGAAGAAATATTTAAGGCTTTTATGGGTGCGAATATATCTCCACTTTCTCTCCATATAGATAGTGCCTCCGGATCTTTAAGCGCGAAACATTCTTTGCTAACTCTAGATCATGAGTAGGATAATTCCTCTCATATTCTTTAAGTTGTCGCGAGGCATAGGCTATGACTTTCCCGTTGCATGAGAACACATCCTAACCCTTTGCGAAGCATCATTGTAGATAACAAATCCATCCAGAGCAGATGGTATTGTTAGAACAGTCTTCAAAATAAGTCTCCTTTTAAGCTCTTGGAAACTCTTCTCGCACTCTTCGCTCCAAACGAATTTTGTATCCTTCCGAGTTAGATGAGTTAGCGGAGTAGCGATTCGAGAAAACCCTTCCACGAATCTCCGATAATAACCACTAAGCCCAAAAAGCTACGATACTTGATCACCAAACTCGGTTGCTCCCAACTTTGTATTGCTTCAATCTTACGTCAGCCAGATACTCCATGTTTTGACACCACATGCCCAAGAAATGCTACTTCCTCAAGCGTAACTCGCATTTCTTTAACTTGGCATAAAGCTTGTTTTCACTGAAGCCTTTGAGTACCGACTTCAAATGGTGCTCATGATCTTCTGGCTTTTGGAATATATGAGGATGTCATCAATAAAGACAACAACGAATCGATCCAAATACTCTTTGAATACTCGGTTCATCATATCCATGAAAGCCACAGGAGCATTAGTCAATCAGAAAGACATAACTAAGAATTCATAATGCCCGCATCTGAGTTCTAAAGCGGTCTTTGGAATATCCTCGTTCTAATCTTGGTGATGATATCCGAGCGAAGATCGATTTTAAAAAGAATTGTGCTCCTTAATTGGTCAAACAAGTCATCAATACGAGGTAGAGGATACCTATTCTTGATAGTGACATGGTTCAATTCGAGATAGTCAATACAAAGTCGCATACTCCGTCTTTCTTCTTTACAAATAAAGCAGGAGCACCCCAAGGAGATGTACTTAGGGCGAATGAAACCAATGTCCAACAACTCTGTAGTTGGACCTTTAACTCTCGAAGTTCAATAGGAGCCATTCGATATGGGGTTTTAGAAATGGGCTTTGTACCGAGTTCAAGGTCGATAAAGAATTCAACTTCACGTTCGGGGTAGGCAGGAAGTTCTTGAAATCGTCGGAAAGTTAATAACAACAGAATATTATTCAATTTTGACGTGTCTTTATTCAAATCCATAACATGGGCTAAGAAAGCTTGACATCCGTTTTTTAATAAGCGAATAGCTTTATGATTAGATATGACGATGTTGATTGATTTTAATGGTTTAGTTGCTTGAATTGAACAACAAGGTTGTTTAGGAATATGAAAGCTAACAACCTTACGAAAACAATCAATTTTGGCATGATGAGTAGTTAACCAATCAATCCCTAAAATCACATCAAAAGCAAGTATCTTTAAAGAGATATAAGGTCATTGAGGTAAGATAAGGGTGCCAACATGGATTAGACAAGATTTATAAGCGGTGGATGTGATGAAAGTTTCTCTAACGGAGTTTCCACAGATAGGTCAAAGTCTAATTTCTCCGAGTCAAGTTTAAGCGTTGAGCACAAGCGAGAGAGATAAATGAATGGGTATACCGGTATCTAGTAAAGTATAAACTTCACAAGAATTTATAAATAGCTTACACGTGATCACCTCGTTTGGGTTCTCGCATTTTGACGATCACGACAAACGCTCTTCGAGAACCGTTAACTTTGACTTTTACGGGACGATCTTTTGAGTCACCGTCCCTCATTGAACTAGGGTTTCGCTATCGTGCAATCTCGGCGACATGTCCTTCCTTTCCACAATTATAGCATACAGAGGCTGTTGTAGGCGATTTGGACGGATATGTCCCTCTTTCCGCATTTATAGCATATGACCAGGGGTGGTCGTTCTCCTCCTTGGAACCGATTCTTTCTTTGGCTTTGTCGTCTTCACATGGTCGTTGTTGAATCTCCTCTTTTTAAAATCTCCTCCTGACTCGCTTCTTCTATTTTCATGGCCATGATTACCACCAGAGTGGTTACCATTTTTGTCCGCCTTTTTCTTTCTCCACTGATTATTGTTGTTTTGTTGACTGCTATCTCCGGTATGATCCTGATTGTGGTACCTCGGTTGACCGTACTCGTTATCTCGCTCTAACAATTGAGCCCTGTTAACAACATCTGAATAGAGAGAAAATTTATGAGAGATGAGATACTGACGTATGCCGGGTTTCAAACCTCTCAGAAACATCCGCGTCATACGTTCCTCATTCTCCACCAAATGAGGTGCAAACACGGATAACTCTGCAAATTTCGCCTCGTCTATGAGACACCGTCATGTTGTTCTTGCTCCAGTCTAATAAACTCCACTTCCTTCATATGACGAACACTTTCAGGAAAGTATTTGTCATTAAATAGTTCAAAACGTCTCCCAAGACATCTTTGGAAATTTGGATGGGTGCGCTTCACAGACTCCCACCGATGATATGCGCCGCCACGGAACATAAAGGTGGCGAATGGAACCTTCTGTTCCTCTGTGCATCCCAAGACATCGAATATCTTGGTAATTTGCTTGACCCATGTTTCTGGCCATGATCGGATCGGCTTTCCCTTAAATTCTGGTGGTCCCAACTCTTTGAACTGCTTGGCTGTGACAACCCGTGAATTGCTATCATTTCCTCCTATGTTTTGAACACGAGTCTCCTCCTCGTCGATTTTGCATGAAGCGCAAAAGCTTCTAAATATCCCTCGTTCATCATCTCGCTTTCGGTGGTGTTGTTCACATGAGGAATATTGCCACTGCCTGCACGTTCTCCTCGTTGGTGAGTCTGAGGCGTCTCCACGGTCTCATTTCCATTGTTAATATTCTCGTTCGACATTCTCAAATCTTGTCATAAAACAAGGGTTAATTAAGGAAATCAATATATCACATAATATCCTATATCTTGACCAACTATCAAATAAGCTTAGGTAGGACACACTAGCGAAGGATTTACTCGTCTCTCCCTCCTAGTTCTATTCCCAGATCTCTCATGGAGATCATATCCCTAAGCTCGATACCAACCGTGACACCCCCAAAATAGGTCTACATCCCCATTACGAGTTGTCAATGCAGTGCAGAAGTAAAACAACTACAACTTTATTATTACAATAGTAAAGCTGTGAGTTTAAATACGAGATATTGCCATCTAGACAATATCCACATACAAATAAATCCTCATCATAATTATTGATACATTATTTTACAACAATGGTGAGGACTACTAAACAACTCTCCCTAGAACTTTCATTCCATACCCAGGCTGCATACTTGCTATATTCTCGCCTCCCGAGAAGAAAAATGGAACAAAAAGGAAAAGGGTGAGCTCGATTACTTGATAAAGAATATTATGACTAAGATAATATACAACAAAATTATCGTTAGTCTTTACTTGAGGAAAAATATAATAGAATACAATAGACAACAAGTTTTAAATCAATATTCAGCAATGGAAATAATAATTCATTAGAAGAGTTAAGTAGAGAATGCAAACTACTATCTTCTATGTATGAATTTTAAAGTTCATAAATCTATTTTTATCCTGTAACATCAATCAATATGCATCACAGGATCAAATATTCATCCTTGCACTACTCTGAGGCCAAGGACATTCACCGATTGGTCATGTTCATCTAAACATCATTCATCTTTGCACTACGGGCCAAAGATATTCATCGAAATCATTCATCTTTTCACACTTCTGGGCCAAAGATATTCATCGAAATCATTCATCTTTGCACTTCTGAGGCCAAAGATATTCATCGAAATCATTCATCTTTTTAAAGGCGAGGATGATGAAAAATATTTATTTTTTTAAAGCGAATCCAGTGAAACAAAATGACAAGGATTAAGGATTAAGGATTCGTACTTTGTTTTATCCAAGTCCAAAAATACCTCAAAAATAATCATAGTGGTGTAAAATTCAAGAATGATCAAAACATGGATACAATCAAAGCTAGTATCCACAATAGATATTTTTGAATGAAAAGAAAAAATTTTCATTTTTAGATGAATAGTCTTAAGTATTCGTGAATAAAGTCAGTATCGTGAATAGTCTTAGTATCGTGAATAGTAACTCCGACACCAAAAGTTCCAAATTTGATAAAAACTTGGATCAATATTTCAAAGATAATGATATTGAAAAAAAATATTAATATCATTACGAAAAAATAATAATATCCCTTACCTCGAAAGATCGGTACTTAGCTGGAATCTTTGGATATAGACTATATCTTGAACTTTCACCGTATAGCAATACTCAAAGTATACTCAAAATACTCACAAGAATACGCCGATAATATAGAGAGAAAACTTGATTTACGGTGTGATTTTCAATTCTAACCCTAAGCACCTATTTATAGGAAATTGCTTAGAACACCAAAGCGAAAATTTAATAAAATATTAATATTTATAAAAATATTATCACGTATTCTTTGAAATACGAATCTCAAAGAATTCACACATGCCAACCTTCTAGAAGAAAAAAAAAAAACGTTTTTCTAATTTAAAATAATTTAAACTTCCAAAAATTAATTATTTGAGACTTGAACTTCAATAATTCACAATAAATAGCCCTTTTATCGGAAAATTGAATCTCGCGCATTTTTATCGGAAATCAATTCTCTACAACTTTACGGAAGAAAGTTTTTCTAAATTCCCAATGTAAATTGAAGAAATCCATAAGCGGGTGATTTTGAAATTTATAATCAAATTTCGATCGATAAATGGGGTCCACCGACATGTTTAACATGTTTTAAACATTTATTGCAACAAAAAATACTCTTCCTCCTCGTATACTCATATATCCCACATTAGTTGTAAAAATATTACCATTATTATATTATTAAAATATAATAATATATATTTAAATGAATTATTTTATCGGAAAAAAAATAAAATTTCAATTTTTAACAATTGTCACATTAAAAATTTTCTCCATCTATATCCACATAAAATCAATATTTTCCTCATCATATGAATCAATAATTAATTATTCACAAATAATATTCTGTAATCACAATATTGTAAACTGTGGGTTCAGGAAGAGGGGCTTTCAATAAGAATTTCTCCTTCTTCGGCATGCAATTAGGTGACCAAACCTCTCCTTAGACAGAACTTTCTAGACATTGCCAATAATGTTATCTAATAATATTATTCGGATAATATGAATTATTGTTTCGATGATGAAAAATATTTGTGTAATGACAATTATTAAAACAACAAACAATATAAAATATCAACGCAAAGACAATTATTGAATCAATAAAATAAAACTTTGAGCAAAGTAATTATCGTAACCATTATTGAGTAGTGCCTTCTTACGTAAGAGTCGATAATTGGTGCAATACTGCAGTATCTTCTACCGCTCAACAACGCGTATGTTTTTAACCACGGGTATTCCAATAGTAAAGCGGTAACAACTACGCAGTTATTTTAAACAACTTATATTTGTCATTTTCTTCCTCCAATCGCTTTTTTGTTATGGGGGCCACACACATGGTCGCTACTGGTCGTCACGAATATTCACAAGCGATCTTAATATTCCACGACCAAACGAATATTCTACACAACAATGATGAATATTTTATAACCACTTGCTTATTTTGAAATATTTGCGTATTTTACCCGTGAAACTATCAACATTAATCACATCAACCCTTACTATTTCAAAATAATAATTAGAGGAAATTAAATTTCATTTATTAATTATTTGGGATCTTACAACACCTAGTTCGTAAAACTTACCATACATTATGAGTTTAAGAACTCACCACAAACATATGAGTTTAAGAACTCGACATTGACCACATATTCTTTAACTATACTTTACCTATCGATCAAATACTATCGCTTCGTGGTCCAAGATTATACTTTTCAAAATAACCACCTCATTGAGGTAGCTTTCAATGTGAGCCTCTATTTTTATTGGCTTCGACATTATCGCTCGGTTATGGAGATTAACTTTTCTTTATATTTGAAAGTATCCTAATCCTTTTCTATCTAACATATACACACCTAAGTTATCCTGATTATCAACTAATATATACACACATCAATTAATAGTTTTATATAAGTTATCTTTTATTTGATTTGACGATGAACTTATTCAATTCATCTCCTTATAAACTCTATATGAGTTATTTGTATTTTCAACGTTTCCCTCTGTTCTAAGGTTATAGCCTAAGGTCATACCCACCTAAGGTTTCTAACCCTAAGCTCTGATACCAACTTATAACTTTCATGGTGCTTCCAACCATAGCACCTTACAAGGGTACCTATTAGCTTGCCACCGACTGAATCGGCGTCCCCTATGGAGAGTCTGGCTTCGGTGCATTCCACACAAGGAATTCACCAGCGAGAGGCTTGGGGCTCTTCGCAAATTCATGCTTTATAGCTCTGATACCAACTTGTGAAGACCCCAAACTCGGGTACTTGAAACCTGAACTCGGTTCTTCACGATACCATTTTTATGAGCGGAATAATACTAATAATAATAACAATAATATAAAAATCCAACTTAACTTACATTTATCAGATTCTAATCCCAAGTACGCAACCTTTACTACATTCTTTACATGATATATAATACATATCTTAATCTTAATGCGATCTAACTATTATAAAAGATACCATTAAACATATCTTTATTTTGATTTCGTTTCACTTGTTCTCTATACGAAACTTGGGTTGATCATGCCTAGTGAAAACATTTAATTTAAAGCAAGAATGAGCATTTAGGTGCCCAAACAAGTAATAACAATTATAAATATAATTAGCTAAAAGAAATTAATGTTTTCTTTGTACATCACTTCTACAATCGAATTTATAGTTATGAAGTAAACTGAACCGATAATAATAACATAACAATTCTATCTCAAATTTTTGAAACCACGTATAGACTATATATATAGGGTAGTTGACATACTATGAACATTGTTTTTAGTTTTCGCTAAGGTTTAATGAGAACTTCATCTCAAACTGGTCATAACTTCTGGTAGCGAGGTGTTCATCCCATGGGCCCTGTATTGATCAATGCTACATTGCTAGAACGATATTATCTTTCATCCTTTGTCACTCGAAAGCGTATAAAATTTTTTTTCGTGATCGAGATGTTCATACTTAGGTGGAATCCAGAACCAAAATAATTTGATTGGATACAAAAGGTTTTATCATATTCAAAGACATTTCAAAATTTGTGTCTAGCTGATCAAGTAGCTTAGATGGCTTATATATATATATATATATATATATATATATATCAACATGTGATTAAATACAATGATTATCCAAGTGGGGTCACTTGTATAACCATATTTCGAAATTAACGAACAGAATATACATATGAATTACTATATACTAACATGTTGATAATCAATGATAGGATATAGAATATATCACAATAGGGTTAATAATATAGCATACTAATAATATAATTCTGAAACTTCATACTCATGTCCATTGCATAAAGGAAATGCAAAGGTAAGATACTTGCACGATCTTCTGGCGCTTACGAGGTTCAGTAACTTAGTTCTATCCTTATATAACACCTACCAGTAATAAGATCATTTGATCGATTAGAATAACATACTATAACAGATAGCACTGCTTATTGTAGTCAACACATAACCTAATCACATTATCACATATGTTTAACAACATTGAATCACAAATAAACACATATCTAATTAAATTATCTAAGTCCAGATCAATTTCTGAAATATGTCGGTGTACCGACGGCTTTATCGGGTAATTATCGAGTCTAAGACTCTATCTTGTAGTTTAATATCTGTAAGTATCAGTCATATTATTTTTAAATGACTTATAATAATTTTTAAATATTTATTATAATTTATCATGAATTTTCAAACACCGGAATCATTATTAAATGATTTAAATATTAAACAATTCTATTATCATTAATATTTAATTAATATTAAACCATTAATGAAACCATTACCAAAATATCAATGTTATTTATAATAACTTAAAATACTTTTAAAGTATTAATATTACCCTTAAATGATTTTTAAAAGAATTAAAATCATTTTAAATAATTACCATTAATATTAAAGTATTAACGCATTATTTATCAAAATATTTAAAAGTCATTATTTATAACTTAAAATATTTTTAATTCATGAATATCCTTATTAAATGATTTTTAAATAAATAAAACTATTTTAAAACTATTTATTTAATATAATTATTAAATAAACTTAATATCATTTATTATTAAATTAATATCATTAATATTAAATTATTAATGAAATTATCCTTTAAATATTAAAAGTTATATTTAATAACTTAAAATGTAAGACCCCAACTTATTATTAATGAAATTTGAATTTTCTCTATTTATTATTTTAAAATAGTAAGGGTTGATTTGATTAATGTGGATAGTTATGGGTAAAATACGCAAATATTTTAAAATAAGCAAGTGGTTATAAAATATTCATTATTGTCGGGGAATATTCGTTTGGTCGTGGAATATTATGATGCGGCCTTGACCGTATGTGTGGGCCCATAGCTTAAAGCGATTAGAGGAAGAAAGCGTGAGAATAAGTTGGTTATAAATAGCAGCGTAGTTCTTCACAGATTATCTACTGTGGGAATACCGGTGGTTAAAACACGAAGTACACGGTATTGCACCAATTATTGATTCTTACGTAAAAAGGCACTACTCGATAATTGTTATAGTATTTCTTATTCAATATTATATTTTATTGATTCGATAATTGCTACGTTGATATTATTGTTGTTTTAATAATTGTCCTTTGCATGCGAGTATTTTCTATTATCAGACAATAATTCATATTATTTGAATAATATTATTAGATAACATTATTGGCAATGTCTAGAAAGTTACATCTAAGGAGAAGTTTGGTCATCTAATTGCTTGAGTAAGGAGAGATCTATTGGAAAGCCCCTATATCACAGGAGCTGCACGGTTGTCGATAAGGTGATTACGTAATATTATTTATGAATAATTAATTATTGATTTATATGATGAGGAAAATATTGATTTTATGAGGATATAGATGGAGAACATTTTTAATGTGATGATGGTTGAAAATTAATCTTTTTACGATAAAATAATTCATTTAAATATATTATTTTAATACTATATTAATGATGATATTTTTACAATGAATGTGGGATATATGAGTATATGAGGAGGAAGAGTATTTTTGTGGCATTAAATGTTTAACACATGTTTTGTACACAATTATTAATAGAAATTTGATTTATAGCTTTGTAAAATCGTCAGTTTGTGGATTTTGGTCAATTTACATTTGGAATTTGGAAACACTTTCTTACGCAAAGTTGTAGAGAATTGAATTTCCTATAAAAACTTTTGAGATTGAATTTTATGATAAAAGGGCTATTTATTATGAATTATTGAAGTTAGAAGTTACGAAATAATTAATTTTGGGAGTTTTAGTTAATTATTTTGAGAAAAACGTTTTTTGTACAATTAGTGGGCTCACATGTGTTATCAATGTCTTTGAATTCAGATCATCAAAGGTGGGATAAGGAAATTTATAATATATTTTATTAAATTTTCTACTTTGGTGTTCTAAGCATTTTTCTATAAATAGGGTGCTTGGGTTAGAATTGAAAATTACACCGTAAACCGAAAACTTCTCTCTTTCTCTCTCGATATATTGGCGTATTCTTGTGAGTATACTTTTGAGTGTTGCTATACTGGTGCAAGTCATAGCCTATATACTGTTTGTTTCAACTAAATCTTGTCTTTCGAGGTAAGGGATATTATTTTTTTCGTAATGATATTATTTCTTGATATCATTATCTTTGAAATATTGATCTGAAGTTTTATCAAATTTGGAACTTTTGGTGTAGAGTTCTTATTCACGTATCACGGCCTTATCACGTATACGACACTATTCACGAATACGGCACATTATTCATCGAAAAATGAAAATTTTCCCTTTTTGTCTAAAATATCTATTGTGGATACTAGCTTTGATTGTATCCATGTTTTGATCATTCTTGAATTTTACACCATTATGATTATTTTTGAGGTATTTTTGGACATGGATAAAACAAAGTACGAATCCTTAATCCTTAATCCTTGTCATTTTGTTTCCTTTGGATTCGTTTATTTAAAATATTTTTCATCATCCTCGGTCTTAAATGATGATATTATTGAATATCTTTGGCTGTAGTGCAAAGATGAATGATTTCGATGAATATCTTTGGGCGTAGTGCAAAGATGAATAGTGTTTAGATGAAAATGACCGGTGATGAATATCTTTGGCACTGTAGTGCAAAGATGAATATTTGATTCGGATATATATTGATTGATGTTACGAGGATAAAAGATGAGCGATGAACTTTTAAATTCATACATAGAAGATAGTAGTTTACATTCTCTACTTAACTCTTCTAATGAATTATTATTTCATTGCAAATATTGATTTAAAACTTGTTGTCTATTGTATTCTATTAGATTTTTCCTGTTGAAGACTAACGATAATTTGTTGTATATTATTTTAGTCATAATATTCTTTCTTTGGGCTAGTTGAGCTCACCCTTTTCATTTTTGTTCCATTTTTCTTCTCGGGAGGCGAGAATATAAGCGATGCAAGTTGGGGTATGGAATGAAGGTTCTAGAGAGAGTTGTTTAGTAGTCCTCACCATTTTGTAAAATAATGTATCAATAAATATGATGAGGATTTATTTGAGTATAGATATTGTCTAGAAGATAATATTTGTATTCAAACTCACGATTTCTTGTTGTAATAATAAAGTTGTAGTTGTTTCTGTATCATGTATTGACAACTCAGAATGGGTGATGTATACCTATTTTGGGGCGTCACAGTTGGTATCAGAGCTTAGGGATATGATCTCTGGCGGAGATCGGGGAATAAAACTAGGAGGGGAGAGACGAGTAAATTCTTCGCTAGTGTGTCCTACCTAAGCTTATTTAATTTGTTATTTGGTCAATATATAGGGATATTATGTGATATGTTGATTTCCTTAATTAACCCTTGTTACATGGCAAGATTTGAGAATGTCGATTTGAGAATGATAATGATGGAGTAAATGAGGCTGTGGAGGCGCAGTACTCACCAATGAGGGAGGAGAACGTCGGATGGTGGCAATGTTCCTCCGTGAACAACGCCATGCGAAAGCAGATGATGAGCAGCGGGATGTTTAGAAACTTTTTGCGGTTCATGCAAAATCGAGCGAGGAGACACGTTCACAAACTACTGGTGGAAATGATAACGCCATACGATTTGTCACGCGCCAGCGGTTCAAAGAGTTGGGACCACCAAGTGCAGGGAAAAGTTGGATCCGATTAAAAGGAGAGCGTGGGTCAAATAAATTACCAAGATATTCGATGTCTTGGGATATACGGAAGAAACGAGAAGGTTCTATTCGCTACTTTTATGTTAAAGTAATGAGGCGATTCTTGGTGAGAATCGTGAAGCGTACCCATCATTTGCACTTTCGGCATGTCTTGGGAGGCGTTTTAGAAAGCATTCAACGACAAGTACTTTCACGAAAGTATTCGTCATATGAAGGAAGTGGAGTTTATTAGATGGAACAAAATAACATGCGGTGTGTCGAAGACGAGGCAAAGTTTACTGAGCTATCGGGTTTGCATCTCATTTGGTGGAGAATGAGGAGCATTATAACGCGGATGTTTACGAGAGGTTTGAAACCCGACATACGTCAAATATCTCATTTCTCATAAATTTTCTCTCTATTGGATGTTGTCGACAAGGTTCAATTGTTGGAGCGAGATAACGATTACAGGCGCAACCGAGGGGATCATAACGAGGATCATCTTGGAGATATCAATCAACGAATAACGATATAAACGGAGAAAGAAAAAAAGAGCGGACAAAAATGGTAACCACTCTGGTGGTAATCATGGCCATGAGAATAGAAGAAGCGAATCGGGAGGAGATTTTAAAAGAGGAGATTCAACAACGACAATATGAAAGCGACAACACCAAAGACAAGAATGGTTCCAAGGGAGGGAATGACCACGGTCGTATGCTACAATCACGAGGAAAGAGGACATATCGGTCAAACTGTCATCACTGTGATTCAAGGTATGTTATAATTGTGGAAATGAAGGACATATCGCTCGAGATTGTACGGTAGAGAAATCAAGTCCATGGGGGACGGTGACTCAAAAGGCTGTCCCAGAAAAGTCGAAGTCAACGGTTCCTGGCAGAGCGTTTGTTGTGATTGGTCAAAATGCGAGGAACCCAAACGAGGTGATCACGGGCAAGCTATTTATAAATTCTTGCGAAGTTTATACCTTACTTGATACCAGTGCTTCCCATTCATTTATCTCTCCTGCTTGTGCTCAACGTTTAAACTTGACTCCGGAGAAATTAGACTTTGACCTATCTGTGGAAACTCCGTTAGGAGAAACTTTCATCACATCCAATGTTTATAAATCTTGTTTGATTCAAGTTGGCACCATCACATTACCTGTTGACCTTATCTCTTCTAAGATACTTGCTTTTGATGTGATTTTAGGGATTGATTGGTTAACTACTCATCATGCCAAAATTGATTATTTTCGTAAGGTTGTTAGCTTTCATATTCCTAAACAATCTATTGTACGAATTCAAGCAACTAAACCATTAAAATCAATCACTGTCATATCTAATCATAAAGCTATTCGTTTATTGAAAAACAGATGTCAAGCTTTCTTAGCCCATGTTATGGATTTGAATAAAGACACGTCAAATTTGAATAATATTCCTGTTGTTAGTAAATTTCCTGACGTGTTTCCTGAACAACTTCCCGGTCTACCCCCAGAACTTGAAGTTGAATTCTTTATTGATCTTGAACCTGGTACAAAGCCCATTTCTAAAACCCCATATCGAATGGCTCTATTGAACTTGAGAGTTAAAGGTCCAACTCACGGAATTGTTGGACATTAGTTTTATTCGATCTAGTACATCTCCTTGGGGTGCTCTGTTTTATTAAGTAAAGAAGAAAGGCGGGAGTATGCGACTTTTGTATCGACTAGGGGAATTGAACCATGTCACCATCAAGAATAGGTATCCTCTACCTCGTATTGATGACTTGTTTGACCGATTTGCAAGGCGAAATTCTTTTCAAAGATCGATCTTCGATTACGGATATCATCGGTGAAGATTAGGCGAGGATATTCCAAAGAGCGCCTTGAGAACTTCGGTATGGGCATTAAGAATTTTTAGTCATGTCTTTTGGATTGACTAATGCTCCTGCTGACTTTCATGGATATGATGAACCGAGTATTCAAGGACTATTTAGATCGGTTCGTTGTTGTCTTTATTGATGACATTCTCATATATTCCAAAAGCCGTGAAGATCATGAGCACCATTTTAAGCTGGTACTCCAAAGGCTTCATGAAAACAAGCTATATGCCAAGTTGAAGAAATGCGAATTCTGGCTTGAGGAAGTAGCATTCCTTGGGCACGTGGTGTCTAAACATAGAGTATCTGTCGACCCAGCGAAGATTGAAGTAATACAAAGTTGGGAGCAAGCAAAAGTCGGTGGATCAAGCACGTAGCTTCTACGGGCCTAGTTTGGTTATTATCGGAGATTCGTGGAAGGGTTTTCTCGAATCGCTACTCCATTAACTCAGGTAACTCGAAAGGATACAAAATTCGTTTGGAGTGAGGAACGCGAGAAGAGTTTCCATGAGCTTAAGAGAAGACTTATTTCGGCACCTGTTCTAACAATACCATCTGGTTCGGATGGATTTGTTATCTATAGCGATGCTTCGGGCAAAGGGTTAGGATGTGTTCTCATGCAATGTGGGAAAGTCATAGCCTATGCCTCGTGACAACTTAAAGAATATGAGAGGAATTATCCTACTCATGATCTAGAGTTGGCAGCAGTCGTTTTCGCGCTAAAGATTTGGAGGCACTATCTATATGGGGAGAAAGTAGAGATATATTCAGACCATAAAAGCCTCAAATATTTCTTCACTCAAAAGGAACTCAACATGCGGCTGAGCGGCGTTGGCTCGAGTTGTTGAAAGATTATGACCACACTATTGATACCATCCGGAAAAGCGAGCGTGGTAGGCGACGCGTTGAGTAGAAGAACATATGCAAGAGCGTAATACGATGATGTCAAGTATACGCATAGAGCCAACTTTAATAGAAAAGTTAAGGTTGCTCAAGCCAGCCAGAGCCAGGCGATGCATTATGAAGAAGAAAGTACAAGAAGGTGTTATTTTGAGCGAGAATCGATGAAGTAGGAATACTTGAGTCCCTCCGGACTTTGTGTTCCTAACGACTACGATTTGAAGTACAAGATTATGATGGAAGCACACAATACACCATTTGCGATCCATCATGGAAGTACCAAAATGTATCGTGATCTTCAACATACATTTTGGTGGAACAATATGAAGAGAGAGATCGCGGAGTTTATCTCGAGGTGTTTAACTTGCCAACATGTAAAGGCGGAGCATCAAGTGCCAAAGGGTCCATTGCAACCACTTGAGATTCCGAAATGGAAGTGGGAACATATTACCATGGATTTCGTTCACGGGTCTTCCCACGGTTTCTCAAAGGCGTAAATGCTATTTGGGTTATTGTTGATAGATTAACCAAGTCCGCTAATTTCTTGCCGATACGGGAGACTTATTCCCTTGAACGTCTTGCTAGTATGTATGTGAATGAGATTGTGAGGTTGCATGGCATGCCAGTATCCATAGTTTCGGATCGTGACCCAAGATTCACTTCAAGATTTTGGGTTAGCTTGCAAAAAGCTATGGGAGCATGATTTCTGATTTAGTTGGCATACCATCCTCAAGCGGACGGACAATCGAGATAGGACTATCCAAACTCTTGAAGATCTATTAAGACTACGTGTCCTAGACTTCAAAGGAGTGGGATAAGTATTTACCGTTGGTGGAATTCTCCTATAACAAGCAGTTATCGAGCAAGTATAGGGGTGGCTCCATTGAAGCATTATATGGACGAAAGTGTCGCTCTCAATATGTTGGGATGAGGTTGGGGAAGCAACATTGTTAGGACCCGATTTGATACGTATGACTACGAAAAAGATCCAAATGATTCGATAGCATTATACAACCAAGACAGACCGAAAAAAAAAGAGTTATGCAGATCTTCATCGAAAGGACGTGGAATTTGATATCGGAGATCATGTATTGTTGCGTGTTACACCATGGAAAGGAGTTACAAGATTCGGGAAGAGAGGAAAGCTCAATCCACGATTTATTGGTCCATTTCAAATTCTTGACCGAGTAGGAAATGTAGCCTATAGACTCGCGTTACCTCAGTATGTCTCATGTTCATAATGTGTTTCACATATCTGCACTTCGTAAATATGTGAAAGACCCGAACCACGTTATAGAGTTAGAACCAGGATGAGATAATCGAGAAGACTTAACGTCTGAAGAGGTACCTGTCAAGATCTTGGATAGGAAGGAGCATGTCCTACGCACAAAGGTCATACCACAAGTTAAAGTTTTGTGGAGGAATCATGCTATAGAGGAAATGACCTGGGAATTGGAAACGGAAATGAAAGCGAGGTATCCTCACCTTTTGAAACACGGTGTATGTCGTACGTCAATTTCGAGGGGCCAATTTCATAAGGAGAGGAGGTTGTAAGACCCCAACTTATTATTAATGAAATTTATTTTCTCTATTTATTATTTTGAAATAGTAAGGGTTGATTTGATTAATGTGGATAGTTATGGGTAAAATCGCAAATATTTCAAAATAAGCAAGTGGTTATAAAATATTCATTATTGTGGGGAATATTCGTTTGGTCGTGGAATATTAAATGCTTGTCGAGAATATTAAATACTGACAGTGTGACCCATGTGTGGGCCCCATAACGGAAAGCAATTGGAGGAAGAAAATGACAAGAATAAGTTGGTTATAAATATCGGCGTAGTTGCTACAGAATTATCTTTGTGGGAATACCGGTTGGTTAAAACACAAGAGTAGCTTGCAGTATTGCACCAATTATTGATTCTTACGTAAAAGGCAATACTCAATAATTGTTATAGTAATTCTTTATTCAATATTATGTTTTATTGATTCAATAATTGCTACGTTGATATTATTGTTGTTTTTATAATTGTCACTGCACAATATTTTCTATTATCGGAGCAATAATTCATATTATCTGAATAATATTATTAGATAACATTATTGGCAATGTCTAGAAAGTTCTATCTAAGGAGAAGTTTGGTCATCTAATTGCGCTACTTGATAAGGAGAGATCTATTGGAAAGCCCTACATCTGAGGCTGCACGGTTGTCAATAATGTGATTCGTAATATTATTTATAAATAATTAATTATTGATTTATATGATGAGGAAAATATTGATTTTATGAGGATATAGATGGAGAAAATTTTTAATGTGACAATTGTTGAAAATTAATCTTTTTCTGATAAAATAATTCATTTAAATATATTATTTTAATAATATATTAACGATGATATTTTTACAATAAATGTGGAATATATGAGTATATGAGGAGGAAGAGTATTTTTGTGGCATTAAATGTTTAACACATGTTTTGTACACAATTATTGACCGAAATTTGATTATAGCCTGTAAAATTGCCCGTATGTGGATTTTGATTCGATTTACATTTTGGAATTTGGAAAAACTTTCTTCTGCAAAGTTGTAGAGAATTGAATTTCCTAAAAAAATACGCGAGATTCAAATTTTCTGATAAAAGGGCTATTTATTATGAATTATTGAAGTTTCGAAGTTTTGAAATAATTCATTGACTTGTTCTTTATGATTTGAAAGTATCCTAATCCTTTTCTATCTGACATATACATACCTAAGTTATCCTGATTATCAACTAATATATACAAACATCAATTAATAGTTTTATATAAGTTATCTTTTATTTGATTTGACGATGAACTTATTCAATTCATCTCCTTATAAACTCTATATGAGTTATTTGTATTTTCAACGTTTCCCTCTGTTCTAAGGTTATAGCCTAAGGTCATACCCACCTAAGGTTTCTAACCCTAAGCTCTGATACCAACTTATAACTTTCATGGTGCTTCCAACCATAGCACCTTATAAGGGTATCTATCAGCTTGCCACCGACTGAATCGGCGTCCCATACGGAGAGTCTGGCTTCGGTGCATTCCACACAAGGAATTCACCAGCGAGACGCTTGGGGCTCTTCGCAAATTCATGCTTTATGGCTCTGATACCAACTTGTGAAGACCCCAAACTCGGGTACTTGAAACCTGAACTCGGTTCTTCACGATACCATTTCTATGAGCGGAATAATACTAATAATAATAACAATAATATAAAAATCCAACTTAACTTACATTTATCAGAGTCTAATCCCAAGTACGCAACCTTTACTACATTCTTTACATGATATATAATACATATCTTAATCTTAATGCAGTCTAACTATTATAAAAGATACCATTAAACATATACTGTTTGATTTCCGTTTCACTTGTTCCTGTCTGAAACTTCGGGTTGATCATGCCTAGCTGAAAACATTTAATTTAAAGCAAGAATGAGCATTTAGGTGCCCAGCAAGTAATAACAATTATAAATATAATTAGCTGAAAGAAATTAATGTTTTCTTTGTACATCACTTCTACAACGAATTTATAGTTGTGAAGTAAACTGAACCGATAATAATAACATAACAATTCTATCTCAAATTTTTGAAACCACGTATAGACTATATATATAGGGTAGTTGACATACTATGAACATTATTTTTAGTTTTCGCTAAGGTTTAACATAACTTCATCTGCAAACCGTCATAACTTACAGGCACGAGGGTGTTCATCCCATGGGCCCTGTATTGATCAATGCTACATTGCTAGAACGATATTATCTTTCATCCTTTGTCCGCCTGAGCGTATAAAATTTTTTTCGTGATCGAGATGTTCATACTTAGACTGGAATCCGAACCAAAATAATTTGATTGGATACAAAAAGGTTTTATCATATTCAAAGACATTTCAAAATTTGTGTCTAGCTGATCAAGTAGCTTAGACGGCTTATATATATATATATATATATATATCAACATGTGATTAAATACAATGATTATCCAAGTGGGGTCACTTGTATAACCATATTTCGAAATTAACGAACAAAATATATATATGAATTACTATATACTAACATGTTGATAATCAATGATCGGATATAGAATATATCATAATAGGGTTAATAATATAGCATACTAATAATATAATTACGAAAACTTACTCATGTCCATTGCATAAAGGAAATGCAAAGGTAAGATACTCACTGATCTACCGCTTACGGTTAAGTAACTTAGTTCTATCTTTATATAACACCTACCAGTAATAAGATCATTTGATTGATTAGAATAACATACTATAACACATAGCACTGCTTATTGTAGTCAACACATAACCTAATCACATTATCACATATGTTTAACAACATTGAATCACAAATAAACACATATCTAATTAAATTATCTAAGCCCAGAACAATTTCTGAAATATGTCGGTGTTCCGACGGCTTTATCGGGTAATTATCGAGTCTAAAACTCTATCTTGTAGTTTAATATCTGTAAGTATCAGTCATATTATTTTTAAATGACTTATAATAATTTTTAAATATTTATTATAATTTATCATGATTTTTCAAACACCGGAATCATTATTAAATGATTTAAATATTAAACAATTCTATTATCATTAATATTTAATTAATATTAAACCATTAATAAAACCATTGCCAAAATATCAATGTTATTTATAATAACTTAAAATACTTTTAAGGTATTATTATTACCCTTAAATAATTTTTAAAAGAATTAAAATTATTTTTAAATAATTACCATTAATATTAAAGTATTAACGCATTATTTATCAAAATATTTAAAAGTCATTATTTATAACTTAAAATATTTTTAATTCATGAATATCCTTATTAAATGATTTTAAATAAATAAAACTATTTTAAAACTATTTATTTAATATAATTATTAAATAAACTTAATATCATTTATTATTAAATTAATATCATTAATATTAAATTATTAATGAAATTATCCTTTAAATATTAAAAGTTATATTTAATAACTTAAAATGTAAGACCCCAACTTATTATTGATGAAATTTAATTTTCTATTTATTATTTTAAAATAGTAAGGGTTGATTTGATTAATGTGGATAGTTATGGGTAAAATACATAAATATTTTAAAATAAGCAAGTGGTTATAAAATATTCATTATTGTTTGGGAATATTAGTTTTGTGTCGTGGAATATTCGCATTGTTGGGGAATATTAAATGTATTTAGCGCGATTCATGTGTGGGCCCCATAACTGAAAAGCGATTGGAGGAAGAAAGCACAAGAATAAGTTGGTTATAAATAAGCAGGCGTAGTTCTTCACAGATTATCTTGTGTGGGAATACCGGTTGGTTAAAACAAAGTAGCACACGGTATTGCACCAATTATTGATTCTTACGTAAGAAGGCACTACTCAATAATTGTTATAGTATTTACTGTTCAATATTATATTTTATTGATTCAATAATTGCTACGTTGATATTATTGTTGTTTTAATAATTGTCACTGCACAGTATTTTCTATTATCGGAGCAATAATTCATATTATTTGAATAATATTATTAGATAACATTATTGGCAATGTCTAGAAAGTTCTGTCTAAGGAGAAGTTTGGTCATCTAATTGCGCGCCAGTAAGGAGAGATCCTATTGGAAAGCCCCCTATATCCTGGGAACTGCCTGGTTGTCAATAAGGTGATTCTGTAATATTATTTATGAATAATTAATTATTGATTTATATGATGAGGAAAATATTGATTTTATGAGGATATAGATGGAGAACATTTTTAATGTGACAATTGTTGAAAATTAATCTTTTTCTGATAAAATAATTCATTTAAATATATTATTTTAATACTATATTAATGATGATATTTTTACAATGAATGTGGGATATATGAGTATATGAGGAGGAAGAGTATTTTTGTGGCATTAAATGTTTAACACATGTTTTGTACACAATTATTGACCGAAATTTGATTATAGCCTGTAAAATCGTCCGTTTGTGGATTTGGTTCAATTTCTGTTTGGAATTTGGAAACACTTTCTTCTGCAAAGTTGTAGAGAATTGAATTTCCTATAAAAACTTTCGAGATTCGAATTTTATGATAAAAGGGCTATTTATTATGAATTATTGAAGTTCCGAAGTTCTGAAATAATTAATTTTTGGGAGTTTTAGTTAATTATTTTGAGAAAAAGCGTTTTTTTGTACAATTAGTGGGCTCACATGTGTTATCAATGTCTTTGAATTCGAGATCATCAAAGGTGGGATAAGGAAATTTATAATATATTTTATTAAATTTTCTACTTTGGTGTTCTAAGCATTTTCCTATAAATAGGGTGCTTAGGTTAGAATTGAAAATCACACCAGAAACTGAAAACTTCTCTAGCTTTATCTCTCGATATATTGAGCGTATTCTTGTGAGTATACTTTTGAGTGTTCTTTATACTGATGCAAGTCATAACCTATATCTGATGTTTCAACTAGAAATCACATCTTTCGAGGTAAGGGATATTATTTTTTCGTAATGATATTATTTCTTCAATATCATTATGCTGAAATATTGATCTGAAGTTTTTATCAAATTTGGAACTTTTGGTGTCGGAGTTACTATTCACGTATACGGCACTATTCACGTATACGACACTATTCACGAATACGGCACTATTCATCGAAAAATGAAAATTTTCCCGTCTAAAATATCTATTGTGGATACTAGCTTTGATTGTATCCATGTTTTGATCATTCTTGAATTTTACACCACTATGATTATTTTTGAAGTATTTTTGGACATGGATAAAACAAAGTATGAATCCTTAATCCTTAATCCTTGTCATTTTGTTTTCCTTTGGATTCGTTTCTTTAAAAATTTTTCATCATCCTCGGTCTTAAATGATGATATTATTGAATATCTTTATTCGTAGTGCAAATATGAATGATTTCGATGAATATCTTTGGCCCGTAGTGCAAAAGATGAGCAGTGTTTAGATGAACATGACCAATGATGAATATCTTTGGCACAGTGGTGCAAAGATGAATATTTGATTCGAGATATATATTGATTGATGTTACTGGGGATAAAAGATAGGCGATGAAATTTTAAATTCATACATAGAAGATAGTAGTTTGCATTCTCTACTTAACTCTTCTAATGAATTATTATTTCCGCTGCGAATATTGATTTAAAACTCGTTGTCTATTGTATTCTATTACATTTTTCCCTGTTGAAGACTAACGATAATTTGTTGTATATTATCTTAGTCATAATATTCTTTACTGGGCTAGTTGAGCTCAACCTTTTCATTTTTGTTCCATTTTTCTTCTCAGGAGGCGAGAATATAGCGAGTACGAGTCGGGGTATGGAATGAAGGTTCTAGAGAGAGTTGTTTAGTAGTCCTCATCATTTTGGTAAAATAATGTATCAATAAATGTGATGAGAATTTATTTGAGTATAGATATTGTCTAGAAGATAATATTTGTATTCAAACTCACAGTTTTACTGTTGTAATAATAAAGTTGTAGTTGTTTCTGTACCATGTATTGACAACTCAGAATGGGTGATGTATACCTATTTTGGGGGCGTCACATAAAATATCTTTAAACACTTTATTTTCATTTTAAATGATTTTTATAATATTAAAATCATTTTTAAACCAATTTATTTAATATAATTATTAAATAATTCTAATATCATTAATAGTAAATAATTAATGAAATATACCTTTAAATATGGAAAGTTATATTTTATAACTTAAAATATTTTTAAACTATTTATTTTCATTTAAAATGATTTTTCTATAATTTTTAAATCATTAATTCTATTTTTCATAATTTATTTAATTTATTAAATAAATAGCTTAATTATCATTAATATTAATTAATTAATAAAATTCATCACAAAATATTAAAAGTTATCAAAAATAACTTAAATTATTTTCTTATACCATAATATAATTTTAAATGATTTTTCATGTATTAAAATAATTTTTAAATAATTTATTTAATATTATAATTAAATAAATTAAATACTTTTAATATTCCAAAAATATTAAATATTTATGAAATATATTTAAAATAATTAAAATATAATTTTAGGACCTTAAAATAATTTTAATAATTTATTTTGTATTTTTATAATTTAAAACTATCTTTTTCTATTTATTTAATAAAATATAATTTTTATATAGAAAGCTATTTGCTAAAGACCACCTATAGTGATAGAACTGCCGCTATAGGTGTTGTTCTTCATGTTCTTCATGCAAACCAGAGATCTTCATTAATTACCGAGGGTTTGAGGTACCACTTTGTGGGTTGTAAATCTTTGGTTATCCAGGATTCGGGCTTGCTAATGTTTTATTATTGTAGTATAGTTGTAACACTAGCATTAACAATTAATGTCATGGCCATAACACAACAAATCGAGAGTTATAAGCCCTCAAATCGCATCGGAAGTACATTCTTCATTTCTGGGTTTTCCAGAAATGAAGAACAGTTCACACTGCCTCCTTACGATCTTTATAACTTGCAACACATGAACTGGTTTCGTGATATTAGGCTTTCAGGTTGTAGACAACATAACACAGTATAGATCAATTACAAAATTTCACCATAACAACAACAAAGTAAGCAGATCTGGATCGGTCAAACCTTGTCAGAAGTCACGCTCTTGACTTTTCTGGGTTACCTAGAAAACGCAAGTCGTGAACATTCTACTTGGTTTGACCATCCAGTAAATCAAATATGTTTGACATATAAGCTATATAAAAGCATTAACCTATAGTAAAGATACCATACTATAACATGAATACAAAAACAAACACAAACCATCAACAACTTGCAAGATCCGTGCCCCTAAACCTCCTGTCAGAGCCTCCTGGGCACGATCTGGGTTTTTCCAGAAATTGAAAGTCATGCTCGGTCAACTATGTTTGACCAGCCATAACTTTTAATCTGAACATGATATGGTTTTGATTCGAGTTCCAGAGGAAAGAACTCATAACATACTTCAAGATCAAACACTGAAATAACAACAACAGTAAACAGATAGAGATCTAAGGCTACTGACATTCGTTGTCAGAATACAAAATAACTTTTTTCCATATTTTATAAAACTTCAAATCCGAGCCTCTAGATGTTACGGATCTAACATCTAGCAACCCAGATCACTTATAGACACTACATAGAACATATTACAACACATAATCACATCTTTTAACAGAAGATCAAGGGTCAAAATTTTGGTTAGGGTTTTATACCTTCATGCTCAAATTCTTGAATCTATGCTTCTGATTTGTTAGTGAATCTCGTGGGGCTTGAATTGTGAGTTGATATACTATATAACTCGTGGGTTTTTAGAGAGAGAAGTTCTAGGATGAGTGTGGTGATCAAATGGCTTAAAAAATGACATTTCTCTCTCTTGAATATATATATTGTGTTGTAATGCATGTATATGAGATGTTGCTGCTGATGGCTGTCAATAAAGAGCACATGGGGTAGTTGAAGTGGTTCACCAACTTAACCTATTGTCAAAACCTACAATTTAGCCTCAATTATGTAAGAGGGACATTTTTGTCATTTGGTTTTTAAATTTAATGGCATTCTAGTCATTTGGCAAACCCTTAGGGTTTAGGGTTTAGGGTTTGGATTAGGGTTTAGGGTTTGGACCATTTTAGGGTTTAAAAATAATTTCTAGAATTTCCAATTTAGGGTTAGCACAAATAAATAAATAAATAAATAAATTTTAGTTTCTAAAAATTTGGAATTAGGGTTTCCTAATTATGATTAATTTTCTAATTATACTATACATGAACATTAGGTTTATATTTTACTAAATACAATTAAGATTGCTAATTTAGCAATTAGGTCTCCAATTTTGATAATCAGGGTTCCTAATTTAGAAATTATGGTTTCTAATAATTAAGGTTCTCCCTAATTAGGGTTATATTAATAATACCCAACATTAACCGCATTAACGCGCTTACATAACTTTTTGAACTCTCATTTGAGTTCCAATTTAGGGTTTATAATTAACCCTTAGGGTTTTTAGTTTAGTAATTAGAATTTCTATTTAGTAATTAGGGTTTATAATATAAATATTATGATTTCTAGAAATTTAATATTCCTAAATACTAATTAGGGTTTACCTAATTAATCATAGAATTATATAATACTTCACCATAATCGTAATCACACAGTTACATAGCAGTTTCGAACTCAAATTGAGTTTTAAATTAGGGTTTTCAAATTTAGAAATTAGGGTTTTAAATTATTAATTAGGGTTTTCCACATAATAATTAGGGTTTCTAGTATTAGGCTTTTTAAATTACTAACTAGGGTTTTTCCATAATTAGCGTTAAAACCGACAATAGCAATCATATACCACATAACACGTGACATTCATAACATAACGTAATTACTTGAAATCTTACAGTCTTATTTGACTATCGAATTAGGGTTTATTAAAATAATACTAGAGTTTTGTAATACTGTATCATAATTGACAACCATTAACATTGTACACATATGTTGTACATATTCATAGCACCGAATTAAAATAATATTATATTAATATTCTCATTCCTTGATCTAAATCCAAAATTAGGGTTTTGATTCCATATCTGATTTATCTTCCATATTTAACCTTAATATTTAAGGTAAAATAATTAACTTATTAATCTATACTAAAATTTATATAATAAAATAATTATTCTAAAAAATCATTTCATATATTATTTAAATAATATATAATTATATTTTCATGGAAAATAATTAATAAAAATATTTCTACTATAAAATTAATTATTATAAGAATATACTTTATAATAATCAATAATTCTAAAATAAAATTATTTGTAAATATTCATGTAATAAATATATTTTTATTTACCACATAAATACATATACATATTATCTTGTACAAATCCTCATCTTTAAAATAAAAAAAAATTTATATGCAAAATTTCTGATTTATTTATAGAAAATATCAGGTTGTTACAAGCGCCACTTAGCAGAATGTTCAGAAAATATTTTTTTTAAGTATTTAAGTATAGAAATGTGATAGTAACTTAGTCTAATGAATATAAAAACTTGTTAAACATATAATGAGGTGTTAAAATAAATTCTTAACACGTCCATAACACAATTACGTGTGAATTGAATGATCGAATGCATAGTTAGCTTATTGTTCGTGAAATCTAATTTTTGACGATAAGTGTAGTAATTGACTAAGTATAGTCATGAATTCGAGTTAGACAAAAGAATAAACTTATGATGTTTAGTACGTTGTAATTGACTGATATTGTGAACGTAAATGATATGTAGGATTTAAATCAATGAACGAGTTTAATTAAAGTGTAATCTACGCACGAGGCAAGTTTCCTACCCCTACTTGTTATCATTGTTCAAGTTTATTATTTACCTTGAGTAAATTCTCATTACTATTATTCAAGTTCGAATTGTTATATTAAAGATTTATTATCCTTTCAAAGTATGAATTTGTTATACAATATTTGTTCTATTGTATACTTCTCGAGATTATTATTCAATTTGAATATCATTATTGTTGAACCTTGTTAGACTAGTGAACCTTATTGATTCGACTAGTCCATAGTTGATGAACGTTCTAAATTTCAGAACCCTTATTGAATTATCCAAACCAAACTTCCTTTGGTGTGGACTCGAATGTCAAACTGAGATGAACAACCCTGCAAAGGGATTTACTTATGCGTTAGCGTTAAGATATTGTGCACAGTATGGTACTTTCATGGTGCTTCCAACCATAGCACCTTACAAGGGTACCTATCAGCTTGCCACCGACTGAATCGGTGTCCCCTAAGGAGAGTCTGGCTTCGGTGCATTCCACACAAGGAAGTCACCAGTGAGAGGCTCGGGGCTCTTCGCAAATTCATGCTTTATGGCTCTGATACCAACTTTTGAAGACCCCAAACTCGGGTACTTGAAACCCGAACTCGATTCTTCACGATACCATTTCTATGAGCGGAATTGTGATGCCCCCAAAATAGGTATACAACACCCATTCTGAGTCGCCAAATACATGGTACAGAATGAAAACTACAACTTCAATAATACAATTGTCGTGCAAAATACGATAACACATACTGTGAGTTTAAATACAAATATTGTCTTTTAGACAATATCCACACTCAAATAAGTCCTCATTACAATTATTTAAACACTATTTTACAGAAATAGTGAGGACTGCTAAAACATCTTTCTAGAACCATCACTCCGTACCCCGACTAGTTCCTGCTATGTTCTCACCTCCTGAGAAAAATGGAACAAAAAGGAAAAGGGTGAGCTCAACTAGCCCAGTAAAGAATATTATGACTAAGATAATATACAACAAATTATCGTTAGTCTTCAACAGGGAGAAATCTGATAAAATATAATAGACAACAAGTTTTAGATCAACAACTGCAGCGGAAACAACAATCCATTAGAAGAGTCAAGTAGAGAATGAGTTCTACTATCTTCTAAGATTTAAAAGTCCATCATCAATATTTTATCCCTGTAAAAATAATCAATATACATCTTTAATCAAATATTCATCTTTGCGCTACAGGCCAAAGATATTCATTTGTATCACCAGTTGGTCATGTTCATCTCAACACCTGTTCATCTTTGCACTACGGGCCAAAGATATTCATTAGTTAATCATTTATCTTTGCACTACAGGCCAAAGATATTTAGTAATATCATCATTTAGGACTGAGGATGATGAAAAATATTTTAAAGAAAATGAATCCAGTGAGACAGAAGGACAAATAGTAGGGATTCGTATAATAGTTTATCCAAGATCAATAATACTCCATAATAACCAATTTTGAAGCAAAATTCAAGGATAAAGATCAAAACATGGATACAATCAAAGATAGTAACCATAATAGACATCTTGGACAAAAAGAAGAAAATTTCATTTTTCGATGAATAGTGCCGTATTCGTGAATAGTGCCGTATACGTGAATAGTGCCGTATACGTGAATAGTAACCCCGACACAAAAAGTTTCAAATTCGATAAAAAGTTCATACCAACATTTCGGTATAATGATATTGAAGAAAATATCATTTTAAGAAGAATATAACACCCCTTACATCAAAATATCGATTACCCGATCGGAATATCGGATTATATAAGGTGAAGGAAACTTGCAGCGATGAATAGAAACTCACAAAGTATCTAAATACTCACAAAATACACTCAATAATCTAGAGAGAAGAGAAAGCTTATGTTTCGGTGTGATTTTCAATTCTAACTTAGCCCTCTATTTATAGGAAAATGTTAGTGACTTGACTGCTGACGATGGCTTTACTGCTACTATTTCCACCCACCACATTTGAAATAAAATTTAGCACATTTGTTCACCAACCACAAGTGGGGCCCACTCAATTCTAGAATTTTCCACCAAAATGCTAAATTCGGATACTTCAACAATTTTTGAACCAGTCACCTCTTAAAATTCATAACAAATCATACGTTCATTTTTAACAGTTCAAAATTTGTGGACATATACTCAACTTATATATGTATAACATATCCAAAAATTACATCGATCCAACGGTCGGATTAAAAATTATAACTCACGCAATATATCTCAAGGGCAAGGGCAAACAAGTAATGAAGATTGATTATTTATGTGGTAAAGGAAAGGGCAAGCTTAGCAAGTAATGAAGATTGATTATTTATGTGGTTATGTAATGATATTTAGAATTGATGTTACTTAAGACTTATTTGTTTATGTTTCAAGACAGATGATTTAAGGTTAGAGTAACTTTGGGATTTATTTATTATGTAGTTGATGTAACCCGTAAGGGGAGATTTATTATTATTTCTATCTATTGCATGGTTTGCATTTATTTATGGGTAGATAGATGGATGATGTTTGTACAGTGAACACCAAATCCTGTGGAAATGGAAGTACCGGATTTGGGGGTGTCACAGCTATAACCGCAGAGATGATAAGGAATAAACTCAGATCGAGTTTAAGTGATAAGAAATGAATTTAGGAAATTCATTATTAAGTAAAGAAGAAGATAAAGAAGATTCAAAGAAGAATCTTGAAGGGTTATAAGGATAAGAATTTGGAGTTACCTGACTCCAGTAATAAAGATGAAAAGTGAAAATAAATAGACTATGTCTATAAGATGAAAAGTGTAAAATTATAATATAATATGATTAAAGGAAAAGAAGATTGTAAAATAAAATGATCATAATACTGTTATAATATGAGATCACAACGTGATCTGATAAGGTCATAGAAGGAGAAATCAAATGATTGAAAACTTTAAAGCAGAATTGTTGTACGATAGTTGTACTATGAAATTGTACTATGAAAACTCATGAGAGAGTTATGAATTGTAAATATGTATTAAATGAAATTCGTATGGAGAAAGTATAGAACTAAGATTATGTGCGATTTCAACTGAGGACTCATATCAGCAGCTGAGTTGTATGATTCCTTGTATGGGCGGGGAATTTGTACTTGGTTTTAGAACCACTCAGCTTCCTACTCGATATAGTGGTTAAGTTGAACAATTCTTTGTATGGGCGGAGAATTATCCTTGGTGTAACAACCGCTTAGCTTCCTATATTTATTAGTGGCCGAGTTTGGTTCGACGACCACTTAGCTTCTGGTACTGATAATCATTGAAATGTTTTTATCGCGTTATTTGCTATATAACATGTTGAGAAGGTGATTCTTTTATCACATGTATAACGAATAGGTAGAGAATATAAGGTTAGTTGTGAGTTCTTAAAACTCATACTTATGATAAGTTCATGACTCATAATCATATGGTATGTTTTGAACCCCTCAGCGAATGGACGCCTATGGTCTGACTAGGATAAGTTCTTAAACTCATATGATTGTTGTAAGTTACTGAACTCATAATGTGTGGTAAGTTTGATGAACTATACTGGAGTATAGAAAAGTTGTGAATAGAGAATTGAGGATTATAGAAATAGATAGATTTATTAAGCAATGAATCATAAAAGAAAGTGAAGTTGATGGTGGAAGCATAGGTATTCCAAATCTTCTAGCTATGATAGACTTCGAAGTTTTTGACATCAAGCTAAATTCGCACTGATGTGCCTTTCAAAATAAAATGAATTTTATTATTAGCAAAACATGGTGACAAGTGTGTATTTGTGAACTTCGGAACACTGACACATCTTTACCAGTTGCGGCATGATAACATCAAAAATGATTTTCGATGATTTTTGAACAGTTTAAAGAAGAGTCTATGCTAATTGATTCGACTAGAAAAAAATTATTTGAGATGTAAAAATGTATTTTATATATCATCAATGTATCATGGAACCTGATGTAGAATGATAAAAACGATGGAGTTATCAATGCAAAATTACCTAGTGTGGGATGTGATCTAAAGATCGTCAGCCCGCTATGGAATGATGTAGTATGAAAAAGTCACACAATGACGAAATCGTCAAACGGACTGTAAATACAATGCGGTATCATGACGTCATAAAATGATTTTTAGATTTTTAAAGAAAAGTTAAGTGCCAATTAAATTTGGAAAGACACATGTTTCGATTGAAATTTGAATTATTTGATATGCGTCTAAACTATTTGATTCAGCTAGACAAATGTTTATGAAAATTCAAAGTATTTTTTTTAATTTATCCCGAACCAAATTGTTTTGGTGCGGAATCCTATGATAAGACTGAGGTGAACTATGTTGATTGGATAAAATAATCCAATCTAGTAGCATAAATATTCGCTAGACATGATTGATACGTTATGCATGACGTAAGAGTACGATAGACTAATCACCTAAAGTACTAGCAACGGTAGTTTATCTTCTTTGTGATTGTAAACATACCTAGTAATTTACTATTTTGCGATATAAATATCGTTAAAACTATGTGTTCATGATTTATATGACCCCTCAGCATGATTTGAAAAGTTTTAACTCCTTAGATTGAAGTCATTGAAGAATGTGATAGTAGCAGAGCTCCTCATATTAGGAAGCAAGATGTACTCATTAAATTGAGCATGAAATTAAGTAAAGGTTAATTTGAAAACCTAGTTTTGATGAATAAAAGGAGTGGTGATTAATAGACTAAAATTTCGATGACGAAATTCTTAGAAGAAGGGGTGAATGTGATAACCCAAAATTCATAAAATCTGGAATGATTAGAATAAAGGTTAAATAATAAAACCTAGATGAGAATTTGAGGATTTATTTAAATTTTTTAAGTAAAACCTATATGGTTTACTATTCGAATGAGAATAGAGAAAATAAGGGTCACAAAATTTCAAAACTCTAGAAATGAATTAATATGTACTTGAAGGAATATCAAGAATAAGGTATTATGATACCTGCAAATTTGATGTGAACTGAATAGTCTAAGAAGTGTTATATAAGTACATATGGAAATTTTATTAAGGAGATAAGATTGCACATAAAGAGATACTATGAGGTTAAACGAAGATGAGTATATGTATAGAAATATATATACTTAGTAATGTGTTATATATATTTTAGCAAGAGGAATGATGAATTAAGTTAATGATATAAGGATCAAGATAAAACTATGTTAGTAATTAACATAGCTTGAACGTTGGCCTTGACTGGCAAATAAGAATTTGAATAAGTATAAACTCGTTAGTTAATACGATTGGCAATAAGAAGAGAGTAATTTAAAACTCAAAATTTGAGTTAGAGATAGAATTTTGAAGCACGGACTGCTCGGTTGCGTCCGGAACGTCAAGTTTAGTCAAAATGGACAGTAAACACAAAATGTGTAAAGGTTGACTTTTAGTCAAAGTCAACAGTTGACTTTTTATGGAGAAAAGTAAAAATTAGTGTGAGAAGTGAAATATGTTATGATTATGAGAATTATGTGTATGATTAAATAAATATACATTATATAATGTGAATACATTTATTTTCTATATAAAAGTGAATTAAGAATTAAGTTATGTAACCTAATATATATATTAGGTGTGATAATTAAATAACCTAAGAGGTTATAATATGGGAAAATATTAGTATATAAATATATATACTAACATTAAGAGATTTATTTATATATCTTAAATAAATTATTTTATAACCAAGTCTAATTGGGTTATGAAATTAAAAAGGCATAAGTAAGGAATTTATTTTCAAGTGTGAGTAATAAAAACCCTAATTAAATGATTAGGATAAAATAGAATTAAAAGTATTGGACTATAATAATATCACAACCCAATAATTTATTTAGAGTTCAAGTGAATTAAGATTTAATGGACTAAGGAGATTTTATTAAATTTGTAGCCCAATTATATATTAATCAATGGATTTGTGACTAATTGATTTAAGGGTGATTAAATTATTTAATCTAGTTCGATATATTATGTGTGGGACAAGTATTACAATGGCCCAATCTAATTTGTAGAGGAAGCCCAATTTATTTTTTTAGAAAACAAAATTAAATAAATAAAAAAAATGGCAAGTCCAATGGAATTAATTAAAAGCCCAAAGCTTAGCCCATTTGTGATGGACCTTTTAATCATTAGTGTGTTTAATATAAAACAAAACTTGATGAGATAAGGAGGCCATGTGGCTGGATGGGATAAGGAGAAGAAATGGGAGAAGAATGTGATGAGTGTTCTTACTTTATTAGGTAAGTACTTTTTAGGTGTCATTTATTCTAATGGGCCAACACTTTAGAGGTTGCTTACAAGTTACATATTGTAATAATGAGAGAGAGAGAGATAAGGATTTGGAAGATAAAAAGATAAGGAAGATGAAAGAGAAAGAGAAAGCGATAGGAATAAGAAAAAAGAGATAAGAAAGAGAGAGAAAGAGAAAAAGCGAAAGGAAAAGAAACGGAAAGAAAAAGAGAGAAGTCGAGAGGAAGAAAGAGAAGAACGGAAGAAGAGGGAGAGAAGATGGGGAAGGGGGCGGCAGCCCTAGGGAAAGAAGGAGGAGAAAAATTCTCCATGAAGAAGATGAAGAAGAAAGATATAAAACCATTTTTTTTCTTCCTAAGCTTTATTTTCTTTTTTTTTTGTAATTTGATGAATGGGGGGTTTTGATTTGGAAGTTCAAACCCCTATAATCTATGTTTTTTTTTCATGGATTCAAGTATGGATCTACCCATAATGGGTGTTGATTTGGTTTGAATAAAAAAAAAAGAAAAGAAAAATAAATTTTCTAGTTTTGAAACCTAACTTTTTGGTGCTTTGAAAATCCACCATTTTTGATCTATGCATTCTTTTCTCGATCCGTCAAAGAGAGGTGCTAGATATATGTGTTGACTAGTAAACGCAAGTAGTAGAATTTAAAAATCACGTTTCTAAAAGTCGTGGTGTAGATTTTTGTGAAAACAGTCCCGTTTTCTTAAAACTATTTTGGATCATTCTGAAACGGGGGTAATTTCGTCCACTTTTTGTGCTTTAAAAATTTTGGAAATATTTGGAGTGTTAATATCAGAAGTTATGAAGGTTATGTAAAAATATGAGAATTTTTGGCCATACGGTTTGAGAGGTATGGATTTTACGGTGAAGGACTATTTTTATGAAGTCATCCGAATAACTCTCTGTGTATAACAGGAACATACTGTAAAAATTTTAGAATTTTTGGAGTCGATCTCGATTTATGAAAATATGAGAATATTTGGCTATTATGGATTATTTAGATAAAGTAAATCTATTTTAAAAATTACGGGAAAAATATATGTTCAACATGGAACTATATTCTGTCAAATCCTAGAAAAGAAATATTTTTGGGACTGATTTGGTATTTTTCATCTAAATGATGATAAATGAATAAATGGATTTAAGTAAATATATGATTTCCAAAAATATGAAAAGTACGATTTATGACTTGAGACCCTTGAGCATGGCTTATGCATATTTTTGATGAAGTTTTGGGTTGGGTGTGAAGTGTTGTGATGTTTATGGCATTTTAGAATGTTTAATGAGTTAATTAATAAAAGGAAAATAATTGAAATAAATTGTTTATTAATGTGATTAATGACTTAAATTATTTTTATATGAGTAATAATATTGGATTAAGATATTATTAGTTGTATTAGATTGGAATGTTATTAAAAGGTTAATAACCTTAGCGTAAAATATTATTACCTAATTAATAATATTCGACGAGAGATTAAAATAAGATATTTATGTTGTTTTTTAATATAATTGTTGAATTTGGTATTCAATGACCTATATTATGATTGTAATAGACTAAAATGAGAATTCAGGGTGCTGAATTGGATTTTGGATTGCTGAAATGGTTTAAGTCTTCTGAAATATTTTGTGGTCTGCTGAAATAGTAATTTTAGGATGCGGAAATGTAATCCGGTTTACTGAAATAATATTTCAGTTTACTGAAAGGTTATCTAGCTTACTAAGATAACATATAAAGGGAAAACTTATTAAGTATAAGTTATAAGTGATGAAAAGATTATCAAAATATAATGATAATACTAAGACTAATGTGTAATGTCTAATACTTAACTTTGTGAGTGAATGTTAGACAAGTTAATATAAGATGATGAGATTATAAGTAAGTAAATGAATAGGATGTTAAGATTATCTAATATTTGACTATGTGATTAAGTGTTAGATAGTATTATGGAATAAGGTATGATATGCTAATTGAAAGATCAATCTTATAACTGATATGTCTTTTCAATAAAGAGAATAAATTAAATTCCGTAGCGGTAATCGACTATGCATGTAAGTTTCCTTAACTCAAACTCGAGTTATATTACAAAGCATGTTAGTGAATGATTATTGATAATTATTCACGTCTAAACTGATTATTGATTCGCACTTAGTGCATGTTGCATATGTTCATCAGGTATGAAAGGTTGATCACCTTCATTACCCTAAGGTTCAGATAAAGTTATTCCTGGTCCTTGTTGACTTTAAACGTTATTGATTCAGTCATTCAATTATTAACATCTTGATTCATGTTCCTTCACAATTATTAAATTGTTGAAAACTTGAAAGCTTATTATTCTTTCAATCATGATATATCTTTATTGAATTTAAACTTGCTGGGCAAAGTAGTTGATCACCCTTGCTATATCATGATAATAAATTTCAGATAAAGGCGAAGGCTTGAAGAAGGACAGTGACAAAAGAAAAATATAGTAATAGATTGTTATAAGAATAACTATTTAGTTATCTTATCGTAAACCTTTGTAATTTTGAAGGTATGTATTCAGTTAAGGTTAATAAACCAGGGAAAATGTTATAGAATTATGTAAAATAAACAATTTATGTTTATTTGTTAAAGATAGATGATAGAATATGTATGATGAAATCAAGTAGTAACATTACCAAGTCCGAGGTTCTTGGGACCCGGATTTGGGGACGTCATTGTTGCCAAATGTCTGACTTGTCAGAAGGTGAAAAATAGAGCATCAAAGGCCGAATGGGTTGCTACAACCGTTAGAGATCCCAGAATTGAAATGGGAACATATTACAATGGATTTCGTGATTGGCCTTCCGACAACTCAGAAAGGCTATGACACAGTATGGGTTATCGTTGATTGACTGAAAAAATCTGCACACTTCCTTCCGATCAAAATCAAATTCAACTTAGACCAGTTGGCAAAATTATATATAAAAGAAATTGTTTCGAGGCATGGAGTTCTGGTGTCAATTTTTTTCGATAGGGATCTGCGCTTTACATTGAAATTCTGGAAATGACTACAGGAATGCATGGGTACGTAATTGAGAATGAGTACAACATATCACCCTCAGACAGACGGACAAAGTGAAAGAACAATTCAGACATTAGAAAACATGTTAAGAGCTTGTATAATGGACTTTAAAGGAAATTGGGATGATTGTGACACCCCCAAAATAGGTATACATCACCTATTCTGAGTCGCCAAATACATGGTACAGAAACAAATACAACTTAAGTAATACAATTGTCGTGCAAAATACGACAACACATATACTGTGAGTTTGAATACAAATATTGTCTAATAGACAGTATACAAACTCAAAAGGAGTCCTCATTACAATTATTGATACACTATTTTATAAAATAGTGAGGACTACTAAAACAACTATCCTGAACCATCACTCCATACCCCGGCTAGTTCGTGCTATGTTCTCACCTCTTGAGAAGAAAAATGGAACAAAAAAGGAAAAGGGTGAGCTCAACTAGCCCAGTAAAGAATATTATGACTTAAGATAATATACAATAAATTATCATTAGTCTTTAACAGGGAAAAAATCTGATAGAACATAATAGACAACAAGTTTTAGATCAACAACTGCAGTGGAAACAACAATCCATTAAAAGAGTCAAGTAGAGAATGAATTCTAATATCTTCTAAGATTTAAAAGTCCATCATCAATACTTTATCCCTGTAACATCAATCAATATTCATCTTGAATCAAATATTCATCTTTGCACTATAGGCCAAAGATATTTATTTGTATCACCAGTTGGTCATGTTTGCACTACGGGCCAAAGATATTCATCAGTTAATCATTCATCTTTGCACTACAGGCCAAAGATATTCAGTAATATCATCATTTAGGACTGAGGATGATGAAAAATATCTTAAAAGAAATGAATTCAGTGAGACAAAAAGATAAATATTAGGGATTCGTATTACAGTTTATCCAAGTTCAATAATACTCCATAATAACCAATTGTGAAGCAGAATTCAAAAATAAGATCAAAACATGGATACAATCAAAGATAGTAACCATAAAAGACATGCAGACTTGGTTAATCTTACAATCTCATTCAGGTACATACGAGCAAGACGTTCAAGGGAATAAGTCTCCCGTATAGGCAAGAAATGAGCAGACTTGGTTAATCTATCAACAATAACCCAAATCGCATCTATGCCTTGAGAAACCTTGGGAAGACCCATAACGAAATTTATAGTAATATGTTTCCACTTCCATTTCGGAATCTCAAGTGGTTGCAATGGACCCTTTGGCACTTGATGCTCTGCCTTTACACGTTAACAAGTTAAACACCTCGATATAAACTCTGCGATCTCTCTCTTCATATTGCTCCACCAAAATATATATCGAAGATCATGATACATTTTGGTACTCCCAGGATGGATTGCAAACGGTGTGTTGTGTGCCTCCATCATAATTCTATGCTTCAAGTCAGAATCATTAGGAACATATAGTCTGGATTTGACTCGAAGTATTCCTTCTTCATCAATTCTTACTTATGGAATAACACCTTCTTGCACGTTCTTCTTCATACGCATCAACTCCATGTCCGTAGCTTGAGCAGCTTTAACTTTATCGATTAAAGTCGGTTCTACTCATCTGCTTGATATCATCACGTGGGTACTTGGAGCCTTTACCTCTATCTCCATCCTTTGTAAGTCATACAAAATGGACCTTTGTGTTAACAACATTGCACTCGTACTCGCATATGATCTTCTACTCAATGCGTCAGCTACCACGTTTGCTTTTCCAGGATGATATTGGATGGTATGATCATAATCTTTCAACAGCTCGAGCCAACGTCGTTGCCGCATGTTGAGTTCCTTTTGGGTGAAGAAATATTTGAGGCTTTTATGATCTGTATAGATCTCCACTTTCTCCCCATACAGGTAGTGCCTCTAGATCTTCAACGCGAAAATGACTGCTGCTAAATCCAAATCATGAGTAGGATAATTCCTCTCATATTCTTTGAGTTATCGTGAGGCATAGGCTATGACTTTCCCATGTTTCATAAGAACACATCCTAGCCCTTTGTCTGAAGCATCACTGTAGATAACAAATCCATCTGAACCAGACGGTATTGTCAGAACAGGTGCCGAAATGAGTGTACTCTTGAGTTCTTGAAAACTCTTCTCACAATCCTCGCTCCAACTGAATTTTGTATCTTTACGAGTTAGCTTAGTTAACAGAGTAGCGATTCAAGAAACTCCTTCCACGAATCTCCGATAGTAACTAGCTAAGCCCAGAAAGCTACGTACTTCGGTCACCGACTTCAGTTGCTCCCAACTTTGTATGGCTTCAATCTTTGCCAGGTCGATAGATAGTCCATGTTTTGACACCACGTGCCCAAGGAATGCTACTTCCTCAAGTCAGAACTCGCATTTCTTCAGCTTGGCATATAGCTTGTTGTCACGAAGCCTTTGCAATTACCGACTTCAAATGTATTTCGTGATCTTCACGGCTTTTGGAATAGATAAGGATGTCATCAATAAAGACAACAACGAACTGATCAAATTATTCTTTGAACACACGGTTCATCATATCCATGAAAGCAACAGGAGCATTAGTCAATCCAAAAGACATGACTAAGAATTCATAATGCCCATTTGAAATCCTTGATCGAGTAGGAACTGTGGCCTATAGACTCGTTTTACCGCCAAGTATGTCGCGTGTTCATAACGTTTTTCACGTATCGATGTTACGTAAATATGTGGATGACCCGAACCACGTTATTAAATTAGAACTAGACGAGATAACAGAAGATTTAACGTCTGAGGAGATACATGTTAAAATCTTGGATAAGAAGGATCGTATTCAACACTAAAAGGTTATACCTTAAGAGTTAGAATCTGAAGTGAAGATAAGGTATCCTCACCTATTCAGCATACTAGGTACGTACGTAAATTTCGAGGGCGAAATTTCATAAGGAGGAGAGATTGTAAGACCCCAAATTTTATGAATAAAAATTTAATTTTCTCGAAATATTTTTTTAAATATTATGGTGTGGATTTGAGATAGTGTTATAGTTGTGGTAGTATTTATAAATTTTGCAAAGTATGCAAGTTGTTATATAATATTCGATTGGTCGGGGAGTATTCGTTTTAACGAGGGGAATATTAAATGCAACGGCATTGACAATCATTGGTGGACCCCTACAACGGAAGTATTTTAAGTAGTTAGAAAGCACGTAATTATTATTTTATAAAAATAACGGTGAAAGTGTTACCGTTAAAACTGTTGAACTACTAGGTAGTAAAAGTACAGTAATATACGTGGTTGCATAGTAGCACATGATATTGATTATTGATGCTTACATGATAAGTCACTCAGTTATACTCAAAAAATACTGTGCAAGACCGTGTGATACTTTGCAACCACGCGTATTACTATATTTTAACCACAGGGTATTTAAACAGTGCTAACGGTAACCATTACGCCGTTATTTATAAAAACTAAAACTTGTCATTTTCTTCATCCAACAGTTATCCGTTATGGGGCCCATAAATGGCTGCGCTGTCGTACGAATATTCCCCGACAACAAGAATATTCCACGACCAAACGAATATTCCCCGACAAAATGAATATTTTATAACCACTTGCTTATTTTGCAAAATTTTCACATTTCACATATAACCAAAGTATTATATCAAATTAATACCTTATTATTCACAATATTAAATAGAGGAAATTTGATTTTATTTATAAAAAGTTGGGGTCTTACAACCTTCCCTTCTTATGAAATTTCATCCTCAAAATTGACGTACGTACCTGGTGTTTCGAAAAGGTGAGGATACCTCACTTTTATTTTTGATTCCAACTCCCAGGTCATTTCTTCAATAGCATGATCTCTCCACAAAACCTTAACCTATGGTATAACCTTCATGCGTAGGACATGCTCTTTCCTATCCAAGATCTTAACAGGTACCTTCTCCTACATTAAATCTTCGGCTATCTCGTCCGGTTCTAACTCAATAATGTGGTTCGGGTCTTTCACATATTTACGAAGCATAGATATGTGAAAAACATTATGAACACGAGACATGCTTGGAGGTAATGCGAGTCTATAGGCCACATTTCCTATTCGGTCAAGAATCTCAAATGGACCAACAAATCTTGGATTGAGCTTTCCTCTCTTCCCAAATCTTGTAACTCCCTTCCATGGAGCAATACGTAACAATACATGATCCCTAATATTAAATTCCACGTCCTTTCGATGAAGATCCACATAACTCTTTTGTCGATTTTATGTCATTTGTATACATTGTAGAATCGTTTGGATCTTCTATGTAGTCATTCGTACCAACTCTGGTCCCAACAATGTTGCTTCACCCACCTCGTCCCATCATACTGGAGAACGACATTTTCTTCCATACAACACCTCAAATGGAGCCATGCCTATACTTGCTTGATAACTGTTGTTGTATGAGAATTCCACCAATGACAAATACTTATCCCAACTCCCTTCGAAATCTAGGACACATAGTCTTAATAGATCTTCAAGAGTTTGAATAGTCCTCTCTAATTGCCCGTATGTTTGAGGATGGTATGCCGAACTGAATCGTAAATCCGTTCCCATAGCTTTCTGCAAGCTAATCCAAAATCGTGAAGTGAATCTTGGGTCACGATCCGAAACTATGGATACTGACATGCCATGCAATCTTACAATCTCATTCACGTACATACGAGCAAGACGTTCAAGGGAATAAGTCTCCCGTATAGGCAAGAAATGAGCAGACTTGGTTAATCTATCAACAATAACCCAAATCGCATCTATGCCTTGAGAAACCTTGGGAAGACCCGTAACAAAATCTATAGTAATGTGTTCCCACTTCTATTTCAGAATCTCAAGTGGTTGCAATGTGTAAGACCCCAACTTTTTGAATAAAGATTAAATTTTCTCGAAATATATTTTTGAATATTATGGTGTGGATTTGATATAATGTTATAGTTGTGGGTAATATTTACAAATTTGCAAAAGTAATGCATAAGTTGTTATATAATATTCGATTGGTGGGGAATATTCATTTTAAAAGGGAATATTCGTGATAACCGGCACAATCATTGGTGGACCCCCACAACGGAATTATTGTTGGATTGAGAAAACGACAAAAATACTTTATGAAAATAACGGTGGAAGTTTTACAGTTAAGCTGTTGAACTACCCAGTAGTAAAAGAAATACTGATGTCTGGCGTGGTTGCATAGTAGCACATGGTATTGATTATTGATGCTTACATGAGAAGTCACTCAGTTATACTCAATTATTGCACGATAATTGTTGATTATATCTCTCATATTATTGATTCGATTATTGTCATAGTATCATCTGCATAATATGTTATTTTATTAAATCAATAATTGAGACGACAAAGTTATTCATATTATTAAATTGTAATATTTACAATGTCTAGAAGTTCGGTCAAGGAGAGGTTTGGTCACCTAATTGCGCGCTAATAGGGAGAAATCCTTATTTGAAAGCCCCCTCTTTCCTGGGAACGACCTGGTTGATAAATATTGTGTGTTATAATATTAATGATGAATGTTATTAAAATTGAAGTTGTGTTCAGAGTTGAATTTGGAGACACGGACGCAATATTTGAGTCTGGAATGATGAAATTAGTAAAAATAGTCTATAAACACAAAAATTTTTGGAATTCACTATTTGGTCAAAAAGTCAATAGTTGACTTTTTTGGGAAAAGTCAAACTTCAAAATTTCAAAATTTATATTTTTGATAAAAATGGTTTCATTGTGTTAGAATTATTTGTGTTAGTGAAAATCGACAATTATTTCGATAATAATTGATGTCCGGAGGTTATATTGACCCAATGGTAGTATTTTAGGATAAATGAGCAATTGATTGCTATTATTTCACATGATTATAACCATTTGTTCACATATGTATACTATTGTTTCACATTCTTGTTATTATTAGGGGAGTTGGTGCAAGATTGATAATACTTGCATGACTAAGTTAAAAATGGAGGTATAGATGGAGGTACTAATTGTAATTCGTATTTCCACATGTCTAAAACTATTGATTCACATAATTTACTATTGAATCACAATATTTACTATTAGGGGAGGTGGTGCAAGTTTGATAATACTTCCACGACTAAATTAAAAATAAAGGAAAAGTTGGAGGTATTGTACTAAAATTTTTCGAGCCCCAAAATGTGCAATTATCGAAACTATATTTTTCTATAAATAGAAGCTCATTCTTCCTTCATTTCTCACCAATTCACAAAAGCTTTAGAGCGATCATTATAGAGAGAAATTATAGAAAGAAGAAGAGAAGTCTGATATCTCACTATTCCAGTATCCAATTTTTCAAAAGGTAGGGAGTATTATTTCTTTCTTATCTATGAAGAGAACTTCTGTTATTCCATTCTTTATTATTACATTGGAATAACTTTGTATCGCTGGCTACCCTATACTTGGTGAAATTCTTACATTGTTCCATTCTTTATCATTCTTTGGAACATCCTATTCATGCGTTCTATGCCGGACTGGTTCCGTCTTTATTATTACGTTGGAATATCCGTGCATGCGTTTCGCTTTGACGGATTCCGTCTTTATTATTATTCTCGTTGGAATATCTTGTCTGCATGCGTTTCTGTGGGACTGATTCCGTTATTTATTATTCTATTGGAATAACCTGCCTGTGTGGTCTATCGCATGCCTGGTGATTTCTTTTGTTATTCCATTCCTTATTATTGTCAGTTGGTTAAAGTTTTGACTTCTATTCTCCATGAAATTAGTGGAATATCCTTGATATTTGCGCTTCATCCAATATCTTTACATGGAAATATTCTTCTGAGCATTCTTGAATTTTACTCTACAAAGCAGTATCATGTTGACAATTTGGATGTTATTAGTTCATGGATAAATTAATTCTTGAACTTGTTTTATTGAATTCTTATATCATTGTCATCATCCTCATGTTTATATTTTGTTGAAAGTCATCTTGTGACCTATAGTGCATAGATGGACTTGGTATGATTATGATTAAGGATTATTGATTGTAATAATGGTAGTAATGTTACAAATGATGTGGAAAAAGTCCTCATTGGCCCGTAATGCATTGATGGATAGTTGTTGGCATGATCATGACCATTATTGAATACACAAATATTCTTGGCCCGTAGTGCATGGATAATTGTGGTCGTGATACTAAAGAATATCCTTCGTAGTAGTGCGAGGGTGATTCGATGATGTGGATTATTTATTGTTTGAGTCCCAATGATAAAAGTGATGAAAAACCTTTTAAATCATAAAAGATAGTAGATTTTATTCTCTACTTGACTCTTTTAATGGATTGCTTGTTCCGATTGCAGATTAAACTTGATGGTTGTTATATTGTATCGGTTTTAATCTGTTGAAGGCTAACGATAATATATTACGCATTATGTTAGTCATAATATTTCCCTCTTGGGCTAGTTGAGCTCACCCTTTTACTTTTATTGTTCTCTTCTTGAAATGAGAAGCGAAAGCGAGGGACTAGTCGGGGAACGGAGTGAGAGACCAGATGATATCATTAGTAGTCCTCACTATTCAGTGAAATAGTGGAAAATAAATGTAATAATATTGAATTTGAGTTTGAATATTGTCTAGACGACAATATTTGTATTACAACTCACATCTTATGTTTTGTCGTACTTTACACGACAGTTGTATAATTAAGTTGCATTTGTATTCTACATACCATGTATTTGTGACTCGAGAATAGGTGATGTATACCTATTTTGGGGCGCCACGGTTGGTGTCAAAGCTTAGGGATATGATCCACGGCTAAGATGTGAGACTAGAACTAGGAGGGAGAGGCGGGAATTCTTCGCTAGTATGATCTACCTAATTTTTTTGGTATTTAATTGGTTGATCAGAGTATAGAGATAATATGTTGCATGTCAATTAACCCTTATTTTGTGGCATGATTTGAAAATGGCATTCGAGAATATTGAGAATAACAATGGGGGCAAAAGAGACCGTTGAGTCTCCACAGATCAACAATTAGAATAATGTGCATTAGGAATGCGACAATCCTCATGCAAACAACAACACTGACCAAATGATGAACGATGGAATGTTCAGAGGCTTTATGCAATTCATGTAACATCAAAGTAGAGGCGGCTCCTATTCAAAATGCAAAGTGAAACACTAGAAACTCTCGAGCAGTCACCGCTAAAGCGATTCAAGGAGTGGGACCACCGAGTTTATTGGAGAGCCAAAACCACTTAAGGCGTAAGCGTGGATAAAGCGGATCACCAAGATATTTGATGTCTTGGGATGCTCCAGGAGAAAAGGTTCCTTCGCCACCTTCATGTTGCGTGAAGAAGGCGATTCTTGGTGGGAATCAGAAAAGCGTACCCACTGGCGCATTCAAGATGTCTTGGAAAAGTTCCAAGAGCTATTCAACGACAAGTACTTTCCCGAAAGTATTCGTCACATGAAAGAGGTGGAGTTTATCAAGTTGGAGCAAAACAATATGACCGTGGTCGCAATACGAGGCTAAATTTCTTTGAGTTATCCGGTTTGCATTCCATTTGGTCGATAATGAGGAAGCGAATGACACGAATGTTTTAAGAGGTTTAAAAGCGGAGATACGTCAATATCTTATTTCTCATAAAGCGTGTTTGTACTTAGATGTTGTAAATAGGGCTCGATTATTGGAGGCGTGAACTTAGTCATATAACCAAGAGAAAGCGGTAATGACATGAAAATACCGGTGGTATCACCATCGAAGCGGTGACAACAAACGTGGAGGAATCAACATGCCAAAAATTATAACCACGCCGGTGGTAATCATAGCCAAGACAATAAAATGGACATTTCAAGAAAAGGAGATTCAACAATGATGGAAAGGCGTCCAAGACCAAAGACCGTTGTTAAGGAAGGAGAACGACCACCTATCATATGCTTCAAATGCGGAGGGGAGAGGACACATCGGTCAAATGCGCGATGTCGTCAAAGCATGTTATAATTGTGGAAGAGAAGGTCACTTAGCTCGATTTTTGTCGTTCACCAGAAGACAAATTCAGCTAGGATGGAGGCACCAAAGGCTGTCCCAGAAAAGTCAAAGCCGGTAGTGCAAGGGAGAGCGTTTGTTGTGACCTCCCAGAATGCAAGGAACCCAAACGAAGTCATCACGGGTAAGCTTATCATAAACTTTAACGAAGTCTATACCTTATTTGATACCGGTTCTACCCATTCTTTTATTTCTCCTACTTACGCTCAAACATTAAATTTGACTCCGGAGAAATTAGACTTTGACTTATTTGTTGAAACTCCGTTGGGAGAAACCTTCATTACATCCACTGTTTATAAGTCTTGTTTTGTTCAAATTGGTACCCTCACATTACCTGTCGATCTTATTTCATTGAAAATACTTGCATTTGACGTGATTCTAGGGATTGATTGGTTAACTACTCATCATGCAAAAATTGATTGTTTTCGTAAGGTTGTTAGCTTTCATATTCCTAAACAACCTATTATGCGAATTCAAACAACTAAACCATTAAAATCAATCAATGTCATTTCAAGCCATAAAGCTATTCGTTTATTGAAAAACGGATGTCAAGCTTTCTTAGCTCATGTCACGGATCTAAACAAAAATACGTCAGTTCTGAATGATATTTCTGTTGTTAATAAATATCCTGATGTATTCCCCAAAGAACTTCCTGGCCTACCCCTAGAGCGTGAAATTGAATTTTGTATCGACCTTGAACCCGGTACAAAACCCATTTCCAAAGCCCCATATCGAATGGCTCCTATTGAACTTCAGGAGTTAAAGACTCAGTTGCAGGAATTGTTAGACATTGGTTTCATTCCTCCTAGTAAGTCTCCTTGGGGTGCTCTTGTTCTATTTGTGAAGAAGAAAGATGGGAGTATGCGACTTTGTATTGATTATCGGGAGTTGAATCATGTCACCATCAAAAATAGGTACCCATTGCCACGTATTGATGACCTGTTTGACCAGTTGCAAGGCGCCAAATTCTTTTCAAAGATTGATCTTCGTTTAGGATATCATCAATTGAAGATTAGAACCGATGACATTCCAAAGACGGCTTTTAGAACTCGGTACGGGCATTATGAATTCTTAGTCATGTCCTTTGGATTGACTAATGCTCCTGCTGCCTTCATGGATATGATGAACCTAGTATTCAAGGAATATTTGGATCATTTTGTGGTCGTCTTTATTGATGACATCCTCATATATTCCAAAAGCCGTGAAGATCATGAGCAACACTTGAGGCTGATACTCCAAAAGCTTCGTGAAAATAAGCTATATGCCAAATTGAAGAAATGCGAGTTCTGGCTTGAGGAAGTTGCATTCCTTGGGCACGTGATATCAAATCATGGGATATCTGTTGACCCGGCAAAAATTGAAGCAATTCAAAGCTGGGAGCAACCTAAATCAGTGACCAAAGTACGTAGCTTTCTCGGCTTAGTTGGTTATTATCGGAGATTCGTAGAAGGGTTTTCTCGAATCGCTACTCCATTAACTCAGCTGACTCGGAAAGATACAAAATTCGGTTGGAGCATGGAATGTGAGAAGAGTTTTCAAGAACTCAAGAGGAGACTCATTTCAGCACCTGCTTTGACAATACCATCTGGCTCGGAGGGATTTGTCATCTACAGTGATGCTTCGGACAAAAGGTTAGGATGTGTTCTCATGCAACATGAGAAAATCATAGCCTATACCTCACGGCAACTCAAAGAATATGTGAGGAATTATCCTACTCATGATCTAGAGTTGGCAGCTGTCGTTTTTGCGCTTAAAATTTGGAGGCATTACCTGTATGGGGAGAAAGTGGAGATCTATATGGATCATAAAAGCCTCAAATATTTCTTCACTCAAAAGGAACTCAACATGCGGCATCGACGTTTGCTCGAACTGTTGAAAGATTATGATCATACTATTCAATACCATCACGGAAAAGAGAACATAGTAGCTGATTCGCTGAGTAGAAGATCATATGAGGGTACGAGTGTAATATTGTCAACGCAAAGGCCCATTTTGTATGACTTGCAAAGGATGGAGTTAGAGATAAAGACTCCAGTGACCTATTTGATGATGGCGAATATACGAGTAGAACTGACTTTAATTGATAAAGTTAAAGCTGCTCAAGCTACAGACCTGGAGCTGATGCGTATGAGGAAGAAAGTACAAGAAGGTGTTATGCAGGAAGCAAGAATCGATGAAGAAGGAATACTTCGAGTCAACTCCAGACTTTGTGTTCCTAACAACCCTGATTTAAAGTATAAAATCATGATGGAGGCGCACAACATACTGTTTGCAATCCATCCTGGGAGTACCAAAATGTATTGTGATCTTCGACATACATTTTGGTGGAGCAATATGAAGAGAGAGATAGCAGAATTTATCTCAAGGTGTTTAACTTGTCAACGAGTCAAGGCGGAGCATCAAGTACCAAAAGGTCCATTGCAACCACTTGAAATTCCAGAATGGAAGTGGGAACACATTACCATGGATTACGTTACTGGTCTTCCCAAGGTCTCTCAAGGCATAGATGCAATTTGGGTCATTGTTAATAGATTGACCAAGTCTGCTCATTTCCTACCTATACAAGAAACTTATACACTTGAACGTCTTGCTCGTATGTGCATAAATGAGGTTGTAAGATTGCATGGTATGCCAGTATCCATAGTTTCTGATCGAGACCCAAGATTCACTTCAAGATTTTGGGTTAGTTTTCAAAAAGCTATGGGCACAGATTTACAATTTAGCTCAAAGATATCATCCTCGGATGGATGAGGCAAATGGAGAGGACGATTCAAACTCTTGAAGATCTATTAAGACTCTGTGTCCTTGACTTCAAGGGAAGTTGGGACAAGTTCTTACCATTGGTGGAATTTTCCTACAACAACAGTTATCAAACAAGTATTGGCATGGCTCCATTCGAGGCGTTGTATGGAAGAAAGTGTCGTTCTCCAGTATGCTGGGATGAGGTGGGTGAAGCAACATTGTTGGGACCAGAGTTGGTACGTATGACTACGGAAAAGATTCAAATGATCCGACAACGTATAAAAACCTCGCAAGATCGACAAAAGAGTTATACTGATCTTCATCGAAAGGACGTAGAATTAGATATTGGAGATCATGTGTTGTTACGTGTTGCTCCATGGAAAGGAGTTACAAGATTTGGAAAGAGAGGAAAGCTCAATCCTCGATTCATTGGCCCATTTTTAATCCACGATCGAGTAGGAACTATGGCCTATAGACTTGCATTACCGCCATGTATGTCTCTTGTTCATAACGTTTTTCACATATCTATGTTACGTAAATATGTGAAAGACCCGAACCACATTATTGAGTTAGAACCGGATGAAATAGAGGAAGATTTAACGTATGAAGAGGTTCCTGTTAAAATCTTGGATAAGAAGGAACATATTCTACGCTCCAAGGTTATACCTCAAGTCAAAGTTTTGTGGAGAAACCACGATGTTGAGGAAATGACCTGGGAGTTAGAATCTAAAATGAAATCAAAGTATCCTCACCTCTTCGACATACCAGGCACGCACCCTAATTTCGAGGACAAAATTTCATAAGAAGGGGAGGTTGTAAGACCCCAACTTTTTGAATAAAGATTAAATTTTCTCAAAATATATTTTTGAATATTATGGTGTAGATTTGATATAATGTTATAGTTGTGGGTAATATTTACAAATTTTTCAAAGTACACAAGTTGTTATATAATATTCGATTGGTCGGGGAATATTCGTTTTAAAAGTGAATATTCGTACAACGGCACAATCATTGGTGGACCCCTACAACGGAATTATTGTCGGATTGAGAAAACGACAAAAAAATACTTTATGAAAATAATGGCGGAAGTTTTACTGTTAACTGTTGAACTACCCGGTAGTAAAAGTACAGTAATACACATGGTTACATAGTAGCACACGGTATTGATTATTGATACTTACGTGAGAAGTCACTCAGTTATACTCAATTATTGCTACAGTAATTCCTGCATCATATCTCTCATATTATTGATTCGATTATTGTCATAGTATCCACTACACCAAAAATGGCCTCTAGTGAAGGACAAATCCTTCACTAGAGGCCCTATATCTCTCACAAGTGATTTATTGCGAAGAAATATTTCCTTCACACGAGTGCTCGCATTAGACCTCCTCGCAATTGAGTATCCTTCGCTAAGTAGTAACTAAATGTTTTTTGTGAAGGATATATTGTGAATAACTTATTCCTTCACAAATTGTATTTAGTAATGGAATATTGTTATTTAGTGAAAGATTAGTTTCCTTCACAAATAATATTTTAAGAAGGACTATTTGAAATTAGTGAATAACTTGATTCCCTCACAAATAATATATTGTGAAGAACAAATTTATTTAACGAGAGAATATTTTCCTTCACTAATTATAAATTGAGAATGTATCTTCAAATTAGTGAGAAAAATAATCCTTCATTAATGTTCATAGCTCAAGTAAGATCATTCACAAATTATAAATTTATAAATAAAAAATTAATTTTCAAACTAGTGATTTCATATTTTTTTTTATTATTCTCTATCTCTATAAGAAATATTAAATTTAATATTCCAAATATTGTCATACTTGTTTCAAACTAATTGATAAACTAATGCGTAAAGAACTAATAAAATCAATACTCTGCATATAAATAGATAATGCTCAAATCACCATAACTACATAATTTTGTTATTGTATCTTGGTCTCCCAAGGACCATAGTACCTACAATATTTATTAACTAATATAAGAAAATTAAAAGAATAACAATGATCTAGAAGGAATAAAATGTGTCATGTTAGGTCCACTTTATCATCATCTTCAAGGAAATCAAGGTTGGACCTGTAAATTTCATATTGCAAGAAAAACACCAAAATTTAATTTCAATTAGATGAGGAATGAAAAGATGAAATTGGTGAACTTAAATTAAGAGAGATTAATGAGGGATAAAATAAAAATATAGCTATCAGTAAATACCTCAATTGGTAACAACCACCACAACGATAAAGGAAATGGATTTTATATATTCCTAGCTTTTTCCATTTCCTTTCATAAGTTTATCCAAGAGTTCTGAAGGAAATAAGAGCCCAGATCATAATACCTTGTCACACACGAGAGCCGAGAGCAAGTTTTTGAAACTCAATATTTTACTGTATAGATAAACACTAGACAAGTAAGTTATGACCGTCTACAAAGCTAAGTAGTTACCGCATATATCGAAAAACTCAATATTTTACTGTATAGATAAACACTAGACAAGTAAGTTATGACCGTCTACAAAGCTAAGTAGTTACCGCATATATCGAAAAATAGCACTGTAATGAATCCATTGCCCATCATCCATAGCAATCAAAAAATCATATTATATTGGAGAAGAACTTGGGTTCAAAGCAATAAGAAAAAGTTTTTTGTTCATATCATCGATGTGATTACTCAACGACATATTAATAGAGCAATGAACAGACCTTGTTCTGGAAAAGAGCTAGCATCACACATGTAAATTTTTTTAGTGATAAGTTAAAAGTATTCAGTTTAGAAGGATAAAATGTCACAAGGCTTATGAAAACTTGCTTTAGTTATTTGCAAAATTAAGACCTACACACTTACCATTTTACTACGCTGAGGCTAAATTTTCTTTTGCTTGTTATCCTTTTGTTTTTTCTATTTAGCTAAGTGAGTCTAGTAGCTCACTTAAATAAACTAATAGACTCTTGGCATTTCTTTATGCTAATACTCACTTTTGTTGAACTTTGTGGGATCTAATCAATTTTAGTGTGGCTTTACACTGCATTAGCAGTTTCCTTTAGTGCACTCACTTGCTTCACATTATTTCTTTATGCTACCATCCACCTAATTGAGTTACAATCCTATTTTATTAAGAATTTAAACCTTTTATGGTTAAATTTTTGACTTTAACCTTGAAACTAAAATGGTTCTTTAAGGCAACCATAGTTGCGATTGCCTTATGACCCTGTAAGCGCCTCTTGCCCTTTTTGCGATGATGGCATTGTAATTTCTTACATCATTAAATTTCTTTGCTTTAGAATAACATCTCTCATTTCATGCTTTAGATAACTTATTTTTCTCATGTGCCCATTCAATTACTATAACCCTTTTAGTAGGCTATATACATTTTATATCCTTACTTATGTAGAAATGATAACTTTCGATTTTATGGGCACCATTTATGTTATATAAAAACCCATCATAGTTCATTAATCTCTGCTAAAGCGGTAGCTAGTAATCAATCTCACTTCGCTTGATGATGCGTACCCTTAGCTCAAAATTCTTGGTATACTCTTGTCAATCTCGTTCTTAGATTATTCATCCACATTCTTGACTTGTTTTGGTTGCACTTCAAACCCTATATGGGTGATACATTCAACTATTATAGGAAAAATATTAGCTAAGCATTCCATAAAAATGTAAAGGTGTTGCTGAGAGCCCAAGGATAGCCCCCAGCCAACAACTAGAACAACCACTGCTGTTGCCATGGGCAGCAGCCTTAACTCCTATTCAGTCACTTTGCCATTCCATAACTTTTAATTCATGTGTCGGATAACAACAAATTATAAATATACTATAGATAGCATTCAAGATTATATTTACAGATTTTAGCTACCCACTCTGGAATCTTTAAGTTATTCATAACAGTGCTCAAGTATTAAATAGCACAATAGTTTCCCAACTTTTAGATTAGCTTGAAAAATTAGTTTTCATTCCATTTAACAAGGCACAACCCTTTACTTACCCTCAAGCATGGTATATATATATATATATATATATATAACCCAAGCTTTAATTCTAACGAATAAACAATTGTTAAGCAAAACAATTCATTGAGGAATTTTAGCAAACACCTTACAGGCATTGTTTTTCAACACAAGTGTAATAACTATTTATTTTCATTAAATTCCCAATTTAACTCCCTTATTACTCCACAACCACCTATCTCCTTGTGCCTAAATTATATTCACAGCAATCAATTACACAGAGCCACATGTATGTCAAGTAGTTGATAATCTAATTAATTTTATTCTCTCCATAACATGCAATACTTTTGATAACACATTTATATCAAATAGAAAAATCCCACTAGCTAATTCAGTTTACCAAAATCTTTAAATTAAACACATAATAAAAATGAGGTGTAATACCTTTGCTCTGCTTACTTTGATTTCTTGTTAACGGCTAATTTTAAACTTCACTGCTAACACGAAAATCAAAACTTCAACTATTATTCCTTAAATGCTAATTCCAGCCACACCACACAAATCATGATGCCTCCTCTTTCTTGCTCTAACCCCACTCGTAATTACAGAGTTTAAAATATTTGCATACAGTAATATATTTGCATATGTGTGTTTCTTAAGAGAAGGAAGACAAACTGATCTTAAAAATTGAAGCTCTGCTCTATAAAAGATTCCAGACATACAAATTACGTAATAGGCAGGCTGAGTTATTTAAGCTAGGCTTTTAAATAAATGCCAGCTCCTTCTATAGTGTGTACACCTGGCTGGATGGTTAGCCACCTGGTAAACTCTTATTTTTACACGCCAGCTTTAACTTAGTAAGGCTTTACTATTAACCTCACATATATTTTATAATTATCAGAAATAAAGCATACAGTATATATAAAATATCATACTACACTATACTAAAAAATCTTTTCTGTCAAGACAAAAGTTATTCATTAAATACAGACATTTTTAATAAACTTGATTCCTTTTCTTTTAATCACAAATTGCCTCTCTTAATTTAATAAATATAATAAATTTTAATTATTATCATGATAAAATATGCAATATAATAACACATACTTAAATAAAAACAAAAATTTATTTCAATAAATTCTTATTTTATTTACTCAGGAAAATGCGATTCGCTACAAAGATAATACAGGGAATCATTTCTAAAAGCAAAAACTTAATTAAAAGTAGGCTCAGTATTTGTTGATGTTTAGGTTTTTTGAATGCAAGAACAAAGAGGTAATAATTCAAAATTTAGAACTAAAGTGGTATGGGTTGTTCCGTCCAAAATTTTATAAGCAAGATAAAAGCTGAAATGGATGATGCGGGATGCGATGAATAGTTACACACTGCAAGTATTAAAAGCTTTTCACGGAGAAGCCCTACAAATTTCTCCGGTGTGCTCCTCATTTATCATACCATAACATTGATCGAACAACAAATGAAGCGATAGAATTCTTTCGCTAACTTGATAGGTTAAGCAGATAAAAATCCCATGAAAAGAAAGGAAAAGGTAAATGAAGGAAAAGAAACAAACAGAACTGACCTCCTTTATGACCTCGACATCAGGTGAGAATGCTCGAGGAAACAACTAGGAACAGATGTTCCAATGGATCTTAGTATTATTCGATTAATGCTCCAATGATAACAAGAGAGACTTCAATGAAGATTAGTGTACTGTTTGGCACCATAAATTTTCAAAAGAATATTCACAAACAAAAATCATGCGAGATATATGTTTTTAAACTAGTGATTCCCTTGTAGAATATGCTTAGAAAAAAAAATCACCTGCAACCAAATCCATCAGCATTGCCTAAGAAGAATAATTTAATTAGCCTTAAAACCCATATACTAATTTAATTAGCCTTAAAACCTATATACTCTAACATGTTTAAAGAAACTTATTGGATTTATCATAATTTTTTAGTGAGATATTAAACTAAGCATTACCAACCTCAATAAAAAAATGAATACCACTAACCCTTGATAAATTTCTATTAGCTCCATACATCACTCGAGGCATAAATGATTGAGCGGTTTGAGATAGAGGCTCTCCCCATCTTATACATATGTAGAACACTTGGATCATGACCTAGAATAATTGCCATTTTGTCGAGGTAAATGTTCATGAGCTTTACAAATTCATGACCTACATCACAATGCGCTAACTGACACGATGATGAGCGACAACCGTTTGTATACCCATAGATGTAGCAAAAATACACAAGAGAGTAAAACGCCACCTAAAAATCAACTTGTGTTATTATGATCACATCTCGAAAAAAATCTGACAAAAGGATTAAGTAAGATGTCACCAACCTTTGACATCATCATTACAAATCTTTGGGGCGATAAACATGTATATATCTTTGCAATTATTTGAGCGATGGAGCAGAGAGAGCAAAACCATTATATCCTTTCTTGTTGAGCTTCAACCATCATATAAGAAGAACAACCCGGCGTATTCAAGTTAGGATAACATTAATGTGTAAGCATGAAGATAATTAATGACCAAGACTATAAAAATGCAAAATATAATGCTTTGATCAGCATACTTGTGATGCCATTGTTGCCCATGTTGCTCCAGCAATACCATAGCCTAAGAATGTAAAACCTTTTGTACATGTTTTAAAAGTAAAGTTTACGCACCAAGTTCCTTCACCTCCATTATACCATCTGTACATTAAATCACACCAACTCAATACATCAAATCATCTTTGTAAAGTTGCAACCATCCCAAACCCAAATGTGTTCCATACACAATGATCACAATGGACTTTACATTTGGATTACGCAAGCTCAATTTGCAATAAGGCGGAATGTTCAACATCTCAATGAGGTAACAAGAAATATGATGAACAACCTTTGGATTAACAACACTGATGGACCCTACATTTGAAAAAATCCCATGTTTTTCAGATTAAAGGGATAATTTTATTCTCCTCAAGAAAGTAGTCTTTGATAGCCTTGAACATATATCACTTTGAAGATTCAACTAATTTAAACCTAATAACTAAAATGAATTTATATAATCAAATAAAACCTAATAATTAAAATGAAAACACCAAAAGGGCCATGAAGCCATCAAAATCGATTAATAGGAAAACATAAGATCTCAATAAACTTTAATCTGTGAAAAACATTCTCTTTTACGATTCGGTGATTAGAATTAGAGACACTCGATCTTAAATTTTAAAATTGATGGATCAAATCAAAATTTCCAAAATGAATTGTATAATATATCGTGTATTTACAAATCACAAATCGTCTGAATTACTCTGCGATCAGGGAGGAATTGTGGTGAAAGAAAGAAGTATCCCGTCGAGCGAGAGATGAGCAAAGACAGTGATTTCAATCGACCGAGATGAGAGAGCAGCCGTTTGTTCACGTTTGAGAAGGGTTGAAACATCCAATTTTGGCAAGTAAAAGACCCAATTGATCTCTTACTTTCCTCTCTAAAGCGAAAAGACCACGCGCATGCTGCAGACCAACTCGCTCTGCTCCACACCGACCATACGAACATGAATACTAATATGTTCCAAAAAAAATTTAATTACATTTAAAAAAACAAATCTTTTATAAGTAATATTATAGTATTAATGATGAATATTGTGAGTTATAATATTAATGATGAATGTTATTAAAATTGAAGTTGTGTTTGGAGTTGAATTTGGAGACGCGGACGTGATATTTGAGTCCGGAACGATGAAATTAGTAAAATAGTCTATAAACACAAAATTTTCGAGAATTCACTATTTGGTCAAAAGTCAACAGTTGACTTTTTTTGGGAAAAATCAAACTTCAAAATTTCAAAATTTATATTTTGATGATAAAATGGTTTCATTGTGTTGGAATTATTTGTGTTAGTGAAAATCGACAATTATTTCGATAATAATTGATGTCTGGAGGTTATATTGAGCAATCGGGTATTTAACTGGATAAATAAGCAATTGATTGCTATTATTTCACATGATTATAACTATTTGTTCACATATGTATACTATTGTTTCACATTTTTTTACTGTTAGGGGAGTTGGTGCAAGATTGATAATACTTGCATGACTAAGTTAAAAATGGAGGTATAGATGGAGGTACTATACTGTAATTCGTATTTCCACATGTCTAGAACTATTGATTCACATAATTTACTATTGAATCACATTATTTACTATTAGGGAGGTGGTGCAAGTTTGATAATACTTCCATGACTAAATTAAAAATAAAGGAAAAGTTGGAGTAATCTTTGAAATTTTTCGAGCCCCAAAACATGCAATTATCAAAACTATATTTTCTATAAATAAGCTCATTCTTCCTTCATTTCTCACCAATTCACAAAAGCTTTAGAGCAATCATTATCTGGAGAAATTATAGAAAGAAGAAGAGAATCTCTGCTTATCTCACTATTCCGATATCTAGTTTTTCAAAAGGTAGGGAGTATAATTTCTTTCTTATCTATGAAGAGAACTTACGTTATTCCATTCTTTATTATTACGTTAGAATAACTTTGTATCATGAGCTACCCTATACTTGGTGAAATTCTTACATTGTTCCATTCTTTATCATTCATTTGGAACATCCAAGATGCATGCGTTCTCACTGCCTGGGACCTAGTAAAATCTTTTTGTTACATTGGAATATCATGTATACATGCGTTTTATCTAGGACTGATTCCGCCTTTTATTATTACGTTGGAATATCCCATGCATGCGTTTCTCGCGGACTGATTCCGCTTTTTATTATTACATTGGAATATCACATGCATGCGTTTCTATTTGGACTCGATTCCGTCTTTATTATTACATTTGAATATATCACATGCATGCGTTTTACGGACCGATTCCGTTATTTATTATTCATTGGAATAACTCCGCTGTGTGGTCTATCGCATGCCCGGTGATTTCTTTTGTTATTCCATTCCTTATTATACTCAGTTGGTTAAAGTTTTGACTTCTATACTCCATGAAATTAGTGGAATATCCTTAATATTTGCACTTCATCCAGTATCTTTTCATGGAAATATTCTTCTGAGCATTCTTGAATTTTACTCTACAAAGCAGTATCATGTTGGCAATTTGGACGTTATTAGTTCCTGGAATAATTAATTCTTGAACTTGTTTTATTGAATTCTTATATCATTGTCATCATCCTCATGTTTATATTTTGTTGAAAGTCATCTGTGGCCTATAGTGGATAGATGGACTTGGTATGATTATGACTAGGGATTATTCAGTGTAATAATGACCGTAATGTTACAAATGATGTGGAAAAAGTCCTCATTGGCCCGTAATGCATTGATGGACAGTTGTTGGCATGATCATTACCATTATTGAATACATAAATATTCTTGGCCCGTAGTGCATGGATAATTGTGGTCGTGATACTAAAGAATATCCTTGGCCATAGTGCAGGGTTGATTCGATGATGTGGATTATTTATTGTTTGAGTCCCAAATGATAAAAGTGATGAAAACCTTTTAAATCATAAAAGATAGTAGATTTTATTCTCCACTTGACTCTTTTAATGGATTGCTTGTTTCGCTGCAGATTAAACTTGATGGTTGTTATATTGTATCGTTTAACAATCGTTGAAGGCTAACGATAATATATTACGCATTATGTTAGTCATAATATTTCCTCTGGGCTAGTTGAGCTCACCCTTTTACTTTTATTGTTTCTCTTGTGAAATGAGAACGTAGCGAGGACTAGTCGAGGAACGAAGTGACGGACCAGATGATATCATTAGTAGTCCTCACTATTCAGTGAAATAGTGGAAAATAAATGTAATAATATTGAATTTGAGTTTGAATATTGTCTAGACGACAATATTTGTATTAAAAATCACCGCTTATATTTTGTCGTACTTTACACGACAGTTGTATAATTAAGTTGCATTTGTATTCTGTACCATGTATTTGACGACTCAGAATATGTGATGTATACCTATTTTGGGGGCGTCACACAATGGACCCTTTTGGCACTTGATGCTCCACCTTTACACGTTGACAAGTTAAACACCTTGATATAAACTCTGCGATCTCTCTCTTCATATTGCTCCACCAAAATGTATGTCGAAGATCATGATACATTTTGGTACTCCCAGGATGGATTGAAAATGGTGTGTTTTGTGCCTCCATCATGATTCTATGCTTCAAGTCAGAATCGTTAGGAACACAAAGTCTGGAGTTGACTCGAAGTATTCCTTCTTCATCGATTCTTGCTTATGGAATAACACCTTCTTGCACTTTCTTCTTCATACGCATCAGCTCCATGTCCGTAGCTTGAGCAGCTTTAACTTTATCGATTAAAGTCGGTTCTACTCGTATGCTTGATATCATCACGTGGGTACTTGGAGCCTTTACCTCTATCTCCATCCTTTACAAGTCATACAAAATGGACCTTTGTGTTAACAACATTGCACTCGTACTCGCATATGATCTTCTACTCAATGCGTCAGCTACCACGTTTGCTTTTCCAAGATGATATTGGATGGTATGATCATAATCTTTCAACAGCTCGAGCCAACATCGTTGTCGCATGTTGAGTTCCTTTTGGGTGAAGAAATATTTGAGGCTTTTATGATCTGTATAGATCTCCACTTTCTCCCTATACAGGTAGTGCCTCCAGATCTTCAACGCGAAAATGACTCCTGCCAAATCCAAATCATGAGTAGGATAATTCCTCTCATATTCTTTGAGTTGTCGTGAGACATAGGCTATGACTTTTCCATGTTGCATGAGAACACATCCTAACCCTTTGTCTAAAGCATCACTGTAGATAACAAATCAATCCGAACCAGATGGTATTGTCAGAACAGGTGCCAAAATGAGTCTACTCTTGAGTTCTTGAAAACTCTTCTCACAATCCTCGCTCCAACCGAATTTTGTATCTTTACGAGTCAGTTGAGTTAACGGAGTAGCGATTCGAGAAAATCCTTCCACGAATCTCCGATAGTAACCAGCTAAGCCCAGAAAGCTACGTACTTCGATCATCGACTTTAGTTGCTCCCAACTTTGTATGACTTCAATCTTCGTCGGGTCGACAGATACTCCATGTTTTGACACCACGTGCCCAAGGAATGATACTTCCTCAAGCTAGAACTCGGATTTCTTCAGCTTGACATATAGCTTGTTGTCACGAAGCCTTTGCAGTACCAGCTTCAAATGGCGATCATGATCTTCACGGCTTTTGGAATAGATGAGGATGTCATCAATAAAGACAACAACGAATTGATCAAAATATTCTTTGAACACACGGTTCATCATATCCATAAAAGCAGCAGGAGCATTAGTCAATCCAAAAGACATGACTAAGAATTCATAATGCCCGTACCGAGTTCTGAAGGCAGTCTTTGGAATATCCTTAGTTTTAATCTTAAGCTGATGATATCCAGAACGAAGATCGATCTTTGAAAAGAATTGTGCTCCTTGTAATTGGTCAAACAGGTCATCAATGCGAGATAACGGATACCTATTCTTGATAGTGACATGGTTCAATTCTCCGTAGTCAATACAAAGTCGCATACTCCCGTCTTTCTTCTTTACGAATAACACAGGAACACCCCAAGGAGATGTACTAGGACGAATGAAACTGATGACCAACAACTCCTGTAGTTGGACCTTCAACTCCTGAAGTTAAATAGGAGCCATTCGATATGAGGTTTTAGAAATGGTCTTTGTACTAGGTTCAAGGTTACTAAAGAATTCAACTTCACGTTCTAGGGGTAAACCGGGAAGTTCTTGAGGAAATACGTCAGGAAATTCACTAACAATAGAAATATTATTCAAATCTGACGTGTTTTTGTTCAAGTCTGTGACATGGAATAAGAAAGCTTGACAACCGTTTTTCAATAAACGAATAACTTTATGGCTTGATATGACAGTGATTGACTTTAGTGGTTTGGTTGTTTGAATTCGCATAACAGGTTGGTTAGGAATATGAAAACTAACAACCTTACGAAAATAATCAATTTTAGCATGATGCGTGGTTAACCAATCAATCCCTAAAATCACATCAAATGCAAGAATTTTCAACGAAATAAGATTGGCAGGTAATGTGATGGTACCTGTAACATTCCAGAATTTTAAAGTGTAATATTAAATATTTTTTTAATATAAGTATTTAATGGATATGTTTATTGTTGAATAAATAATTGTTTAATTTGAGTTGATGTGGTTTAGTTAATTATTTGTTGAATAAATAATTAAATATTAAATATTAAATATTTATTTGTAATATTAAATATTTATTGAATTATATAAGTATTTAATGGCAATTTGAGTTGATGTGATTTAGTTAATTATTTGTTGAATAAATAATTAAGGAGCTTAGAAAATTAATTGTTATGAGGTTATATTCTAATTTAATTTAATAATTAAGTTAGGGAGCTAATAATGATTAAATGAATTATAATATTTTAATTGGAATTTGTGATTAAAACAAGGTGTTTGTGACACCCCCAAATCCGGGTACTTCAATTCCACAGGATTTGGTGTTCACTGTACAAATATCGTCTATCTATCTACCCATAATAAATGCAAACAATGCAATAGATAGAAATAAAATCTTCCCCTTAAGGGTTACAACATCCGAATAATAATACAATCCCAGGTTAAACTAACCTTAAACATCTGTGCGAAAACATAAACAATAAGTCTTAAACAACATCAAGTCTTAACACATAAATTCAACATCTCATAAATACAAGTCTTCAACATTTGTTAATCTTGCCCTTGCCCTTACTAGTAGAAGGTTCATCGGTTCATCGGTTCTTTCGTTCTTAACTGCAATGTTATTATTAAGCAAGAGTGAGCATGATTGCCCACAAATAAAATAATGAAATGACAAAGTATAATAACATGCGAGGGAATCAAAGACTTCTGAAATAAAAGCTCAACTTTTGAATCAAGAATGAATAATAAGAATCAAAAGATTTTCGAGGGTCATAAGACCTTGAACTATGTCCTAGGTTATCAAGGGTTATACTTGAAACCTTTAACAGTCATAAGACTATGGACCTTTCTACTCGTACTTAGGGGTATCAGCCCTTAGTACCATACTGTGCACAATATCTTAACGCTAACGCATAAGTAAATCCCTTTGCAGGGTTGTTCATCAGTTGACATTCGAGTCCGCACCAAAGGAAGTTTGGTTTGGATAATTCAATAAGGGTTATGAAATTTAGAACGTTCATCAACTATGGACTAGTTGAATCAATAAGGATTCGCTAGTCTAACAAGGTTCAACAATAATGATATTCAAATTGAATAATAATCTCAAGAAGTATACAATAGAACGATTATTGTACAACAAAATCATACTTTGAAAAGATAATCAATCTTTAATATAATAATTCGAACTTGAATAATAGTAATGATAATTTACTCGAGGTAAATAATAAACTTGAACAATAATGACAAGTAGGGTTAGGAAACTTGCATCGTGCATAGATTACACTTTAACTAAGCACGTTCTTTGAATTTAATCCTACATACCATTCACATTCACAATACCAGTTAATTATAACTTAACTAATCATCAACGATTATTCTTTTGTCTAAACATTGGTTATGATTATACTTAGTCAAATTATCACATTTACTGTCACATAATATCACTTCATGAATAATAATTTAATTATGTACTCCATAACTCAATCTACATGTAATTATGTTATTTACATGTTAAACATCTATTTTATCATCTCATTATACTTTTAACATATCTCTATGTTCTTTAAATCAAGTTGCTATCACATTGCTAGACTTGAACATTAAAAATCTCATTTCTCGGATTTCACAGAGTGGTATTTATACCACTTTTATATTTTGAGTATTCACAAGAAGAATATTACGTATGACATGGTTTTGAGACCTGGCGCATAAAGTGGAGTCATGATGCGGGCCATAAGGCATGAGACTTCTTGTGCAAGCATGGCATGAACGAAATTGTTCGCAATTCATTAAAATTGCGTAACACGACCTTAAATTACTACTACACAAATTTAATCATACCCACATGTTATAATTCATATATAATCAATACCCAACACTTATAGAGTAATTTTAACCCATTTAAACACTTAATTACAGAATTAAAGCGTGCAATTTCACTGACTTTGATGTTCTTGAAGGTTTTGAAAATAAAACATGAAAATTGTCACTACGGATTCGTTATAACACCGAATCTGTTCATTTAAACTTTGACAATGATGTCATCCATGTAGATCTCAATCTCTTTATGCATTAAGTCATGGAAAAGAGCCATCATAGCTCGTTGATAGGTAGCTCCGGCATTGATGAGGCCGAATGACAATCGTCTATAGCAAAAAGTTCCCCAAGGAGTGATGAAAGCAGTCTTCTCACGATCTTCCTCGGCAACCATGATCTGATGGTACCCCGCAAAGCAATCAGCAAATGAGTACATGTTGTACTGCACAGTATTGTCAATGAGAATGTGGATAAATAGCACGGGAAAGCTGTCTTTTAAGCAAGCTTTATTCAAGTCCCGGTAATCCACGCAAACTCGCACCTTCCCTCCAGGTTTAGGCACGGGTACAATGTTGGATATCCACTCAGGATATGTAGACACCATAATGATGTCGGCTTGAAATTGTTTCACAATTTCTTCTTTCACTTTTAAACTCCACTCAGGTTTCAATCGCCTGAGCTTTTGCTTATCGGCTTAAATCCCTCTTTAATGGGAAGGCGATGAAGGACAATGTCAGTGGATAAACCCACCATGTCTTCATGAGACCATGCAAACACATCCTGGAATTGTGTTAATAGAGTAACCATGTCATTCCGTTGGTTTGGGGTAAGGTCTGAACCAATCTGGATTAACTTAGGGCTTTCTAAGGTTCCGAGATTGAAAGAAGTGGTTTGATCAGGGTTGGGTTTGGGTTTGTCTTTGACCCATTCTTGAATTTGGAGGCACCTCAATGTCATCCTAGGGATCCATCAATTTGAATTCATCTATATATCAAAGGTACAATCCTTGTGTAGGAGAGGCATCGATCCGCAAATCTGAGCACATCTAAATTTAGAGTCTCGAAACAAAATATGCTTTCACTTAGTATATATAAAATGCGTTGATCATACACGTGTTAGCATATCTTGGCAAAATAAAGCGCTAATATCGCATGAGAAAAGTAAGCGTTATTGTATCTCTGGTGAAAATTCGCTTTACCCTTGTTGACCAAAGCAAGGAATGCTGTTCCAATTGGTAAGGGTAAAGTCCGAGTGGACCGTAGTGATGGAGGGATTCTCATCATCCTCCTTGTCCTGAATGATGGCCATTATGTCAGGGCAGTCATCATCTGGGGTGTATCTGTTGGTATGTTCATCATGGACGATGATGCGCATGCCCGACATTATTCGGACAACGTTTTCCTTAATTCTCCACTCCTCTTCTTTGATTGCGGGATTTGGAATAACGATTTTCTTTTCCTCCACCGGTTTCGGCTTAGGAAATAACATGGCCATGACATTGGCTAGCACCTTTACTGGAGGTTGTGCGGACACGGAGTTTGAAGGCGAAGCCAAACGCCACATGGTTGAAGCCAAAGGAATGCTGGTCGCTTATGAGGATTCCTATGACTAGAATTTGGCGAATAGCCTAGTCCGGCTATTCCAACTTGCTTGGTTAATCGAATAAGTCTTTGGATACCTGGCCATCTTTACTCAACCCTTATCACGGCTTATAACCCAAGCGACATCATTTCTTGAGTGGCTGACATCACCTCATCAGAAATGTGGGGTTCAAGCAATGGTGCTCCAATAGCATGGTATTGGGTGTTGCTTATTTCCAAAGCATGAAAACTGACTGGTTCTACGTCTGCATTGGCATTGATGAACGGAATGTCCCCGTGCTGAGGAATCTCTGGTTCAGCATTGACCGTGACCAGGCTATTGTTGATAATGTACTTCAATTATTGGTGAAGAGTGGAGGGGACTGCCTCAGCTATATGGATCCATGGTCGTCCCAAGAGCAGGTTGTATCCTGAATCTATCTTGAGCACATGGAAGGATACGCAGAATGTATAAGGGCCAATTTCGATTGGCAGCTCAATTACTCCAACCGAGTTACGGCGGGCTCCATCAAAAGCTTTGATGATAGTATGGCTACTCTGAATTCGGTTGAGATTGATATTCATCTTCACCAAGGTGGCATATGGCAAGATATTCGAGAGGAACCTCCATCTATTAAGACTCCAGCCACCATATATCCGAAGGACAAGACCGCAATGTGCAACGGTTTGAAATGACCAGTCCCTTCGGGCGGTATGTCATCATCGATGAAGGATATCACATTAGTGTTGAAAATGTGATCAACCATGTGTTGAAATTTTTTCGTATCCAGCGATGCGGGAAGATAGGCTTCTTCCAAAACCTTCAACAAGACCTTCCGGTGATTCTCGGAAGTTAGGACCAAGTCCAAAATTGATATTTGTGGTGGAGCTTCCTTCAAGCTTAAAACCACCGAGGCTTCGTTATGACCCACAGCGCGGAGGAATTTTTCAATCTTCTCCATGGGTATTTTCCCCTTTGATTTGGTGGTGGGGTTCATCACCCGATGGGGAAGATACAATGGATTTTCCTTCGACACTGCAGCAGTGGTATGTGAGGTGGATCCTTCACCTTCTCCATAATTGCACGGAACTTTGTGCAAGCTAACAATAGGATATTGTGCTCGGCATGGCAAGTTGATTGGCTCGGGAGCGGCCTCTTTCAAAGGATTGCTTCCTCCTTTGAGCTGAATTATCGGTGTTGTGAGCAAAGTATTAATCCCTTCACCTTCAGTAGATATAACTGCTACCACACTTTTCCACTTAGTAGGGCCTACATTTTCACTTGCTGCTCGTAATACGCAGTGTCGTTATCCGCCGGTAGCAAAGATACACTACTATCGATTAGATTTTGAATAAGGTATGAGTGCCAAGCATTCTTACATCTTTGTGACCATGAGATCGGGAGTGGTATTAACATACTCCATCGAGTTGTCACCGTCGAGACGGGGTTGATTGGATGTAGAGGGGGCTGATCCTTCCTTAATTGATTAACATGTGAAGGATTTCCTCCATGAGTTGGCCCAAATAGGTGAATTCCCGTTTGTTGGCGAAATCCCGACGGGCTTTGGCATTTGCTCTGTTCGTCACTTTGTCTTCCAACATTTCATTTTCTGAAAGGGATGAGGGAATATTCATGACGATTGGTAGGAGATGGCATGCTCTGGTGATTAATTCTTTGAGTCACTTGATCTTCGATAAGTCACAGCCAAATCAATTGCTCAATTTGTTTGCCAAGAGCTTTGATCTTTCGTTCCATTGTGAATTGGAACTTAGCATAATCCCATCTGTCATCACCGTCTTTGATGGTGCTGGGGAGTCATAGCCGGGTTTGAAGTTGGAACTCATCCCTTTGCTCAATTAATCATGTTGACCTCTTCTTCTTTGTGTTGAGGAAGAGGGTTGTCTTATCGTGAGGTTGATCGGGTTTGGTGACTACGATCTCTCCATTATCTATTAGGTCCTGGATCTTGTGTTTCAAGGCCCAACAATCTGAGTATCATCTCCGGTGTGCCCGGCATGATAAGTACATTTCTACTTGAGATTGAAACCCCCGTCCATTAGAAAAATTTGGTGGAAGAAGATCGTAATTTTCTTACATGTATTGTCGGAAGATTAAGAATTTTCTCGAGGGTATCCCCCTAAGGGTGTAAACACTAGATGGCATTTGACTTCTCCACCTTTTGCATCTTTGGAGGGTTTGCATTTGTCTTTGGAAAGGGAGTGTATTTTCTCCTTTGAATGGGCATACTTTGATTGCCTTTTTGTCCCTGTAGTATCGTGGAAACATCTTCTCTTTCTTTTTATGGACCCTCAGGAAGTTGTTCCCATAATTTCTAGATTGGATGTGATCGAATGACTTTGAGTGCGGCTAGGTCTTGAATCTTTCCGACTTCAACCCCATTTCAAACCATCTCCTGTGTTTAACCATTTTAAAACGGTTTGTCGATCTTGGCTAAAACTCTCTCATAGAAGGAGCTTCTTGTATATCATGAATGTCATGACCATTTCTAATTCATATGCATGAGGACTAACTTGGGCGACCAGCGTCTCCACCTTTGGGCATACTCTCCGAAAGACTCATTAGACTATTTTTTGATCTTGGTAATTTGATACTGATCGGGAGCCATCTGAGTTTGAAAACTTTATTGAGTGAGGAAGGCATGTGCTAGTTCTTCCCAACTGTGAATTTTGGAGTTGTCTAATCTTGTGTACCACGAACGGGCTTCTCCAGTTAAACTCTTTTGGAATAATTGCATTCTGAGTTTTTCATCCTCTGCATAGGATCCCAATTCTCTAATAAAGACTTTTAAATGTGTATAAGGATCCCCTAACGCGTCATATTTTTCAAAGTCAGGAGTTTTAAATTTTTCTGGATAGTGAACACCAGGAAAAATACATAGATCAACATATGAAACACTCCCGTGTGTTCCAATTCCTTTGATAGCGCGAAGGGTCTCTTCTATTTGGAGGACTTTCTTTTTGATGTCACCATATTCTGGATCTTCAGTGGAATGGGCAGCATCCTGCGTTTTGTTGGTCGTATCTAATTATGGCTCTGGTATGGTAATAACCGGAATTCCTCCTTGTGTGGAGGGCTCGATCATCAGACGGGTATTTTTCGACCCTGTAGATGGTGTAATTCTTTAATAAAACGACCAAATCATGTCTGTTTGGTTAATCCGTCGAACTCTTTAGAGAAGCTGGATTAAGTTGGTCTGGTCGGATGATGACATGATTGATTTGTGAGGCTGTTGCCTTTTTGGACTTTCATGGGGTAGTAGGTCCGATTGCTTCCCTATAAAAAGATGGCATAGTTTAGTCCTTAGGGAAGGTGTATAATGACATCTTTGTGTGATGTGTCCATTTTAGAAATTTTATCCTGCAAAAGCGGTGTTGTTTGTTCGTAGCATGTATGTGGACATATTGCTTCATATTTCTCATTACATGGAGATAGATATGGAATGAAATTACAAGTAATTGTGTTTTACAAGTAATTGAAATGAGGGCATGAAGAGACTTTCCTTTATTTTGGGTTTATCAGAGGTGACCTATCTTAGGTTACTCTCGGCGCTTATTAGCATGAAGGTTCCCAAATCATCGTAATCTACTAGGAGGGAAGTTAATCAGGGTCTTTCAAGCTGGAGGCAATTTAGGTGGTGCCTTTCACGAGCCTCGGAGAATTAGTCTTCTCATGAGTCCAGTAATCAAACACCGACGGGATAGCCTCCTGGTGGAGGGACCACACAACATACATTCACATACATCGCGTCTCACCGTATGAAATGATGACATGTGCGACGCACTAATATCATAAGCAGTTTATAGTACGAAGCACTAACATCACACGCAGATATGATGCGAAGCACTAAGCTCAAACAAGATATGCATTCGTACACATTCATCCAATGTAAATGCAACATCCACACACAAGCAGATAACAGTTTTGAAAAGATTGTAGTAGCGGGTTAAGTCCTCTTACTGGAGATCCCCAGCAGAGTCACCACCTATCGACGTCGGGATTTTTGGATGTCCCTTTCCGTTACTTGTTCTTTGGTGTTCTCATTTTAGGTGAGATTTGTTTGAAAAAACAAGTGAAAAAGGTCCCGACATGTATAATGTCGACGATGGGAGTGTAAAGAGTCGCCATTGGTTTTTAAATGGTTGTACCAACACAACCGAGAAAAGGTTTTATGATTGACCCGGATGATGCGATAATCGATATACTGGAATTAAACTGAGATTCATTTAGGGTCCAGAGGACTTGGTTATGCTGGGGAAGGTGTTAGGCACCCCCCGACATCCGTGTTACCACGGTGACCAGCCTCGTTCAAGAAACTATTATCTGAGTGTGTGTGTGTGTGGAATTGATCAATGTGCTATTATATGAAAGTTGTGCCAGGACTCGTTCGAACCTATATTCACAAAGTTTGAATTTATATAAAAATTCAGTTTTTAGCAAGATATGGCAATGATGTTTTATAAAAGAGGTTTTTCAAACACTGATGCTCAATAGGAATTGAGACCTTTTACACTCCCATTTTATTAAGTGATAAAATTGATTGATTTTATTTGACGAATCTGAAGCATCCAAATAAAAAAATATATATAAAAAATAATCTGAGACTTCCTCATGGGTATGGAAACCATATGAGGAAATATAGACATTGCAGAATAATTTACAAGCTACTTACAGTTGAAAATGTCCATCACGAGAACCGAATCTAGATCCAATGAAATGAATCTGTGATCACATGATTCCTAGGCTCACATAATATTGCAATTTGTATAAAAGCAATAAGCAGGTATATATATATAAAAGCGGTAAATATATATATACAGACAGGATCACCAACCACGAAGCACCTCCATGGGGGATCAGAAATATAAATAAAGCTGTAGATACGGTCAATGCATACGAAGGAAACTCTAGGTGGGACAGAATGTAAATAAAGTCAGAATAAATGCGTATTAAGCGCCAACAAGTAAACTCGAGCGAGGATGAAATGTAAAGAAAAAGCATAAAAACTATCAAGCGCCATTGAAGGAACTCGAGCAAAGACAAAATAAATATATATATGTATATATATATATATATATATATATATAAAAGCAATAAAGCATAGGATGTAAAATCCAGGCTCATCGAACATAGTTCGACCACAGTTCATATATATAAGTATATATATAAAAAAGCGAGTAAACGCACCAGACCGAAGTCTAGGCTCATCGAACAAAGTCCGACACATAGTTGATATATATAAGTATATATATATATATATATATATATATATAAGCGAATAATAAACGCATGAGGAATCAAGTGCAGGCTCATCAAACAAAGTCCAGGCACACACGGTTGATATATATAAGTATATATATATATATATATATATATATATATATTAAAGCGAGAACGCCCGCATCAAAGTTCAGGCTCAATCGAGGCATAACTTCGATAATGTTAGTCAATCGATATATATACAAATATATATATATATATATATATATATATATAATATATCTGATGGAATGAAACCACGAATGAGAAATGCAGGCAAAAGCAAGCAAAGACGACTCTCAGCGTGTAAAAGGGTGTGTGCAAAGATGAAAGAAAGACTCTAAAGTGTGTGAGAAGTCTTACAATTTGGCCGATAAAAAGGGCTTCTATATCTTTAGAGTGGGTAAACTTTGGGCTTTTGTGGGTATAAAAGAGGCTATATATGAGCTCACAAGTGTTTGAAAGTGGGAAAATACACTGTATGGCGAGTGCAGAGCAAATTGTCATGGGTTTCCGTTTTTTTTCTCTTAAAAATCAGCACCCCAAGCCTCTTATTTATAGGCAAAAGGTCATAGGTGTACCTCTTGGCTCACCGCAGTGTACCAGAGGCGGGTCGGGTCGGGTCGGGTCGGCCCAGTTCTATCGGGTCGGGTCGTCTCGAAGTAAGTGCACTCAGGCACTGTAATGTCCACTCGGATTTTGAGAAGTACAATTCGGGCATCCGTTTTGAGGTATTCAGGACCTATTTCGGACCACCGTTGTCGAGAGTTGTACGATGGCATGGGATTAGAGTTTGTACTGAAGTCTTTGAAGATGGGACGATGCCCTCCGGTCTTCAAGCTTCAACTTTCATCCGTTACCCGCACAATAGTCACTCGGGATTGGTTAGCCTTGTGGGACATTGTTGCGTAGAGACGAGACGTGGCATCGTGTTGGACGAGATGGCGATGTTGCCCCTCACCGGTGTTACTGCCGGATTGGGCCGATAAGCAGACGTTGCTCAGACTTTACTGAGATTGGACTGCTGCATTTGTTGAAGATCCTCATTGTCATCTTTGAGGTGTGCCTTTCTTCCCGATGTGATTGCCGTGTTGGCACAGTGTATTTCATTGTGAGTGTCGAGATTGAAGCTGATGGCATTTGGAACAAGCATTTCCGGGGTTATCTCTGAAACTGCATTCCTTGGGGTCATCACCAAGGTTGGTGGCTATTCCCATGGTTGGGACTGAGACTGGATACCTCGGGGTTATCTCCGAGATTAATCAGTCTTCTCCGGTGTGTGTTCCGGTATTGTATCTGCAGGTCTCGGGGTTAAATCCGAGTTTGAAACCGTTACTCCCAAATTGCGATCCGGGGTTAATGCTGAACTTCCGGTAGTATCCGGTGTGGATTTGGATTGTCTTTCAGGGTTCTCTCTTAAAAGACGAATCTGTCCTCCTGTAATGTTAGTAACAGTAGTATAGAAAATTTTGAGTGTCTACATGGACTTGGTATGATTATGACCATGGATTATTCGGTGTAATCATGACCGTAATCTTACAAATGATGTGGAAAAAGTCCCCATTGGCCCGTAATGCATTGATGGACAGTTGTTGTCATGATCATGACCATTATTGAATACACAAATATTCTTGGCCCGTAGTGCATGGATAATTGTGTCACCATCAAAAATAGGTACCCATTTTCACGTATTGATGACCTGTTTAACCAGTTGCAAGGCGCTAAATTCTTTTCAAAGGTTGATCTTCGTTCAGGATATCATCAATTGAAGATTAGAATTGATGACATTCCAAAGACGGCTTTCAGAACTCGGTACGGGCATAATGAATTCCTAGTCATGTCCTTTGGATTGACTAATGCTCATGCTGCCTTCATGGATATGATGAACCTAGTATTCAAGGAATATTTGGATCATTTTGTGGTCATCTTTATTGATGACATCCTCATATATTCCAAAAGCTGTGATGATCATGAGCAACACTTGAGGCTGATACTCCAAAAGCTTCGTAAAAATAAGCTATATGCCAAATTGAAGAAATGCGAGTTCTGGCTTGAGGAAGTTGCATTCCTTGGGTATGTGATATCAAATCATGGGATATCTGTTGACCCGACAAAAATTGAAGCAATTCAAAGCTGGGAGCAACCTAAATCGTTGGCCAGAAATCGTAGCTTTCTCGGCTTAGCTGGTTATTATCGGAGATTCGTAGAAGGGTTTTCTCGAATTGCTACTCCATTAACTCAGCTGACTCGAAAAGATACAAAATTCGGTTGGAGCGTGGAATGTGAGAAGAGTTTTCAAGAACTCAAGAGGAGACTCATTTCAGCAACTGTTCTTACAATACCATCACGGTTAGGAGGGATTTGTTATCTCTGATGATGCTTGGGCAAAGGGTTAGGATGTGTTCTCATGCAACATGAGAAAGTCATAGCTTTATGCCTCACGGCAACTCAAAGAATATGAGAGGAATTATCCTACTCATGATCTAGAGTTAGCATTATGTCTTTTGCGCTTTAAATTTGGAGGCATTACACGTATGGGAGAAAGTGGAGATCTATACGGATCATAAAAGCCTCAAATATTTCTTCACTCAAAAGGAACTCAACATGCGGCTACAACGTTGGCTCGAACTGTTGAAAGATTATGATCATACTATTCAATACCATCCTGGAAAAGCGAACATAGTAGTTAATGCGCTGATTAGAAGATCATATGCGGGTACGAGTGTAATATTGTCAACGCAAATGCCCATTTTGTATGACTTGCAAAGGATGGAGTTAGAGATAAAGACTCAGAGGACCCATGTGATGATGATGGCGAATATACGAGTAGAACCGACTTTAATCGATAAAGTTAAAGCTGCTCAAGCTACAGACCTAGAGCTGATGCGTATGAGGAAGAAAGTACAATAAGGTGCTATGTCGGAAGCAAGAATCGATGAAGAAGGAATACTTCGAGTCAACTCTAGACTTTGTGTTCCTAACAACTCTGATTTAAAGTATAAAATCATGATGGAGGCGCACAACATACCGTTTGCAATCCATCCTGGGAGTACCAAAATGTATCGTGATCTTCGACATACATTTTGGTGGAGCAATATGAAGAGAGAGATAGCAGAATTTATCTCAAGGTGTAACTTGTCAACGAGTCAAGGTGGAGCATCAAGTACTAAAAGGTCCATTATAACCACTTGAAATTCTAGAATGGAAGTGGGAACACATTACCATGGATTTTGTTACTGGTCTTCCCAAGGTTTCTCAAGGCATAGATGCAATTTGGGTCATTGTTGATAGATTGACCAAGTACTGCTCATTTCTACCTATACGAGAAATTTATACACTTGAACGTCTTGCTCGTATGTGCATAAACGAGGGTTGTAAGATTGCATGGTATGCCCGGTATCCATAGTTTACGATCGAGACCCAAGATTCACTTCAAGATTTTGGGTTAGTTTGCAAAAATCTATGGGCACGCAATTTACGATTTAGCTCGGCATATCATCCTCGAGATGCACAGGCAATGGGAGAGGACGATTCAAACTCTTGAAGATCTATTAAGACTCTGTGTCCTTGACTTCAAGGGAAGTTGGGACAAGTTCTTACCATTGGTGGAATTTTCCTACAACAACAGTTATCAAGCAAGTATTGGCATGGCTCCATTCGAGGCGTTGTATGGAAGAAAGTGTCGTTCTCCAGTATGTTGAGATGAGGTGGGTGAAGCAACATTGTTGGGACCAGAGTTGGTACGTATGACTATGGAAAAGATTCAAATGATCCGACAACGTATAAAAATCTCACAAGATTGACAAAAGAGTTATGCTGATCTTCATCGAAAGGACGTAGAATTCGATATTGGAGATCGTGTGTTGTTACGTGTTGCTCCATGGAAAGGAGTTACAAGATTTGGAAAGAGAGGAAAGCTCGATCCTCGATTCATTGGCCCATTTTTAATCCTCGATCGAGTAGGAACTGTGGCCTATAGACTTGCGTTACCGCCGTTTATGTCTCGTGTTCATAACATTTTTCACATATCTATACTATGTAAATATGTGAAAGACCCGAACCACATTATTGAGTTAGAACCGTACGAAATAGAGGAAGATTTAACGTATGAAGAGGTTCCTGTTAAAATCTTGGATAAGAAGGAACATATTCTACGCTCCAAGGTTATACCTCAAGTCAAAGTTTTGTGGAGAAACCACGATGTTGAGGAAATGACCTGGGAGTTAGAATCTGAAATGAAATCAAAGTATCCTCACCTCTTCGACATACTAGGTATGCACCCTAATTTCGAGGACGAAATTTCATAAGAAGGGGAGGTTGAATATTATGGTTTGGATTTGATATAATGTTATAGTTGTGGGTAATATTTACAAATTTTGCAAAGTACGCAAGTTGTTATATAATATTCGATTGGTCGTGGAATATTTGTTTTAAAAGGGAATATTCATACAACGACACAATCATTGGTGGACTCCCACAACGGAATTATTGTCAGATTGAGAAAACGACAAAAAATACTTTATGAAAATAACTGCGGAAGTTTTATCGTTAACTGTTGAACTACCCGGTAGTAAAAATACAATAATATGCGTGGTTACATAGTAGTACACGGTATTGATTATTGATCCTTACGTGAGAAGTCACTCAGTTATACTCAATTATTGCTACAGTAATTGCTGCATCATATCTCTTATATTATTGATTCGATTATTGTTATAGTATCATCTGCATAATATGTTATTTTATTAAATAAATAATTGAGACGACAAAGTTATTCATATTATTAAATTGCAATATTTACAATGTCTAGAAGTTCTGTCAAGGAGAGGTTTGGTCACCTAATTGCGCGTTAATAGGGAGAAATCCTTATTGGAAAGCCCCCTCTTTCCTGGGAACGACATGGTTGATAAATATTGTGCGTTATAATATTAATGATGAATGTTATTAAAATTAAAGTTGTATTCGGAGTTGAATTTGGAGACGCGAACGTGATATTTGAGTCCAGAACGATGAAATTAGTAAAAATAGTCTATAAACACAAAATTTTCCAGAATTCACTATTTGGTCAAAAAGTCAACAGTTGACTTTTTCAGAAAAAGTCAAACTTTGAAATTTCGAAATTTATATTTTTGATAAAAATGGTTTCATTGTGTTGGAATTATTTGTGTTAGTGAAAATCGACAATTATTTCAATAATAATTGATGTCTGGAGGTTATATTGACCGATCCAGTATTTAATCGGATAAATGAGCAATTGATTGCTATTATTTCACATGATTATAACTATTTGTTCACATATGTATACTATTGTTTCACATTCTTGTTACTATTAGGGGAGTTGGTGCAAGATTGATAATACTTGCATGACTAAGTTAAAAATGGAGGTATAGATGGAGGTACTATACTGTAATTCGTATTTCCACATGTCTAGAACTATTGATTCACATAATTTACTATTGAATCACATTATTTACTATTAGGGGAGGTGGTGCAAGTTTGATAATACTTCCATGACTAAATTAAAAATAAAGGAAAAGTTGGAGGTATTGTACTGAAATTTTTCGAGCCCCAAAACGTGCAATTATCGAAACTATATTTTTCTATAAATAGAAGCTCATTCTTCCTTCATTTCTCACCAATTCACAAAAGCTTTAGAGCGATCATTATAGAGACAAATTATAGAAAGAAAAAGAGAAGTCTACTACCTCACTATTCTAGTATCCAGTTTTTCTAAAGGTAGGGAATATTATTTCTTTCTTATCTATGAAGAGAACTTACATTATTCCATTTTTATTATTCGTTGGAATAACTTTCAGACACGCTGAGCTACCCTATACTTGGTTAAATTCTTACATTGTTCCATTCTTTATCATTATGTTGGAACATCTTCTCATGCGTGCGTTCTACATGGACTTTGGTTAAATCTTTATTAACTGTTTGGAATATCACATCTGCATGCGTTTACGCCGGATTGATTTAAATCTTTATTATTACATTGGAATATCATATGCATGCGTTCTTAATGGGACTGATAAAATCTTTATTATTCTATTGGAATATCACTGCTCATGCATTTTACTGTGGGACTGATTCCGTCTTTATTATTACATTGGAATATCACATGCATGCGTTTTACTTGGGACCGATTCCGTTATTTATTATTCTTTTGGAATAACCTGCATGTGCGGTCTATCGCATGCCTGGTGATTTCTTTTGTTATTCCATTCCTTATTATACTCAGTTGGTTAAAGTTTTGACTTCTATACTCTATGAAATTAGTGCAATATCCTTGATATTTGTGCTTCATCCAGTATCTTTTCATGGAAATATTCTTCCGAGTATTCTTGAATTTTACTACAAAGAAGTATCATGTTGACAATTTGGGACGTTATTAGTTCTGGATAAATTAATTCTTGAACTTGTTTTATTGAATTCTTATATCATTGTCATCATCCTCATGTTTATATTTTGTTGAAAGTCATATGTGGCCTATAGTGCATAGATGGACTTGGTATGATTATGACCGAGGAATTTTTGATTGTAATCATGGCCAAGTAATGTTACAAATGATGTGGAAAAAGTCCTCATTGGCCCGTAATGCATTGATGGACAGTTGTTGGCATGATCATGACCATTATTGTACACAAATATTCTTGGCCCGTAGTGCATGGATAATTGTGGTCGTGATACTAAAGAATATCCTTGGCAGAAAGTGTGGGGTGATTCGATGATGTGGATTATTTATAAAGTTCGAGTCCGACTCAGCGATAAAAGTGATGAAAAACCTTTTAAATCATAAAAGATAGTAAATTTTATTCTCTACTTGACTCTTTTAATGGATTGCTTGTTCCACTGCAGTTAAACTTCATGGTTGTTATATTGTATCAGTTTAACACTGTTGAAGGCTAAAGATAATATATTCTGCATTATCTTAGTCATAATATTTCCTACTGGGCTAGTTGAGCTCACCCTTTTACTTTTATTGTTCTCTTCAAGAAATGAGAACGTAGCAGGGACTAGTCGGGGAACGGAGTGACGGACCAGATGATAGCATTAGTAGTCCTCACTATTCAGTGAAATAGTGGAAAATAAATGTAATAATATTAAATTTGAGTTTGAATATTGTCTAGAAGATAATATTTGTATTAAAAGTCACAGCTTATGTTTTGTCGTACTTTACACGACATTTGTATAATTAAGTTGCATTTGTATTCTATACCATGTATTTGACGACTCAGAATAGGCGATGTATACCTATTTTGGGGGCGTCACACAATGGACCCTTTGGCACTTGATGCTCCACCTTTACACGTTGACAAGTTAAACACCCCGATATAAACTCTGCGAGCTCTCTCTTCATATTGCTCCACCAAAATGTATGTCGAAGATCATGATACATTTTGGTACTCCCAAGATGGATTGAAAATGGTGTGTTGTGTGCCTCCATCATGATTCTATGCTTCAAGTCAGAATCGTTAGGAACACAAAGTCTGGAGTTGACTCGAAGTATTCCTTCTTCATCAATTCTTGCTTATAGAATAACACCTTCTTGCACTTTCTTCTTCATACGCATCAGCTCCATGTCCGTAGCTTGAGCAACTTTAACTTTGTCGATTAAAGTCGGTTCTACTCGTATGCTTGATATCATCACGTGGGTACTTAGAGCCTTTACCTCTATCTCCATCCTTTGCAAGTCATACAAAATGGACCTTTGTGTTAACAACATTGCACTCGTACCCGCATATGATCTTCTACTTAATGTGTCAGCTACCACGTTTGCTTTTCCAGGATGATATTGGATGGTATGATCATAATCTTTCAACAGCTCGAGCCAACGTCGTTGCCGCATGTTGAGTTCCTTTTGGGTGAAGAAATATTTGAGGCTTTTATGATCTGTATAGATCTCCACTTTTTCCCTATACACGTAGTGCCTCCAGATATTCAACGCGAAAATGACTCCTGCCAAATCCAAATCATGAGTAGGATAATTCCTCTTATATTCTTTGAGTTGTCGTGAGGCATAGGCTATGACTTTCCCATATTGCATGAGAACACATCCTAACCCTTTGTCTGAAGCATCACTGTAGATAACAAATCAATCCGAACCAGATGGTATTGTCAGAACAGGTGCCGAAATGAGTCTACTCTTGAGTTCTTGAAAACTCTTCTCACAATCCTCGCTCCAACCAAATTTTGTATCTTTACGAGTCAGTTGAGTTAACGAAGTAGAGATTCGAGAAAATCCTTCCACGAATCTCCGATAGTAACCAGCTAAGCCCAGAAAGCTACGTACTTCGGTCACCGACTTCAGTTTCTCCCAACATTATATGACTTCAATCTTCGCCAGGTCGACAGATACTCCATGTTTTAACACCACGTGCCCAAGGAATGCTACTTCCTCAAGCTAGAACTAGCATTTCTTCAGCTTGGCATATAGCTTGTTGTCACGAAGCCTTTGCAGTACCAGCTTCAAATGGCGCTCATGATCTTCACGGCTTTTGGAATAGATGAGGATGTCCTTAATAAAGACAACAACAAACTGATCAAAATATTCTTTGAACACACGGTTCATCATATCTATAAAAGCAGCAAGATCATTAGTCAATCCAAAAGACATGACTAAGAATTCATAATGCCCGTACCGAGTTCTGAAGGCAGTCTTTAGAATATCCTCAGTTTTAATCTTCAGCTGATGATATCCAGAACGAAGATCGATCTTTGAAAAGAATTGTGCTCCTTGTAATTGGTCAAATAGGTCATCAATGCGAGATAACGGATACCTATTCTTGATAGTGACATGGTTCAATTCTCCGTAGTCAATATAAAGTCGCATACTCTCGTTTTTCTTCTTTACGAATAACACAGGAGCACCCCAAGGAGATGTACTAGGACGAATGAAACCGATGTCCAACAACTCCTGTAGTTGGACCTTCAACTCCTGAAGTTCAATAGGAGCCATTCGATATGGGGTTTTAGAAATGGTCTTTGTACCAGGTTCAAGGTCAATAAAGAATTCAACTTCACGTTCTGGGGGTAGACCGGGAAGTTCTTGAGGAAATACGTCAGGAAATTCACTAACAATAGAAATATTATTCAAATCTAACGTGTTTTTGTTCAAGTCTGTGACATGGGATAAGAAAGATTGACATCCATTTTTTAATAAACGAATAACTTTATGGCTTGATATGACAGTGATTGACTTTAGCGGTTTGGTTGTTTGAATTCGCATAACAGGTTGGTTAGGAATATGAAAACTAACAACCTTACGAAAAATAATCAATTTTAGCATGATGCGTGGTTAACCAATCAATCCCTAAAATCACATCAAATGCAAGAATTTTCAACGAAATAAGATTGGCAGGTAATGTGATGGTACCTGTAACATTCCAGAATTTTAAAGTGTAATATTAAATATTTTTTAATATAAGTATTTAATGGATATGTTTATTGTTGAATAAATAATTGTTCAATTTGAGTTGATGTGGTTTAGTTAATTATTTGTTGAATAAATAATTAAATATTAAATATTAAATATTTATTTATAATATTAAATATTTATTGAATTATATAAGTATTTAATGGCAATTTGAGTTGATGTGATTTAGTTAATTATTTGTTGAATAAATAATTAAGGAGCTAAGAAAATTAATTGTTATGAGGTTATATACTAATTTAATTTCATAATTAAGTTAGGGAGCTAATAATGATTAAATCAATTATAATATTTTAATTGGAATTTGTGATTAAAACAAGGTGTTTGTGACACCCCCAAATCCGGGTACTTCAATTCCACAGGATTTGGTGTTCGCTGTACAAATATCATCTATCTATCTACCCATAATAAATGCAAACCATGCAATAGATAGAAATAAAATCTTCCCCTTAAGGGTTACAACATCCGAATAATAATACAATCCCAGGTTAAACAAACCTTAAACATCTGTGCGGAAACATAAACAATAAGTCTTAAACAACATCAAGTCTTAACACATAAATTCAACATCTCATAAATACAAGTCTTCAACATTTGCTAATCTTGTCCTTGCCCTTACTAGTAGAAGGCTCATCGGTTCTTTCGTTCTTAACTGCAATGTTATTATTAAACAAGAGTGAGCATGATTGCCCACAAATAAAATAATGAAATGACAAAGTATAATAATATGCGAGGGAATCAAAGACTTCTGAAATAAAAGCTCAACTTTTGAATCAAGAATGAATAATAAGAATCAAAAGATTTCTGAGGGTCAAAAGACCTTGAACTATGTCCTAGGTTATCAAGGGTTATACTTGAAACCTTTAACAGTCATAAGACTATGGACCTTTCTACTCGTACTTAAGGGGATCAACCCTTAGTACAATACTGTGCACAATATCTTAACGCTAACGCATAAGTAAATCCCTTTGCAGGGTTGTTCATCTCAGTTTGACATTCGAGTCCGCACCAAAGGAAGTTTGGTTGGGATGATTCAATAAGGGTTCTGAAATTTAGAACGTTCATCAATTATGGACTAGTTGAATCAATAAGGATTCGCTAGTCTAACAAGGTTCAACAATAATGATATTAAAATTGAATAATAATCTCAAGAAGTATACAATAGAATGATTATTGTATAACAAAATCATACTTTGAAAAGATAATCAATCTTTAATATAATAATTCGAACTTGAATAATAGTAATGATAATTTACTCGAGGTAAATAATAAACTTGAACAATAATGACAAGTAGGGTTAGGAAACTTGCCACGTGCGTAGATTACACTTTAACTAAGCACGTTCTTTGAATTTAATCCTACATACCATTCACATTCACAATACCAGTTAATTATAACTTAACTAATCATCAACGATTATTCTTTTGTCTAAACTTTGGTTATGACTATACTTAGTCAAATTATCACATTTATTGTCACATAATATCACTTCATGAATAATAATTTAATTATGTACTCCATAACTCAATCTACATGTAATTATGTTATTTACATATTAAACATCTATTTTATCATCTCATTATACTTTTAACATATCTCTATGTTCTTTAAATCAAGTTGCTATCACATTGCTAGACTTGAACATTAAAAATATCTCATTTCTGGACATTCTGCAGAGTGGCGCTGTGGCGCCACTTTTGTACTTGGTATTCGCTATTACTGGCTTGAGACATGGCTACAAGACTACATGTTGTCACTGTTGCATTTAATACCATAATAAGGCATGAGATCACATGCATATTGAACGAAGAAACTGCTTGCAATTCGCGAAAATTGTAGAACACAGCCCAAAAACTCCAATTAAATTACTACTACACGAATTTAATCATACCCACATGTTATAATTCATATATAATCAATACCCAACACTTATAGAGTGATTTTAACCCATTTAAACACTTAATTACAGAATTAAAGCGTGCAATTTCACTGACTTTGATGTTCTTGAAGGTTTTGAAAATAAAACATGAAAATTGTCACTACGGATTCGTTATAACACCGAATCCGTTCATTTAAACTTTGGTCTCTTCGTATCAACATGCATAATAAAATACGAGTGTAAAATTTAGGGATAATATATGATCAACACATGAAATATCACGTATAAGGCCATAAGGCCAAAACCCATACTCTATAATTTTGTAGAAATCATATACTACGTATTTTTCATGAAACTGATGTTATGGTTTACAAAATATATATAATTAAATATGATTTGACAACATCTTAACCTATATATGCACATAAGCCTTACAATTTCCCATCATAGAGACTTTACAGAAAACTGTGAAAGCCATTTTTGTAAAATTCAAACAACGTAAAATAGAAATTGGAAAGGAGAAGATTACCCTGTAGTGTATAAATTAGTAGGCTAAATGCTTTTCAATTCCTCACTCTCAATCTCCTTCAAAATTAACTCTATGAAATTCTCAATCTTTCTCTATGAAAGTTTTCTATTTTCTCTGGCTTATTTTCTAGACTTAGCATACAAATGAAAGAAATAAAGAGAAGACGTATAATAATTAGGCCAACTGACACGTATAATGGTCAGTTACTCCAATAGTGGGTAACTGTTTCCAACTCCCCATAGTGCCTTGTTTCGCTAGCAAGAATAGATTTCAAAACCATTTAATTTAATAAAGCTTTATCATATAGTTTAAATCATGTCACACCCACTTGCACAATAAATCAAATAACTTATTTAATATAAATAAAATATAATAACTTCTCATAAATTCACATAGTCATATATTTAATTTTCTCATTAATTAATAATGTCAAATTATTAACTCTCTAATTAATAATTAAATTAATTAAAATAACATCATGCTTAATTAAATATTTCATTTAATTCAATTAGCTCACATAAATACATATTTGAATAATAATTATTTCTCTACGTTAATTTAATAAATGTAACACATATAATTAAATTAATCTACCACAATGCATCAATTAATTATTTAATCTAATAATTAAATCATCGAAAAATATTTATTTAATTCAATAAATATTAAAATTAATTTACAAAATCTCGTTCGTCACATCTTTCCCCCTTAAAAGGATTATGTCCCCGAATCACGACTCAATAAATTCGACTGAATTACATTCTCCCCCCCTTACAAAGATTACGTCCCCGAATCGTTTATACATAATTAAGTAAATAAATAAGGGTAATTCTTCATCATATTCTCTTGAGTTCCCACGTAGCTTCTTGACGTTGTGGTTCCTCCAAATTACCTTAATGGAAGGTATAACTTTATTTAGGAGAACTTATTCTTTTGATTCGACAATTTGGATAGGAATTTCTTCGTAAGATAAGTCCTTCTCAAAATCACGAGGGGTTCGTATTCAATTACATGCTTGTAATCGGCTTTGTAAGGTCATAACACAGAAACATGGAAGACGTTGTGGACATTCTCGAGTGCTGGAGGTAAGGCTACCTCGTACGCAACTTCTCCAATTCTTCTCAGTACTTCAAATGGTCCAATGAATCTTGGGCTCAATTTCCCTTTCTTTCCGAACCTGATCTTCCCCTTCCAGGGAGAGACCTTCAAGAAAATATAACTACATGATTCAAACTCGATATTTTTACGATGTGGATCAACGTATTTCTTCTGTCGATCTTGAGCTGCTACCAGTCGTGCTCGGATAACTTTGACTATTTCTGTTGTCTGTTGTACCAATTCTGGCCCTAACAATTGTTTTTCGCCAACTTCATCCCAATAAAGTGGAGTTCTACACTTTACGCTTCTATAAGCGCAACCGTAAGGCGGCATGCCTATACTAGCATGGTAAGCGTTGTTTATAGCCGAACTCTACTAACGGTAGGTGATCATCCCAATTTCCTTTAAAGTCCATCACACAGGCTCTTAGCATATCTTCTAATGTTTGAATCGTTCTCTTGCTCTGCCCGTTTGTTTAAGGGTGGTAAGCTGTACTCATTCGCAATTGCGTACCAATGCATTCCTATAGACGTTTCCAGAAGTTCGATGTAAAATGCGGAACTCTATCAGAAAAAATTGACACCGACACTCCATGCCTCGAAACAATCTCTTTTACGTATAGTCTCGCCAACTGATCTAAGTTGAATCTGATTTTGATCGGAAGGAAGTGTGCGGATTTCGTAAGTCGATCAACTATAACCCATACTGCGTCGTAGCCTTTCTGAGTCGTCAGAAGGCCAACCACGAAGTCCATTGTAATATGTTCCCATTTCCATTCTGGGATCTCTAACGGTTGTAGCAATCCACTCGGTCTCTGATATTCTGTTTTCACTTTCTGACAGGTAAGACACTTGGCAACACATTCTGCAACATCTCGTTTTAAATTTGGCCACCAGAAATGTTGTCGAAGATCTTGGTACATTTCGGTAGTACCAGGTGAATTGAATATCGTGAACTATGAGTCTCGCTCAAAATTTCTTCCTTAATCTCTTGTACTGGCGGTACCCAAATTCTACTCTCAAATCTCAGTATTCCTTCCTTATCCATCTTAAATCTCGGTTCGGTTCCTTCAGATATCTTCTTTGTCACCATTTTACATTCTTCGTCCTGAAGTTGAGCCTCCTTTACTTTATCTAGTAGAGTTGTACCAGATTGCATCTGAAATAGCTTCTCATCAATCTTCATAGGATACTTCACTTCCAACTCTAGTTTCTCCATTTACGTAATTAGCTCTCTCTGAGCGATTAACATCATCAATTTCTCACGACCCTTTCTACTTAAGGCGTCAAGCAACCACATTTGCTTTACTTGGATGGTATAAAATCTCACGATCGTAATCCTTAATTAATTTCAACCATCTTCTTTGACGCACATTTAAGTCCTTCTATGTGAAAAAATATTTTAGACTCTTATGGTCTGTATATATTTCACACTTCTCCCCGTAGAGATAGTGCCTCCAAATTTTCAAAGCAAAAACAAGCTATGACTAACTCCAAGTCGTGGGTCGGATATCCCTTCTCGTAATCTTTCAATTGTCGTGATGCGTGTCTTAATGACTTTGCCGTTTTTGCATCGACACGCCTAAATCCATTATGCGACGCATCACTATAGATAACAAAATTTCATGTATCATCCGGAAGAGATAACACAGGTGCCGTACTCAACCTCTTCTTCAATTCTTGAAATCTTTCCTCACACTTATCCGTCCAAACAAATTTCATAGCTTTTCGAGTTAAATTCGTTAGCGGAGTTGCGATTTTGGAAAAGTCTTGAATGAATCTTCTATAATATCCTGCTAATCCAAGAAAACTTCTTACTTCCGATGGCGTCCTCAGCTGATCCCAGTTGATCACGGCTTCGACTTTGGATGGATCTATCAAAATTTCATTTTTATTGATCACATGCCCAAGAAATTGCACTCGTTCAATCCAAAATTCGCATTTCGAAAACTTGGCATACAACTTTTCCCTTCTCAATACTGCCAATGTTAATCTCAAATGCTCTTCATGTTCTTCCTTGGTTTTCGAATAAACCAAAATGTCATCTATAAATACTACTACGAACTTGTCCAAAAACGGCTTGAACACACCATTCATTAGTCCCATAAATGCTGCAGGAGCATTCGTTAGACCAAACGACATTACTAAAAATTCGTAGTGACCGTATCGCATTCTGAATGCTGTCTTCGGTACATCCTCTGGTCTCACCTTCAATTGATGATAACCGCTTCTCAAGTCTATCTTGGAAAAGTATCTCGCTCCCTTCAATTGATCAAACAGGTCGTCGATCCTTGGTAATGGATATCTGTTCTTAATTGTGACCTTATTAAGTTCTCTATAGTCCATCCTTCTTTTTCACAAACAACACCGGTGCTCCCCACGGGGACACGCTCGGTTGAATGTACTTCTTGTCCAGTAATTCTTGTAATTATACCATTAGTTCTTTCATCTCTACTGGTGTCATTCGGTATGGTGCCTTCGATATTGGAGCAGTTTTGGGCGCCAGATCGATCACAAAATCTACCTCTCTATTCGGTGGAAGTCCTGGAAAATCGTCTGGAAATACGTCGACGAAGTCCCTCACAATCGGTATCTCTTTTACCTTCGGATTCTCTTTTTGACTGTCAACTATCTAAGCTAAATATCCTACACAGCCTTGTCTTAATAACTTCCTGGCCTGCATCATCATCAGACAACTTGCTTGTCTAGGCGACTTGCTACCATAAAATACAACCTTTGACGGAGTCATAAGGTTAATACGCTTCTTTTGGCAATCAATTATAGCCCCGTAATTGAATAACCAGTCCATTCCTAATATAACGTCAAATTTCCCAAGTCGAATAAGGATAAGATCTACGTTCATGATATTACCCTTAGTATCCACTCTACAGTTCTTATGTACGTACTTAACATGGATTGTTTCTCTTTTCGCAATTTCTATGTTCATGGGATAATCCAATTCATCCTTAGGCAAATCTAAATTCTTGGCAAAATCATCGGATATAAAGGAACAAGTAGCACCCGAATCAAATAATACGTAAGCATTAACTTTATTGATCGGAATGATACTTAACACCACATCAGGATTGAGCGCATCTTGCACCTTTCATGTTGAAAGTCAAGGCGATTCGGTCGGTTTGTTGCGGTTGGTCGGTGATGGTTAAGGCATTTCAACATTGTTTCCCGGTTTCCTCCGATCCCCGACCCTCCGATCCCTTCTTGGGGATGAGTCTCTTGCTAGATGATCCTTCGAGCCACAGTTGAAACAAGCACCCTTCTTTGGGTTAAGACAGTTAGGTGCTATGTGGCCTTCCTGACCACAATTTTAGCATACTCTTTTTCCTTTCATACATACTCCCAGATGAGCTTTCCCGCAGGTCGGGCATGCTTCAATTCTTTTCTTCTGATTACCTTGCTGATTTCCCGATGATGAGCTGTCGTTCCACCTTTTCTTCTGATTGAAATTTCCACCTCCTGTGCCACTTCCACTGGCCTTGTTATTAATTTCACCTTCACTCTTCTTCTTCTTCTTCTTCTTCTGATCTTGATTGTACTTGGTCACCGCATCGCTTCCACCTTCAGCGAGGATAGCCTTTTCCAGTACTCCAGCAAACGTGTTTAGCTGAAACATTGAAACTTTACTGTATACCCAAGGCTTTAGTCCTTGTTCGAATCTTCTGGCTTTTCTCTTGTCAGTGTGTACTTGATATGGGGCGAACCTTGCCAACTCGTTGAATTTAGCCGCATAGTCAGGTACGCTCATATTTCCTTGCTTCAACTCTAGAAATTGAACCTCTATCTGGTTCTATGAACTAGTTGGGAAATACATTTCGAAAAACATCTCTTTAAATCTCTCCCACGTAATTACACCTTCACCTCCTCGCACTTTGTTTGCTTGCCACCAGTAGCTAGCCTTAGACTTCAGCATAAACGTTGCAAAAGCGGTTTTCTGGTCTTCTCTAACCCTAGCAACGTCGAAAACCTTCTCCATCTCCATAACCCACGTTTGAACCTCGATTGGGTTCATGGAACCTTTGAACTCTGGCGGTCCCACCGCCTTGAAATCTTTAAACGTTGTGTTTGGTGGAGCTTGAGGTTGATTGTTCATTTCTCCAGTCAATAAGTTAACTAACTGTTGAACGGGATTAGCGTTGGCATTATTGTTATTATTGGTTGACTCTTCACAGTAGGTTGATCTTTGTTGTCTTCTCCTTGGCGGCATATTTCTATTAAATAAACGCTTATTAGAACTTTATTTATTTCTCTAAATAGTTAAGGCATTACTTAACAAATTAACATACTCATTTAACACATCATCTCAAACAACTTGATATATTTTCATTCAAATCAAAATTTTTAACATCAAACTATAGCATCACTGCTATTTACATCATCTATCCTGGAATAAAGAATCCATAGGATTTAAAACATTTAAAATATTCCTTCGTTCATAACATATCAGAATTTACATATAAAATTAACTAAGTCTTTCACATAATTAAGCAAATCATATCACTGCCGGTTAAGGTGCTGAATAGCCTTGCTGCGCTCCTCTTCTAAGATGTGATACATCGTCCTACGATTCATCATGTACAATGGTAGTCCTTCGAACTGGATTGGGTACCTCAAAACTCGATCTTGGGTCTCATTCATTGCCTTGTTAAGTGTAGAATATATCTCCCCAATCTTCGCCTTCTTTGCACGACCATTATCTTCTGCACGATCAGCTCGACGTGATTCCCTTACCCATCCCTCCTCTGCTATGTTCGGTCTTTCGGAGGTTTCCTTCAGTTCCTTCTTCAGCTTCTCTATCTCCTCGGTCTTATCTTCGGTTTGACCCTTCTCATGGACTAAATCCCATTCTACATTTCCCAGTCGTGAGTGAAGAGTCGAAATCTCCTCTCCTCTCTCTCAGAGTAATCTGTTGAATAATAGCTCGTTCAATTCGATCGGATCCTCGCACCTCATCTAAGTAACTCCACGTTATGGTCGTATAATGTGTCGTACATCTCAGCATCAACGGTGTACCGTGGTAACTCCTCTTCTTCCTCTTCCTCTTCATCTTCCTCAACAAATTCCTCCTCAGGATCAATCTCAGGTTCATGCTCCTGACCCACCACAGTGATCAATGGAGATGACTCCCTCTGTACCAACTGTTCCCTAATGACATGAATGTCTCTGGGCTCCTCCTCTATCGGTACTATAGGTACTCGGGGTTCCTCCTCCCCTGCTCGACTAGATCCTCCAACGTCAAACATCCTGACAACAAAATTTCGAATTTTAGTTACTAAGTCGTACTAGTGAGCATATAAATTAACACATAAGCACATAAAGTCTTTTATTATCTTCAGTGAATTATAGAAATTCATTTCCTAGAACTCGATAAGAGTTTTCCATCACTATGTTCTTTCTATAAGGCTACTACCTAAGGTTGTTCCCCCACCTAAGGTTCATAACCTACAACTTTGATACCAACTTGTGACACCCCCAAATCCGGGTACTTCAATTCCACATGATTTGGTGTTCGCTATACAAATATCATCTATCTATCTACCCATAATAAATGCAAACCATGCAATAGATAGAAATAAAATCTTCCCCTTAAGGGTTACAACATCCGAATAATAATTCAATCCCAGGTTAAACTAACCTTAAACATCTGTGCGGAAACATAAACAATAAGTCTTAAACAACATCAAGTCTTAACACATAAATTCAACATCTCATAAATACAAGTCTTCAACATTTGCTAATCTTTCCCTTGCCCTTACTAGTAGAAGGCTCATCGGTTCTTTCGTTCTTAACTGCAATGTTATTATTAAGCAAGAGTGAGCATGATTTCCCACAAATATAATAATGAAATGACAAAGTATAATAACATGCGAGGGAATCAAAGACTTCAGAAATAAAAGCTCAACTTTTGACTCAAGAATGAATAATAAGAATCAAAAGATTTCTGAGGGTCATAAGACCTTGAACTATGTCCTAGGTTATCAAGGGTTATACTTGAAACCTTTAACAGTCATAAGAATATGGACCTTTCTACTCGTACTTAGGGGGATCAGCCCTTAGTACCATACTGTGCACAATATCTTAACGCTAACGCATAAGTAAATCCCTTTGTAGGGTTGTTCATCTCAGTTTGACATTCGAGTCCGCACCAAAGGAAGTTTGGTTTGGATAATTAAATAAGGGTTCTGAAATTTAGAACGTTCATCAACTATTGACTAGTTGAATCAATAAGGATTCGCTAGTCTAACAAGGTTCAACAATAATGATATTAAAATTGAATAATAATCTCAAGAAGTATACAATAGAACGATTATTGTATAACAAAATCATACTTTGAAAAGATAATCAATCTTTAATATAATAATTCGAACTTGAATAATAGTAATGATAATTTACTCGAGGTAAATAATAAACTTGAACAATAATGACAAGTAGGGTTAGGAAACTTGCCTCGTGCGTAGATTACACTTTAACTAAGCACATTCTTTGAATTTAATCCTACATACCATTCACATTCACAATACCAGTTAATTATAACTTAACTAATCATCAACGATTATTCTTTTGTCTAAACTTTTGTTATGACTATACTTAGTCAAATTATCACATTTACTGTCACATAATATCACTTCATGAATAATAATTTAATTATGTACTCCATAACTCAATCTACATGTAATTATGTTATTTACATGTTAAACATCTATTTTATCATCTCATTATAATTTTAACATATCTCTATGTTCTTTAAATCAAGTTGTTATCACATTGCTAGACTTGAACATTAAAAATATCTCATTTACGGACATTACAGCGGTGGGTGCGGTGCCACTTTTTTACTTGGTATTATTGCTGCTTGAGACACAAGCGATGCTGGCGGTGATGAGGCCATAAGGCATAAGGCATTGCATGCTTGGCGCGTGATGAACTAGAAGCTGCTACGCGATTTCTAAAAATTAAAGAACACGCATTAAAAACTCAATTAAATTACTACTTCACGAATTTAATCATACCCACATGTTATAATTCATATATAATCAATACCCAACACTTATAGAGTGATTTTAACCCATTTAAACACTTAATTATAGAATTAAAGCGTGCAATTTCAACGACTTTGATGTTCTTGAAGGTTTTGAAAATAAAACATGAAAATTGTCACTCTGGATTAGTTATAACAAGAATCAGTTCATTTAAACTTTGGTCTCTTCAGTATCAACATGCATAATAAAAAAACGAGTGTAAAATTTAGGGATAATATATGATCAACACATGAAATATCACGTATAAGGCCATAAGGCCAAAACCCATACTCTGTAATTTTGTAAAAATCATATACTACGTACTTTTCATGAAATTGGGAAGGAGGAGATTACCCTGTAGAGTATAAATTAGTAGGCTAAATGCTTTTCAATTCCTCACTCTCAATCTCCTTCAAAATTAACTCTGTGAAATTCTCAATCTTTCTCTATGCTAAAGTTTTCTATTTTCTCAATCGGCTTGTTTTCTCAGACTTAGAAATACAAATGAAAGAAATAAAGAGAAGGCGTATAATAATTAGGCTAAGCGCCCAGCGTATAATGGTTGATTACTCCAATAGTGGTGCTTGCTTCCAACTCCCCATAGTGCCTTGTTTGGCTAGCAAGAATAGATTTCAAAACCATTTAATTTAATAAAGCTTTATCATAAAGTTTAAATCATGTCACACCCACTTGCACAATAAATCAAATATCTTATTTAATATAAATAAAATATAATAACTTCTCATAAATTCACATAGTCATATATTTAATTTTCTCATTAATTAATAATGTCAAATTATTAACTCTCTAATTAACAATTAAATTAATTAAAATAACATCATGCTTAATTAAATATTTCATTTAATTCAATAAGCTCACATAAATACATATTTGAATAATAATTATTCTCTATATTAATTTAATAAATATAACACATATAATTAAATTAATCTACCACAATTGCATCAATTAATTATTTAATCTAATAATTAAATCATTAAAAAATATTTATTTAATTCAATAAATATTAAAATTAATTTACAAAATCTCGTTCGTCACAGTGTTAGTTGGATTAAATAAAATTATAATTATTAAAAAATTATAGTTTTGTGATAATGATTTATGTGTTAAAGTAATTTAATAGATTAGTATTTGAATTGATTAAATTGATTATTTAATTAAATAGAAGTGTGACAAATAACCTTGCTATAAAGGAGTTACTAAAATAAATTAAGGGAGTTTATTCAGTTTTGCCAAACAAGGCCTAATGCCTATTAAGTCTTTTATCTAATTGTGTTTTACCAAACAATGCATAAGGATTAATGGGTTATTTTATTAAGATTAGCCAAACAAGCCTTATGGCTTTTAAATTTCAAAACATACATAACTGATATCTAGAGTTATATTATATAATTAATATATATTATTACTATATACGTTATATTTTCTAGTACGTATGTTAGAGAGAAGAAAGAACTCAGTTGAAGAAAAAGAGAAGAAGAAGAAGAAGAAAACTAGAGAGAATTTGAGAGAAATCCTAACAGGTTTGAGAAAGGAATTGGAAAAAAGAAGTTTGATAATCAATAGTAGCCATCATCTTCTTAATCAAATGTAGGAGCTTAACCTTTTCTTTAAAAGTTTAGTTTTCCTCTTCCCAAAAAGTTCTCTGTGAAATTTTATAAAAGATAAATTGTTGGTGTTTATGGTTATATGATAAATTATTGATTATAAGATGAATACATGAGTTTATATATATGATTATGGAGAAACTAGTTCATGTATGTATGTGTTTTGTGAAGAAAACCATATTACGGTGTTTACATGAAAATATATATGAATATGGCTTAATTTAAAATAGAAATTAAGGTTTAATTAGCTGTTAAATTGATAAATTGATTATGGAAAATTGATAGATTATGTATAATCATAACTATGATGTTTTGAAATTTCTGTTTTGATTGAAAAACAAAATCACAGTGTTGATTTTCATTAAAAATGTCAACAATGGAGTTTTTGCCAAAAACATTGAAATTAGGTGTTGTAAATTTGATGTTTATGTTATTTTATGAGTAGAAACATGTTAGAAGTCTTCACAATATGTTTATATGAAGTCTATATGTGTATTACATGTTAATTAGTCTATTATATTCGAGCTTGTAGGCCAAATTGGCTTTTGTTCATGCTGTTGCCGAGCTTGGTCGCCGAGTTACGGACTCACAGTGCCTTGTGCCCAAACCGGTGATACAAATCTCGGCCATGTGCAGCCATGACCGCAGCACCAATCAATCGTAACATGACTTTGTACATGACACCAACCACAGTGTAAACTGTGGCGCCGCAGCGCGAGTTAGCAGAATGTTCTGACAGTTTTGTTTAAGTATACAAATTTTGAAAATAAATGTTATGTGTTAATAATATGAATGTTAAATGATGATTTTAGTAGTATTAAACTATGAATGAGCATGTTATCAAGAGTTATTTAGTATTAACGTAGTTTGATTATGTGAATTGGTAATTTAACCTACATGATGTATATATTTTGTTTATATAGATATAAAATGTTGGTAATGACTAATTATGTTATGATGACATATGTATAGGGTATTGATTCAAGTTATAAGGTTTAGCTTGTGCTAAAGGCAAGTTTTCTAACTCTATTTTATAATTGAGCAAGTTCTCTAACTCAAAACTTCATTGTGTGAGTTTAATTTCATTTGGTACATTATTATTTTCAAATTCAATTACAATTGTTGTAAGTTGCTACCTCTACACTTTCGTAGAGCTAGGTTGCCTATTATTGAGTAAGTCATTGTATTTAGTTGATCATGACGATACAAGTATCCCAAATCTTATAGTTTAATCTTGAACAAGTTTTCTAATCTATTATCTTGTTAATTCAATTACTGTTTTTAATTCGATTACAATATAATGATGTAAGTTATTTGGAGCACGTTATTCTTGTATTTAACTTGTTGTTTAGCATGCACCACTATATATGCTATGCATGCTTATTATTCAATTCTAATTAACCTTGGCTTAGTGTTGTTCAAGCAAGGTATGCTATAGTTATTTAAATTGTATGCTATTAGATTATTCCTAATGCATGACTTTAGTTTACTATGATTGATTCAATCACGATTATTCTATAGTATAATGTTATTGGTCTTATTCAACTACTCCTTAGTTGATGTTCGTTGAATTCTAAATTATCTTGAAAGCTTATCCAAACCAAACTTCCTTTGGTGCGGACTTGTACTCTAAATACTGAGATGAACAACTCTTTTAATAGAGGTTTACGCTTAGCGTTGAAATGGTTGTGCACAATAAATTGTACGAAGAGTTGATCCTCCTAAAATGCATTGGAGTCCTTATAGTCTTATATTTGTTAAAGTTAAAGTTGAAAGATTACTTATAACTGTGGACATGATTCGTGGTCATTAGACCCTCAGTAATATATTTCAGAAAGTTAATAGAATATATTGTTCAGTTCTATTGAGCCTAATATTGGCAATTGATGTAAAAGTTTAAAGAATTACTTATTGTTATTTCAAGTGAGTCTTGTTTGCTCACTCTTGCTGTAAAATTTCTTCTGACTAAAGTTGAAAGCGGTGGCGACCTAGCACCGATGAAGGAAAAGGAAAGATGAACAAGTACTGAAGACTTGTAATAGATTTGATAGTTTTATTATCAGACTTTGGTTTAAAGATTGTAATGAAGTTTATTTAATTTCCACATTTGAATGATTGTTGTTAAAGGTTAGATAACCTGGGAGATTTTTATTTAAATTTAATCTGTGTAAAGGGGGTTTTATTATTCAATTTTATTATAATTGGGTAGTTATAAATGAATGTTTTGATTAAGTGAACACCAAATCTTGAGGAAATGAAGTACCAGGATTTGGGGGTGTCACAGTACCAACTTGAATCAAGCAAGATTTATAAACAGTAGATGTAATGAAAGTTTCTCCTAACGAAGTCTCAACAGATAAGTCAAGGTCTAATTTCTCCGGAGTCAAGTTTAAACGTTGAGCACAAGCAGGAGAGATAAAAGAATGGGTAGAACCGGTATCTAATAAGGTATAAACTTCGCAAGAGTTTATGATTAGCTTACCCGTGATCACCTCATTCGGGTTCCTCGCGTTTTGGACAGCCACGACAAACGCCCTTCCAGGAACCACCGACTTTGACTTGTCCGAGACAGCCTTTAGAGTCACCATCCCCGTTGAAATTGGTTTCGCAACAAGACAATCTCTAGCTATATGACCTTCCTTTCCATAGTTATAACACACCTTGGATTGTTGTGGGCAGTTTGGGCTGATGTGTCCCTCTTTCCCGCATTTATAACAAACGATTGGTGCTCGTTCTCCTCCCCTAGAAATAGTTGATGTTTGTGTTGATGTCTTCACGTTATCATTGTTGTACCTTCTCTTCTTCAAATCTCCTCCCGACTCGCTTCTTCTATTTTCATGGCCACGATTACCACCAGAGTGGTTACCACTTTTGTCCGAATGTTTTCCTCCCCGCTGGTTGTCATTGCTCCGATGACTGTTGCCACCGGTATGACCTTGGTTGTGGTCCCTCGGTTGAACATACTCATTATCTCGCTCTAATAATTGAGCCATGTTTACAACATCTAAATATAAAAAAAATTTATGAGAGATAAGATATTGCTGAATCTCGGGTTTTAGACTTCTCAGAAACATCCGCGTCATTTGTTCCTCATTCTCTACCAAATGAGGTGCAAACCTGGATAACTCTACGAACTTCACCTCGTACTGGGACACCGTCATGTTGTTTTATTCTAGTCTAATAAACTCTACCTCCTTCATATGACGAATACTTTCAGGAAAATACTTGTCGTTAAACAGTTTCTGAAATGTTTCCCAAGATATGTTAAGTGCGGTTGGCTAGGTACGCTTCACAGACTCCCACCAGTAGTCTGCCTCACCACGGAACATAAAGGTGGTGAATGGAACCTTCTGTTCCTCCGTGCATCCCAAGACATCAAATATCTTGGTATTTGCTTGACCCACGTTTCCGCCTTGATCGGATCCGCTTTCCATAAATTTCGGTGGTCCCAACTCTTTGTTTGCTTGTTTGTGACAATAGCGCATTGCTATCATTTCCACCCGTATTTTATACACGAGTCTCCCTCGTCTGGTTTTGCATGAACTTCAAAAAGTTTCTAAACATCCCATCATTCATCATTTGTTCGGTAGTGTTGTTTACAGGAGGAATATTGCCTTCCTATTGCACGTTCCTCTGGGTGGTGATTAAAGGTGTCTCAACGGTCTCATTCATTCCATTGTTAATATTTACAGTTGCCATTCTCAAATACTGCCACAAAATAAGGGTTAATTAACAAATTAACATATCATATATTAACCATATGCTTCGACTGACCAACCAAATAAACTTAGGTATGTCACACTAACGAAGGATTACTCGTCTCTCCCCTCCTAGTTCTATTCCCCGATCTCCGCCAGAGACCATATCCCTAAGCTTTGATACCAACTGTGACGCCCCCAAAATAGGTATACATCACCTATTCTGAGTCGCCAAATATATGGTACAGAAATAAATACAACTTTAGTAATACAATTGTCGTGCAAAATACGACAACACATATACTGTGAGTTTGAATACAAATATTGTCTAATAGACAGTATACAAACTCAAAAGGAGTCCTCATTACAATTATTGATACACTATTTTACAAAATAGTGAGGACTACTAAAACAACTATCCTGAACCATCACTCCATACCCCGACTAGTTCCTGTTATGTTCTCACCTCCTAAGAAGAAAAATGGAACAAAAAGGAAAAGGGTGAGCTCAACTAGCCCAGTAAAAAATAATATGACTTAAGATAATATACAATAAATTATCATTAGTCTTCAATAGGAAAAAAATCTGATAGAACATAATCGACAACAAGTTTTAGATCAACAACTGCAGCGGAAACAACAATCCATTAGAAGAGTCAAGTAGAGAATGAATTCTACTATCTTCTAAGATTTAAAAGTCCATCATCAATACTTTATCCTCGTAACATCGATTCGATATACATCTTGAATCAAATATTCATCTTTGCACTCTGAGCCAAAGATATTCATTTGTATCACCGGTTGGTCGTGTTCATCTCAACACTGTTCATCTTTGCACTACGGCCAAAGATATTCATCGATTAATCATTCATCTTTGCACTACTGGGCCAAAGATATTCAAGATAATATCATCATTTAGGGTGAGGGCGATGAAAAATATCTTAAAGAAAACGAATCCAGTGAGACAAAAAGACAAATATTAGGGATTCGTATTACAGTTTATCCAAGTTCAATAATACTCCATTATAACCAATTATGAAGCAGAATTCAAAAATAAGATCAAAACATGGATACAATCAAAGATAGTAACCATAAAAGACATCTTTGACAAAAAGGAGAAAATTTCATTTTTTGGTGAATAGTGTCGTATTCGTGAATAGTGTTGTATACGTGAATAGTAATCCCGACACAAAAAAGGTAAAAATTCCATAAGAAAACTCATACTTCGTGAATAGTACTCGTGAATCGTGTCGTATACGTAAATAGTACCGTATACATGAATAGTAACCTCGACATGAAAAGGTAAAATTTTCATAATAAAATTCATACCAATATTTTTGTATAATGATATTGAAAGAATAACATAATTTACGAAGAAAATAACATCCCTTACCTCAAAATACTTGATGCCGATTGAATATCGGATGTAAAAGTCGAAGGAAGCTTCCAACGAATAGCAACTCACAAAGTATCTAAATACTCATAAATAAACTCGATAATATATAGAGAGAAAACTTGTTTACGGTGTAATTTTCAATTCTAACTAAACTATATTTATTTTATCGAAAAATGCTAGAACGCCAAAGGAGACTAAACTAATAAAATATTAATTTTTTAAAACCAATTCTACGCATTCCCAAAGACCAAGACCAGCACATCAACTTGGAACAAAAAATTTTAGCACATTTTTCCACTAAAAACAAAAGTGGGGCCCACCCATGTTTTTAATAAAAATATTTATCTTCGAAACTTCAATAATTCATAATAAATAGCTCTTTTATCAGAAAAATACGAATTTTATGTCCCTTCCATAGGAAATTAAATTCTCTACAACTTTATAAGCATAAGTTTTTCCAAATTCCAAACGGAAAATGACCGAAATCTACATACGGACGATTTTCAACACCTCTATTCCGACAAAATACTGATAAAACACCTCAGCATTTATTCCTTCGTTTTTATCCACATAAAATAAATATATCCATCATTTATATCAACATAAAATAAATATTTCCTTATCATATAAATCAATAATTAATTATTCATAAATAATATTACAGAATCACAATCATGACAACCAGGTCGTTCCCAAGAAAGATGGGATTTTCCGATAAGGATTTCTCCTTACTGGCGCACAATTAGGTGACCAAACCCCTTTCCTAGACAAAACTTCCTTAGAAATTGCCAATAATGCTATCTAATAATATTATTCAAATAATATAAATTATTGATCTGATAATGGGAAATGTTGTGCAATGATAATTATTGAAACAACAATAATATAAAATATCAACGCAACAATTATTGAATCAATAAAATAAAATATTGAACATTAATTATTGTAATAATTATTGAGTAGTGCCTTCTTACGTAAGATTCAATAATTCAAAAAATATTGTGCAATACCATGTGCTACTTTGCAACCACGCGTATTATTGTATTTTAACCACCGGGTATTCTAACAGTGTTAACGGTAACCATTACGCCGTTATTTATAAAAACCCAAACTTGTCGTTTTCTTCATCCAACAGTTATCCATTATGGGGCCCCTAAATTCTTTGCTGTGCCGTAAATACGAATATTCCAAAGCAAGAAGAATATTCCACGACCAAACGAATATTCCCCAAAAAAATGAATATTTTATAACCACTTGCTTATTTTGAAAATTTTTCACATTTCACCCGTAACCAAAGTATTATATCAAATTAATACCTTATTATTCACAATAATAAATAGAGGAAATTTGATTTTATTTATAAAAAGTTGGGGTCTTACAATGATCATCTACCGCTCGTAGAGTTCGGTTACAACAACAGTTACCACGCTAGAATTGTCATGCCGCCTTATGAAGCATTGTATGGAAAAAAATGCAGAACTCTGTTACACTGGGATGAAGTTGGCGAGATACAATTACTAGGTCCAGAACTGGTACATCAGACAACAGAGATAGTCAAAGTGATCCGAACAAGACTGGTAGCAGCTCAAGATAGGCAGAAGAAATATGTCGATCCACACCGTAAAAATGTTGAGTTTGAATCGGGTAGTTATGTGTTTTTGAAGGTCTTTCCCTGGAGAGGAAATATCAGGTTCGGAAAGAAGGGAAAATTAAGCCCAAGGTTCATTGGACCCTTTGGGGTACTGTGAAGGATTGGAGAAGTTGTGTATGAGGTAGCCTTACCTTTGGCACTCGAGAATGTCCACAACGTCTTCCATGTTTCAATTTTACGATCCTACAAACCCGATTACAAGTATGTGATTGAATACGAACCCCTATATTTTGAGAAAGACTTATCATATGAAGAAATTCATGTTCAGATTTTTGACATGAAAGAACAAGTTCTCAGAAATAAAGTAATAACTTCTGTTAAGGTAATTTGGAAGAACCACAACGCTGAAGAAGCAACGTGGAAACTCGAAGAGCATATGATGAAGAATTATCCTCATTTATTTACTTAATTTATATATGGCGATTACGGGGACATAATCCTTTTAGGAAGGAGAATGTAGCAATTGAATTGATCGAGTCGTGATTACGGGGACATAATCCTTTTAAGGGGGGAAGATGTAATGAACGAGATTTTGTAATTAATTTGAATATTTCTTGAATTAAATAAATATTTGTCGATGATTTAATTATTGGGTTAAATAATTAATTAATAAATTTATGGTAGATTAATTTAATTTTATGTGTTACGTTGATTAAATTAATGTAGAGAATTTTATTATTCAAAGTATGTATTTAATTGAGCTTATTAATTATTGGGTTAAATAATTAATTGATGAATTTAATGGTAGATTAATTTAATTATATGTGTTACATTGATTAAATTAATGTGGAGAATTTATTATTCAAAGTATGTATTGAGCTTATTTGATTAAATGAATTATTTAATAAGCATAATGTTATTCTAATTAATTTAATAATTAATTAGAGATTTAAGAAATTTGACATAATTAATAAATGAGAATTTAATTACGCGATTATATGAAATTATGACAAATTATTATATTTTATTTAAATTAAATTAAATAAAATATTTGATTAATTGTTTAATTGGGTGTGATATTATTAAACTATATTATAAGAGATTAATTAAATTAATTGGAAGGAGCCTTAATAGGAGTTGTGCAGTTAACCCACGAAGGAAATTAACTGACCACAACTGTGCGCATTAATCAGTCTATTTTGTTACGTATTTAAAGCCTTGATAGTTTGCCCAACAGGGATGATCCGTTGATTCACACGTCAACGAAGGTCAAGCAGCCTTGACATTATGCCCAACAGAGGTTTTATCCGGTGATGTACGTGTTAGCGAAGGTCAGGCAGCCCTGACAACATATACTATTGGCAGTAAATCCAACAGAACATTGATATGTCATGGCGATACAAACCAGGGAAGATCAGCATCATCAAGGAGGATCGATGATAGAATATGTTATACACATCCTCAAACAAACAGATCGTTATCCCTATAGATCTCTCGTACACGAGAGGCACTTCTTCGGAATAAAGTTTTTATCAAAGATTAAGGACTTTGGTGATAACCCCAATGTCAACATCCTAAAAGATTTGGATCACACATCCAATCGGGTCATCGTTGCCAATCCCCGATAGAAGCAACAGGGAGCCGACAATCATCCCCAACATATTGGACAACAACCCAACACACAAGCATCATACATTTGCATCATGTTGCTGCACTTTGCATCATGCTTATCTTGTTGCATTTCAAGTGTCTAGGATTCTTTATCCTATCCATGTATTTCATTGCATGAATATGATAAAGAGGGGCATCTGTAGACACTCGAAATTTTTTGCACACCTGTCACTGACATTGCAAGAGCACAGATTCGTCTTACAGAGATAACCCTGGAAGACAGCTCATATCCAGTCTGGATACTACTAGAAGTTCAGCCTCAACCTTAGAACACACACCGGGAGTATCAGTTCCAACCTCAGAGATAACCCCGAGGTATGCAGTTCTAATAACGGAAATTCCACCGGAGAAGGCCGATTAATCTCAGAGATAACCCCGGGATATTCAGTCTCAGTCCTAACACTGGGAGTAACAAGTACCGACCTTGGAGATAACCCCAAGGAGTGCAGTTTCGAAGATAACCCCAGAAATGCTTGTTTCAAATGCATGCAATCAGCTTCAACCTCGGCACTCACACCGAGGCACTCAGTACAAGACCCGGAGATAACACCGGGAAGACAGACACACCTCGGAGATGACGCGAGGACCTTCAACACTTGCTGTAGCAGTCAATCTCGAGAGATAACCACGAGCAACGTCACGCTTTATCGGCCTAAAATGGAGATAACCGTGTGAGGGCAAAGTAAATCATCTTGCTACCTTGACGCCACATCGCACCGTCTCAACATTTCATACATACATTTCTATATAGCAATGTCCCATAAGAACCAAGGAGGTCCAATTTCGAGTGACTATTACGTAGGACAACGGATAGAATTTGAAGCTTGAAACCAGAGGGCATGGTTCCATCTTCCTGACTTTGTACAACCTCAAATCCCATGTTATTGCGTAACTCTTGAAAACGGCAGTTTAAAATAGGTCTTACATACCTAAGTCAAATGCCCGGATTGCAATTCTGAAAGTTTGAGCGGACATTACAGTGCATGCATGCACGTACTTCGAGACGGCATGACACGTAAAGCCCGGGGCAACCCGGGCAGCTGCAGGTACATCTGCGGCCTAGCCGAAGGTACACCTGCGGCACCCCCCCTCTATAAGTAGAGGGCTTGGGGTGGCCATTTTGTAAGAGAAAGAGGCGAGGAAGTCCTGTCCAATTTGCTATGTATTCCCCCTATATTGAGTACTTTCTCATTTTAAACACTTGTGAGCTCACATATAGCTTCTATTTTGAACCGACGAGAGCCGAGTGTTAATCCCTTTCAAGATAAAAAAGTCTTCTTTGGTAGCCCACTGTAAGCCTTCTCACACACTTTAAAATCTTTATCTTCATCTTTGCACACTCTATTCTTCACGTTGAGAGTCGTGTTACGTGTGTTTTTCTGGACTTGGTCCATGGTTTCATTCGATTTATATATATATATATATATATATATATATATATATATATATATATATATATATATATATATATATATATATATTCTTCCATAGCAAATGTCTTCTTATGAGTATCGTGCAACACCCCCTTTTGGATCGTTGATAAAATGAATTGATGGTCGAGATTAGCTTTTCTATTTGATAAGCCAAAGACAAAGTTATTGTGCCTTATTATTTACCTGCATCTATTTCTATTTTATTAAGTGAATATTAACTTGTCAAGATAGTTATAAAAAGTGAATATTTATTATTAAAATAATCCGTAGGAAGAGCTTCTAGGCCATACATTTTTTTTTAATTTTTTTTTATTTCTCAGTACTAAGACAGTGATGATACTATTGACATTAAAATAATAAAATAATCCCAGTTTAAGAGTTCTATCGAACTTACATTTTTTTTTAATTTTTTTGTTTCTTTTTAAGACATGACGATTTACTACTAGCATTAAAATAATAAAATAATCCCCTAAGACAGTCGATACTTTTGGTATTAAAAAATGAAAAAAAATATACCAAGACAAAATGATACTACCGGTATTAAAAATTGAAAAATAACCTACGAACAGTCTGATACTACCGGTATTAAAAAATTGAAAAAAAATAACCTAGTAAGACAAATTTTGTCACTACCGGTATTAAAAATTGAAAAAATAATTTTATTCAAGCAATTCATTGCTAAATGATTCGAACTCGCAACCTCAAACTCCAAACACTCGTTATATGACCAAATGAGCAGCACCACTAGCCTAGTCGTTAATTTCAACCAAGGATATATCTTTATATTAAAACTTCACCATCCCCCAAAATCTATATTCTTGCATTATTATTATATTATTTATTTATTATTATTAATAAGTCTATATAATATATATGGGGTTTTCTATTTAGAAATAATTTAATATCTATATTTATTATTATCCCTTTAATATTTTTTTCTTATTTTTGTAATAATATCAATAAAAGGATTATTAATATATTAAAAAATATCATTCTTTAATAAAATATAAATAATGATTTTATATTCATGTATTATTATTATTATTATATTCATGTATTACTATTATTAAAAATAATATTAATAATGATTTTTAATATTAATATAAATAATGTGATTATTAATATTAGTCCTAAATAAAATATCCATACATTCAACAAAATAGATAATTTTTTTTCAGATTAATAATATGAAGTGGTTTTATGTGATTCAATAATATTCATATTACTAAGTTATGAATTTGAAAATCCCATAAAGTTCAACCAAATAGACATTCTTATTAATTAATATGTACATTAGATAACGTTGGATAAGTTCTATATCTTAGAGGCTAGGAAGTAATCTTCATGGATTTCTTGTAGAGTCTCCATGCGACGCCAGAATTAAAGATCGTAACATCTTCCAAGGACCACTTTCTTCGTAAATATTACTATTGGCTCTAACTAAACAAGCCAACATACTTGCATACAAAAATGCCATACCGAGTTGTTGTGTTGTTTTGGCCGAATCTTTAAGGTCTCAAGACAAGAGGGATTACCATTGGGCCACTCATCAAGATCGGATTACCATTTCGCAAACAAAATGGTATCAAATGTACCGCATGTACAAAGTAGTTGGTTAATAATTTTTAATATTAAAGGACATTATAAAATTAAAATATTTTAAAACTAAACATACCGCAACTTTAACTAATTTCGAGTACATTTCATGTAACTTAATATACTTAGTGTCATCAGAAAAGGGTCAATTATGGTAACCATCCAATCTTCAATCGCGAATAGAACAAGACAAAATGGCGTTGATTGGTACTACACACCGGCATGAATATGTATTTGCATTCGTGTAAAGGTGGACCAACATCTTGGTTAACATACGGATCGCAAAAACTCCATGCAGTATTCACGTTAGTGCAGGGCACATAGCCCTGCCCAAGATGCATGAAGAATGAATTCATGAAACCAAATTGGGACCACCTTTGTATTCCCCGCGACCTGTAGTATTCCTCTCTGTCTCGTAGCAACAACATATAAGCGTCGATGACATGCTCGAATATCCAACTCCCTGTGCCCTAAGGATCAGACCGCATTGTGTTCTAATTCATATAATCGCGGCGCGATGTGATAAAGGATATAAATCCCTCTCGGTGCCACCACGTTTCCAAACATATGTTTATTTACAAATGTCTCCTTCCAATCTTTAAGTCTTTTGGATAAGGACCCTTTGGTCCATAAGAGATGTGGTCTCCGTGCATCTTGTACCGATTGAGACCCAAATGTACATTATTATTATATAGCAATAATAATTAAAACCATCATTATTAACATAACTATATATACCTTTTGTGAACTAGATCCCTTGGCATCAGAAAGTCCCGCAAATGAAGAGTTGGTTGGAATGTAACACTCCTCATAGGTTTGGAAGGTTGGAATGTAACACTCCTCGTAGGCTTGGGTGGTGGGAATTGAGCTCTCCTCGATTACCTGTGGGGTGGGTATGTAGCTCTCTTGTACAACATAATTAGTTTGTTTCCCAAGCCCTTCATTGAGTTGTGTGTATTGGGACTGTGGTCCAAAATTTGTGGGACCCCCCTGTCGAGGTATTTGTTTACCTCTTGCTTCAAGTCGATAGGCATATTGAAATCCCAATTATTTTTTTTGCGTAACCAACTCTGGAGGCAGGCGGTGAGTAAATCATCGAAAAATTTATCAAGTAACGACTTTGCACTCTCAACCTGTCATGTAAGATAAACACAAACAAATATTATTAACAATAAATATGAATAAATGTAATATTAAGTATTTACTCCAATACATGATTTATTAAAGAAGAATATAATTTTATACCATTTGAATAAGGTGTTGTTGGTTGTAAATGGCCCGAGGCTCATAACAATTGTCGTGGTCGCTCATTTCGTCGAGGTTGGGTGGATTTTCCAACGTGTAATTTTCCTATACCAGACCATGTAATCATCTATTGGGACATAATCAGAAATTTTATTTGTTGTCCTTCGAGATGATCCATGTATGCCTCCCACATCGAAATATATTCCCCTCTCAAGGCCATGCAATCCTCGACATCAATAAATTTAAACTTTTTCTCCTTCCTAAGGTCACCGTGGTTTTTGGCTGTTGATGGTATGCCTTGCATGAACCCGAACTGTCTCATCACACGGTCCGACATCTAAAATTCCACAATATCAAAGTGGATCAAGGGGACCCCACCAGATCCCAACAACCTGCCTTCAAAATTAAATCCACTGATATCATCATCCCACATTATGTAAGGCCGCCAAACCACATCCCACATAGACTTAATATCTAACTCCCCTAGGTAAAATGACAAATGGTGATGGGGATTCTCACGCCTACTGTGGTAACTGTGGGCTCCAAAATAGGACCATGCTAAAGCCCTAGGTAACCATAAGGATGATTGTGGCCAAGGGTTTGGCTTTCCAATACTTACACGCTCATAAGCCCAAATTTGTAACAATGTAACACAACCATTAATGTATTTAACTCCTTTCCTAGTAAAAAGATATAAAGATCTCAGTACAAATATGCTAACACTGCCGCTCCCCAAGAGTAAGTTACACAATCTTCAGCGTTGGCAATAAAAGACATATATCGTGGGTGCACACTATTTCTATTCCTATTAGGGAATAATATTGCCCCACACAACCACAACATGTATGCCTTTGTGTGTCGCCTCACAACATCTTTTACTTGCATTCTCGGGACATTTATTAAAATGTTCGTGCAACCACACTAATGAAATTGCACTGCTTTTTTTGAACTAAAATATTCACCAGCTAATTTATCTCCAAAACAATCCCTAAAATAATTCAAATTGGTGGACAATGCTAAGGGACCCGTTAAGGGCTTTCCCACCACCCAGAACCCAAAAATAAAGTGAACATCCTCTAACGTGATTGTTATTTCTCCACAGCTTTAAATGAAAAGTATTGATCTCTCGGCGCCATCTCTCGACTAAGGCGTATATCGCATCAAGATCTTTGGTGTACAACACCTTGAAAACTAAATACCCAAATCCACATTTATCTAAAAGGATTTTTGTTCTTTTGTCAAAGCCCACCGATTATATTTTCGATCAAGATATCGATCGGAGCCTAGTTTTCCCTATCTCTCCCATGATATATGTCATCCGATACATGATCTTGTTGATCATGCGTAACACTTGGATCAATTGGCCCATATTCCCAACTATCCATCTTTTACCTAAAAAATACATCAATTCCATATTAGTATTAAGATGCATGACAAAATGAAGTTGAAAATAACATGTCGTAAAATGACAAGAATAATAATACACACTAACATGCATTAAAAAATCGAACAACATGTATGTAATAATAACATGCATGTATATAATGTAATAATATTAACATGCATTAAAAACTAATAAAAAACGAAACTATTAAAAACAAAAACAATAAGAAGAAAAATAAATTAAAACAATAAGTGAACAATTGAGTACACTCGAATAAAATAAAAACAATAAATGAAAAATAATAATAAAATAAATACTTATCAATGCATGCTTATGTCTTTAAAAGTTTTTTTTTTTTTTTTTCTACTTAAGACAAATTTTTAAACCGAACTTAGCTTTTTTAATTTTTTTTTTATCTTCTTTCTCCATCAGTATAATGATGACTCAAAGAAATTAAAATAAAAAATAAAAAAAAGCATCCGTTAAGACAACTTCATCCATTTTAACTTTCAATTAAGTAAAATAAAATAAAAAAATACAAGACTCTATTTAAGACAATTTTGTCCTTACCGACAAATTGAAAAAAAAAATTCGGTATCCCAAACTATTCGCTGCTAAACAGATTCGAAATCGCGACCTCAAGCACCAATCCCTCGTCATATGACCACCCGAGCACCACGGGCCTAGCTGCTAATTTCTACCAAGGATATATCTTTATAGTAAAACTTCACCATCCCCCAAAATCTATTAATTGGATTTGTTAAAATAGAAATAAGTTAATATCTATATTTATTATTATCCCCTTTAATATTTTTTCTTATTTTTGTAAAAATATGTCCAATTAGTTTAATTAATATATTAAAATAAATATCATTCTTTAATAAAATATAAAGTGATCATTATAAATCTTCAGATTATTTTGTTGTTATTATACTAAAATAATAACAACAATGTAAACTATTAAAAAATGAACAAATGGAATATCTTACAATAAATAACAATAACAATACTATAACAATATCTTACATTAAAATCTTCTTCAGTATCTTCGTAATATAATAAATGGAATCCAAATTTTCGCTCAACTTGTTGAAGTTTTCATGCATTAAAATCTTTCCAAATACTCCTCTATACTCTCGTTATTTTTAGTTTGATCTAGCTTGGCAAATGAACTTTAGTTTGAACAACATGTGTTCTCAATAGACGTTTAAATAAGCTCATGCAAGTCCCAGACATGAATTATTTTAGGACCAAATTCAAACATTAATATCTTGTTATGGGTCATGCTTTTTAGTTTACCGAGCTTTGCAGTGTGTTCTTTCCCGAGGCGATGTGGCGAAAAAAGTAGTCAACATGGTAGAAAAGTACTTATCAATGCATGCTTTATATGTCAGAAAAAGTTTTTTTTTTTTTTTTTTTTTCTTGAAGATACTTAAACCAGCTTTAGCTTTTTTAATTTTTTTTTATCTTCTTTTCTCCATCAGATAATAATGATGAATTAAAATAAAAAAAAATAAAAAATATACAAGACAAATTTCATCCGGCTTTAACTTATTAAACAAGATAAATAAAGCCGACAAGATATTGGTCCTTTCTGACCGATAATTGAAAAAAAAAAAATCCAGATCCCAAACTATTCAACCGCTAAATGATTCAAATCGCGACCTCAAGCACTAATCCTCATTATATGACCACCGAAAGCACCACAGGCCTACTGCTTTTAATTTACCTTGGATTTGTATATATCTTAAAACAGTCCATTTCCCCAAATTAAATTTCTCAATATTTTATTATAATTATTCGATTATTATTATTATTATTATTATATTATTATTTAATTGAGTATAAAGCCGCTCCATATTTATAAAATGGCTTATATATTTTTTTTTATTAGTTTATTACCTTTATTATTATTATTATAAAGTCAGATTTACCGGTCTTTTTTATCTTTAAATATTGTCTAGAAGTCGCTATTTTCTCAAGTTATCTTCTTCTCCATGAACCCGAATTTGTTCTCTCGATATTATTTTCTTTTCACCTCTACTCATAATTTGTTTCATCCGGTTGCCCACTTTCACTTCGTAAAATCAAGTTGAAGTTCGATCGAGCAAAATTCATCACTATTATTCATAAGTAAGTTTTTCAAAATGTCATATAATACATCCGAATTTGTCGTTGAAGTTGAAAGTAATAAATCGATATTGTTCCATACGTTGGTCAATTATTTTGTACGTTGGAAGAGGTTGAATATTTTTATAGATCATATGCTCGCAAAAATGGATTTGAGATTAGAATTGCAACTAGTCATAAACATGCTAATACGAATGATATCAGATCTAGGCAGTATGTATGTAAGAAAAGCCAGACACCAATTGTTGGCAAGAGTTTACCCGATGATGAAGATAGTAGTAATAAAATAACTAGACAGAGAGACTCGATAGGATCTAACAATGTGCAAAGCTAGAATATATGTTATTCACAATAAGAAAGAGGACAATCATGATATCTATTGTTGAATTAGAGCACAATCATCACTTAGTGACCCCACCAAAGTAGATTTGATCGAGACTCACGTAAATATTACTCCTGCTGCAAGAAATTTAATTGACACTTTAAATAAGTCCCAGATTGGTCCTAGTAAGATGATGAATGTTTTGAGCACAATGGGAGGTGGGTTGTAAAATGTTCCTTTCTCTACTACTAATGTTGAGAATGTGGTGCGAGATTTAAGGCGTGATTCTCGCAGATGAAAATGATGCACAAGTCAGTTTGTCAATCATTTGAACAAATTTGCATCCAGGAAGTGCAATTTTTTTTTTCCGAGTGAAACCCGGTGAAAACAACCGATAGCTTGTATTTTGTGGGTCGACGCCCGATCAAGGTTTATATATCAACGGTTCGGAGACGTTGTGACATTTGATAAGACATACCGGACAAATAAGTATGGCATGCCATTTGTTCCATTTGCCGGGTCAACCACCATTATCACCTATATTGTTTGGATTTGCATTGTTATTTGAGACGAGACAGAGGACACTTTCGTTTGGGTATTACTGATATGGCTTGAAGCCATGGACTACAAGGCACCTACAACCATCATCACCGATCAAGACAGAGCCATGAGTAATGCTATTGCTACTGGTACTTCCAACTAGTTATCATTTATTGTGTTCTTGGCATATTAGCAATAAATTTCTGAAAAAATTGCATTATGTTTATTATTCGAGCACCCATCGCTCAAAAATGATTTTAACAACCGTGTGTATAACTCATTATCCATCGAGGAATTTGAAGAGCGTTGGCATATTCTCGATAAGTTCCTATGAATTGTATACTAATGAATGGCTTGGAAGTTTGTATGATGTATTTATGTAAATGGATTCCAAGATATACAAAGAGATATTTTGCCATGGAATGACTACCACCGGAAGAAGAAGAGAGCATGAATGCCTTTTTTGATGAGTATGTTAATGCATCAACAGTATGCTATGTTTTGTACGCAGAGTCAAAAGGTCAGAGAAAGACAGCTTTATCGAGGAGAGGAAGGCCGACTACATAACAAAACATCGTAAAAGGATTATGGTACTTTGTTCATCTTTAGAAGTTCATGCCGCACAAGTGTACACAAAAGATATGTTTAGACATTTCCAACGTCAATTGTCGATTCCATGAAATACAATGTTCATAAACTTAGTGAGTTGTGTGTCACCGATACTAAGGTTTATGCAAGTGTATAAATGCGATGCAAATCGAAAGTGGTGGAAGATATAAAGAAAGTTAATCGACAATTGGGATCCAGAATATGTAATCGCCAAATGTTTTCTCACTCTGGTGAATTATGCAGCACATCTTGAGATATTTCATAGAAAGAGTATTTCACAAATACCAACCGACATGATCCTTCATCGGTGGACAAGAGACGCTTAACAAAAGCAATGGTGAAGACTTACTCTTTAACTCCACATCTGCCGACTTCGAACAAAATCAAGCAATGCGCGCTATAATCATTTGATGGGTGATTACAGGAGTTAGCGAAACAAAGCGGCTTGCTCAATTCGAGGTTACAAAACCGTTTTTAAACCGAATGCATGGGGAAAAGAGTTGGTTGACCAAGATGATCCGGATGAGAATATCATCGAATCGGGCAGATGACGACATTGATTTGCGCAGTTGGAGATCCAAATCATGATATGGGATACGATAATGACGATGAAGATGCAGAGGTGGAAGAAGAAGAAGAGTTTTGCCGCCTAATATTTCTCAAACAAAGGCCGTAAAAAAAATCTAGATTCAAGAGTGCACTCGAGAAAATCATTCCTTCTAAGACTCATCGAAAATGTGCAATTTGTGGCTTTGAAACCGACCACGATAAGCTTAAATCACTATCGAAAGTGCTAGGGATTCTGAGCCAAAAAAATAGGCGTCGGTTATATTAATCATTCTATGTTTTTTTTATTTTATGAAAATGAACATGTAATATGTATTATTCCTCTTAATGTTATGCAAAGACTAGTATTGGTATAATCAGTACTTCTAATATTGATAATCACATTATTATTATTATAATAATACTTCACTACTTTTATAAATTCGATAATCACATTATTATTATACTTCACTAGTTTTATTAATAATAAAATCATTTCTTAATAATAAAATCATTGCTTAATATATAAAATCATTACTAATAATCATTGCTTAATAAATATAGATATTAACTTATTTCTAAATAGAAAACCCCATATGAATATAGACTTATTAATAATAATAAATCGTAATATAATAATAATGCAAGAATATAGATTTTAGGGGATGGTGAAGTTTTAATATAAAGATATATCCTTGGTTGAAATTAATGGCTAGGCCCGTGGTGCTTAAAGGCGATCATACGACAGTGTTTGGAGTTTGAGGTTGTGAGTTCGAATCATTTAGCAGCGTGACGAGGCCTCCTCACACTACTTCAAATAATAAAGACATTGACTTCCACACACACACACATTCATATAATAGTTTCTTGAAAAGTTGCGGTAATGCGGGTGGTAGTGGTAATACGGATGTCGAGGGTGCCTAACACCTTCCCTCCGCATAATCAAGTCCCCGGACCCTAATGAATCTCGGTTTCACCGACCCGTTTAGCAGTGTCACATCACTGGGTCAATGTGCAAACCTTTTATCGGTTGTGTTGGTTTAACTATATAAAAAACCAACTGGCGACTCTTAACAGTCCATTGTCGACATGATACATGTCGGACCTTTTTCACTTGTTTTTTCAAACAAATCTCACTTAACATGAGAACACCAAAGAACAAGTAACGAAAAGGGACAAATAAAACTCCCGACGTCGACAGGTGGCGACTCTGCTAGGGACACCAGTAAGAGGACTTAAGCCGCTATTATAAGCTTTTTAAAACTGTTATATGCTTGTGTGTGAATGTTGCATTTACATTTATGATGAATGTGTACGAATGCATATATTTTTCTGCGTTTAATTCTTTACACTATATCTGCTTGTGATATTAGTGCTTCGCACATGTCATCATTTTCATAAACGGTGAGACACGTTGTATGTGAATGTCTGTTGTGTGGTTCCTCCATTAGGGGGCTATCCTGTCGGTGTTTGATTACTGGACTTGTAGGAAGACTAATTCCAATGAGGCTCAGGAAAGGCACTACCCAAATTCGCTCCAGTTAAAAGCCCGGATTAATTTCCTGTCGAGTAAATTGCGATGATTTGGGAACCTTCATGCCAAAAAGCCGCGAGAGTAACCTAAGATAGGTCAGCCTCTGATAAACCAAACACGGAGGAAAGTCTCTTCATGCTTTCTCATTTCAAATTGCTTGTAAAGTCAATTACTTATAATTTCATTCTATATTCATCTCCACGAAATGAGAAATATGAAGAAACATGTGTACATACATATTTAAATTAAACATGTTATTGTAAACAGCTAATATCCGCCTTGCATGATAATATTTCTAAAACGTATACATAGCATGTAAACATTTACACATTCCCTAAAGACTAAACTACGCAAGTCTTTTGCAGGGAATCAATTAGACCTATTACCCGATTAAAATCCAAAAAGGCCACGAACTAACAATCAACTATGTCGTCATCAGACCAGACTGACCTTAATCCAGTTTCTCGCAAAGAATTTGATAGATTAAGTAAACAAATCACAGATTTGGCTATTTTGCTTAAAGAACTACACCAGTCTACTCAAGGTACGAAGATACCCGTACATGCTGAATCCTCTACACAATGAGGAACCCAAGGTCCTGATAAAGCCATTACAGTACCTGAACTTCAGTTGGATACGACCAACAAGATTCATGATATCACCTATCTCAAAGGAGATCCAGACACCGGTGACATCAGGAAAAAAGTCTTTCAAATGGAAGAAACCCTTCGTGCGATCAAAGGAATTGGAGCACACAGAAGTGTCTCATATGCGGATCTTTGTATATTTCCTGGTGTTTATTATCCAGAAAAGTTTAAAACTCCTGATTTTTAAAAATATGATGGGTTAGGAGATCCCTACACACATTTAAAGGTGTTCATTGGAGAACTTGGATCTTATGCAGAGGACGAGAAGCTCAGGATGCAGCTATTCTAGAAGAGTCTGACTGGAGAAGCCCGTTCGTGGTATACCAGATTGGACAACTCAAAGATCCATAGTTGGGAAGAGCTAGCTCACATCTTCCTCACTCAATACAGCTTCCAGTCTCAGATGGCTCCTGACCGGTACCATATTACCAAGGTCAAGAAACAGTCCAATGAGTCTTTCAAAGAGTATGCTCAAAGGTGGAGGCACCTTGCTGCTCAAGTTATTCCTTCCATGACGGAATCAGAAATGGTCATGACCTTCACAGACATACAAGAAGCTCCTTTCTATGAAAGAGTCTTAGCTGGAATTGGTAAATCATTTTCTAAAATGATTAAACATGGGGAGATGGCTGAGATGGGATTGAAGTCTGGGAAAATTCAAGACCTAGCTGCCCTTAAAGCTGTTGCTGAGCACATCCAATCCAGAAATTATGGAAACAACCCCCGGAGGGTCCATAAAAAGAAAGAGTAGGATGCTTCCTTGATAGTACAAGGTCAAAAAGGCAATCAGAACATGCCTATCCAGAGGAGATATTTCACTCCCTTTGAAGAACAATCTTTAAACCCTCCATTGCCAAGAGGTGGAGAAGTCAAACGCCCTCGAGTGTTCACACCCTTAGAGGACTCGCTCGAGAACATTCTCACTCTTCTGACAACTCAGAAGAAAATTACGCATCTTCTTCTACCAGCCAACCCTAATGGGAGGGGTTTCAATGCTGCTCAGAAATATGCTTATCATGTCGGGGCACTTGGACATGAGACTCAAAATTTTTGGGCCTTGAAACATAAGATCCAGGATTTAATAGACAACAGAGAGATCGTGGTCACCAAACCAGATCAACCTAACGTACAAGACAACCATATTCCTCAACACAAAGAGGAAGAGGTCAACATGATCAATTGGAGCAGTGGATAGAGTTCCAATTTTAACAATGAATCATCCTAGATCATCAAAGACGGTGTTGATAAATGGGATTATGCAAAGTTCCAGTTCGCGATGGAATGAAAGATAAAAGCTCTGTGTAAACAGATTGAACAATTGGCAGAACTGGTGACCTATTAACATCAAGTCACATGCCAATTAGTCAGTCAGGAGCATGCTAGTCTGCTCCCTTTTATTGTGAACACTCCCCCGTCACCTTCAGAGAAAGAAACACTGGAAGACAAAGTGACGAAGAGAGCGAGTGCCAAAGCTCGTAGGGATTTTGCCAATAGAAGGGAATTTACATACCTAGGTCAACCTATGGAGGAGATACTTCAGATGCTAATCAATGAAGGAAGGAGCACTTCCCTTCTACCTCCAACTAATTCCCGTTCAGGACGGTTTAATTCTGATGGAGTATGCTAATATCACTCCCATTCTCGCGGTCACAGCACGGAAGAATGCTGGGCACTCCGCCACCTTATTCAGAACTTAATTGATAGCGATGTCCTGCAGCTAGCGGAAAATGATATGGTGCTATTTGAGAGTGAGAATACTTGTCCTACTAAATGGAAGGGACTAGTAGTAGTTATATCCATTGAGGCTGATAGAACTGTCAAACCTGTCATAATGCAAGCAATTCAACTCAAGGGAATTGACAATACTTTGAAAGTGGCTGCTCCTGAGCCGATCAACTTGCCATTCAGACCACAATATCTTGTTATCAGCTTACAAAAAGTCCCGTGGAATTATGGAGAAGCTGAAGAATCCACCTCTCATACAACTGTGGCAGTGTCGAAGGAAAATCCACTATATCTTCCCCAACGGGTGATGAAGTATACCATCAAATCAAAGGGGAAAATACCCATGGAGAAGATTGAAAAATTCCCCCACACTATGGGTCATAACGAAGCCAAGGTGGTTTTAAGCTTAAGAGAAGCTCCGCACCAAATTCCAATCATGGACTTGGTTTTAACTTCCGAGGATCACATGAAGATCTTACTGAAGGTTTTGGAAGAAGCCTACTTGCCAACATCAGTGGATGTGGAAAAATTTCAACATTTGGTTGATCACATTTTTAACAACAATGTGATATCACTGATGATGATATACCGCCCGAAGGGACCGATCATTGCAAGCCGTTACACATTGTTGTTTTGTCCTCCGGGTACATGCTAGCTGGAGTCTTGATAGATGGAGGTTCATCTCTGAATATTTTTCCTTACGCTACCTTACTGAAGATGAATGTTAATCTCAAGCGGATCCGAAGTAGCCATACGATCATTAAAGCTTTTGACAGAGCCCGCAAGAATTCAGTCGAAGAGATTGAGCTACCAATCGAGATTGGTCCCCATACATTCTGCGTATCTTTTGACGTGCTCAAAATAGATTCAGGATACAACCTGTTATTAGGAAGACCGTGGATTCATATGGAAGGGGCCTTCCCCTCCACTCTTCATCAACAACTGAAATACATCATTAATGACAGCCTAGTCATGGTTAACGCTGAACCGGAATGTCCTAAACAAAGTGACATACCACTCATCAACTTCAATTCAGAAGTTGAGCCGGTCAGTTTTTATGCCCTGGAGGTGAGCAACACTCACTACCACCCTATTGAGGCGCCACCTCTCACACCCAAGATTTTTGCCGAAGTAATGTCGGCTACTCAAGAAATGATATCTTTGAGTCATCAGCCGGGACAAGGGCTGGGTAAAAGTCATCAGGGTATTAAGCACCCGATTCAGGTGATCAGTCAAACTGGGACAGTTGGACTGGGATATTCTGCCAGTTCCAGTCACAGGAATCCACATAAACATCATCAGATGCATCCAATTTTAGTTACACGACGATTGTCTCCACTTACGAATCTTGAGTCCGCACAACCTCCTGTAAAGTTACCAGCCAACGTAATGGCTATGTTATTTCCCAAGTCGATACCGATAAAGGAAAAAGAAGTCTTTGTTCCAGATCCCAAAGTGGAAGAAGAGGAACGAAGAATTAAGCAAGACATCGTCAGAATGATGTCAGACATACACATCATTGTCCATGATGAACATACAAATAGATACACCCCAGACGATGATTTCCCAGACATAATGGTTATCATTCGGGAGAAGGATGACGATGACAATCCCTCCATCACTGCAGTCCACCAGGACTTTGCCCTCGACAATTGGAGCAGCACTCTAGATAAAACGGGCAGGAACTCTTTCTGCCCTGTAGATATCATAACAGCTTACTTTTTTGTACAATTTTAGCAGTTGTTTTGTCAGTACATGCTAACCCTGTGTATGATCAAACCATTTCCTATATACTAATTGAAAGCATATTTTGTTTCAAGACCCTGAATTTAGATGTGCATGTACTTGCTGATAAGATGCCTCTTCTCCACAAGGATTGTAACTTTGATGTAGAGTTGGATTCAGCCTTGATGGAAATACATGAGTACATTGAGGTGCCTCCGGAGATTAAAGAATGGGTCAAAGACAAACCTAAACCCAACCTTGATCAAACCACTTCCTTCACTCTCGGAACCTTAGAAAGCCCTAAGTTAATCCAGATTGGTTCAGACCTTATCCCAAACTAGAGGAATGACATGGTTACGCTACTAAACCAATTCTAGGATGTGTTTGCATGGTCTCACAAAGACATAATGGGTTTGTCCACTGACATTGTTCTTCATCACCTTCCCATTAAAGAGGTATTCAAGCCAGTCAAGCAAAAGCTCAAGCGATTGAAGCCTTAGTGGAGTTTAAAGGTGAAAGAAGAAATTGTGAAATAATTTCAAGCTGGTATTATCATGGTGTCCACATACCCTGAATGGATATCCAACATAGTTCCCGTACCTAAACCCGGAGGAAAGGTGCGAGTTTGCGTGGATTACCGGGATCTGAACAAAGCTTGCCTTAAAGTTAGCTTTCCCGTTCCATTTATCCACATTCTCATTGATAATACTGCTCAATACGACATGTACTCCTTTGTGGATTACTTCGCAGGATACCACCAGATTATGGTTGTTGAGGAAGATCGTGAGAAAACTGCTTTCATCACGCCTTGGGAAACCTTCTGTTATAGACGATTGTCATTCGGCCTCATCAATGCCGGAGCCACCTATCAACGAGCTATGATGGCTCTTTTCCATGACTTAATGCACAAAGAGATATAGATCTACGTGGATGACATCATTGTCAAGTCCCGAAGGGAAGAAGATCACTTAGACTATCTCAGAAAGCTCTTCAACAGGTTGCGTAAATAAAACTTGAAGTTGAATCCAGCCAAGTGCGCCTTTGGCGTTAAATCAGGCAAGTTACTAGGATTCCTAGTCAGCCACAAAGGGATTAAGCTGGATCCCACCAAAATTCAGGCCATCACAGAAATGCCCATTCCTCAGACAGAGAAGGAAATACAGAGATTTTTGGGAAGAATCAACTTCATTAGCAGGTTCATTTCTCAACTCACAGCAACCTGTGAGCCTATCTTCAAGTTGTTAAGGAAGAACTCCTCCATGAAATGGAACGATGAGTTCCAGAAGGCCTTCCTCACAATCAAAGAGCAAGTAGTTAGAGCTCTTGTTTTGGTACCACTCAGGGATGATGTTCCCCTATTTATGTACATGTCCATAAGTGACAATGCCATGGGTTGTATGCTGGGACAGCAAGACGATAGAGGCCAAGAACGAACTATCTTTTACCTCATCAAAAGATTTAGTAACAGTGAACATAAGTATACTCTGATTGAGAAGACTTGTTATGCTTTAGCATGGGCTTCCATGAGGTTACAACATTACCTCCATGGTCACACAACCCATCTCATATCCCGCGTGGATCCTTTCAAGTACGTGTTCAATAAACCCATGTTGAATTGCCGGCTGTCAAGATGGCAATTGATTCTATTACAATTTGATATCGTCTATGTGACGCAAACGTCCATCAAAGGTCAAGGAATTGCGGATCAACTGGCCGCCGCACCTTCAGGGGATTTCAAACCCTTGGAAACCTACTTCCCAGATGAAGGGGTAATGACAGTTCAGCAACACCATCAGTACGATACACTCCATATGTTGAAAATGTATTTTGATGGAGCTGTTAATATAGAAGGTTCTGGAGATGGAGCAGTTATGGTATCCAATATGGGGGAGCAGTATCTCGTCGCCGTCAAATTGCAGTTTGTCAGCACCAATAACACAGCCGAGTATGAAGGCTGTCTCATGGGGCTAAAACTTGCCCGTTCAATGGGCATCAGGCATTTAACTGTCTTTGGGGATTCGGAGTTGGTAATCAGACAATCCACGGGAATCTATCAAACCAAAGAGCTACATTTGTTGCCTTACCATAAAAAAGGTTTACAGATGGCTTCGGAGTTCGAAGAGATCTTCTTTCTACACATTCCTCGTAATAGGAATGACTTTGCAAACGCATTAGCAACTTTGGCCTCCTTGATTCACATGCCTGACAAGGAACACATGCCAAGTGTCATATTTGCCCTGCACAAGGCACTAGCCTATGGGAACTATGTTGGAGAAGTATCTTATGAGCTACCTCCCATCCAGCATCCATGGTATCAGCATATCAAGGAATACTTACGAGATGGATCTACACCCGCTGAGGCGAGCCCGACTGACAAAAGGCGGATCCATCGACTTGCTATAAAATTCACCTGAGTGGGGATGCACTCTATAAAAGAGATGCAGGACTAGGTCTCCTCAGATGTCTGGATCAGGACCAAGATCAGAGACTCATGGATGAGGTCCATGGTGTAATATGTGGCCCACACATGAGCGCCACCCTGCTTGTTAAGAAGATCCTCAGAACAAGATATTACTGGCTTACCCTCAAAGCTGACTGTGATGATCACGTCAAGAGGTGTTATCAATGCCAAATTTATGAAAATGCCATCCACACCCCCTCCGAGGGAGCTCCACAATATGAGTTCACCTTGGCCCTTCTCAATGTGGAGAATGGACGTGATCGGGCCCATCGATCCCAAAGCCAGTAATGGGCATCACTTTATATTAACCATGATTGACTACTTTACCAAGTGGGTAAAAGCAGCCTCCTTCCCCAGGGTTACCAAAGAAGTCATCATTACTTTCATCAAAAATAATGTCATTTATCGATATGGACAACCAGAGGTAATTGTGTCAGACAATGCTAAGAACCTTAAAAACAAAATGATGGAGTTATGTAGTAAATTCCACATCAAACATCTTAACTCCGTCATCTACCGTCCAAAGATGAATTGTGATGTTGAAGCGGCTAACAAAAACGTCAAAAAGATCATGCAAAAGATGTCTGCCAACAACAAAGAATGGCTTGACTTATTACCTCTTACTTTGTTAGCCTATAGAACATCAATGCACACTTCCACTAGGGCAACCCCCTACTCATTAACCTATGGGAAGGAAGCAGTGCTTCCCATAGAAGTTAAAATGGAATCCCTCAGAGTGTTGATAGACACTCACCTGGATGAAGACCAATGGGTACAAGATAGGTATCACCAATTATCTCTAATAGACGAGAGGCGAGCCGCAACTATCTTCCATGGTTAGTTATATCAACAAAGGATCGCCAGATCCTACAACAAAAAAGTCCGGCTACGACAGTTTAAGCAACATAACTTGGTTTGAAAGAAGATCTTTGACAACCAAGATCAGTCCAAAGGAAAATTTGCCCCTATTGGGAAGGCCCATTTATAGTCAAGGCGATATTGACAGGAGGCGCTCTCAGATTGCAGGAAATGGACGGTGACGAATTTCCACAACTCATCAACTCGGACACCGTGAAACGGTACTATGTCTAAAGTTACCATCAAGCAAACATCCTGGGGTTGGATCATCAGATCATGTTGAAGACGCTTTTGGTTGATTTCGTTGGTTTGATTGTTGATGTTGGTCCCGTTGTCGCCAATGTCCTGCTGCCTTTTCCCGTATTTGCATTCCTTGCCTCCTTTCTCCTTCTTGGATCGTCTTTCACCTTATGCTCCATTGATTCACACTTAAAACACACATACTTGCCCTTTATCTCCTTTCCTTTTATCGTATAGGTGACAAAACTATTTTTTCCACTTCGTTATCCTAGCTATCACAAATGCTTCCACCGGGTCAGTTGATCCTCTAAATCCTGGCAGTACGAATGCCTTGAAGTCTTTGACGTTTGTCGATCAATTAATTGGCTGATCTTCGCAATTTGGTACTGCATTCGATAGCTTGATCGCCCATATTCGCAAAATTGTAGATAGGTGCGGTTGTCTTCCGGCTTTGTTGATGTGTTCTTACGTCAAAGTGTGTTTCGCTTTCGTCTTGGCGGAATTATCATAAATTATACTTATTAACTTACATTCTAAGCTTTATCGTATACATGCAATTTTCTATTCAAATAGTCATGTACTTAAAATATTAGATTTTGAAAATTTGGTTTTCTGCATTAACCAGTACTCATATTATTAACTACTATCTTTATACTAACTTATTTCATTAATCCCATATAAATTCATTCTCATATCACTTGACATACCTTATCACATATTGCTTTCATCATCCGCTATCCCTTTGTGACTCAAAAGTCATGAATCGCTGCCACAACTTATACAAAATTTGAAAAATATTACCTTATACAAATATACCTATCATATACATAACATAGAATCATACGTATTCAAGTAATACTAGTACTACTTATTTCTTACGCCTCCACTAAGGATCAATTCCTTAGAAATCTGTCTATTCCCATTATCCTTAATAATCCATTCACACCTAACTACACCTAGTTCATCCAACTTACCATACATTACGAGTTTAAAAACTCACCACAAACATATGAGTTTAAGAACTCGACATTGACCACATATTCTTTAACTATACTTTTCCTATCAGTCATACTATCGTTTCAGGGTCCGGTACTATACTTTTCAAAACAACCACCTCATTGAGATAACTTTCAATGTGAGCCTCTATTTCAGCTATTGGCTTTGATATTGACTCGGTTATGGAGATTGACTTCTTCTTTACGATTTGAGGGTATCCTAATCCTTTTCTATCTGACATCTACACACAAACTATCTTTATTATCACTTAATATATACACACAATAATTAATAGTTTTATATAAGTTATCTTTTATTTGATTTGACGATGAACGTATTCAATTCATCTCCCTTTATAAACTCTATATGAGTTATTTGTATTTTCAACGTTTCCCTCTGTTCCAAAGTTATAGCCTAAGGTCTAACTCACCTAAGGTTTTTAACCCTAAAGCTCTGATACCAACTTGTAAAGCCCCCAAACTCGGGTACTTGAAACCCAAACTCGGTGCTTCACGATACCATTTCTATGAGCGAAATAGTACTAATAATAATAACATTAATATAAATATCAAACTTATCTTACATTTATCAGAGTCTAATCCCAATTACGCAACCTTTACTATAATTTTTTACATGATATATAATACATATTATTGTCTATATATTGTCTAACTATTACAAAAGATACCATTAAACATGTTCTGTTTGCTTTCCTTTTCACTTGTTCTTGTCTGAACCTTCGAGTTGTTCATGCCTAGCTGAAAACATTTAAATTTAAGCAAGGATGAGCATTTGGGTGCCCAGCAAGTAATAAGAATTAGAAATATAATTAGCTAAAAGAAATAAATGTTTTCTTTGTACATCACTTCTACAACGAATTTACAGTTGTGAAGTAAACTGAACCGATAATAACAACATGACAATTCTATCTCAAATTTTTGAAACTACGTATTGACTATATATATAGGGTAGTTGACATACTATGAACATTGTTTTTAGTTTTCACTAAGGTTTAGCAGAACTTCATCTGCAAACCGTCATAACTTACGGGCGTTAGGTTGTACTTCCCATTGGCCCTGTATTGATCAATACTACATTAGAAGAATGATTGGATCGTTCACTCTGTCCGCCTTGGGCGCATAAAAGTTTTTCCGTGATCAGGATGTTCATACTTAGCCTGGAATCCGAACCAAAACAATTTGATTGGATACAAAAAGATTTTAACTTATTCAACGATATTTTGGAATTTGTGTCTGCTGGGTCAAATAGCTTAGATGACATTTTATATATATATATATATATATATATATATATATATATATATATATATATATATATATCAACATGTGATTAAATACAATGATTATCCAAGTGGGGTCACTTGTATAACCATGTTTAGAAATTAACGATCAGAATATATATCTGAATTACCATATACTAACATGTTGATAAACAATGATCGGATATAGAATATATCACAATAGGGTTAATAATATAGCATAATAACAATATAATTCTGAAACTTCTTACTCATGTCCATTGCATAAAGGAAATGCAAAGGTAAGATACTTGCCTGATGCGCTGCTTACAGTTCGTAACTTAGTTCTATTTTTATATCAAAACCTATCATTAATAAGATCATTTGATCGATTAGAATAACATACTATAACACATAACACTGCTTATAGCAGTCAGTCACATAACTAATCACATTGTCACATATGTTTTACAACCATTGAATCACAAATAAACACATATACAAATAAAATATCTAAGTCAGGATCAATTTTAGAAACATATTTGATTGTCTTGGCGGCTTTATCGGGTAATTATCGAGTCTAAGACTCTTTATCGAAGTTCAATATCTATTTAGACTATTTAAGTACGGTAAATATATTATTCTTAAATAACTTATAATAATTGTTAAACATTTATTATAATTTATCATGAATTTCAAACAAGGATTCATTATTAAATGATTTAAATATTAAACAATTCCATTATTATTAATATTTAATTAATATTAAACCATTAATGAAACCATTTCCAAAATATTAAAGTTATTTATAATAACTCAAAATACTTTTAAAATATTAATATTACCCTTAAATGATTTTTAAAAGAATTAAAATCATTTTAAATAATTATCATTAATATTAAAGTATTAATGCATTATTTATCAAAATATTAAAAGTCATTAATTATAACTTAAAATATTTTTAATTCATTTATATCCTACTTAAATGATTTTTAAATTAATAAAACCATTTTAAAACTATTTATTTAATATAATTATTAAATAATTCTAATATCATTAATGTGACGCCCCCAAAATTAGGTATACATCACCCATCTTGGGTCGCCACTTACATGGTACATAAAACAAATACAAATTAGTTATACAACTGTCGTGTACAATACGACAAAACATAAACTGTGAGTTTGAATACAAATATTATCTACTAGAGAGTATACAAACTCAAAAGGAGTCCTCATTACAATTATTATCACACTATTTCATAGAATAGTGAGGACTACTAATGCAAACATCTAGGATCATCACTCTGTTCCCCGACTAGTCCCAGCTACTTTCTCATTTCCTGAAGAGAACAGTGAAAGAAAGGGTGAGCTCAACTAGCCCAGTAAGAAATATTATGACTAAGATAATGCAGAATAATTTATCGTTAGACTTCAACAGTGTTAAACTGATAAAATATAATAACAATCAAGTTTAACTGCAGTGGAATAAGCAATCCATTAGAAGAGTCAAGTAGAGAATAAAATCTACTATCTTCTATGATTTAAAAGGTTTTTCATGACTTTTATCGCTGAGACTCGGCTTAATAAATAATCCACATCATCAAATCATCCCTGTACTACAGGCCAAGGATATTATTTAGTATCACGACCACGAATTATCCATGCACTACGGCTAAAGATAATCATGTTTTCATCAACAGTCCTGATCATGCCATAAAATAATTCATCTTTGCACTACGGCCAAAGAGAATTCATAGCCATAATCATACCAAAAAATGTCCATCAATGCACTACGGGCCAATGAGAACTTTTTCCACATCATTTGTAACATTACGGTTATGATTATACCGAATAATCCCTGGTCATAATCATACCAAGTCCATCTATGCACTACATGCCATGATGACTTTCAAAAAAAATAAACATGAGGATGATGACAATGATATAAGAATTCAATAAAACAAGTTCAAGAATTAATTTATCTAAGAACCGATAACGTCAAATTGTCAACATGATCTTCGCTTTATAGAGTAAAATTCAAGAATGCTCGAAGAATATTTCCATGAAAGATCTTTGGATGAAGCGCAAATATCAAGGATATTCCACTAATTTTATGGAGTATAGAAGTCAAAACTTTAACCAACCGAGTATAATAAAGAATGGAATGACAAAAGAAATCACCATGCATGCGGATTGTGATGATGCATTATTCCAACAGAATAATAATAGCGGAACCAAAGTCAAATAAATTGCACCGGCGTGGTGTTCCAACAGAATAATAAAAAAAAATTAGAATAACAATAGAAATCACCATGCATGCGGTACTTCGCATGGATAGGTTATTCCAACAGAATACTAAATAACGGAACCAAGTCAGGCGTAATACGCACCGACAGGATATTCCAATAGAATAATAAATAACGGAACCAGGTCCGACATAAAACGCACATACAGGATATTCCAACTGAGTAATAAAGAATGGAATATTAGAAGAATTTCACCATATATGCAGTACTTTGCATAGACAGGTTATTCCAACATAATAATAAAGAATGGAATAACATAAGAATTTCACCAAGTATAGGGTAGCTTGGCACAGATCAAAAGTTATTCCAATGAATAATAAAGAATGGAATAACAGAAGTTCTCTTCATGAATAAGAAAGAAAGAATACCCCTTACGAGTACAAAAAATAATATTCCTTACCTTAGAAAGAAACTAGATACTGGAGTAGTGAGGTAGTAGACTTCTCTTCTTCTTTTTTTTCTATAGATTTTCTCTCTATAGCTTTTCTCTATAATTTCTCTCTATAATAAATGCTCTATAGCTTTAGTGAATTGGTGAGAAATGAAGAAGAATGAGCTTCTATTTATAGGAAAATATAGTTTTGATAATTGCACGTTTTGGGGCTCGAAAAATTATAGTACAATACCTCCAACTTTTCTTTCATTTTTAATTTAGTCCTACAAGTATTATCAATCTTGCACCAACTCCCCTAATAGTAAATCATGTGAATAAATAGTATAATCATGTGAAAAAATAGTATAATCATGTGAAAAAATTAATTACAGTATAGTACTTTCAACTATACCTCAATTTTTAACTTAGTCATGCAAGTATTATAATTCTTGCACCACCACCCCTAATAGTATAAGAATGTGAATCAATAGTACCCCGTGAATAATAACTCATGAATAGTAACTCGTGAATAGTACTCCAACACGAAAAGTGCTCTGAATACCCGAGTGAACAATATAACCTCCAGACATCAATTATCATCGAAATAAATGTTAATTTTCACTAACACTAATAATCCCAATACAATGGAATAATCAATTTCATCTTTAATCAACACAACTTATTCATAATTAATATTATAACTTTCTCGTCTCAATTATTGATTTAATAATAATAAATATTATGCAGATGATACTGTAACAATAATTGAATTAATAATATGAAAGATATGATGCAAAGAATTACCGTAGTAATAATTGAGTATAAGCGAGTGACTTCTCACGTAAGCATCGATAATCAATACTGAGTGCTACTATGCAACCACGCCAGACATTGTACTTTTAACACCGGGTGTTTCAACAGTTAACGAGTAAAACTTCCGCCGTTATTTTCATAAAGTATTTTTTGTCGCCTTCTCAATCCGACAATAATCCGCCATTGGGGTCCACCAATGATTGTACCGTAAATGCGGATATTCTCCGAAAAAAAAAGAATATTCTCCCACCAATCGAATATTATATAACAACTTACGATTACTTTGCAAAATTTATAAATATTACCCACAACTATAATATTATATCAAATCCACACCATAATATTAAAAATTATTTCGAGAAAATAAAATATTTATTCGTAAAAAAAGGGTCTCACAATTAATATTAAATTAATAATCATTAATATTAAATTATTAATAAAATTATCCTTTAAATATCAAAAGTTATATTATATAACTTAAAATATCTTTAAACACTTTATTTTTATTTTAAATGATTATTATAATATTAAAATCATTTTAAACTAAATTATTTAATATAATTATTAAATAACTTTAATATCATTAATAATAATTAATTAATGAAATTTTTCTTTAAATATTGAAAGTTATATTTCATAACTTAAAATATTTTAAAACTATTTATTTTTATTTAAAATGATTTTTCTAATATTAAAATCATTTTAAAACTAATTTATTTAATATAAGTATTAAATAAATCTAATATCATTAATATTAAATTATTAATATTTTTCTTGACAAAATATCAAAAGTTATATTTTATAACTTAAAATACTTTTATAACCTATAAATAATTTTTCTATAATTTTAAATCATTAATTCTATTTTCATCATTTATTTAATATATTAAATAAATAACTTAATTATCATTAATATTAATTAATTAATGAAATTCATCACAAAATATTAAAAGTTATCAAAAATAACTTAAATTATTTTCTTATACCATAATATAATTTTAAATGATTTTTTATGTATTAAAATCATTTTTAAATAATTTATTTAATATTATAATTAAATAAATTAAATACTTTTTAATATTCCAAAAATATTAAATATTTATGAAATATATTCAAAATAATTAAAAACTAATTTTTGGAATTTAAAATAATTTTTAATAATTTATTTTGTATTTTTAATAATTAAAAACTAATTTTTTCTATTTATTTAATAAAAATAATGAATTTTGGAAATAAACTGTCACTAAAGAGTACCTATAGCGATAAAACCGTCGCTATAGGTGTTCTTGAGTGTTCTTCATGAAACCCAGAACATTCAAACCCATTAACAAGTTGCCTAATTTGACCACTTTTAGATCTTAAACCATACAGATTCTAGGTTAGTATTTATATATATGTTGTAGTATACATGTAATACTATAACCACAAATCGATCACATGACTAAACCATAACTAACTTGCCAGATCTAAGCTAGAGAAGTTATTGTCAGACGTGTTCTTGAGGTTCTGGGTTGCCCAGAAACTCAAGTGTCCTACTTTGACGCTTTATAATTTTCATTATATGTCTAGTTTGTGAGATTCAGTGGTTCGTACTTGTAGTCCGGATATCAAAGTACAATAACATAACATCCTATCATCATAACATCAACACAAGAAAGATATATGGGTCGGTCAAAGTAGTGACCAGAAACTGTTCTTGAACATTTCTGGGTTTTCCAGAAATGTTCTTAAGCAGTTTCGTCAACCCATCTTTACCAACACTCAAATCGCTCCAGTTAGGTATCTGGGTAATTAAAAGGCTTTATCATGTAATATTCATGTCAGTATACAATTACAAAACAACAACATGATCACAACACGTAGAAATAGCAAAATCAAGCGCCTGCAAAATGGCTGTAAGGCTTTCTGGGCAATTCTGGGCTGCCTAGAAACAGCCGGTCAATGTCGGTCAACCCACTTTGACCCTTTATTTAATCTACAATCGATCTGGCTTTGAATCAAGTTCCAGAGTAAAGCCCTTACAATATACTACAAGACCAAACATTTAAATAACAAAATAACACCACACAATGAGATCTACAGCCTCTGACATTAGTTGTCAGAACACAAAAATGAACTTTTTTCAAATTTGCAAAAACACTAGATCTGAGCTTATAGATGTTATTGATCCAACATCTATCAACCCAGATCATTTAATAACACTATAAAAAACATATTCTAACACAAAAACATAACTTTTAACAGAGGATCAAAGTCCAAAATTTTGATTAGGGTTTTATACCTCTCATGAGCAATTCTTGATTCTATGCTTATGATTTGTTATGGTTGATCGTGGGGCTGTTCTTAGGGACTAATATACTACCATATTTCGAAGCTTTTAGAGAGAGAGAGAGAGTTGGTGGAGTATTGGTTGCATAAAATGGCTAACAAATGAATTCTTTCTCTCTCTAATCTATTTATAATACATGGGTGCAATGGATTTGGCTGGAATGCTGATGATTTGCTGAGATTTAAGGCACATGGGGTGGTTGGATTTGGTCACCAACTTCCCCTAATGTCAAAACATACATATTAGCCTCAATAATACAAGGGTATAATGGTCATTTGGGTCTCAAATTTAATGGCAAAATTGTAATCTTGGCAAACCCTTAGGGTTTAGAGTTTAGGTTAGGATTTAGGGTTTGAACCATTTTAGGGTTTAAAAATAATTTCTAGAATTTCCAATTTAGGGTTAGCACAAAAAAAATAAAATAAAAAATTTTAGTTTCTAAAAATTTGAAATTAGGGTTTTTTAATTATGATTAATTTTCTAATTACACTATACATGAACATTGGTGTATTAATTATTTAATAATTAGGGTTACTCCACCAATTAGGGTTACTAATTACTTAAAATAAAATTTGAAGTTTAAATATTTATTAATTATATTTAAGCTTGTTAAAATTAACAATTAGGGTTTACAATTAGCAATTAGGTTTTATAATTACTAATTAGGGTTACCTAATATAGAAATTAGGATTTCAAAATATTAATTTAGGGTTTTCACTTAAGAAATTAGGGTTTCTAATTTCACGATTAGGGTTTCCAACAATTAGAGTGTTTTTTCCTAATTAATGTTAATATCAATAATATCGGTTGTTAATAACATTATCATGATTACATAACGACTTAACAAATTCATAGAGTCGTAAATGGCATTCGAATTAGGGTTTCAAATTAATTAGGGTTTATAATATAAATATTAGGGTTTCTAAAAAAAACATTAGGATTTCTAGAAATTTAATATTCTTAAATACTAATTAGGGTTTACCTAATTAATCATAGAATTATATAATACTTCACCATAATCGTAATCACACCGTTACATAGTAGTTTCGAACTCAAATTGAGTTTTAAATTAGGGTTTCTAATTAAGGTTTCTAACTTTTAGAAATTAGGGTTTTAAATTACTAATTAGGGTTTTCCAAAATTAGCATTAATGTACACTTACAATACAAATCATATACCACATAACACGTGACATTCATAACATAACGTAATTACTTGAAATCTTAAAGTCTTATTTGACTATCGAATTAGGTTTTATTAAATCCTTATTCCAAAACCATAATTAGGGTTTGGATTTCATATCTGATTTTCTTACATATACATCCCATTATTAATTAAGTTAAATAATTAGCTTAATTAATTCTGAAATCCATTCATATAATAAAATAGATTAATTATTATAATAATTCTAATAATCTTTTCATATATTATTCAAATAATATATAATTATATTTTCATGGAAAATAAATAATAAAAATATTTCTATTATAAATTAATTATTAAAAGAATAAACTTTATAATAATCAATAATTCTAAAATAAAATTATTTGTAAACATTCAAGTAATAAATATATTTTTATTTATTACATAATTACATACACACATTATCTTATACAAATCCTCATCCTTAAAAAAAATAAAATTATACGCAAAATTTCTGATTTATTTATATAGAAAATATCGGGTTGTTACATTCACCCTCCCTTACAAAGATTCCGTCCCCGAAATCACCGTTTTAAAACTTATACATACCAGGGTACATAGCATACATAATCATTGCGAGTAGATCTCGATCAAAATTGATTGAACTGATCTTTAACTATTCAGCATAAATCTTATCTATCTACTTATACGAAAAATTAATTTCTAATAGAACTTAATTTCCTCCTTCAAAATAATTTATAAAATAATTTACTATATATAATAAAATAATATATAAGAAATAAAATTGGTTTGAATAATACCTAGAGTTGCATCCCCGGCTGCAACAGTTTCTTGAACGGTCATGTTGAAGACGCTTGCGGTTGATTTCGTTGGTTTGATTGTTGATGTTGGTCCCGTTGTCGCCAATGTCCTGCTGCCTTTTCCCGTATTCGCATTCCTTGCCTCCTTTCTCCTTCTTGGACCGTCTTTCACCTTATGCTCCATTGATTCACACTTAAAACACACAGACTTGCCCTTTATCTCCTTTCCTTTTATCGTATAGGTGACAAAACTATCTTTTGCCCCTTCGTTATCCTAGCTATAACAAATGCTTCCACGGGGTCAGTTGATCCTCTAAATCTTGGCAGTACGAATGCCTTCAAGTCTTTGACGTTCGTCGATCGATTATTTGGTTGATCTTCCCGCGGTTGGTACTCCGTTCTGCATAGCTTGATCGTCTATATTCGTAAAATCCGGTATCGGATCTGGTTGTCTTCTAGCTTTGTTGACAGGTTCTTATGTCCGTGTATTTCGCTTTCGTCTTAGCGGCATTATCATAAATTATTCTTATTAAATTACATTCTAAACTTTATCGTATACACGCAATTTTCTATTCAAATAGTCATGCACTCAAAATATTATATTTTGAAAATTTGGTTTTCTACATTAACCAGTACTCATATAATTAACTACTATCTTTATACAAACTTATTTCATTAATCCCATATATATTCATACTCATATCACTTGACATTCCTTATCACATATTGCTTTCATCATCCGCTATCCCTTTGTGACTCAAAAGTCGGGAATCGTTGCCACAACTTATACAAAATTTGAAAAATATTACCTTATACAAACATACCTATCATATACATAACATAGAATCATACCTATTTAAGTAATACTAGTACTACTTATTTCTTACGCCTCCACTAAGGATCAATTGCTTAGAAATCTGTCTATTCCCATTATCCTCAATAATCCATTCACACCTAACTACACCTAGTTCGTCCAACTTACCATACATTATGAGTTTAAAAACTCACCACAAACATATGAGTTTAAGAACTCGACATTGACCACATATTCTTTAACTATACTTTTCCTATCAGTCATACTATCGTTTCGTGGTTCTAAGATTATACTTTTCAAAACAACCACCTCATTGAGGTAACTTTCAATGTGAGCTTCTATTTCAGCTATTGGCTTTGATATTGGCTCGGTTATGGAGATTGACTTCTTCTTTACGATTTGAGGGTATCCTAATCCTTTTCTATCTGACATCTACACACAAACTATCTTTATTATCACTTAATATATACACACAACAATTAATAGTTTTATATAAGTTATCTTTTATTTGATTTGACGATGAACGTATTCAATTCATCTCCCTTTATAAACTCTATATGAGTTATTTGTATTTTCAACGTTTCCCTCTGTTCCAAAGTTATAGCCTAAGGTCTAACTCACCTAAGGTTTTTAACCCTAAAGCTCTGATACCAACTTGTAAAGACCCCAAACTCGGGTACTTGAAACCCAAACTCGGTGCTTCACGATACCATTTCTATGAGCGAAATAATACTAATAATAATAACATTAATATAAATATCAAACTTATCTTACATTTATCAGAGTCTAATCCCAATTACGCAACCTTTACTATAATTTTTTACATGATATATAATACATATTATTGTCTATATATTGTCTAACTATTACAAAAGATACCATTAAACATGTTTGCATTTGCTTTCCTTTTCACTTGTTCTCGCTCGAACCTTCGAGTTGTTCATGCCTAGATGAAAACATTTAAATTTAAGCAAGGATGAGCATTTGGGTGCCCAGCAAGTAATAAGAATTAGAAATATAATTAGCTAAAAGAAATAAATGTTTTCTTTGTACATCACTTCTACAACGAATTTATAGTTGTGAAGTAAACTGAACCGATAATAACAACATGACAATTCTATCTCAAATTTTTGAAACTACGTATTGACTATATATATAGGGTAGTTGACATACTATGAACATTGTTTTTTGTTTTCGCTAAACTTCATCTGCAAATCATCATAACTTGCGGGCGTTGGGTTGTACTTCTCATGGGCCCTGTATTGATCAATACTACATTTCAAGAACGATAGGATCATTCACTCTGTCCACCTTGGGCGCATAAAAGTTTTTTCGTGATCGGGATGTTCATACTTAGCCTGGAATCCGAACCAAAACATTTTGATTGGATACAAAAAGATTTTAACTTATTCAACGATATTTCTGAATTTGTGTTTAGCTGGGTCAAATAGCTTAGACGGCTTTATATATATATATCAACATGTGATTAAATACAATGATTATCCAAGTGGGGTCACTTGTATAACCATGTTTTGAAATTAACGAACAGAATATATATCTGAATTACCATATACTAACATGTTGATAAACAATGATCGGATATAGAATATATCACAATAGGGTTAATAATATAGCATAATAACAATATAATTCTAAAACTTCTTACTCATGTCCATTGCATAAAGGAAATGCAAAGGTAAGATACTTGCCTGATGCGCTGCTTACAGTTCGTAACTTAGTTCTATTTTTATATCAAAACCTATCATTAATAAGATCATTTGATCGATTAGAATAACATACTATAACACATAGCACTGCTTATTGCAGTTAGTCACATAACCTAATCACATTGTCACATATGTTTTACAACCATTGAATCACAAATAAACACATATACAGTCAAAATATCTAAGTCCAGATCAATTTCTGAAACATATCGGTGTACTGACGGCTTTATCGGGTAATTATCGAGTCTAAGACTCTTTATCGAAGTTCAATATCTATTTAGACTATTTAAGTAACAGTCATATTATTCTTAAATAACTTATAATAATTGTTAAACATTTATTATAATTTATCATGAATTTCCAAACATCGGAATCATTATTAAATGATTTAAATATTAAACAATTCAATTATCAGTAATATTTAATTAATATTAAACCATTAATGAAACCATTTTCAAAATATTAAAGTTATTTATAATAACTCAAAATACTTTTAAAGTATTAATATTACCCTTAAATGATTTTTAAAAGAATTAAAATCATTTTTAAATAATTATCATTAATATTAAAGTATTAATGCATTATTTATCAAAATATTAAAAGTCATTAATTATAACTTAAAATATTTTTAATTCATTTATATCATTTTTAAATGATTTTTAAATTAATAAAACTATTTATTTAATATAATTATTAAATAATTCTAATATCATTAATATTAAATTAATAATCATTAATATTAAATTATTAATGAAATTATCCTTTAAATATTAAAAGTTATATTTTATAACTTAAAATATCTTTAAACACTTTATTTTTATTTTAAATGATTATTATAATATTAAAATCATTTTTAAACTAAATTATTTAATATAATTATTAAATAACTTTAATATCATTAATAATGATTAATTAATGGAATTTTCCTTCAAATATTGAAAGTTATATTTTATAACTTAAAATATTTTTAAACTATTTATTTTCATTTAAAATGATTTTTCTAATATTAAAATCATTTTTAAACTAATTTATTTAATATAAGTATTAAATAAATCTAATATCATTAATATTAAATTATTAAAATTTTCATGACAAAATATCAAAAGTTATATTTTATAATGAAATTCATCACAAAATATTAAAAGTTATCAAAAATAACTTAAATTATTTTCTTATACCATAATATAATTTTAAATGATTTTTCATGTATTAAAATCATTTTTAAATAATTTATTTAATATTATAATTAAATAAATTAAAACTTTTAATATTCCAAAAATATTAAATATTTATGAAATATATTCAAAAAAATTAAAACTAATTTTGGATTTTAAAATAATTTTAATAATTTATTTTATATTTTTAATAATTAAAAACTAATTTTTTCTATTTATTTAATAAAAATAATGAATTTTGAAATAAATCGTCACTAAAGAGTACCTATAGCGATAAAAAACCGTCGCTATAGGTATTCTTGAGTGTTCTTCATGAAACCCAGAACATTCAAACCCATTAACAAGCTGCCTAATTTGACCACTTTTAGATCTTAAACCATACAGATTCTGGGTTAGTATTTATATTTATGTTGTAGTATATATGTAATACTATAACCACAAATCGATCACATGACTAAACCATAACTAACTTGCCAAATCTAAGCTACAGAAGTTATTGTCAGACGTGTTCTTGAGGTTCTGGGTTGTCTAGAAACTCAAGGGTCCTACTTTGACGCTTTATAATTTTGATTATATGTCTAGTTTGTGAGATTCAGTGGTTCGTACTTGTAGTCCGGATGTCAAAGTACAATAACATAACATCCTATCATCATAACATCAACACAAGAAAGATATATGGGTCAGTCAAAGTAGTGACCAGAAACTGTTCATGAACATTTCTGGGTTTTCCAGAAATGTTCTTGAGCAATTTCGTCAACCCATCTTTGACCAACACTCAACTCGCTTCAGTTAGGTATCTGGGTAATTAAAAGGCTTTATCATGTAATATTCATGTCAGTCTACAATTACAAAACAACAACATGATCACAACACGTAGAAATAGCAAGATCAAGCGCCTGCAAAATGGATGTCAGGCGTTCTGGGAAATTCTGGGCTGCCCAAAAATAGCCGGTCAATGCTGGTCAACCCACTTTGACCCTTTATATCTTTAAATCTATAATCGATCTGGCTTTGAATCAAGTTCCAGAGTAAAGCCCTTACAACATACTACAAGACCAAACATTTAAACAACAAAATAATACCACACAATGAGATCTACAGCCTCTAACATTAGTTGTCAAAACATAAAAATGAACTTTTTCCAGATTTGCAAAAACACTAGATCCGAGCTTATAGATGTTATTGATCCAACATCTATCAATCCAGATCACTTAATAACACTATAAACAACATATTCTAACACAAAAACATAACTTTTAACAGAGGATCAAAGTCCGAAATTTTGATTAGGGTTTTATACCTCTCATAAGAAATTCTTGATTCTGTGCTTATGATTTGTTATGGTTGATCGTGGGGCTGTTCTTGGGGACTAATATACTACCATATTTCGAAGCTTTTAGAGAGAGAGAGAGTTGGTGGAGTATTGGTTGCATAAAATGGCTAACAAATGAATTCTTTCTCTCTCCAATCTATTTATAATACATGGGTGCAATGGATTTGGCTGGAATACTGATGATTTGCTGAGATTTGAGGCACATGGGGTGGTTGAATTTGGTCACCAACTTCCCCTAATGTCAAAACCTACATATTAGCCTCAATAATACAATGGTATAATGATCATTTGGCTCACAAATTTAATGGCAAAATTGTAATCTTGGCAAACCCTTAGGGTTTAGAGTTTAGGTTAGGATTTAGGGTTTGAACCATTTTAGGGTTTAAAAATAATTTCTAGAATTTCTAATTTAGGGTTAGCACAAAAAATAAATAAATAAATAATTTTAGTTTCTAAAAATTTGAAATTAGGGTTTCCTAATTATGATTAATTTTCTAATTACACTATACATGAACATTAGTGTATTAATTATTTAATAATTAGGGTTACTACACCAATTAGGGTTACTAATTACTTAAAATAAAATTTTAAGTCTAAATATTTACTAATTATAGTTAAGCTTGCTAAAATTAACAATTAGGGTTTATAATTAGCAATTAGGCTTTATAATTACTAATTAGGGTTACCTAATATAGAAATTAGGATTTCAAAATATTAATTTAGGATTTTCACTTAAGAAATTAGGGTTTCTAATTTCACGATTAGGGTTTCCAACAATTAGGGTTTTTTCCTAATTAATGTTAATATCAATAATACCGGTCGTTAATCACATTATCATGATTAGATAACGACTTAACAAATTCATAGAGTCGTAAATGGCCTTCGAATTAGGGTTTCAAATCAATTAGGGTTTATAATTTAAATATTAGGGTTTCTAAAAAAACATTAGGATTTTTAGAAATTTAATATTCCTAAATACTAATCAGGGTTTACCTAATTAATCATAGAATTATATAATACTTCACCATAATCGTAATCACACAGTTACATAGTAGTTTCGAACTCAAATTGAGTTTTAAATTAGGGTTTCTAATTAAGGTTTCTAACTTTTAGAAATTAGGGTTTTAAATTATTAATTAGGGTTTTCCATAATTAGCATTAACGTACACTTACTATACAAATCATATACCACATAACACGTGACATTCATAACATAACATAATTACTTGAAATCTTAAAGTCTTATTTGACTATCGAATTAGGGTTTATTAAAATGCTACTAGAGTTTTCTACTGTTCCACCAAAACTGTTTCACAAATTAATATTACACACAAACAGTACATATTTATAGTACTGAGATAAAATAATATTATAGTATTATTCTCTTTCCTTATTCCAAAACCATAATTATGGTTTGGATTTCATATCTGATTTTCTTACATATACATCCCATTATTAATTAAGTTAAATAATTAGCTTAATTAATTTCGAAATCCATTCATATAATAAAATAGATTAATTATTATAATAATTCTAATAATCTTTTCATATATTATTCAAATAATATATAATTATATTTTCATGGAAAATAAATAATAAAAACATTTCTATTATAAATTAATTATTAAAAGAATAAACTTTATAATAATCAATAATTTAAAATAAAATTATTTGTAAACATTCATGTAATAAATATATTTTTATTTATTACATAATTACATACACGCATTATCTTGTACAAATCCTCATCCTTAAAATAATAATAAAAAATTATACGCAAAATTTTTGATTTATTTATATAGAAAATATCGGGTTGTTACAACACCTGCAGTTTGTCCCAATAATGGGATCAAACTTTCTTCTTCCCGCAGTATAGCCTGCACATGGGATTTATACTTCTCTTCGGCTGTGAATCGTCATGAGGGGCGAACTATGTCGACCTGATCTCTTCTTCAATAGGAGTACGTAGGCAACCATTCTACATGGCTTGGTCGCAATAAAACAAAAACAACAAAAACATTTTTTACACCCTTCTCCTTCCAAAAACAAAAACAACAAAAATATTCCTATATTATTTCTGCCACATACAGCGTTGAACCTCTTACACCAGGTTCGAACTACGCAGACCTGATCTCCTCTTCAATAGGAATACGTAGGCAGCCATTTATGGTTCGGTCTCATCCCCTACCAAAACACCAATACTTGTCAAATTGTGATCGGGATCACTTCAATCCTCCACATTTCATCGGCTTCAGACCAAAGGGATGATGGAATTACCTAAACTCCTCCTAAATAGGAGATTCGGCGACCATCTAAGCTGCGGTTGTACCTTGAAGAGCAACACCAACCCATAAGTGATGGAATTAACTAGGCTCTTCCTAAATAGGAGTACTGGCGACCATCTGTGGTTTGGTCAATCTCAGAGAGGAAAGCCACATTCCTCTCCACATTTCCATACAAAAACCAGTCCCAAGACACCAAAGATGGTAGGGATCCGCACAGATCAATAATCCATTCTGAACTATCCAGTGACAACTCAATGTCCATCCATCAAGGAGGATTTCAGAATACATCAAGATCACAGGCCCTAAAGAAGCAAGCAAAATATTAAGCAAGTATACAGACTTAGCTAAAAGGGAAGTGATCAAAAATGTAAAGCCCCCAAATTCGGGTACTTGAAACCCGAACTCGGTACTTCACGATACCATTTCTATGAACGGAATAATACTAATAATAATAACAATAATATAAATATCAAACTTAATTTTTACATAATTATCAGAGTCTAGCTCCCAAGTACGTAACCTTTATTACATTCATTACATAGCATGGTAGATAATATATATATATAATTGTCTTAATAGTCTCAAACTATTACATAGAATACCACAAATCTTATTTGGTTAGCTTTCCTTTTCCTTTGTTTCTGCATGAGCTTTCTGGTTCTTCACACTTAGCTGAAAACATTTAAATTAAGCAAGGATGAACATTTGAGCGCCTAGCAAGTAATAGCAATTATATATATAAAAGCTGAAAGAATTTAAATATTTTCTTTATACTACCATTCTACAACAAATCAACAGTTGTGAAGTAATCTGAACCGGTAATAATAACATAACAACTCTCTTTCAAATTTTTGAAACTACATATTGACTATAACTAGGGTTAAGGTGACATACTATGAACATTATTTTCATTTTCGAAAAGGTTAAACAAAACTTCATCTATAAATCATCATAACTTACGGGCACGGGGGTGATCAGTCCGTTGTACCATGTATTGATCAATACTACATGCAAGAACGAGGGTATCGTTCACTCTGTCCACCTTGGGTGCATAAAAAGTTTTCCCCGTATAAAGGTTGTTCATACTTGTCTAGGTTCCAAATTAAAGGTTTTATCTTGTTCAACAATAATCTATAATTCAACACATATATATATATACGGGTAATTAACAAGGTGTATCCACATGTGATTAAATACAATGATTATCCAAGTGGGGACATTTGTATAACCATTTATAGAAATTAACGAACAAAATATATATCTGAATTACCATATACTAACATTTTGATAATCAATGAGCGTATATAATATAGGGTTAATAATTTGTACAATAATAATATAATTCAAAAACATTCTTACTCATGTCTATTGCATAAAGAAAATACAAAGGTAAGATACTTGCCTGATGCGCTGCTTACAATTTTCAACTTAGTTTTATCTTTTGTATAACAACCTATCATTAATCAGATCATTCGTTCGATTAGAATAACATATCTCAACACATAATACTGCTTATTGCAGTCAGCACATAACCTAATCACATTGTCACCTAGGTTTAATAACCATTGAATCACAAATAAACACACATCTAATCAAATTATCTAAGTCCAGATCAATTTCTAAAACATGTCGGTGTACCGACAGCTTTATCAAGTAATTATCGAGTCTAAGACTCTCTTATGTAACTTAGTATCAGTCATATTATTTTTAAAAGACTTAATATAATTTTAAAATATTTATTATAATTTATCATGAATTTTCAAACTTCAGAATCATTATTAAATAATTTAAATATTAAACAATTCTATTATCATTAATATTTAATTAATATTAAACTAGTAATGAAATCATTTCCAAAATGTTAAAGTTATTTATAATAACTCAAAATACTTTTAAAGTATTAATATTATCCTTAAATAATTTTTAAAACATTTAAAATCATTCTTAAATAATTACCATTAATATTAAAGTATTAATGTTTTATTTATCAAAATATTAAGAGTCATTAAGTATAACTTAAAATATTTTATATCCTTTTTAAATGATTTTTAAATTAATAAAACTATTTTTGAACTATTTATTTAATATAATTATTAAATAAATTTAATATCATACTAATAAATTAATAATCATTGGTATTAAATTATTAATGAAATTATCCTTTAAATATTAAAAGTTATATTTTATAACTTAAAATATCTTTAAACACATTATTTTTATTTAAAATAATTTTATAATTTTAAAATTATTTTAAACTAAATTATTTAATATAATTAGTAAATAACTTTAATATCATTAATAATAATTAATTAATAAAATTTACCTTTAAATATTGAAAGTTATATTTTATAACTTAAAATATTTTAAATACCTTATTATTATTTAAAATGATTTTTAATATAATAAAATTATTTTAATTTATTTATTTAATTCATTTAGTAAATAATTTAATTATAATTAATATTAATTTATTAATGAATTTGATCATAAAATATTAAAAGTCATTAAAAATAACTTAAAATATTTTCTTATATCATAATATAATTTTAAATGATTTTTAAGTATTAAAATCATTTTTAACTAATTTATTTAATATTATAATTAAATAAATTAAATACCAATAATATTTCAAAAATATTAAATATTTATGAAATATACTTAAGATAAATAAAAACTAATGTTCAGAATTTAAAATAATTTTTAATAATTTATTTGGTATTTTTAATAATTAAAAATTATTTTTTCTATTTATTTAATTAAAATAATTAATTTTCAAAATTAAATTAATTAAAATAAATTGTCTGTCGCTAAAGACCACCTATAGTGACAGATGTGACACCCCCAAATCCGGGTACTTCATTTCCACCGAATTTGGTGCTCACTTATCAAAAACTATTATATCTAACTACCCATATTCAAAGGATAAAGACATAATTTAAATAACTTAAACAATAATCTCTCCCATTAAAGGGTTATATCAAAATTTCAAAACAAATCCCAAGTAATCTCCCTTAAAATTATTACATCAGTTTGCGGAATACATTATAAAATAAAACAAATCTTAAAACTTCAAGCATTTAAATAAACTTTAAACAATTCTTCATCACTTAGACATCTTGCCCTTTCCCTTGCTAGTAGATGGATCATCACCTCTTTCAACTTTAGATGCATTTTTTAATTGCAAGAGTGAGCAAACAATTGCTCACTGACATAAAGATAGTATAAAAACAACATGAGAGTGAACAACGAATACTGAATAATAAAGAACTTGTTCTACGAATCAAAATAGAAAACAAGTTCGAACTTTAATTATCTGAGGGTCTTAAGACCATGAATTATGTCCACGGTGTTTATGTATTATTACCTTAACCTCAACAGTCATTAGACTGTACAGACTCTTTTTAACGTACTCAGGGGAATCAGCCCTTTGTACCATGTATAGTGCACAAACCTCTAAACGTTACACGTACAAAATCCCCTATGTTAGGGTTGTTCGTCTCAGTTTGAATTTAGAATTTCCACAATAAAGAAAGTTTAGTTTGGAACTAGCTTATCAGTGTTTCTAGAATTTTAGAACACTTATTCAATTTCCATAAATAAAGATTTAATATAAAAATGTATAACTGAACAAGGCTATCAAAGTCAAAGATCGGATATCAACCATATAGAACTGAATAAGCTTGATATATATGCAAAGTATTATATTCAAATGACAATCTCCTTTGAATCAATGTGTTAGAACAATATATGTTTTGAATACTAATAACAAGAAATGAGAATGTGAAACTCATTCGATGTAACGAATTAGGTTACATGAGCTTATTTAATCATTCATCAAAATAGAATCAATAGTCTTGCTCAATGACAAATATAAGATTTAGAAACTTGCACAATTATGAAAGTAGAGTTAGAGAACTTGCACAATTATGAAAGTAGAGTTAGAGAACTTGCCTTGTTTGTAAGCTACACAAATGTAATATAATCTTCAATTACCCTACATATATCATTGAAATCGCAATCACAATTAGTTGCATGAATATTAGCTTTTAGGGGTTTAAACCATCATTTAGGTCATGACCCTAACCTAGAACCTAACCATTTAGGTTAACATATTTAACGCCTCTGCAATCACACATTGATCAACATAAACCTTATCGTTTATCTATAACTTTTGAAAACATCACTTTTAGTTTCATCTTATAACTTATTTAAATAATTACTTAGAATCTTCACACGTTGAATTACAACATCTTACAATCTTTTTATGGTAGTTCCTATTGTGTCTCGACATCATTAACGTGCATGCTAGACTAATATAAGTCCGATACACATAACTCCGCAAATAAAGCGAAGTCACCGCTGGGGCAGGCACACGTCGCAACATTGCTTGTTCTCCTTGCTTTCTCGCACACTTAGCACAAGACCGGTGCTCTTCATCGCAGAGAAAACCCAAATGGCGCAAATCAAGGCGTATTTTTTTGCCTTAGCACCATTGGTAGCAATTGCTACTGGTGCATGATTGCACGCAGACTCGGCATGAACAATAGCCGTTTTTAGCCCAACTAACACGAATTTCACCCACCAAACAGTGAAATTAACATCTATAATTGGTACAGACTATTACAAACATGATTGCTAACATTTACAACCAATTAACACAATTTATTATCAACTAAAACTAGTTTAATTTCTCAAAATTCCATATTTTCATATAAAACTCCATTTTTGAACTTCTTCCACAGAAATCACCACTGACATCTCAAAACTTGGCCAAAACACTTAATTCAAATTATGTTATGCTCGTCTCTTAATAAGCTAGCATAAACAAGACTCAATTTATAGTTTAGCATACAAATTGGCCACTAAAATTGGTACTATTCACAAGCCATATGAAAAAATATACACTGTCATACTTTTCTTCTTTTTAAACTGTAATTAGCATACGAATTCTTACTTTTCATACAAACTCAAACATCATAACTATATATAATCATCATACACAGGTTACATAACAACAATTTATAGAAACTAAAATTCACAAAGTTTGAAAGCTTCACAATTTTGCCATAAAACCTATATATATATATATATATATAATATCAAATTATAGAGAATTACCTTTTTATGCTTAGACAATCCTTGCTAACCAACTGAAATTGCTGTGAATTTCTTAGGTTTCCTCTCAATCTCCTCTCCTATGTGTTTTCTGTATTGTCTAGCCTTAGGAAAACAAATAAGACGCGTAGGAAAAATATAAACTGACTCCCACTAACGTCAGGTATAAAACCAATAGGTAGCGTCAGTTGAAAAAAACCAAAGGCCACAAGGTCATGTTTGGCTAACCATCTATTTCCCAACCAAATTATTATTATATTATTATATTATACAGTTTCCACTTGTCACACTTTATTTAAATAATTTTAGTTTAACTAATTTAAATAACTTATAATAATAATAATTAATTATAATCTCATTGTAATTACACTTATAATTAATAATTAATTATATATCTACTTTAATTAATAAATTAGAAACATCACTTTATTTTAATTTATTTATTTCCTTTAAATTAACCAATTCATTTAATTTAATTATTTTCTTAAATATTAAACAATTGATTTAATTTAATTATTTCTTAAATTAAATCCTTCAATAAAATTATCATTATTCAATTTAATTACTAAATTAATTCACCATAATTATCAATTATTTATTTTCCTTAATAAATAAATTATTTAAAATATTTATTTAATTCAATAAATATTTAAATTAAATTACAAATTTCTCGATCGTTACAACAGAACTGTCGCTATAGGTGTTCTTCATGTTCTTCATGCAAACCCAGATATTCATACACAGTTTTGAGATAGCTACTTTGATCAGTGATAAATGTCAGATATTAATGTTTTTAGGCAAGCTATTGATCACATCGTGTAGTATTAATGTCATACTACAAGTGTATAACAAGTTCTGGACAAGATCATAGCACATCAAAAAGATATAAAGCCATGAACAAGCTGTCAGAGTTGTTCTTCATTTTCTGGGTTACCTAGAAATGGCTCGGTCAATGCCGGTCAACGGCTTTTGACCAGTTATAACTTACAATCTACACATCCAATGACCCTGATTCCCCTTTCAGACTAAAGAACACATACATGAATACAACTACAAACTTTCAAAACACAAAAATCTTAACAGATCACAGAGATATAAAGACTGACATTCGTTGTCAGACCACAGTTGAACTTTTTTCCAGATTTTGCAAATCTTCAAATCCGAGCCTCTAGATGTTATGGATCTAACATCTAGTAACCCAGATCATCTTTATACACTTTTTATAACATGTTTAACACAAAAATTTTAACATCTAACAACAGATCGATGGACAGATTTCAAGCTAGGGTTTATACCTTCTTTAATTAATTGATGATTCAAGGCTACTGATTTGGTTAGGGGATTTCGTGGGGCTTATCTTGGGGACTGGAAAGCTTATAAATTTCATGGGTTTGGGTTGAGAGAAAAGGTTTGAGTGTTTTGTTCAAAATATGCTAGCAAAATAATTTTCTCTCTCTTTCAATCTATATATAGAAGGCTAGATGCATGTAATGGTTGGTTGAGTGGCTGATTGCTGGAAAAATTAAGTCACAATGTCAACCAAGTGGTTCACCAACTCCATTATTGCTAGATACACAAGTTATCTCAAATTATTCAAGAGGGGTATTTTAGTCTTTTGCTTGGAAATTTAATGGCAATCTTGTAATCCTTGCAAACCCTTAGGGTTTAACCCTTAGGGTTTAACCTTAAGGTTTAGCACAAAATGATATTCTAGGTTTTTATTTAGGGTTTAAAAATAAAATAAAATAAAAATTTAGTTTCTAGAATTTGTAATTAGGGTTTTCTAAATTAGATTAGTTTTCTAATTACTTTATACATGAACATTAGGGTTTAATATGTGAGACCCCAGATTTTATGAATAAAGATTTTATTTTCTCGAAATATTTTTTTTAATATTATGGTGTGGATTTGAGATAATGTTATAGTTGTGGGTAGTATTTATAAATTTTGCAAAGTATGCAAGTTGTCATATTATATTCGATTGGTCGAGGAATATTTGTTTTATTAGGGAATATTCGTGCAATGGCACAATCATTGGTGGACCCCGCAACGGAATTATTGTCGGATTAAGAAAACGACAAAAATATTTTATGAAAATAACGGCGGAAGTTTTACCTGCTATCTTTGTTGAACTACTCAAGTAGTAAAAAAAAGAATTAATGTGTGGTTGCATAGTAGCACACGGTATTGATTATTGATGCTTATGTGATAAGTCACTCGGTTTTTTGTTTTATTAGTATTATTAATGTAATAAAAGCGTAAAAAACTTTTATATAAAATAGAATACTTTTATAAAGTTATACTATAAATAGAATATATTATATTCTATTATGCATAGTGTTGCAACTTTGTTCGCATAGTATTTTGCATAGTAAAATCTTTTTATATAAAAATGAATACTTTTATAAAGTTATTCTATAAATAGAATATATTATATTTTATTATGCATAGTGTTTGCATAGTGCTCAGATAGTGTTTGCATAGTAAAATCTTTTATAAAGTTATTCGTTTTATTAGATTATAAATAGAATATATTATATTTTATTTAAAAGATTTTGCTTTAAATATGGACCGTCAGATTAAAGTAAATCAATCTGGACCGTTCATGAGTTAGTTACTATGCAGTCCATTGTTCTATAAATAGAAGCTCATTCATTCATTATTTCTTATGAATTCACTGAAACTCTAGAGAGATAAACTATAGAGAGAAAGAAGAAAGTGTTCTGCTACTTCACTACTTTTATATCCAGTACTCTTCTTTCTAAGGTAGGGAATATTATTTGTTGTACTCGTAAGGGGTACTCTTTCTTTCTTATTTATGAAGAGAACTTCTGTTATTCCATTCTTTATTATTATGTTAGAATAACCTGTCTATGCAAAGTACTGCATCCATGGCGAAATTCTTCTAATATTCCATTCTTTATTATTCTGTTGGAATATCCTGTCTGTACGTTTTACGCCGGACCTGGTTCCGTTTTTTATTATTCTGTTGGAATAACCTGCCTGTGTGGTCTATCGCATGTATGGTGATTTTTTTTGTTATTCCATTCTTTATTATACTCAGTTGGTTAAAACTTTGACTTCTATACTCCATGAAATTAGTGGAATTCCTTGATATTTGCGCTTCATCCAAAGATCTTTTCATGAAAATATTCTTCCGAGCATTCTTGAATTTTACTCTACAAAGCAAAGATCATGTTGATAATTTGGGACGTTATCGGTTCTAGATAAATTAATTCTTCAACTTGTTTTATTGAATTCTTATATCATTGTCATCATCCTCATGTTTATATTTTGTTGAGCGTCATTTGTGGCTGTGAAAGTGCATAGATGGACTTTGTATGATTATGACCGAGGATTATTCTAAGTATAATCATGACCGTAATGTTACAAATGATGTGGAAAAAGTCCTCATTGGCCCGTAGTGCATTGATGGACGCTTTTTGGTATGATTATGGCTATGGATTCTCTTGACCAAGGGTGCAAAGATGAATTATTTTATGGCATGATCAGGACCGTTGATGAAAACACGATTATCTTTGGCTTGTAGTGCATGGATAATTCGTGGTCGTGATACTAAAGAATATCCTTGGCCTGTAGTGCAAGGATGATTTGATGATGTGGATTATATATTGACCGAGTCTCAGCGACTAAAGTGATGAAAAAACTTTTAAATCGTAGAAGATAGTAGATTTTATTCCCTACTTGACTCTTCTAATGGATTGCTTGTTCCGCTGCAGTTAAACTTGATGTTTGTTATATTTTATCAGTTTAACACTGTTGAAGGCAAACGATAAATTATTCTGCATTATCTTAGTCATAATATTTCTTACTGGGCTAGTTGAGCTCACCCTTTCTTTTACTGTTCTCTTCAGGAAATGAGAACGTAGCTAGGACTAGTCGGGGAACAGAGTGATGGTCCTAGATGATGCATTAGTAGTCCTCACTATTCTGTGAAATAGTGTAATAATAATTGTAATGAGGACTTCTTTTGAGTTTGTATACTCTCTAGTAGACAATATTTGTATTCAAACTCACAGTTTATATTTTGTCGTATTGTACACGACAATTGTATTATTAAGTTGTATTTGAATTCTGTACCATGTATCTGACGACTCAAGATGGGTGATGTATACCTAATTTTGGGGGCGTCACATAATATCTCTAATTATAATTAACTTTGCTAATTTAACAATTAGGGTTTACAATTAGTAATTAGGTTTTAAAATTACTAATTAGGGTTACTAAATATAGAAATTAGGGTTTCTAGTTTAGTAATTAGGGTTTTCATGATTAACAATTATAATTCTAATACTTGTAAATTAATCACCTTATCACAATTACAAACAATCTCGAACTCTAATTTGAGTTTCAAATTAGGGTTTCTCATTTCAGAAATTATGGTTTTCGAAATATTAATTAGGGTTACTAATTTTTGAATTAGGGTTTCTAACTAATTAGGGTTTCCAAATTTAATAAAGGTTTTCCTAATTAACATAGAATCCTATATAACACAACATAATTCAAATAACACCATTACTACACCGTCTTTAATGCGTATTAACTTTTGAGCTAGGGTTTAACCAATTAATAATAGGGTTTTGAAAATATAAATCATAATTGACCAACCATTATCAATACGTACACATTTAAAGCACTGAAAAATCAATTATTATTCTCATCCATTGATCAAAATCCAAAATTAGGGTTTGGATTCCATATCTGATTTATTCTTCCATAATTAACCTTAATAATTAAGGTAAAATAATTAACTTAATAATCTGAACTAAAATTTATATAATATAATAATTATTATAATTATTCTAAAAATCACTTCATATATTATTTAAATAATATATGATTATATTTTCGTGGAAAATAATTAATAAAAACATTTCTACTATATTAATTATTATAAGAATATACTTTATAATAATCAATAATAAAATTATTTGTAATCATTTATGTAATAAATATAGTTTTATTTACCACATAAATACATATACACATTACCTTGTACAAATCCTCATCCTTAAAAAAAAAAATTATACGCAAAATTTCTGATTTATTTATATAGAGAATATCGGGTTGTTACAAAAAATATATTTCCCTGCTATATATATAATGTTGTTTGATATACACAATGTAAACTATACATGACAAAATGGCTAAAGCTAGTCTATGCAGGAAAATACAAGCCCATCTATAAATAGGTGTATATGCGAGCTATCAGGCCTAACATGGCATCCCTCTCAGCAGAAGGAGGTAACGATGTGGTCTCCTGTACAAGGGTATCCACACGAGCTAATAGATCTATAGCCATCTGCATGGTGACTCTATGCTCATCAATGTACGTGTTCATCTCTGCAATCATGTCAGTGGTAAGGGATCTCAGTGTAGTACTATCTGTGACGACTAATACCGGGCAGATATGGCAATATCCCTCTCAACTATCACGTCATCTCTGGTTGATCTGGCCTCATCTCGCTCAACAACAGCGGTATCTGTGAGACCCCAGATTTTATGAATAAAGATTTAATTTGCTCGAAATATTTTTTAATATTATAGTGTTGATTTGAGATAATGTTATAGTTGTGGGTAATATTTATAAATTTTGCAAAGTATGCAAGTTGTCATATTATATTTGATTGGTCGGGGAATATTTGTTTTATCAGGGAATATTCGTGCAATGACACAATCATTGGTGGACCCCGCAACGGAATTATTGTCGAATTGAGAAAATGATAAAAATATTTTATGAAAATAACGGCGGAAGTTTTACCGTTAATACTGTTGAACTACTCGGTAGTAAAAGTACAGTAATACGCGTGGTTGCATAGTAGCACACAGTATTGATTATTGATGCTTACGTGATAAGTCACTCGCCTTTTTGTTTTATTGGTATTATTAATGTAATAAAAGCAGAATACTTTTATAAAGTTATTCTATAAATAGAATATATTATATTCTATTATGCATAGTGTCGCATGCATAGTGTCTAAATAGTGTTTTGCATAGTAAAATCTTTTTATATAAAATAGAATACTTTTATAAAGTTATTCTATAAATAGAATATATTATATTCTATTATGCATAGTGTTGTATAGTGTCTAAATAGTGTTTTGCATAGTAAAATCTTTTTATATAAAATAGAATACTTTTATAAATCTATTCTATAAATAGAATATATTATATTTTATTATGCATAATTACTGCATAGTGTTTTGGATAGTAAAATCATTCTATATAAAATAGAATACTTTTATAAAGTTATCTGTTTTATTAGACAATAATTAGAATATATTATATTTTATTATGCATAGTGTTTGCATAGTAAAATCTTTTATAAAGTTATTCGTTTTATTAGATTATAAATAGAATATATTATATTTTATTTAAAAGAATTTTCTTTAAATATGGACCGTCAGATTAAAGTAAATCAATCTGGACCGTTCATGAGTTAGTTACTATGCAGTCCATTGTTCTATAAATAGAAGCTCATTCATTCATTATTTCTTATGAATTCACTGAAACTCTAGAGAGATAAACTATAGAGAGAAAGAAGAAAGTGTTCTGCTACTTCACTACTTCTATATCCAGTACTCTTCTTTCTAAGGTAGGGAATATTATTTGTTGTACTCATAAGGGGTACTCTTTCTTTCTTATTTATGAAGAGAACTTCATTATTCCATTCTTTATTATTACGTTGGAATAACTCAGATACTGCAGCTACCCTATACTTGGTGAAATTCTTCATTATTCCATTCTTTATTATTATGTTGGAATAACTTCGCTCATGCAAGTAATCTTGCATACATGGTGAAATTCTTCCAATATTTCATTCTTTATTATTCATTGGAATATCACATGCATGCGTTATATATTTGGACTCGGGTTCCGTTATTTATTATTCATTGGAATATCATGTCTACATGCATTTTACTGTGGGACCTGGTTACATCTTTATTATTCTGTTGGAACATCCCGCTTGTCAAGTAATTTCACCGCCCGGTTCCGTTATTATTATTCCGTTGGAATAACCTATCTATGCAAGTAATCGCATGCATGGTGATTTCTTTTGTTATTCCATTCTTTATTATACTCAGTTGGTTAAAGTTTTAACTTCTATACTCCATGAAATTAGTGGAATATCCTTGATATTTGCGCTACATCCGAAGATCTTTTCATGAAAATATTCTTCGAGCATTCTTAAATTTTACTCTACAAAGCAAAGATCATGTTGACAATTTGGACGTTATCGGCCCTAGATAAATTAATTCTTGAACTTGTTTTATTGAATTCTTATATCATTGTCATCATCCTCATGTTTATTTTTTTGAAAGTCATCTCGTGGCCTCAGTAGTGCATAGATGGACTTGGTATGATTATGACCGTGGATTATTTGGTATAATCATAACCGTAATTTTACAAATGATGTGGAAAAATTCCTCATTGGCCTATAGTACATTGATGGACGAGTTTTGGTATGATTATGGCTATGGATTCTCTTTGGGTCAGTAGTGCAAAGATGAATTGTTTTATGGCATGATCGGGACCGATTGATGAAAACATGATTATCTTTAGCCGTAGTGCATGGATAATTCGTAGTCGTGATACTAAAGAATATCCTTGGCCTGTAGTGCAGGGGTGATTTGATGATGTGGATTATTTATTAAGCTGAGTCCCAGCGATAAAAGTGATGAAAAACCTTTTAAATCATAGTAGATTTTATTCCCTACTTGACTCTTCTAATGGATTGTTTGTTCCACTGCAGTTAAACTTGATAGTTATTATATTTTATCAATTTAACAATCGTTGAAGGCTAACGATAAATTATTTTGCATTATCTTAGTCATAATATTTCTTCGGGCTAGTTGAGCTCACCTTTCTTTCTTTCACCGTTCTCTCTGAAATGAGAACGTAAATTTGGGACTAGTCGGGGAACAGTGATGGTCCTAGATGGTGCATTAGTAGTCCTCACTATTCTGTGAAATAGTGTGATAATAATTGTAATGAGGACTCCTTTTGAGTTTGTATACACTCTAGTAGGAAATATTTGTATTCAAACGCACAGTTTATGTTTTGTCGTATTGTACACGACAGTTGTATTATTAAGTTGTATTTGAATTATGTACCATGTATCTGGCGACTCAAGATGGGTGATGTATACCTAATTTTGGGGGCGTCACAGTATCTCTACGAGCTAATGCCTCATCCCTCTCTGATAGAGCTGCGTCTCTCCCATCAAGGGCGGTCAACATCAAGGCTATAGCCTGATCTCTCTCGAAGGTCATCAGATGAAGACTCTGCTCAAAGTACTATGCGAAAGTCTTTGGATCACAAATGATGTTAATCTTTGGGAGAATCCAAAGGAGATGCTGGCAACCCAGTGAATGGCTCTTCATCGATGTGAGAATCAATGTCCTCCATGGGCTCTTCATCATCTGAATCTCTATCCGGTACTGTGTGTGAGACCCCGAATTTTATGAATAAAGATTTAATTTTCTCGAAATATTTTTTTTATTATATATGATGTGGATTTGATATAATGTTTTAGTTGTGGGTAATATTTACAAATTTTTCAAAGTAAGCAAGTTGTTATAAAATATTCGATTGGTCGGGGAATATTCTTTTTATCGGGGAATATTCGTACGACAGCAGAATCATTGGTGGACCCCACAATGGAATTATTGTCAGAGTTAGAAAACGACAGAAATATCTTTTTATGAATATAACGGCAGAAGTTTTACCGTTAACTGTTGAATCACCCGGTGATAAAAGTACAGTAATACGTGTGGTTGCATAGTAGCACACGGTATTGATTATTGATGCTTACGTGAGAAGTCACTCAGTTTTGTTCAATTATTGCTACAATAATTGCTGCATAGTATCTCACGTTATTTGATTCAATTATTGTCGATATATTATATATTTTATTAAATCAATAATTGAGACGATACAGTTATTCATATTATTATTTACAATATTGACGATGTCTAGAAAGTTCTGTCGAGGAGAGGTTTGGTTACCTAATTGCGCGCCAATATGGAGAAATCCTTATTGGAAAGCCCCCTCTTTCTTGGGAACGATCTGGTTGTTAAATATTGCGAATAATAATAATGATGAATAAATGTTGTTAAAAATATTGAGGGGATTTTTATGATGTATTTGATGTATATTTTGCTTATTTTATGGACTTCCATTTACCTATTTTTCAAAATAATCGGTAGAAAATTATTTAATATAATAAAGGTGGGGCCACATGTGGGGGCCATATGTGGAAGAAAAATGGAAAGGAGGGGGGGGGGGAAGATTACATATCAGGGAGGGTGTTATATATATATTATAAATTTTTGTTTTATATATATATATATATAAGTATTATATATTTATATATATATATAGGTGATGTACGTGTGTATGGGGAGAAAATTTGATTTGCCTTTGCCGTAAGGCAAAGGTTATTATTATTATTATTATTATTATTATTATTATTATTATTATTATTATTATTATTATTATTATTATTATTATTATTATATATTATATATTATAAGTTTTGTTTTATATGATTATAAATAGAATATATTATATTTTATTTAAAGTTTTTATTTTATTAGAATATTTTATTGCACAGTAATGAATAGTAAAATCAAAAGTTTAAAAGTTTTTAATTTAATTAGTTCGCTTGAGTGAATTAAATTCGAATATTTTATCTTGCAAATTGTGATTTTCTAAATTCAAATAGTATCATTTTCATTCTCCTATAAATAGGATGCTTAGTTAGAATTGAAAATCACACCAGAATCAGAGAATTCTTCTTCTATAATATTGAGCGTATTTCTTTAGAGTTTTAGGAAGTTTTGAGTGTAGAAAACAGTGAAAGTTTTCTTCAAGAATATATCCTCTATACCGGTCGAAATTTCTTTCTTTTTGAGATAAGGGATATTATTTCTTTCGTATTCATGAAGAGAATTATTTTCTTTCAATACTCGTAAGGGGTATTATTTCTTTCATATTCTGAAGAGATATTATTTTTCGTATTCGTATGAATATTATTTCGTTCAATATTCGCAAGAAATATTATTTTCATTTAATATTTGTAAGGAATATTATATTCGTTCAATATTCAAAAAGAATATTATTTTCATTTAATATTCGTAAGGGATATTATTTTTGTTCAGTATTCGTAGGAAATAATATTTTCTTCCATACTCTATAGTATGTAAGTAATATTATTTCGTTTTAGATTTCAAATTATATACTCATTTTGTTGAAGTTTTGGCTTCTATACTCCATGAAATTAGTAGAATATCCTTGATATTTGCGCTTCATCCAGTATCTTTTTATGGAAATATTATTCTGATCATTCTTGATAAGTTTTAACTTTTTCATGTCGGGGTACTATTCACGGGGTTACTATTCTCGAAGTTACTATTCACGGGGTACTATTCACTCGATTACTATTCACCTGGGGTATTATTTATGACAAAAATTGATTTCTTTTCGGTCCAAATCATTTTTTATACAATATTATTCTTGAATTTTACTCCACAAAGCAGTATCATGTTGACAATTTGAACGTTATTGAATTTTGGATAAATTATATTATAAATCAATAAAATTTATTCTTGAACTTGTTTTATTGAATTCTTATGTCATTGTCATCATCATCATGTTTATATTGTTATGAAAGTCATCTTTGGCCGTAGTGCATAGATGGACTTGGTATGATTATGACCAGGGATTATTTGGTATAATCATGATCGTAATGTTACAAATGATGTGGTAAAATTCCTCATTGGCCCGTAGTGCATTGATGGACAGTTTTTGGTATGATCATGGCCATGGGTTCTCTTCGGCCAAGGGTGCAAAGATGAATTATTTTATGGCATGATCATGACCGTTGATGAAAACACAATTATCCTTGGCCCGTAGTGCATGGATAATTCATGGTCGTGATACTAAAGAATATCATTGGCCCGTAGTGCAGGGATGATTCAATGATGTGGATTATTTATTAAGCTGAGTCTCAGCGATAAAATTGATGATGAACTTTTTAAATCATAGAAGATGGTAAATATTATGCTCTACTTGACTCTTCTAATGGATTGCTTATTCTGCTGCAGTTGTTGATCTAATACTTGTTGTCTACTATATTCTATCAGTTGTTATACTGTTGAAGGCTAAGGATAATTTATTCTGCATTATCTTAGTCATAATATTTCTTATTGGGCTAGTTGAGCTCACCCTTTCTTTCACTGTTCTCTTCGCGAAATGAGAATATAGCTGGGACTAGTCGGGGAATGGATTGACGGTCCAGATGGTTGCATTAGTAGTTCTCACTATTTTGTGAAATAGTGTGATAATAATTGTAATAAGATTGAATTTGAGTGTGGATATTGTCTAGAAGACAATATTCGTGCTAAAACTCTCAGCTATGTTTTGTCGTATGTTACACGACAGTTGTATTAATTGAGTTTGTATTTGAATTCTGAATCATGTATTTGGCGACTCAGAATTGGTGATGTATACCTATTTTGGGGGCGTCAAACTATGGATACTACCGCAGTCGATGAAGCCTATGTCTCCATCCACGCAGAATACTTTGACGAATAGCCCGGATGACTAACAGAGAAGGCAGCTATCTCACGCTGATCCCAACATGCATACACCCGGGATCGGTCCTCTGCTGATAGATGGCGAGAAGCTAAACGCTGACCTAACGCCCCCTTGAAAGGATAGAAGTCCTGAAACTGGTCAAACTGCGACATCACGGCCAGCGGGTGATAGGTAGTCATGCCCCTCAAACCAGCCAGAGGGAAATAGTCCATGCCCCGAGCATGAGTAATGAAGCTGTAGGGTGAGCTAAGCCATGTGCATGGTAGAATGCCAAACGGATCTCTGATATCCGCGAAGAACATTGACCAAGACATATCATCTATACACTCCGAGGGTTGAAAAGAGTAAGATATAGCTATATCATGGGTGAAGCAGTACCCGTGTTGGCGAAAGGTCCCAATCGGTCCCAAGTGTGACACAAACCACACGTACAACATGACCGAACTGCTTATAAATACCCCTGCAGGGTAAGTGCTGCAAAACGTGGCTGACCTCAGCGTCTCTGCCACAATCATCGGGATAATGGTGTGACCCTCCCTGAGAGCTCTCACTGCCATAATAATATCGATATCTAGCTCATCCATATATCGTGGCATGTACACATACGCCACTATACATATCAAGAATGCATCCACTCTGGCCAAATGCCACTGGTCCTCTGGTATGGTGAAATCTCTAGAATGTCGAGCATAGCTGTCCTCAGAGCCAAATATGTCAAATAGAAAATGCTAGGATATCATGTGGCCAGATGTGATCTCATCCTGAATAACCCTACGCCTCAATTCAGTAAGGGTCATGAATTGTCGACTCATGTCCCCGATAACCATATGCATGCAAGGTCTATCCAGTTGCAGCATCGTCAAACGTGCATACTCCTCCAGAGTCAGAGTCTACTCATGGGTCCCAAACCAGAAAATCTGCCTCTCCGGTACCCAGTGAACCAGCATGCCCTCCACAAATCTTGCGGGAACCTGAAATATCAAGAGGGTCATAGTATCGCAAAGACATCGATCTCTGATCACCACATTCGATGGTGACATACTATCATACCACGATCTAAGATGTGATGCCACCAATAATGGTGGGGTATGATCTATGCGGCTGACTGTCGAAGAAGACATCTGTGTGGGCCGTATCATAAGACCATCCAGGGGTCAATGCTGAATATCTCTGAACATACATACATATTCATAACATGATACATGTATTACAGATAATGGATGGCAATACGATATAGGGAATAAAAAACTATACATACATTCCTAAGTATATCATTATCTACGTACATCATCTTTAGACAAATGACTAAAAATACAGGGGAAGCGGGAGCAACGAGCCTACTACTAATGAGAGGCCTATCAAAAGATATAGCGAAAATGGGGCACAACCACCCAATATCTAACAGAGGCCTATCAAAAGAGATAACCAGAATACACATCAGAAGAAGACAATGGTGTCAATATCTACATCATCAATCATGTCCACCTGATGTAACTCCTCCCGAGTCACCGGATATCTATCAGCGGGGATGTCGAGCCTATACAAAAGGAGGATTTTGGCCAAAGCCAAATGGGTCATCGAGGGGCGGCGCACCGAGCTAGAAGGATCAACGAATCGCTTTGCTTGGGATCTCGCCCAAATACCGAATAAAGAAATGTTTCTGGTCCAGTCGTTGGGCCAATCCGTCATCATCACGGATCCTGGAACCATATCCCCCATGAACTGAGTGGCGCAGGTCTGAGCTCCAATAGTACGAGGGGACCACCAACGATGGAACATCTTCTAAGTGCAGGAACCCTCTGACAGTGCAAAACTGTCAACCCCCAACAATGGGATATCAATGATGGGTGACTGCGACACAGGCTAATAACGCTTGGCAGGAGGCAAGATCGGCATACAGATCTCTCTTGTGGTGCTCCTGATAACACGCTCTCCTAAATAAAGCTCCCATCCTCCATCAGTAAAGAGAGGAACCCTACGGGTGGAAATTACGTACTCGACACTAGTCGAGTACCCATCCTCGAATCCCATGGCCAAGTGCTCCCCATAATAGGGAATCCATGTGATGATGTCAGCTGTTAACAACTTCAGCTGTAGGCGGCAATGAGTAAAACCCTCAGCTACAGGGACCTCCGCCAGTATAGAATGATGCCATCGCCGTCCTCGTGGATAGGTATCTAAACCTAACACGCTCATATGACATAAACATGGAAGCCTCTCATAGGCCCAAAACTGCCAACACAAAGGCAAACATCTGCTGTCAGTAAACACTTTTAACATACATATGGGAAACCACAAGAGAAAGTACTTACCAGTAGAAATGGGTAGAATCCTAACCAAGCCTCGGTCAAGCCCTGTGAATGCATACGCATACCCCTGAGGAAATAGGCAAAGGTGTAGGTACCCCAATCATACTCTCCTATACGGTCCATATGTCGCATGGCGCTAATCAAAGCAAATGGCACCATAGAAGAGTTATCTGCTATGAAGCAGCCTCTAATGATCATCAGGAACAATCGCCGAAGAATGTGATCCCTAACTCTGACATCATCTGGCATGGGCTCGCTCAACAGCCCACTCATAGCATCCACGCTCAAAGGACCCGCACGCACAGTCCTGCCCTTAAGCGCCCCGTCTGGAACTACTAGCAAGGATCTGACGGTAGTAGGGGTGATATCCGTCATGCAAGGCACTGGTGCCCCTCCAAACTCCATACCTGTGATAAACTGCCAATCCATCGGCGTCATCATCACCTCACAGTCCAATAAATGAAGTGATCTGAGTGCGGTGAAACCGGCCTTTCGAGACAATGCCCGAGGTAACCCGAGGACAAACGATGACGAGGAAGGATGGAAAAGAATGCCCAAATCCCCAGTCATGCATAATCGCTCTATAGTCAAGATGTAGAGCCTGGTACATGGAGTGAATGATGAACTAGTTCCCTCGAGGTTGTGTAAAGCCAGGAACCTACATGAAATGCAGATCAACATCAAAATCCTTTGCTCCTCATCAATAGGAAAGAAATAAGATTAAGATCTAACGTTATACCTCGTTGGCATGAAAATACATCGAGGGATGTCGACTCAAATCACTCAGCAGCTCTGGGTTTGCCACCTGAATACTCAAAAGGTCCCTACGGGGAACATGTGCAGCAGGAGCAGGGTCCACAACCGGAATATCATCCTCCTCGCCCTCGACGTCTGTCATATCAACCTGGACTGGACGTATCACCGCCTCCACTAACTGACGAGGCTGTCTAACAGAACGGGGTCGAGGCACTTCAAAAGCTCTCCTCCGTACACCAGAAGTGGTCCTGCGGGAACTACTCGGCTGATCTGGATCCATAATATCTGGACAAAAGTTTCCAAATCACCTCAGAAAGGGTGTGGTAATCTTAAACTGGAGATTTCTTTTAAAAATGCATTTTATGACTACATGCATGCATGCATTACTTTAACATACATCTACAGTAGAGTTATAAATGCATGATTATTCAATGCCTACATTTTGGAAATTTTTTTCCATAGTCCCCTCTGTAAATAGGATTATCCAAATGCATATAGGCATGACTAGGTGGTCATTCAGAAGACACACGCTTACGCTATCATATACATCCTATATGCATTAAAAGTCAAAGTCATCAATCCATAAAGGTAGTATAATTACCAGGATTACTTTGCATTTTTACCTTTTGCTCATTTGTCCTCAAATAGGATAAGAAATAGCAGAAAAAGGTGCCAATTTAACTGTCTCAAAAGTCAATTTTTTTCATATCATTATGTTCAGCATGGTTTAATACTAACATTTACTATGTTGAATATTTTTTATCAAGTCATTTGAGCATGCATATTCACTACTATGTGTTTAAATGCATTTTATGTGATAAGTCATTTTCCAACGGATAAAAACTGGAAAACAAGACATGCATATATTACCAGTACAGTGTAAAACACTTATACGGTGACAGAATTTGTAGAAAGACGTCCGAACTCAGCAGATCTGAAGAAGAGCTCTCAGATTTCCTTCACGGCGCAACATGAAATGACTTGAGAAAGCAACCTGTAGCATTAATAGCCATCCATGGCTGGCCACAGGTCCATCTGCGGCTACTGCAGGTGTACCTACAGCACCCTTACGTGGGTCCCACCCCTCCGTCTCGGTCCAGTTCGAGTTGCAACGAAGTTCTCATAAGCTGAAAAAGCCAAATCAGGAATAAAAATGCAATGCGATTGAGCAGAATAGCTTGCAATCCTGGTTCTTCTCAGATCAAGCCATGGGTCTGTACATCACTCATTGGTATTCACCCGAGCATAGGGTACACTATGCTGATGCTCTCAACTGTTACAAATCACACTCGGAAATACCTTAAACAGGTCCAATGCCGCCAATTCAGGGCCGTCACCCTAATTTTCAATCAGAGATCCCCGGCGGGGGTTACAACGCAGTCTGAAGAAGAGATACCCAGCGGGGGTTACAACACAGTCTCAAGAAGAGATCCCTGGCGAGGGTTACAACACATATTTCTCCGGCGGGGGCTTCACGCATTCTACAGAACATATCCCCGACGGGGACATCACACATTTGCATATGTCAAAGTACATATCCCCAACGGGGGTTACAACGCATGTTCCGTTGATTCACACGTCAGTGAAGGTCAAACAGCCTTGATAGTTTGCCCAACAGGGATGATCCGTTGATTCACACGTCAACGAAGGTCAAGCAGCCTTGACATTATGCCCAACAGAGGTTTTATCTGGTGACGTACGTGTCAGCGAAGGTTAGGCAGCCCTGACAACACATACTGTTGGCAGTAAATCCAACAGAACATTGATATGTCCTGGCGATACAAACCAGGGAAGATCAGCATCATCAAGGAGGATCGATAATGGAATATGTTATACACATCCTCAAACAAACAGATCGTTATCCTCATAGATCTCTCGTACATGAGAGGAACTTCTTCGGAATAAAGTCTTTACCAAGGATTAAGGACTTTGGTGATAACCCCAATGTTAACATCCTAAAAGATTTGGATCACACATCCAATCTGGTCATCGTTGCCAATCCCCGGTAGAAGCAACAGGGAGCCAACAATCATCCCCAACATGTTGGACAACAACCCAACACACATGCATCATACATTTGCATCATGTTGCTGCACTTTGCATCATGTTTATCTTGTTGCATTTCAAGTGTCTAGGATTCTTTATCTTATCCATGTATTGCATTGCATGAATATGATAACGAGGGGCATCTGTAGACACTCAAAATTTTTTGCACACCTGTCACTGACATTGCAAGAGCGCAAATTCGTCTTTCAGAGATAACCCTGGAAGACAGCTCATATCCAGTCCGGATATTATTGGAAATTTAGCCTCAACCTTAGAACACACACCGGGAGTATCAGTTCCAACCTCAGAGATAACCCCGAGGCATGCAGTTCTAATACCGAAAATTCCACCGGAAAAGGCCGATTAATCTCGGATATAACCCCAGGATATTCAGTCTCAGTCCTAACACTGGGAGTAGCAAGTACCAACCTTGGAGATAACCCCAAGGAGTGCAGTTCCGAAGATAACCCCGGAAATGCTTGTTTTAAATGCATGCAATCAGCTTCAACCTCGACACTCACATAGAGGCTATCAGTATAAGACCCAAAGATAACACCGGGAAGATAGACACACCTCAGAGATGACACTGAGGACCTTCTATACTTATAGCAGTCCAATCTCAGAAATAACCACGAGCAACGCGTCGCTTTATCATTTCAAACCAGGAGATAACCGGTGAGGGCAAAGTAAATCATCTTGCCACCTTGACGCCACATCGCACCGTCTCAACATTTCATACATACATTTCTACATAGCAATGTCCCACAAGAACCAAGGAGGTCCAATCCCGAGTGACTATTACGCAGGACAACGGATAGAATTTGAAGCTTGAAGATCGGAGGGCATGGTTCCATCTTTCTGACTTCGTACAACCTCTAATCCCATGTTATTGCATAACTCTCGACAATGGCGGTCTGAAATAGGTCTTACATACCTCAGTCAAATGACCGAATTGAAATTCTGAAAGTTTGAGCGGACATTACAGTGCATGCGTGCACGTACTTTGAGACGGCATGACACGCAAAGCCCGGGGCAACTCGGGTAGCCGCAGGTACATCTGTGACCTAGCCGAAGGTACACCTGCGGCACCCCCCCCCCTATAAATAGAGGGCTTGTGGTGGCCATTTTGTAAGAGAAAGAGGCGAGGAAGCCCTGTCCAATTTACTCTGTACTCCCCCTATATTGAGTGCTTTCTCATTTTAAATACCTGTGAGCTCACATATAGCTTCTATTTTGAAACGACGAGAGCCGAGTGTTAATCCCTTTCAAGATATAGAAGTCTTCTTTGGCAGCCCATTGTAAGCCTTTTCACACACACTTTAAAGTCTTTCTCTTCATCTTTGCACACTCTATTCTTCACGTTGAGAGTCGTGTTGCGTGTGTTTGCCCGGATTTTGGTCCGTGGTTTCATTTCATTTTATATATATATATATATATATATATATATATATATATATGGACTAACATTATCGAGTTATGCCTTGATTAAGCCTGGAGTCTACTCCGTGGCGGTTGATTACTTTTACAGCTTTATTTACATTTCTGATCCCCCATGAAGGTGCTTCGTGGTGGCTGATCATGTATATATATATATATATATATATATATATATATATATACATTTACAACTTTTATATATATACTTGCTTACTGCTTTCTTATCAATTGTGACATCATGTGAGCCTAGGAATCATGTGATCACAGATTTAGTCTACTGGATCTAGATTCGGTTCCCATGATGGACATTTTCAGCTGTAAGTAACTTGCAAATTTATTCACGGTGTTTGGATTTTCTCAGATGGTTTTCATGCCCACGAGGAGTTCGGCACTATTTTGTATATAATTTTCTCGAAGATGCTTCGCATCTAGAAAATTAAAAATAATCAAGCCGAACATTTAATAAAATGGGAGTGTAAAAGGTCTCAATTACTATTGAGCACAAGGGTTTGAAAAACCTCCTTTATAAAACATCACTGCCATATCTTGTTTAAAACTGAATTTTTAGACAAATTCAAATCCTGTGTACATAGGTGTGAATGAGGCCTCGCACTACTTCCAAATAATAGCACATTGACCCACACACACACACATTCATATAACAGTTTCTTGAAAAGTGGCGGTCACCGCGGTAACACGGATGTTGGGGGGATGCCTAACACCTTCCCTCCGCATAATCAAGTCCCCGGACCCTAATGAATCTCGATTTCATCGACCCGTTTAGCAGTGTCACATCACTGGGTCAATGTACAAACCTTTTCTCAGTTGTGTTGGTACAACCATATAAAAAATCAACTGGCGACTCTTAACAGTCCATCGTCGACATGATACATGTCGGACCTTTTTCACTTATTTTTTCAAATAAATCTCACTTAACATGAGAACACCAAAGAACAAGTAACGAAAAGGGACAAATAGAAATCCTGACGTCGACAGTATACCTCTTGAGTTTATTATTCAATTTGAATATCATTTATTGATGAACCTTGTAAGACTAGTAAACCCTTATTGGTTTGACTAGTCCATAGTTGATGAACGTTCTAAATTTTAGAACCCTTGTTGAGTGTATCCAAACCAAACTTCCTTTGGTGCGGACTCTAATGTCAAATTAAGATGAACAACCCTATTATAAGAGATTACTTATGCTTTAGCGTTAAGATATTGTGCACAGTATGGTACTAAGGGATAATCCCCCTAAGTACGAGTAGAAGAGTCCATAGTCTTATGACTTTTAAAGGTTTCAAGTATAACACTTGACAACCTAGGACATAGTTCAAGGTCTTATGACCCTTAGAAGTTCTTTGATTCTTGTTATTCATTCTTGATTTAAAAGTCAAGTTTCTTATTTTAGAAGTCTTTGATTCACTCGCATGTTATTATATTGGTGCACATTATTATACTTGTGGGCAATCGTGCTCACTCTTGCGTAATAATAATATTGCAGTTAAGAACGAAAGTTCCGACGAGCCTTCTACTAGCAAAGGCAAGGGCAAGATTAACAAGAGATGAAGACTTGTTGTTTATTTATTATGTTATATTTCAGACTTATGTTTAAAGTGTGTAAGACTTAATGTTTTTTTATGTTTTCGCATTTGAGATTTAAGGTTAGTATGACCTAGGATTTATGTATTTATTTTTAGATGATGTAACTTTTTATGGAGAGGATTTATTTCTATCTATTTTATGGTTTGATTTATTATGGGTAGATAGATATATGATGTTTGTACAGTGAACACCAAATCACATTAGAATTGAAGTACCTGGATTTGGGGGTGTCACAAGTCATCTGAGAAAGGAGTCTGCCAAGCGAGCCTGAGCTGAAGATGCTTACGAGGAGGCTTCCCAGCGTGCAGATGTAGCCGAGGAAGAGGTGCAGGTAAAGACGGCCAAGATGGGAGAGATGGATTGTGTCTTCCACACTGCGATGAACAGTCCAATTTGAGGACTTACCTTGGTACATGTTGGATCGTAGGACGATGTTTCGTATCATGGAAGAAGAGCACAGAGAAGCTGTTCGACGTCTTAGTAGGTCGTGATAGGAATAGTATGAGTTATTTGAATATCTATAGTAGTTAATAATGTAAATTCTAGTGTGGATATAAGCAATGGAATATGATGATTTAATCCTGAAGATTCTTTATCCCCGGATAGTTGATGTAAATAGCAGTGATGCTATCTTTCCTATGTTTAAACTTTTAAATGAATAATGATAGAATTTATTGAAGATGTTATGTGCTAAGTGACAATCTTAAAATGTTTAAGTTAAGTCTTAAATACTTAAAAATTGAGTAATGATCTAATAAGCGTATATCTTAAACAGAAAATGTCACCGAGAAGACGCCCAACACGTCAGCAAGCTCAAGAAGGATCTTAAACAGAAAGCGTATATCTTAAATACTAAGGATGGATCTTAAACAGAAAGTGTGCACCCTTTTTTTTATCCCCCAAACTTGATGATTTTGTGGCAATTATGGTGATAGAAGATGAAGAATTTGAAGAAACGTAACTCACTCGCAATTGCTATACTCTTACCTAAATAATTTGCTTACTTCGTAGCTTTTGGAGCTGGAGTTGAAAGGATGTGGTGAACTTGGGTTGAGAGTGTGTGTTTATATAGAGATGGTGTATGGTGCACGGTTGTCGTGGGAGTAATGGGATGATGGATTGTACGTTGCTAAAATCGTGGATTGAGAATGGTTATAGTGGATGGGAGTTGGAGTTGTAATGGAGGAAGAAGGAGAAGTAGTGGGTATAATGGGTGGAAGTTGTACTTGCAGAAGAAGAAGAAGTAGTGGGTACAAAGAAGGAGTGGGGGTGTAACTGCCTGTTCAAATTCGGGACCCCCGCCCCGACGGGGTGGTAATAAGCCTAAAAGGCTCACCCCGCCGGGCATGCTCCCTATTAGTTGAGTGGATGGACCCCCGCCCCTGCGGGGGGTTTGTGCTTGAATAGGCCCGCCCCGGCGGGGGTAGTCTTTGTGAACTAGACTCTTTTCTCCTTTTTCCTTCCTTGTTACTTCAAACCATTATCATATTTAAGTACTTGCAAATAATGAAACATAGCTATTAGTAAAGATTGAGCTTTTTAAGCATGGTAGATAGATTATCAAGAACAATACAACTTAATAACTACTTATTATATCCTAATTAATCTAAACTATAATCTAACTAGCATGACTGAAAAATGTGAAAAATCAAATGACGATTGGGTTGCCTCCCAATTAGCGCTTGATTTTAAGTCGTTCAGCCTGACTACTCCCTGTTTATGGTGCATCGGTCAGTGTGATTGCGATAACATCCCAATTGGACTCGCAACCCCAATAATGCTTCAACCGTTGACTGTAGACCTTGAAAGTTTCCAATGGGTTTCTACTGTAGAGTTCAACGGCGCCATACGAGAATACTCTTTTGATGGTGAATGGTCCCGACCACCTTGATTTAACCTTTCCTAGGAACAACCTCAACCCTGAGTTGAATAGCAGTACTGATTGCCCCAGCTCGAACGTTCTTTGTATTATTTTCTTGTCGTGTCATTTTGTTGGGAGAATGCATATGTTGATTTGATGCTTAGATATAAATGTTCATGATTATTTGTAAAGTCCTTCAAGGAATATATGTACAAGGACTTAGTGATAGATCAAATTTGTTAGGTTGATCTAAGCTCTAATGTGTATCATTTCTGAAAATGAATGTATAGATAGAAAGATCAAAGCTGTTAGGTTGATCTTGAGATGTAATAGATAGGCTTCGAAGAATTCGTAGTGTATCAATCTGATCAACGTTGCAGAAGTTAAGGCAGAAACGTAGAGCTTCAAGGATCGTAGTGTGCCTGCCTTGATGAGCCTCTTCGAAAATCGTAGAGTGGTCTCAATGTTTGCCGAGTCAACTCAGAGATCGTAGTGTGCTCTCGGAAACGTAGAGTATACAACTCAAGCAAGCGAAGATCATAGTGTGCAAATGATTAAGAGAAATCGTAGTGATATCGGCTGATAGCATCAGACCATAACTGCTAAGGCGACAAGGTACCACGATCTGAATCGTAGAGTATCATCTGTCTTGTGTCAGAAGCATCAAGCCTTACGATTTATCTAGAGATAAACTCAAACATATGAAGAATGGATTCTAAATGTTGTAGTACTCATCAGTCCCGAAGACATAAGAAATATCCTTAGTATGCCACAAAGAAGCGTATTGAAGAAGCTAAGGAAAGTACCATTGGTACGGGGGAAAACACCTTTTCAGGTGTTAGGTGAGAAAGAAGTCTGTTGTGTCTGTGGGCCAGAATGCAATTCAAAAGATGTGCAGAAAAGTCTCCATCAAAGAACAGAAAGGTCAAACTCATTTAATGCTTCAACGGATGGATCCAATGGATAGTTTTCAAGATCACATATATGCAAATCAAGCAGATGAGAGATGTAAGCAAGCATTGAACAAAAACGAACAAGAACTCTCAAAGCTCAACTCTACGATCTGAGAAAAAAAGAAAGCTTGCTCAGCTACTCAGTTCTTACGAACAAGTGCTTAAATAGCAACTGAGTACCAACAATCAAGAACTCAACAACTATCAATCAACTGTGAAGTTCCAAGTCAGAAGGACTTGAAGAGTTCTAAGTGAACTATGAAGAGCCAAGTCTGCTGGACTTGAAGAGTTCAAGAGTGTACTAAGAAGTTCCTAGACTGCTGGTCTAGAAGGAATATGTGTGATTCTGAAGTTGTAAAAGACATCCTTAGTGGATTTCCTACTCGAGGAGTAGAAGAGTGGACTAGGAGCTTTAAGTGATCTGAACCACTTAAAACGACTGTGTCTTCACTTTCTTACTATAACTACTATATCTACCATAACTGCTATAACTGCCTCACTCTCATAACTCCACTACTTCGTAAAGGAGATTAAAACAAACATTAATTCCGCTAAGTTTTAATCATCATCAACAAACAAGTTTAAAACGAAAAGAGTTTTTAAATATCTATTCAACCCCCCTTCTAGATAACTATTGTGCCTACTAGAAACTAACAATTGGTATCAGAACAGGTTATATTTTACAGCTTACAACCTTTAGAAGATCCAATGGCACACGTACTAAGCGAATCAAGAACTGGAGGAGGCAGCAAGCCACCAATGTGCAACAAGGATAAATTTGCAAACTGGAAAGTCAGGATGCAAGCATATATGGACTCAATAGATGAAGATCTATTTGAGACTGTTCAGAATGGGCCCTATGTTCCAACAAAGCTTGCACCAACCATAGACGATCAAACAGAATACAAATCAAAGTCAAAGAAGAGTGGACAGACAATGAGAAGAGAGTTGTCCAACTTGACAAAAAGGTCAATAACATCTTGTGTCAATCCTTAGAAGACGATCTGTTCAAAAACGTTGTCAACAGCAAAATAGCGAAGGAGGTTTGGGAAGCACTGCTCATCATGCACGAAGTAATGGAAGAAGTAAGAGAAAACAAACAATCACTCCTGACATAGCAGTATGAAATGTTTGCTCATGTTCAAGGAGAAAACGTAACTGCCACCTATGAAAGATTCAACGTTCTGCTCAACAATCTATGAGCATATGGAAAGATCTATCCAAACAAATATCTGATCATAAAGTTCATGAGAGCCCTACCAAGTAGATGGGATGCCAAAACCACTGCTATTAGAGAGTCAAAGAATCTTTATGACATGACAGTTCAACAACTATATGGCAATCTTCTGACATACGAACTAGAGATGACTCAACAAGCTGAAACCCTATCAGAAGGAAGAAAGAAGGATAAAGGTGTTTCTCTCAAAGAAACTGAAGGTGCATCTAAGGTCAACACTGAGATTGATTCTGATTATGATGAAGATGATGATGAAGACTTTGCTATGCTGGTAAAAAGACTAAGAATGTTCATGCGTCAAGGCAAAACCAGCAAGCCAAAGAAGGTCAGCAACTACAACAGCCAGGAGCAAATGAATGATTTATGCTACAACTGCAAGAAGCCTGGCCACTTCATTGCCAACTACAACAAACCTCTCAGAGAAGAACAAAAGAAGAAATCACATGCAAAGAAAGAATACAAAGGCAACAAAAGGCCTCAGAAGAGAGATAAAGGCCTGGTAGCTGGAGGATCGTGGAGTGATTCAGACAATGACTCCAATCCTGATTCTGGAGATGATGAAGAACCACAAATGGCTAATCTGTGCCTAATGGCCAAACATGCAAAGGACAAACAAAATTCCAACATACATGAAGTAAGTCTCGATGAGGTATTTGACTTCAACTCTCCTGATGTAGACATAAATGATTTAAGAACTGTACTGCATGGCATAACCACTGATCTACATCAATACATGAAGTGGTTCAGAGTTTTGTCTAAGGATCATTCACTTCTTCAAGAGGAGAAAAAGAAAGTTCAAGAAGAACTTGAAACAACCCTTCTAAGTACTAACCTTCTCTCCAAGCTTGAGGCTGAGAATGAGATCTTAAAACAGACAAATAAACTCAATGCACAAAGAGAGTCTAATCTAACCTCTAAAATTGAGGAACTAGAAAAGACTATCTCTACATGGAACAAATCCTCATCATCCATGGACTCCACGCTCTCAGTCGAGAGAAGTACATTCGATGTAGCAGTGCCTAGGATTTGGAGAATCCATCTCAGAGCCATGTGTGGAAAAGACAAAGGAAACTAGCACTAGTAATGCCTCAAGTTTTAGTAAAAGCATTACCTTTGTGAAATCCTCACAGAAGGAAGAACCAGTTCAACCTTGTTCTACTGTTTCCATTTATACTCAAAGGAGTAAAGGATCTCATGATGGCCTGGGATTCAGAAAAGAGAAGAGTAACCCAACCTCTACTCACCAACCTCGAAGAATCGTAGAGTCAAGTAAGACCAACTCTATGAATCAATTGGGAAGGTACAGTAGAGGTAAGGCACACTCATCGCTATTTATGAAACCCAAGGACACGTGGAAAAAGGAGAATCAGTTTAACAGAAGGATAACTAAAGAATCACACAAGTCCAAATGGAGGATGAATTATCATACACACACAGGCATGCATTATACTAGAGGTTTTATATGCAATAAGTTTGGTCACAAGGCTGCCAAGTGTTATTATAATTCCATGCATGTGAGACCCAAGATCAAACAAATTTAGTTCCCCAAGGGCTTTAACAAAATAGGACCCATATAAATATGGGTACCAAAATGAAGTTTAAACTTTATGATAGGAAAAGAGCTCCACGATCACAACCTGGTATTTGGACAGTGGATGCTCAAGACACATGACAGGGAACAAAGCCCTTCTATCTAACTACACAGAAAATGAGGGTCCCTCAGTCATCTTTGGAGACAACGGCTCGGGAAAGACAAGAGGATACGGATCTGCTGGTAATGGTGCAGTATCTTTCAGCAAAGTAGCATATGTGGAAGGTCTCCAACACAACCTTCTAAGCACCAGCCAACTTTGCGACAAGCGTCATCAAGTAACATTCCTCAACAACCAGTGTCAAGTCAGAGATCTGAAGACATCTGATGTAAAGCTAACCGGGACAAGAGAAGGAAATGTCTACACAGTGAATCTTGGTCAACTAAACTCAGATGAGACAATGTGCTTTCTGGAAAAAGCATCTGAAGAAATGAGCTGGCTATGGCATAAATGGTTGTCCCACTTAAACTTCAAAAGCATGTCCAAACTGGCATCAAAAGATCTCGTTGTTGGCCTACCTAAGTTCAACTTCGTAAAAGAAAGGCCATGCAATGCCTGTCAGCTTGGAAAGCAAACCAGAAGCTCATTAAGGAGCAAAACTGCTAACTCTATCGACAAGCCCCTGCAGTTGCTCCACATGAATCTATTTGGGCCAATTCCAACAACTAGTCTTGGAGGACAAAGATACTCTCTAGTTATAGTCGACGACTACACCAGATTCACATGGGTATTCTTCCTAACCTCAAAGGATGAAACGAGCTCCCAATTAATCAAGATGTTCAGACTTGTGATGAACGAGAAATGAGAGAAAATCAAGGCCATAAAGAGTGATCATGGAAGAGAATTCGACTTCTTGAAATGGACAAGTTTTTCACAGACAATGGCATCAGTCATAACTTCTCAGCTCCACGAACTCCTCAACAAAATGGAGTAGCTAAAAGAAAAAACGAGAACTTTGATAGAAATTTGGAAGAATTCTACTAGCAATGACTCATCTACTCGAATACTTACGGACGGATGTAAGTCGTCAACCTTGCATGTTACACGCAGAATAGATCACTGATATACTCTACGATCAAGAAGACACCCTTCGAACTGTGGAAAGTAAGAAAGCCAAATGTTAGCTACTTTCATGTATTCGGCTGTGCATGCTACATTCTCAACAATGGGAAGCAGTACTTGACAAAGTTTCAACCCAAGTCAGATGAAGGAATCTTTCTTGGATGTGCCACAGACAGTAAGGCCTACCGAGTGTTCAATAAGAAGACACTGAGTGTTGAAGTCTCGATTCACATCATCTTTGATGAAACAGACTTAGACAAAATAGTGCTTCAAGACACTACGACCGAAAGTGCAGACACAACGAATGAAATCGTCGAGCTCAACACTACGATCGTAGTGTCAGAAAATGAAATCTTTGAGCAAGAGAATGAGATCGTAGAGGGGCTTATGCAAGACAACGAACCTCCAAATCAAGAAGAAGAAATAGATCTTGAAGATTTAAGACAATAAGGTATCAGGACAGATGTTCCAACCGGAAACATATGAGCAAGAGATCACACTCAAGATCTAATCATTGGAGATCTGAGTGCAAGAGTGAAAACAAGAGCTGCTACCCAAAATGAATGCTTTTATCTAAGCTTTCTGTCTCAAATGGAACCAAAGAAGATAGATGATGCTATGGAAGACTTTAGCTGGATAGAAGCCATGCAGGAGGAACTCAACCAATTTGAAAGAAGCAAAGTATGGAGATTGGAACCAAGACCAAAGAGTCATCTTGTCATTAGAACCAAATGGGTCTTTAGAAATAAGATGGATAAAGATGGAGTAATAACCAGGAACAAGGCAAGATTAGTGGCCAAGGGCTACTCTCAGGAAGAAGGCATTGACTACGATGTGACATTTGCACATGTTGTCAGACTAGAAGCCATCAGAATCTTTCTTGCCTTTGCTGCTCACATGAAGTTCAAGGTCTTCCAGATGGATGTCAAAAGTGCATTCCTAAATAGAGAACTTCAAGAAGAAGTCTATGTAGAGCAACCTCCAGGTTTTATCAATCCATCTCTTTCCAATTATGTTTATAGATTAGACAAAGCCTTATATGGTCTTAAACAAGCACCTAGATCATGGTATGAAACATTAACTCACTTTCTTATTGAAAATGGGTTCACTAGAGGTAGGGTAGATACCACATTATTTCTTAGAAAGCATAAAGACAAAGTCTTATTGGTTCAAATATATGTTGATGATATTATTTTTGGTTCTACTGACGAAACGTTATGCAAGAGATTCTCCAAGTTAATGCAGAGCAAGTTTGAAATGAGCATGATGGGTGAGCTGAATTTCTTCCTTGGACTGCAAGTAAAGTAGACTGATGAAGGTATCTTCATAAACTAAGCCAAGTACATCAAAGATTCACTTAAGAAGTATGGCATAGAATCAGCCTCTCCTATGAAAACTCCAAGTGCTCCTGCAACCAAACTTGACAAAGATGAAAAAGGTAAAAGTATTGATATAACTCAATACAGAGGTATGATATGCTCTCTTTTATATCTAACTGCCAGTAGACCAGACATAATGTTTGCAACATGCATATGTGCTAGATTTTAGGCTAACCCTAAAGAATCACATTTATCTGCTGTAAAGAGGATTTTCAGGTATCTCAAGGGTACACCTTACTTGGGGCTTTGGTACCCCAAGGAATCCTCATTTGAACTAACACGATACACATATGCTGATTTTGCAGGCTGCAAAATAGATAGAAAGAGTACCAGTGGCACCTGTCAATTACTAGGAAACAGACTTGTGTCTTGGTTTAGCAAGAAGCAAAATTCAGTATCTACTTCAATTGCGGCAGGTTTGAATACATTGTTCTTTGGCGACTCGTACCTGATTCTATGGATGAAAAATCAGCTGGCTGATTATGGGTTTGATTTCAAATCCATTCCCATTCACTATGACAACACAAGTGCCATAGCAATAACTCAAAATCCTATTATGCATTCTAGGACTAAGCATATAGAAATAAGGTATCACTTCATTAGGGATCATGTGCAAAATGGAATAATATCTTTATAATATATCCCTACTGAAAATCAACTTGCTGATGTTTTTACAAAACCTTTAGATGAATCCAGATTTAATAAGTTAATAAGTGAGCTAGGCATGCTAAATTTACAACCATAAAATATATGCTCTAGTTTGTGCTAACCATAATAGATACAAAAGGCTAAGCTCAAAATCATAGACATGATCAAGGGAAGTCCACGATCGTAGAGCTGAAGTGACATGAAAGAAAACGATCGTAACATAGACTCAACCATTGTAGTGCAGAATCAACGATAGCAGAACCCCACCGTCAAGAAGAGCATCTTGTGATGATAAGTCTCAAAACAAAGCAATCTCTCTAATAAGAGCCTCAGGAACAAACCTAACCCTTGACTCACTACAAGAGGTTGGCCCTTCCTGAGCTACCTTAAAAGAATGCTAAGTCAAAAAATTATCACAAGGATCTGTTCAGACTCGACGATCATAGCTCAGACACGACGATTTCTGGACAGACTCGACGACTGTAGCTCAGACACGACGATTGCTGGACAGACTTAACGATCGTATTTCAAACTCGACAAATGCAAAGTAGACTCAACGATCACAAAACTACCTCAACGATCGTAGTCCTCCCCAAGGACACATCAGCTCTGCAGGAGCCAAGGGCAAATCAGTACAATCCTTATCAGTCAAATTCGTAGAGCCAAGCAAAAGTCGACACCTATCCCACTAAGCAAAATGGAGAGAGGAAAGTTACATGTACTATTTGAAAGCGCCTTTTTGAAATCAGAAGTTCAAAAGATTATCTCTCTCATTCTCTCTCGAAACAGAAACCCTAAATCAGAAGAAAGCTCAGTCAATCACACTTCTTGTAAGAAAATCAATGGCGACTTCCAGTGTTATCTCCGGCTATAGACTCTGCTTTGACGAGTTCAAAACAGCTGAATCCAAGTTTCACAAAACTCTGTCGTTACTGAAAAAGGCGAGTCTCGAAGAAGCTTTTGGCACAAACACATTGATCCACCCGAAGCTGGTAAAAGTATTTTACAATAATGGTGTATTTGAAAACAACACCATCACTGCGAAAGTCAGGAACGTCGAGATCAGACTAAAGGCTATGGACATCAATCTAGCCCTAGGTCTCAAACTTGAAGGGTATCCGTCCATAGATGGCATAGACTTCCATACGGGACTCAAAAAGATGCATCACAAGAAATCACCCTCTGTCAAAGGTTACAAGAAGAAGGAGTTTCCACCGAGGTATGAATTTCTAGCTGATATTGTTGGAAAATGTATATGTTGCAAGAGCTCTGGTCATGACTCTATAAATGAGGTACAACTCAAGCTCATGACTGCCATAAGTTATGAAATACAACTTCACTATGGGGCTCTATTGCTTGAATGGATTGGGAAGTGGCTAATCATCTCAAAGAAGACAAAGAGCTCTCAAAAGATGCTCTACAGACGATTCATAAGCATCCTCCTACAAGCTGCTTTGGGTGACAAGATCAAGGACGACGAAGGAGAAGCCATTAATCCAAACAAACGAATGACCCAACAACTATTCGTAAACTGGAAAAGGAATCCAACTGAAAATGTACGAATGATGTCTGAATCTAGTGGAAGAACTGGTGAAATAAGGGAATCAGGAGTACCATGAAATATGTCAGTAGTCAGAGAAATTGAAGGAGAGGAAGAAGAAACAAACAAGGGAGAACCCTCTTCCTTTATCAGAAAAAGCAAGGGCAAGAGGAAGCTTAAGGCTAGGATGGAAGAAGAACCCCAAGAATCCACAACTGATAAACCAGTAGAGTCCTCAGACATTGAGACTCTAAGGATCCTGAGAAAGAAGCAACAGCAGGCTGAGGTAGAAGAAGATAGAGCTACCATATCTCAGCTGCTGAAGAAAGATAAGATCAGCCACAAACCCAAAAGGCCATCTCTCTCTTCAATTGTAGAGTCTCTACTGATTGTAGAGACCAGACCAAACACCCCTAGCAAAGAAGCTGCCACACCTGATAGTCTGGGTGATCAACAGGACAAAACTGATGCTCAAGAAAGTCCTGAGGCTGAGGCTCAGCCCAGAAAATCAAGAAGAAAACTGGTCAAGAAATATATCCTTGAAAATGAAAAAGTGCTCAAGAAGGAAGACAAGAGTATGGCTGCCAAAAAGGAACTGTCCAAAGCAAGTCAAGAGGATAATGCTCCAGCTAAGGGGGAGATCCCTGAAATTCTTATGATAGAGAATACACCAGCTGAGGGGGAGATGCATGAAGCTCCCATACTAGAAGATGCTCCAGTTGAGGGGGAGCTATTGATCGTATAAGAAGATGATCAAGTTGAGGGGGAGTCTCATGACATCTCCATGATAGAAGAAGAGTTCCCTGTAAGAAATGAAGAAGAACCAGTACAAGAACATCAAGAGGCCATTGAGATAATGGAATCCTCTAAAGAGAACAGAGAAGAGGAAGAAGATGATGAGGTCGAGATCGCAGCTGTGGGCATAAATGGGTACAGAAGAGCTAACTATGAGCAACTCTTTTCATATCTACCCATGATGCCTTTTCATCAAGCTCAGATTCTAAATTCCCGGAATCACATGTTTTGGAGCTTCAAAGAGTATCTGGCCATCTCAGTACTAGCCAATGGATTCCCAGGAAGATTCAACTTTGCCAAAAAGTTACTCACAAACAACTCTTCCTCAAAGTATAAACCTGAGGTACTATCTATCCCAACCCTTTTCAGAGTTAATCACTTGTCATCATCCTCATTTAGTCACTTTTAAGAATTCCCACGATGGTTGGAAGTGATTCTTCATCCACTAAATCAATTTCTAGTTGCAGAATCCAAAAATTCTGTAACTGAGGAACTAAATGCGGTCAACTTCATAATGCTCCCACAACCCATCATCTCTACGATCACAGACTCTAGCCTCATTGCAGAGTCTCCACCTAAAATCATAGAGTCACCAAACTCAAACATCCAAACCCAGGCCCCTCCATCGGATATTCCCTCTTCATCCAACAAAGAATACTTCAATCTCGATCTTGCCCTCTACTCCTTGCAAGATCAATTCCAGAAAACATCCCCGCCTTTAAACAATCCTCAACCCAGTGATCCACTCACAAATCTGCCCATGAAAGATGACTTGAATGAAGTGTCCAAGAACATGGTCAAGGACATCGATGAAAGCCTAGAAACTCACTCAGACCACATTCATCTCCGGCTAAATCAAATGATCACTGCTATAAATAATCTCCCCGGCACTCTGAACGCTGAGCTTACAAAGAAGCTGAGGGAAATTATCAAGGAAATGCTTCAAAGCTGAAAGATAAAGATGAGATTCACTTCTGGATAACCACCAAACAAAGAGAGGCTGTTCTTGAATTATAGAAATCTCAAGAAGCCCAAAATAATCTTATGATGGAGAACATCATCAACCTGAAAGCTTCAGTCATAGAATTTTAGAAAGCCTATGTAAACCAAGAACAGAAAACTAACACTGTTCTAGCTGCCCTCCGGAACAAAGAAGCTCGATCTGAAGCTCTGGTCAAGGAAAATCGAGAGGACAGTGCTCAAACACAAAGCTAACTCAACGAGCTTGTCCAAGGAGTGACTCGACTATCTGAAGACATTTGAACCCTTGATGCTGACATAAAGGGGGAGAATAAAGGGAAAGGAGTTCAAGGAGGTCAAGGCAGAGGCAGAGGAGTTCAAGGAAGCCAGGGAAGAGGTAGAGGCCAATTCCACACTCAAGCTTCAAGAAGCCATCAACAGACTCCATGATCAAGCAATCAGACTCAATGATCTGATCAGCAGGAAGTCTTAATGGCTCAGCCATTAAGGAGTCAAGGGCCAACTACCAGCTCACAAAATGTGACCACTACAGGCCTAAGAATTCCAATTGGAGATCCAGCATTCATGAATAGGCATGATCATAACCCGAGGGTAAGCTCAAGTGAGCTGGAAGAAATAGCCAGAAGGGATGAAGCGAGCAGGAAAAGAAGGGCTGAGGAGTATGCCTATCCTCCACGCAAAAGACCAAACAAATAGAGATAAGTGAAAGTTTAAATTATTATTGATGTAAAGCTAAATTGTAATAATCTTCAACCATCAATAAATTCATGCTTATTCTCTAGAAATTTTAGCTGCTCACTGAAATACTAAGTCATGTTTACTTTCCTACAATTGCATCTAGATACTAATAATAATGACAACAAATCTCCTTGGTTATGTCAACATCAAATAGGGGGAGATTATTTGGAGAATGCATATGTTGATTTGATGCTTAGATATAAATGTTCATGATTATTTGTAAAGTCCTTCAAGGAATATATGTACAAGGACTTAGTGATAGATCAAATTTGTTAGGTTGATCTAAGCTCTTAATGTGTATCATTCTGAAAATGAATGTATAGATAGAAAGATCAAAGCTGTTAGGTTGATCTTGAGATGTAATAGATAGGCTTCAAAGAATTCGCAGTGTATCAATCTGATCAATGTTGCAGAAGTCAAGGCAGAAACATAGAGCTTCAAGGATCGTAGTGTGCCTGCCTTGAAAAGCCTCTTCGGAAATCGTACAGTGGTCTCAACGTTTGCCGAGCCAACTCATAGATCATAGTGTGATCTCGAAAATGTAGAGTTTACAACTCAAGCAAGCGAAGATCCTAGTGTGCAAATGATTAAGAGAAATCATAGTGCTATCGGCTGATAGCATCAGACCATAACTGCTAAGGCGACAAGGTACCACGATCTGAATCATAGAGTATCATCTGTCTTGTATCAGAAGCATCAAGCCTCACGATTTATGTGGAGACAAACTCCAACATATGAGGAATTGATTCTAAACGTTGTAGTATTCATCAGTCCCGAAGACATAAGAAATATCCTTAGTATGCCACAAAGAAGCGTATTGAAGAAGCTAAGGAAAGTACCATTGGTAAGGGGGAAAACACCTTTTCAGGTGTTAGGTGCGAAAGCAGTCTGCTGTGTTAGTGGGCCAAAATACAATTCAGAAGATGTGCAAAAAAGTCTCCATCAAAGAACAGAAAGGTCAAACGCATTTAATGCTTCAACGGATGGATCCAACGGATAGTTTTCAAGATCACATATATGCAAATCAAGCAGATAAGAGATGTAAGCAAGCATTGAACAAAAACAAACAAGAACTCTCAAAGCTCAACTCTACAATCTGAGAAAAAAGAAAGCTTGCTCAGCTACTCAGTTCTTACGAACAAGTGCTTAAATAGCAACTGAGTAGCAACAATCAAGAACTCAACAACTACCAATCAACTGTGAAGTTCGAAGTCAGAAGGACTTGAAGAGTTCTAAGTGAACTGTGAAGAGACAAGTTTGTTGGACTTGAAGAGTTCAAGAGTGAACTAAGAAGTTCCTAGACTGCTGGTCTAGAAGGAATCTGTGTGATAAAGAAGTTGTAAAAGACATCCTTAGTGGATTTCCTACTCGAGGAGTAGAAGAGTGGACTAGGAGCTTTAAGTGCTCTGAACCACTTAAAACGACTGTGTCTTTTATTTTCTTACTATAACTGCTATATCTGCAATAACTGCTATAACTGCCTCACTCTCATAACTCCACTACTTCGTAAAGGAGATTAAAACAAACATTAATTTCGCTAAGTTTTAATCATCATCAACTAACAAGTTTAAAACGAAAAGAGTTTTTAAATATCTATTCAACCCCCCCCCCCCTTCTGGATAACTATTGTGCCTACTGGGAACTAACACATTTTTTAACTTTTTCTTTGTACAACTTCGAGTTCTCGTAAGCTTGAAGTCAGAATTCATCGAGCTCATTTAGTTGAAGAAGTCTCTTTTCACCTACAGCTGCTTGATAGAAGTTCAATTTCTGAATTGCCCATTAGGCCTTATGTTGTAACTTGAGAGGTAGGTGACAAGCTTTCCCGTATAGTAATTGATATAGTGACATACCAATTAGTGTTTTATATGCAGTTCGGTAGGCCCATAGTGCATCGTCTAACCTAAGAGACCAATCATTTCTATTCGGGTTTACCACCTTTTCCAAGATTATCTTCACCTCCCTGTTCAAAACCTCAGTTTGCCCATTGGTTTGGGGATGATATGATGTAGCTACCTTATGGTTGACCCCATACTTTGCCAAGAGGGCTATAAACGATCTGTTGCAGAAGTGACTACCTTCATCACTTATAATAGCTCTCGGCGTGCCAAATCTCGTGAAAATATTCTTCTGCAAGAATTTGAGAACCACTTTGGTATCGTTAGTCGGGAGTGCTACGGCTTCAACCCACTTTGATACATAGTCCACCGCAAGCAAAATGTACTGATTGGTAAATGAAGAAGGGAATGGCCCCATGAAATCTATGCCCCATACATCGAAAATCTCAACTTCTAAAATTGTTTGTAGTGGCATCTCATTCCTTTTCGATATATTGCCCACCCTTTGACATCTATCACAAATTTTAACAAATTGGTGGGTGTCTTTAAATAATGTAGGCCAATAAACCCGGCTTGAAGCACTTTTGCCGTTGTTCTCTCACTACCATAGTGTCCCCCATATGCAGATGAGTGGCATTCATGCAGTATGTTCTTCACTTCACTGTAGGGCACACACCTTCTAATCATCTTGTCGGCGCATTGTTTGAATAAGTATGGCTCATCCCACATATAACACTTGACATCATTAAGAAACTTCTTTATCTGTTGACGTGTAAGATCAGGAGGAATAATGTTGCTCACTAGATAATTTGCGAAGTCCGCGTACCATCAAAATTCTATATTTATCCCAAATAGTTGCTCATCCGGGAATGACTCGTTGATTACACACTTGTCCTCTTCCTTTTTATTACGATTTTTCATCCTAGACAATTGATCGGCGACTTGGTTCTCCGTCCCCTTTCTATCCTTTATTTCTAGATCAAATTCTTGTAAAAAGAGGATCCATCTGATAAGGCGTGGCTTAGAATCTTTTTTCGAAATTAAGTACCGAATAGCCGAGTGATATGTATAAACTACTACATTTGTCTCAATCAAGTATGCCCGGAATTTATTGAACGCATACACCACTACAAGTAATTCTTTTTTCGTAGTTATGTAGTTCATTTGAGTCTCCGTGAGTGTCTTACTTGCATAATATATGGCATGAAATACCTTCTCTCGGTGTTGACCCAAAATAGCCCCAACCACATAGTCGCTCGCATCACACATTAACTCGAAGGGCATATTCCAATCTGGCGCGACGATTACGAGAACTGTAGTTAATTTCTTCTTCAATAGCTCAAATGCCAATTTACACTCCTCATCAAACTTAAAAACTGAATCCTTCTCTAAAAGACTGCACAAAGGTTTTGCAATTTTAGAGAAGTCCTTTATGAATCTCTTGTAGAACCCAGCATGTCCTAGAAAACTTCTAATTCCCTTAACAGAACTCGGTGGAGGAAGTTTTTCAATCGTTCCCAGCTTCGCTTTATCAACCTCTAATCCTTGAGCCGAGACCTTGTGCCCCAAAATTATGCCTTCTTCAACCATGAAGTGGCACTTTTCCCAGTTAAGGACCAAATTCGTGTATGTGCATCTTTGTAAGACCATTACCAAATTCTCCACACAAGCATCAAAATCATCCCCATAGATAGAGAAGTCGTCCATGAAAACTTCCATATTTTTCTCCACCATGTTCGAGAAGATGAACATCATACACCTTTGGAAGGTTGAGGGTGCATTACACAACCTGAACGATATTCTCCTGAATGCGAATGTGTCGTATGGGCACATGAACATAGTCTTCTCTTGATCTTCAGGAGAGATGATGATCTGATTATAACCCGAATATCCATCCAATAAGAAGTAGTACTCATGTCCCACTAATCTGTCCAATATCTGATCGATAAAAGGGCAAAGGAAAGTGATCTTTGTGGGTTGCCTTATTCAACTTCATGTAGTCCATGCAAACCCTCCAACCAGTCACTGTCCTTGTCAAAATTAGCTCATTGTCATCATTTTGTACCACGGTCATTCCTTCCTTTTTCGGCACACATTTCACCACACTGACCCACTTACTGTCTAAAATTGGGTAGATGATACCTGCATCCAACCATTTCAGGATTTCTTTCTTCACTACTTCTTTCATGATTGGGTTGAGCCGTCTCTGTTGCTCCACTATCGGTCTTGCATCATCTTCCATCAAAATTTTGTGCATGCAAAAGGATGGGTTGATTCCCTTGATGTCCGAAATTATCCATCATATAGCCGATTTGTGATCCTTAAGCACTCTCAGCAACCTTTCTTCCTACAATTCATTAAGTGCAGCAGAAATAATAACAGGTAAAGAATTAGGGTTGCCTAAATACGCATACTTGATGTGTTTAGGGAGTGGCTTAAGTTCAAGAGTTGGTGGCTCCTCCAATGATGATTTCATCCTTATTGTGACTTTTTCCTCCATGTGCAATGGTTCAAAGGGTGCTCTAAATCTGCTAACTCATGGCAGGGAGTCTAGCATCTGCAAGTAGTCCACAAATTCCAGATCATCTAATTCTTCATCTCCCAATAATGTCATTTCCAATGGATCGTTAACCAAACTCTTGCCCATGTCTTCGCTGATTATCTGATCAATGATATCCATCCTGAAACACTCTTCTTCATCCGTGGGGAATTTTATGGCCTTGAAAATATTAAATTTTACTTCTTGATCTTGGACCCTCATCGTTAGTTCTCCTTTTTTTACGTCGATGAGCGTCCTACCCGTAGCCAAGAAAGGTCTCCCTAGGATAATTGGGATGTTCTTATCTTCCTCAAAATCCAGAATTATGAAATCTACGGGGAATATAAATTTATCAACCTTTACCAATATGTCATCCACAATGCCTCTCGGGTACATGACTGACCTATCCGCCAACTGTAATGAAATGTTCGTAGGCTTTGGAGTTGGCAAACCCAATTCTGTATAAACTGATAATGACATAAGGTTCACACTTACCCCCAAATCACACAAACACTTGTTGAATTCCATGTTCCCAATCGTGCACGGAATGGTGAAACTCCCCGGATCTTCCAACTTTGGTGGCAACTTTCGCTGTAAAACCGCACTACACTCCTCTGTTAATGCCACTGTTTTGAAATCTTCCAATTTATTTTTCCTGGACAAAATCCCTTTCATAAATTTCGCATAACTTGGCATCTGCTCTAAGACTTCTGCGAACGGGATGTTAATATGAAGTTTCTTAAAAACTCCCAAAAATTTTGCAAACTGCTTATCTAATTTCTGCTTTTGAACTCTTTGCTGAAAAGGTGGGGGAGGATAAATAACCAGTTCATTAACTGGTTTGCTCTTTCCCACTTGTTTTTCTTCCCCGGTCTGCCATCAACCACTTTATTTTCACTGTCTGTCTCAACCTCTTTTGTAACCAAATTTTCTATTTTCTGACTATCCAGTTATTTTCCACTTCGCAACATAATTGCCTAACATTGCTCGTGATTACCTTTCGGATTTTTCTTTTTATAACATGGTAATGTTCTTTGCGGCCTGTTATTCAATGCAAAAGCTATCTGACCCATCTGATTTTCTAAATTCTTGATAGCCATTGCTTGATTTTTCATAGCTGCCTCATTGCTTGTTATATACTTTGATAATAACTCCTCTAAATCTGATTTCCTCTCTTGACGTTGAGCTGGTTGTTGTTGATTCTGAAATCTTGGGGGATATGACGGTCGTGGAAATTGCTGATTCTGATTATTAATCCACGACAAATTAGGATGATTCCTATTCCCCGGATTGTATGTATTCTGGTACATATTCTGTGGAATTCTGTTGTAGCTACCCATAAATTGTACTGACTCTGGGTTGATTGTACATTAATCCGTAGGATGTTCACCCACGTACAATTCATAAATAACTGCAACTTATTGTGTCTATACCCCTGACCAAGCATCAAACTTCTTAGAGAGTGCTGAAATCAGCATTGTTATCGTCACTCCATCTAATTCTAACACTCCAGCTACCGTAGGTTGTGTAATTCTTGTCGTGAGCCACTGATAGTTGTTAGCTGCCATCGTCTCTATCAATTGATACGCATCTTCATAATTCTTTGCCATGAAAGCTCCCCCCGATGCTGCATCAATACTAGTTCTGAGATTCCCATGTAGTCTGTTGTAAAATGTGTTCATCTACAACCACTTAAGCAATCCGTGATGTGGACATTTTTTGAGCAACTCTTTATATCTCTCCCATGCCTCATACAATGATTCCCCATGTTGTTGATCAAACATAGTAATCTCATTTCTCATCTTTGCAGTCTACGCTGGCGGGAAAAATTTAGCTAGAAACTTCTGAGCCAGGTCATCCCATGTCGTTATTGAACCCGATGGTAGAGTGTAAATTACTCTTCGCCTTGTCCCGTAGAGTGAATGGGAACAAGCAAAGTCTAACTGCTTCATTTGATACCTCATTGTACTTGAATGTGTCGCATATTTCCAAAACGCTGATCAAATGCTCATTCGGATCATCATTTACAAGTCCCCCAAACTGAACCGAGTTTTGTATCATTTGAATCATACCAGGCTTAATCTCGAATGTATTCGCAATTATAGCAGGCCTGGTGATACTCAACTGCAGCTCAGTCACCTTGGGTGTAGCAAAATCCCTCAACGCTTTCTGGTCTTTGGCAGCCATTGCTTCTTCTTTGTCAGAATTTTCGAAGTCGTCCCTTGTTTCCTTAATCCACTTACTTAGCCTTTGAAAGCGTCTCTCAATGTCGTCCTCAATAGGAAGCAAGTCTGGATTTTTGGACCGAGTTTGCATAAACCAACTTTAAAAACCTAAATAAGATGAACAAAACAAAAATAAAAATGTTTAAGTAAAACTGGACTAATTAAACTGATATTGCAAAATATTAAAATCTATACTAAAGTCCCCGGCAACGGCGCCAAAAACTTGTTGGTTAAAATTTAATTACGCACAGCACGCAAGTATACGTGGTCAACAAGTAATATAATAGTAAGTAAAGTATCGTTCCCTCAGAGACTTTAAATAGAAATCAATCCTCACAATTACCAATTTTTTATTAATCCTAATTTTATTAAACTAGCCAAATTCAAGTTTATAACTAAAGTATTTAAAAATATCAAAATCACCAAACAATCACAAACGCTAAAAATTGAATTTTCAAACAAATAGTGGAGAATTAGGCTTCCGACTTCACTCTAACCATCACTCTGAATATTACACATTTATTCCAGTTTAACTCGCTATCCCAGATTATTAATCAAGAACACATATGTAGAACTAGCCACCTCTCGATGTACTAATACAGTATTAACTCAAATCCACAAATAAGATAGAATCAAGTTAAACACCTTAATTAACTAACTCACTATATCTCTATGTGATTTACAATTAAAGAAGGTTTCAGTTCAAGCCCTTTATCTGATTACATGCGATGTCAAGCATATCTATACCCTAACATTCATCAAGATTATGTTCATTCACAAAATTCAAGAACACATGCTATATTAACTAAGTCTAAACTCGTATTTCATCTCTCGAATTCATACAAGTCCACAAAGAATCGTTGATCGGGCAATTCATAAATTCAAGCTCAAATTAATATAGATAAACCGGATAATAGCTTATTAAACTAAAAATCAAAGTTACATAATCATCGGGATAAATCACTTTTTGGTCACTGTACTAGGGTCTAATTTTCATTGTGGTTACCAAAACTTTTTTTGTTACAATCGAATAACTGTACTCTCAAAAATTACAAAATGGTCATTCCGTTCGATTTTCGTCCAAAAATTTGACGGAAATGCTGACTGTGCATATTGAGCCGTTATTTTTACTGACATGACCTGTTATTTGCTAATGTGGAGAGTTAAAAATTTTCTTAAAGAAAATGTTGCTCACAAGTATCGAACTCTAGACCTCTTCAAACTAGAAGCCTTATATTCCAACAAAAGCCACTGTAACAACTACCTACCATGCTTAAATTAATGTAACACTAATATTTAAACTAACTAGCATCATTTCTAGGAATTGTAATAATAATGATAATAATTGTAATAACTGTAATAATAATTATTATTATTGTAATAATACAACGACCAAAAAGGGATAATACACTGTAGTATTACAATAATAATAATAATAATAATTTTAAATAATAATAAAATAATTATTGTAATTAAATAATTTTTAAAATAATAATAATTATTGTAATAATAAAATAATTACTGTAATAATAATTATAATAATAATTATTGTAATAATAATAATTAATTTAATTATTGATATTATTATGACAATAATTATTATTATTATTACGCAATACAAATAAGTCATGCGCTTCTGCGCTTGTAAAATTACTGCCCCATGGCCATACTCGATCTTGACTAAAATTAATTAATTAATTAATCCATGTAAACTCCAGCTATATATATATATGAAAGGTGCGTTAGTCAAATAAAGAATTTTTATGAATTTAAGGGTTCCTGTTTTTTGAGTATATATATAAACTAACTGTATATATATATATATATATATATATATATATATATATATATATATATATATATATATATATATATATATAATTATGAATTTAAGGGGTTCCTATATTTATTTTTTTATATATATATATATATATATATATATATATATATAATTATGAATTTAAGGGGTTCCTGTTTTATGATAATACTATGGGATTCACATTATTATTTTAATTATTATTATTATAATAATTATTATTTTATTATTATTTAAAATTTTAATTATTATTATTATTATTATTATTATTATTATTATTATTATTATTATTATTATTATTATTATTGTAATAATAATTGCATTATCCCTTTTGGTCATTGTATTATTACAATAATTATTATTATTATTTAAAATTTTAATTATTATTATTTTAATTATTATTTTGGTACTAAAAATCTTATTTTAATTTTTTAGACCCAAGTTTAATTGAAAGTAAAAATTTAAATTGATGTGACTAATTTAAGTATTAAAAACATTAATTTTATCACAATTTTTTATATTAATTATTTAAATTTAAACTACATTTTGCAACGAAGGAATTTTTCTTTAAAAGTTAAAATAGAGCAATAAATACTTTGTGAAGAGCCTAAAAATGTAGAAACAGTAACATTAATTTATGGATCCAAAGTTTGTAAATTTTAATTATTTTAATCGCGAACTTTGTTTCATTATATTGCTACACTAACAAGAGGGTCCATGGCAAGTTTCTGCAGGAGACATATGCATGGGACTTTGGAATGAAAACAATATTGATACTTTTAATACGTAATTAATGTAGAAGAGAATAAAAATAAAAATAATTAAAATAATAATAATAAAATAAAAAAAGTAAAATACGCTAGCTTTTGTTCTAATAATTAATTGATCCGTTTTTAATAGAACTCGATGAGAATGATGTTAAATGTATTATTGATGACCGGCTAATAAGAAAACATTCGAGTGTAAATAGAATTAATAACAAACAAACAAACAAATAATTAATTAGTTATTTTATTTATTTTTTCCCAGTGTTTAACGTCTTCATGTTCATGAAATTTAACGTCTTCATGTTCATGAAATTTATTATTAATAAGTTAAATTAACGTCTTTCAATTTAACGCATTTATGTTCATGAAATTTATTATTAATAAGTTAATTTAACTTATTAATAATTTATTGAATTATTATTCTATAAATTAACGTCTTTTATAGAATTTAAATTATTTAAAATTAATTATTATTATTACAATAATAATTATTACAATTATTATTATTATTACAATTATTATTATCTCATCTTCACATGCATATAAACGATGCTAGGTGATTTAAATATTAGTGTTACATAAATTTTAGCATAATAGGTAGTTGGTCAAGTGACTTTTGTTAGAATATAAGATTTCTAGTTTGGGGAGGTCTAGAATTCAACACTCAATAGCAACATTTTCTTTTAAAAAAAATTTAAGTCAAGCCTTCCCGCCTCCACGCCAAAGAAATAACGAAAACGTCGCCAAAAAAAAAAATGGGTCAAGATAAGACATCAAGATTTTTAAATCAAATTTTTGACCTACGAAAATCGAACGGAATGACCATTTTATAATTTTTGAGAGTATTTGATTGTAACAAAAAAAGTTTCGGTAACCACAATGAAAACCGGACCCCAGTACAATGACCAAAAAGTGATTTATCCCCATAATCATCGTTCCACTTAAAGATTCGTCTTAAGCCTAAAAAGTACTTAGTTCATCATAAATGAAATAATAACTGAATAAATTAAAGATAACATCCTTTCAATTACAAATATAAAACTAAAGAAGAAGAATAACGCTAACGCTGAACACCCTTCACTTTAGCCTTAATCCGCAACCGATATGAAAGTTCTTCAAAATCTTCACTCCAATGCTCAATATGAAAATATGTCCTTAATCTCTGTTAATTACCTTGCATCATGATGATCTTGTTGTTTTTGATGTAGTTATATGTTTACAACAAAAATCTGCATGCAATCCTCTCTCCTTTAGAGTCCCAAAGCCATGCAATTACTAAAACTTAAGTCCCAGCAGTGTTGGCATCACATTAGAACAGCCCAGACTCGGCACCCCTAGCCCCGGCAGGGGTATATACATGTAAATGGCCCGTCCCAGCGGGCTTAGCTCCTGTCTCGCAGACTTGAAGACCCCCCGCCCCGGCGGGGGTATGGTATTTTTCCTGACGTTATGTTTTGCTTATTTATATGCCACAATGTACCGTAACTTCACCATTTTTGATCAAATGCAACGCCACCCTACCTACACAATAGAATAACACGAAACAAGTAAAAACAAATATAAACACAAGGAATTAACATCGATTAAGCTTGAATTAGGAACTGATTCGCGGGTATAAAACCCACTTATCAATGTTTTTGAGAGGTCTGAAACCCGAAATTCAGCAATATCTTATTTCTCACAAATTTTCTATATATTCAGATGTTGTGAATAGGGCCCAATTATTAAAGCAAGATAATGAGTATGTTTAACTGAGGGACCACAAACAGGGTCATACCGGTGGTAGCAGTCATCGAAGCAATGACAACCAGCGGGGAGGAAAATATTCGGACAAAAGCGGTAAACACTTTGGTGGTAATCGTGACCATGATAGTAGAAGAAGCGAGTTGGGGGGAGATTGAAAAAAGAGAAGGTACAATAATGACAACGTGAAGACGTCAGCACCAACATCAAATGTTCCTAGGGGAGGAGAACGATCATCGATCGTATGTTATAAATGCGGGAAAGAGGGACACATCAGCCCAAACTTCCCACAACAATCCAAGGTGTGTTATAACTGTGGAAAGAAATGTCATATAGCTAGAGATTATCTTGTAGAGAAACCAAGTCCAGCGGGAATGGTGACTCCAAAGGCTGTTCCGGACAAGACAAAGTTGGTGGTTCTTGGAAGAGCGTTTGTCGTGACTGCTCAAAACGCGAGGAACCCGAACGAGGTGATCACGGGTAAGCTAATCATATACTCTTGCAAAGTTTATACCTTACTAGATACCGATTATACCCATTCTTTTATCTCTCCTTCTTGTGCTCAATGTTTGAATTTGACTCCGGAGAAATTAGACTTTGACTTATCTGTTGAAACTCGGTTAGGAGAAACTTTCATTACATCCACGGTTTATAAATCTTTCTTGATTCAAGTTGGTACCATCACATTACCTGCCGATCTTATTTATTTGAAAATACTTGTATTTAATGTGATTATAGGGATTGATTGGTTAACCACTCATCATGCCAAAATTGATTATTTTTGTAAGGTTGTTAGTTTTCATATTCCTAACCAATCTGTTATGTGAATTCAAGCAACCAAACCACTAAAGTCAATCACTGTCATATCAAGCCATAAAGCCATTCGTTTATTGAAAAACGGATGTCAAGCTTTCTTAGCCCATGTCATGGACTTGAAGAAAAATATGTCAGATTTGAATAATATTTCTGTTGTTAGTGAATTTCCTGACGTATTTCCTAAAGAACTTCCCAGTCTATCCCGACCAGAACGTGAATTTGAATTCTTTATTGACCTTGAATCTAGTACAAAACCCATTTCTAAAACCCCATATCGAATGACACCTATTGAACTTCAGGAGTTAAAGGTCCAACTACAGGAGTTGTTAGACATAGGTTTCATTCGTTCTAGTACATCTCCTTGGGGTGCTCCTATTTTATTCGTAAAGAAGAAAGACGGGAGTATATGACTTTCTATTGACTACCGGGAATTGAACCATGTCACCATCAAGAATAGGTATCTGCTACCTCGCATTGATGACATGTTCGACCAGTTGCAAGGAGCATAATTCTTTTCAAATATCGATCTTCGTTCTGGATATCATCAGCTGAGGATATTCTGAAGACTGCCTTCAGAACTCGGTACGGGCATTATGAATTCTTAGTCATGTCTTTTGGATTGACTAATTCTCATGCTGATTTCATGGATATGATGAACCGTGTGTTCAAGGAATATTTGGATACGTTCGTTGTTGTCTTTATTTATGACATCCTCATTTATTCCAAAAAGCCATGAAGATCATGAGCATCATTTGAAGCTGGTACTTCAAAGACTTCGTGATAACAACTTATATGCCAAGCTAAAGAAATACGAGTTTTGGCTAGAGGAAGTAGCATTCCTTGGGCACGTGGTGTCAAAACATGGAGTATCTGTTGACCTGGCGAAGATTGAAGTAATATAAAGTTGAAAGCAACCGAAATCGGTGACCGAAGTATATAGCTTTCTGGGATTAGCTGGTTATTATTGGAGATTCGTATAAGGATTTTCTCGAATCGCTACTCCGTTAACTCAGCTGACTCGAAAAGATACAAAATTCGTATGGAGCAAGAAATGCGAGAAGAGTTTTCAAGAGCTCAAGAGGAGACTCATTTCGGCACCTGTTCTGACAATATCATCTGGTTCGGATGGATTTGTTATCTACAACGATGCTTCAGGTAAAGGGTTAAGATGTGTTCTCATGCAACATGGGAAAGTCATAGACTATGCCTCGCGATAACTCAAAGAATATGAGTGGAATTAACCTACTCATGATCTGGAGTTGGCAGTAGTCATTTTCACGTTAAAGATCTGGAGACACTACCTATATGGGGAGAAAGTGGAGATTTATACGGATCATAAAAGCCTCAAATATTTCTTCACCCAAAAGGAACTCAACATGCAGCAACGACGTTAGCTCGAGTTATTAAAAGATTACGATCATACCATCCTGGAAAAGCAAACGTAGTAGCTAACGCATTGAATAGAAGATCGTATGCGGGTACGAGTGCGATGTTGTTAACACAAAGACCCATTTTGTAAGACTTACAAAGAATGGAGATAGAGTTAAAGGCTCCAAGTACCCACGTAACGATATCAAATATACGAGTAGAACTGACTTTAATCGATAAAGTTAAAGTTGCCCAAGCCACAGACCCAGAGCTGATGCGTATGAAGAAGAAAGTGCAAGAAGGTGTAATTCCAGAAGTAAGAATCGATAAAAAAGGAATACTTCGAGTCAACTCCAGACTTTGCGTTCCTAACGATTCTGACTTGAAGCATAGAATCATGATGGAGGCACACTACACACCGTTTGCAATCCATCCCGGGAGTACCAAAATATATCATGATCTTCGACATACATTTTGGTGGAACAATATGAGGAGAGAAATCGCAGAGTTTATCTCGAGGTGTTTAACTTGACAACGTGTAAAGATGAAGCATCAAGTGCCAAAGGGTCCATTGCAACCACTTGAGATTCTGAAATGGAAGTGGGAACACATTACCATGGATTTCGTTATGGGTATTCCCAAGGTTTCTCAAGGCATATATGTGATTTGGGTTATTGTAGATAGATTAACCAAGTCTGCTCATTTCTTGCCGACGCGGGAGACTTATTCCCTTGAACGTCTTGCTCGTATATACGTGAATGAGATTGTAAGATTGCATGGCATGCCAGTATCCATAGTTTTGGATCGTGACCCAAGATTGACTTCACGATTTTGGGTTAGCTTGCAGAAAGCTATGGGCATGGATTTACGATTCAGTTCGGCATACCATCCTCAAACGGATGGGCAATCAGAAAGGACTATTCAAACTCTTGAAGATCTATTAAGACTCTTGGTCCTAGATTTCAAAGGGAGTTGGGATAAGTACCTACCATTGGTGGAATTCTTCTACAACAACAGTTATCATGCAAGTATAGGTGTGGCTCCATTCGAAGCATTGTATGGACGAAAGTGTCGCTCTCCAGTATGTTAGAATGAGGTGGGTGAAGCAATATTGTTAGGACCAGAGTTGGTACGTATGACTACAGAGAAGATCCAAATAATCCGACAACGTATACAAATGACACATGATCGACAAAAGAGTTATGTAGATCTTCATCGAATTTCATGAAATTTAATATTGGGGATCATGTATTGTTACGTGTTGCTCCATGGAAGGGAGTTACAAGATTCGGGAATAGAGGAAAGCTCAATCCACGATTTGTTGGTCCATTTGAGATTCTTGACCGAGTAGGAAATGTGGCCTATAGACTCGCATTACCTCCAAGCATGTCCTGTGTTCATATGTTTTTCACATATTTATGCTTCATAAATATGTGAATGACCCAAACCACATTATTGAGTTAGAACCAGACGAGATAACCGAAGATTTAACGTACGAGGAGGTACCTATCAAGATCTTGGATAGAAAGGAGCATGTCCTATGCACAAAGGTTATACCACAAGTCAAAGTTTTATGGAGGAACCATGCTATGGAGGAAATGACATGGGAGCTGGAATCGAAAATGAAAGTGAGGTATCCTCACCTTTTCGAAACACCAGGTACGTACGTCAATTTCGAGGATAAAATTTCATAAGGAGTGGAGGTTGTAAGACCCCAACTTTTTATAAATAAAATTGAATTTCCTCTAATTATTATTTTGAATAATAAGGTGTTGATTTGATATAATGCTTTAGTTATGGGTGAATGTGAAAATTTTGCAAATAAGCAAATGGTTATAAAATATTCATTGTTGTCGGAGAATATTCGTTTGGTCGTGGAATATTCTTGCTGTCGGGGAATATTCGTACGATGGCGCATCCATTTGTGGGCCCCATAAAAGAAAACTGTTGGATGAAGAAAATGATAAGTATAAGTTTTTTTTATAAATAATGATAGTAGTTATTACGAATTAACCTTGTTAGAATACCTAGTGGTTAAAGTACGATAATACACGTGATTGACGCAGAAAGACACCTGTATTGCCTGTATTTTTGGATTATTGATTCTTACGTAAGAATGCACTACTCAATAATTGTTACAGTAATTACTGTTCAATATTTTATTTTATTGATTCAATAATTGCTACGTTGATATTTTATATTATTGTTGTTTCAATAATTGTTACTGCACAATATTTCCCATTATCAGATCAATAATTCATATTATTTGAATAATATTATTAGATAACATTATTGGCAATGTCTAAGGAAGTTCTGTCTAGGAAAGGGGTTTGGTCACCTAATTGCGCGCCAGTAAGGAGAAATCCTTATCGAAAAGCCCCTTCTTTCCTAGGAACGACCTGATTGTCATTATTGTGATTCTGTAATATTATTTATGAATAATTAATTATTGATTTTTATGATAAGAAAATATTTATTTTATGTGGATATAAATAAAGGAATTAATGCTGAGGTTTTTATCATTATTTTGTCGGAATGGATGTATTAAAAATCATCCGTATGTGGATTTCAGTCATTTTTTATTTGGAATTTGGAATAACTTTCTTCTACAAAGTTGTAGAGAATTAAATTTCCTATGGAATGGGCATAAAATTCTTATTTTTCTAATAAAAGGTCTATTTATTATGAATTATTGAAGTTTCGAAAATAAATATTTTATTAAAAACATAGGTGGGCCCCACTTTTGGTTGTTGTTGAATTTTCTAATTTTGGTGGGCCCCACTTGTGGTGTGCTGAGTTTGGTCAAGTGGTGTGCGTGAGAATTTTTTATAAAATATTAATTTATTAAATTTTAGTCTGCTTTGGCGTTCTGGCATTTTTCTATAAATAGGGTGCTTAGTTAGAATTGAAAATCATACCAGAATCATAAGTTTTCTCTCTATATAATATCCAGCATATTTTTGTGAGTATTTAAATACTTTGAGAGTTGCTATTCAGTGCAAGTTTCCTTCAACATTATATCCGATATTCTTGTCAGAAGTACTAATCTTTTGAGGTAAGAGATGTCATTTTCTTCGTAAATGATGTTATTTCTTTCAATATCATTATACCAAAATATTGGTATGAATTTATTATGAAATTTTTACCTTTTCATGTTGAGGTTATTATTCACGTATACGGTACTATTCACGTATACGATACTATTCATGAATACGGTACTATTCATGAAGTATGATTTTTCTTATGAAATTTCTACCTTTTCGTGTCAGAGTTACTATTCATGTATACGACGCTATTCACATATACGACACTATTCACGAATACGGTACTATTCACAAAAAAATTAAAAAAAAAAATTCTTTGTCCAAGTTGTCTATTATGGTTACTTCTTTGATTGTATCTATGTTTTAATCTTTATTCTTGAATTTTGCTCCACAATTGATTATTATGGAGTATTTTTGAACTTCGATGAACTAAAGTACAAATACCTAATCTTTGTCCTTTTATCTCACTGGATTCGTTTCTTTAAGATATTTTTCATCATCCTCAGTCTTAAATGGTAATACTTGATGAATATCTTTGGCCTGTAGTACAAAGATGAATGATTACCTGATGAATATCTTTGGCCCGTAGTTCAAAGATGGACATGTGTTGAGATGAACATGAGCAACTGGTGATACAAATAAATATATTTGGCCCGTAGTGCAAAGATGAATATTTGGTTCAAGATGTATATTAATTGATGTTACAAGGATAAAATATTGATGATAGACTTTTAAATCATAGAAGATAATAGACTTCATTCTCTACTTAACTCTTCTAATGAATTGTTATTTTCGTTACGAATATTGATCAAAAACTTGTTGTCCATTATATTTTATCTAATGTATTGAAGGCTAACTGTAAGACCCCAAATTTTATGAATAAAGATTTAATTTTCTCGAAATATTTTTTGAATATTATGGTGTGGATTTGAGATAGTGTTATAGTTGTGGGTAGTATTTATAAATTTTACAAAGTATGCAAGTTGTTATATAATATTCAATTAGCTTTGGGAATATTCGTTTTAATCAGGAATATTCGTATGCGACTACACACAATCATTAAGTGAATCCTAGCGGAAGTATTATCGTAGTTAGAAAATGGTGAATTATCATTTTATAAAAATAATGGTGAAAGTGTTACCGTTAAAACCTGTTGAACTACTCGGTAGTAAAAAGTACAAAGATGTCGGCGTGGTTGCATAGTAGCACACAGTATTGATTATTGATGCTTACGTGATAAGTTACTCAGTTATACTCAATTATTGCTACAGTAATTGTTCCATCATATCTCTCATATTATTGATTCAATTATTGTCACAATATAACCTGTATAATATTTATTATTATTAAATCAATAATTGAGACGGCAAAGTTATTCATATTATTATTTGTAATATTGATAATGTCTAGAAGTTCTGTCAAGGAGAGGTTTGGTCACCTAATTGTGCGCCAATAAGGAGAAATCCTTATCGAAAAGCCCCCTCTTTCCTGGGAACGACCTGATTGTTAAATATTGAGAGTTATAATATTAATGATGAATAAGTTTGTGTTCATTTAAGATGAAATTGATAGTTCCATTGTGTGGGAATTATTAGTGTTAGTGAAAATCGACATTTATTTCGATGATAATTAATGTCTGGAGGTTATATTGATCAATCGGGTAATTCACCGAATAAATGAGCAATTAATTGCTATTATTTCACATGCTTATAACTATTTGTTCACATGTGTGTACTATTGATTCACATTCTTGTACTATTAGGGGTGGTGGTGCAAGATTGATAATACTTGCATGACTAAGTTAAAAATGGAGGTATAGATGGAGGTACTATACTGTAATTCGTATTTTCACATGTCTAGAACTATTGATTCATATGATTTACTATTGATTCACATTATTTACTATTATGGGAGCATTACAAGAAAATCAGGGGGCATTGCCGATGACCCCGCCACATCACGATGACCTATCATTGCGCCGCTAATGAGGTCATTGGCGACGACATGGTCCGTCGCCCTTCCCGTCGCCGTATTGGTCATCGCCCCTGGCTCCCGTCGCTCGCCGTCAGCAAGTGGGTCATTACCGACGGGGTCAGGTGTGAGTCCCCAGATTTTATGAATAAATATTTAATTTTTTCAAAATAATTTTTTAAATATTATGGTGTGGATTTGATATAATGTTATAGTTGTGGGTAATATTTATAAATTTTGCAAAGTACGCAAGTTGTTATCTAATATTCGATTGGTCGGGGAATATCCGTACGATGGTATAATCATTAGTGGACCCCACAACGGAATTATTGTCGGATTGAGAAAATGACAAAAATATTTTATGAAAATAACGGCGGAAGTTTTACCGATTAAGCTGTTGAACTACCCATTAGTAAAAGAAATGAATGTCTGGCGTGGTTGCATAAGAAGACACCGGTATTGATTATTGATGCTTACGTAAGAAGTCACTCGGTTATACTCAATTATTACTACGGTAATAATTATTACTACGATAATTGTTGCATCATATCTCTCATATTATTGATTCAATTATTGTCACAAAGATTATCATCGCATAATATTTATTATTATTAAATCAATAATTGAGACGACAAAGTTATTCATATTATTATTTGCAATATCGACAATGTCTCAGAAGTTACATCGAGGAGAGGTTTGGTCACATAATTGCGCGCCAATAAGGAGAAATCCTTATCAGAAAGCCCCCTCTTTCTTGGTAACGACCTGGTTGTTAAATATTGTTAGTTATAATATTAATGATGAATAAGTTGTGTTGATTAAAGATGAAATTGATTGTTCCATTGTATTGGGATTATTAGTGTTAGTGGAAATTGACATTTATTTCGATGATAATTGATGTCTGGAGGTTATATTGTTCACTCGGGTATTCAGAGCACTTTTCGTGTCGGAGTACTATTCACGAGTTACTATTCACGAGTTACTATTCATAAGTTATTATTCACGAGGTACTATTGATTCACATTCTTATACTATTAGGGGTGGTGGTGCAAGATTGATAATACTTGCATGACTAAGTTCAAAATGGAGGTATAGTTGAAGGTACTATACTGTAATTAATTTTTTCACATGATTATACTATTATTTACATGATTATACTATTTATTCACATGATTGTACTATTGATTCACATGATTTACTATTAGGGGAGTTGGTGCAAAATTGATAATACTTGCATGACTAAGTTAAAAATGGAGGTATAGATGGAGGTACTATACTGTAATTGTTTTTATCACATGATTAGAACTATTGAGTCACATAATTTACTATTGATTCACATTATTTACTATTAGGAGAGTTGGTGCAAGTTTGATAATACTTGTAGGACTAAATTAAAAATGAAAGAAAAGTTGGAGGTATTGTACTGTAATTTTTCGAGCCCCAAAACGTGCAATTATTGAAACTATATTTTTCTATAAATAGAAGCTCATTCTTCCTTCATTTCTCACCAAATCACTAAAGCTATAGAGCAATTATTATAGAGAGAAATTATAGAGAAAAAGAAGAAAAGTATTCTGCTACTTCACTACTTCTATATCCAGTTTCTTCTAAGGTAGGGAATATTATTTGTTGTACTCGTAAGGGGTACTCTTTCTTTCTTATTTATGAAGAGAACTTCATTATTCCATTCTTTATTATTACGTTGGAATAACTTTGATATGCCGGACTACCCTATACTTGGTGAAATTCTTTACGTTATTCCATTCTTTATTATTATGTTGGAATAACTGCCTATGCAAAGTAATCGTATACATGGTGAAATTATTCTAATATTCCATTCTTTATTATTACGTTGGAATATCCTCATGCATGCGCTTTTACGCTTTGGGACACGGTTCCGTTGTTTATTATTCATTGAATATCCTCGTCTGCATGCGCTTAACGGACCGGTTCCGATTATTTATTATTACATTGGAATATCTGCCGCTTGCAAATTTCACCGACTGTTCCGTTATTATTATTTCGTTAGAATAACCCGTCTATGCTAAGTACCGCATGCACGGTGATTTCTTTTATTATTCCATTCTTTATTATACTCAGTTGGTTAAAGTTTTGACTTCTATACTCCATGAAATTAGTGGAATATCCTTGATATTTGCACTTTATCCAGTATCTTTTCATGGAAATATTCTTCTGGGAATTCTTGAATTTTACTCTACAAAGCAGTATCATGTTGACAATTTGGACGTTATCAGTTCCTAGATAAATTAATTCTTGAACTTGTTTTATTGAATTCTTATATCATTGTCATCATCCTCATGTTTATTTTTTTGAAAGTCATATGTGGCCTGTAGTGCATAGATGGACTTGGTATGATTATGACCAGGGATTATTCAGTATAATCATAACCGTAATGTTACAAATGATGTGGAAAAAGTCCTCATTGGCCCGTAGTGCATTGATGGATAGTTTTTTGTATGATTATGGCTATGGATTCTCTTTGGTCGTAGTGCAAAGATGAATTGTTTTATGGCATGATTAGGACCATTGATGAAAACATGATTATCTTTAGCCGCAGTGCATGGATAATTCATGGTCGTGATACTAAAGAATATCCTTGGCCTGTAGTGCAGGGATGATTTGATGATGTTAATTATTTATTAAGCTGAGTCTCAGTGATAAAAGTCATGAAAAGACTTTTAAGTTATAGAAGATTGTAAATTTTATTCTCTACTTGACTCTTCTAATGGATTGCTTGTTCCACTGCAGTTAAACTTGATATTTATTATATTTTATCAGTTTAACACTGTTGAAGGCTAATGATAATTTATTCTGCATTATCTTAGTCATAATATTTCTTACAGGGCTAGTTGAGCTCACCCTTTCTTTCACTGTTCTCCTCAGGAAATGAGAACGTAGATGGGACTAGTCGGGAAATAGAGTGATGGTCCTAGATGTTTGCATTAGTAGTCCTCACTATTCTGTGAAATAGTGTGATAATAATTGTAATGAGGACTCCCTTTGAGTTTCTATACTATCTAGTAAACAATATTTGTATTCAAACTCACAGCTCATGTTGTATATTTAAGATTGTATTTGTATTCTGTACCATGTATTTGGCGACTTAGAATAGGTGATATATTCCTGTTTTGGGGGCGTCACAGTTGGTATCAAAGCTTAGGGATATGATCCCTGGCTGAGATGTGAGATAAGAACTAGGAGGGGAGAGACAGGGAATTCCTTCGCTAGTATGACCTACCTAAGTTTATTTGGTATTTAAATTGGTCGGTCAGAGTATAGAGATAATATGTGACAATTAACCCTTGTTTGGTGGCAGTGTTAGAAAATGAAATCTGAAAATCAAGAGATGAGCTCATATGGAGTTTTAAGTAATGAATTGAGGAGAATTTTATGATTGAAATATAGAACTGTAAGATCGTATTCGTGAGTTAGAAGAGAAGGGTGAAGAACGACAGACGGTCGTGGAACAAAGGGAAGCAGCAAAGTCAAGTCCAACGGCAATGATGACGCCAAAGGATGTCCCAAATAAGTCAAATTCGGTAGTTTAAGGGAGAGCATTTTTTGTGACGAGGAATCGAACGAAGTTATCACGAGTTAGTTAATTATAAACTCTTGCGAAGTCTATACCTTATTCGATACCGGTTCTACCCATTCTTTTATCTCTTTTGCTTGCGCTCAACATTTAAATTTGACTCCGAAGAAATTAGACTTTGATTTATCTGTTGAAACTTTGTTAGGAAAAACCTTCATTACATGTGCTATCCAAGTCTTGGATGAGAGTTACAGTTTTGAATGATATTTCTATTGTAAATAAATTTCCTGACATATTCCTGAAGACTTCCTAGCCTACCCCTATAGCGTGAAATCGAATTTTGTATTGACCCCAGTACAAAACCCATTTCTAAAACCATTAAATATTTCTTCAACTAAAGTGAATGTAACAAGCGCCAAAGACGTTGGCTCGAGCTGTTAAAGATTACGATCGTACCATTCAATACCATCGTGGGAAAGCGAACGTGGTAGCTGACGCATTGAGTAGAAGATCGTATACGTTTATGAGTGCGATGTTGTTAACACAAATATCCATTTCGTACGACTTACAAATGATGAAGATAGAGTTAAAGACTCTAGGAACCCACATGAAGATAACGAATATATGATTAGAATTTAATCAATAAAGTTAAATTCGCTCAAGCTACACACCCGGAGCTGATGAATGAAGAAGGTTCAAGAGGGCGTTATTCTAGAAGTAAGAATCGATGAAGAGAGGAAATCTCAACCCTTGATTTAATTGGCCCATTTAAAATCCTCGATCGAATAGGAACTGTGGCTTATAGACTCATTTTACCACCAAGTATGTCGCGTGTTCATAACGTTTTTAACGTATTGACATTACATAAATATGGGGATGACCCGAACCACATTATTAATTTAAAACCGGACGAGATAACGGTTGATTTAACGTTTGAGGAGATACGTGTTAAAATCTTGGATAAGAAGAATCGTATTCAACACTCAAAGGTTATACCTCAAGAGTTAGAATTTAAAATGAAGTCGAGGTATCCCCACCTATTCAGCATACCAAGTACGTACGTAAATTTCGAGGGTGAAATTCCATATGGAGGGGTGATTGTGAGACCCCAGATTTTATGAATAAATATTTAATTTTCTCAAAATAATTTTTTAAATATTATGGTGTGGATTTGATATAATGTTATAGTTGTGGGTAATATTTATAAATTTTGTAAAGTACGCAAGTTGTTATATAATATTCGATTGGTCGGGGAATATTCTTTTTGTAGGGAATATCATGCAGACAACCAAGATAATCATTAGTGGACCCCACAACGGAATTATTGTCGGATTGAGAAAATGACACAAAATACTTTTATGAAAATAACGGCGGAAGTTTTACCATTAACTGTTGAACTACCCATTAGTAAAAAAGTACAAAGAATACGCCGTGGTTACATAGTAGCATTACCGGTATTGATTATTGATGCTTACGTAAGAAGTCACTCGGTTATACTCAATTATTGCTACATGATAATTCTTGCATCATATCTCTCATATTATTGATTCAATTATTGTCACATTATCATCTCGCATAATATTTATTATTATTAAATCAATAATTGAGGCGACAAAGTTATTCATATTATTATTTGCAATATTGACAATGTCAGAAGTTACGTCAAAAGAGGTTTGGTCACCTAATTGCGCCAATAAGGAGAAATCCTTATCTGAAAGCCCCCTCTTTCCCGGGAACGAATTCGGTTGTTAAATATTGTGAGTTATAATATTAATGATGAATAAGTTGTGTTGATTAAAGATGAAATTGATTGTTCCATTGTATTGGGATTATTAGTGTTAGTGGAAATTGACATTTATTTCAATGATAATTGATGTCTGGAGGTTATATTGTTCACTCGGGTATTTGGAGCACTTTTTGTGTCGGAGTACTATTCACGAGTTACTATTCATGAGTTACTATTCACGAATTATTATTCACGAGGTACTATTGATTCACATTCTTATACTATTAGGGGTGGTGGTGCAAGATTGATAATACTTGTATGACTAAGTTAAAAATGGAGGTATAGTTGAAGGTACTATACTCTAATTAATTTTTTCACATGATTATACTATTTATTCACATGATTATACTATTGATTCACATGATTTACTATTAGGGGAGTTGGTGCAAAATTGATAATACTTCCATGACTAAGTTAAAAATGGAGGTATAGATGGAGGTACTATACTGTAATTGTTTTTATCAATGATTAGAACTATTGAGTCACATTATTTACTATTGATTCACATTATTTACTATTAGGGGAGTTGGTGCAAGTTTGATAATACTTGCAGGACTAAATTAAAAATGAAAGAAAAGTTGGAGGTATTGTACTGTAATTTTTTGAGCCCCAAAATGTGCAATTATCGAAACTATATTTTTCTATAAATAGAAGCTCATTCTTCCTTCATTTCTCATTAATTCACTAAAGCTATAGAGCAATTATTATAGAGAGAAAGAAGAAAAGTATTCTGCTACTTCACTACTTCTATATCCAGTTTCTTCTAAGGTAGGGAATATTATTTGTTGTACTCGTAAGGGGTACTCTTTCTTTCTTATTTATGAAGAGAACTTCTGTTATTCCATTCTTTATTATTCTGTTGGAATAACCCGTATACGCGGGCTACCCTATACTTGGTGAAATTCTTCTGTTATTCCATTCTTTATTCTTATGTTGGAATAACCTGTCTATGCAAAGTACTGCATACATGGTGAAATTCTTCTAATATTCCATTCTTTATTATTTTGTTGGAATATCATGTCTGTGTATTTTACGCCGGACCTGGTTCTTTATTTAATATTTTGTTGGAATATCTTGTCGGTGTGAATTTCGCCTAACCTAGTTCCGTTATTATTATTACATTGGAATAACTCATTTATGCTTGCAATACCGCATGCATGGTGATTTCTTTTGTTATTCCATTCTTTATTATACTCGGTTGGTTAAAGTTTTGACTTCTATACTCCATGAAATTAGTGGAATATCCTTGATATTTGTGCTTCATCCAAGATCTTTTCATGGAAATATTCTTCGGGCATTCTTGAATTTTACTCTACAAAGCAAAGATCATGTTGACAATTTGGACGTTATCGGTTCTAGATAAATTAATTCTTGAACTTGTTTTATTGAATTCTTATATCATTGTCATCATCCTCATGTTTTATTTTTTGAAAGTCATCTGTGTATTCAGTAGTGCATAGATGGACTTGGTATGATTATGACCAGGGATTATCGGTAGATAATCATAACCGTAATGTTACAAATGATGTGGAAAAAGTCCTCATTGGCCCGTAGTGCATTGATGGATAGTTTTTGGTATGATTATGGCTATGGATTCTCTTTGGCCGTAGTGCAAAGATGAATTTTTTATGGCATGTTCAGGACCGTTGATGAAAACATGATTATCTTTAGCCGTAGTGCATGGATAATTCGTGGTTGTGATACTAAAGAATATCCTTGGCCTATAGTGCAGGGATGATTTGATGATGTTGATTATTTATTAAGTTTAGTCTCAGCGATAAAAGTCATTAAAAACCTTTTAAATCATAGAAGATAGTAGATTTTATTCTCTACTTGACTCTTCTAATGGATTGCTTGTTCTGCTGCAATTAAACTTGATAGTTATTATATTTTATCAGTTTAACACTGTTGAAGGCTAATGATAATTTATTCTGCATTATCTTAGTCATAATATTTCTTATCGGGCTAGTTGAGCTCACCCTTTCTTTCACGATTTCTTCTTGAAATGAGAGAACGTGGTCGGGACTAGTCTGGGAACAGAGTGATGGTCCTAGATGTTTGCATTAGTAGTCCTCACTATTCTGTGAAATAGTGTGATAATAATTGTAATGAGGACTCCCTTTGAGTTTGTATACTCTCTAGTAAACAACATTTGTTTTCAAATTCACAGCTCATGTTGTATATTTAAGATTGTATTTGTATTCTGTACCATGTATTTGGCGACTCAGAATAGGTGATGTATTCTTGTTTTGGGGGTGTCACATCAGGGGCGACGACGAACTTTCGACAATGGTGTATTAGCGACGGTATTGGTGACGAAGAGACCGTTAGTAATAGTCATTTTAAAAAATTAAAAATGAGTCATCATTTACTTGTGGCATTCGCGCTTCATTACTTCGCCTCGCTTCGCCGCCAATACTTTTTTAGAAGAAAAAAATTTTGGAAGCTTGCACAATACCCCTGTCCATTTACATATACATAATTATACCTGTTATAAACTAAAGAAAAATAAAGAATTCATCACGAACGCATATCAATAACAATAATAGCTTTTGCTATATCAACCATCAAATATGTAAACAACGTAATGACTTATAGATAAAATTCGTACAATGTAAATACAAAATGTAATAATTAACAATCAATATAGTTAGATACATATGTCATCAACCTAACTAGATACTAAACTCTAATGCAGATAACTCAAAAGTCGATAAATATACATATATGAAAGTCGAATATAAACATAATGGGTACTACAACCCAAGATCAGAATCTTTGGTATCATCATCGCCATGGGGTCCCACTTGCACTCCACCTCCGGTCGATTGCGGTCCCACCCTCCATAATCTCATCAAGATCAAGATCACCGGTGGTCATCACCATCTCCACCACACGGCATCGTCGTGCCGCATGACCTCCACCCAATCAAGTCTCATCAACAAGACCATACAAAATTAAAATCTTAACAACGAATTCGAAAATAGAGCATATTTAAATTAGTTTTGTTTGTGTTCTTCAAGTATTGTTGAGTTTTTCAAACTGGGGGATAACTCGGTCTCCGTATGTCAGAATTGAGTCCCGTAAGTTGTAACGCGTGTCTATTACCTACGCAGTGCTATGTGTGTGTTTGCGTGGCATTCAGACGGCCTATGCGGGTTTTGGGCTCTTTTTCGTCTTTTTGCCCAAGTGTTGTTGAGTTTTGCAAACGGGAGAATAACTCGGTCTCCGTATGTCAGAATCGAGTCCCGTAAGTTGTAACGCATGTCTATTACCTACGCGGTGCTATGTGTGTGTTTGTGTAGCGTTCGGACGGCTTATGCGGGTTTTGGGCTCTTTTTCGGCTTTTTGCCTAAGTGTTGTTCCATTTTGCAAACTGGAAGATAACTCGGTCTCCGTATGTAGGAATCGAGTCCCATAAGTTGTAACGCGTGTCTATTACCTACGCGGTGCTATGTGTGTGTTTGTATGGCGTTCGGACGGCCTATGCGGGTTTTGGGCTCTTTTTCATCTTTCTGCCCAAGTGTTGTTGAGTTTTGCAAACTGGGGGATAACTCGGTCTCCGTATGTCGAAATTGAGTCCCGTGAGTTATAACGCGTGTCTATTACCTAGGCGGTGCTATGTGTGTGTTTGTGTGGCGTTCGGACGACTTATTCGGGTTTTGGGCTCTTTTTCGGCTTTTTGCCCAAGTGTTGTTCAATTTTGTAAACTGGGGGATAACTCGGTCTTCGTATGTCGGAATCGAGTCCCGTAAGTTGTAACGTGTGTCTATTACCTACGCGGTGCTATGTGTTTGTTTGTGTGGCGTTCGGACGGCCTATGCGGGTTTTGGACCCTTTTCGGCTTTCACTACTAAAAATTTGACTTATAGCGACGACCTATAGTGACGGTCGGGACGGAACCCTCGCTATAGGGTATATATAGCGACGGTCATCGTCTGGCCGTTGGTTTAGATTGTTTTTTAAGGAAAAAATCCTCCCATTTTACCCCAAATCATTTTCCTCCTCTCCACCCAGGACCACACCGAGATGGTGCTCTTGCAACATCTTCTCCACCCAAACCACGCCGCTGCTGCCAATACCCGTGATAGCACCGCCGTTTTCGCCTAAAAAGGGGAGACCCTTCAGGAGTATTGGTGGTGCACCGAGCGGGCTCTTGACTGGGGACCTTGCGGCGGTCCGGATCTGATTGTGGATGATGGTGGTGATGCAACTTTGTTGATTCACGAGGGAGTGAAGGCCGAGGAGGAGTATGCCAAGACCGGTGCTGTTCCCGACCCGGCTTTGGGGAAAAATATTTGTGCTGAAGTTGAAGAAAAAGACAACCTTAGATTTCCTCGATTCAGGTCGAGTCTTACTGTATGTCTCTCTATTGCTTATTTTTTCTTAAATGGGGTTTCAAATTTCATATCTCAATCTGATAAGGGTTTCAATTATTTTTAAGAAATATATATTGAGCTGTGGATTAATTGTATTTCTTGCTTAGTTTATGAGCTCAATTTTATGGGTATGCTTGTTTTGCTTTTTGGGTATTATTGTTGTTGCATTTTCTCTGTAATGTGTTAATTACGTGAAAAAACAATTTCTTTTGGTTTAGCTCATTTATTGATTGTGTGAATTTTGGTAAATTTCCTACTTGTTTACTGTTTAAATTGATCAAACATTGCTTATGGGTGGTTTGAGCTCATTTCTGTAATGGGTATGTTCTTTTTAGTTTCCAAAAAATTGTCAAGGTCAGAAGTTTGATATTGTTTAGTTTTATTTGATATTGTTGCTTTCCCGTTATTTTTATTATGCCGGAAATTCTGATGGGGGTATGGTATTGGTGAATGTTTAGGTATTGGAAATCAAAAATTAACTGGTCAAACTGGTCAAACTCTACATGGTTCAAATTGCTTTCGTGCATTTGAGGAATGAAAAGGACCTATTTTCAAATATAATCAACAATTTGGGATATGAAATTAAAGGGTTAGAAGTTATGTATGACTTATGAGAGCTCTGCCACAAACCTTTCTAAATTTTCTATTACTAGTTGCACAACAATTTTTATTTACTTTATCTTTTATTTCATTTATGCAGGATAATCCTTTAATTATAGAGTGCTTTAACTTCAATAGCAATGGAAAACATGTTTTGTTAATTTGTTTGATGTTTGTGTTAGGGGTTGGGGAGTTGATGGCGTCAAAGTTGGTTCAATTGCAGTCCAAGGCATGTAAAGCCTCACATTTTGTAGCCAAGCATGGAACATCATACTATAAGAAGTTGTTGGAACAGAATATTATTGGAACAAAAAACCAAGGTTAATTCTACATTGATCCCTGGAAAATTATTATCATTCATCTTATTTATGTTATTATCATTCTCTCTATTGCTTATATTGTTGCTCTTGCTCATTGCTTTGTTGCAGAAATGTTGATTATGTTATTAGTATTGGTAATGGAATTTGTTACCGATCATATTCCTTCATTTGCTAAAGGAGTTGAAGTGTAAGGAGAAAAGAGATGAGTGGAGCAGGAGAGAAACAAAGTGAAACAAATGACATAGATTAGTCTGCAGAAACAAAGAAACCACTTAGGTAGCTACCTACAAGGCCTGGTCCATATGTTGTAGGTTGTTCTGAATTGTTACAGTGGACTATTCATCAAATAATAGATGATAAGGTTAAAGAAACTAAATTATTGCTTTATGGAGGAATTTTAATGTCTGTTACGCGTATGCCTGATAAATGATGCTATTTCTTTTCCTTTTAATTACTTGGTAATTGCAGATGCACAATAGTGATTGCTACAGAAGATGGGGTGCACATTGTTGATAATACAGTAAAGAGTGAGGTGAGTGGACTTCAATAGCAGCGGAACTGCGAGGCAGACTACTGAACCTTTGGTTGTTCATGTAGGTAACAATGCATTCTGCTTAGAACTATAAGTAAAGTATGTCTTTAATGTGTAATAAGAAGACGGAACATATTATTTATGATCACATATCTCTATGAGAAATTTTTTAAGTTTCATTTGATTGTTTGTTTCCTTTGCTGTGTAGTATGGATTGTAACTTGGAAAATGAATAGAGAGATGTGTTTCCCTTGTCTTTGTACTATGTAGCCCAAAATAAGGTTGAATACTAGGCTGATATTTTAAATTTTTTTTGGTGGGTACATCAAGAACATATTACATCATATTTAGAAGGGTGGTGGCCGGTTGTGTTAACAATTTTGTGCTTCCCTTTTTTTATCACTTCCATCCCTATAAATTCTCCTAAACATAAAACTATTTTTTCATTTTTACTCTCTCTCACATCTCTTTTACTCTTCTAGTCTCTCCCACTTTCTTATCTTTTACATTAAATCACACATGTAGTGTTTCCTACTTCACTGACGTGATACGAATGCAAAGTAAACAACGCCTGGTAATCTCTTTCTTTTTGCAGGCATTCTAGCATGTCTTAACGGATATATTTTGTACAGTACTGTTTATTCATTCTGGTAATTTTTATTTTCAAGTCTTGTGATTATTCTCCTCACTTTTTTTTAAAATATAAAAAGGCTATAGCGACGATCATCGACCGTAGCTATAGTTTTCTATAAAGCACAGGCCTATAGTGACGGTCGCCGAGCGTCGCTATAGACATCTATACACGATTTTGCCATGACCTATAGCTAGGGTCGGCGACCGTCGCCAAAAGACCGTCGCTATAGGCTTTATCGACGGGTTCTATGGCGACGGTCGCTAAAACTTTTAGCGACGGTCTTTTGACCTATAACGACGGTCGGCGACCGTCGCTATAGGCTGATTTTCTAGTAGTGTTTTTGCCCAAGTGTTGTTGAGTTTTGCAAACTAGGGGATAACTCGGTCTCCGTATGTTGAAATCGAGTCTCGTAAGTTGTAACTCGTGTCTATTACCTACGCGGTGCTATGTGTGTGTTTGTGTGGCGTTCGGACGGCCTATGCGGGGGTTTTTGCCCAGTGTTGTTCGATTTTGTAAGCTGGGATAACTTTCGGTCTCAGATATCTAATCGAGTCTCGTAAGTTTTAACGTATATCTATTACCTATGTGGTACTATGTGTGTGTTTATGTGGCGTTCAGACGGCCTACGCGGGTTTTGGGCTCTTTTTTGGTTTTTTACCCAAGTGTTGTTTAGTTTTACAAACTGGGAAATAACTCGGTTTGCGTATATCGGAATCGAGTCCCGTAAGTTGTAACGTGTGTCTATTACCTACACGGTGCTATGTGTGTGTGTTCAAGGCGTATGCCTGCGGTATGCGGGTTTTGGGCTCTTTTTCGCTTTTTGCCCAGTGTTATTCATTTTGCAAACCGGGGATAACTCTGGTCTCGTATGTCGGAATCGAGTCCCGTAAGTCATGTAACGATGTTCATTATCTCACGGATTATGTGTGTGTTTGCGTGGCGTTTGACTACTGTCGCGGGTTTTGGGCTCTTTTTGGCTTTTTACCCAAGTGTTATTCGGCTTTTGCAAACCGGGGATAACTTCGGTCTCGTATGTTGGAATCGAGTCCGTAAGTTGTAATGCATGTTCATTACCTACGCTACATGTGTGTGTTTGCGTGGTGTTCTATGGCATACTATACGGGTTTTGGGCTCTTTTTAGGTTTTGCCCAAGTGTTGTTCGGCTTTTGCAAATGGGGATAATAACTCAGATTCGTATGTCGTAATCGAGTCCCGTAAGTTGAATACGTGTTCATTACCTACGCGTAGCTTTATGTGTGTGTTTCGAGTGGCGTTCGACCGCCTATGCGGGTTTTGGGCTCTTTTTCGGCCTTTTGCCCAAATGTTGTTCAGTTTTGCAAACTGGGGGATAACTCGATCTCCGTATATCGGAATCGAGTCCCGTAAGTTGTAATGCGTGTCTATTACCTACGCGATGCTATGTTTGTGTTTCCGTGGCGTTCGGACGACCTATGCGGGTTTTGGGCTCTTTTTCGTCTTTTTGCCCAAGTGTTGTTCAGTTTTGCAAATTGGGGAATAACTCGGTCTCTGTAAGTCGGAATCGAGTCCCGTAAGTTGTAACACGTGTCTTTACCTACGCGGTGCTATGTGTGTGTTTGCGTGGCGTTCGGACGGCCTATGCGGGTTTTGGGTTCTTTTTTGGCTTTTTGCCCAAGTGTTGTTTAGTTTTGTAAACTGGGGGATAACTCGGTCTCCGTATGTCGGAATCGAGTCCCATAAGTTGTAACGCGTGTCTATTATCTACGCGGTGCTATATGTGTATTTGTGTAGCGTTCGGACGGACAATGTGGGTTTTGGGCTCTTTTTTGGCTTTTTACCCAAGTGTTGCTCAGTTTTGCAAACTAGGGGATAACTCGGTCTCCGTATGTCAGAATCGAGTCCCGTAAGTTGTAACGCGTGTCTATTACCTATGCGATGCTATGTGTGTGTTTACGTGGCGTGTCTCCGTGTTTTAGAGTTTTATCTTAAGTTTATCTAAGCAATCCAATTACAAATTACATAAATTCAATAAGGAAATACATAATTTAATTATTTTTACCTGTCGAATATGTGGTGGGAAGATGTTGGCCAAGACAACTGCACATACGCGGATGACCTCCTCCCGTACTAAACCCATGAGGTCGTCAACGATAGTTGTAGGATCGCTAGAGCCATGGACAACCTCCCCGAGCTACCGGTAGATCCGCCGCGTGATGGTGCTCGATCGCACAACACCGCCTTTATGCACCCTCTATGATCCGCCGGAAGAAGTCGTCGGACAATAAAGGGCCGACGCCCGATCCACTCGCACCACTACCTCCAGTGGGTGGGCGTCATGAGATCTCATGAACCGGACTAAGGTGTAAGCCGACATGGGAATGCCCACAACTCTACCCTTCTTTCATTCCCCCCAGAGCACTCGTGATCCAATCCTCTATCTTCTCGTCCGCACGCGTAGACTCGTCTGTTGGAGTGTCACCTCTCTGGCTGCTCCGGGCCACTGCAAGATCCTCGAACCATCGCTGAAAAAAAACACATTAGTAGATGATACGCAAAGTATAAAATGAAATAATTTTTAATAAGAGAATTTAATAACTTACAGCAATGCGTTTTGCCTCAAGTGATATATAACCATCGTCTCCTTTCTTTTGGTTAGCGTGCCATCAAAACTCCAAGCGGGAGGGTGCATGCTTTAAACTCACCTCGAGTCTCTCCCAGTACAGGTCGTACGACTGAGACCCAGTGTAGTGTGGGAGACAAATCTGTTGTCGGGAAGCTGAACGATGTTCCGACATCTTCTTGAAGGCCTCGCCGTCCCAAATGATGCACATCTGGTCCCACACCGCAGCAGATATGAAATCTGGCCGGACATCCTTAAGTGTCTGTCCATCAGCCATCTTCGTCTGGGCCTTCTTCTTTCAGTCGTAGACCCACTTATGCCAATTCATCTCTAGGTATCTGTGCAGAACAGTCATGCCATGAGCTTTCTGCCCGTCTTCAAAACGATAATATCTCTACACATTACACATTAAGAAGCTTAGTAGACAACATAAATCAAAGAGGTAACAGTATATTCAAATGGAATATAAAACAAGCATATGAATGATTGACATCCTACCCTAAACTCTGCAATAATCAGCTGACGTGTGCGGTCATCCACATCTGCCCACCTCATCCACGGGCTTGAGAATCGGTTGCAGACGATCCCAAGCAACGTGTTCCTTAGCATGGCGTCAAGGATACAACAATTGATATTAATACATTGCAAATTACAAAGAATATATAAGAACTAAATACTTATGTTGTAGTAATATTATATAGGATTATGAAATTACCTATGAGTCCCAACACGACATATAAGCGGCGCCTGGGGGGGATTTCCTAGCAAGCCATGTGCTAGTCCCCACGGAGGCCTACGTCTATCACCTGTGTAGTGAAATACATCAATATTATATAAACGAATATAATGTCAATACAATAAAAAATAAAAAATAATAAGATGTATCCCAACAAAACATGTAATTATACCTGATGATTCGGCTTGATCATCACGTGTAGAATCCCCACGCCCCCCACGACCTGCACGCCCACCACGATCATCGTGTGGTGTGCGCGCCATATGTATTTATACTGTCAAATCATTAAAAAATTATTATTAAACATTCGTAAATACTACCCTCCTGATACAGCCACAGATCTTCCCTAATGTTCATTTCTACCAAATCAAGCTTCGACTTGTTGTTGTCCATTATTCTACCACTGGCATCTAGGACTGTATAAAAAATGTTATCAAATACGTTCTTCTCAGTATGCATCAGATCTAAACAATGATGAATGCAGAGTGTAGCCCAATAAGGCAGGTCAAAGAACATGGATCTGTGTTTCCAGTTGTGAACCTTGCCATAACCATAAGCTCGCTCTAATCTGTGATTCTTCCCTAGAGGTGGAAACTTCAAATGACTAATCCAACTCAACACCTGCGCAGACCGGAAAAGACGGCGGCCAGTACTTGACGTTTCTCTTTTTTTCGATTGAATTGTCTACTCATCCGTCGATAACGATGTTCAATTGGAAAAAACTGTCTAGATGTTGCAAAGAAACTCATTTTCCCCATGTTTGAGTCGCATAGCTTTAATCGAATTTATGCACATGGGACATGACAAGCCCCCGTGAGTCGACCACCATCCACCGATCATTCCTAACGCCGGAAGTCATTTATTGTCCACGATAAAAAAGTCGCCTCATGTCAAAGTTCTGGTTAAGAGATACATCATAAGTTTGAACCCCTTTTTCCCACAACATCTTCAACTCAAAAACTAACGGCCTGAGGTATACATTGATGTCTTTACTCGGACTTTTATCACCCCGGAATCAATAAAGGCATGAACATGTAGGGATCTTTCATGCACATCGAAGGTGGGAGGTTATACAACAACAATAATCACCCGGCCAAGTTGAGTAGGGCTTTGTGTAAGGCCGATTAATGGATTAAACCCATCAAGTAGCAAGTCCAAGCCTAACATTGCGAACCTCTTTAGCAAACGAGGGGTGTTTGCTATCAAAATTTTCCACTCAAGCCCATCTGCCTTCAAAAGGTCGGTTGACCTTCGACTATGTCCCGCAGGTAGAGTGTTACCTCATATCCTCGGCAGTATGTGTTGACATGAACAACCATTGAAGCTTCCTGGGCAATGGGAAAGTAATGTAAGATCTTTTTTGGCATGTCTTTTCCCTTTTTCTTGCGCTGTTCACAGTATCTACTTGTACCACAAATATCACATGACCTCTTATCTTTATTGACATCGCCGTAATACAACATATAGTCATTCTTACAAGCATCAATCTTCTCATACCCTAGATTGAGCCTTTTGACCATTTTCTTCACATCATAGTACGAATCCGATAACTTATTGCCTGCAGGTAAGCACTCCTTCACAATGCTTAACAGTTCATTAAAACCTCTCTTGCTATAGTCATACTCGTTCTTGAAGTGTAAAAACTTAGTCACGACAGATAAGACGGTGTCCTTTTCGTGCCCGTTATACAGTGGCATCGCTGCTTCATGCAAAAACTCATAGAAACCCTTAGCCCCATCATTCGGCTCTTGCTCGACGCTACTATCATCCCTGTCTGTATTCCACTAGAAGTATGAACCAGCAGCTTTGACTATCATGTTAGTACAATCAAAGGTTTCGTCACCTCTAGATTCCGGTTCTGATTTATGTTCATCCAACCAGGTTTCCCTATGATAGATCCATGTCGTATAACCCTGCTTGAACCCATATACAAATAAGTCGCACATGAAATCACTCATTTACTTCCACACTTCATTCACACACCTCTTACAAGGACATCTGATCTCATCGCCGCTGACTTTGCTCAAACGCGAAGTTGAGAAACTGTTCAACCCCACTACGATACTTAGAGCTAAGCCCACTCTTATCAGTAGCTACCCTACGTTCCATCCAACTTCGATCAACAGACATCTCGGACAACTGTCTGCTATATATATGGAAAGTCAAATAGACACAATCAAGTCTCCAAGTTAATGTATATTCAAGCTTATGAGTTTCCTAACTTCATCTCCACCTCTAACGGGTCAGGATTCTATCCCATTCTCGGATGTGTCAGCTTCATCGATGTTAACAACTTGAACACATCTTTAAATTTTTCAAAATTTCTAAGAAGACTTCCCCATGGTCCTCAAGTACACGAAATAGACTAACACATCGTAGTCTAAATATGCACCCGAAGAACATCAAGAGATATATACTGACTGAAAATTCAAAAAATATAAAGACGTGCTCAAGTCGTTAACACTGACCTAAGTGAGATCGAAACATACAAGAACAGTCCCAAAACGGGGACTATTTGAGATTCACTCATACTAAGTAAATCTCAAACGGGTCTCTAAGCTTCCTAAACTATATGAAAATGTATGTGCATGTGAAATTAGATTCTTTTCCTAGAACAAAAAGAACTACTAGCAAAAATCTTTCATGTTTTCTTCGATGAAATTGTTCAAATCCTTTCATTTAACTAAAAAATAACTAAAAAAAAATAACTTATCAACATACTTTTAATAGAAGAAAACTTATCAACATACAACAACGAAAAGCACACTAATATTATCCATATGACTAGATTATCTAGTAATTTGATATATACTCACGTAGAATATTACTTTTAGAACTAGTGAGGAGTCATATTCCCTTAAAAAAAAGTCTTAACACTAAATGGTTCTTTAGTCTATACTTGTTTCACAATGTATCAAACTGAAGGTACACATTAAGATTAGAAAGTTGTCCAATAGATTCCTCTAAAGTTCAACACCCCCAACACTCACAAAATCAAAGGTAAGAGTAACTACATTCTGAACTGATTTGAGATGTCTAAATATATCCACCCCAGTGCCATCTCTGGTAGCAAACATTGATCTTGAATGGTGAATAGCCCTTAAGAATAGAAAATAAAAAGAAAGAGCTAACCAAATAAACTTCTATTTGATAAATTAGAAGGAATTGGCTTAAAATACACTATCAAACGGAAACATAAGAAAAAAAACTAAACAAATCATATTAGCTAAATAAACGCAAGATCTGATTGTTATTGCATATCTAATCACTTAATCAATTATAAAACAAAAAATCCTCCAAAAATACAAACAAGCCATTGAAATTGATTTCAGATATTGATTTCAGATATACAATCATTTAAAACTGATTTCAGATATTATAAAAAACCCTTCCAATGATTAGGTCCTAACCACATTGCCAAATTACTCCAAAAACTTATCAAAACAACCAATCAACATTTGAATTATCAATTTCAACCAAACCACAAATCTAAAAAAAATTTAATCTTTCACTAGAATGAATGGAATTAAGATAAAATCATACCAAAAAGCACAGCATATCTGAACAAGTGAGTTAAAGAATGAGTCCGACAAATTTGAACGGGTCAGGGTCTGTCTCTGTGTGGTGTTCAATGGAAGTTGGTGGGCAAAATTTTCACCCTATATATATATATATAAATGTACACAGAGGGAAAACCTTCACCAAATCAGTTAGCCACACACAGTCGCCCAAATGCGATATCTAGTCAAGAGTCAAGCCTTAATTCGCCCAATCTTCACCACGGAATCGCCTCCGTTAGTCACGCACGGCCGCCGACAGCTACTATAGTCACCTGTGAGTTCGTCGTCGAGGGAAGAATCGAAGGAGAGGGAGTGCTGTAGCTTTTTGGCGCTGAAAATTTGGGTAACAAATTTTGATTCTTTGCCGTCGAGGTAGGGCTTAAAATTATAAAGTCATTCTCGACGGGCTAGACGTCGATAATAACCCCAGTCAAGAAAGAGTCATTAACGACAAAACTGACGTCGTGTATAACATTTTACTGCCGTCGCCACTAAGTTTCCCTCCCTCGCGAGATTATGGCGCCAAACTAATGTCATTAGAGACGACAATATATCCATTCGCGACGGTATACTGTCGACCACTATGTTGGATTTGGAGGGAACTTTTCATTCCCGACGGCACTCATTTGTGATGGCTATCCCATCGTCAATGACAACATTAGCGACGGTAGTAACGCCGTCGCCAAAGCCCCCGTTGCCAGTGACCATTATTTTTGTAGTGGAGGTGGTGCAAGTTTGATAATACTTACATGACTAAATTAAAAATAAAAGAAAAGAGAAAGGTATTATACTGTAATATTCTGATCCCCAAAATGTGCAATTATCGAAACTATATTTTCCTATAAATAGAAGCTCATTCCTTCATTATTTTTCACCAATTCACTAAAGGTATAGAGCAATTATTATAGAGAGAAATTATAGAGAGAAAGAAGAAGAAAAGTCTGCTACCTCACTATTCCAGTATCCAGTTTCTTCTAAGGTAAGGGGTATTATTTCTTTCGTATTCATGAAGATAGCTATTTTTATTCCATTCCTTATTATTCTGTTGGAATAACCTGTCTGTGCGGTCTATCGTATGCCTGGTGAATTCTATTGTTATTCCATTCTTTATTATCTGCTAGAATAACCTATTCATGCTATCTATCATGTACGGTGAATTTCATTGTTATTCCATTCTTTATTATTTTGTTGGAATAACTCATGCATGTGGACTCACTACCGCATGCATGGTGAATGATCCTTTGTATTCATTCCTTATTAATTTGTGGAAATGATCTGTTTACGTGGATTACCGTATGGCGGGTGAAAATCCATTTACAGTTTCGTATATTCTATTATACTCGTATGAGATATCATTTCTTTTGTACTTGTCATGAAATATCATTTTATTTGGTATTTTATTTATGAGTTACTATTCACGGGTTACTATTCACTTTAGTATTATTCACTCGGGTATTCGGGGCACTTTTCGTTTCGAAGTACTATTCACCCAAAATACTATTCACCTGAATATTATTCACTCGGGTATTTGGGGTACTTTTCATGTCGGGGTATTATTCACGAGGTACTATTCTCGAAGTACTATTCACGGAGTACTATTTACCCGAAAAATATATTTCTTTTCTGTCCAAATTATTTTTGGTACATGAATATTATTCTTGAATTTTACTTTACAAAGCAAAGATCATGTTGACAATTTGAACGTTATTGATTTCTCGGATAAATTAAAATATAAATCTTTAAAATTTATCCTTGAACTTGTTTTTATCAATTATTATGTCATTGTCATCATCTTCATGCTTATATTGTGATGAAAGTCATCTTTGGCTTACGTGCAGAGATGGACTTGGTATGATTATGACTGAGGATTATTCGGTATAATCATGACCGTAATGTGACGAATGATGTGGTAAAAGTCCTCATCGATTGTAGTTCATTGATGGACAATTGTTGGTATGATTATAACCGAGGATTATTCTAAGATAATCACGCATCGTTGATGATTACATGAATATCCTGGCCGTGATGCAAGGATGATTCGATTTTATTTATTAAGCTGAGTCTTAGCGATAAAGTTGATGGAAAACTTTTTAAATCATAAAAATAGTAGATTTTATGCTCTATTTGACTCTTCTAATGGATTGTTTATTCCATTACAGTTATTGATCTAAAACTTATTGTCTATTGTATTCTATCAGTTTTTATACTGTTGAAGGCTAAGGATAATTTATTCTCGCATTATCTTAGTCATAATATTTCATCTTTGGGCTAGTTGAGCTCACCCTTTCTTTTCTTTATTCTCTTCGTGAAATGAGAATATAGTGGGATTTAGTCTGGGGAATGGATTGATGGTCCGGATGGTTGTTTTAGTAGTCCTCACTATTCGTGAAATAGTGTGATAATAATTGTAATGAGGACTCCATCGAGAGTGGATATTCGCTCTGAAGGCAATATTCTTGTTTAAACTCTCAGCTATGTTTTGTCGTATATTACACGACAGTTGTATAATTAAGTTTGTATTTGATTTATGTACCATGTATCTGGAGATTCAAGATGGGTGATGTATACCTTTTTTGGGGGCGTCACAGTTGGTATCAAAGCTTAGGGATATGATCCCTGGCTGAGATGTGAGACAAGAACTAGGAGGGGAGAGACAGGGAATTCATTCGCTAGTATGACCTATCTAAGTTTATTTGGTATTTAATTGGTCGGTCAGAGTATAGGGATAATATGTGATATGTCAATTAACCTTTGTTTTGTGATATGTGATATTTGTGTATAATCAAGTCCAGCTGAGACGGTGGCACCAAAGGCGGATACGGACAAAACAAAGTCGGTGGTTTCAGGAAGAGTGTTTTTCATGACTTCTCAAAAAGCGAGTAACCCGAACGAAGTTAGCACGGGTTAGTTAATTATAAATTTTTGCGAAGTCTATACCTTATTAGATACCGGTTCTATCCATTCTTTTATCTCTCTTGCTTGCACTCAACGTTTAAATTTGACCCCAGAGAAGTTAGACTTTGACTTATCGGTTGAAACTCGGTTAGGAGAAACCTTCGTTACCTCTACTATTTATAAATCTTGTTGATTCAAATCGACACTTTCACGTTACCTGTCGATCTTATCTCTTTGAAAATACTTGCCTTTGATGCGATTTTAGGAATCGATTGGTTAACTACTCATCATGGTTTTCGTAAGGTTGTTAGCTTTCATATTCCTAACCAACCTGTTATGCTAATTCAAGGAACCAAACCACTAAAGTCAATCACTGTCATATCAAGCTATAAGTAAAGAGTCCCGAGCCTTTATCTGGTGACTTCCTTGTGTGGAATGCAACGAAGCCAGACTTTCTGTAGGCGACGTCGTGAATGACAATGGCAAGTTGACAAGTATCAATGTGATGTACTATCCAAGTCTTGGATGAGAGTCGCAGTTTTGAATGATATTTCTATTGTTAATAAATTCCTGACGTATTCTCAAGAACTTCCTAGCCTACCCTCAGAGCGTGAAATCGAATTTTGTATCAACCCAAAGATAAAACCCATTTCTAAAACCATCAAATATTTCTTCACCTAAACGAACGAACGATAACGCGCCAAAGACGTTGGCTCGAGTTGTTGAAGATTACGACTATACCATTCAATATCATTGTGGAAGAAGCGAACGTGGTAGCCGATGGCGTTGAGTAGAAGATCATATGCGTTACGAGTGCGATCATTGTTAACACAAAAACCCATTTCGTATAACTTACAAATGATGAAGATAGAGTTAAAGACTCTAGGGAGCCTGTGACAACCCCAAATCCAGGTACTTCGATTCCATGGGATTTGGTGTTCACTGTACAAATATCATCTATCTATCTACCCATAATAAATGCAAACCATGCAATAGATAGAAATAAATCTCCCCCCCTTATGGGGTTACAACATCCGAATAATAAACATAATCCCGTGTCATACTAACCTTAAACATCCGTAAGGAAATATAAACAAATAAGTCTTAAACAACATCATTAACTTAAGTCTTAAACAGAAATACATCATCATATAAAACAACAAGTCTTCATCACTTGTTAATCTTGCCCTTGCCTTTGCTAGTAGAAGGCTTGTCGGACCTTTCGTTCTTAACTGCAATGTTATTATTACGCAAGAGTGAGCACTATTGCCTACAAGTAAAATAATGAAATAATAATGTATAATAACATCGAGTGAATCAAAGACTTCTGAATTAAAAGCTCAACTTTTGAATCAAGAATGAATAAAAAGAATCAAAAGATTTCTGAGGGTCATAAGACCTTGAACTATGTCCTAGGTTATCAAGGGTTATACTTGAAACCTTTAATAGTCATAAGACTATGGACTCTTCTTCTCGTACTTAGGGGGATCAGCCCTTAGTACCATCATGCGCAATAATATCTTAACGCTTAACGCATAAGAAATCCCTATACAGGGTTGTTCATCTCAGTTTGACATTAGAGTCTGCACCAAAGGAAGTTTGGTTTGGATAAATCAATAAGGGTTCTGAATTTAGAACGTTCATCAACTATGGACTAGTTGAATCAATAAGGATTCGCTAGTTTAACAAGGTTCAACAATAAATGATATTTATAATGAATAACAATCTCAATAGGTATACAATAGAACAATTATTGTATAATGTAATCATACTTGAAAAAAGATAGTAAATCTTTAACATAACAAATGAACTTGATTTATAACTTGAATAATGATAACAAGTAAGGTTAGGAAACTTGCCTCGTGCGTAGATTACACGTTAATTATACTCGTTCCTTGATTTAAATCCTACATATCATTTACGTTCACAATACCAGTTAATTATAACGTAACTAATCATAGAAACTTCATTCTTTTTGTCTAACTTTGGTTATGACTATACTTAGTCAATTTATCACATCTATTGTCACATAATTTACACTTCACAAATAACAAGCTAATTATGTATTCAATAATTCAATCCACATGCAATTATGTTATTTACATGTTAAATATCTATTTTAACATCTCATTATACTTCTAACATATTTCTATGTTTATTAAATTAGGTTAATACCACATTGCTAGACTTAAACATTTTTAAAAATTCATTTCTGGACATTCTGCAGAGAGTATACAATGACGCGCCACTTTTATACTTATTTCTATACAATACATGATGGCATTCTGATAGGACTCTTAATGGATAACATATCATGCCATGATATGAGATTGCAACTTGAGACTGTGTCATACATGAGACTTGATTCTCGGAGTTCGAGTCAGCTGCCAATAAACTCCAGATTTTGATTCCCAGTTCGCGAAAAACACAGAGTTCAGCGAAATGAACACACCATGATCATTAATTTCACTAAATTAACATACCCACATGCTAGAATTCATACATAATCATTACCCAACAATTATAGAATGATTTTAACCCATTAAAACATATAATTACAGAATTAAAATATGTAAATTTCACTGTTCTTGAAGGTTTTGAACATAAATCATGAAAATTAATACTACGGATTCGTTATAACACCAAATCCGATTTCATTTAAAGTTTGGTCTTCTTAGATAACATGCATAATCAAATAAGAGTGGGAATTTTACAAAAACATTTATGTTTGACATATTAAAATCACGATAAGGCCATATGGCCATATTCTAAACTCAGAACTTTTGAGGCCATATCACATGTTAATATTATGAAACTGATGCTATGGTTTACATATATATATATATATATATATATATATATATATATATATATATATATATATATATATATAATCAAATATATATGGTAACATTTAACACATATACAAACTCATAATCATACTCTTTTCCAAATACAGAGACTTTACAAAAGGTGAAGCCATTTTTATGAAAACTAAATGACGTAAAAAGAGAATTTGAGTTTGGAGAATTTACCCAGAGTATAGTTTCAGAAGATGTGATCAATGATGATCCTTTTCGCAAATAATTGTTAATTACGCACTCACAATTTTCTCTCAAACTTCTCAAATTTCTCTTTGTGAACTCTCTCTGATTTCTTTGCTAGACTTTAGAAAAATGAAGAATGAAGAAGACGTCGTATAAATTAAAGAATCGATTAAGATTATGGTGGGTTACCCATCACGGGTTAACTGTCCATAACTCCCACTAAGGCCATGTTTGGCTAGGCTTAATTGGTTCAAAATCATTAAATTTAATAAATCTCTTATACTATAGTTTAAATTATGTCACACCCTTACACAATAATTCAAATATCTTATTTAATTTAAATTAATAAAATATAATAATTTCTCATTAATTCACATAGTCACATAATTAATTTTCTCATTAATTAATTATATCAAATTATTAAATCTCTAATTAATTATTACATTAATTAAAATAACATTAGGTTTATTAAATATTTCTTTTAATTAATAAACTCACATAATTACAAACTTTGAATAATAAAATTCTCTACATTAATTTAATAAATATAATACATATCATTAAATTAATCTATCACAATTGCATCAATTAATTATTTAATCTAATAATTAAGTCATCGAAAATATTTATTTAATTAAATAAATATTAAGAATTAAATTACAAAAATCTCGTTCATCACATCTTTCCCCCCTTAAAAGGATTCTATCCCCAGAATCACGACTCAATAAATTCGACCCGTTACATTCTCCCCCCTTACAAAGATTTTGTCCCCAGAATCGCATACACATAAGTTAAGTAAATAAATGAGGGTAATTCTCATCATATTCTCTTCGAGTTCCCACGTAGCTTCTTCAGCGTTGTGGTTCCTCCAAATTACCTTAACAGAAGATATTACTTTATTTCTGAGAACTTGTTCTTTTCTGTCGACAATTTGAACAGGAATTTCTTCGTAAGATAAGTCTTTTTCAAAATGCAGGTGTGACAACCCCAAAACTAGTCCATTCCATCCAACCTATTCTGAGTCGCCAAATACATGGTACAGAAAACAACTACAATTTTATTACAACAATTATCGTGCAAAATACAACAACACATATGCTGTGAGTTTGGATACAAATATATACCAACTGTGACTCTCATCCCAACCTTGGATAGCACGTCACAATGACACATTACATAAAGGTATAGTCAAAAACTATTTTAGAAATTAGAATCTTTGGGAAGTGCTCAAGGAAACTTCTTCAGATAATGGGAGGCCATGCTTCAGGTTATGATAGATATCATATGGCCACAGAATTATCCTTGGTTGACCCAATAGACCCCAAAGAAAAATGAGAAGATTACTATCATATTCTTCCCAATGGTGAGTCTTCTCTTGACATATCATTATCTCTATTGTCTCTAATTGAGAATTATACTTCATACAAACACCCAGATTATATAGGTAGTGCTCGTAAATATACTCATCAAGTGGATGAGCACAACCCTGTCTTATGGTGACATAAGGTTATATGTCATTAGACATCTTGTATGATAGTGGCAAAACACCCTTCCAACATTGGGTTTGCCTCACCCTAGTTGATTCACCAAATATAACTATTAAATGATGACCACCGTTCTATTCCCCTGTTACCCCCGCTCGACCCAGCTACACTCTTATTACCTGAAAGGAATTGTGAAGCAAAAGGGTGAGCACAACTAGCTCAGTAAAGAATATCATGACTAAAAATAATTACATTATCAATAGCCTTCATCAATAATAAATCAGAGATTTAGAACATATGGTAGATGATAAAAATTTCAACCATAGTTGCAGCGGAACGAACAATCCATTAGAAGAGTCAAATAGACTATGAAGTCTATTATCTTCTCCATGTTAAAAATCCACCAACAATGTTTTATCCCTGTAACATCAATCAACAGTTCTGGTCCACAATCATATGAATAACTCATAATCATAATTGTGATTCTAAATTTGTCTTCGTATCCAGGAAGAAGATAATTTTCATCACATGTCTTTACCTGAAACATCAAAGATCATGGTTATACAAAATCACAGTTCCTGTTCATAATCATACTAATTCATCTTTGCACTACAGCCAAAGATATTCATCAACAGACCATCTTTGCACTACATGCCAAAGATATTCAACAACAAGTCATCTTTGCACTACGGGCCAAAGATATTCATCAACAATTCATCTTTGCACTACAGGCCAAAGATATTCCTCAACAGTTCATATTTGCACTACAGGTCAAATATATTAATATCTCAAAGAAATATATAATCATTTCAGAATTTATATAAACAATTATAACCATGTTGATCATTTCACCTTTGCACTTAAGCTAAAGATATTCAATTATAAATTCAATGGTCATGATCATACCAGTCAACAATTCAACTTTGCACTACTGGCCAAAGAGAACCCATAGTCATGATCATACCAAAAATTTACCCATCTTTACACTTAAGTCAAAGAGAAATATCATCATTAGGGTTATAAAAATGTTATATATGATAATAAAAATAATATGATCAACATATAGTTTTAATCTCAAGAGTAATATTCATAAATCAACTATAATTTGGTTAGAAAAAGAAACCAATTTTGTCATGAATAGTAACTCGTGAATAAGAACCATGAATAGTAACTTCGTGAATAAGTAACTCATGAATAAGAACTCTCATGAATAGTAAACCCGACACAAGAAAGGTAGAAATTCCACAATAAAATCCATACCAATATTTCTAAGATAATGATATTGAAATAACATTTCTTAAACTTATAAACAATTTATTTTAATTGTTTACACTTTACTAAATAATGCATTTAATCATTCTAAAATGCCAAACTCATAAGATTTCATCACCAATAACCAAAACCCTCATCAAAATCAGATATAACTCATGTATATGATTCTCAAGCCATAAAATTATATTTTCCAATTTTCTTACTTCACATAACATATTTAATTCCTTTACTCATAACTAGACCATTTTATGAAAAATACCAAATCGGCCCAAAAATATTTCTTTTCCGAATTTAGCGTAATATAGTCCCATATTGAACATATATTTTTTCTTAATTTTTAAAATTCATTTACTATTTTTCATATATACCAAAACCGCCTTGAATATTTAGATATTTATCATAAATTGTACTTTTATCCTAAAATTCAAATTCATAGAGTAGTAATCGATATAATATAGATGTACTCCCAATAAAAATTCCATCAATTTTGGAGTTAACCACAAGGAGTTATAAGTTGCTACTTTTAAAATAGTCTTTTCCCGTAAAATTCATAACTCTTAATCTATACATCAAAAATCGCCATTTTGGACACAATCAATAAAACTCATCAAAATATCATTTCAAATTTTTTCGTAATTTTTCGAAAAGACTAAGAAGTACTAACCTGAAAAACATAATAACCCTTAAAATCCTTACCTCAAAAAGAGAAAAGATTTCCAATGGAATATCGGATGAAAAGTCGAAAGAAACTTGCACCTAAAAAGTAACTCTCAAAGTATCTAAATACTCACACAAATATACTTGATAATCTAGAGAGAAAGAAAACTTGTTTCTGGTGTGATTTTCAATTCTAACATAAGCACCTATTTATAGGAAAATGCTAAAACGCCGAAGGAGACTAAATTAATAAAATACTATATTAATTTTTCTTCTGCGCCACCTTTGAATGAGCTGATCTGTAATACCCAAAAAATAAATAAAATAATAATAATTAATTTAGCTTTCCTTCTGTTTGGGTCAGATTCTATTTAATTAATGTGGACCATAATAATTAAAGGATTGTATTAATTGGGTCTTTTAATTAATTGAGTCTAAATTATATTTGTCTAATTTTAAATCCTATTTAAATTAGGAGTATTAATAAAACATATTAATTAATAATAAATAAGTAAAACCTAGTTTTACCTCTTTACGCCTGATGAGTTGTGGGAATAACGTGAGAACAAAAGAAAGAGGCGGAAGAAGAACAAGAGAACGTGACTTGAATTACAAAAGGGTTTGAGAGCAAAATCTTAGAATTTTATTCACCATCTTCTTCTTCTCAAAGATAATTGTTGGACTATTTTTGAATACAAAACAATTATTTTGTTATTGTAATTAAAATCTATTTTCTTGTTGTGGTTTGCAATCTATTTTAAAATTTTATTATGTCGTTTGATTAGTTGAATTTGTTAATGAAATTTTGATTTACAATTGAGATATATGATATATATATATATACATATATAAACCTAAAAATTTTGTATTTATTTTTATATATAAATAATCATGTAAGCTTTATTCTTATATATATATATTACTGTTGTAGCTTTATTCTTATATATATATATAGTACTTGTTGCAAAGATTTCTTCATATATATATATATATATATATATATATATATATATATATATATACCAAGCATCTCTGTGTGGCAAATTGATATATATAATATAAAATATATAAGATTTATAGAAATTTAAAAGGAGATAATAATAAATAATATTATAATATTGTTATTACAATTAAAATATATCTTTTGAGCACAAATTGAATATAATATATTAGAAATTATTGAATTTATGAAAATATAATTTGTATGAGTTCATAATTTAATTATGTGTATTATATTTTATTTTGATAATTAGATCGGATTGAGGGAGTTTAGCGGGTGATATTTGGATTCGGCGAATTATTTTGGTACTATATTAAGGTACGGATTCCGTACTTTTTTCAGTGATACTACTTTAAATTTAATTCGTTTGTTTTGTATTCGTTTAGAGATTTGGTATTGCCTCTCCGGATTATTCTTTGTTGTCAAAATTATTGAGATAGTTTCGCTTTGGCGTTGATATTATAATTCGTATTTGTACTCTTGAAACTAGTTAATCGTGTCAATATGTTTTGGAGACTTTATTCGTTTGTACCATTGTTCGTATATTTTTGTTCACATTCAGGAGTTATTTTTGATCATTGATATATTGGGATAATTAATATTGTTTGTATTTGATAATTCGATTTCATTTGAATATGGTCATGTAAGCCTTGTGATTTGAACCCCTTTTAGCTTACATTTTGTAGTTTGATCCTTAGGGTATACTTGCGCTAACAACTTGTGGGGGTACCACAGACATGTCCTCTTGACACAAGGGCATGACACCTTCCGTGGCTGTGTGATCAGTCCACGGCGATCCATTTGTATGCTCGAAGTATGAGCTTTGGCCATTTGATATATTTGTTCAGGATACCTATGGGTCGACCCAGTATTTGATTTGATTCGATTTGTTTGGAGGATTAGTGACGTATGTGTCGTATGCATTTTATCCGATTTGATTTGTATACAAAGATGGTAACCGATGTATTTTGTTAGCCTTTCGCTATTTGTATTTTAGCTCAAGATGAAATTGTTATCTTACAACCATTGATTCAAATTTTTATTTGTTTGGGATTCTTTTGGCTAAAATTATTCGATTGACAGTGTTAGTCATTTGTAAATGGACTCTCAAATTTTGATCTATTCGTAATTCGTTTGTAATTCACATGCGTTCATTTATTCAATTCATTTAGATTCATTACTTATTGTGATATATTTATTCATCTTCATATCCGTACTGGGAAATTGGCTCACACTGTGTTCTTTTTCTGACAGGTAATCAGGGGTGATCAGGATTTGTGGGATGAGAGCTACCTTTGATCCAAATGAGTAGATTAGCTTTTGAGATTTTTATTAGACTTGATTTTCCTAAGATTTTGTAACTAGATGTTTTGGGGTCTATTTTAACATTTATTTATTCTTAGTAGAGACTATGTAAATGTGGAGTTCATTCAATTTAAATTGGAGTATGTGACATTTGATATTAAATTTTATTGGAGATATTTTGAGGTTTATTAGAGATTTGTATTTATTATGTTTGTGTGTGACATCCCTTTTTCCTTTTGGGAAAGGGGGTGTTACAGAGTTGGTATTAGAGCTTAGGTTATGATCTTGTAGATTGCCTTTTAGGCTTGACCTGTGAGTTATGGGTAGACCACTGGGTAGTTATAAGATTTGTATTGCATTTGATTTTCGTTCTGTATAAATTTGGCCTTAATTATTTATTTTGATCTGATTGTTCTCGTCTGTTTGATTTTGTATCGTAGATGGCTCGTAAGTCTTCGAGAATTCTTCGGGAGGCGTGGTAATAACGATAGAGGGTCGAGGCGTACCCAAAGTTGAGGTCATTAACTGTGGTGGAAACGATGGAAATCAGGATAATGCAATAATAACCCCGGCTATGGTTGCAGCGATGGTGAATGAGGCAGTTACGCAGGCCGTGGCACAGGTTATGCAGGGTATTCCGCAGATGCAAGGAAATCAGCATGCAAATGACATGAGGGATGATGCAGAGATACCACAACATGAGCAGAATGTTCCTCCCGAGGATCAAGTGGGTCAACAAGTGCAGCCGTTATATGTGTTATTGGAGAGGTTCATTAAGCAGAAGCCCAATTCTTTTTGTTTTTCTCCGACTCCAATTCACGCGGAGAACTGGATCGCCCACTTGGAGAAGATTTTTTGATGTGATTGGGTGTTCAGAAAATCAGAAGGTGAGATTAGCAGTTTATAATCTAAAGGATGATGCTCAGCGATGGTGGAAATCGTTGAAGGCTACACAGGGAGATGGATTTATGGATGGACTCATATGGAGCGCTTTTTTGTGACCTTTTCTATCGCCAGATTTCCCAAATGCGGATAGGATGCATACATCGTGGAATTTGTGTCCATTCGGCAGTAAGGATGATGAGACTATTATGATTTTATAGCGAGGTTTACTTAGATTACCGGTTTTTGGGTTAAATAATTGGGACAAATTGCATACAATGCATGTAAAAGTTTAAATGGGCTTTGAAATATGAGTATAGGAGGTCGATCATCCACACCATATTTATAGATGTATCACAGGTGGCTAATGCAGCTAAGAGTGTGGAAATGGAGCACAAGGACTTTCGAGCTTCCAAATCAAAAGGGAGTCGAAAGAGAGATAGAGATGACCAGCAAGGGCAAGGAATGAGGCAGTTTGGCAGAAATCCGAATAGAAGGCAAAATAATTGGAATGATCCTCCATCGGGTTAGCGGTTTAATCCTCGAAGGGATTTTGCTTACCCAATACAGCAGGGTGGTAATGGAGGTCAACAGCAGGGTCAGTGGCAAGCTGGAGGGCAGTATCAAAATAGGGGATTTCAACAGAACATAGGTTTCCAGCAAAATCAGAATAAGGGTCAGCATCGCCAACATGGTCAAATTCAAGGGTGGTATCCAGGACCGGCAGGTGGGGGCAATCCGAACATTTTGCCACTTCCACCTGCTCCATGTGTTACTTGTGGTGGGTATCATGCTGGTAGGGCGTGCTATCGAAATACAGGGGCTTGTTTCTTATGTGGACAGATGGGACATAGAGTAAGGGACTGCACAGTTCAGTGTGGTAATGGGGGAGGCAGTAATGCTGGTAATGGCGGTCAGCGCAACACCGGTGGGAGAGTATTTGCATTGACAGCTAATCAGGTGGCCCAAGCACCAGGTACTATTTCAGGAATCCTTCTTGTAGGAAATCGTGAGGCATCTGTTTTGTTTGACACTGGATCTACCACTCTATTGTTGCACTTTCATTTATTTGCCATCTTGGAGTACCTTCTCATATATTAGATCCTCATTTATCTATTGCTACCTCGATGGGGAATTCTGTGATTATTTCTGAGCAATTTCGCGAGTGTCCTTTGAAGTTAGGGAGGAGGGTGTATGCAGCTAACTTATTTTCGATGGTGATGCATGATTTCGATATCATCTTGGGTATAGATTGGCTGAGTAAGCATCGAGCAACTATTGATTGTCAGGCGAGGAAGGTTATTTTTGGAACCTTAGAGGCTCCAGAATTTGAGTTTCTATGTTCCAAGCCGAATGGTGTTGCAAAGTTGATCTCAGCTTTGAAGGCAAGCAAAATGATTTCTAAGGGACGGATCGTTATTGGCTTATGTGAAGGATACCTCGAGGGATGAGCCCCAACTTGATGACTATCCGGGCCAGTGAGAATTTCCCGAGGTATTTCCTAAAGATCTGCCAGATTGCCACCTTGAGGAAGTTGAGTTTACTATTGAGCTCATTCCCTGAGCGGAACCTATTTCTAAGGCACCCTATAGAATGGCTCCATTAGAGTTACAAGAGTCAAGGAACAATTGCAGAGTTGTTAGATCGTGGATTCATTAGACCGAAAGCGTATCGCCATGGGGTGCTCCAAAGTGTTGTTTGAAGAAGAAGAAGGACGGATCTATGAGATTGTGTATAGATTATAGGAGCTAAATCGGATCACTATCAGAACAAATATCCATTGCCACGGATAGATGACCTTTTCGATCATTCTAAGGTATGTAAGTTCTTCTCAAAGATAGATTTGAGGTCTGGGGTACCATCGGTTGAGGGTGAGGGAAGAGGACATTCAAAAATAGCTTTTTCAGACTTCAGATGGGCACTATGAGTTTTTGGTGATGTCATTTGGGTCGACTAATGCTTGATGTTGTTTATGGGTATGATAAATCGGGTTTTTAGCGAGTATTTGGACCAATTTGTCATTGTCTTCATTGATGACATTTTGGTGTATTCCAAGTCTAAGGAGGAGCATGAAGAGCATCTTCGTACTGTTTTGGGGGTTTTAAAAAAGAATAAGTTATATGCTAAGTTCTCTAAATGCGAGTTTTGGTTAGAACAAGTAGCATTTTTGGGACATGTCGTGTCTGCTGAAGGTATTAAGGTGGATCCCTGCGAAGATCGAGGCTATCACTATTGGCCAAGACCTACCACGAGAATCGAAATAAGGAGTTTCTTGGGTTTGGGTAGGTACTACAAAGCGATTTGTGGAAGGTTTCTCTTTGTTAGCTTTGCCATTAACTCGATTGATGAAGAAGGGCATAAAGTTTGTGTGGAATGAGGAACGTGAGAAAAGTTTTGAAGAGCTTAAGAAAAGACTGGTTTCGGCTCCAAAGGCTTACATTACCGCTTGGGGATAGGAGGTTATCGATTTCTGATGACGCTTCCAAGAAGGGATTAGGGTGCGTTTTGATGCAACATGGTAAGGTAATTTCTTATGCTTTCAGACAACTTAAACCTTATGAGGTGAATTATCCTACCCACGACTTGGAGTTAGCAGCAGTTATTTTTGCCCTAAAGATTTGGAGGCACTATCTATATGGAGAGACTTGTGACATTTTCACCGACCACAAGAGCCTTAAATATATTTTTACTCAGAAGGAGCTTAACATGAGACAGAGGCATTGGTTGGAGCTTCTCAAGGATTATGATGCCAGGATTCAGTATCACCCCGGTAAGGCTAATGTGGTTGCAGATGCTCTTAGCCGAAAAAGTTCAGGGAGTGTAGCTGCCTTGGTTACACAACCTCAACTTATCTCGGATATGGAGCGTGTGGGTTTGGAGCTTTATGCTAGAGGTTCTGATAGATTGGTAGCAGGTATGAGGGTTGAATCTTCTCTTATTTTGCGTATCAAAGAAGCGCAAAAGGAGGATGGCGAGTTGTGGACTATAGCGCAGAATATGGATGAGGGTAGGCAACCAGAGTTTCGCATTGATGAGCAAGGTGTGATATGGTTTGGTAAACGAATATGTGTTCCAGTTGATCCAATGATTCATGAGGCAGTGTTGACTGAAGCTCATAGTTCGCCATTTTCTATTCATCCAGGGTCTACAAAGATGTATAAGGATCTGAAGGAGAATTTTTGGTGGAGTGGAATGAAAAGGGATATAGCTGAATTTGTGAGTAAATGTCTTACTTGTCAGCAAGTGAAAATAGAGCATCAGCGGCTTGGTGGTTTGTTACATTAGTTAGAGATTCCTGTGTGGAAATGGGATGATATTTCGATGGACTTTGTGACTGGGTTGCCGAGGACTCTTAAAAAGAATGATACTATTTGGGTGGTAGTGGATCGTTTGACTAAATCGGCTCATTTTTTGTCTATTCGTGAAGATTTTTCGGTAAATAAGTTAGCAGATATTTTTCAACGTGAGATTATTAGGCTTCATGGAACTCCAGTTTCTATTATTTCGGATCGGGATCCGCGGTTTACTTCTCAATTTTGGAAAGGATTTCAACGAGCTTGGGGAACGCGACTCAACTATAGTACAACTTTTCACCCGCAGACAGATGGACAATCAGAGAGAACTATTCAAACATTAGAAGACATGTTGCGATCTTGTGCTTTAGAGTGGACAGGAAATTGGGATGATTATTTGAGTTTGGTGGAGTTTTCATATAATAATAATTGGCAAGGTAGTATTGGTATGGCTCCTTTTGAAGCATTATATGGTAAGAAGTGTCGAGCTCCGACTTGTTGGGATGAGGTTGGAGAAAGGGTCATAGAAGGACCCGATTTGGTTAGGATTACTACGGAGAAGGTAGCAGTGGCTAAACAAAAGTTGAAAGAAGCTAGATCGCGGCAAAAGAGTTATGCTGATATTCATAGGAGGGCTCTTGAATTCACACCTGGTGAACACGTGTTTTTGAAAGTTTCTCCATGGAAAGGTGTTCGAAGGTTTGGTTTGAAAGGGAAGCTTAGTCCACGTTTCATTGGCCCTTTTGAAGTCCTTGAGAGAGTTGGGGAAGTGGCATATCGGGTGGCTTTGCCTCCACAGTTATCTCATGTACATAATGTCTTTCATGTTTCGGTGTTAAGAAAATATAACTATCATCCGCTCCATGTTGTGCAATACCCGTTACATAAAATTAAAGAAGATCATTCTTGTGAGGAAGAAGCCGAGACGATTCTAGATCGTCAAGAATGGATTATGAAGAGGAAGACAATTCCTTTTGTTAAAGTCTTGTGGAAAAATCATTTGGAGCGGGAAGCTACTTGGGAGATGGAGGAGTCTATTCGAGCGGAGTATCCGCATCTTTTTGAAAATTAGGTACGTTCTGTTCTTTTGATTCCGGGGACGGAATCCTTTTTAAGGGGAAGGTGATGTAATACCCGAAAAATAAATAAAATAATAATAATTAATTGGGCTTTCCTTCTATTTGGGTCAGATTCTATTTAATTAATGTGGACCATAATAAGTAAAGAATTGTATTAATTGGGTCTTTTAATTAATTGAGTCTAAATTATATTTGTCTAATTTTAAATCCTATTTAAATTAGGAGTATTAATAAAACATATTAATTAATAATAAATAAGTAAAACCTAGTTTTACCTCTTTACGCCTGATGAGTTGTGGGAATAACGTGAGAACAAAAGAAAGAGGTGGAAGAAGAACAAGAGAACGTGACTTGAATTACAAAAGGGTTTGAGAGCAAAATCTTAGAATTTTATTCACCATCTTCTTCTTCTCAAAGATAATTGTTGGACTATTTTTGAATACAAAACAATTATTTTGTTATTGTAATTAAAATCTATTTTCTTGTTGTGTTTGCAATCTATTTTAAAATTTTATTATGTCGTTTGATTAGTTGAATTTGTTAATGAAATTTTGATTTACAATTGAGATATATGATATATATATATATATATATATATATATACATATATAAACCTAAAAATTTTGGTATTTATTTTTATATATATATAAATGCCGAAGCTTTATTCTTATATATATATATATATATTACTGTTGTAGCTTTATTCTTATATATATATATATAGTACTTTTATCATTATTTCTCATATATATATATATATATATATATATATATATATATAACCTGATTCCTAATTCATATATATATAAATCTCTCTGAGCTAACTTGATATATATATATATATATATATATATATATATATATATATATATATATATATATAACCGATTCCTAATTCATATATATATAAATCTCGAGCTAACTTGATATATATATATATATATATATATATATATATATATATATATATATATATATATATATACCAAGCATGTGGTAATGGCAAATTGATATATATATAATATAAAATATATAAGATTTACTGTAAATTTAAAAAGGAGATAATAATAAATAATATTATAATATTGTTATTACAGTTAAAATATATCTTTTGAGCACAAATTGAATATAGTATATTAGAAATTATTGAATTTATGAAAATATAATTTGTATGAGTTCATAATTTAATTATGTGTATTATATTTTATTTTGATAATTAGATCGGATTGAGGGAGTTTAGCGGGTGATATTTGGATTCGGCGAATTATTTTGGTACTTTATTAAGGTACGGATTCTGTACTTTTTTCAGCGATACTCCTTTAAATTTAATTCGTTCGTTTTGTATTCGTTTAGAGATTTGGTATTGCCTCTCCGGATTATTCTTTGTTGTCAAAATTATTGAGATAGTTTCGCTTTGGCGTTGATATTATAATTCGTATTTGTACTCTTGAAACTAGTTAATCGTGTCAATATGTTTTGGAGACTTTATTCGTTTGTACCATTGTTCGTATATTTTTGTTCACATTCAGGAGTTATTTTTTATCATTGATATATTGGGATAATGAATATTATTTGTATTTGATAATTCGATTTCATTTGAATATGGTCATGTAAGCCTTGTGATTTGAACCCCTTTTGGCTTACATTTTGTAGTTTGATCCTTAGTGTATACTTGAGCTAACCACCTGTGGGGGCACCACATACATGTGCTCTTGACACAAGGGCATGACACCTTCCGTGGCGGTGTGATCATCCACTCACAGATCCTTTTGTATGCTCTGAGTATGAGCTTTGGCCATTTGAAATATTTGTTCGGGATAACGTATGGGTTAATTCCAAAGATTTGATTTGATTCGATTTATTTGGCGGATTAGTGACGTATGTGTCGTCGTGCGTATTATCTCGATTTGATTTGTATACAAAGATGGTACCGATGTATTTTGTTAGCCTTTGGCTATTTGTATTTGAGCTCAGTATGAAATTATTATCTTACAACCATTTGATTCAGCCTTATTTGTTTGGGATTCTTTTGGCTAAAATTATTCGATTGACAGTGTTAGTCATTTGTAAATGGACTCTCAAATTTTGATCTATTCGTAATTCGTTTGTAATTCACATGTGTTCATTTATTCAACTCATTTAGATTCATTACTTATTGTGATATATTATTCATCTTCATATCCGTACTGGGCAATTGGCTCACGCTGTGTTCTTTTTCCGACAGGTAATTAGGGGTGATCAGGATTTGTGGGATGAGAGCTACCTTTGATCCAAATGAGTAGATTAGCTTTTGAGATTTTTATTAGACTTGGTTTTCCTAAGATTTTGTAACTGGATGTTTTGGGGTCTATTTTGACATTTATTTATTCTTAGTAGAGACTATGTAAATGTGGAGTTCATTCTATTTAAATTGGAGTATGTGACATTTGGTATTAAATTTTATTGGAGATATTTTGAGGTTTATTAAAGATTTATATTTATTATGTTTGTGCGTGACATCCCTTTTTCCTTTTGGGAAAGGGGGTGTTACATGATCAGCAGCCTCCTTTAAAAAAGAATTCTCAGCACATGTTTTTGACAAAAAATATAAAAGTGGGTCCCACCCAATTTTAATAAAAATCATTTTATTTTTCGAAACTTCAATAATTCATAGAAAATAGCCCGTTTATCAGAAAAATATGAATTTTATGTCCATTCCACATGAAATCGAATTCTCTACAACTTTGTAGCTTTGAGTTTTTTCAAATTCCAAATTAAAAATATCCGAAATCCACAAACGGATGATTTTAATACCTCCACCAAACAATATAATCGATAAAACACTTCAAAGATTAATTCCTTCATTTTTATCCACATAAAAATAAATATATCCATCATTTATATCCACATAAAATAAATATTTCCTTATCATATAAATCAATAATTAATTATTCACAAATAATATTACAGTAATCACAATAATGACATCCAGCGCTCCCGTGAAAGAGGGGCTTTCCGATGAGGATTTTCCTCATCGGGCGGCAAGCAATTAGGTGACCAAACCTCTCCTCGATGTAACTTTCTAGACATTTCCAATAATGCTATCTAATAATATTATTCAAATAATATGAATTATTGATCTGATAATGGAGATACTGTGTAGTGACAATTATTGAAACAACAATAATATACAATATCAACGCAACAATTATTGAACCAATAAAATAAAATATTGAATAAAGAATTATCGTAATAATTATCGAGTAAAGGTTTTCTTCACGTAAGAATCAATAATTCAAAAATACTTTGCAAAACCGTGTGTCATCGCGGCAACAATGCAGACATTTTACTTTATCCACCGGGTATTCCAACAGTGTTAACGGTAACGATTACGCCGTTATTTATAAAAACTCAAATTTGTCATTTTCTTCATCCGACACTTATTTGTTATGGGGCCCACAAATGGTTTAACTGTCGCATTTAATATTCCCCGACGTAAAGAATATTCCACGACCAAACGAATATTCCAACAACAATGAATATTTTATAACCACTGTATTTTGAAAAATTCATATATCGCCTTTTAACTTTAACCTTTTATCAATTTAACCATTTACTGAATAGTAATTATAAGAAAAATTGAATACTTTTATTTCATAAAATTCGTGGTCTTACAATCTCCCCTCCTTATGAAATTTCGTCCCCGAAATTTACTTACCTGGTATTTCGAAAAGTTGAGAATACCTTGCTTTCATTTCAGATTTTATCTCCCGGGTCATCATGATTTCTCCATTGCTCATCTCCCGTGATAACTTCATTTGGGTTCTTCACTTGTTGGGAAGTCAGGACAACCGCTATCCCTTGAACTACGGCTTTGATTATTCAGGGCAAAGATTTGGCGCCATCACTACCGTTGGAATATACTTTTCTATAGGACATATTCCTCCCCAACCGCCTTCGTCAGACTCTCGATTCATGATCTGAATCATCAATCTTCGATCCATATCGAATTCAGGTTGATCGCTATGTACAGGGTACTTCAAAACTCGATGTTGGGTTCTCCCAATTGCTTTCCAAAAAGAGAAATTCATATCATCTATTTTAGCCTTCGGACATCTCTTTCCACAATATTCACGTGTCGTGCGGCTTTTGCCCATGCATCACTTATTTTCACTCGTTCAGTTTTTTCTTCTTTCAGCTCAGATTCTATCTTTATCATCTTATACTCTGCCAAAGAATGCTTCTGTTCAAGCATCACATATCGGGTAACACAAGCTTGAATTGTTGCATCCTTTTGCTACACGATCACCTGCCGTTCTTCAGCCTGCTCTTCTAACTCATGAATACAATTTTGCAATACTACATTTTGATCATATAATACCTCTAATAAATTCTCCTCAGGTACCTCTTCTTCCTCTTCTTCCTCACTCTCAATTTGTTACCTCTGCTGACTATCTCTAAAAAGTAACTATCAATTCTTCACTCACCACAAGAATATCTCTAATTCTTCTTCTTCGTCCGACATCACATTATCATGGTTAGTGATTAGAGGTATCCCCATGGTCTCATTCACTCCATTGTTAACATTATCGTGACCATTCATTCTCAAATACTACCATAAAATAAGGGTTAATTAAACAAATTAATATATCACATAATATCCCGATATTATGATCGACCAACAAATAAGCTTAGGTAGACACACTAGCGAAGGATTTACTCATCTCTCCCTCCTAGTTATATTCCCGATCTCCGCCAGAGATCATATCCCTAAGCTCGATACTAAATGTGACAACCCCAAAAAACAGTCCATTCCATCCAACCTATTCTCGAGTAGCCAAATACATAGTATGTAAAACAACTACAATTTTATTACAATAATTGTCGTGCAAAATACAACAACACATATATCGTGAGTTTGATACAAATATATACCAATCGTGACTCTCATCCCAACCTCGATAAGACGTCACAATGACACATTACATAAAGGTATAGTCAAAAACTATTTTAGAAATTAGAATCTTTGGGAAGTGCTCAAGGAAACCTTCGTACATGGGAGGCCATGCTTCTAGGTTATGATAGATAGATATCATATGGCCACGTAATTATCCTTGGTCAATCTAATAGACCCTAAAGAAAAATGAGAAGATTACTATCATATTCTTCCCAATGGTGAGTCTTTCTTGACATATCATTATCTCTATTGTCTCTAATTGAGAATTATACTTCATACAAACACCCAGCATTATATAGGTAGTGCTCAGAATATATACTCATCAAGTGGATGAGCACAACTCTGCTCTTATGGTGACATAAGGTTATATGTCATTAGACATCTTGTATGATAGTGGCAAAACACCTTCCAACATTGGGTTCGCTTTCACCCTAGTTGATTCACCAAATATAACTATTAAATGATGACCACCGCTCTATTTCTCGTTAATTTCGCGGCTCAACCCACCTACACTCTTATTACCCGAAAAAGAATTGTGAAGCAAAAGGGTGAAAGACAACTAGCTTCAAGAAAGAATATCATGACTAAAAATAATTACATTATCAATAGCCTTCATCAATAATAAATCGTAGATTTAGAACATATGGTAGAGATGATAAAAATTTCAACCATAGTTGCATAAATGAACTAACAATCCATTAGAAGAGTCAAATAGACTATGAAGTCTATTATCTCTCCATGTTAAAAATCCACCAACAATGTTTTATCCTCGTAACATCAATCAAGCGGTTCGTCCACAATCATATGAATAACTCATAATCATAATTGTGATTCTAAATTTGTCTTCGTGATCCGGAAGAAGATAATTTTCATCACATGTCTTTACTCAAACATCAAAGATCATGGTTATACAAAATCACAGCCTCGCTCATAATCATACTAATTCATCTTTGCACTACTGTACCCAAAGATATTCATCAATGCACCATCTTTGCACTACATGCCAAAGATATTCAACAACAAGTCATCTTTTGCACTACGGGCCAAAGATATTCATCAACAATTCATCTTTGCACTACAAAAGCCAAAGATATTCCTCAACAAATTCATATATTTGCACATATTTGTGTCAAATATATTAATATCTCAAAGAAATATATAATCATTTTTTAATTTATATAAACAATTATAACCATGTTGATCATTTCACCTTTGCACTTAAGCTAAAGATATTCAATTATAAATTCAATGGTCATGATTATACTACCAACAATTCAACTTTGCACCATCGCCAAAGAGAACCCATAGTCATGATCATACCAAAAATTTACCCATCTTTACACTTAAGTCAAAGAGACATATCATAATTAGGGTTATAAAAATGTTATATATGATAATAAAAATAATATGATCAACATATAGTTTTAATCTCAAGAGTAATATTCATAAATCAACTATAATTTGGTTAAAAGAAACCAATTTTGTCATGAATAAGAACTCGTGAATAAGAACTCCATGAATAGTAACTTCGTGAATAAGAACTCATGAATAGTAACTCATGAATAGTAAACCCGACACAAGAAAGGTAGAAATTCCACAATAAAATCCATACCAATATTTCTAGATAATGATATTGAAATAACATTTCTTAAACTTATAAACAATTTATTTTAATTGTTTACACTTTACTAAATAATGCATTTAATCATTCTAAAATGCCAAACTCATAAGATTTCATCACCAATAACCAAAACCCTCATCAAAATCAGATATAACTCATGTATGATTCTCAAGCCATAAAATCATATTTTCCAATTTTCTTACTTCACATAACATATTTAATTTCTTTACTCATAACTAGACCATCTTCATGAAAAATACCAAATCGGTTCCAAAATATTTCTTTTTCGGAATTTAGCGTAATATATTCCCATATTGAACATATATATTTTCTCTAAATTTTAAAATTCATTTACTATTTTTCATATGGCCAAAACCGCATTAATATTTAGATATTTATCATAAATTGTACTTTTATCCAAAAATTCGAAATTCACAGAGTACATCGATATAATATAGATGTACTCCCAATAAAATTTCATCAATTTTGGAGTTAACCACAAGGAGTTATGTTGGTTACTTTTAAAATAGTCTTTTCCTCAGTAAAATTCATAACTCTTAATCTATACATCCAAAAATCGCCATTTTGGACACAATCAATAAAACTCATCAAAATATCATTTCAAATGTTTCCAGAATTTTCTGAAGGACGGAAGAAGTACGAACTGAAAAACATAATAACTCTTAAAATCCCTCACCTCAAAAGAGCATTACTTCTGACTGGAATATCAGATGAAAAGTCGAAAGAATTTTGCACTGAAAAGTAACTCTCAAAGTATCTAAATACTCACACAAATATGCTTGATAATCTAGAGAGAAAGAAAACTTGTTTCTGGTGTGATTTTCATTTCTAACATAAGCACCTATTTATAGGAAAATGCTAGAACGCCAAAGGAGATTAAATTAATAAAGTACTATATTAATTTTTTCTCGCGCCACCTTTGAATAAGAGTGATCAATGACCTCCTTTGAAAAAGAATTCTCAGCACATGTTTTTGACAAAAAAAACAAAAGTGGGTCCCACCCAATTTTAATAAAAATCATTTTATTTTCCAAAAATTCAATAATTCATAGAAAATAGCCCGTTTATCAGAAAAATATGCATTTTATATCCATTCCACATTTAAATCAATTTCTACAACTTTGTAGCTTTGAGTTTTTCCAAATTCCAAACCAAAAATATCCAAATTCACAAAGCGGATGATTTTAATACCTCCACACCGACAAAATAATCGATAAAACACCTCAAAGATTAATTCCTTCATTTTTATCCACATAAAATAAATATATCCATCATTTATATCCACATAAAATAAATATTTCCTTATCATATAAATCAATAATTAATTATTCACAAATAATATTACTGTAATCACAATAATGACATCCAGCGGTTCCTGTGAAAGAGGGGCTTTCAGATGAGGATTTCTCCTTCATGGCATGCGCAATTACGTGACCAAACCTCTCCTCGATGTAACTTTCTAGACATTGCCAATAATGTTATCTAATAATATTATTCAAATAATATGAATTATTGATCCGATAATGGAGATATCTTTATGCGTTGACAATTATCAAACAATAATAAATATACAATATCAACGCAAAGAATTATTGAACCAATAAAATAAAATATTGAACAAGAATTATCGTAATAATTATTGAGTAGTGCCTTCTTTCACGTAAGAATCAATAATTCAAAAATATGTGCAAAACCGTGTGCTATCGCGGCAACAACGCCAGACGTATTACTTTACTTTACCCACCGGGTATTCCAACAAAGGTTAATTCAGATCGATTACGCCGTTATTTATAAAAATTCAAATTTATCATTTTCTTCATCCGATAGTTATCTGTTATGGGGCCCACATAATGTCATGCTTATTTGTCCGTATTTAATATTCCCAAGCCAGAAAGAATATTTCACGACCAAACGAATATTCCCCGACAACAATGAATATTTTATAATCACTTGTGTATTTTGAAAAAAAAATCATATATCACCCTTAACTTTAACCTTTTATCAATTTAACCATTTACTGAATAGTAATTATAAGAAAAATTGAATACTTTTATTTCATAAAATTTGGGGTCTTACAGCAGGGGTTCGTATTCAATTAAATGCTTGTAATCAAGTTTGTAGGGTCGTAAAACAGAAACATGGAAGACGTTGTGGACATTCTCGAGTGATGGAGGTAGGGCTACCTCGTACGTGACTTCTCCGATTCTTCATAGTACTTCAAAGGGTCCAATAAATCTTGGGCTCAATTTTCCTTTCTTTCCAAACCTAATCTTTCCCTCCCAGGGAGAGACCTTTAAGAACACGTAACTCACCCGATTCAAATTCAACATTCTTACGGTGTGGATCGTCATTATTTCTTCCGTCTCATCTTAAGTCGCTACCAAATGTGTTTCTCGGATCACTTTGACTATTTTTCATTGCATCAATTGGGGCCTAGCAATTGTCTTTCGCCAACTTCATCCCAATAAAGTGGAGTTCTCACTTTACGTCAGATAACGCTTCGTAGTGCATGCCTATACTAGCGTGGTAACTATTGTTGTAGCCGAACTCTACTAACGGTAGGTGATCATCCCAATTTCCTTTAAAGTCCATTACACAGGCTCATAGCATATCTTATAATGTCCTAATCGTTTCTCTCACTCGTAAAATCTGTTTGAGGGTGGTATGTCAGACTTTCATTAGCAATTGCGTTCCCATGCATTCTCAGTAGAAGCGTTTCCAAAATTTGATGTAAAGCGCGGATCTCTATCAGAAACAATTGACACCGGCACTCCGTCCCTCGAAACAATCTCTTTTACGTATAGTCTCGCCAACTGATCTAAGTTAAATCTGATTTTGATCGGAAGAAAGTGTGCGGATTTCGTCAGTCAGTCAACGATAACCCATACTGCGTCGTAGCCTTTCTGAGTCGTCGGAAGGCCAACCACGAAGTCCATTATAATATGTTCCCATTTCCATTCTGGGATCTCCAATGGTTGTAGCAATCCACTTGATCTCTGATGTTCTACTTTTACTTTCTGACAGGTCAGACACTTGGCAACACATTCTGCAACATCACGTTTCAAATTCGGCCACCAGAAGTGTTGTCGAAGATCTTGATACATCTTGGTACTACGAGGGTGAATTGAATATCGTGAGCTATGAGCCTCACTCAAAATGTCTTATGTAATCTCTGGTACTGGCGGCACCCAAATTCTGCTCTCAAATCTCAGTATTCCTTCCTTATCCATCTTGAACCTCGGTTCAGTTCCTTCAGATATCTTCTTTGTCACCTTTTTGCATTCTTCGTCCTGAAGTTGAGCCTCCTTAACTTTATCTAGTAGGGTTGTACCAGATTGCATCTGAAACAGCTTCTCATCAATTTCTATAGGATACTTCACTTCCAACTTCAATTTCTCCATTTCTGAAATTAGCTCCTTCTAGGCGGTCAACATCATCAACTTCTCCCGGCCCTTTCTACTTAAGGCGTCGGCAACGACATTTGCCTTACCCGGATGGTATAAAATCTCAAAGTCGTAGTCCTTAATTAACTCTAACCACCTTCTTTGGCGCATATTCAAGTCCTTCTGTGTAAAAATATATTTCAGACTCTTGTGGTCTGTATATATTTCATACTTCTCCCCGTAGAGATAGTGCCTCCAAATTTTCAAAGAAAAAACTACTACAGCTAACTCCAAGTCGTGGGTTGGATATCACTTCTCATAATCCTTCAATTGTCGTGATGCATATGCAATGACTTTGCCGTTTTGCATCAGCACACATCCAAGTCCTTTATGTGACGCATCACTATAAACAACAAAATTTCCTGTATCATCCAGAAGAGATAACACAGGTGCCGTACTCAACCTCTTCTTTAATTCTTGAAAGCTTTCCTCACACTTCTTCGTCCAAACAAATTTCACAGTTTTCTGAGTTAAATTCGTTAGTGGAGTTGCGATTTTGGAAAAGTCTTGAATGAATCTTCTATAATATCCTGCCAATCCAAGAAAACTTCGTACTTCCGACGGCGTTCTCGGCTGATCCCAGTTAATCACGGCTTCAACTTTGGATGGATTTACCAAAATTCTGTTTTTATCGATCACGTGCCCAAGAAATTGCACTCGTTCAATCCAAAATTCGCATTTCGAAAACTTGGCATAAAACTTTTCCCTTCTCAATACTTCCAATGTTAATCTCAAATGCTCTTCATATTCTTCCTTTGTTTTTGAATAAACCAAAATGTCGTCTATAAATACCACTACGAACTTGTCCAAAAACGGCTTGAACACACCATTCATTAGTCCCATAAATGCTGCAGGAGCATCCGTAAGACCAAACGACATAACCAAAAATTCGTAGTGACCATATCGTGTTCTGAACGCTGTCTTCGGTACATCCTCTGGTCTCACCTTCAGTTGATGATAACCACTCCTCAAGTCTATCTTAGAAAAATATCTCGCTCCCTTCAATTAATCAAACAGGTCGTCGATCCTCGGTAATGTATATCTATTCTTAATTGTGACCTTGTTCAGTTCTCTGTAATCAATGCAGAGCCGCATCAATCCTTCCTTCTTTTTCACAAATAACACTGGCGCTCCCCACGGGGATACGCTCGGTTGAATGTACTTCTTGTCCAATAATTCTTGTAGTTATACCATTAATTCTTTCATCTCTACTGGTGCCATTCGGGATGGTGCCTTCGATATTGGAGCAGTTCCAGGCGCCAAATTGATCACAAAATCTACCTCTCTATCTGGTGGAAGTTCAGGCAAATTGTCTGGAAATACGTCGACGAAGTCCCTCACAATCGGTATCTCTTCTACCTTCGGATTCTCTTTTCGACTGTCGACTATGTAAGCTAAGAATCCTATACAGCCTTGTCTTAATAACTTCCTGGCCTGCATTATCGTCAGACAACTCACTTGTCTAGGCGACTTGCTACCATAAAACACAACCTTTCGATTTGAGTCATAAGGTTGATACGCTTATTTTGGCAATCAATTATGACCCGTAATTGAATAACCGATCCATTCCCAAAATAACGCCAAATTCCCCAAGTCGAATAGGATAAGATCTACGTTCATGATATTACCCTTAATATCCACTCTACATTCTTATATACGCATTTCATGAGGATTATTTTTCTATTCACAATTTCTATGTTCATGGGGTAATCCAATTCATCATTAGGCAAATCTAAATTCTTAGCAAAGTCATCGGATATAAAAGAACAAGTAGCACTCGAATCAAATAAAACATAAGCATTAATTTTATTGATCGGAATGATACCTGACACCACATCACGAGACTGAACTGCATCCTGCACCGTTATGTTAAAAGTCCTGGCAGTCGGTCGGTTGGTTGTGGTTGGTCCTGTGATAGTCAAGGCGTTTCCACTGTTGTTTCCTTTGTTTCCTCCTGATCCTTCCCCTCCAGATCCCTTCTTAGGACAGTCTCTTGCCAAATGATCTTTTGAACGACAGGTGAAGCAGGCACCCTTCTTTGGGTTAGGACAGTTAGGTGCTATGTGGCCTTCCTGACCACAATTGTAGCACACTCTTTTTCCCTTCATGCAAACTCCCAGATGAGCTTTCCCACAGGTCGGGCATGCCTCGATTCTTTTCTTCTAATTTCCTTGTTGATTCCCCGATGATGAGTTGTCATTCCACCTTTTCTTCTGATTAAAATTTCCACCTCCTGTGCCACTTCCACTAACTTTGTTATTTCCTTCACCTTCACTCTTCTTCTTCTTCTAATCTTGATTGTACTTGGTCACCACATCGCTTCCACCTTCAGCGAGGATGGCCTTTTCCAGTACTCTGGAAAATGTGTTTATCTGAAACATTAATACTTTACTATATACCCAGGGCTTTAGTCCTTGTTCAAATCTTCTGGCTTTTTTCTCGTCCGTGTGTACTTGATACGGGGCGAACCTCACCAACTCGTTGAATCTAGCCGCATAATCAAGTACGCTTATATTTCCCTGCTTCAATTCCAGAAATTGAACCTCCATCTGGTTCTGCGAGCTGGTCGGGAAATACATCTCGAAGAACATCTCTTTAAATCTCTCCTAAGTAATTACATCTTCACCTCCACGAACTTTGTTTGCTTGCCACCAATAGCTAGCTTTAGACTTCAGCATAAATGTTGCAAAAGCGGTCTTCTGGTCTTCTCTAACCCTAGCAACGTCAAAAACCTTCTCCATCTCCATAACCCAGGTTTGAGCCTCGATCGGGTTCATGGAACCTTTAAACTCTGGCTGTCCCACCGCCTTGGAATCTTTAAACGTAGTATTTGGTGGAGCTTGAGGTTGATTATTCATTTCTCTAGTCAGTAAGTTAACCAACTGCTGAACGGGATTAGCATTGGCGTTATTGTTGTTATTCGTTGACTCTTCCTAACCTGGTTGACGTTGTTGTCTTCTTCTTGGCGGCATAATTCTGTTAAAATATATGCTTATTAAATCTCTATTAAATTCTCTAAATAGTTAAGACTTAACTCAACAATTTAATATAATTAATTAACACATTATCTAAAACAACTTGATATATATTCATTCAAATTAAAAGTTTTAACATCAGACGATAGCATCACTTCTATTTACATCAACTATCCTGAGATAAAGAATCCACAGGATTTAAATATTTAAATATTCCTTTGTTCATAACTACATCGGAATTTACATCTAAATAATAGACAAGTTTATCACATAGGTAAACAAATTCTATCACTGTCTGTCAAGGCGCTGAATAGCCTTGCTACGCTCCTCTTTCATGATGTGAGGCATCGTCCTGAGATCCAGCATGTACGATGGAAGTCCTTCGAACTGGATGGGGTACCTCAAAACTCGATCCTGGGCCTCATCCATTGCATGATTAAGTGTAGAGTATGTCTCCCCAAGCTTCTCCTTCTTTGCACGACCATCCTCTTCTGCAAGATCAGCACGACGTGACTCTCTCATCCAGCCTTCCTCTGCTATGATCAGCCTTTCAAAGCTTTCCTTCAGATCCTTCTTCAACTTCTCTATCTCCTCGGTCTTATCTTTGGTTTGACCCTTCTCGTGGACCAAATCCCATTCTACATTTCCCAGTCGTGAGTGAAGAGTTGAAATCTCCTCTCCTTACGCTTAGAAGAGTCTATTTGAATAATAACCCGCTTAGTCAGATCCTAGACATCATCTCGTAACTCTACGTTATGGTCGTATAACGCATCGTACATTTCAGCATCAATGGAGTGATGTGGAAACTCCTCTTCTTCCTCTTCCTCTTCAAATTCCTCCTCAGGATCAGTCTCAGGTTCATGCTCCTGACCAACAACGGTGATCAACGGAGATGACTCCCTCTGTACCAACTGTTCCCTAACGACATGAATGTCTCGGGGCTCCTCCTTTGTCGGTACTGTAGGTACTCGGGGTTCCTCCTCCCCATCTCGACAAGTTCTTCTAACGTCAGACATCCTGACAACAAAATTTTGAGTTTTAGTTACTAAGTCGTACTAGTGAGCACATAATTTAACACATAAGCACATAAAGTCTTTTATTATCTTCAATGAATTACAAAAATTCATTTCCTAGAACTCGATAAGAGTTGTCCATCTCTATGTTCTTCCTATAAGGCTACTCCCTAAGGTTGTTCCCCCACCTAAGGTTCATAACCTACAACTTTGATACCAACCTGTGATACCCCCAAATCCAGGTACTTCGATTCCACGGGATTCGGTGTTCACTGTACAAATATCATCTATCTATCTACCCATAATAAATACAAACCATGCAATAGATAGAAATAAATCTTCCCCTTATAGGGTTACAACATCTGAATAATAAACATAATCCCAGGTCATACTAACCTTAAACATCTATGTGGAAACATAAACAAATAAGTCTTAAATAACATCATTAACTTAAGTCTTAAACAGAAATACATCATCATATAAAACAACAAGTCTTCATCACTTGTTAATCTTGCCCTTGCCTTTCTTTAGTAGAAGCTAAATCGGACCTTTCGTTCTTAATCGCAATGTTATTATTACGCAAGAGTGAGCACTATTGCCCACAAGTAAAATAATGAAATAATAATGTATAATATCATGCGAGTGAATCAAAGACTTCTGAATTAAAAGCTCAACTTTTGAATCAAGAATGAATAACAAGAATCAAAATATTTCTGAGGGTCATAAGACCTTGAACTATGTCCTAGGTTATCAAGGGTTATACTTGAAACCTTTATGATCATAAGACTATGGACTCTTCTTCCGCACTTAGGGGATCGCCCTTAGTACCATCTTTGTGCATAATATCTTAACGCTTAACGCATAAGAAATCCCTATACAGGGTTGTTCATCTAAGTTTGACATTAGAGTTCGCACCAAAAGAAATTAGGTTTGGATAAATCAATAAGGGTTCTGAATTTAGAACGTTTATCAACTATGGACTAGTTGAATCAATAAGGATTCGCTAGTCTAACAAGGTTCAACAATAAATGATATTTATAATTAATAACAATCTCAATAGGTATACAATAGAACAATTATTGTATAACAAAATCATACTTTGAAAAGATAGTAAATCTTTAACATAACAAATGAACTTGATTTATAACTTGAATAATGATAACAAGTAGGGTTAGGAAACTTGCCTCGTGTGTAGATTACACGTTAATTATACTCGTTCCTTGATTTAAATCCTACATATCATTTACGTTCACAATACCAATCAATTATAACATAACTAATCATAGTAACTTCATTCTTTTTTTCTAACTTTGGTTATGGCTATACTTAGTCAATTTATCACATTCATTGTCACATAATTTACACTTCATAAATAACAAGCTAATTATGTATTCAATAATTCAATCCACATGCAATTATGTTATTTACATGTTAAGTATCTATTTTAACATCTCATTATACTTCTAACATATTTCTATGTTTATTAAATTAGGTTAATACCACATTGCTAGACTTAAACATTTTTAAAAATTCATTTTTGGACATTCTGCAGAATGAAATTTGCTTATTTCACTTTTATACTTATACTTTTTGCAATAACATGGCTGACATGCCATGACGGACTCTTAATATTGTCATGCGATTAAGCGCCAGCTGGGATTTGGAGACTTATACTTGCACATGAGACTTCGATTACGAGTTGGTATTTGTGGCTGAAACTCAGATTTTGATTCCCAATTCGCGAAGAACACAGAGTTCAGCGAAATGAACACTCCATGATCATTAATTTCACTAAATTAACATACCCACATGCTAGAATTCATACATAATCATTACTCAACAATTATAGAATGATTTTAACCCATTAAAACATATAATTACAGAATTAAAATATGTAAATTTCACTGTTCTTAAAGGTTTTGAACATAAATCATGAAAATTAATACTATGGATTCGTTATAACACCGAATCCGTTCATTTAAAGTTTGGTCTCTTCGTATTAACATGCATAATCAAATAAGAGTGGGAATTTTACAAAAAAATTTATGTTTGACATATTAAAATCACGTATAAGGCCATATGGCCATATTCTAAACTTTGTAACTTTTGAGGCCATATCACATGTTAATATTATGAAACTGATGCTATGGTTTACATAATATATATATATATATATATATATAATCAAATACGATATGATTTATGTACCATGTATCTAGCGACTCAAGATGGGTGATGAATACCTGTTTTGGGGGCGTCACACTAACGATAATTTATTCTACATTATCTTAGTCATAATATTCTTTATTGCGCTAGTTGAGCTCACCATTTTTCTTTTTGTTCCATTTTTTTTCTCAGGAGGCGAGAATATAACGGGAACTAGTCGGGGTGTGGAGTGATGTTTCAATACAGTTTTTTTAGCAGCCCTCACTATTTTATAAAATTGTGTATCAATAATTGTAATGAGGACTTATTTGAGTTTGAATATTGTCTAGAAGACAATATTTGTATTTAAACTCACAGCATATGTGTTGTCGTATTTTGCACGATAATTGTAATAATGAAGTTTGTAGTTATTTATGTACCATGTATTTGGCGACTCAGAATGGGTTATGTGGACCTATTTTGGGGGCATCACAGAACATGCATTCTTCAGTGCAAAATGTCGCCCCATCGGGTAGTGTCTAGAGTTTAGCTGTTTTGGTTTTCTTTGTGTTCAGTCCATTGTATGTTAGTCTAACCTAGTCTAATGAGCATGATAATGTGTTGGACATGTAATAAGATGATATATCAAATTGTTAATGTACATGTGGTGAAATTGCATGATTATTTGATAAGTTGTATAAGGGCTAAAACGTGATGTTCATGAGAGGATGTAATGTTGTTTAAACTTAAGATTTGAGACTTCAGTCTTGTAATATGTGATTGATGGTAAAGAGCAAAACTTAAATTAAGTTAACAAGTTGTACTAAAAGTTGGAACTAAACCTATAAGGTTAATATTAGTTTAACTAAATGTTGTGAATACATATGGTATGTGTGTAGGACTTGTCGTGAACGTTAATAGTAATTGTTTAGCCTACGCAAGAGGAAAGTTTTCTTACTCTATCATGATTATAATTACACAAGTTCCATGACTCTAAACTTTCATTGAGAAAGTTCTTAAACCTTATTATTATTGAGCAAGCTTCATATTCTTATTTCGAACTGTTCAAAGCTTAATTATTCAAGTTCATGATTCCAAATGAAATGTTCTAACTCTTTTGAAGTATTACTTCTGTTATACAATGTTCATTCAATTATATAGATTTGAGATTCAATCTTTGATTTAAATATCGATTACATTATTGTATTTAAACCTTGAATGGCTAGTGAATCCTTATTGATTCAACTAATCCTTAGTTGATGAATATTGAACTCTAAATTTCCCTTGAAGTTAATCCAAACTAAACTTCTTTTGGTGCAGACTCTAATGTCAAAGCTAAGATGAACAGCCCTGTTACGGGGGATTATATTACGCAATAGCGTTAAGATGTTGTGCACATACATGGTACATAGGTTTGATCCCCCTAAGTACGAGAAGTAAGGTCCATATAGTCTTATGATTGTTAAAGGTTTAAAGTAGAAATACTTGATAGCCTGGGACATAGTTCTTGGTCTTATGACCCTCGGATGTACTTTTGATGCTTAATTTCTAATCTTGATTTAGAAGCCGAGCTTTCTATTATCCAGTATCCCTTGTTTATTCGCATGTTATTTTTACTATTATTATTGTTATACTTGTGGGAAATCATTGCTCACTCTTGCATAATAACATTGCAACCAAGGTTGAAAGGGTTGATAAGTTATCTACTAGTAAGGACAAAGGCAAAGCAAACAAGTGATGAAGACTTGTTTATCATTATTTGAGAATGTTGATGTTAAAACTTATTATGTTATGTTTAAGACTTATTTTTTTTTATGTTTCCGTATTTGATGTATTAAGGTTAGATAACCTGGGATTGTTATTGTTTAAGACGTTGTAACCGTTAGGGGAGAATTTCTATTTCATTTATGAATTTAATTCATTTATGGGTAGTTAGACATGTTATAATTTGACAGTGAACACCAAATCCTGTGGAATTAAAGTACCAGAATTTGGGGTGTCACAGTGTGTGCTTAATCTAACTGACGGTAGATGAAGACATCTGTAGAACCGTATCATAAGACCATCCAGGGGTCAATTCTAAACTCACCTATGTAAATGCATATCTATGACATAATGCATGCATCATGATAAATGACAATGATAAATGACAATATGATGCAAGAAATAGAAAGCATTATATATACATTCTTAAATACATCATCATTTAATAAGAATTAAATACATCATCTCTATCTACAACTGAAAATAAAAAGTACAGGGAAATGGGGCACAGTTGCCCAATATCTAATAAAGGCCTATCAAAAGAAATATAACAAGAGATGGGGTACAACCACCTAATATCTAACAAAGGGCTATCAAAAGAGATAACGAGAAATCTATCCAAAGAAATTTATGATGTCTACATCATCCAATCGATCAACCTGCTGTAACTCTTCCTGAGTCATTATATCTCTGCCAGATGGAACATCAGGTCAATACAAAGGGGGATCTGCTTCGGTGAAACTATCAAAATATGGGGCCACTTGAAGGACCAGCACCAGAGCTGGAGGGATCAAAAGAATCTGCCTCTGAAAAATCTTTGCTCAAATGCTGGATGAAAAGGCGTGCCCAGTCCAACCTCTGGGTCAAGCTATCAATCTGTGCCAAATGAGTGGGCCCTCAGACATAGGCAATCCAGTCTTTCATCATCACAGACCCAGGAACCATATCCCCTATGAACTGAGTGGCACGGGTCTGAGCTCTAATAGTTCAAGGAGTCCGAAGGCATCCTGAGTGTAAAGGCCCTCTGATAAAATAAAGACATCCAAGCCCATCATGGGAATCTCTACGACTGTCTGAGATAAATACCAATGTCGTCTAGCAGGAGGAGAGAATGGAATACAAACCTCCCATGTGATGCTCCTGATAGCATAATATCCCAAGTAAAGCTCCCAGCCTCCATCGGTCAAGAGAGGAATCCAATGAGTGGATAATATCTACTCTACCCCGGTCAAAAGGTCACCCTCAAAACCTATTATCAGATAGTCCTCGAAGTAAGGAACCCATGTGATGACATCGACAGTCAACAACTCCAACTATAACCGAGAGTGGGTAAACCCCTCTGCTATGGGAACCTCTGCAAGAGTAGTGGAGTGATGCCATCGTCGTCCCCATGAATAGGTCTCTAGACCTAATGTAGTAATTGGATGATAGCAAGGAAGTCTCGCATAGGCCCAAAACTGAAAATGTAAAGATTAAATATCATCAGTTATGAGAATTGATTTCCCAAATAGAGGAAATTGGGAGATAAAGAGAAATTTCTCACCAGCAAAAATGGGTAAAAGCTTAGCCAAGCCTCTGTCACGCCCTCTGACCGTAGGCGCATCCCATGAAGAAAATAGGCAAAGGTGAATGAGCCCCAGTCAAAGTCTCTGTTGTGGTCCACATCACGAGTGGAGCTGACCAAAGCAAAAAAGATCGTCGAGGAGTTGTCCGTTAGGAAACAACCTCTGATGATGATAAAGAACAACCATCGAAGAATGAAATCTCTAACCCTCTGATCATCAGACAGAGGCTCAGTCAAAGCCCCACTCGTGGCATCCAAACTCTAGGGACCAGAGCGGACGGTCTGGCCCTTGAGGGCTGTGGCAGGAACTCCCAAAAGGGATCGAACGGTAGCCGGTGAAATGTCAGTCACCAAAAGAATTGACTCCCCTCTAAACTATAACCCCGTGATGAACCGCCAGTCCATTGGTGTCATCATCAACTCACAATCCAACAAATGGAGAAACTGAGTCTGGTGGAACCATCGCTTAGATAAAGCCCTCAGATAACCCTAGGGGCAACGATGGGGAAGAATGGAAAAGAAGACCTCAAAACCCCAAGAATGGACAATGGCCTGGTACTCCGGATGAAAGGTCTGGTAAAAGAAGTGAATGCTAAACCAATTCCCCCTCGGTTGAGTAAAGCTGAGAACCTGCATCAAATTACAAATCAAGATTAAGCCATTGTTCTAAATGTGGGAAAAGAAGAAAGGTAAAAATGGAAACGACTATTTCCTCGTTCGCATGAAGGTAGGTCGAGGGATGACGACTCAAATCATCTAGAAAATCTAGAATCGTCACATTAATAGCTGAAAGCTCCCGGCAAGGAATGGAAGCAGAAAGAACTGGGTTGTAAGACCCCAACTTTTTATAAATAAAATCGAATTTCTTCTAATTATTATTGTGAATAATAAGGTGTTAATTTGATATAATAATTTGGTTATGGGTGAAATATGCAATTTTTTTAAAATAAGCAAGTGGTTATAAAATATTCATTGTTGTCGAGGAATATTCGTTTGGTCGTGGAATATTCTTGTTGTCGGAGAATATTAAATGCGATGGCGCAATGACCATTTGTATTACAATGGAAAAGCGGTGGGATGAAGAAAATGACAAGTTTGAGTTTTTATAAATAACGGCATAATTAATACTGTTAAACTGTTGAAATACCCGGTAATAAAAGAAGAGTAATACGCGTGGTTGCATAGTAGCACACGATATTAATTATTGATGCTTACGTGAGGAGTCACTGAGTTATACTCAATTATTGCTATAATAATTGTTGCATAGTATCTCACGTTATTTGATTTAATTATTATCACAGTATCATCTGCATAATATTTTATATTATTTAATCAATAATTGAGACGACAAAGTTATTCATATTATTATTTGCAATATTGACGATGTCTAGAAAGTTCTGTCGAGGAGAGGTTTGGTTGTAAGACCCAAACTTTAATAAATAAAGATTAATTTTTCTCGAATTATATTTTGTAATATTAAGGTGTGAATTTGTTATAATGTTATAGTTGTGGGTAATATTTATAAATTTTGCAAAGTAAGCAAGTTGTTATAAAATATTCGTTTGGTCGGGGAATATTCTTTTTATTGGGGAATATTCATATGACGACACAATCATTGGTAGACACCACAACAGAATTATTGTCGGAGTTAGAAAACAACAGAAATATCTCTTTATAAAAATAACGGCGAGAGTTTTACCGTTAACTGTTGAATTAACCGTTGATAAAAGTATAGTAATATGCGTGGTTGCATAGTAGCACACGGTATTTTACAGTATATTTGATTATTGATTCTTACGTAAGAAGGCACTACTCAATAATTGTTACAGTAATTACTATTCAATATTTTATTTTATTGGTTCAATAATTGTTGCGTTGATATTTTATATTATTGTTGTTTCAATAATTGTCACTGCACAGTATTTCCCATTATCAGATCAATAATTAATATTATTTGAATAATATTATTAGATAGCATTATTGACAATGTCTAAGGAAATTATGTCTAGAAAAGGGGTTTGGTCACCTAATTGCGCGCCAGTAAGGAGAAATCCTTATCGGAAAGCCCCTTCTTTCCTAGGAACGACCTGGTTGTCATAATTCTGATTCTGTAATATTATTTGTGAATAATTAATTATTGATTTATATGATAAAGAAATATTTATTTTGTGTGGATATAAATGAAGGAATTTAACATGAGAGATTTGTTGAAAGTTTAGCATATTTTCTGTAGAATTACAATTATTTCTCTGATAAAATATTCATTCAAATATATTATTATAATATTTTACATTGTTTAAATATTAATATTATTATAATATATATATATATACACACACACACACACGTGATAAAAGGAACGAAAGTATTATTTGATTGCCTTATATTTTTACTAAGAGTAATTGGTGATGGATGCTTCTCCTGCAAACCATTCTTGTTTCAAAATTTTGTGGGCCTTAAGAAGTTGATGGTTAGGCAAGAATGGCGCAGGAAAACGTTGGCAAACGAAAAAAAAGCAAAAGGTTAGGCAGGTTAGGCCTGAAGAAAAAAAAGGGAATGTTAGGCAGAATGCCTTGTTTTTTTTCCTTCCCCCATTGTTATAAATAGGGTGTAACCCTTCCTTCCTAAAACACACCATTTCAATATCAGAAATTCTTATTCTATAAGTATTGTGAGTATTTTTCTTGAGTATAAGGATACTTGTAGTGTAATTTTTCTGCAAGATTTTCTCAGAATAATATCCGATATTCCAATCAAATCCAGTTTCTACTAAGGTAAATGATATTATTTTATTTCAATACTCGTAAGAAATATTATTTTCTTTCATACTCTATAGTATGGAAGGGATATTATTTCAATTCATATTCTTAAATTTAAACTTACTATGGTAAGTATTGCTTCTATAATTCCTGAAATTAGTAGAATATCCTTGATATTTGCGCTTCATCCAGTATCTTTTCATATAAATATTATTATGAGCATTCTTGATAAGTTTTAACCTTTTTATGCCATAGTACTATTCACGGGTTACTATTCCCTAAGTACTATTCACGAGGTACTATTCACTCAGGTACTATTCACCCGGGGTACAATTCATGATAAAAATTGATTTCTTTCCGGTCCAAATCATTTTTGATACAATATTATTCTTGAATTTTACTCCACAAAGCAGTATCATGTTGACAATTTGGACATTATTGAATTCTGGATAAATTAAATTATAAATCTTTAGAATTTATCATTTGCTTGCATTTAATTGAATTCTTATATCATTGTCATCATCCTCATGTTTATATTGTTATGAAAGTCAACTTTGGCCCGTAGTGCATAGATGGACTGTTGATTGGTACGATTATGACCAGGAATCATTCGGTATAATCATGACCCGTAATATTACAAATGATATGGTAAAAGTCCTCATTGGCCCGTGGTGCATTGATGGACAGTGGTTGGCATGATCATGACCATTGGTGATAAAAAAATGAATATCCTTAGCTCGTAGTGCATGGATAATTCAGTGATGTGGATTATTTATTTAGCTGAGTCTCAGTGATAAAATTGATGATAAATTTTTAAAATCATAGAAGATAGTAGATAGCATGCTCTACTTGACTCTTCTAATGGATTGCTAGTTCTGCTGCAGTTAAACTTGTTATCTATTATATTCTATCAGTTTAACACTGTTGAAGGCTAACGATAATTTATTCTGCATTATCTTAGTCATAATATTCTTTACTAGGCTAGTTGAGCTCACCCTTTGCTTTCATTGTTCTGTTCAGGAAATGAGAATATAGTTGGGCCTAGTCGGGGAACGGAGTGACGGTCCAGATAGGTGACTATAGTAGTCCTCACTATTATGTGAAATAGTGTGATAATAATTATAATGAGGACTTTATTTGAGTTTGTATGCTCTCAACAAGACATTGTGTTGAAACGGAGTGACGTTTTTTCGTACTGTATCAAAGAAGTTTGTATTTGAATTCTGTACCATGTATTTGGCGACTCAAGATGGGTGATGTATACCTATTTTGGGGGGGTCACAGTTGGTATCAAAGCTTAGGGATATGATCCCTAGCAGAGATGTGAGACTAGAACTAGGAGGGGAGAGATGGGAAATTCCTTCGCTAGTATGACCTACCTAAGTTTATTTGGTATTTAATTGGTCGGTCAGAGTATAGGGATAATATGTGACATGTTACTTGTTTTGTTGTAGTATTTGAAAATGGCATCCGAAAATGTTGAGATAAGTAATGAAGCACATGAGACTGTTGAGTCACCAACGATCAATACCCAAGATAATGTGCATCAAGATGGCAATAATCCTCCAAAAAATAACAACGCTGACCAAATGATGAACGATTGGATGTTAAGAGGCTTTATGCAATTCATGCAACATCAGGCGAGAACGACTCCTGTTCAAAATACAGGTGGAAACACTGGCAACTCTCGGACGGTAACCGCTAAACAGTTCAAGGAGCTGGGACCACCAGAGTTTATTGTAGAGCCAAAACCACTTAAGGCGGAGACGTGGATAAAGCAGATCACCAAGATATTTGATATCTTGGGATGCTCCGAGGAACAAAAGGTTCCCTTTGCCACCTTTATGTTGCGAGGAGAGGCAGATTACTGGTGGGAATCAGTAAAGCCTACTCAACCTGCCGCACTGAAGATATCTTGGGAGAAGTTCCAAGAACTGTTCAACGACAAGTACTTTCCCGAAAGTATTCGTCACATGAAGGAGGTAGAGTTTATCAAGTTGGAGCAAAACAATATGACTGTGTCGTAGTACGAAGCTAAGTTTGTCGAGTTGTCCCGGTTTACGTCCCACTTGGTTGATAATGAGGAGAGAATGACGCGGATGTTTCTAAGAGGTTTGAAACCCGAGATACATCAATAACTAATTTCTCACAAACTGTGTTTGTATTCAGATGTTGTAAATAGGGCTCAGTTATTGGAGCGCGATAACGAGTTAACCCAACCAAGAGAGAGTAGCCGACAAATCGATAATACCAGTGGTAACAGTCATCGAAGTGGTGACAACAAACGAGGAGGGAATCAACATGCCAGAAATGGTAACCACTTCGATGGTAATCGTGGCCAAGATAATAGAAGTGGAAATTTCAAGAAGAGAAAATTCAATAATGATGGAAAGGCGTCGATTACCGACTTTTGTTAAGGAAGGAAGGAGAGCATTGCCGGTCGATGTTACAAATGCGGAGGGGAGGACACATCGATCCAAACATGTACGTATAACGATCCAAAGCATGTTATAATTATGGAAAAGAAGGTCACCTAGCCCGATTTTGTCATTCACCAAAGTCAAGTCCAGCTGGGATTGAGGCATCAAAGACCGTCCCAAACAAGATAAAACTTGTAGTTCAAGGGAGAGCGTTTGTCGTAACCTTCCAGAAAGCAAGGACCCAAAACGATTTCATCACGGGTAAGCTTATCATAAACTCTAGTGAAGTATATACCTTATTTGATACCGGTTCTACCCATTCTTTTATTTCTCCTACTTGCGCTCAACGTTTAAATTTGACTCTGGAGAAATTAGACTTTGACTTATCTGTTGAAACTCCGTTGGGAGAAACCTTCATTACATCCACTGTTTATAAGTCTTGTTTGGTTCAAATCGGTACCCTCACATTACTTATCGATCTTATTTCCTTAAAAATACTTGCGTTTGACGTAATTCTAGGGATTGATTGGTTAACTACTCATCATGAAAAAATTGATTGTTTTCGTAATGTTGTTACCTTTTATATTCCTAACCAACCTATTATGCGAATTCAAGCAACCAAACCATTAAAATCAATCACTGCCATCTCAAGTCATAAAGCTATTCGTTTATTGAAAAACGAATGTCAAGCTTTCTTAGCTCATGTCATGGATTTAAACAAAAATATGTCAGTTTTGAATGATATTTCTATTGTTAATAAATTTCCTGACGTATTCCCTGAAGAACTCCCTGGCCTAGCCCCAGAGCGTGAAATTGAATTTTGTATCGACCTTGAATCCGGTAAAAAACCCATTTCCAAAGCCCCATATCGGATGGCTCCTATTGAACTTCAGGAGTTAAAAACCCAAATACAAGAATTGCTAGACATCGGTATCATTCATCCTAGTACGTCTCATTGGGGTGCTCCTGTTCTATTCGTGAAGAAGAAAGATGGAAGTATGTGACTTTGTATTGATTATCGGGAGTTGAATCATGTCACCATCAAAAATATTTACCCGTTACCTCGTATTGATGATATGTTTGACCAGTTGCAAGGCGCCAAATTCTTTTTAAAGATCGATCTTCGTTTCGGATATCATCAATTAAAGGTTAAAAATGATGACATTCCAAAGACTGCTTTCAGAACTCGGTACGGGCATTACGAATTCCTAGTCATGTCTTTTGGATTAACTAATGCTCCTGCTGCCTTCATGGATATGATGAACCGAGTATTCAAAGAATATTTAGATCACTTTGTGGTCATCTTTAATGATGACATCCTCATTTACTCCAAAATTCGTGAAGATCATGAGCAACACTTGAGGCTGATACTCCAAAAGCTTCGTGAGAACAAGTTATATGCCAAATTGAAGAAATGCGAGTTCTGGCTTGAGGAAGTAGCATTCCTTGGGCACGTGATATCAAATCATGGAATATCTGTTGACCCGGAAAAGATTGAAGCAATTCAAAGTTGGGAGCAACTTAAGTCAGTGACCGAAGTACGTAGCTTTCTCGTCTTAGCTGGTTATTATCAGAGATTCGTAGAAGGGTTTTCTGGAATCGCTACACCATTAACTCAACTGACTCGGGAATATACAAAATTCGGTTGGAGTGAGGAATGTGAGAAGAGTTTTCAAGAACTCAAGAGGAGACTCATTTCAGCACCTTTTCTGACAATACCATCTGGTTCGGAGGGATATGTCATCTACAGTGACGCTTCAGGCAAGGTTTTAGGATGTGTTCTCATGCAACATGGGAAATTCATAGCCTATACCTCGCAACAACTCAAAGAATATGAGAGGAATTATCCTACTCATGATCTAGAGTTGGCAGCTGTCATGTTCGCACTTAAAATCTGGAGGCATTACCTGTATGGGGAGAAAGTGAAGATCTTTACGGATCATAAAAGCCTCAAATATTTCTTCACTCAAAAAGAACTCAACATGCAACAACGACGTTGGCTTGAACTGTTGAAAGATTATGATCATACCATTCAATACCATCTTGGAAAAGCGAACGTGGTAGCTGACGCATTGAGCAGAAGATCATATGCGGGTACGAGTGCGATATTGTCAATGCAAAGGCCTATTTTGTATGACTTGCAAAGGATGGAGATAGAGATAAAGACTTCAGGGACCCACGTGATGATGGCAAATATACGAGTAGAATCGACTTTAATCGATAAAGTTAAAGTTGCTCAAACTACAGACCTGGATCCGGAGCTGATGCGTATGAAGAAGAAAGTGCAAGAAGGTGCTATTCCGGAAGCAAGAATCGATGAAGAAGGAATACTTAGAGTCAACTCTAGACTTTGTGTTCCTAACGACCCTGATTTGAAGTATAAGATCATGATGGAGGCGCACAACACACCATTTGCAATCAATCCTGGGAGTACCAAAATGTATCATGATCTTCGATATACATTTTGGTGGAGCAATATAAAAAGAGAGATCGTGGAGTTTATCTCAAGGTGTCTAACTTGTCAACGAGTCAAGGCGGAGCATCAAGTGCCAAAAGGTCCATTGCAACCACTTGAAATTCTAGAATATAAGTGGGAGCACATTACCATGGATTTTGTTATTGGTCTTCCCAAGGTTTCTCAAGGCATAGATGCAATTTGGGTCATTGTTGATAGATTGACCAAGTCTGCTCATTTCTTACCTATACAAGAAACTTATACACTTGAACGTCTTGCTTGTATATACATAATTGAGATTGTAAGACTGAATGGTATGCCAGTATCCATAGTTTCTGATCGAGACCCAAGATTCACTTCACAATTTTGGGTCAGTTTGCAAAAAGCTATGGGCGCAGTTTGCGATTGATTCGGCATATCATCCTCGAGCCAGACGAGGCGATCGGAGAGGACTATTCAAACTCTGGAGGATCTATTAAGACTCTGTGTCCTTGACTTCAAAGGAAGTTGGGACAAGTTCTTGCCATTAGTGGAATTCTCCTACAACAACAGTTATCAAGCAAGTATCGGCATGGCTCCATTCGAGGCATTGTATGGACGCAAGTGTCGTTCTCCAGTATGCTGGGATGAGGTGGGTGAAGCAATATTGTTGGGACCGGAGTTGGTATGTATGACTACGAAAAAGATTCAAATGATTTGACAACGTATAAAGACCTCACAAGATCGACAAAAGAGTTATGTTGATCTTCATCGAAAGGACATGGAATTCAATGTTGGAGAACATGTGTTGTTACGTGTTGCTCCATTGAAAGGAGATACAAGATTTGGAAAGAGAGAAAAGCTCAATCCTCGATTCATTGGCCCATTTGAAATCCTTGATCGGGTAGGAATTGTGGCTTATTGATAAGTAGGTTTTATACCTACTTGTCCGGTATCTATTACTTGAATTATTTGCTTAATATCATGTTTTGTAGTTAATTTTCATACATTTTATGTTGTTTTGTAGGCGATGACATGGCATTGGCATGAAGAAGCAAGGGAAAGCAATTCGGACATCTTTTGGACCAAAATATGCAAGCAAATACAAGGAGGGAAGATTGAAGGACTTTTAACACCAAGTAGGATGCATGTTCTTAACTTGAAATTGGATTTTATGGTAGCTCTACTTCTTATCTTTCCGGAACATCTTGAATCATCCCAATCGGAGTTCGGATGTGAGAGTTATGGCCTTTTTATCAACGAAGATCAAAGCTAAGAGTTGTCATGCTTACCATTTACATAGCATCTACTTCAAGCCTGATTTCCGCCATGATCCAATCTGAATCTGTCAGTTCTCAAAGCATGAAAGTTGTAGATCTCGTCGATATCTTCGATTTGATAGGTGGCAGGACCCGTAACACCAAGCGGATCAAAAGTTATGCGTGTTTTACCAAAGGACGTCGCAACAGAAAACAGAGTAGCGCGGACCGCGCTAGGGGCTAGAGCCACCGAAAACGCCCTTTGGAGTGCGAACCGCGCCTGAGAATGGCTTGGGACCTTGAAGGTAGCGCTAAATGGCGAGAAAAGAGTTGTTTTGGGTTATTTGGTGTCCAATTTGAGCTAGAATAGGATTCTTAGTTGCCTAACTTGCTAGGGTGTCCATTAGAACTCTAAATACTCGAGTTTAACTTGGATTGGGAGGCTAGTTCTAAGACTCCATTAAATCCTTCTTGGGATAGATTTCTATTAACTTATTCTTTACTTTCTTTCTTAGATTAGGAACCCTAGATTAGATTAGAATGGGAGATTGAAGCAACTTGGAGACCATTGAAGATCAAGAGCAGGAGCTTGAGGAAGATGTAGATTTGCTGACAACAGATTTATTCTTTATTCTACTCTTATTTTTATCTTTTAATGATTATTCAATTGTGGATTCTTAGTTTTAATTCAATAATCATGAACTAATTCTTTGTTTGAGATTACAATGATTCTTATTGTGTAGTTTATTTTAATATGCTTCGCTATCAATTATTATGTTCTATTATGAGGATTGTCTATTGTGATTTGGACTTAATTGTTTAATTGTCTAGCTAACAATTACTGTGATAATCTATATGAACTCGAGAGATGAAGTTTAGATTTAGATCTGATCATGATAGCATGTGTTTGTGATTTCTGCATAGATGGAATTCATGATTCGTGTTTAGGATAGAGATATGCCTTTACGCCATATGTAATCTTATAGAGAACTTGTGCTTTAAATCCTTTTTCATTGTAATTCACATAGAGATATAGTGGATTAGTTAATTAGGGTGTCTAGCTTAATTTTATCATTTGTGGATTTAAGTGAGTATGGGTATTATGCATCGAGAGATGGTTTTATCTGCTTTAGTGTTATTGATTAACAATTCAAGATAGAAAATAATTGATGAGAAGTGTGTTAACTTAAATGAAGTAATAAGTGAAGTTGTGATATTAAATCTCCGTAATCTGATTTTTAATTAGTGGTAATTAGAATTAGTCTAATTAAATAATTTAATTTATATAATTTAAAATTCATTTGTTTAAATAAGATTGAGTTGGTTACGGGTTAGTACTTGGTAATTTTTATTAAACAATTTCTCGTGGGAACGATACTCTACTTACACTTTATTACTTGTTGACCACGTATACTTGCGTGTTGTGCGTAATTAGATTTTACCCAACACTTATAGACTCGCCTTACCGCCAAGTATGTCTCGTGTTCATAATGTTTTTCACATATCCATGTTACGTAAATATGTGGAAGACCCGAACCACATTATTGAGTTGGAACTAGACGAGATAGCGGAAGATTTAACATACGAAGAGGTACCTGTTAAAATCTTAGATAAGAAAGAACATATTCTATACTCCAAGGTTATACCTCAAGTCAAAGTTTTGTGGAGAACCCACGAGGTTGAGGAAATGACCTGGGAGTTAGAATCTGAAATGAAATCAAGGTATCCTCACCTCTTCGACATACCAGGTATGTACCCTAATTTCGAGGACGAAATTTCATAAAAAGGGGAGGTTGTAAGACCCCAACTTTCATAAATAAAGATTAATTTTTCTGGAATTATATTTTTTAAATATTAAGGTGTGAATTTGTTATAATGTTATAGTTGTGGGTAATATTTATAAATTTTGCAAAGTAAGCAAGTTGTTATAAAATTTTTGTTTGGTTGGGGAATATTCTTTTTGTCGGGAAATATTCGTACGACGACACAATCATTGGTAGACCCCACAATAGAATTATTGTCGGAGTTAGAAACCGATAGAAATATCTTTTTATAAAAATAACGGCGAAAGTTTTACCGTTAACTGTTGAATTAACCGTTGATAAAAGTACAGTAATACGTGTGGTTGCATAATAGCACACGGTATTGTACAGTATCTTTGATTATTGATTCTTATGTAAGAAGGCCCTACTCAATAATTGTTACAGTAATTACTGTTCAATATTTTATTTTATTGGTTCAATAATTGTTGCGTTGATATTTTATATTATTGTTGTTTCAATAATTGTCACTGCATAATATTTCCCATTATCAGATCAATAATTCATATTATTTGAATAATATTATTAGATAGCATTATTGACAATGTTTAAGGAAGTTCATACAGGAAAGGGTTTGGTCACCTATTTCTTGCGCCCGATGAGGAGAAATCCTTATCGAAAGCCCCTCTTTCACAGGAGCGATCTGGTTGTCATAATTGTGATTCTGTAATATTATTTGTGAATAATTAATTTTTGATTTATATGATAAAGAAATATTTATTTTGTGTGGATATAAATGAAGGAATTTAACATGAGAGATTTGTTGAAAGTTTAGCATATTTTCTGTGGAATTACAATTATTTTTCTGATAAAATATTCATTCAAATATATTATTATAATATTTTATATTATTTAAATAATAATATTATTATTATAATATATATATATATATATATATATATGCATGTGATAAAAGGAACGAAAGTATTATTTGATTGCCTTATATTTTTTCTAAGAGTAATTGGTGATGGATGCTTCTCCTGCAAACCATTCTTGTTTCAAAATTTTGTAGGCCTTAAGAAGTTGATGGTAAGGCAAGAATGGTGCAGGAAAAGGTTGGCAAAAGAAGAAAAAGCAAAAGGTTAGGCAGGTTAGGCCTGAAGAAAAAAAAAGGGAATGTTAGGCAGAATGCCTTGTTTTTTTTCCTTCCCCCATTGTTATAAATAGGGTGTAACCCTTCCTTCCTAAAACACACCATTTCAATATCAGAAATTCTTATTCTATAAGAATAAGAATACTTGAGTATAAGGATACTTGTAGTGTAACTTTTCTGCAAGATTTTCTCAGAATAATATCTGATATTCCAATCAAATCCAGTTTCTACTAAGGTAAAGGATATTATTTTATTTCAATACTCATAAGAAATATTATTTTCTTTCATACTCTATAGTATGGAAAGGATATTATTTCAATGCATATTCTTAAATTTAAACTTACTATGGTAAGTATTGCTTCTATAATTCCTGAAATTAGTAGAATATCCTTGATATTTGCGTTTCATCCAGTATCTTTTCATAAAAATATTATTCTGAGCATTCTTGATAAGTTTTAACCTTTTTATACCATAGTACTATTCACGGGTTACTATTCTCGAAGTACTATTCATGGGGTACTATTCACTCGGGTACTATTCACTCGGGGTACAATTCATGATAAAAATTGATTTCTTTCCGGTCCAAATCATTTTTGATATAATATTATTCTTGAATTTTACTCCACAAAGCAGTATCATGTTGACAATTTGGAAATTATTGAATTCTGGATAAATTAAAATATAAATCTTTAGAATTTATCATTTGGTTGCATTTAATTGAATTCTTATATCATTGTCATCATCCTCATGTTTATATTGTTATGAAAGTCATCTTTGGCCCGTAGTGCATAGATGGACTGTTGATTGGTACGATTATGACTAGGAATCATTTGGTATAATCATGACCCGTAATGTTACAAATGATGTGGTAAAAGTTCGCATTGGCCCGTGGTGCATTGATGGACAGTGGTTGGCATGATCATGACCATTGGTGATAAAAAATGAATATCATTAGCCCGTAGTGCATGGATAATTCAGTGATGTGTATTATTTATTTAGCTGAGTCTCAGCGATAAAATTGATGATAAATTTTTAAAATCATAGAAGATAGTAGATATCATGCTCTACTTGACTCTTCTAATGGATTGGTGGTTCCGCTGCAGTTAAACTTGTTGTCTATTATATTCTATCAGTTTAACATTGTTGAAGGCTAACGATAATTTATTATGCATTATCTTAGTCATAATATTTTTTACTGGGCTAGTTGAGCTCACCCTTTGCTTTCATTGTTCTGTTCAGGAAATGAGAATATAGCTGGGCCTAGTCGGGGAACGGAGTGACGGTCCAGATAGGTGACTATAGTAGTCCTCACTATTATATGAAATAGTGTGATAATAATTGTAATGAGGACTTTATTTGAGTTTGTATACTCTCTACGAGACATTATCCGTGTTGAAACTCTCAGCTACGTTTTGTCGTACTGTATCAAAGAAGTTTGTATTTAAATTGTGTATCATGTATTTGGCGACTCAAGATGGGTGATGTATACCTATTTTAGGGGCATCACATTGGTCACCTAATTGCGCGCCAAGGGAGAAATTCTTATCGGAAAGCCCCCTCTTTCCTGGGAATGATCTGGTTGTTAAATATTGTTAGTTATAATATTAATGATGAATAATTGTTAATAGATTAAAAATGTGTTTATTAATGATAAGTGATTTATGGTAATTATTTATTCAATTTTTTATATAAATAGAGGGGTTTGTTATGAGGTGTTTGTTATAAGTTTGGCTTATTATTCCATGAGGGGATGTGGTAATTTTTCAGACCGTTGGTTGAAGATATTATTGTAAATCAATATGGACCGCTGGTGGAAAGTTATAATAGTAAATCAATATGGATCGCTGGTTTAAAATTTTAATAGTAAATCAGTATGGACCGTTGCTTTAAATTTTAATAGTAAATCAATATGGATCATCCGTTTAAAATTAAATTAATTTGGGCCGTTCATGAATTAGTTACTATTCAGTCCTTTTTCCTATAAATAGAAGTTCATTCCTTCATTATTTTTACGAATTCACTGAAACTCTAGAGAGAGAAACCATAGAGAGCAAGAAGAAGAGTATTCGGCTACTACTCTACTTCAGTATTCAATCTTCTACTAAGGTAAGGGATATTAGTTGTTGTATTCATAAGGGGTATTATTCCATTCTTTATTATTCTGTGGGAATAACCTGTCTACGCGGACTACCGCATGCCTGGTGAATAACCCTTCGTATTCAATTGTTATTAAATTGTGGAAATGATATGTCTACGCGGACTACCGCATGACAGTTGAAAATTCATTTATAGTTTCGTATATTATTCATTTCAGATTCCTAACTCTAAACTTACTACGGTAAGTATTGCTTCTATAATTCCTGAAATGATCAGAAATTCCTTGAGTTTTCTTTTCTGTATCCAAGTTATACATTATGTTTCCTATCTATGATTGGATCTATGTTTTGAACTTTATTCTTGAATTTTGCTCCACAATTGATTATTATGGAGTATTCTTGAACTTGGATAAACTAAATTATGAATCCCTAATCGTGTCCTTTATCTCACTAGATTCGTTCTTTAAAATATTTTTCATCATCCTCAGTCTTAAATGGTGATACTTGATGAATATCTTTGTCATATAGTGCAAAGATGAATGATTACCTGATGAATATCTTTGGCCCGTAGTGCAAAGATGAATAGGTGTCGAGATGAACATGACCAACTGGTGATACAAATAAATATATTTAGCCCATAGTGCAAAGATGAATATTTGATTCAAAATGTATATTGATTGATGTTATAGGGATAAAATATTGATGATGGACTTTTAAATTCATAGATGATAGTAGATTTCATTCTCTACTTAACTCTTCTAATGAATTGTTATTTTCGCTGCGAATATTGAACTAAAATTGGTTGTTCATTATATTTTATCTGATTTGTTGAAGGCTGACGATAATTTGTTGTTCATTATCTTAGTCATAATATTCTTTACTGGGCTAGTTGAGCTCACCCTTTTCCTTTTTATTCCATTTTTCTTCTCAAGATGAAAGAATATAGCGGGAACTAGTCGGGGTATGGAATGATGGATCAAGATAGTTGTTTAGCAGTCCTCACTATTTTGTAAAATAGTGTATCAATATTTATAATGAAGACTTATTTGAGTTTGAATATTGTCTAGAAGACAATATTTTTATTTAAACTCACAGTATATGTGTTGTCGTATTTTGCACGATAATTGTAATAATAAAGTTGAAGTTGTTTTCTGTACCATGTATTTGGCGACTCAGAATGGGTGATATATACCTATTTTGGGGGCGTCACATGGGTCCTCAATAGGAACATCATCCTCCTCATCTACAACCTCTGGCCTCTCAACCTGTATAGGACGAATAACTGACTCAGTCAACCGGCGAGACTTTCCGGACAGACGAGGTCGAGGAACATCAGACGCTTTCAACCTCACACCTGCAGAGATCGTGCGAGAGCTACTCGGTCCATCTGAAGCCATAACCTGAACAAAATCTCCAAATCACCTCAGAAAGGGTGAGGTAAGTTCTAAACTTAAAGCTTATTAAATTCAAATCATTGCTTCATGCATAGTCTAAGTCCTAATACATGCATTAATTTAACATACATCCCCAGTATTGTTAAAATTGCATGTTCATTAAATGCCCTAACTTGTGAAAAAATTTCGCTAGAGTCTCCTTTGTAAAATGGATTTTCCACATGCACATAGGCATGACTATGTGGCCATTTAGTAGCACACCAACCCAACATCAAGATATAAATATTAAACATTAAAAATAAGTTACAATGGCAGCCAAATTATCATGTGCATTTTTTTGAAAAACCCGTGCTAATTTGTCCTCAAATAAGGATGAATAAATTAGCAAAAAAGGGTGCCAAATGACTGTCTCAGAAATTAATTTTTTCATATCAATACGTTCAACATGGTAAAATATGAGCATTTATTAAGTTGAATAATTTTTATCAAGTCATATGAGCATGCATATTCGCTTTATTGTGTTTAGAAGCATTCTATATGAAATCTAACATTCTAACGGTCAAAACTTGAAAAAAAAACATGTAACTGTTACCAAAGTTGTGCAGACCGATTGTACAGTGACGGATATTGCAAAAAGTAGCCCAAACTTAATAGATCTGAAGAAGAATTTTTGGATTTTCTATGTAGTTCAACTTGAAAATGACTTATGCATGGACAAGGGGGTATAAATCCACCCGTGGGAGCTGCGGCTCTACCTGCGATTGCTGCAGTCACCCAGGGTGGTTCTCACCCCCTCCAGCTAGATCAAATTTTAGTTAAAAAGGTGCTATGCGATTAAGCGCAAAGGCCCTTAAACCCTTAATTCAGATACCAAACTTTTGATCTGCACGTAAATCATTTGTATTAACCCTAATGTGGGGACTAGAAAGCTAATGATGGAGATTGTTGAAAAGAACCCTTGTCAGAGCATCGGGAAGGTCCGGTGTCATGAACCATTGGTCTTGAATGCGTCAAAATATCCAGATTTGTTTAGGGGTATAATTCGTCAGAAAGATATTCCCAGTAGAGATATCAGGCATGTCTTACGGTATAAATCGTTGGTGACAACTCTAGCATAGCATCAGGAAGGGTCCAGTGATGTAGGCCATTGAAAACCATTTCAACGAAGGTCAGGATGATTGACAGTGTAAACCGTTGGCTACAACTCCAGCGTAGCATCGGTAGTATCGGGAAGGGTCCGATGATGTAAGTTGTTGAAAATCATTTCAACGAAGGTCAGAGTGATTGATAATGTAAACTGTTGGCAACAACTCCAGCGTAGCATCGAGAAAGATCCGGTGATGTAAGTCGTTGAAAACCACTTCAATGAAAGTCAGAATGATTGACAGTGTAAACCATTGACGACAACTCCAGCGTAGCATCGAGAAAGATCTGGTGATGTAAGCCGTTAAAAACTACTTCAATGAAGGTCAGAATGATTGACAGTGTAAACCATTAGTGACAACTTCAGCGTAGCATCGAGAAAGATCCGATAATATAAGCCGTTAAAAACTAGTTCAACGAAGGTCAGAATGATTGACAGTGTAAACCATTGGCGACAACTCCAGCGTAGCATCGGGAAGGGTCCGGTGATATAAGTCGTTGAGAATTGTTTCAACGAAGTTCAGAGTATCTGGTATTACAAACCGTTGGCAACAACTCCAGCGTAGCATCAGGAAATATCTGAGGATAAAAACCGTGGAAAATATCTTCCTCGGGAGGACCGATGATGGAATCTATTATAAAAATCCCCAGCCAAGGCATTGCGAAGGTTCGGTGATTTTCAGACCGTTGTAAACTACTGTTCAAGTACACGCCGAGGAAATTTAGTGATGGTCAACATTCACAAAACTACTGTTCAAGTAGGTATTGTGAGGATGTTGCTAAAGCCAGCAATAAAAGTTCTATCTTTAGCAAAACTATCAGCATCAACTTGATAAAAAAACTCGGGCGATGGTGACAATCCCAATGTAACAACGGGAAGAATCCAATGATGACTACCAAGGTGAGCTATCATCAGGATAAGCATCAATAATCCCCAGTGAATCACTCGCAAAAAGAGAATAACATCCCCAGCGTATGTAAAGTCAGAAAGCGTATCTGAAGACGAAGAACGTTGGTGACAAATCCCAACGTCGAAATCAGAAAGGTCCAGTGGTATCAACCATATAAAAATCTCCCCAGCAAGGATCTTGAAAACATCTCTATAACATGATGTCAAATCAGTCTCAATGGCACTTACGGACACTTTAAACCGTTAGCTTCAACCCAATGTAGCATCGGGAAAGATCTGGTGATGAAAGCTTTATAAACTACCGTTCGAGTAGACATCAAGGCAGTTCAAGGGAGATCATCATTGACAACTTCATCCCCAGTAGATATGGCGGGAGCAGTCAGTGATAGAATACCGTTAGAAGTAATTCCCAACAAAAACGGTCAGAGTGCATAACAACATAGTATGCTGCATTACATGGCATCATTTAATCTTGTCATATTTCAAGTGCCTAGTAATCTTTATCATGTTCATTCCATTACATTGCATAAACATGATAAAGAGGGGCATCTGTAGACATTCGAAATTTTGCATTCATGTTACTAACCATACAGGAGGGCAGAATCGTCTTTTGTCTTTTAGAGACAACCGTGGAAGTTAAAATAATCAAGCCAAATCCTGGAAGATCAATTCAAACCCTAGTGATAACCCCGGGAGATCAAATCAAGCCCTAGTGAAAACCCCGCAAGATCAAGCCAAACCCCAGTGACAACCCCAGGAGATCAAGCCAAACCCAAGCGACAACCCTGGGAGATCAAATCAAACCCCGATAAAAACCCCAGGAGATCCAATCAAACCCCGGTGACAACCCCGGAAAACAGTAATCCAATCTCGGAGACAACCTCAGAAAAGACAGCTACCATTGCATCAAACCCAAAGATTAACCCGAAGGGGCAAAATAGTAATTTTTCCAACTCCACATCAAATCGAGTTGAATCACTGCCATGAAGGTCATGTGGAACCATAACGTCAAACCCAAAACAGCACAAGACAGCTCAACGAACGGGCTGCGAAGACTTGAAGATCTGGTCATGCACCCATCTTTTCGGATTCGGAAAAGGTCAAATCATATGTCCTTGTGTAGCTCTCAGAAAGGGCTTTCCATAAAAGTATAACACGCCTCCATCAGACTCCCGGATTGAAAGTTATGAAGGCTCGATCAGACTGTGCGTTGGTCCGAGTGCACGTACTTTGAGACAATGGTCCGAGTGCACGTTCTTAACCCCTCCTACAGTGTTTTAAACTTCGATATTCATCTTTGTAAACACTTTTATACATATATATTACAACATATCAATTTTAAGCGGTGGTGGCCGAAGTTTCAAGCTTCAAAACACTTGATGCCTTCCTCGCTACACCTTTGTAAGATCTTTTTCCGATCAAGAAGCTTTTATACGCTTTATATATATATATATATATATATATATATATATATATACCATTTCAACTGAACTATGAAATCTGTGACTTTTACGCTTTAATATATATAATCATATATATATATTTACCACTTTAACTGGATTGCGAAATCATGACTTTTTGCTTTATATATATATATATATATATATGATTATATATATATATGATTATATTAATATATATGAATTTTAACTGTTCATTCAATGTAAAGTTGTAATATTTAAATTTGTAGACTAGATTTATCTAAATCTAGTCATACCTAACTCTTATCCGATTCAAAAGTTGTAAAATTGGAACCGTTGAGCTAGAATGGCTAAGATTTATTTAAATCTAGTTTTTTTTCTAATTTTATAAATGTTAAGCAACCGCGCGACCCTAGATCTGTATCTAGAGGAAGCTGGAAGCTTTGGCTACGCCACTACAAAAAATGTGGCTTCAGCAACAACCGCTTTTCGTTGCTAAAGGAGCCAAATTTCGTTTTTAAAGGGTTTTGGCAACGACTTTACTGTCATTGCGTCTTTCGTTGCGCAATGAGCGTTGCTAATTATTCCGCAACACATGTATTTTTTTCGTTACCAAAAGTAATACATTTTGCAACGAAATTTGGCTTTCGTACAGAGACATTGATCATTTAGCAACAAAATGTATTGTTGCAGAATAATTAAAATGTCGTTGCTAAAAACCCCATTTCATTACAAAAGCCTGCTAATTGGCAACGAAATGAACTCGTTTTTTTTTTTACAACGACCATGCATTTTCGTTGCAATTGACACCATTTTGCAACGACATTTTTCGTTGTAGTAAATTATGAAAATTGTTGCCTAAGCTTCCTTTCGTTGCAGAATGTAAACTTTTTAGCAACGATTTTCATTGTTGATTATCTTATTTGGCAACGACGTTATGCTGAATCAGCAACGACATTATATGTTGCCATTTCTTTATATATGCAACGAAAATTGATATGATTTACAACGATAAAAAATGTTACGTTTTATTTTAGTATTAGCAACAATATCCTCTCCGTTGTTATTAGGTTAATTTTTCGTTGCCAAATATTATATTTTTAATGCCATTAGCAACGAAAAATTGTTGCTAAATGTATAAAAAATTGTTGCTATATTAAAACCTGTTCAATACTTTGGTAACGAATTATATTGTTGCCAAATCAAAATTTGACATTCTTTTTGTGTACCTGACTGGCTCAATGTCCCCATAACAAATAATAGCAAAATTACAAAAAACTAAAATATTATTAACTTAATAAAATCATCCACTACATAATTATTCATTATCTTTATAATTAACCATCTAAAGCTACCACAGTTCTTAAATCAAAGTATATATCTACATATATAGAACGAGTACACTTCATAATTTTGTCCCTTATCTTCTGTAAACGTAGCACGAAAATTTGATACCCAGTATTATAAGGCAGGTCGTAGAAGCAGTCTTCCTGCACATTTAAAAATAATAGTAAGTCAGAAAAATGAAGCAAATAGGTCACCAGAGGCACTTAGTGTCAAAATCAATACACAAAGACAATAAAGTTGCTACATGGTACAATGTCAAGGCTTAGATCCTATTTCATAATACTTTAGAATACCACCAATTTCTTGTTCAATTTGAGTGACTAAATAAAAAATATAGTTGGCACATCAATGCATAATCACTCTGCAACCTGGTTATAACACAAGTTAGAACAAGTACTCCAATTTCCATTGCCAAAAATATTTCCCATCATTGCATTCAATTTAATAAGGGGATGGGTTATCTTCAAAAAACATGCAAAAATACTTGAAAAATGATATCTTGTGAAAAGCATTTATGAGCTGAAGATTGAGACTACATACCATACATCTGAATCATAGTCGTTGTTGAGATTATCACCCATCACAAAAACTGAGTTTTTTGGTACACGATGCACCACAGTATAAAAGAATCAGTTTCATAATCAATATTTGTTGGCCAGTAACAGTTCATTCCTATAAAAATCATCTACATCATGCTTCCACTGGTGCTTGCCCATTTACAACATACAGATAAAATATCTGTTTTATTTCAGTATATTTGTTATACAGGCTATTCATATGATATTATGTGAGCCTAGGAGCCACGGGATCTAGGATCCAGCTGACGGATCTAGATTTGGTTCCCATGATGGACCTTTTTCAATTGTACGTACAACTAGCTTGCAAATCATATGTGTGGTACTCGGACATACTTTGATGGATTTCATACCCATAAGGAGTTTGGCACTTGTATGTATATTATGTTGTCGAAGATGTTTCGTATCTCGAGAATAAAATCAAAATAAGCCAAATATGGAATAAAATGGAAGTATCAAAGGCCTCAATTACTATGTGAGTATAAGAGTTTGAAAACCGGTTTTCAAAACATCATTTTATATGTCTTGTATTAAAATTGAACTTTTATACAAGTCAAACCCTTTGTATATAGGTGCAAAAGAGACATAACACTACTTCCAAATAAAGCACTTAGGCCCAACTAACTGCAACACACACTCACATTTCAAATAAATTAGGGAATTGAAAATATGCGGTAACCGTGTTTTCACGGAAGTCGAGGGGGTGCCTAACACCTTTCCCCCGCTTAAGCAAGCCCCCGAACTCTATGAATCTTGGTTTCAAAGGCATGTTAAACAGAATCCAATAATAGGGCCTTTTGCAAAGCTTTTAATAAACTCGGTTGAGTTAGTACAACCATTTCACTTCTACAAACTGGCGGCTCTGTAAAATCAAATCTTTTCAAATCGTCGACATTTTGTGTTGGACTCTTTTGTCAATTTCACCATTTCAAACCAAATTCAAACCACATAGAAAATATAAATGGTAAGAAATATCTAAAAGAGGAATTCCAAAAGGAAATTTTTCCCGACGTCGACAGTGAGGAAGGGGAACTTATTAATGTCCCAAAATGCGTTTGCAGGGACAGATTGTGAAGACTGCCAATGATGTTAATGTTTTCTTCATAATAAGTTGGCTGGTAAGTTGCATAGTACTATACTGATGCCAACTTAAGTTGTTCCTGCACCTTAAAACTGATGTCGAAGAACTCCTAGCCAGCTCAACTAAGAATATCAACATATTTACAAGTTAATGGAATGATATATGTACTGTACAATGTATTGTCGTAATTGATTATAACTATTGAGTTTATTGAGGCCAAATAATGTCAAACTAAAAGATCTATTGAGTGTATTGAAGATTGAACATAGAGTATTATTTAGTTTATTGAAGATTGTGACAAACTAAGTAAATGCTACTTAGTTTATTTTACCAATGGAAAATTAAGTAAATGTTACTCAGTTTATGAGAACTGTTATTTGAATATATATATATGGGGATCGACATTCACTCCTACATGGCAAACGGGTTTCTAAGTTCTAAAGTACTGTTCAGCATATATGTATATATACATGTTATACTTATTCAGTTTATTTTAATTGTGGTAAACTAAGCAAATGCTACTTAGTTTATTTTATTTTATTTTTTATTATTTTTTATTATATTATATTTTACTATTTAATTTAATTTAAATTTAACTATATTAAATGAAATTTAATTTTTAATTATATTTATTTTATTTTTATTAATTAAAATAAATTTAATGTAATTTTAATTTATTCTAATTTTATTATTATTATTATTATTATTATTATTATTATTATTATTATTATTATTATTATTATTATATATGATTTAACTTATTTCATGTTGTTTTATTTTCTTTTTTTATTTTATTTTGTATTACATTTATTTTCATTAAATACTTTTTATTAATTAATTTATTTTAGTACTAATAAACTAAGTAAATGGTACTTACTTTATTTTAATATTGGGAAACATAAGAACTATATAAGCGTGAAGGAGGGCCTCCAAATTTTGGAATTAAATTTTATTTATTTTATTTGTATTATATTATTTATATTAATTAATTAAATATATTTTATTTTATTTTATTTATATATTAGATCTTATTTAAGTTATTTAATTTAGTTTAATTTTATTTTCTTTAAATTGTTTCTTATTAAATTAAATTAAATTATTTATTTTATTATAATATATTTTATTTTATTTTAATTAAATTATTTTATTTTATTTTATTTAATTTATATTAATTATCTTATGTTATTAATTTATTTTATTTTATTTTATTAAAATTACTTTTTTTTTATTTTTTTCAATAATTTATTTTTTAATTAAATTATTTTATTTAGATTTATTTATTTTATTTCATTTTATCTTAATTATCTTATGTTATTTAATTTATTATTTTATATTATATTATATTATGTAAACTTTTTGTTTTTAAATAAAATGCTTATCATTAAATCAAATCATTCACAAGTACATCAGAAATAATCAAAGGAGGACTATCTATCCACCCTACTTGACCAGACACAGAACATGACGCCCTTGCCAAAACTTGGTTGTTTATGCCCCCTAAGTTTATTAGTTACTTTGGAAAATCAAGGAAGGTAGCAACTAAGTCAAGGTATAATGTACCTTCATCTTCTTCTTTTACTTTGTTTTGCTAGCTTGAGTTTTGATGGGGTTGTGTACAACTACTCAAGATACACTATTTCTACATATCATCATGCATGAAATTAAGTATCTTGAGTGTTAGATCAAAGACTTAGAGGAAGAAAATGAGCATATGTTCTCCAAGGGTGAAAATTCTTGTTTTTCTTCCACTAAATCTTGTGTAACTCAAGTTTTACAACTTGGAATTGTGATCCGTCGAAGGGGGGTGCTAGATACATGAGTTACCTAGTAAACCCAAGTGATAGGACACAAATCTAGCAAGTTTTGGAACCTTTAAGATTATTTTTCCCAAAGCAGTCCACTTTATATGCTAAAGCTTTGAAACTCTAAATCGACTCTTGACTTGTTTTTCATGAGGCTATTTGATCAGTTCCTTGTCTTGTAAAAATCTGAAAAAATATTACAGAGGTACCTTATGAAGTTATCTCTACGTAGAAAAAAAAAGCGGACACGTTTGAAAGTTATATATTATGCGTAATGACTATTTTAGTAAAGGACTCCATAAATATTATCCTACGAATATCTCATTGTGTATACATTTGAAAATTCCAAATTTTACAGTAGCTTCATATATGTTAAGAGAGCATACCCTAAAAATTTCAGATTTTTCTGAGTAAAACTCTATTTATGAAAAATAGAGCAAGATCCGAGTGTTTTGGACACTTTAAAAATAGTAAATCATTTTCTAAAATTCCAGAAAAATTAGGAGATCATTGTTGGCTCATATTCTGTCAAAATCCAGAAGCTGAGAATTTTTGGAATCTATTTGCTATTTTTCTTAAAAATGATTAGGTTATGAATAAAAGGAAATAAATAGTTAAATGATGTCTTTAATGAGAAAAATATGATTTTAATGCTTGAATGCTCATAATATATTATATCATGACTATCTTAGGGCATGTTGGTAATTTATAACAATAAATATTATTTATGACCTTTTATGGATATTAAATAAGAGGTTAATAAAGGATGAACAATTAGAATAAATTGTTTATTAATTTAATAAATCGGTGGAATATTATTATAATATTAATAATATTATAATATGATGTTGTTATGTAAATAAAATATTAGATTAGAGTATTATTATTAAATAATAATATTCGAGATTAAATAAAATATTATTAAATGATTAATAATATTAGTAAGTGATTAAAATATTAGTAAATGATTTAAAGTATTATTAATAACCAATAATACTAGAAGGCGAATTAATATTATCTAAGTGAATAATATTATGTGAATTAAAGGTAGTCGTTAATTAATAATAACACTATCTAGGCATGATAATGTTTATAAGAACTTATTGTAATGTATAATATCTATGTGGTTACATAATCGATTGTTACACATTGACTAATTGAAAGACTAATTATAGGTCTCTCAAGGAAGATAATTTAAGCTGCATAGTGGATAGAAATTAATTTCAGAAATGTAACTCACGATCGAGGTAAGTTTCTAACTCAACTTGAGTTATTATTTTCAAAGCATGTTAGTGAATAATTATTGATGATTATTCACGTCTTTATTGATTATTGAAATTCGCACTTTGTGCAATCGAATTCGTTCTACTGCCATTGAGCTGTGAATTAAATTAAAGTTCTTCATTTATGAACTGTTTATGGGATAGATCTATGCTAATTGTATCAGTTAGATCAAGCATGTCTAAATTTGTTAAATCAAATGGGTTTTAAATAACTGTTCTTATTAATTGATATGGTAAGAACTCTTGGTCGAGAAATGGACAAATTTGATTAAGGCATGATATCAATGTCGGATTATTAAGTGTTTATGCATAAATCACGGGGTATGAAAGGTCGATCCCTTGAATACCAAAACTTATTCAAAGGTCCGATTTAAATCATTTGAGCACCTTGGCAAATGTTCATGGTTATTCAAAACCACTCAGTTCATGTTATTCAATTATCGAATATTCAATTGTTGATTATTAATTCATGTTCCTTCACAATCTTATATTATTGTTGAACATTGAAGGCAATATTTCTTTCTAAGTCATGATATATCTTCCTTGTCTATATAAACTTGTGAAGCAAATTAGTTGCTTACTCTTGCTATATCATGACCTCTATTTTTAGCTAAGCCCGAAGGATCTAACGCGAAGGACAAGGGCAAGAGCAAGATCCAGGAGTAATTTTAGAATGAATGTTAAATTAGTTATTATCTAATGGAATTTCTTAAGTAACTATTTGTATTATAAATGGTGTATTTAAAGTTAAGGTTATGGAGACCTTGGTACCATGTTATGAGACCTTATTATAATGAACAATGTATGTTTATTATTTCGAAATAGTTATAGAATGCTTATGATGATGATAGGATCGTGAGCACTGAATCCGAGGTTAGAGAACACGGATTTGGGGCGTCATTTGGTTGAGTATCAAAGTCGTAGGTTATAAACATTAGGAATGAAAACCTAGGTTATAACCTTAGTAGAAAACTCTTATAGAGTATGTTAGGAGATGGATTATGGAAATTCATCAAGTTTTTGTTGTACTTAATAAAATATTATTTCATTTCATCAATGAATATATTTTATTGTGGTACTGATGTTGATTTTATTTATGGTGTTTATAGGATGTCTAACGAACGCCAAGGTAGTTACTCATTTGATCAGGAACCCATTGAGCATGAGGTCACCCAAGATGTCCCTCATGGTCCTCCGGTAGGGGACTTGTTGAGGAGAATCAGTCAATTAGAAGGCAGAGTGGAGGAATTAGAAGTAGAAAACCACACCCTCCAATTTACTGAAGGACAATACAAGGATGCGGCTCATCAAGCCCAGATGGAGAAAGTCGAACAGAAGGGAAAATTGCATGAGTCCCAGTTGCAAGTTGAGATGCTGAGGGTATAGCTAGAGAATGAAAAGGTAAAGTTTGGAGAGCTGAGCATAAAGCATCTGGAGATGCAGGTTGAGTTTGATGTAGAAATTGCCGATAAGATAAGGGTGGAAGAGGCACTCCATGAGTCGGATGAGCTGGTGGGCCAATTAAAGATTGAACTGCAGGCCATAAAGGTCAGAGTAGAAACCTTAGGACTGTCCCTTGATGCAGCGTATGAGGGCCAGCGCAGTGTGGCTAGGAGGGCACACTATGAGATAGGAGAGCCTAGTCGATCCGTTCGACGTAGAGTCCTGCGATGAGTTGCTTCCCTAGAGAACAGACAGTGACTGGTAGAGGCTACCGGTGATGATGATGTGATGGCCGAGTTGTAAATAGATGCATTAGTACCTTTCTTGTTGTGTAATAAGGTTTTATGTTGATGTAAACCTCAACAGGTGTGAGGTAGTAAATGGTTATGTACTTTCCCTAATTGTGTTTGTAGGGAGGTATCATTATGAGTTAATCCCATCTTTTGTGTTAAAATGGGATAGTAGCATTTATAAAATATACCTGTATTAATCATGTAAGTCATTGAAGATTGGTGTATGAATATAAATACATTATTGATTATTATGATATGTGTTGGAAGATTTTAAATAGTAAATTTTCTATTTAATGTTATGTGAATCCGATGGTCTGATTTGGAAAATGTTCTTAAAAAAAAACAAACTTAACCCACTCAAGGGAGAAAGACTTCCAAATCTTGGTAACTTAAAACTCTCACATAATGATCATCGATTGCTTAAATAAATAGCGTGTTACATGCTAAGTAATCATATGATAATAAATCCGAAAGTAACGAGTTAGAATTTTGTTTCACTAGATAATGGGCCGCAGACGCGTGGTGAAGAACCAAGATATTGAAGAGTCGGAGTTAATAATGCGGTGGGATCTCAACAAAACCCAATGCAAGATTTTATCAACATGATGGTCAAGCCATGAGGAATCAAGCTCAACCTCTAGGAAATCGGTGTGCACCCAACTAGTCAACTTTAAAGACTTCAAGGCGATGGGAATGCTTGGGAGTTCGGAGGAACAAAGAGACCGATAGAAGCCCAAATGTGGGTAAAGGAGATTGAGAAGGCCTTCGTTATTTCTAGAGTAGCGGAAGAAGAAAGGAAGACAATTTTTCTACCTACTTAATGAAGGGTGAGGCTAACTATTGGTGGGATGCCAACCGAACAAAGCCGGAACTGGAATCGTGACTTGGGAAGCATTCAAGAAGTTGTTCTTTGAGAACTACTTCCCTGAGAGTGTTCAAGCAAGAATGGAGATCAAGTTCTTGGAACTGAAACAGGAGAATATGTCAGTATCAGAATATGCTGCGAAATTCAATGAATTGGCCAGATTCGCTCCACATCAGGTGGACACAGAGGTGAGGAAAGCGAGAAGGTTTGAAAATGGACTAAAGCCGTGGATTTATAGTAAGGTAGCTGTTTTACAAATCACATCATTCTCAACTCTGTTGGAAAAAAGCTCTTATAAGCGGAAGGAGGAAGCGAAGCGGTCTCAAGAATCTGAGAAGAACAAGAAGAAAGCGAAGGTGGGAATCAAAATGTGTGATGGCGGTAGCAATAATAAGAAGCGGAAATGGAGCGATGGGGGGTAGTAATCTGGAGATGCAAAGCAAGGAAGTGTGCAACAAAAAGAAGTCGATGTGTGGGAAGCTGTGGGAAAGGGTCACTCGGGGAGTGCTTGAAAGGAAAAACGATATGTTATACATGTGGGCAAGAAGGGCATACCTCACCCAATTGTACTAAGGTGAAGAAAGGAGGTTGCTTTAATTGTGGTGAAGTGGGACATCGGATCAAAGATTGCCCGAAGAAGAAAAGCACGGATGGCGGAAATGGCAACAGGGGCAATAACACTAAGACAACCAGTGGAGGACCAGCCCAGCCAAACAAGCCGACAGCACGGACATTCAATATGACGGTGCAAGATGTCGTGGCATCCAAGGAGGTGGTGTCAGGTATAATTCTGATCAATGATATAAATGCCTATGTGTTATTCGATTCGGGAGCTTCATGTTCTTTTGTATCTGATGAATTTGCTCAAAGATTAAGTTTACCTCATGAACTATTAGAACACCCAATGAATGTAGAAGTAGCAAACAAAGAAATAATCTCTGTAGACTACATCTATAGGAACTGTTGTGCTAATGTAAGAGGGTTTAAGCTTAATGTGGATTTGATACCGATTCGTCTTGGAGAGTTTGATGTAATCCTTGGGATGGATTGGTTATCAAGTCATGGAGCATCATTATTTGTAAGAAAAAAGCGCGTATACTTAAAGACTCAAGAATAAGTCAAAGGTGGTATTTTATGGCGATAAATCGCCAAGACAATCTTGTTGTCGACGATGATGCAAGCAAGGAAGTTGCTTAGGAAGGGTTGTATAGGTTATTTGGCTCACGTTGTGGATACTCGCATGAGAATCGAGGGTGAGGCGGGTCAAATACCTATTGTAAGGGAATTCGTTGACGTTTTCCTAGAAGAGATTAAAGGATTGCCACGAGATAGAGATAGAGTTTGTTATCGATTTGGCGCCGAGGACATCACCGGTATCCAAAGCGCCATATCGTATGGCTCGGTAGAAATGAAGGCGATGATTCAACTACAAGAGTTGTTAGATAAGGGATACACTCGACCAAGCGTATCACCATGGGGGAGCACCGGTCTTATTCGTAAAAAGAAGGATGGGTCATTAAGACTTTGTATCGACTACCGAGAGTTGAACAAGGTCACCATTAAGAATAAATACCGTTGCCCGGGATCAACGATTTGTTTGATCGATTGAAGGGGAAAAATACTTTTCAAAAATTGACTTGAGGATGGTTATCACCAACTGAAGGTGAGACACGGAGGATGTTCCAAAGACGGCATTGAACTTCGGTATGGACACTTTGAGTTTACGGTAATGTCTTTTGGGTTAACTAATGCACCAAAGACATTCATGGATTTGATGAAGCAGAGTGTTTAGCAAGATTTGGATAAGTTTATTGTCGTGTTCATCGATGACATTACGGTATATTCGAGAGACGAGGAAGAAGATCCTTATTTGAACATCTAAGGAAAGTGTTGGAGACGTTAAGGAGGGAGAAGTTGTATGCAAAGTTCTCCAAGTGTGAATTTTGGTTGCAGAGAGTGCAGTTTTTGGGTCACGTTATCGACAAAGATGGTGTTTTGGTAGATCCAGCAAAAGTAGAAGCACTTATCAACTGGGAACATCCAAAGACACCGACAGAAATTAGGAGTTTCTTGGGATTAGCAGGATACTATCGAAGATTCATCCAAGATTTTTCAAAGGTAGCATCCCCATTGACCAACCTTACTAGAAAGACAGTGAAGTTCATTTGGACGGAAAAATGTGAACAGATTTTCATGGAATTGAAGAAGAGGCTCTCGGTCGAGCACTGTGATTGGCCTTTTAGGACAACACGGGAGGATTTGTAGTGTATAGTGATCGTCACACAAGGGTCTTGGGCTGTGTCTTGATGCGGACATGGCAAGGTCATTACAGCGACGCTTCACGTCGCCTAAAGGACTATGAGAAGGGTTATCCGACTCATGACACGGAGTTAGCAAGTGAGAGTTTTTGCCTTGAAAATTTGGAGGCACTATTTGTATGGAGAGAAGTGTGAGATATATACGGATCATAAGAGTCTAAAGTATATCTTCACGCAGAAGGAGCTAAATATGAGGCAGGACCGATGGCTATAATTGATCAAGGATTATGATTGTGAGATTTTGTACCATCCAGCAAAGCAAATGTAGTGGTGATGCCCCGAAAGAGAAAAAAGCGAGAGAGAAGTTATTGAAATTAACCATTCAAGAGGAATTGGTGAAGGATTTGAACGACTTGACTTAGAGGTTAAGTATCAGATGGAGGTCGATGAGAAATTATTTATTGTGGCGGTGAGCCCTACTTTATTAGATAAGGTTAAAGAGGCTCAAGAGAAGGACGAAGATGCGACAAAGATCAAGAAGCAGTTAATTGAAGGGATGAATTGAAATAAAAGATTGATGGCACCGGATTGCTAAGATTTGAAGGACGAATTTGGGTACCGTTAATACCAGAACTAAGAGAAGAGATTCTGCATGAAGCGCACAGTACGAGGTACTCAATACACCCAGGAAGTACAAAGATGTATCAAGATTTATGTCAACACTTTTGGTGGCCAAACATGAAGAGAGAGGTTGTAGAATGTGTCGGCGAGATGTCTAACTTGTCGGAGAGTCAAGGCGAGCAGCATCAACGAATCGAGTGGATTATTCTGACCTTTAGAGATTCCAGAGTGGAAATGGGAGCACATCACAATGGATTTTGTGGTGGGACTTCCAACAACAAAAAGGGACACGACGCCATATGGGTGATCGTAGATCGTCTTACTGAAGTCGGCTCACTTTTTTACCGATCAAGATCAAGTATAGTCCTGGACCGGTTAGCCAAATTATATATCAAGGAAATTATCTCGAGACATGGCGTACCAATATCTATTGTATCGGATAGGGATCCGCGATTCACGTCAAACTTACGGAAGAGTCTTTAGGAAAGAATGGGGCCTTGACTACGGATGAGCACCGCGTATATCATCCGCATGAGCCGATGGGCAAAGCGAGAGAACGATTCAAACACTTGACGACATGCTCGAGCTTGTGTGATGGACTTCAAGGTAGTTGGGAGGATCATCTTCCATTGGTAGAGTTCGCGATACAACAATAGCTACTACCTTGCCAAAGATCGGAATGCCGCCGACGAAGCAATCGTATGGGAGGAAATGTAGAAACGCCCTTATCTTTGGGGACGAAGTGGGTGAACGTCATTGTTGGGACCAGAGGCGGTGAAAGCGAATAGTAGAGACCATTAAGGTGATTAGAGCCGAATGGTAGCGACTCAAGATCGCCGAAGAAGTATGCAGACTTACATCGCTGAAGCGAGATTTTGAGGTGGGAAGCTATGCATTTTTAAAAGTATCTCCTGGAAAGGGAAGATAAGGTTTGGAAAGAAAGGTAAACCGAGTCAAAGATTTATTGGACCTTTTGAGATCTGAAGAAGATAGAAGAAGTGGCGTGCGACGAGGTAGCTCTACCTCTGAATCTGGAACATATTCATAATGTGTTTCATGTGTCGATCTACACGACCATATAACTTCGATTACAAGCATGTGATATCGTACGAGCCAATTCAGGTCGAAAGGGATTTATCATACGAGGAAATTCCGGTCAAAGTTTTAGATAGAAAGGAACAGAAATTGCGAAATAAGGTTATACATTCTGTAAAAGTTCTTTAGAGGAACCACAATGCTGAAGAAGCTACATGGGAACTTGAAGAAAAGATAAGAGAAAATTATCCGCACCTTTTTGAGTAACCTTATATGTAATTTCGGGGACGAAATTCTTATAAGGGGGGAGGATGTAATAACCGTGAAATTTAAGTCACTATATATGTATGTATATTATGGATTTTTTTTTTTAAACTTGTGTTACATAAGGATTTAATATGTGACAACACATGTGAAGTGGTGCATGGGTCAATTAACATATATATTATAGTTATGGATACATACATTTATAGATTTCATTAAAAATGAAAGCCTTGTGACCTAATTATATATTAGGTAAGACTATTAAATAACCTAAGGGTTATGGTAATACAAAAAAGTTAGTATTTTATATGTATACTAACTTAAGTGGGTAAACTTAGTATTTCAAGTGACTAATAACTTTAAACCTAATTCTTGTAAATCTAATTAGGTTATGAGATAAAATCATATGTGTAAGTAATTAAACTTCATATGATTGGAAATGAAAGCCCTAAATTATCAAATTGGGTAACATTATTGAAATTGCTAGACTATGTTTATTATCTAGCCCAAATCAATTAAAAGAAAAGCCCAAAGGAAATAAAACACAATCCAATACTTAGCCCACTTGATTAGGGGTATTCTAGACATTTGATTAATCAAAATTGGGCATTTAAAATAAAAGCTAAATGGAGGATATTTTGAGGATCCTAAGTGGAATAATTAAGCTAACTTGTCCATTAGTAGACATTATTAAACACAAGGACAATGTTGTCAAGCTCCCATTGGTTGCCACTCCATTATGCACATTTAATTATGTCTAGGTTAATGGAAGTAATAATACAAAGTTATTACCTAATGGGCAACAAAATAATTGTGGGAGGGTTATTAGTGAATCACCCACTTCATTTTTTTTTCATTCTTCCAACATCTCATTCTCTCTTCATCTTTTTCTTCTAACTTTTGCTCCCAAGCTAGCTAACTTCAAAGAGAGAAAAGAGTGAGAGGATTCGGCCATAGGAAGAAAAAATATAGGAGTGCTAGTTGTTTATGCCCCCTAAGTTTATTAGTTACTTTGAAAAATCAAGGAAGGTAGCAACTAAGTCAAGGTATAATGTACCTTCATCTTCTTCTTTTACTTTGTTTTGCTAGCTTGAGTTTTGATGGGGTTGTGTACAACTACTCAAGATACACTATTTCTATATATCATCATGAAAGAAATTAAGTATCTTGAGTGTTAGATCAAAGACTTAGAGGAAGAAAATGAGCATATGTTCTCCAAGGGTGAAAACTCTTGTTTTTCTTCCACTAAATCTTGTGTAACTCAAGTTGTACAACTTGGAATTGTGATCCGTCGAAGGGGGATGGTAGATACATGAGTTACCTAGTAAACCCAAGTGATAGGACACAAATCTAGCAAGTTTTGGAACCATTAAGATTATTTTTCCCAAAACAGTCCACTTTATATGCTAAAGCTTTGAAACTCTAAATCAGCTACTGACTTGTTTTTCATGAGGCTATTTCGGTCAGTTCCTTGTCTTGTAAAAATCTGAAAAAATATTACAGAGGTACCTTATGAAGTTATCTACGCTTAGGAAAAAAAACGGACACGTTTCGAGTTATATATTGTGCGTAATGACTATTTCCGTAAAGGACTCCATAAATATTATCCTACGAATATCTCACTGTGTATACACTGGAAAATTCCAAACTTTGTACAGTAGCTTCATATATGTTAAGAGAGCATACCCTGAAAATTTCAGATTTTTCTAAGTAAAACTCAATTTATGAAAAATAGAGCAAGATCCGAGTGTTTTGGACACTTTAAAAATAGTAAATCATTTTCTAAAATTCCAGAAAAATTAGGAGATCATTGCTGGCTCATATTCTGTCAAAATCCAGAAGCTGAGAATTTTTGGAATCAGTTTGCTATTTTTCCTAAAAATGATTAGGTTATGAATAAAAGGAAATAAATAGTTAAATGATGTCTTTAATGAGAAAAATATGATTTTTATGCTTGAATGCTCATAATATATTATATCATGACTATCTTAGGGCATGTTGGTAATTTATAACAATAAATATTATTTATGACCTTTTATGGATATTAAATAAGAGGTTAATAAAGGATGAGCAATTAGAATAAATTGTTTATTAATTTAATAAATCATTGGAATATTATTATAACATTAATAATAATATAATATGATGTTGTTATGTAAATAAAAATATTAGATTAGAGTATTATTATTAAATAATAATATTCGAGATTAAATAAAATATTATTAAATGATTAATAATATTAGTAAGTGATTAAAATATTAGTAAATGATTTAAAGTATTATTAGTGAACCAATAATACTAGAAGGCGAATTAATATTATCTAAGTGAATAATATTATGTGAATTAAAGGTAGTCGTTAATTAATAATAACACTATCTAGGCATGATAATGTTTATAAGAACTTATTGTAATGTATAATATCTATGTGGTTACATAATCTGATGTTATGCATTGACTAATTGAAAGACTAATTATAGGTCTCTCAAAGGAAGATAATTTAACTGCATAGTGGATAGAAATTAATTTCGTAGCTGTAACCTACGATCGAGGCAAGTTTCCTAACTCAACTTGAGTTATTATTTTCAAAGCATGTTAGTGAATAATTATTGATGATTATTCACGTCTTTATTGATTATTGAAATTCGCACTTTGTGCAATCGAATTCAGTTCTACTGCCATTGAACTGTGAATTAAATTAAAGTTCTTCATTTATGAACTGTTTATGGGATAGATCTATGCTAATTGTATCAGTTAGATCAAGCATGTCTAAATTTGTTAAATCAAATGGGTTTTAAATAACTGTTCTTATTAATTGATATGGTAAGAACTCTTGACTGAGAAATGGACAAATTTGATTAAGGCATGATATCAATGTCGGATTATTAAGTGTTTATGCATAAATCACGGGGTATGAAAGGCTGATCCCCTTGAATACCAAAACTTATTAAAAGGTCCAGTTTAAATCATTGAGCACCTTGGCAAATGTTCATGGTTATTCAAAACCACTCAGTTCATGTTATTTAATTATCGAATATTCAATTGTTGATTATTAATTCATGTTCCTTCACAATCTTATATTATTGTTGAACATTGAAGGCAATATTTCTTTCTAAGTCATGATATATCTTCCTTGTCTATATAAACTTGTGAAGCAAATTAGTTGCTTACTCTTGCTATATCATGACCTCTATTTTTAGCTAAGCCCGAAGGATCTAACGCGAAGGACAAGGGCAAGGGCAAGATCCAGGAGTAATTTTAGAATGAATGTTAAATTAGTTATTATTTAATAGAATTTCTTAAGTAAACTATTTGTATTATAAATGGTGTATTTAAAGTTAAGGTTATGGAGACCTTGGGACCATGTTATGAGACCTTATTATAATGAACAATGTATGTTTATTATTTCGATATAGTTATAGAATGCTTATGATGATGATAGGATCGTGAGCACTGAATCTGAGGTTAGAGAACCTGGATTTGGGGGCGTCACAGTGGTCTCCAACTGTGGACGCAGCCCAAATTAGCTTTGTTATCGGACATTTAATAAGAAAATGAAAATCAGATTCCTCCGCATTACTACACATCGGACAGAGAGTATCAACTTCTACTTGGAGGGACCGTAGAGAGGAGAGACATGGTAAACAGCCAGAGAGACTACGCCACAGTAAATTAATCACTTTCAATGTTGACCTTCAACGCGTTTCAAACCTCTTTGGGATTTGTGATCGGAGGAGAGGACACAATGTCACCCCCTGTTTGGAGAACCCGATATCCAGATTTTACCGAATAATGACCCTTTTGATCCAAGCTCCAAATTCGTTTATCAGCACAACTTGATTTAGGGAGAGGAATTGAAAAAAATGAGCTGGGCATCTCTTTCAGAAAACATAGTACTAATAACTTCAGAATTCCAAGTAGCCAAACCTGAACTGATAAGTGTATCTACCGTAGCCAGAGACAAATTCTCTGATATACTCGCCTCAATGTAAGGATTCAAAGCATCCGGTAGCCACGGGATGTAATTATTTTATTTTATTTAGTAGTGATAAAACTATATAAATACTACTTAGTTTATTTCATTTTATTTTAGTAGTAAAAAATTAAGTAAATACTACTTGGTTTATTTTAATATTGGGAAACTAATTTAATAATACATAAGTATATTTGCAGGCCTACAAAATTTGCAATTGAAGAATTCTGACTGAAATTTCGTCGGAAATTCCGTCAGAAATATCACATTTTTTATCTGAATCTAACCACTATAAAGAAACATACAAATTGATGAAGCAAATATCTCAGTGCTCAATAGACAAACAAAACCCTAATATCAATGTCAATGTTTTGAAGTTCCAAATTTTGAAATAATATGAAGTCTCAAATCAAAGGATATGAATCCCAATTTTAGCACATTTAACCCAATTTTAGCAAAAATTAATCCCAATTTTAGCAAAATTTAATCCCAATTTCAACAACAAAAACAAGAAATTCAAAATTATTACCAATTTCAGCAACATGAACAAGTCAAAAATTATTACCAATTTTAGCAACATGAACATGTCAAAAATTATTCCTAATTTCAGCAACATCAACAACAAGTCAAAAAATTAAACACATTTCAACAACGATATATTCAGTAATCTCAAATTATCCAAATTTCAATATTCTCATATTAAAACTCATATTAACCCTAAAAAATGTCAGTACCAGTCATTTCAGTACAAACCCAACCATTTCACTACAACCTCAAAATTTTTAGTACCTCAAAACAAAAATTAAATCATCTTACCTTGAATTATAGGTATTATATAAAGGAGGAGAAAGAAGGAAGAGCGGTCGCCACCGTCGGAGTCTTCGCCGTAAAAAATAGAGTACGGTGGTGGGGGAGTGAGGAACGAGAGGGAGGCAACGGTGGTGGGGGAGTATACGGTGGTGTGGGGTATGAGGGAGATAAGGGATACGAAAGATAGATGAGAGATATGAGAGAGAGAGAGAGATTAGAGAATATAAGCTGATGAGAGAGAGGGAAAAAATTTAGACAAAGCGACGGATGGGGGAAAGAAAATGACATATTAGGTTTTAAAGGTTATTTTCGATGGAATAACCGTCGAATTTAAATCCCCCGAACTTATATTATCGATAGACATTCCGTCGACATTACATGTTATTCCGTCGATTATAAGGTTGGCACTGACGGGAACATTGGCGCCAATGGACACCTTGTATCTATGACGAAATTCCATCGAGGTTACTATATTTATGAGGGACTTACTTTTGATGGAATATTTCGTCAAAATTAACACTATATCGACGAAAATTACTTCATCGGTATTAATTTAGTCAGAATTAATGGTTTTTATTATAGTGGGTGGAATCCACAATAGGTGCGGTCGGAGGAGAAGTAGGGGTTTGAGAAGTGTTGTTTGTCATTTTTGATAGGACTATTGTTGATCTTTGGTGAAGCTTAGTCAGAAAAAGGTATTGCAGAAGGAGGAACAGAGGAGCCGATACTTTTGAAAACATTAGATCTGAAAATTGACGGTTATTTTTGGAGATGGAGGGTTTTTGAAATGACAGACCTTTTGTCTATGCACGCTTTTTTAGGTACGGTGTAATAAATGGGTTGGTGTTAATGATGGTGGGGTCTAGTGGGGCGTGTGGGACACGAAAGTGATTGTCTGGCTTCGATAACTGCATTCTCTCATTTAATAATTGAATCATTGGGTTTAATGAATTCTATACTCTCTTGTTATATGACCTTGAGGGCCCATTTGATTCGGTGGGTCCTATCCCACGTGGAGATATGTGTAAGACCCCAACTTTTATGAATAAAGATGAATTTCTATAAATATCATTTTTGAATATTATGGAGTGAATTTGGTATAATGTTATAGTTGTGGGTAATATTTATAAATTTTGCAAAGTACACAAGTTGTTATATAATATTCGATTGATCGGGGAATATTCGTTTTAACAGGGAATATTCGTACGACGGCACAATTATTGGTGGACCTCACATCGGAATTATTGTCAGAATGAGAAAACGACAAAAATATCTTTTTATAAATAACGTCGTAGTTGTTACCGTTAACACTGTTGGAATACCTGGTGGTTCAAATACAGTAATATGCGTTGTTGCACAGTAGCACACGGTATTGCACAGTATTTTTGAATTATTTGATTCTTACATAAGAAGGCACTACTCAATAATTGTTACAGTAATTACTGTTCAATATTTTATTATTATTGTTTCAGTAATTGTCACTGCACATTATTTCCCATTATCAGATCAATAATTCATATTATTTGAATAATATTATTAGATAGCATTATTGGCAATATCTAGAAAGTTCTATCAAGGAGAGGTTTGGTCACTTAATTGCGCACCAGTAAGGAGAAATTCTTATCGGAAAGCCCCCTCTTTCCTGGGAACAGCCTGGTTGTCATTATTGTGATTCTGTAATATTATTTGTGAATAATTAATTATTGATTTATATGATAAGGAAATATTTATTTTATGTGGACATAAATGATGGATAGGAAAATATTTATTTTATGTGGTTATAAATGAAGGAATTAATGTTAAGGTGTTTTATCAGTATTTTATCGGATTGGAGGTATTAAAAAATCAAATCGGTGTTCTTAAAGCTCTATTGTGTGAGTTATAATTTTAATCCGACCGTTGGATCGTTGTGATTTTTGGATATGTTATGCATATATAGGTTGAATATATGTCCACAAATTTTGAATCGTTAAAAATTAATGTATGATTTGTTATTAATTTTATGAGGTATTGAAAATCATTCGTTTGTAGATTTCGGATATTTTCTGTTTGGAATTTGGAAAAACTTTCTTCTACAAAGTTGTAGAGAATTCGATTTCGTGTGGAATGGACATAAAATTCGTATTTTTCTGATACAAGGGCTATTTATTATGAATTATTGAAGTTTTGGAAATTAAAATATTTTTTATTAAAAATATGGATGGGCCCCACTTTTGGTTGTTAGGAAAGGTGGCTGATTTTAGTGGGCCCCACTTGTGGTGGCTGAAATTTTTTTAAATACATATGCGTAGAAAAAAAATTAATATTATTTAATTAATTTAGTCTCCTATGGCGTTCTAGCATTTTCCTATAAATATGGTGCTTAGTTAGAATTCAAAATCACACCAGAATCAGAGAATTCTTCTTCTATAATCTTGAGCGTATTTCTTTAAAGTTTTAGAAAGCTTTGAGCGTAAAAAACAGTGAAAGTTTTCTTCAAGAATATCTCCGCTATACCAGTTGGAATACTCTTCTTTTCAAGGTAAGAGATGTTATTTTTGTTCAATATTCGCTTGGAATAATATTTTCTTCCATACTCTGTAGTATGTAAGTAATATTATTTCATTTTAGATTTCGAATTCTATACTCGTTTGTTAAAATTTTGGCTTCTATACTCCATGAAATTAGTAGAATATCCTTGATATTTGCGCTTCATCAAGTATCTTTTCATAAAAATATTATTCTGAGCATTCTTGATAAGTTTTAACTTTTTCATGCCGGAGTACTATTCACGGAGTACTATTCACTCGAGTACTATTCACCTGGGGTACTATTCATGTAAAAATTGATTCGTTTTCGGTCCAAATTATTTTTGGTACAATATTATTCTTGAATTTTACTCCACAAAGCAATATCATATTGACAATTTGGACGTTATTGATTTCTGGATACATTAAATTATAAATCTTTAAAAATTTATCCCTGAACTTGTTTTATTGAATTCTTATATCATTGTCATCATCCTCATATTTATATTCTGTTGAAAGTCATTTGTGGCCTGTAGTGGATAGATAGACTTGGTATGATTATGACCAGGGATTATTCGGTATAATCATGACCGTAATATTACAAATGATGTGGTAAAAGTCCGCATTAGCCCGCAGTGCATTGATGGACAGTTATTGGCATGATCATGACCATTGATGAAAATACTAATATCCTTGGCCCGTAGTGCATGGATAATTTGTGGTCGTGATACTAACGAATATCCTTGGCCGTAGTGCAGGGATGATATGGATTATTTATTAAGCTGAGTCTCAGCGATAAAAGTGATGAAAAAACCTTTTAAATCATAGAAGATAGTAGATTTTATTCTCTCCTTGACTCTTCTAATGGATTGCTTATTTCGCTGCAGTTAAACTTTATGTTTGTTATATCTTATCAGTTTAACACTGTTGAAGGATAACGATAAATTATTCTTCATTATCTTAGTCATAATATTTCTTACTGGGCTAGTTGAGCTCACCTTTCTGCTTTCATTGTCCTCTTCAGGAAATGAGAATGTAGCCGGGACTAGTCGGGGAACGGAGTGACGGTCCAGATGGTAGCATTAGTAGTCCTCAATATTCTATAAAATAGTGTGATAATAAATGTATTGAGGACTCCATTTGAGTTGAATATTGTCTAGAAGACAATATTCGTATTAAAACTCTCAGTTTATGTGCGTATGTCACACGACAGTTGTATTATTAAGTTGTATTTGAATTTAGTACCATGTATTTGGCGACTCAAGATGGGTGATGTATACCTATTTTGGGGGCGTCACAGTTGGTATCAAAGCTTAGGGATATGATCCCTAGCTGAGATGTGAGACAAGAACTAGGAGGGGAGAGACGGGAAATTCCTTCGCTAGCATGACCTACCTAAGTTTATTTGGTATTTAATTGATCGGTCAGAGTATAGGGATAATATATTGCATGTCAATTAACCCTTATTTTGTGGAAATATTTGAAAATGACATCTAAGAATGTTGAGAATAGCAATGGAGCACAGGAGACCGTTGAGTCTCCACAGATCAACAATCAGGATAATGTGCATCAGGAAGGCGACAATCCTCATGCAAACAACAACACTGACCAAATGATGAACGATGGAATGTTCAAAGGCTTTATGCAATTCATGCAACATCAAGCGAGAGCGGCTCCTGTCCAAAATGTAGGTGGAAACACTGAAAACTCTCTGACCGGTCCATCGCTAAAGTGATTCAAGGAGTTGGGACCGCCAGAGATTATTGGAGAGCCAAAACCACTTAAGGCGGAAGCGTGGATAAAGCAGACCACCAAGATATTTGATGTCTTGGGATGCTTCGAGGAGCAAAAGATTCCCTTTGCCACCTTTATGTTGCGAGGAGAGGCAGATTACTGGTGGGAATCGATAAAGCATATATAGACACTCAAAATTTTCTGTACTATTGTCACTAACATTGCAGGAGGACAAATTCGTCTTTTAAGAGGGAACCCTGAAAGACAATCCAAATCCATACCGGATACTACCGAAAAGTTCAGAGATCAACCCCAGATCACACTCTGGAGTAACAATTCCAACCTCGGATGTAACCCCGAGGCATGCAGATCAATACCGGAACACACCCTTGGAGAAGATCGATAAATCTGGAGATAACCCCGAGGTATCCGGTCTCGACCCCAACCATGGGAATAGCCACCAACCTTGGTGATAACCCCAAGGAATGCAGTTTCGGCGATAACCCCGGAAATGCTTGTTTTAAATGCGACCAGCTTCAATCTCGGCGCTCACAACGAGATACACTGCACCAACCCGGCAATAACATCGGGAAGACAAGCACACCTCAAAGGTGATAATGAAGACCTTCAACAAATTGAAACAGTCCAATCTCAGCGAATTCTGAGCAACGTCTGCTTTATCAGCCCAATCTGGCGATAACACCGGTGAGGGGCAACATCGTCATCTCGTCAACACGATGCCACATCACGTCTCTACGCAACAATGTCCCACAAGGCTAACCAATCCCGAGTGACTATTGTGCGGGGTAACGGATGAAAGTTGAAGCTTGGAGACCGGAGGGCATCGTCCCATCTTCAATGACTTCGTACAAACTCTAATCCCATGCCATCGTGACAACTCTCGACAACGGCGATCAAAATAGGTCAGTATACCTCAAACGGATGCCCGGATTGCACTTCTGAAAGTTCGAGTGGACATTACAATGCCTGAGTGCACGTACTTCGAGACGACCCGACCCGAAAACCCTGGGCTCACTCGGGTTGTAAAAGGGCTTGGGCAGCCCATTTTGCAAGAGAAAAAGGCGAGGAAGCCCTGCCTAATTTGCTCTGCACTCACCCCATGCAGTGTACTTTCCCCTTCTAAACACCTGTGAGCTCATATATAGCCCTTTTGTACCTACAAAAGTCAGTGTTTATCCATTCTAAAGATATAGAAGTCTTCTTTAGCAGTCAACTATAAGCCTTCTCACACACTTTAGAGTCTTTCTCTTCACCTTTGCACACACCCTTCTACACGTTGAGAGTCGTGTTTTTTGTTTTTTGCCCGGACTTGATTCAGTGGTTTCATTCGATATATATATATATATATATATATATATATATATATATATATATATATTGACTAACATTATCGAGTTATGCCTCGATTGAGCCTGAACTTGATGCGAGGCGTTTATTTGCTTTAATATATATATACATTTATATATATTAGCGTGTGTCAAAATTTGTTCGATGAGCCTAGACTTCTGCCTGGAGCATTTATTTGCTTTAATATATATATACTTATATATATGAATTGTGGTCGAACTTTGTTCGATGAGCCTGGATTTTACATCCAGTACATTTATTCTCTTTTAATATATATATACTTATATATATGAACTGTGGTCGAACTTTGTTCGATGAGCCTAGATTTTATATTATATTATGCGTTTATTATATATATATATATATATATATATATATATATATATATATATATATATATATATATATATATATATATATATATATATATATATATATATATATATAAGCGTGGTCGAACTCATTCGATGAGCCACGGATTTTACATAGAAGTGCGTTTATTCGCTTTTATATATATATACTTATATATATTGAATCGTGGTCGAACTACATTCGATGAGCCCGATTTTACATCCAAATGCGTTTATTGCTTTTACATATATAGTTTCCTTCGTGGCGGTTGGTATTTCTGACTTTATTTACGCTTTTGTCCCCCACAGAGTTTCCTCCGTGGCGGTTGATAGCTTTTTACAGCTTTATTTACTTTTTGATCCTCCATGGAGGTGTTTCGTGGTTGGTGATCCTGTCTGTATATATATTTTTACAGTTTTTATATATATACCTGCTTACTGCTTTCATATAAATTACGGTACCTTGTGAACCTAGGAATCATGTGATCATAGATTCAACCTACTGGATCTAGATTCGGTTCCCGTGATGGACATTTTTCAGCTGTAGGCAGCTTGTAAATTATTTTGCGGTGTCTAAATTTCCTCAGATGGTTTCTATACCCACGAGGAAGTCGGCATTATTTTGTACATTATTTTCATATGGATGCCTCGCAGTCGTAAAATAAAATCAATCAAGCCGAACACTTAATAAAATGGGAGTGTAAAAGGTCTCAATTACTATTGAGCATCGGGGTTTGAAAAACCTTTTATAAAACATCATTGCTATATCTTGCTAAAAGCTGAATTTTTACATAAATTCAAACCCACATGTATATAGGTTGAGCGAGGCCTCGTACTACTTCCAAATAATAGCACATTGACCCACACACACACACATTGAGATAATAGTTTCTTGAAAAGAGGCGGTCACAGTGGTAACACGGATGTCTGGAAGTGCCTAACACCTTCCCCTGCATAACCAAGTCCCCGGACCCTAATGAATCTCGGTTTCACCGAATTCGTTTTAGCAGATGTCACATCACCGGGTCAATGTGCAAATCTTTTTATCGGTTATGTTGCTACAACCATTTAAAAAACCAACTGGCGACTCTTAACAGTCCATCGTCGACATTATACATGTTAGACCTTTTTCACTTGTTTTTTCAAACAAATCTCACTTAAAATGAGAACACCAAAGAACAAGTAACGGAAAGGGACATCCAAAAATCCCGACGTCGACAGGTGGTGACTCTGCTGGGGACTCCGGTAAGAGGACTTAAGCCGCTATTACAATCTTTTCAAAATTGTTATCTACTTGTGTGTGGATGTTGCATTTACATTTGATGAATATGTACGAATGCATTTCCTTATTGCACTTAGTGCTTCGCACCATAACTACTTGTGATATTAGTGCTTCGCACCATATCTGCTTGTGATATTAGTGCTTTGCACCATATCTGCTTGTGATATTAGTGCTTCGCACATGTCATCATTTTCATACGGTGAGTCGCGATGTATGTGAATGTATGTTGTGTGGTCCCTCCACCAGGAGGCTATCCCGTCGGTGTTTGATTACTGGACTCGTGAGAAGACTAATTCTCTGAGGCTCAGGAAAGGCACCACCCAAATTCGCTCCAGTTGAAAGACCAGATTAACTTCCCGTCAAGTAGATTGCGATGATTTGGGAACCTTCATGCCAAAAATCCGCGAGAGTAACCTAAGATAGGACAGCCTCTGATAAACCCAAAACGGAGGAAAGTCTCTTCATGCTCTCATTTCAAATTACTTGTAAACACAATTACTTGTAATTTCATTCCATATCTATCTCCATGTAATGAGAAATATGAAGAAATGTGTACACATACATATTTTGAAACATGCTACAAACAGCTGACATCTATTTTGCAGGATAAAATTCCTAAAATAGACATATCACATAGCATGTTATTATATACATTCCCTAAAGACTAAACTATACAAGTCTTTCGCAGGAAATCAATCGGACCTACTACACGTTCAAAGTCCAAAAAGGCAACAGGCCTACAGTCAATCATATCGTCATCCGACCAGACTGAACTTAATCCAGTTTCTCGCAAAGAATTCGACGGATTAGGTAAACAAATTACAGATTTGGCTGTTCTACTCAAAGAATTACACCAGTCTACACAGGGTCAGAAAATACCCATACATGTTGAATCCTCCACACAAGGAGGAATCCCGGTCATTACCATACCTGAACCACAGCTGGATACGACCAACAAAACTCATGATGCTGCCCATCCCACTTGAGATCCAGACACTGGTGACATCAAAAAGAAAGTCCTCCAAATGGAAGAAACCATTCGCGCTATCAAAGGAATTGGAACACACGGAAGTGTTTCATATGCTGATCTGTGTATTTTTCCTGGGGTTCATTATCCAGAAAAATTTAAAACTCCTGACTTTGAAAAATATGACGGGTTAGGAGTTCCTTACACACATTTAAAAGTATTTATTGGAGAACTTGGATCTTACGCAGAGGACGAAAAGCTCAGAATGCAATTATTCCAAAAGAGTCTAACTGGAGAAGCCCGCTTGTGGTACACAAGATTAGACAACTCCAAAATCCATAGCTGGAAAGAGCTAGCACATGATTTCCTCACTCAATACAGCTTTCAAACTCAGATGGCTCCTGATCGGTATCAAATTACCAAAATCAAGAAACAGTCTAACGAGTCTTTCAGAGAGTATGCTAAAAGGTGGAGACGTATGACTGCCCAAGTTAGTCCTTCCATGACAGAATCAGAAATGGTCATGACTTTCATAGACATACAAGAAGCTCCTTTCTATGAGAGAGTTTTAGTCGGCATCGGCAAACCATTTTCTGAAATGGTCAAACATGGGGAGATGGCTGAGATGGGATTGAAGTCTGGAAAGATTCAAGACCTAGCTGCACTCAAAGCTGTTGTTGATCACATCTAATCTGGAAATTATGGGAACAACCCCTGGAGGGTCCATAAAAAGAAAGAGGAAGATGTTTCCCTGATACTACAGGGGCAAAAGGCAATCAGAACATGCCTATTCAAAGGAGAAACTACACTCCCTTTCCAGCACATTCTGTAAACCCTCCAATACCAAAAGGTGGAGAAGTCAAACGCCCTCGAGTGTTTACACCCTTAGAGGATACCCTCGAGAACATCTTCAATCTTCTCACAACACAGAAGAAAATTACACATCTTCCACCAACAAATTTCTAATGGGACGGGGTTTCAATCGCTAGGAAATGTGCTTATCATGTCGGGGCACCTGGACATGATACTCAGGATTGTTGGGCTTTGAAACACAAGATCCAGGACCTGATAGACAACGGAGAGATCATGGTTACCAAACCAGATCAGCCTCACGTACAAGACAACCCTCTTCCTCAACACAAAGAAGAAGACGTCAACATGATTAATTGGAGCAATGGACAAAGTTCCAATTTTAGCTGTGATTCTTCCCAGACCATCAAAGACGGTGATAATAGATGGGATTATGCTAAGTTCCAGTTCACAATGGAACGAAAGATGAAAGCTCTATGCAAACAAATTAAACAATTGGCGTAGCGGTGACTTATCAAAGATCAAGTTATACATCGCTTAATCACCAGAGCATGCTGGGCCTCCTACCTATTGTCATGAATATTCCCTCATCACTTTCAGAAAATGAAATGCTGGAAGACAAAGTGACAAAGAGAGCAAATGTCAAAGCCCGTCGGGATTTCGCCAATAAAAGGGAATTCGACTATCTGGGCCAACCTATGGAGGAAATCCTTCATATGTTAATCAATGAATGAAGGATCAGTTCCCTTCTACCTCCAATCAACCCCCGTTCAGGGTGATACAACTCTGATGGAGTATGTCAATATCACTCCCAGTCTCGTGGTCACAGCACAGAAGAATGCTGGGCACTCCGCCACCTTATTCAAAATCTAATCGACAGTGGTGTCCTGCGCTTAGCGGACCACGATACTGTGTTATGTGTAAGTGAGAATGCAGGCCCTACTAAGTGGAAAAGTGTGGTAGCAGTCATATCCACTAAAATTGATGGGATTAATACATTACTCACAACGCCAACAATTCAACTCAAGGGAGGTAACAATCCTTTGAAAGTGGCCGCTCCCGAGCCAATCAACTTGTCGTGCAGAGAACAATATCCTATTGTTAGCTTGCACATAATTCCGTGGAATTATGGAGAAGGTGAAGGATCCACCTCACATACAACTGCTACAGTATCGAAGGAAAATCCACTGTATCTTCCCCAACGGGTGATGAAGCCTACCACCAAATCAAAGGGGAAAATACCCATGGAGAAGATTGAAAAATTCCTCCACGTTGTGGGTCGTAATGAAGCTACGGTGGTTTTAAGCTTGAAAGAAGCTCCACAACAAATATCAATTTTGGACCTGGTCCTAACTTCCGAGAATCACCGGAAGGTCTTGTTAAAGGTTTTAGAAGAAGCCTATCTCCCGACATCAGTGGATACGGAAAAGTTTCAACATCTGGTCGATCACATTTTCAACAACAATGTGATATCCTTCACTGATGATGACATACCACCCGAAGGGACCGGTCATTGCAAGCCGTTGCACATTGCGGTCTTGTCCTCCGAGATATATGGTAGCTGGAGTCTTAATAGATGGAGGTTCCTCTCTGAATATCTGCCCATATGCTACCTTGGTGAAGATGAACATCAATCTCAACCGAATTCGGAGTAGCCATACTATCATCAAAGCTTTTGATGGAGCCCGGTGAAATTCGGTCGGAGTAATTGAGCTGCCAATCAAAATTGGTCATCACACATTATGCGTATCTTTCCATGTGCTCAAGATAGATTCGGGATACAACCTGCTCTTGGGACGACCATGGATTCATATGGTCAGGCGATCCCTCCACTCTTCACCAACAGGTTGAAATACATTATCAACAATAGCACAGTCGCGATCAACGCTGAACCAGAGATTCCTCAGCATGGAGGATATTTCAACAGAATAATAAAGAATAAAATATTAGAAAAATTTCACCATGTATGCAGTACTTTGCATAGACAGGTTATTCCAACATAATAATGAAGAATGGAATAACAGAAGTTCTCTTCATAAATAAGAAAGAAAGAGTACCCCTTACGAGTACAACAAATAATATTCCCTACCTTAAGAAGAAGAGTACTGGATATATGAGTAGTGAAGTAGCAGAATACTTTTCTTCTTTCTCTCTATAGTTTATCTCTCTAGAGTTTAAGTGAATTCGTAAGAAATAATGAAAAAATGAGCTTCTATTTATAGAAAAATGGAATTGCGATAGTAACTAACTCATGAAGCGGTCCGTATTGATTTATTTTAATCGACGGTCCATATTTAAAGCAAAATCTTATAAATAAAATATAATATATTCTATTTATAATCTAATAAAACGAATAACTTTATAAAAGATTTTACTATGCAAAAACACTATGCAGCACTATGCAAAACACTATGCATAATAAAATATAATATATTCTAATTATTGTCTAATAAAACAAATAACTTTATAAAAGTATTTTGTTTTATATAAAAAGATTTTACTATGCAAAACACTATGCAAATACTATGCAACAATATGCAAAATAAAATATAATATATTCTATTTATAGAATAACTTTATACAAGTATTCTGTTTTATTACATTAATAATACCAATAAAACAAAATTGAGTGACTTATCACGTAAGCATCAATAATCAATATCGTGTGCTATTATACAACCACGCGTAATACTGTACTTTTAACACCGGGTGTTTCAACAGTTAACGGTAAAACTTCCGCCGTTATTTTCATAAAGTATTTTTGTCATTTTCTCAATTCGACAATAATTCTATTACGGGGTCCACCAATGATTGTACCATCGTACGGATATTCCCCGACAAAAAGAATATTCTCCGACCAATCGAATATTATATAACAACTTGCGTACTTTGCAAAATTAATAAAAATTACCCACAACTATAACATTATATCAAATCCACACCATAATATTCAAAAAATTATTTCGAGAAAATTAAATATTTATTCATAAAATCTGGGGTCTCACAATCTCCCCTCCTTATGGAATTTAAGCCCTCGAAATTTACGACGCATACTGGTATCTTAGAAGAGGTGAGGATACCTCGACTTCATTTCAAATTCTAACTCTTGAGGTATAACCTTTGAGTATTGAATACGATTCTTCTTATCCAAGATTTTAACACGTATCTCCTCAAACGTTAAATAATCCGCTATCTCGTCCGGTTCTAAATTAATAATGTGGTTGGCCGTCCACATATTTACGTAACATCGATACGTTAAAAAGCGTTATGAACACGCGACATACTTGGCGGTAAAAGCGAGTCTATAAACCACGCGTTCCTACTCGATCGAGGATTTTAAATGGGCCAATTAAATCGAGGGTTGAGATTTCCTCTCTTCGTCGATTCTTGCTTCTAGAATAACGCCCTCTTGAACCTTCTTCTTCACATTCATCAGCTCCGGGTGTGTAGCTTGAGCAACTTTAACTTTATCGATTAAAGTCGATTCTACTCGTATATTCGTTATCTTCATATGGGTCCCTAGAGTCTTTAACTCTATCTTCATCACTTGTAAGTTATACGAAATGAGTCTTTGTGTTAACAACATCGCACTCGTAAATGCATCCGATCTTCTACTCAACACATCAGCTACCACATTCGCTTTCCCACAATGGTATTGAATGGTACGATCGTAATCTTCAAAAGCTCGATTCAACGTCTTTGGCACGTTATACGTTCATTTTAGTTGAAGAAATATTTGAGGGTTTTAGAAATGGGTTTTGTATTGGGGTTAATACAAAATTCGATTTCACGCTCTAGGGGTAGGCTAAGAAGTCTTCAAGAATACGTCAGGAAATTTATTAACAACAGAAATATCATTCAAAACTGTGACTCTCGTCCAAGACTTGGATAACACATCACATTGATACCTATTAACTTGTCACCGTTATTCACAACGTCCCCTACGGAAATTTTGGCTTCGGTGCATTCCACACAAGGAAGTCAACAACGAAAGGATCGGGGCTCTTTACTTATGGCTTGATATGACAATGATTGACTTTAGTGGTTTGGTTACTTGAATTCGCATAACAGGTTGGTTAGGAGTATGAAAGCTAACAACTTTACAAAAAGCATGATGAGTAGTTAACCAATCGATTCCTAAAATCACATCAAAGGCAAGTATTTTCAAAGAGATACGATCGACAGGTAACGTGAAAGTGTTGATTTGAACAAGATTTATAAATAGTGGAGGTAACGAAGGTTTCTCCCAACAGATATATCAAAGTCTAACTTCTCCGGAGTTAACTTCAAACATTGAACATAACTAGGTGAAATAAAAGAGTAAGTAGAACCGGTATTTAACATGGTATACACTTCGCAAGAGTTTATGACTAACATACCCGTGATAATTTTATTCAGGTTCCTCGTCACGAAAAAAAATGCTCTCTCTTAAACTACCGGCTTTGGCTTGTCTGGGACATCCTTTGGTATCACTATCCCAGCTGGAATTGACTTCACCATATGATAAAATCGAGCTAGGTGACCTTCTCTTCCGTAATTAAAACACGTTTTGGATTGCTGCGTACAGTTTGGACGAATGTGTCCCTCTTGTCCGCATTTGAAACATACGACCGGTGGTCGTTCTTCTTCCTTTGAAACGGGTGCTGGTGCCGACGTCCTTACATCATTGTTGAACCTTCTCTTCTTTAAATGTCCATTCTTATTGTTTTGGCCATGATTACCACCGAAGTGGTTACCATTTTTGACATGTTGATTCCATCCATGCTTATTGTCACCGCTTTAATGACTGTTATCATCGGTATTATCATTTTACCGACTACTCTCTTTTGGTTTGGTTGACTCATTATCGCGCTCCAATAACTGAGCCCTATTAACAACATCAGAATACAAACACAGTTTATGAGAGATAAGATATTGGCGTATCTCCGGCTTCAAACCTCTTAAAAACATCCACGTCATTCTCTCTTCATTATCAACCAAGTGGGATGCAAATCGGGACAACTCGGCAAACTTGGCTTCGTACTGCGACTCGGTCATATTATTTTGCTCCAACTTGATAAATTCCACCTCCTTCATGTGACAAATGCTTTCGGGAAAGTACTTGTCATTGAACAGCTCTTGGAACTTCTCCCAAGACATCTTGAGTGCATCAGGCTGGGTACGTTTTACAGATTCCCACCAGTGATCTACCTCTTTAAGCAACATAAAGGTGGCAAAAGGAACCTTTTGCTCCTCGGAGCATCCCAAGATATCAAATATCTTAGTGATCCGCTTTAACCGTCTCCGCTTTTAAGTGGTTCGGCTTCCCAAAAACTCCGGTGGTCCCGGATCCTTGAATTGCTTAGCGGTGAGCAAGCGTAGGTTGCCATTGTTTCCTCCTACATTATGAGCAGGAGCCGTCTTACTTTGATGTTGCATGAATTCTAAAAGCTCCTAAGCGTCATCGTCGTTCATCAATTGATCGGTGTTGTTGTTTACTGGGGAGGATTATCGCCATCCTGTTGCACATTATCTCGATTATTGATCCGTGGAGAATCAACATTCTCCGTGCTCCATTGCTTATCTCAACATTTTCGGATGCCATTTTCAAATCGCCACAAAACAAGGGTTAATTAACATATCACATATTATCTCTATACTCGACGTGAGCCAATTAAATATCAAATAAACTTAGGTAGGTCATACTAGCGAAGGAATTCCCGTCTCTCCCTCCTAGTTCTAGTCTCACATCTTAGCCAGGATCATATCCTAAGCTTTGATACCAAGCTTGTGGCGCCCCAAAATTAGGTATACATCACCCATCTTGAGTCGCCAAATACATGGTATGAATTCAAATACAACTTGATAATACAACTGTCGTGTACAATAAGACAAAACATAAACTGTGAGTTTGAATACAAATATTGTCTACCAGAGAGTATACAAACTCAAAAGGAGTCCTTATTACAATTATTATCACACTATTTCACATAATAGTGAGGACTACTAATGCACCATCTAGGACCATCACTCCGTTCCCCGACTCGTCCCAGCTATATTCTCATTTCCTGAAGAGAACAGTGAAAGAAAGGGTGAGCTCAACTAACCCAGTAAGAAATATTATGACTAAGATAATGCAGAATAAATTATCATTAGCCTTAAACAGTGTTAAACTGATACAAAATAAAAAATATCAAGTTTAACTGCAGCGAAAAAAGCAATCTATTAAAAGATTCAAGTAGATAATAAAATCTACAATCTTTTATGATTTAAAAGGTTTTTCATCACTTTTATCGCTGGGACTCAGATTAATAAATAATCCACATCATCGAATCACCCCTGTACTACGACCAAGGATATTCTTTAGTATCCCGACCATGAATTATCCATGCACCATGGGCCAAAGATAATCATGTTTTCATCAACGGTCCTGATCATGCCATAAAACAATTCATCTTTGCACCCTTGGCCGAAGAGAATCCATAGCCATAATCATACCAAAAACTGTCCATCAATGCACTACGGGCCAATGAGGACTTTTTCCACATCATTTGTAACATTACGGTCTTGATTATCTGAGAATAATCCACGGTCATAATCATACCAAGTCCATCTATGCATACTGAGGCCACAGATGACTTTCAACATAATATAAACATGAGGATGATGAAAATGACATAATAATACAATAAAACAAGTTCAAGAATTAATTTATCCAGGAACCAATAACGTCCAAATTGTCAACATGATACTGCTTTGTGGAGTAAATTCAAGAATGCTCAGAAAAATATTTCCATGAAAAGATACTAGATAAAGCGCAAATATCAATGATATTCCACTAATTTCATGGAGTATAGAAGTCAAAGTTTTAACCAACTGAGTATAATAAGGAATGGAATAACAAAAGAAATCACCAGGCATGCGATAGAGCCGCCTGACAAGGAGTTATTCCAACGAGAATAATAAATAACGAAACCGGTCAAAGGTGTGAAACGCGTCTGATTGGATATTCCAACAGAATAATAAAGATGGAACTGGTCCGGCGTAAAACGCATGCATGTGATATTCCAAGCGAATAATAAATAACGGAACCGGTCCGTGCGTAAAGCGCATGCACGCAGAATATTCAACGAGAATAATAAAGAATGAAATATTAGAAGAATTTCACCATGTATGCAGTACTTTGCATAGATAGGTTATTCCAACATAATAATAAAGAATGGAATAACAGAAGTTCTCTTCATAAATAAGAAAGAAAGAGTACCCCTTACGAGTACAACAAATAATATTCCCTACCTTAAGAAGAAGAGTACTGGACATATTAGTTGTGAAATAGCAGAATACTTTTCTTCTTTCTCTCTATAGTTTTATCTCTCTAGAGTTTCAGTGAATTAGTAAGAAATAATGAAGGAATGAGCTTCTATTTATAGAAAAATGGATACGCATAGTAACTAACTCATAAGCGGTCCAGATTGATTTACTTTAACTGGACGGTCCATATTTAAAAGCAAAATCTTATAAATAAAATATAATATATTCTATTTATAATCAAATAAAATGAATAACTTTATAAAAGATTTTACTATGCAAACACTATGCATAATAAAATATAATATATTCTAATTATTGTCTAATAAAACAAATAACATTATAAAAGTATTTTGTTTTATATAAAAAGATTTTACTATGCAAAACACTATGCAAACACTATACAACACTATGCATAATAAAATATAATATATTCTATTTATAGAATAACTTTATAAAAGTATTCTGTTTTATTACATTAATAATACCAATAAAACAAAACTGAGTGACTTATCACGTAAGCATCAATAATCAATACTGTGTGCTACTATGCAACCACGCGTATTACTGTACTTTTAACACCGGGTGTTTCAACAGTTAACGGTAAAACTTCCGTCGTTATTTTCATAAAGTATTTTTGTCATTTTCTCAATCCGACAATAATTCCGTTGCGGGGTCCACTAATAATTGTACCGTCGTATGGATATTCCCCGACCAATCGAATATTATATAACAACTTGCGTACTTTGCAAAATTTATAAATATTACCCACAACTATAACATTATATCAAATCCACACCATAATATTCAAAAAAGTATTTCGAGAAAATTAAATATTTATTCATAAAATCTGGGGTCTCACATTGTCCACTGACATTGTCCTTCATCGCCTTCCCATTAAAGAGGGATTTAAGCCAGTCAAGCAAAAGCTCAGCTGATTGAAACCTGAATGGAGTTTAAAGGTGAAAGAAGAAATTGTGAAACAATTTCAAGCTGGCATCATAATGGTGTCTACATATCCTGAGTGGATATCCAACATTGTGCCCATACCTAAACCTGGAGGGAAGGTACGAGTTTGCATGGATTACTGAGACTTGAACAAAGCTTGCTTAAAAGATAGCTTTCCCATGCCATTTATCCACATTCTCATTGACAATACTGTGCAATACGACATGTACTCCTTTGCTAATTGCTTTGCGGGGTATCATCAGATCATGGTTGCCGAGGAAGATCATGAGAAGACTGCTTTTATCACTCCTTGGGGAACGTTTTGCTATAGACGGTTGTCATTCGGCCTCATCAACGCCGGAGCCACCTATCAACAAGCTATGATGGCTCTTTTCCACGACTTAATGCATAAAGAGATCGAGATCTACGTGGATGACATCATTGTCAAGTCCTGAAAGGAGGATGACCATATAGACCATCTCAGAAAGTTGTTCAACAGGTTGCGTAAGTACAACTTGAAGTTGAATCCAGCTAAGTGCGCCTTTGGTGTTAAATCAGGCAAGTTGCTAAGATTTCTAGTCAGCCACAAAAGGATTGAGCTGGATCCTGCCAAGATCCTAGCCATCACCGAAATGCCCATTCCTTAGACAGAGAAGGAAATACGGGGATTTTTGGGAAGAATCAACTTCATTAGCAGGTTTATCTCCCAACTCACAGCAACCTATGAGCCAATCTTCAAGCTATTAAGGAAGAACTCTTCCATGAAATGGAATGATGAGTGTAAAAATGCCTTCCTTACAATTAAGAAACAGCTAATCAAAGCTCCTGTTTTGGTGCCACCCAGGGATGATGTTCCCCTATTTATGTACCTGTCCATAAGTGACAATGCCATGGGCTGCATGCTAGGACAGAAGGACGATAGAGGCCAAGAACGAGCTATCTATTACCTCAAAGAAAAGGTTCAAAGACGGTGAACACAAGTACACTCTAATCGAAAAAAGGCGTGTTGTGCTTTAGCATGGGCTTCCATGAGGTTACAACATTACCTCCATGGTCACACAACCCATCTCATATCCCGCGTGGATCCTCTCAAGCACGTGTTCAACAAACCTATGTTAAAGCGTCATTGTCCGGATGGAAGTTGATCCTATAACAATTTGACATCGTATATATGTGACTCAAAAGTCCATCAAAGGTCAAGGAATTGCGGATCAATCGGCGCCGCACTTCTCGGGGATTTCAAACCCTTGAAACATATTTCCCGATGAAGGAGTAATGATGGCATGCAAACAACACCATCGAGACGACACGCACCAATCATGGAAGATGTATTTTGATGGAGCCATTAATATGGAAGGTTCTGGAGCTGGAGCAGTTCTAGTATCTGGTTCGGGGGAGCAGTATCCCGTTGTCGTCAAATTACAGTTTGTCAGCACCAACAATACGGCTGAGTATAAAGGTTGTCTCATGGGGTTAAAACTTGCCCGTTCAATGGGCATTAAGTGGTTAACTGTCTTTGGAGATTTAGAGTTGGTAATCAAACAATCCACCAGAATCTATCAAACGAAGGAACTACATTTGCTGCCTTACCATCGGCAGGTTTTACAGATGATTTTGGAGTTCGAAGAAATCTCTTTTCTACACATTCCTCGTAATAGGAATGACTTTGCGGATGCATTAGCAACTTTGGCCTCCTTGATTCGCATATCAGACAAGGAACACTTGCCGAGCGTCGCGATCTCCCTACACAAGGCCCCAACCTATGGGAATTACATTGGAGAAGTATCAGATGAGCTACCTCCTATCCAGCATCCTTGGTATCATCATATCAAGGAATATCTGCGAGATGGATCTACACCCGCTGAGGCGAGCCCGACTGAGAAAAGGCAGATCCATCGACTTGCTATGAAGTTCTACCTGAGTGGAGATGCGCTCTATAAAAGAGATGCAGGACTAGGTCTCCTCAGATGTTTAGACAAAGATCAAGCCCAAAGGTTTATGGATGAAATCCATGGCGGAGTCTGTGGCCCCCACATGAGTGGCCCCTCCTTGTCAAGAAAGTCCTTAGGACGGGACATTATTGGCTGTCTCTCAAAGCTGATTGCAATGACCACGTCAGGAGATGCTATCAGTGCCAGATTCATGGGAATGCTATACACGCCCCTCCACAGAAACTCCACAATATGAGTTCACCTTGGCCCTTCTCAATGTGGGGAATGGACATTATCGGGCCCATTGAGCCTAAAGCCAGTAATGGTCACCGATTTACCTTCACTGTGATCGACTACTTCACCAAGTGGGTAGAAGCAGCCTCCTTCCCCATGGTTACTAAAGAAGTCATCATTTATTTCATTAGAAACAATGTCGTTTGTCGATACGGACAACCAGAGGTGATTGTGTCAAACAATGCCAAAAACCTCAACAACAAAATGATGGAGGAATTATGCAGTAAATTCCACATCAAACATCTCAACTCTATCATCTATCGTGATGAACGGTGTTGTTGAAGCGGCTAACAAAAACATCAAGAAGATTATGCAAAAGATGTCCGCCAACCACAAAGATTGGCATGACCTATTGCCTCTGACTCTGTTAGCCTACAGAACCTCAATGCGTACTTCCACTGGGGAAACCCCCTACGCATTAACCTATGGGATGGAAGCAGTACTCCCCATAGAAGTTGAAATGGAATCCCTCAAAGTGTTGATCGACACTCAGCTAGATGAAGACCAATGGGTACAAGACAGGTATCACCAATTGTCTCTAATAGACGAAAGGCGAACCGCGGCTATCTTCCATGGTCAGTTATATCAGCAAAGGATCGCCAGATCCTACAACAAAAAGTTCAACTACTGGCGATTTAAACAACATGACTTGGTTTTGAAGAAGATTCTTGACAACCAAGATCAAAGCTAAAGGAAAATTCGCCCTAATCTGGGAAGGCCCGTTTATTATCAAGGAAGTATTGACAGGAGGCGCTCTCAGATTGCAAGAAATGGACGGCGATGAATTTCCACAACTCATAAACTCAGACGCCGTGAAACGGTACTATGTCTGAAGTAATTCGCAAACACCCTGGTGTCGGACCATCAGACCACCAATCATTCCGGTTCTGTAACCCTTTACCACCTACAACCTTCCTACACTTTGCCCCTCAGGGAAACATACATTTCAAGCCAGCAGCCTGGCTTTCTCCTTTGCGTTCCTACAACTTAGGTCATCCCACCACGGATTGAACCTTTTGTGGTTGTAGTTTGTCCTCAACCTAGGATTAAACTTTCTCCTCCCCGTACTCTGACCTGCACATGGGATTACGCTTTTCATCTCGCCCTGAAGGGCGAACTACGTCGACCTGATCTCCTCTTCAATAGGAGTACGTAGGCAACCATGTTACATGGCCCGGTCGCAATAAAACAAAAACATTTCTACCCTTATAAAAACAAAAACAACCAAAAACATTCCTACACCATTTCTGCCATATACAGCGTTGAACCTCTTACACCAGGTTCGAACTACGCAGACCTGATCTCCTCTTCAATAAGAGTATGTAGGAAGCCATTCATGGTGCGGTCTCACCCCCTACCAAAACACAAACCCTTGTCAGTTGGTACTGGGATCATCCTTCAATCCATTACATTTCATTAGCTTTAGACCAAGGGGATGGAATTACTTGAACTCCTCCCAAATAGGAGATTCGGTGACCATCTAAGCTGTGGTCATACCTTGAAGAGAAACACCAATCCATAAGATATGGAATTAACTAGGCTTCTCCTAAATAGAAGTATTGGCGACCATCTGTGGTACGGTCAATCTCAGAGAGGAAAGCCACAATCCTCTCCACATTTCCATCCAGAAACCAGTCCCAAGACACCAAAGATGGTAGGGATACACAGAGATCGATGATCCATTCTGAATTATCCAGAGACAACTCAATGTCCATCCATCCAGGAGGAATTCAGAATACATCAAGATCACAATCCCTGAAGCAGCAGGCAAAATATCAATCAAATAGCAAGGCATATCTAAAAGGGAAGTGATCCAAAAATATATTTCCCTGTCATATATAATGTTGTTTGATATATATACAATATAAACTGTACATGACAAAATGGCTAAGCTAGCCTGTGCAGGTAAATACAAGCTCATCTACAAGTCAGGGTATATGCGAGCTAACAAGCTCAACATGGCGTCCTCTCTCGGAGAAGGCGGGCGAAATTTGTGGTCTCTGTGACGAGAATATCCACACGACCCAATAGATCTGCAGCCATCTGCATGGTGACCATATGATCATGAATATATGTGCTCATCTCTGCAATCATGCTAGTGGTAAGGGATCTCACTGCAGTACTATCTGTGACGACTACATCCCGGGCAGATATAGCACATCCCGCTCAACTATCACTGCATCTTTGGCTGATCTAGCCTCACCCGCTCAACAACAGCGGTATCTCTGCGAGCTAATGCCTCGTCTCTCTCTAATAGAGTTGCGTCCCTCCCCTCAAGGGCAGTCAACATCATAGATCGAGCATGATCTCTCTCAAAGGTCATCAGATGAAGACTCGCTCTAAATCATTGTGCCGAAGTCTTTGAATCACAACAATACTGGTACTAGGAGAATCCGGAAGAAATGCTGGAAACCCAGCAACGGGCTCCTCCTCGATGTAAGTATCGATGTCCTCCATGGGCTCTACATCGTCTGACTCGCTGTCCGGTACTGCAGATACTGCTGCAGCTGACAAAATCTATGTCTCTATCCATGCGGAATACCGCAGAAGAACTACGGACGACCGACGGAAAAAGAAGCTATCTCACGCTGATCCCAACAAGCATATACACGGGATCGGTCCTCTGCTGAGACGTATCGAGAAGCTGAACGCTGACCTCTAGCCCCATCAAAGGAGGAAATCTCGAGGCGGGTCGAATCTGCGACATCACGGCCGATGGGTGATAAGTAGTCACGCCCTTAAGCCGACCGGAGGGAGGAAGTCCATGCACGGGCGTGAGTAATAAAGATGTATGGTGAGCAAAAAGCCCGAAACACGACAATATCTTTGAATGGATCTACGATATCTGCCAAAAATGTGGACCAAGACAGAGCATCTATACACTCTGACGGCTGAAAGGAGTATGACATTGCCACATCATGGGTGAAGCAATATCCATGCCTTCTAAGGGTACCAACCGGTCTCAAGTATGACATAAACCACACGTCTAACATGATAGAACTCCCAAAGGAACACTCCCACATGGGATCGATGCAACAATAGGATGTCGACCGTAGGGTCTGTGCTACAATCATAGGTACAATGGTACGACCCTCTCTAAGAGCTCTCACAGCCATGATGACACCAATGTCTATCTCATCCATATATCGTGGCATATAGACATACGACAAGACGACAAAGAATGAGACATCAACCACGCCAAACGCCAATGGTCCTCCGGTGCGGTGAAATCCCCAAAATGTCGTGAGTAGCTATCCTCTGAGCCAAATCTGTTGTACAGAAAATGCTGGGATATCATGTGGCTAGATGTCGGCTCGTCCTGCACTACTCTGCGCCACAATCCTGTGAGAGTCATGAATCGTCTACTCATGTCTCCCAAAGCCAAATGCACGCAAGGTCTGTCTAAAGGCAGCATCGTCAAACGTGCATACTCCTCCAGAGTAGGAGTCAACTCATGGGCGCCAAATCGGAATACCTACCTATCCGGTAGCCAATGCTCTAGCATCCCGTCTTCAAACCCTGCGGGAACCTGAAACATCAATAAAGTCATGGTATCTTTGTAGGAAGGCGATCTGATCACCACATGCGGTGGTGACATGCTATCATACCACGATCGATACCCAATACCACCAGCAGCGGTGGGGTATGATCTATATGGCTAAGCGTCGAAGAAGACAGACATCTGTGGGCGTGTCATAAGACCATCCGGTCAATGCCAAATATCTACGGACATACATACATATGCATAACATGATACATGCATAACAGATAATGGATGGCAATATGATATAGGGAATAAAAAAATGGTGCATACATTCCTAAGTATATCATCATCTAATACATCAGCTTTATACAACTACAAATACAGGGAAATGGGGCACAGCCGCCCTACTACTAACAGAAGCCTACCAAAAGATATAGCGAGAATGGGGAACAGCCACCCAATATCTAACAGAGGCCTATCAAAAGATATAATGAGAATATACATCAGAAGAAAACCAGGGTCTCGATGTCTACGTCCTCAATCCTGTCCACCTGATGTAACTCCTCCTGAGTCACTGGATCTCTATCGACAGGGATGTCAGGCCTATAAAGAGGAGGATCACGTCTGCAGCAAAACCAAATGGGTCGCGTCTTAGGGCCGATTGCACAGTGGAAGGAACAAATGACTCACTTTCATTGGATCTCGCCCAAATTTCATATAAATATATGTGCTCGATCCAACTGTCGGGGTCAAGCTATCAATGGGTCATATGAGTCGGAGCTGGGACACAAGCTACCTAATCCGATTATCATCAAGGATCACGGAACCATATCCCCATAAAGCGTGTGTGGCGCGGATTGGGCTCCAATAGTGCGAGGGGACCACCACCATTTGGGCGCTCTCCGAGTACATGGACCCTCGATAATGCAAAATCGTCAACCCCCAACAATGGGATATCAGTGACGGGTGACTGTGATACGGGCCAATGACGCCTGGCATGATGTAAGATCGGTATACGAATCTCCCATGTGGTGCTCCTAATAGCACGCTCTCCTAAATAGAGCTCCCAGCCTCCATCTGTGAAGAGAGGAACTCTCCTAGTGGAAATCAAATACTCGACTCCGGTCGGATGTCCATCCTCAAAGCCGATGGTCAAATGTTCCCCTGAATAGGGAATCCATGTAATGGTACCAGCTGTCAGCAACTCCAGCTGCATATGGTAGTGAGTGAATCCCTCAGCTACAGGTACCTCCGGCAAAATAGAATGGTACCATCGTCGTCCTCGTAGATAGGTATCTAAACCTAACACACTCACAGGACGCAAGCATGGGAGCCTCTCATAGGCCCAAAACTGCCAACACAATGGCAAAACATCTTCTATCAGTAAACACTCTTAACCTATGAATGGGAAAAGACAAGAGTATTTACTCACCAGCAGAAATGGGTAAAATCCTAGCCAAGCCTCAGTTAAACCCTGTGAGCGCATACACATACCCCGGAGGAAATAGGCAAAGGTATAGGAGCCCTAATCATACTCTCCAATACGAACCACATCACGTGTGGCGCTGATCAAAGCAAAGGATATCGTAGAAGAGTTATCTGCTATGAAGCAGCCTCGAATGATCATCAGGAACAATCGCCACAGAACGCAATCCCTGATTCTGACATCATCAGGCATGGGCTCACTCAAAAGCCCACTCATAGCATCTACGCTCAAAGGACCTGAACGGACAGTCCTGCCTTTGAGCGCCTCCGCCGGAACTCCTAATAAGGATCGGACGGAAGTAGGGGTGATATTCGCCATGCAAGGCACTGGCTCCCCTCCAAACTCCATACCTGTGATAAATCGCTAGTCCATAGGCATCATCATCACCGCAATCCCAGATGGATGGATCGAAGTGCGATGAAACCATCGCTTAGACAATGCCCTGAGGTAAACCCAGGGACAACGCCCCAAATCCCCACTCATGCACTATCGCTCTATAGTCAGGATGAAGCGCCTGGTACATGGAGTGAATGTTAAAACAGATTCCCTCGAGGTCGTAAAACACGGAACCCGCATGAAATGCGAGATCAACATCAAAACCTTTTAATCCTCATCAATAGGAAAGAAGGAAGATCAAAGTCTAACGCCATACCTCGTTAGCATGCAAGTACATCGATGGATGTTCGCTCAAATCACCCAAAGAACTCCGGGTTTGCCACTGAATACTCGGAGCTCCCTACGAGGGACATGTGCGGCAGAGCGGGATCCTCAATCGGAATATCCGCCTCCGCGTCCTCAACGTCCGCACATCTACCCGGGACAGACGAATCACGGCCTCCACCAATCGGCGAGGTCAGTTCGCGAGAATGGGGACGAGGCACCGGAAGCCCTCCGCCAGACGCCGAAGTGGTCCTATAGAATCGCTCGGTGATCCAGATCCATAATATCTGGACAATAAGTCTCCAAATCACCTCAGAAAGGGTGTGGTATTTCCTTACCTGGAGCCTTTTTTTTAAATGCATTTATGACTATATGCATGCATGCATTTACTTTAAACATATAATAGAGTTAAAATGCATGACTACCCAATGCCTACATTTGGAAAACTTTTGCCATAGTCCCCTTTGAAAATAGAACTATCCACATGCACATAGGCATGTCTAGGTGGCCATTCAGTAGCACACCTGCCCCAAAGTCATATACACAATATATGCATTAAAAATCAAAATCATCATGCATAAGGTCAATCTCAATATTAGGAGTACTTTGCCTTTCTACCTTTTGCTCATTGGACCTCAAATAGGACAGAAAATAGCAGAAAAAGGTGCCAATTTGACTGTCTCAAAAGTCAAAATTTTTCACATCATGTTCAGCATGGTTTAATACTAACATTTACTATGTTGAATATTTTTTATCAAGTCATTTGTGTATACATAATCAATACTATGTGTTTAGATGCATTTCGTGCGATAACTCATAATCCAACGGATAGAAACTGGAAAAAATACATGCATACGTTACCAGGATAGTGTAGAACACTTGTACGGTGTGAAATTTGCGTGAGCGGCTTCGAACTCAAGAGATCCCGAAGATGGCTCGCGGTTTTCTCTATGCGAAGCAAGTTGAAAATGACTTGTAAAAACTAACCTGCAGGATTTATGATCCACGATTGGCCGCAGGCTCACCTGTGGCACCCCTATGTGGCTCCCACCCCTCCGGCTCAGTTTTGTTCGAGTTGCAAAAGAGTTCTCACAGACTAGAAAGGTAAAATTGAGAATAAAAACGCCACGCGATTGAGCAAAACAGCATACAATCCTGGTCTTCTCAGATAAAACTTTGAGTCTATACATCACTCATTGGTAGTCACCTGAACACAAGGTATACCCTGCCGATAATCTCATTTTGCTACAAATCACATCCGGCAATACCTTATACAGGTCTGATGCCACCAACTCCGGGTCGTTACCCTAAATAAGTCCCCGACGGGAGTTACAACATATGTCTCGACGGGTTTTAACGTAGATCCCTATGGGGGTTTCTAACACGTTCATCCGTTGACACATCTATCAACGAAGGTCAAACAGCCTTGACATTATTTCAGCCGATGGCAAGTAAACCCATCGAAGCATTGAGAGCTATTCGATAATTGTGTACGTACTCATGAGTCCCCAGTAGGTCCCCGACGGGGGTTACAATGTATATCTCCGGCGGGAGTAACAACGCATTCTCAGCCGTTGACACACATATTAATGAAGGTCAAGCAGCTTTGACGTCACTTCAGCCGATAGCAATTAAACCTATCAGAGCTCTAGAGCTATTCGAGGTTTTCATACCCAACTGCTCGCATTCCCCAGCGGCTCCCCGGCGGGGGTCACAACTCAACGTTCAGTTGATTCACACGTCAACGAAGGTCAAGCAACCTTGACGATCTACTCACAGATTCTCAGTCGTTGATTCACATGTCAGAGAAGGTAAAACAACCTTGACAGTATATCCCACAGGATTTTTTCAGCCGTTGATTCACATGTCGGTGAAGTACACATCAACAAAGGTCAGGCATCCTTGACAGCATTTGCTGTTGGCAGTAAATCTAACAGAATCTTGTCATGTCCTGGCGATACCAACCATGAAAGGGCAATGTTATCAAAGAGGATAGATGATGGAATATGTTATACACATCCTCAAATAGATCAAGCTTTATCCCCACAGATTTCTTACACATAAGAGGTACATCTTCAGGATCAAGTCATAATCGAAGGCACAGGGATTTGGTGATAACTCCAACATCAACATCCTAACAGATTTGGCTTACACATCGAATCTGGTCAGCATTGCCAATCCCCATTTGAAGCAACAGGGATCCAGAAATCATCCCCAGCATGTTGGGCTACAACCCCGTACACATGCATCATACATTTGCATCATTTTGCTACCCATAGTACCACGTTCATCTTGTTTGAATTTCAAGTGTCTAGGATTCTTTATCCTACCCATGGATCGCCATGCATGAGTATGATAAAGAGGGGCATCTGTAGACACTCAAAATTTCCTGTACTACTGTCACTAACATTGCAGGAGGATAGATTCGTCTTTTAAGAGGGAACCCTGAAAGACAATCCAAATCCATACCGGATACTACCGAAAGTTTAGCATCAACCCAATATCACACTCTGGGAGTAACAATTCCAACCTCAGATGTAACCGCGAGGCATGCAGATCCAATACCGGAACACACACCGGAGAAGACCGATTAATCTCGGAGATAACCCCGAGGTATCCAGTCTCAGTCCCAACCATGGGAATAGCCACCAACCTTGGTGATAACCCAAAGGAATGCAGTTTCGGCCATAACCTCAGAAATGCTTGTTTCAAATATGATCAGCTTCAATCTCGGCGCTCACAACGAGATACACTGCACCAACCCGGCAATAACATCGGGATGGCAGTCACACCTCAAAGGTGACAATGAAGACCTTCAACAAATTACAACAGTCCAATCTCAGCGAAGTTTGAGCTAACGCTCTTTATCATTAATCCGTGATAACTGCCGGTGAGGGCAACATCATCATCTCGTCAACACGATGCCACGTCACGTCTCTACGCAACGATGTCCCACAAGGCTAACCAATCCCGAGTGACTATTAAAGGGGTAGCGGATGAAAGTTGAAGCTTGGAGACCGGAGGCATCGTCCCATCTTCAATGACTTCAGACATAAACTCTAATCCCATGTCATCATGACAACTCTTGACAGCGGTGGTCCGAAATAGGTCCTCAGTATACCTCAAGCGGATGCGGATTGCACTTCTAAAAATTCGAGTGGACATTACAATGCCTGAGTGCACGTACTTCGAGATGACCCGACCCAAAAAACCCAGGCCCACCCGGGTTGCCTCTGGTACACCTGCGGCTCAGCCGCAGGTACACCTATGGCTAAAATTCCTATAAATAGAGGGCTTGGGCAGCCCATTTTGCAAGAGAAAAAGGCGAGGAAGCCCTGCCCAATTTGCTCTGCACTCACCCCATGCAGTGTATTTTCCCCTTCTAAACACCCATGAGCTCATATATAGCCCTTTTGTACCTACAAAAGTCAGTGTTTATCCACTATAAAGATATAGAAGTCTTCTTTAGCAGTCAGCTGTAAGCCTTCTCACACACTTTAGAGTCTTTCTCTTCATCTTTGAACACACCCTTCTACACGTTGAGAGTCGTGTTGTTTGCTTTTGCCCGGACTTCGGTCCGTGGTTTCATTTTAGTCTATATATATATTAACTAACATTATCGAGTTATGCCTCGATTGAGCCTAGACTTCGGTCTGGAGTGTTTATTTGCTTTAATATATATATATATACATTTATATATATTAACTGTGTGTCGAACTTTGTTCGATGAGCCTAGACTTCGGTCTGGAGCGTTTATTTGCTTTAATATATATATACTTATATATATGAACTGTGGTCGAACTTTGTTCGATGAGCCTAAATTTTACATCCGGTGCGTTTATTCGCTTTTAATATATATATACTTATATATATGAACTGTTGTCGAACTTTGTTCGATGAGCCTGGATTTTACATCCATATGCGTTTATATATATATATATATATATATATATATATATATATATATATATATATATATTCGTCTGCACTCGAGTTTTCTTCATGGCGATTGATCGCTTTTACTACTTTATTTATATTTCGTCACTTTGAGTTTCCTTCGTATGGCGGTTGGTATATTCTGACTTTATTTACATTACATCCCTTTCGAGTCTCCTTCGTGGCGGTTGACCGTATTTACAGCTTTATTTACATTTTGCCCCGCCTGGAGTTTCCTCCGTGGCAATTGATAGCTTTTTATAGCTCTATTTACTTTTTGATCCCCCATGGAGGTGCTTCGTGGTTGGTGATCCTGTCTATATATATATATATATATATATATATAGTTCTTATATATATATCTGCTTACTGCTTTCATACAAATTGCGGTACCTTGTGCGCCTAGAAATCATATGATCACAGATTCAACCTATTGGATCTAGATTTGGTTCCCGTGATGGACATTTTTCAGCTGTAGGCAGCTTGTAAATTATTATGCGGTGTCTGAATTTCCTCAGATGGTTTCTATACCCACAAGGAAGTCGGCATTATTTTGTACATTATTTTCATACGGATGCCTCGCATCCGTAAAATAAAATCAATCAAGCCGAACACTTAATAAAATGGGAGTGTAAAAGGTCTCTATTACTATTGAGCATCAGGGTTTGAAAAACCTTTTTATAAAACATCATTGCTATATCTTGCTAAAAACTGAATTTTTACATAAATTCAAACCCTATGTATATAGGTTCGAACGAGGCCTCGTACTACTTCCAAATAACAACACATTGACCCACACACACACACATTCAGATAATAGTTTCTTGAAAAGAGGCGGTCACCATGGTAACACGGATGTCGGGGGGTGCCTAACACCTTCCCCCCGTATAACCAAGTCCCTGGACCTAATGAATCTCGGTTTCACCGACCCGTTTAGCAGTGTCACATCATTGGGTCAATGTGCAAACCTTTTATCGGTTGTGTTGGTACAACCATTTAAAAAACCAACTGGCGACTCTTAATAGTCCATCGTCGACATTATACATGTCGGACCATTTTCACTTGTTTTTCAAACAAATCTCACCTAAAATGAGAACACAAAAAGAACAAGTAACGGAAAGGACATCCAAAATCCCGGCGTCGACAAAACAGACTCAACCCTACCATGATTGAAGATGTTTTGGAAGAAGTTCCAAGAACTATTCAACGACAAGTACTTTTCCGAAAGTATTCATCACATGAAAGAGGTAGAGTTTATCAAGTTAGAGCAGAACAATATGACCGTGTCGCCGTACGAAGCTAAGTTTTCCGAGTTATCCCGATTTGCGTCTCACTTGGTTGATAATGAGGAGAGAATGACGCGGACGTTTCTAAGAGGTTTGAAATCCGAGATACGTCAATATCTAATTTCTCATAAACTGTGTTTGTATTCGGATGTTGTAAATAGGGCTCAGTTATTGGAGCGCGATAATGAGTCAACCCAACCAAGAGAAAGCAGCCAGCAAAATGATAATACCAGTGGTAGCAGTCATCGAAGCGGTGACAACAAACGTAGAGGGAATCAACATGCGGAAATGGTAACCACTTTGGTGGTAATCATGGGAAAGACACTAAAAGTGGACATTTTAAGAAGAGGAGATTCAACAATGATGGAAAGACGTCAGCACCAACACCCATTGTTAAGGAAGGAGAAAAACCACCTATCATATGCTTCAAATGCGGAGGGGAGGGATACATCAGTCCAAACTGTGCGTAGTAGTCCAAAACGTGTTACAATTATAGAAGAGAAGGTCACCTAGCTAAATTTTGTCGTACTGGGAAGCCAAGTCCAGTTGGAACGGCGACACAAAATGCCGACCCAGACAAGTCAAAACCAATAGTTCAAGGGAGAGCATTTGTTGTGACCTCCCAAAAAGCAAGGAACCCGAACGAGGTCATCACGGGTAAGCTTATCATAAACTCTAGCGAAGTATATACCTTATTTGATATCGGTTCTACCCATTCTTTTATTTCTCCTATTTGCGCTCAACGTTTAAATTTAACTCCGGAGAAATTAGACTTTGACTTATCTGTTGAAACTCCGTTGGGAGAAACCTTCATTATATCCACTGTTTATAAGTCTTGTTTGGTTCAAATCGGTACCCTCACATTACCTGTCGATCTTATTTCATTGAAAATACTTACATTTGACGTGATTCTAGGGATTGATTAGTTAACTACTCATCATGCAAAAATTGATTGCTTTCGTAAGGTTGTTATGTGACGCCCCGAAATCCGGTCTATCTTCACACCCGGATTCCATACGTCACGAGTACATCATTCATCCAATATACATCATTATATACTGAAATATAATGACATACACTCTCAAATTCCAGGTTCTGGAAACCTTATAACCTTTTTTATTACAAATAATAATAAATACATTATTCATTTCTTCTTACAATAGTGACTTTTATCCGCCACCAAGGATACATAACAGTTAATTAAACTAGTCTATAATTAAATTCTATCTTTTTACATTACAAGTCTTCACTTGATCTTCTCGCCCATTCACCTTCTGAATGGTACTTCATCTGGATACCGTTAGCTTGATCTTTACAGGATCCTTAAGTTCTTCTAACCTTGTTCGCTGAAAATTGTTTTTCATTTAAAGCAAGTGTGAGCATTCAATTGCCCAGCAAGTCATAATAGTTGAACAAACAACTTAAGAATTAAAATATTTCTCTAGAACTTCTATAACCGAACAAAGGTTATGAAGCAGCTTGAATAATAGGAATAGTCTCAATTCCTATCATCTTAAAACATCAATTATTTTCACGTTGAAATACTTTCATCCCTCTACCTTTTTCATACACATCCTGTCTGGCTAGAATCATTAGCACAGACTTAACAATAAAGGTTCATGTATAAACAGAACATACTTGTATTGAACAGCTCAATCACAGAACAATTCATATCATAGAAACACCGAAGTGTTCAAATTGTGGCTCAAGGCCTCATACATTCTAACACCTTGTACAAATATCACACATTCGCACATAGACAGAACTTCTCAAGTACAACATCTGAGAAGTTTAAGAAACTAGCATTCATGTAATATGAATGAAGTTAGGAAACTTGTCTTACGCCCATCTACAGCTTACGCCGAACTGTTCATTTCAATTCCTATATAACACATAAGGAGAAAACATAAACACTAATTAGTCATATATTGAACTTACGCATTGGTTTACTTAGCTTTACTTCTTAGGGTTCGCATTCTTCCAATATAAGTTTACGCGACTAACTTCCTTTACCAATTTACGGCTTTATGACATACGGAGATGTCTTACTCATACGTTCATCATCTTGGATGATTTATATTCTTATCTTATTCTTATAACTTCTCTAGGACTCATCACACATCGCGTCTTCGCTAGTAGTCCATATGGTACTCTGAGTGGTTTCCCACAAACAACCAACAAACAAGTTCCTGTCTCATCTACACTGCCATCACAGTGAGTTAGATTGGTTGCCAGTTTCGTATATACCTTCGCTCTCTGAAGGAATTGTTTAGCCCAGCTCTCATATGTCAACCATCAAAGGTTACGATTTTACCACAACCTAACTTCTCTTAACTTATACGAACTATTAAACTATAATGTGCGATTAAGTCAATTTCTTATTCCTTACGGCTTTCTGATAATTCATATACTATTTAATACTTTCGTTATCCATTATATGAACCCCATGTTCATTAATTGTTCTTAGTGTCAAAGCCATACCGATCATTGTATGCTAAGACCAAGCGTCCATCGCAACGACGTTGCATTCACAACGTCTATACGCTTCACACTTATCTCTCATTATCATGATATAACATTGAAATGTTATTCAATACACTCGTCACTCAACGTCTAAGGAATCACAACCACAGCAATTCCTCACGTTCGTTCATCCCGACTACGGTCCCCGGATATCGGTTACGTAACCCGCGATTATATTCTTTGTCATTTTATCTTGTTTAATCAATACGTTCAACCTTTAATAAAGGTTTACATCACTTGATTAAGTGTTACATTAGTAAACCTTTATTAAAAGCATTTCCCCCAAGAGCTGAGCAGTTAAAAGTTCATCTCTGGCTTTTTTCCCAACATTGGCGCTGCGGCGCCACTCCCTTCTTTATTCCTCGGGCCAAGGCACGAGCTTGTAGTACCCGGCTCCCTGGTCTAGCGCTGCAGTGCCACCTTACAAGGCATGGTTGGCGCCACGGCGCCAAGCCCTAATTCTTGAAAAATTCTTCTAAGTCTTTGATCGTTCTGAGACGCTTACTTCCCACTTCCATAACTTATTTGTTATAACTCGGAATGAGGTCATTCCAAAGCCATTCTCTTCCTTATCTTACGTACTTCAATACCCCTCAGACAGAACTTTGTTCTAAATCCATTAACGTGCCATTCGATTGGCTTGATCTTCACCTTTTGTTCATTTTTACGTTTTTAACGCTCTTCGTTTGTTCGTCCATAATTCGATCATTCAAACTCGAAATTCATTCATTCTTGAGTCCATGACTCATATTTTCAATATTTTCTTACATCCTTATGAAACCCTACACGTTCGGGTTCATTTACTAACTTTCTAATTCTCGTTCGTCTTTTATAAAAATTTTTCCATAACTTCGTTATAGCTAAGTTTTAATCCGTTCTTCATGAACATTTCTATCGTTCCTAACCAAGCAATATGCATCAAACTTATACGCAATGGTTTTAAACTTGTCCATCAACAACAATTATCCTACGATGGTTTTAAATTTGTCCATCAACAACGTTCTTCGTGTTCTTCGCGTGTTCTTCGTGTTCTTCGTTCGTTCTTCATTTTAATTGATATTTTGGATAGTCATTTCGCCCCCCAAACCTCCTTACTATTCATTACTTAGGCACTAAGTTTACTTAGCCCTTAAGTTTACTTAACCTTTAAGTTTACTTAGCCTTTAAGTTTGCTTAACACTTAAGTTTACTTAACACTTAAGTCTACTTAACACTTAAGTCTACTTAACACTTAAGTTTACTACTTCCACCTCCTTAGTTAACCTCCTTACTATTCACGAAACTTAGCCTGTAAGTTTCGTGGTTCCGTCTTTCGGGTTTCGTCCGACAGTTTTAAAAACTGCGATTCTCGGAATCCAAATATTTTTGGATATTTCGTCTTTCCTTTACCGACTAATTTTTACGTATTCTTCAGATCTTCAAAGACTGAAAAACACTTTTCGACGTTAAGCGTTTTCCGTCACGTTTTACCCTAATGATTATACGTGATCATAAAATTCTCGGAACTCACTTTTCCTAACCCTAGGTTTTGAGTCCGCAGGCAAAAATTTCATTTTTTCCATAACTGAAATATTATTGAATATTCCATCACGTCTCAGAATTAAACGTAATCTATAACTTCTAGGAATTTCAAAATAAATCTCCGAGAAGAAACGGATGAATAGTGCCTATTTCGTCTTTTTCCCCGAAAATATTTTGTTCCCGGAAAACTTTCGTTTTCATTTTGAAAATTCTTATTCGCTCAATCTAGCTCGTAGCCAGAATACTCCCGATTTATAATCATCCTAGGTTATAGAATGATTAATAAACACATAGCACATAATAATATTAATAAAAATTCCTTTTATTAATAACTAATTCTTTAAACTTAAATTCTGGACAACCCGAATTTTTGGGTCGTCACATGGTGGCTTTCATATTCCTAACCAACCTATTATGCGAATTCAAGCAACCAAACCATTAAATCAATCATTGTCATCACAAGCCATAAAGCTATTCATTTATTGAAAATTGGATGTCAAGCTTTCTTAGCTCATGTCACGGATTTAAACAAAAATACGTCAGTTTTGAATGATATTTCTATTGTTAATAAATTTCCTGACGTACTCCCTGAAGAACTTCCTGGCCTACCCCCAGAGCGTGAAATTAAATTTTGTATCGACCTTGAACCCGGTACAAAACCCATTTCCAAAGCCCTATATCGAATGGCTCCTATTGAACTTCAGGAGTTAAAAGACTCAACTGCAGGAATTGTTAGACATTGGCTTTATTCGTCCTAGTACTTCTCCTTGGGATGCTCCTGTTCTATTCGTGAAAAAGAAAGATGGGAGTATGCGACTTTGTATTGATTATCGGGAGTTGAATCATGTCACTATCAAAAATAGGTACCCATTTACCCGCGTATTGATGACTGTTTGACCGATTGCAAGGAGCCAAATTCTTTTCAAAGATTGATCTTCATTCTAGATATCACCAATTGAAGATTAGAAGCCGATGACATTCCAAAGACGACTTTTCGAATCTCGTGCAGACGGAATTATGAATTCCTAGTCATATCTTTTGGATTGACTAATGCTCCTGCTGCCTTCATGGATATGATGAACCGAGTATTCAAGGAATATTTGGATCACTTTGTGGTCGTCTTTATTGATGACATCCTCATATATTTCAAAAGATGTGAAGATCATGAGCAACACTTGAGGCTGATACTCCAAAAGCTTCGTGAAAACAAGCTTTATGCCAAGTTGAAGAAATGCGAGTTCTGGCTTGAGGAAGTAGCATTCCTTGGGCACGTAGTATCAACTCATGGTATATTTGTTGACCCAGCAAAGATTGAAGCTATTCAAAGTTGGGAGCAACCTAAATCAGTGACCGAAGTATGTAGCTTTCTCGGCTTAGCTGGTTATTATCGGAGATTCATAGAAGGGCTTTCTCAAATCGCTACTCCATTAACTCAGCTGACTCGGAAAGATACAAAATTCGGTTGGAGCGTGGAATGTGAGAAGAGTTTTCAAGAACTCAAGAGGAGACTCATTTTAGAACCTGTTCTGAAAATACCATCTGGCTCGGAGGGATTTGTCATCTACAGTGATGCTTCGGGAAAAGGGTTAGGATGTGTTCTCATGCAACATGGGAAAGTTATAGCCTATGCCTCTCGAAAACTCAAAGAATATGAGAGGAATTATCCTAATCATGATCTAGAGTTGGCAGTTGTTGTCTTCGCACTTAAAATTTGGAGGCATTACTTGTATGGGGAGAAAGTGGAGATCTTTACGGATCATAAAAGCCTCAAATATTTCTTCACCCAAAAAAAACTCAACACGCTAAGAACGACGTTGGCTTGAACTCATTGAAAGATTATGATCATACCATTCAATACCATCCTCGGTAAAAGCGAACGTAGTAGGTAGCGCATTGAGTAAAAGATCATATCTTGGCACGAGTCCGATATTGTCAACGCAAAGGCCCATTTTATATGACTTGCAAAGGATGGAGATAGAGTTAAAGACTTGAGGACCCAATATGATGATAGCGAATATACGAGTAGAACCGACTTTAATCGATAAAGTTAAAGTTGTTCAAGCTACAGACCTGGAGCTGATGCGTATGAGGAAGAAAGTGCAAGAAGGTGCTATGCCAGAAGCAAGAATCAATGAAGAAGGAATACTTTGAGTCAACTCCAGACTTTGTGTTCCTAACGACCCTGATTTAAAGTATAAAATCATGATGGAGGCGCACAACACACCATTTGTAATCCTTCCTGGGAGTACCAAAATGTATCATGATCTTCGACATACATTTTGGTGGATCAATATGAAGAGAGAGATCGCGAAGTTTATCTCAAGGTGTCTAACTTATCAACGAGTCAAGGTGGAGTATCAAGTACCAAAAGGTCCATTGCAACAACTTGAAATTCCAAAATGGAAGTGGGAGCACAGTACCATGGATTTCGTTATCGGTCTTCCCAAGGTTTCTCAAGGCATAGATGCCATTTGGGTCATTGTTGATAGATTGACCAAGTCAGCTCATTTCTTACCTATACGAGAAACTTATACACTTGAACGTCTTGCTCGTATGTACAAAAACGAGATTGTAAGATTGCATGGTATGCCAATATCCATAGTTTCTGATCGAGACCCAAGATTCACTTCAAGATTTTGGGTTACTTTGTAAAAAGCTATGGGCACGAAATTACGATTTAGTTCGGCTTATCATCCTCAAGCAGATGAGGCAAATCGAGAGAGGACTATTCAAACTCTTGAAGATCTATTAAGACTCGTGTCCTTGACATCAAGGGAAGTTGGGACAAGTTTTTACCATTGGTGGAGTTTTCTACAACAACAGGTTATCAAGCAAGTATTGGCATGGCTCCATTCGAGGCGTTGTATGGAAGAAAGTGTCGTTCTCGAAGATCTTTGGGATGAGGTGGATGAAGCAACGTTGTTGGGCCAGGAGTTGATACGTATGACTACGGAAAAGATTCAAACGATCCGACAACGTATAAAAACCTCACAAGATCGACAAAAGAGTTATGTTGATCTTCATCGAAAGGACATTGAATTCAATATTGGAGAACATGTGTTGTTACGTGTTGCTCCATGGAGAGGAGTTACGAGATTTGGAAAGAGAAGAAAGCTCAATCCTCGATTCATTGGCCCATTTTTAATCCTCGAACGAGTAGGAACTATGGCCTATAGACTCGCCTTACCGCCAAGTATGTCTCGTGTTCATAATGTTTTTACATATCTATGTTACGTAAATATGTGAAAGACCCGAACCACATTATTGAGTTAAAACCGGACGAAATAGCGGAAGATTTAACGTATGAAGAGGTTCGTGTTAAAATCTTGGATAAGAAGGAGCATATTTTACGCTCCAAGGTTATACCTCAAGTTAAAGTTTTGTGGAGAAACCACGATATTGAGGAAATGACCTGGGAGTTAGAATCTGAAATAAAATCAAGGTATCCTTACCTCTTCGACATACCAGGTACGTACCCTAATTTCGAGGGCGAAATTTTATAAGAAGGGGAGGTTGTAAGACCCCAACTTTTATGAATAAAGATGAATTTCTATAAATATTATTTTTGAATATTATGGAGTGAATTTGGTATAATGTTATAGTTGTGGATAATATTTATAAATTTTGCAAAGTACACAAGTTGTTATATAATATTCGATTGGTCGGGGAATCTTCGTACTATGGCACAATCATTGGTGGACCCCACATCAGAATTATTGTCGGAATGAGAAAATGACAAAAATATCTTTTTATAAATAGCGATTGTAGTTATTCTCTAGAATTAAGATTGTTGGAATACGGTGGTTAAAATCTGATGTCTGGCGTTGTTGCATAATAGTACATGGTATTGCACAGTATTTTTGAATTATTTGATTCTTACGTAAGAAGGCACTACTCAATAATTGTTACATTAATTATTGTTCAATATTTTATTATTATTGTTTCAATAATTGTCACTGCACAGTATTTCCCATTATCAGATCAATAATTCATATTATTTGAATAATATTATTAGATAGCATTATTGGCAATGTCTAGAAAGTTCTATCAAGGAGAGGTTTGGTCACCTAATTGCACTTTTGATGAGAGAAATTCTTATCGAAAGCCCCTCTTTCTCAGGAGCGGCACTGGTTGTCATTATTGTGATTACGTAATATTATTTGTGAATAATTAATTATTGATTTATATGATAAGGAAATATTTATTTTATGTGGACATAAATGATGGATAGAAAAATATTTATTTTATGTGGTTATAAATGAAGGAATTAATGTTGAGTTGTTTTATCAGTATTTTGTCGGATTGGAGGTATTAAAAAATCAAATCGGTGTTCTTAAAGCTCTATTGTGTGAGTTATAATTTTAATCCGACCGTTGGATCGTTGTGATTTTTGGATATGTTATGCATATATAAGTTGAATATATGTCCACAAATTTTGAACCGTTAAAAATTAATGTATGATTTGTTATGAATTTTATGAGGTATTGAAAATCATTCGTTTGTAGATTTCGGATATTTTCTGTTTGGGATTTGGAAAAACTTTCTTCTACAAAGTTGTAAAGAATTCGATTTCGTGTGGAATGGACATAAAATTCGTATTTTTCTGATACAAGGGCTATTTATTATGAATTATTGAAGTTTTGGAAATTAAAATGTTTTTTATTAAAAATATGGATGGGCCCCACTTTTGGTTGTTAAGAAAGGTGGTTGATTTTAGTGGGCCCCACTTGTGGTGGCTGAAATTTTTTCAAATACATATGCGTAGAAAAAAAATTAATATTATTTAATTAATTTAGTCTCCTATGGCGTTCTAGCATTTTCCTATAAATATGGTGCTTAGTTAGAATTGAAAATCACACCAGAATTAGAGAATTCTTCTTCTATAATCTTGAGCGTATTTCTTTAGAGTTTTAGAAAGTTTTGAGCGTAGAAAATAGTGAAAGTTTTCTTCAAGAATATCTCCGCTATACCAGTTGGAATACTTTTCTTTTCAAGGTAAGAGATGTTATTTTTTTTCAATATTCGCTTGGAATAATATTTTCTTCTATACTTTGTAGTATGTAAGTAATATTATTTCGTTTCAGATTTCAAATTCTATACTCGTTTGTTAAAATTTTGGCTTCTATACTCCATGAAATTAGTAGAATATCCTTGATATTTGCGCTTCATCCAGTATCTTTTCATAGAAATATTATTCTGAGCATTCTTGATAAGTTTTAATTTTTTCATGCCGGAGTACTATTCATGTGATAAACCAAGATTTCGAATAATCAAAATTTTATGAATAATTTTTTTTTAATTAATATTAATATTGATTATCAATTTTGTGACAAGTATCTGTGATACGAGTCTCGAGAAGGTCAATTTGTATATTGACTAATAAATTTAGAGTAGAGTTGTGCTTAACAAGATTAGAAACCCTAACCCTAATTTCTGGGTAGAGATTCGGTAGAAAATATAATTAAAATAATTATATTAATGAGTACGCGTTTGTATTGTTTAGAATTTTGATCAATGATTGATCGGATAAGGTTTAAAATTTCTAAACCCTAATAAGAGATTAAAAACCCTAATCTCAGATTTAGAAAACCAATTGTATGGTTAAAAACCCTAATTGTACGCTGGAAAACCCTAATTTTAAATTCGGGAATTCTAAACCCTAAATTAGGAAACCCTAATCCTAATTAGCAAGCCTAATGTGTTTATTAAACTTTAATATAATTAGAAAACTCTAATTATATTTTTAGTATCTTAATTTCTATTTTACAAACCCTAATTGTAATTTGGAAATTTTACTTTTCTATTAGAAACCCTAATTCGTGGGTTGTAAACCCTTATGACCAATTACGACCCTAATTGCTTAATTAGAAATTTTAATTAGGAATTATAAATCCTAATTAGCAATATTTAAGTTATGATTAAAAAAATTTAATATAATTAGAAAATTCTAATTATAATTTAGATATATTAATTTTTGATTTTTAGAACCTAAATTAGAAATTTTAGAAAATCAAATTGCTAAACCCTAAAGGGTTCAAACCCTAAACCCAAACCCAAACCCTAAACTCTAAGGGTTTGTGCATTGGACAAGAATTCCATTAAAATTAATTTACAAATGACCAAAATGCCCTTTTAGTATATTTTTAATAGCTAGCTTGCAAATCTATCAATTATTGGAGTGGGTGACCAACTCTTGACCAACTACATTGACTTAAGGACCTAAAAATCGAGCCATATCAGTCATCCAACATCAGATCTAGCAATATCATTGTATATATATAGATTTAAGAGAGAGAAAGTATACTAAACTTAGTCATTTTGCATCTTGCTCTCACCAACTCTCTCTCTCTCTCCTAAACCAACGAAATACATAAGTAGATCAGTCCTAGAATCAACCCTTAGATCATCCAATAACAGTTTGGAAGATCAAGATCAAGATTTGAACAAAAGAGGTATAAACCCTAATTCGATTTTTGATTTTACATGTTAAGAAAAAAAATTGTGTTTATGTGTTTAGATTCATGCTAGAGGATGTTTTATGTTGATCTATGATGATCAAACATATATCCATAGCATCAAAGTGCCTTAATTTGGTGTTTTTCAAAAGCGCCCAAGAAGCGAGAATTAGTGTGGTGCGACAAGCTAATGTAGAGAGCCCGCATTAAAATGTCTCATTAATGATTTTTGTTGTTTGAGGTTTTGGATCTGTTATGCCGACATAAGGATGGCGCCCCAAAATTCCGGACACTCATATCTCGAATTTTGGTGCATCACGCTACTACTACGAATATCTTACAAAATCATTAACAAGCGGAAATAATAGAATAATTTACATTGATGTAATATAAATATTCACGTCCCAAGGTATGCAAGTAACCATTACTACAACAATTACGTGATTAGCTTAACATAGCTTAATCATTCTTGAATTCATCATAATAACAATAATAATAATACTTCTAGTCTTAAGGGCTAAATTATTACGTCAGCCTTGCCCTTTCCCTTGTCCTTTCTGAAGTACGCCTTGCTGCTCTGCCTTAAGCGTAATGTTTTAGGAAGCAAGAATGAGCAACAAAGTTGCCCGACAAGCAATATAGCTAGAAGAACAAGCGGTTATAGCATTTGAATCTTTCAAAGGTATAATAATAATTGATAGTTCAAGGATATCAAGAATACCAAGAGTATTCAACGAGGTGTATTATGGATAGAAGGATATCAACAAAATCTAAAGGATTTATTCATTTCGAGGTTCAACATAATTGAATCTTGGCGGTCACTAAGGACCAAGAACTCTTACTAGAATTAACGATTATTACACGGTAATCCAACATCCACGAGTACATCGGTGATCGACTAAGGTACCCCATGTTATGCATAACATTTAATCATACTCATGTATGCGTGTCGTCGGTTCCCAGACAATATATAATTTCCCTTCTATGAGGGTTGTTCATCTCGATAGATTTACGATAGTCGCACCAAATCAATAGATTTGGATAGCTCTTTAACTCATAATAATAGTCTAGCCGAATCAAGGGCTTAGACAGTTTTTTTTATTTTTCATTATGCATTGAGGAATGATAAGTCCAATGCTTACAACAACGTCAAGGTATACAAGTGATTTTCGAATAGAAGCAGATATTTTCTTGATAAAATATGATTGATATGACAACAATTCGACGTATAAAGTGTGTTAATTAAGGAACTTGCAACACAGTAATAATAGTGTTCGGATACTTGCTCATTGTAAATTTGAGTGAGGTTAGGGAATTTGCCCAACAATAACAATAAGTTAGGGATAGAAAACTTGCATACTTGAAATCAAGGTAGAGTAAGAAACTTGCATACTTGAAATCAAGGTAGAGTAAGAAACTTGCATACTTGAAATCAAGGTAAAGTAAGAAACTTGCATACTTGAAATCAAGGTAGAGTAAGAAACTTGCCTTTAGCGTTGATTACTACTATTAGCGAAAATCACCTCAACGAACTATGTTTGTCCTATTCATGTAAGTATAGGTATTCATTAGCCAAACACACTTGATATATATCAACACATGTACACATAACACATTTTTCTTTCTATCTGTTGTACCCATCAAAACTCATAATGGTACACTAACATGGTCATACTATTGACCACTGCTAGCTTATTCATAATCTTTCTTCCTCGAAGTTCTAAGAGGTTCATTGTTTTAAGTAGACCATATAAATCTATTAATCCCCCAGACCTTTTTTTTTTTCACGCATGCTTGCAAGTATTAGATTTATTTTCCGAAGTTGGTAAAATTCTCTACTTAGAACTCATTCGTGTACTAATAGTTTACAACAGTATAGGAGTATTTATTAATCCATCCTTACATCAAGTCACGATGCTGTCTCCGAGTTCCGGGACATCTCTCCATGTCCGAAGATATTATGACTTGTTCGAAGACAACATGCTTCGTCCGAAGACATCGCGCTTCGTCTGAAGACATCACGCTCTGTCCGAAGACATTACGCTCTGTCCGAAGACATTACGCTCTGTCCGAAGACATCACGCTTTGTCCGAAGACATTACGCTTTGTCCGAAGACATCACACTTTGTCCGAAGACATTACGCTTTGTCCGAAGACATTACGCTCTGTCCGAAGACATCACGCTTTGTCCGAAGACATTACGCTCTGCCCGAAGCAGCTCCTTCAGAGACTTCGGTCTACACTACTTCGACAAAGTTTAAGTTCGTCGGGTTAATTTAAGACTTTACTATATGCATACAACCTAAGGGAATTTCTTAATACAAGGTCTAACATGACCGAACCCATCGATTGGTTCTAAGCTTGCAGTGCGGTTGCACCCATGGATTCGAAGCGGTGAACATGCTCGCATTTTTTGCGAGTAGCCACAACTTGATTCGAGACAATTTTAACGTATTCATGCACGAAGGTAAACTTTCTAAACACCCTTTATCCTGTTAATTCATCATACTTGACCTAATAATCTGAAAAGCGAGAATCAACAAGACTCAAGTTAAGAAGCGGAGTAGAAATTATACCTTCTCGAGCTTTAACCTTGATATCTCACACTTGATTTGGTAATGCTTAGCAACTAAGAATTCTTTACTCAGATTTCTCCAACACTCTTATCACTAAAGCAGATTTGCCCTAGTGGCTTGTATTTAAAGAGAAAACATGGACCGGACACTTGTTTTACCCAATATTGGGATTCATGGTGCAATAGAAATGAACAATGGTTATTTAAGGAGTTGTTCAATCACTCCATCTGAACCAGTAACTTAGCTAGCAATGCATGCCTAGGATTAGTGACTTGAAATTTGCGTAAAGAGAGTTTGAGCTCTTGTTCTTTGTACTTGGTGACCCTAATTTGGGGAAAGAGAGTAGATCTCGAGACATAGACAAGGGCTGCCGGTCCGCCCACCGCCCCCACGCCACATTCTAATTTAACCAATACTTGTACTCTCGAGTTAACTATTTTGTTGGATTAGATTGGATTCTAAATATCCCAAGTTTATTGGGCTAACTCAAAAGTCCATCAATTAACTTATTGGGCTAGACTCCCAATTTATTATTTGGACCTTAAACATGCAATTGCTTAATCATCCTTCACTAAGTCCATTATTGTGTCACATGCAAGACATTTCATGAACCTATCTTATCGATCATCAATGATTTCAATTTTAATTCAATTGAGTTACTTACTCTCCTCATGCCACGTAAGCATTTGTAAAATAAATAATTCATGGCTCTATTTAATAATAATATTAAATCATAAAATTTTTGGGTATTACATCTCTCTCCCCTTATAAAAATTCCGTCCTCGGAATTGATCTGGTTATCTGAAAAGATGGGGATAGTCTCTCCTCATCCTATCTTCTAATTCCCACGTGGCCTCTTCGACATCGTGGTTTCGCCAAACAACCTTAACGAGAAGATATAACTTTGTTTCTTAGCATTTGCTCTTTCTTATCTATTATACGAGCAGAATTTCTTCATATGCGATTCTTCTCTACTTGAATGGGCTCATAGGAAATTACGTGCTTATAGTCGAACTTGTATGGCGGTCGTGAAATGCGGAAATATGAAACACGTTGTGGATGTTTTCCATTCGGTGTGCAAAGCAACTTTGTATGCCACTTAGCCCACTTGCTTCAATATCTCGAATGGCCCTATGAACCTCGGACTCAATTTTCCTTTCTTTTGAATCGATCTTTCCCTTCCAAGGAGATACCTTCAAAAACACACAACTCTGAGACTTCAAAGTCTCGGTTACGGCGATGCAAGTCGGCGTACTTCTTTTAGCGATCTTGAGTTGCTACCAATTTGCCCTTATTGTTGCTACCACGTCGGTAGTTCTTTGGACTAATTACGGTCCCAAAAGTCGTCGTTCTCGACTTCATCCCAACATAATGGCGTCCTGCACTTTCTCCGTAAAGAGCTTCATATGGCGGCATCACCGATACTCGCATGATAGCTATTATTGTGGCGAATTCTACTAATGGTAAATGGTCGTCCCAATTCCCCTTGAAGTCCATCACGCAAGCTCTCGGCATTTCCTCCAACGTTTGTATGGTTCGTTCACTCTGCCGTCGGTTTGAGGGTGATAAGCGATTACTCAATCTCAATTGAGTTCCCATTCGTTCTCGCAAACTTTTCGAATTTTTGGCGTGAAACGCGGATCTCGATCGGAGACAATCGACACCGGAACTCCATGTCGCGTCGATTTCCTTTACATACAAGTTTGCTAATTGGTTCAAATTGAATCGAATCTTGATGGGTAGAAAATGAGTTTGTCTTTGTTAGTGGGTCCACAATGACCCAAATGGCATCGTAACTCTTACGTGTAATCGGAAGTCCAACCATGAAATCCATCGTAATGTGCTCCCATTTCCATTACGGTATTTCCGGCGGTTGAAGTAGTAGTCACTTGGCCTCTGGTGTTCTCGCTTTGACTCTTTTGACAAGTAAGACATCTGCTAACACACGCTTTGCAACCTCTCTTTTCAAATTAGACCACCAAAAATGGTGTCGAAGATCCCGGTACATTTTGTGCCTCCTGGATGTCTGAATACGTCGTATTATTGTGTGCTTCGTGTAGGATTTCCTCTCTCAGTTCGATTACAGCTGGCACCCATACTCGACCCTCGAATCTCAATATACCATCCTTATCTACTTTGAACCTTTCTTCCTTATCTTCTATTATTCTCTTCTTTATCTTCTCACATTCTTCATCTTTCTCTTGTGCTTCCTTCATTCTATCCAATAATGTCGAGTGAGCTCTCATCATGAGAAATCTTCCTTCCGCTTCTCTTGGTTCCTCCACCTCTATTTCCAACCTTTCCATTTCTCTTATTAAATCCTCTTGAGTTGTCAGTTTGAATAACTTCTCCCTTCCTTTTCTACTCAAAGCGTTGGCTACAACGTTTGCTTTTCCCGGGTGATAAAGAATTTCACAGTCGTAATCCTTGATCAGTTCCAACCATCTTCTTTGTCGCATGTTCAACTCCTTCTATGTGAAGATATATTTCAGACTCTTGTGATCCATATATATCTCACATTTTTCTCCATACAAATAGTGCCTCCAAATCTTCAATGCAAAGACTACCGCCGCTAACTCCAAGTCATGGGTAGGGTATCATTTTTCAAAATCTTTCAAATCGTAAGTGAGGCATATGCAATGACCTTGCCATGTTGCATTAGCACACAACCAAGTCCTCTATGCGATGCATCACTATACACCACAAATCCTCCGTATCATACGGTAATGATAATACAGCGCCTCACTCAACCTCCTCTTCAATTCTTGGAAACTCTCCTCGCATTTCTCCGTCCATACAAACTTCTCTGTCTTCTTCGTTAAATTTGGTTGGCGGGTTGCTATCTTAGAAAAATCTTGGATAAATCTTGATAGTACCCACTAAACCTAAGAAACTCCTAACTTTTGTTGGCGTCTTCTTATTTATTCGATTCATTTACCGCTTCCACCTTTGCGGGATCCATGAAATTCCATTTTGATCTATCACGTGTCCTAAGCTGGACCCTTTCCATCCAAATTCACATTTGAAAATTTTGCATACATCTTCTCCCTTCTCAATGCTTCCAATACCATCTTCAGGTGCTTGGCATGCTCTTCCTTTGTCTTTGAATAAATCAAAATGTCATCGATAAATACTACTACGAACTTATCTAAGTATGGCTTGAATACCCGGTTCATCAAGTCCATGAATCTGCTATGGGGGCGTTAGTTAACCCAAATGACATCACTAAAAATTCGTAATGTCAAGTAGCGAGTTCAAACGCCAGTCTTTTGTATGTCCTCCTCTCGCACTTTCAAGCGATGATAACCCGTTCAGTAAATCTATTTTGGAAAAACACTTCGCTCCCTTGAGTTGATCGAAAAGGTCGTTTATCCTTGGCAATGGATATTTATTCTTAATTGTCACTCGGTTCAACTCCGATAATCGATCTGAGTCTCATCGATCCATCCTTTTTCTTTACAAACAACTTTGGTGGTGCCCCGAGGAGACACACTTGGCGAATGTAACCCTTATCTAGTAACTCTTGCAATTGAATCATCAATTCCTTCATTTCTCTTTTGGTGCCATACGATATGGGGCTTTCGAAATTAGTGCGGTTCCGGTGCTAAGTCTATTATGAATTGATTTCTCATGTCGGCGGAAGGCCGAGCGATTCGTTTGGAAACACGTCTTGGAAATCTTTTACCACTAATATATCTTTCATTTCTATCCTCTTTTGATGAATTTCCACTATATAGGCTAAATAACCCACACATCCTTTCTTTAACAATTTCTTGCTTTGCATCATCGTGAAGGCAACACGATTATGAGCGATGAGCTACAGTAAAACACTACCTTAGGCCGATTTGAGGTGCGAAGGTTCACACTCTTCTTCGGCAATCGATTATTGCGGCGTGGTAGGATAACCAATCCATTCCTAATATCACATCAAACTCTCCCGGTTTAATCGGAATTAAGTCTACGTTCGATTCGTGACCTCTAATGTTTGCACAACAGATTTGATAAATAAACTCTATGGGAATTACTTCCTTATTCGTAATCTCTACGTTCAATGAGTTTTCTAAATGTTCGGGAGGTATGTTTAGTCGATTAGCAAATTCTTGAACACAAAGGAATAGGTAGCACCGAATCAAATAATACATAGGTGTTTATATTATTGATTGGGAGAATACGACACCACGTCCCTTTCATTCACTACGTCTCGGGACGGTCATGTTAAAGAGTTGAGCGATCGATTCGGTTGGATTACGTTGGTCCGTGCGATCATCGACTTGTTGCCCCTCCCACATTGGCCGCTTCCTCCGTTGCTCCCTTTCTTTGGGCAATCCTTGATTTGATGCTCGGTTGAGCCACGCATGAAACATCCCTTGCTCCTTTTCGGCTTCGGGCAGTTAGGTGAAATGTGCCCTTCTTGGCCGCAGTTGTAGCAGATGTTGCGCCCCTTCCAGCATTACCCTTGATGGTTTTTCCCACATTTCGAGCAAGCTTCACTTCTTTTCTTGAATCCTCCTTGAAAATTTTCTGACTGGTTGATGCTTCGATGGTTGGTGATGTTGTCGTTGTTGCGGTTATCCCATTTCCTCTTTCCTAAATAACTTCCACCCTTTGCTACTCCTCCACGAGTCTCCTCCGGCATTCTTGCTCTTCTTCTCCTTGTTGTATTGGCTCAATGCCTCACTTTACCCCTCGCAATTATCGCCTTCTCCAATAATGTGGCGAAAGAGTCAATTTGAAGGACTGACACCTTGTTGAACAACCAAGGTTTTAGTCCAAGTTTGAAGCGTCGAGCTTTCCTTTCTTTAGTGTCTACTTGATGTGTTGCGAATCGCGCGAGTTCATTGAACTTGGCCGCATATTGTGCCACTGCCATCTCCCCTTGTTTTAGTTCTAGAAACTTTACCTCCATCCTATTCTTCACGCTCTTCGGGAAGTAATTCTCGAAGAACAAAGTCTTAAACCTTTCCCAGGTTATAGTCCCTTCTCCCACTCTCTGTTGATTTGCTTCCCACCAGTAGTTTGCTTCACCCCTCATCATATATGTAGCGAACACGGTTTTCTGGTCGTCACCCACACGAGCAATGGCGAAGGCTTTCTCCATTTCCTTGATCCACGTTTGCGCTACGATAGGGTCGGTAGTACCCATGAATTCTGGAGATCCTACACTCTTAAAGTCCTTGAAGTTTGCGACCGGAGCTACTTGGGGAGCAGGTGGTACTTGTTCATTTCTTCCCTAAGAGCCTCCCCTAACAAATCTACAAGCCTCGAATGGGATCTACTTGTCCTCTCTCATCATTAACGAACTCTTACGGAGGCGGTTAATCTACGTCAGGTGGCATTTTCCTACATCAGGACACTCCCATTTTTATTATTTAATTATATTACTTAAACAATTCTCCATAAAAGGAATAAGATTTCGGAATACATTTCAGAACAAGATCATTCATATTCATATGCCAAATTGTTACATTACATGATTATCTCCAGCATACTTCTATAAATGACACAACTTATCCCCTAATATCACAAAAGATGGGGACAACCATTAACATACTACCCCTCTAACATAACTCAAAAGTTTGGGGTTTACAACATCTCACATTCTACATAAGGATTACCACAACAGATAATACACTACACAACGAACTACAACTAATAACTTTTAGCGTCTAGACTTAATCTATCATTCCGCGCTCCACAGCGCTCTGGTACTCCCTCTGAGTAATGTGCACCACCACATCTCGACTTATGGTGTGTGAATTACGTCACTCGCCTCTGTCGGGTAGTGATTTACCCCATCAATCGGTCCCTCCATGGCCGTCGCAATGCATAGCTCATCTATTCATCTTCCTCCTTTTGCACCTCACTTCATCTTCTAGATCGTTAGCCCTATCATTGGTCCCTTTCCACTTTTCTTGAAATGGATCCTATCCATTACTTCCATCCTTAGCGAGTACGGATAGCTTCCTCTCTGTCCCCTCGCTCAACCCCTCTGCTCCATCTCTTCCAACTTCCTGCCAGGTTCTACATTCCTAGCCATAGCCTTGTGAAACAAAGCCCCATCTGGATTCCTACCTCCTTACGGTGAACAATCTCTACTTCCATCTCTGCATTACTAACTTTTCTCTGGTGGTCTTCATCCTTGACTTTTGGAATTCGGACTCTCTGTCTTTGGCCTCGACCTCTAACTCCTCAACTTTGCACCCTAACTCTAAGATCTGCTCCTCATACTCCCCAACATCCTATCCTCAAAAGTAGCCTCGTCGGAGTCCCCATGGGCTCATCCACCATCTGCTCCTCCTGCTGGATCGAGACTCTTTGGTATTGGCTCTATCTCCTCTTCCTCGTCATCATCATCGATAGGAACTACAGTTGATATAGGCTCTGCTATCAATGGTGCCTCATATACCACGTGTATGTCACGCGGCTCCTCTTCTATTACTCGGGTAGGTCCTCCCATGTCAGTCATCCTACAATCACCGACACAAGACAAAACAACCAACAACTCCATTAGAATCATAAGTTCATTGTATAGAATGAAGTTACATTCTGTAACACGCTAAGTCCATCTCTACGAAAACTCTATATGAGTTTCATCCCTTTCTATCTTCTGAGTTCTCCTCAGTTATAATCCAAGGGCTCTCGCTCCTAAGGTTTATAACTATGGCTTTAATACCAACCTGTGGCGCCCCCAAAATTCCAGACACTCATATCTCGAATTTCGGTGCATCACGCTACTACTACGAATATCTTACAAAATCATTAACAATGGAAATAATAGAATAATTTACATTGATGTAATATAAATATTCACGTCCCAAGGTACCGTAACCATTACTACAACAATTCTGTGATTAGCTTAACATAGCTTAATCATTCTTGAATTCATCATAATAACAATAATAATAATAATACTTCTAGTCTTAAGGGCTAAATTATTACATCGCCTTGCCCTTTCCCTTGTCCTTTCTGAAGTACCGCTTGCCTTGCTCTGCCTTAACTGTAATGTTTTAGGAAGCAAGAATGAGCAACAAGTTTGCCCAGCAAGCAATATAGCTAGAAGAACAAGCAGTTATAGCATTTGAATCTTTCAAAGGTATAATAATAATTGATAGTTCAAGGATATCAAGAATACCAAGAGTATTCAACAGGTGTCGCTATGGACCGAAGGATATCAACAAAATCTCAGGATTTATTCATTTCGAGGTTCAACATAATTGAATCTTGGCGGTCACTAAGGACCAAGAACTCTTACTAGAATTAACAGTATTACACTATAATCCAACATCCACGAGTACATCAGGTGATCAGCCTAAGGTACCCCATGTTATGCATAACATTTAATCATACTCATGTGCACACGTCGGTTCCCCGACAATATATAATTTCCCCTTCTATGAGGGTTGTTCATCTCAGTAGATTTACGATAGTCCGCACCAAATCAATCGGTTTGGATAGCTCTTTAACTCATAATAATAGTCTAGCCGAATCAAGGGCTTAGACAGTTTTTTTTATTTTTCATTATGCATTGAGGAATGATAAGTCCAATGCTTACAACAACGTCAAGGTATACAAGTGATTTTCGAATAGAAGCAGATATTTGCTTGATAAAATATGATTGATATGACAACAATTCGACGTATAAAGTGTGTTAATTAAGGAACTTGCAACACAGTAATAATAGTGTTCGGATACTTGCTCATTGTAAATTTGAGTGAGGTTAGGGAATTTGCCCAACAATAACAATAAGTTAGGGATAGAAAACTTGCATACTTAAAATCAAGGTAGAGTAAGAAACTTGCATACTTGAAATCAAGGTAGAGTAAGAAACTTGCATACTTGAAATCAAGGTAGAGTAAGAAACTTGCCTTTAGCGTTGATTACTACTAATAGCGAAAACCACCTCAACGAACTATGTCTGTCCTATTCATGTAAGTATAGGTATTCATTAGCCAAACACACTTGATATATATCAACACATGTACACATAACACATTTTTCTTTCTATCTGCTGTACCCATCAAAACTCATAATGGTACACTAACATGGTCATACTATTGACCACTGCTAGCTTATTCATAATCTTTCTTCCTCGAAGTTCTAAGAGGTTCATTGCTTTAAGTAGACCATATAGTCTATTACTCCCCAGCCTTTTTTTTTTTCTACGCATGCTTGCAAGTATTAGATTTATTTTCGAAGTTGGTAAAATTCTCTACTTAGAACTCATTAGGTGTACTAATAGTTTACGACGGTATAGGAGTATTTATTAATCCATCCTTACATCAAGTCACGATCTTTGTCTCACGGGTTAGGGACATCTCGCCATGTCAGAAGATATTATGACTTGTTAGAAGACAACATGCTTCGTCCAGAAGACATCGGCGCTTCGTCGAAGACATCACGCTCTGTCAGAAGACATTACGCTCTCTCCAAGAAGACATCACGCTCTGTCAAGAAGACATTACGCTCTGTCCAGAAGACATTACGCTCTGTGTAGAAGACATTACGCTTTGTCCAAGAAGACATCACGCTTTGTCCAGAAGACATTACGCTCTGTCAAAAAGCGGCTCCTTGAGAGACTTGATCTACTACTTCGACAAAGTTTAAGTTCGTCGGGTTAATTTAAGACTTTACTATATGCATACAACCTAAGGGAATTTCTTAATACAAGGTCTAACATGGCCAAGAACCCATCGATTGGTTCCTAAGCACGCGATCTTGTTTGCACCCATGGATTTCGAAGCGGTGAACATGCTCTATTTTGCGAGTAGCCACAACTTGATTCGGACAATTTTAACGTATTCATGCACGAAGGTAAACTTTCTAAACACCCTTTATCCTGTTAATTCATCATACTTGACCTAATAATCAAAAGCGAGAATCAACAAGACTCAAGTTAAGAAGCGAAGTAGAAATTATACCTTCTCGAGCTTTAACCTTGATATCTCACACCTTGATTTGGTAATGCTTAGCAACTAAGAATTCTTTACTCGATTTCTCAACACTCTTATCACTAAAAGCATACGCCGCCCTAGTGGCTTGTATTTAAAAGAAAACATGGACGGACACTTGCTTTACCCAATATTGGGATTCATGGTGCAATAGAAATGAACAATGGTTATTTAAGGGTTGTTCAATCACTCCATCTCGATAACTTAGCTAGCCATGCATGCCTAGGATTAGTGAGTTGAAATTTGCGTAAAGAGAGTTTGAGCTCTTTTGTTCTTTGTACTTGGTGACCCTAATTTGGGGACAGAGAGTAGATCTCGAGACATAGACAAAAGGGCTGGCCAGGGTTGAACTAATTGCCTTACACCACATTCTAATTTAACCAATACTTGTACTCTCGAGTTAACTATTTTGTTGGATTAGATTGGATTCTAAATATCCCAAGTTTATTGGGCTAACTCAAAAGTCCATCAATTAACTTATTGGGCTAAACTCCCAATTTATTATTTGGACCTTAAACATGCAATTGCTTAATCATCCTTCACTAAGTCCATTATTGTGTCACACAAGACATTTCATGAACCTATCTTATCGATCATCCACAGCTCAATTTTAATTCAATTGAGTTACTCTCCTCATGCCACGTAAGCATTTGTAAAATAAATAATTCGCCGGCTCTATTTAATAATAATATTAAATCATAAAATTTACGGGTATTACAAGGACTGTAATCGGGAAGTGAAATCACAACCAGTACATGTCCAGATTTCTTGTTATTCATGGTCAAACTGGGTTGACCGGGCATGACCATGAGAATTCTGGGTAACCCAGACAGCTATTTTCAGCGTCTGACAACATCTTTAGGCTTCTTGATCTGTCAGGTTTTATGCGTTTTTATGTTTTTGTTGTAACCAGATTATAGCCAGATGTATTTACTCGAGATCCATGTTTTTATAACACTAAAAAAGTTAACAGATCAAAAGGAATAAGTGGTCAAAATAGGCCACTCGGACACGGAGCACGTTTCTAGAAAAACCCAGAAATTTTAAGAACCAAGTTTCTGACAACGTTTGACCAAGTTGAATCTGGCGATGTAGATGATGTTTAACTGTTATGTTGTGATGTAAATGTACTTTGACACTAGTAATATAGCTTTGGACCATAAAATAACTTATTTGATGACTGGGGCTAAAAGAAAATCAAACCACAAGTAGAGCGATTGAAGCTTTACGGGTTTCGGGTAACCCGAGAAAGCCCAAAACTTTCGGCATGACCACTTTGAGGCTTTGGATCTTGCAGTTGGGATATTATTAGACCATAATGATGGTTATTTATTGTAGTGTTACAAAACTACTACACGATCACAGTTAGAGCTAGCCCAGAATCGAATTACACTAAGATTAAAAGCCGGTTGACCTCTTGTTAAGCCGGTTGTCAGTGTTCTTGAGCTCAAGAACACCAACAACGACGCTTTGTGTCGCTAAAGCCCTATAGCGACGGTTTTATTTATTTTATTTTCTAAATATTTTGAAAATTATTTAAAAATAGAAATAAATTATAAAAATTACCAAAAATGGTTTTAAAAATTATTTTAAATTATGAAAAATAATTTCTGACCAATTGGAATATTTTTCTTTAATATTTATAATTATTTAAATATTAAAAGTATTTAATTTATTTAATTAGTGTATTAAATAAATTAGAGAAAAATAATTTAATATTATGAAAAATCATTTTAAATAAGAATAATGTATTTAAAAATATTTTGAGTTATAAAAGGTGACTTTTAATATTTTGGAGAATTTTCATTAATAAATTAATATTAATGATATTATATTTATTTAATTATTAAATTAAATAAATAAGTTAACAATGATTTTAGTGATTTAAAAATCATTTTAAATAAGAATAAATTGTTAGAAAATATTTGGGATTTTAAAGTATAATTTTCTATATTTTTGGAGGATTCTTATTAATAAATTAATATTAATGATATTAGATTTATTTAATTATTATATTAAATAAATGAATTAAAAATGGTTTTATTGATTTAAAAAATCATTTAAAAATGAGAAAAATGTTTTAAAAATATTTTAAGTAGTAATTAATGACTTTTAATATTTTGATAATAATTTCATTAATATTTAAATATTAATGGTGATGATTTAAAATAATTTTAATTATTTTAAAAATTATTTAAGTAGAATATTGATGATTTAAAAATATTTTAAGTTATAAATAATAACTTTAATATTTTGACAAGTATATTATTAATATTTTATATTATTAAATATTAATAATGATAAGATTATTTGATAATTAAATCATTTAAAAATGATTTAAGTGTTTGAAAAATTATTATAAATTATAATAATTATTTATAAATTATTAAAAGCTTAGAAAAATATTATAAGCGATATTTGACTTATCTAAAATAATATTGAAGCTTAGAGACCAAGTTTAATTGACAATCAATGTGCTAATTGTGGGATAGGGTGACCGAGAACAAGAGAATGGTAGAAGTCCAAACAGAATAGAACTAGTTAGACTTGTTAAGTGTTTATATAGGTTATAAACACTAATGTGGCTATGTGGTAATGTGTCAGAAGAAGTTTATTTGTAAAATACGTTGATTGTGCTAATTGTGAGGGCCAAGCATTGTTGAATATAGGTCTTACGAACACGATTAATTATATTGTGTGTAATGTAAATCAACGGAAGGCAAGTTTCCTAACTCAACCTTGAGTTATATTCATTCAATTATTATGGTTAATTATTGCTAATTATACCATGTCTAGGGAATTCATTGTTGATTATTCGCAGTTAGTGCATGTCTAAATTAGGAAACCCTAATCCTAATCAGCAAGCCTAATGTGTTTATTAAACTTTAATATAATTAGAAAACCCCAATTATATTTTTAGTATCTTAATTTCTATTTTACAAACCCTAATTGTAATTTGGAAATTTTACTTTTCTATTAGAAACCCTAATTCGTGGGTTGTAAACCCTTATGACTAATTACGACCCTAATTGCTTAGTTAGCAATTTTAATTAGGAATTATTAATCCTAATTAGCAATATTTAAGTTATGATTAAGAAATTTAATATAATTAGAAAATTCTAATTATAATTTAGAAATATTAATTTTCGATTTTTAGAACCTAAATTAGAAATTTTAGAAAATTAAATTGCTAAACCCTAAAGGGTTCAAACCCTAAACCCTAACCCAAACCCTAAACCCTAAGGGTTTGTGCATTAGACAAGAAGGCCATTAAAATTAATTTACAAATGATCAAAATGCCCTTTTAGTATATTTTTAATAGCTAGCTTGCAAATCTATTAATTATTGGAGTGGGTGACCAACTACATTGACTTAAGGACCTAAAAATCGAGCCATGTCAATCATCCAACATCAGATCTAGGAATATCATTGTATATATATAGATTTAAGAGAGAGAAAGTATACTAAACTTAGTCATTTTGCATCTTGCCCTCACCAACTCTCTCTCTCTCTCTCCTAAACCAACGAAATACATAAGTAGATCAGTCCTAGAATCAACCCTTAGATCATCCAATAACAGTTTGGAAGATCAAGATCAAGATTTAAACAAAAGAGGTATAAACCCTAATTCGATTTTTGATTTTACATGTTAAGAAAAAAAATTGTGTTTGTGTTTAGATTCATGCTAGAGGATGTTTTCTGTTGATCTATGATGATCAAACATATACCCATAGCATCAAAGTGCCTTAATTTGGTGTTTTTCAAAAGCGCTCAAAGCGAGAATTCGTAGTCCGACAAGTTAATGTCGAGGAGCCGTAGATTCGTGTAATACATTAATGATTTTTGTTGTTTGAGGCTTTGGATCTGTTGTCTGACATAAGGACTGTAATCGGGAAGTGAAATCACAACCAGTACATGTCCAGATTTCTTGTTATTCATGGTCAAACTAGGTTGACCGGGCATAACCATGAGAATTAAGGTAACCAGCATACTATTTTTTTCGTCGACAACATCTTTAGGCTTCTTGATCTGTCAGGTTTTATGCGTTTTTATGTTTTTGTTGTAACTAGATTATAGCCAGATGTATTTACTCGAGATCCATGTTTTTATAACACTAAAAAAGTTAACAGATCAAAAGGAATAAGTGGTCTTAAGAACCAAGTTTCTGACAACGTTTGACCAAGTTGAATCTGGCGATGTAGATGATGTTTAACTGTTATGTTGTGATGTAAATGTACTTTAACACTAGTAATATAGCTTTGGACCATAAAATAACTTATTTGATGACCGGGGCTGGAAGAAAATCAAACCACAAAGTAGATAGTCGAAGCTGCCTGGGTTTCTGGGTAACCCAGAAAGCCCAGAAGCTTCTGACAGCCACTTTGAGGCTTTGGATCTTGCAGCTGGGATATTGTTAGACCATGATGATGGTTATTTATTGTAGTGTTACAAAACTACTACACGATCACAGTTAGAGCTAGCCTAGAATCCAATTACATTGAGATTAAAAGCCGGTCAAAGTTGACCTCTTGTTAAGCCGGCTGTCAGTGTTCTTGAGCCCAAGAACACCAACAGCGACACTTTGTGTCGCTAAAGCCCTATACCGACGGTTTTATTTATTTTATTTTCTGAATATTCCGGAAATTATTTAAAAATAGAAATAAATTATAAAAATTACCAAAAATGGTTTTAAAAATTATTTTAAATTATGAAAAATAATTTCTGACCAATTGGAATATTTTTCTTTAATATTTATAATTATTTAAATATTAAAAGTATTTAATTTATTTAATTAGTGTATTAAATAAATTAGAGAAAAATAATTTAATATTATGAAAAATCATTTTAAATAAGAATAATGTATTTAAAAATATTTTGAGTTATAAAAGGTGACTTTTAATATTTTTGGAGAATTTTCATTAATAAATTAATATTAATGATATTATATTTATTTAATTATTAAATTAAATAAATAAGTTAACAATGATTTTATTGATTTAAAAATCATTTTAAATAAGAATAAATTGTTAGAAAATATTTGGGATTTTAAAGTATAATTTTCTATATTTTGGAGAATTCTCATTAATAAATTAATATTAATGATATTAGATTTATTTAATTATTATATTAAATAAATGAATTAAAAATGGTTTTATTGATTTAAAAAATTATTTAAAAATGAGAAAAATGTTTTAAAATATTTTAAGTAGTAATTAATGACTTTTAATATTTTGATAATAATTTCATTAATATTTAAATATTAAGGGTGATGATTTAAAAATGATTTTAATTATTTTAAAAATTATTTAAGTAGAATATTGATGATTTAAAAATATTTTAAGTTATAAATAATAACTTTAATATTTTGACAAGTATGTTATTAATATTTTATATTATTAAATATTAATAATGATAAGATTATTTGATAATTAAATCATTTAAAAATGATTTAAGTGTTTGAAAAATTATTATAAATTATAATAATTATTTATAAATTATTAAAAGCTTTGAAAAATATTATAAGCGATATTTGACTTATCTAAAATAATATTGAAGCTTAGAGACCAAGTTTAATTGACAATCAATGTCTTTAATTGCCGGATAGGGTGACGAGAACACGAGAATGGTAGAAGTCCAACTGAACCGAACTAGTTAGACTTGTTAAGTGTTTATATAGGTTATAAACACTAATGTGGCTATGTGGTAATGTAATCTAGAAGAAGTTTGATTGTAAAATACGATTGTTACGTGTTATAAATGATTGTCTTTAATTGTGAGACCGAGCATTGTTGAATATAGGTCTTACTAACGCGATTAATTATATTATGTAGGTATTTGTAATCAATGCGGAAGGCAAGTTTTCTAACTCAACCTTGAGTTATATTCATTTAATTATTATGGTTAATTATTGCTAATTATACCATGTCCGAGAATTTATTATTGATTATTCGCAAGTTAGTGCGTATGTTTAATAATTCAAATTGAATTCTTGATTAGGAGAATATACCATTGTAGAATAATTGTTGTTGGATATTCATATTCATAGAAGATAGAATTGATGAGATGAGATAATTCACATTTATTGTCAAATTATGTTGAGAAATGTCTTAGCTAATTATTACGGCTGGCGCACATTTGTTAGAACTTGATAAATTCGAGAAGAGAATTCAATTGTTATTGATAGATCGATGCCAATTATTTTGGCTAGATCGATAAGTAAATAAATTTGAAATCACGAAGATTTCGTTGTTAAATCAAAATCTTGATTACGAGGCCGAGAAGAACAACCTTTTATATAAAGGAACAAAATTTTTAAGTCGTAATTAGACCATTGCTTGTGACCTAAGTATTATGCATAATATAGGGTATTGAGGAGTTCAATGGCTCTAATTACTTGCGAGAGGGTATGATTTAATCTTTATGGTTATCTCGATACTCTTGCGTATGTATCAAAGTAAATCTTTGATAGATGCAGAAAGTAGAAATTCTAGATCGATGGATCGTTAAAGATAAATCTGGAAAACATTCCACTTTGTAATTTAGTAGAATTGATTTTTGATTATTCAATAGAATATCGTAGAAACTTTGAAAGCGTTGTACTCTTTCATTATCAAATTATTGTGTTACCTAGAATACGAGAAGACTTGTTATTGATTAATGATTTGTTCAATTTATTTCAAAGTTCTTAGAACTTTGGTTTCATTCTATCAAAATAGATGATACATTCTTATTGATTCGTATACATTTATTGTATGTCTTAACTTGCGGGGCAAACTTGTTGCTCACCCTTACTATAAATAAAACTTTTCAGCTAAGAACGAAGAGGCCAGCGGGTCAAAGAAGAACAAAGGCAAAGGCAAGATGCTGGAGTAGTATTATGAACAATATTATTATTATTATTGTATTGTATTGTAAACCCTTTTTGTTTATCTAAGGGGTATGTATGAAATTTTAAGGTTAGCAAACCTGGACTTATGTATTAACAACGTATGTTAATGAGTTATGTATTCCTATTTCTATATGAATGGGTAGTTAGATGTTATTATATTGTGGATCGTGAACACCAAACTCGGGGGTCAAGTAACCCGGATTTGGGGGTGTCACAATTCACGGGGTTACTATTCCCGAAGTACTATTCACGGGGTACTATTCACTCGAGTACTATTCACCTGGGGTACTATTCATGATAAAAATTAATTTGTTTTGGTCCAAATTATTTTTGGTACAATATTATTCTTAAATTTTACTCCACAAAGCAGTATCATGTTGACAATTTGGACGTTATTGATTTCTAGATAAATTAAATTATAAATCTTTAAAAATTTATCCTTGAACTTGTTTTATTGAATTCTTATATCATTGTCATCATCCTCATGTTTATATTTTGTTGAAAGTCATATGTGGCCTGTAGTGCATAGATAGACTTGGTATGATTATGACCGAGGATTATTGGTATAATCATGGTAGTAATGTTACAAATGATGTGGTAAAAGTCCGCATTGGCCCGTAGTGCATTGATGGACAGTTGTTGGCATGATCATGACCATTGATGAAAACACGAATATCATTGGCCTGTAGTGCATGGATAATTTGTGATCGTGATACTAATGAATATCCTTGGCCGTAGTGCAGGGATGATGTGGATTATTTATTAAGCTGAGTCTCAGCGATAAAAGTGATGAAAAAACCTTTTAAATCATAGAAGATAGTAGATTTTATTCTTCACTTGACTCTTCTAATGGATTGTTTGTTCCGCTGCAGTAAAACTTGATGTTTGTTATATCTTATCAGTTTAACACTGTTAAGGCTAACGATAAATTATTCTGCATTATCTTAGTCATAATATGTCTTACTGGGCTAGTTGAGCTCACCCTTTTGCTTTCATTGTCCTCTTCAGGAAATGAGAATGTAGCCGGGACTAGTCGAGGAACGGAGTGACGGTCCAGATGATAGCATTAGTAGTCCTCAATATTATATGAAATAGTGTGATAATAAATGTATTGAGGACTCCATTTGAGTTGAATACTATCAAGAAGACAATATTCGTATTAAAACTCTCTGTTTATGTTTTGTCGTATGTCACACGACAATTGTATTATTAAGTTGTATTTGAATTTAGTACCATGTATTTGACGACTCAAGATGGGTGATGTATACCTATTTTGGGGGCGTCACAATATGTTTCAGTCAGGAGTTTGACTTTTAAGGGGTCTTTAATCCTAATCTCATTTGATTTTTGATTCTTAAGGAAGCAGTCCGGATTAGATTTGACCTCTCTTCTTTAAGGAGATTGACTTATATCCCACTATGGTAATTACCATGATAAGGAGTCCTATTCCAATTCAGGGATAGAGCATTAAGGAGGTGTGATCAACTATAAATACATGGTTATATCCTAATTCACGGGTAATAAGAACTCTTTGAACACTAAAGTATTAAACCTCTATTGTTAACCTATTTTCAGCCTATACTTATTTTCACACTGAAGGTATCCCCCAGCGGCCCAGGTCGTTAGCTTCCTCAATGTGATTTTATTTTTGTGCAGGATTCAACGTGTCGTTTTGGTGATTAGACGCGCGGACGAATCTTAACGTTAATACCTACAAGTTTTTTTGTTTAAGAATAAATAGATTTAAACGGATAAAAAGATTTTAGTAAATCTTTTGTACTACCTACATTACACTTTATACCATACACGAGAAAATTTACTATAACACAAAAGAAGACTTATAAATTTTATTTTTCTTAATCCTAATTCAAGTTTTCTATTATTTCTTTTTCTTTTCAAAACACACAAATATATAGAGTAAAAAATTCTTCCTTTTTTTCCTTTTCAAATCACTTTAAAAACTTTTATCCAATTAAGCCTTTTACATATTAAAACTACTAAAAAAATTATTTTTAGGCAATTGCCTACACTGGCTGGTAACTAGATTCATCATTGTAGCCCATAAACAGAACGCTAGAGTTTAAATATGGATCAATTACATATTCGATTATATTTTTTAAAATAATTACAACAATAGTGTACTTATAAAATATTTACACAATTAATATAATTTCCATATTTATTTACAATATTAGTGCAATTAGGATTCCTTAATTTAGAGAATTAGTATGCAATTAGGATTCCTTAATTTAGGGAATTAGTATTAATTTACTTATTAAATTAAGTAATTAATAAGTAAACTATATAACACCTCCACCACCTAAGCCTCCACCCCCACCTACACCTCATCCAGCACCTCCACCAAATCATCCACCTTTCCCACCTCCAAAGTCCGTCGTCACCCCCTAAGCCTCCACCCTCTTCATCCACGCTCCGGCAAGGGCGAGAAGGGTTCCGCCAACTGGAAGGAGGGCGATAACAGCTAGGACATTGGTTTCTAGGGCGAGATTTCTACAGAAAGAAAAAATAGATTGGGATTTGAGGAGAGAGAAACGACCATTGGAGGACGGAGAGAGAAAGAGTTAATGAATAAGGGTTAGAGAAATGAATTTTAGGGAGACACGTGGGCTACATGTGACGTGTTGGTCATAGTAACGATCGTTTTCGAAACAATAGGTTAGAAATATGATCCTTCCAAGAGCAAGTACCAACGCAGAAATATGATATGTCGCCGCTCTGTTTCTGCAGTTTTTTCATAGTGCAGTTGGTAACCAAACATTCATACTAAGGTAACCATTTATGTTTTATTAAGTTACCAATTGATTTTGAATGTAATGCAGTTGGTAGCCAAATCTTCATGCAGTTGGTTGTCAAACTTTCATACCAAGGTAACCAATTCGTACTGCAGGTGTGGAGGTAGATTGATTACCTTGATATAAAGGTTTGGTTACCTTGGTATAAAAGTTTGGTTACCTTGGTACGAATGTTTGGTTATCAACATTACATTACACATCACTCTCTTATCTCTCTCTTTCCTATACAGTGTTCTTATTTTCTTTTTGACATGAAATTGGGTCTCACCGGCGAAGGGGAGGAGGAAGATGACGTTGCCAAACTTTGAATTATTATTTTTGAATTTGAATTTGTTTTTGTTGTTAGATCCAAGATATTTGAATTTGAATTATTAATTATGGTATTTATTTCTCCTTGATTTTAGGTTTCCTTATTATTATGAATTGAATCCTATACTAATTACCTAAATTATGGAGTCCTAATTGCACTAATATTGTAACTAAATATGGAAAGTGTATTAATTGTGTAAATATTTTATGAATGCACTATTGTTATAATTACTTACTAAATATTGTATATTATTGTAAAGGACCCTTAAAATATTATACTTGTTATAACAAATGCAGCAAAAAGTTATAAACTTAATAGTGATCACTTCACTCTAATTGAATCGCCTTCCTTGGGCCTATAAGTTCATTCTAATTGAATCGCCTTCCTTGGGCCTATTTATAATGCCATATTCCTTAAATGAACCTCCTTTAATGTCTGGTGAAACCAAGTAATACCCTCATGCAGAGCTTTCAATGAAGTGGGAGTAAGCCAGGTAACCATGGCCTCAATATTTCTTGGATCAGTCCACTCTTTTGTGAAATAAAAAATGCCTCAAATACTCCAATTTTTCCTTACCAAATTTACACTTCTCTTTATACAACTGATTATATTTGAGGACCTGAAGTGTAATTCTCAAGTGTTTCTTGCTTAAATGTGGAGAACTTTTGTATGATTTTAGGAGTGTAGTCTCATTTTAAGACGTCTATTAACTAAAAAGAAAAGGTTTTAATTCTCATTTTGGTCCTTGTATTATCTTTTTTCATTCTTTCCATCAACTGTTTGTGAAGCTCAAAATCGAACCCAAGTAGTACCTCAAAGGAGTAACTTGATTCCAGACCGTTCAAATGGTCAGTCCATTTGGTTAGTTTACTGAAACAAGTTGTATTTTATATTAGCAGATATTTAAATTTGAATAATAGAGGTCATCTGAAATCCAAATCTATTTAAGAAGCAACTTATTTCTAGATACTTTAAAATTAAGTGCTCATTTGCAACTACCTGGAATCCAGATCCCTAAAGATAATACTTAGGAACACGAATTAGATATTATACACAAACACGCCCACTAACCAGATCAAAAATGGGACTGGAAAACCTTCAAGTCTGCCAATCCGTTCAACAACTAAAAAACGAGAGAAGGGAAAAGAAAATCGGAACTCGTAAGAGAATGAAAATGCCTTATAAAATGCATAAATTTATAGGTTTAGTTGTTCTATCCAGCAACTGCACATAATCTTAAGAAATTGGGATGTGTCCACAAGGCCCAAGGGTATTAGAACATGATGAATAGGAGGGTTTTTTTTATCAATATCAACCAATTAACAGATGTTGAAAGAGAATCATCCTTCAACAACTTTGGGCAAAATCTCAATTGCAGTGGTCTTTTTTCTGCTTACTACTACTGCTCCCCACTGCACTGGGTCCCGCAAGAGCTTATGCCCCCACGAATCCGCTTCTGCAAATGCTCCAAGCTAGCCACTCGCTGCATTGAAGGTGTTCTACCCATCTTGTTCCCGTCAACTGGACCTGTTGCAGGATTCTGTTGTGCATTATCTACCAGAGAAACTTGTAGCAAACTGTTCTGGATTCTCGGATCATGAGTGGGCATGTGATTATTAGGAGCAGGTTGATAAAAGTGTTGTTTTGGATCATCTTGTACGGGAACAGCAGCATCCGCTGATGTGTCAGAAGGGCTACCATCAAAAGATGTCATACCTATTGTGGATATCTCAGACATAGCTTTGAACAACGCATTTGACCCAGTAACTCTCTTAACAGTCTCTTCAGCCATCTTCACCTGTAAAATAAATTCATCAATCAAATCCGCTAAATATTTGTGCTGAACCCACAAGATAGTATATTCTGATTATTTTTTCTCTTTTTTTGTTAAGTTCTTTTTCTTTTTCCTTTAAAAGAACATGAGAAACCTTACCGTCTCAGGTTAGCCCTTAATTCGCAATCATAAGATAGCTTTCTCAGGCAGGTGGTCAGCTATACTTCTAAAACTCTATTGTCGATAAAATATATTTCAAGGCCCGTAGGACCACTTACCTTTGCTCTCAAGGTTTCAACATCAGCTTTCAGAACTCTATTGTCCACAGCTGCTTCATTGTACTTTTGGCTTATGTCTGTAAGACGCTTCACTAAAGAAGAATTTTCAACACTTAATTGAGAAACCTAGGAAGAAACAAAAAATTAAATTTTGTTAGACAGTTGTCTGAAGACAACTTTTCAACTCTTAACTGACATATCTATGAAGAACCACAAAAAAATTGTTAGACAGTAGTCTGAAGACAAGGACCTGTGTCTCTAGCTCAGTCAAATGGGCTTGTTTTCTTCTTCTCGAACGTCTAGCAGATTCTCTATTGGAAAGCATTCTGGGAAATGCTAAATAAATTAATTGAGGTGATCAAATTCAAAAACAATTTCAAGAAAATGATGTATTAGTGCAAGAGCAACATGACCACAATCTATGGATGTGAACATATAAGGATGTTATGTGCAATTACGTATGTAAGAGCTAGTTAATAAAACAAACATAATATCCAACCCACAGGCCACAAGCATCAAAAAAATTAAAAATTAAAGAAAATAATAAAAAAAAATGATAAAGTAAATACATGACATGAAGCACCACATCCGAACAGTGATTAGTGGGATATGAAGCATTCCAATTTTGAGAGAACAAATATGTGGGCCTTACCAATGAATGGTGAATGGTGTCGAACTTAGGCATACATACTAATGTTGGGCAGTCTAGAGGGTTCTAGTTACATAGGGATAAATGTATACGTGTGCCAGTCCCAGACAACTCATAATGTAATAGGTGGTCTTTCACGTCTCTTACTTCTGAATGAGCACCCAGGTGAACCCTTCTTTGATTTCACCTTCTTTTTTTTCTTCATTAATCTTTTCTCATACCCCTACATGACACTTGCGTCTTGGCCAAATCAAACAATTTCCAGCTTCAACTAAAAGTTTATAGAAGAAATCCGTGTATCTTCCCTATAGGCATTGTGCACATGATAGACAAAGTAACAAAAATGTAATTAATTACATAGAGGTGATGCACATTAAAGATTACAAGATATTCCCTAAAACTGAGGCACCTACCACCAATACACCTACTGATTATGTAATCTTATATATTAACCAACAAAATAGTGCAACACTTAGTATAGAATTACTTGGTTGAGAAGCTAGAAAGTTGAAACCATAGTTACCTCCTAACACGTTTTGCATCAGTAGGGTCCATATTCTCAGTTGATTCTGTTTCCCCTTCGAGTTCCTCATCATCTGATAGGTCTCTAGACGAACCACTAGTTGTTGATTTGACCTGAACTGCAGGTTTCTTTTGCATGGCCGGCAATGAAGGAATTCCAAGTGCTACACCAGCATCCTTATCTTCTCCTTTGGATAACTCATGCCCAGATCCTATATAGGTAATCATATTAGTCATCTAACTTGTTTAATCTTCATGCTAAATTCAACAATACACTAGCCTAATGGAAAGCCACATCGAGAAAAGGAGAGAATATACGTAAGAACAGAACAATTTGCTAATAGGAGGAGATAAAAACTCAAACTCAAACTCAACTTAACTACACCTTTTATCCCAAACTAAATATATTATCTATTCGTACCTTTCCAGTCTGCATAAATAGTGAATTTGTTTAGCCAGGGCTATTTTAAAATTGTTTACCTAAGTCGCAAGTGTTATTGGGCCCTCTACGCTAACAATATGAAACCCACAACCACTAGTGAGATTATAGACATCTAACAAGTATGCCATATATAACATCCACAAACTCTTTTTTAACGAAAAAATGACACTTTTGTTTTTGGTACATAACGAAAAATAACGTGTGTTTACAAAGTCTTGGTCTCTAAGACTGGTTGAAATTTTTTGAAAGAAAAATGAAAATGTGTTCAAATGCTCTGCATCTAATTGCCTCTCCACTTCTTTAGAATTTCACTCAGCCGAGTACGAGGCCAAAAGTTAGTTGACATGGAAGAAATATAGACATCAAATTGTTTTACACTGTTTCTTAATAATTGAAGAAATATCAATTTATGCAATAACTAATCATAAAACACTCTAATCCTTAAAATGACCTAAGGTGATGTAAAAGTCGAAAGCATTTAAGTATACAATCCAACCAAGTCTCATAAAATCAAAGCTAAGCAAAAACCAACATAAACACGTAAGATTATATAGGCTTTAATCAGATACTCAAAACCACTATTAATAAAATGTCTTCCGCGTGTGCTAAAGGCTGACAATAAGTGGCAAATGTTACCTTTATGCGTGTCTATATGCATTTAAAGCATGAAATATCCATCCACACATATAAATCATTAAATATACATTAGTACATACGTATTTTGGGTGCAAGGTGATACTAAAACAGTATCACATCATGTGTAGGTTTGGAATCTGGTTTTAGCTGACCACTTCTATTCGTGTTACATTAATGTGACATTTTAAGGAAGCAGCTCTTTCAGATGTCTAATATGATTGGGCTTCCCTCCTTCATTGAACATTGTGCTTTTGTATTGTAATCTTTCGGAGGACTACTTGTCCTCATAGATGTACTTTTATCATCTATGAAACCTTCTTTTTTACCCCAACTTTAGTTGAGTTAAAACCATTTTTCTTAATTCAAAAAAAAGGTAAATTGGACATTTCAGGTATGAACATAGTTCTTTGTAACATAAATGCGTTTACAAAGGCAAGAATATACACACAAATAGATGAACAAAAACTGACATGTTTGTGGCCACCATGCACTTAAAGCGTCAAAGTTTGGACAGTACTCTTAAATAATCAAAACAATAAACAATCGAAATATTTAAAGATACTAACCTCTAGGAGGAACCTGAGATCCCAGCTGTGAGGAATTAGAAGCTTGTGATCCATTGTCATGAAGAGCAGCAGAATCTTGAGGTTTTAGAGAAGATGCCTATGAACAAATGGAGCATACATTTCCATTAGACAGTGCATTGATCTTATGGAACAAAGGATAAATAATGTAATTTTTTGATTCTACACTTTGTCAAAGATTCAATAGGGTGGCAGATGTAGTAAACTGTGATCCAGAATAGCAATAAGGTTTCTCTTAGATTGAAGTATTCATTAGGTTCCAAAAAGGAGAAGTGAGATGAAACTTGCACGATATACAAACTGATCGATCATGAATTATAACTGGACTTTATATATGGTTTCATATCTGTAGCTTAATTTGTCATTTTCTAATTTGTAATTCTAAAATTTCTTAGTGACATCCATTACACAAGAAAGAAGAAGTGGACAAACCATTGATTCAGAAGTATACACATTACATATCCAAAGGAATTATGATTTTTTTATTGTTCTGCTTCTAAACATTCAGCTCAGACGCATGATAACGAATGAAACTAGATTACTAAAAAAACATTCACAACCTACTTTAGCAGATTGCTAAATATATATCAGACGCAACATTTCTTTTCTGAAGTAGATGAAAGAATACTTACAACTTATCAGATAACAAGGGGGGATGAAAACTGTACAAGAGAAACTAATATAGGGCACTAACCTGCATCTTCCACCCAACTTGGTCTCTCTCTCGAGAATGACCAACAATAGCTGGAGAGATCAGTCTTCAAAGGTCTGAACATAATTGTTTAACTAACGAATATTCCTCAAAGTTTTAACATCCATGGCAATCAAGAAAAGTAAGGTTCCTTTCATTGCCATGTGAACTGTTTGTAATTAACATGATTTTGGGTATAATCAATAGCTGTCAATGAGCCAATGGATAGACATCAGCCTGTGATTGGAAGTCAATTGGGGAATTTGAATGCTAACTTCCAAATTAAGGATGTTAGATGACCGTAATGCCCTTCTTTGCCATTATGTTTCCGTCTATGATTGGACATTAATTGATGCCTCATCACTATCAATTATGTGCTCTCTCTCTCTCTCTCTCTCTCTCTCTCTCTGCACCCAACCCATCACGTCCCACTATGATTATACTTGCAACAAACTCCAAAGTGAACAAGGTGTTGGATTCCAAATTTCAGATTCTGATCTGGAGAAATAAAAGGAATAGAAACATCCTACTGCAAAAAATCATTATGCTCACAAATTCACACATTTTACAATATCTGGTTTGAAACACGATGGAAGTTGGCAACAAATAAGATTAACATCGTAATGGGGAACATGGTAGATTTAGAATTACGGTTTAAAGGAGAAGAAATTGAGGAGCAATAAGAAAGAAAGATAGGGAAAGCTCGGTGCCCCTTAAGCAAGGTCTCGAGTTCGAGTCTTATGAATAGAGAAAACGGTGTTAGGGAGAGCTCCCCCCATGTGGGTCCAACCATAGCTCGATCCGGATTAGTCGGGGGCTGAACCAAGAAAAAAAATAGATAGCAAAAGCTATAAAGCTTTAAAATATTATACTCAATAATCAATTTCAATGCACTGTATAATGAACGATTACATGAGGTGAAATAGGAAAATAGTAAACATAATTTTTGGAGACTAAGGAAACCAAACAAAATAAGGAAACAAGATCCTAATAATAATCTACCAAAATTAAAATTCTAGAATAATCTACTACTTGATATTGGCTTCCAAAGCCTCTTGTATCGGTCGGACCAAGTTGGACGGGCTTGTCCTGCATCACATCAGTCCATTAGAAATAGTATTACTTCCAACCTTATCTTTGTTGAAGACGACTAATAAGTTGGACATCACGTAAATTTCGACTTGCTAAAACTTACTGTCTAAAATACATGCATGGCAATGAATTCTACAAAGCTAGCATGTACCCAGATCGCCTGAAAGTTAAAGATTTAATCACAACTAGTGTTCTAAAAATCATTAGGCGTACTACGAGGCAGAGGTCGGAGGTGTAGCGGCGTTTTATTATTTATATTTCTATTGAACATACTTGTTATACCATACAAAACATATAGTAGATGCAATTTTTTAAAATTTTACATGAAAAATTACCAAAAAATATTTTTTTCCAAGCTTAACAAATTTATTTTAAGTATTGTAAAATTTCAAAGTAAAAGTTTGATTCTGTCTAAACATTCAGCCAAATCAAGGTGGTAGAGGACCGTCTAGCGCCTAAGCGGCGCAAGAATTTTTAGAAGACTTATTACAATAAAGTCAAGTATTTAAAAAAGGAACCATTAGTAAATTTGAATTACATTTTTAACAAAATTTTTTCTAAGAAACATTACATATAAACAAAGGTTATGAAAATCAAGTGAAACATAACGATGATAATATTATAAAAGCATTATCAAGTCTTACCAAAATTTTGAATCATATGATTTATATTAGAAAATTGCACAAATATAGACTAATTGATAAATATCAGAACACTAATAAGTTCTGTTTCAGATTACATTTATCTAAATAAGTATAGAAAGAATCTCAATAAAAATCATATCAAGGAAACAAAAAGCAGCAATTTTTATCTAGAAATGACACATGGACACAGTAAAAATAAAAAGATACATGTTTATATATGTATATCGACAGGCAAACAAATATTCCTTATGCCAGCTTGGCAGCTGAGAAAAGGTAAGTTAAAAGGGGGGAAATTAACAATAAGAAAACCCCAAACGGACATCAACCAGATAATGCCTAATGCAATGTTTAATAGCTGAGAGAAAGCTAGTAAAGACAACAGAAGATACTAATGCCCTGTTTCGCTACTCACAAAAAGGCAAGGGAAACATAACAGAATCAAAAAAAAAAATCCCAGAAGACCCATTAAATATTAGAACAACCAAACAGAACTTCAAGAAACAAATTAAATATTTTTTGTAAAATTTAAAAAAGGAAAAGAAAAATTATTTAGCAAAAAAAAAATTACCAACCCGAGTCAAAGCAACAGCAGCACAAGCCAAATCGAGCCGACTCTTGAGGTAAGCTTGGTAGTCTTCTGAATCGATGGGAACATTGGGAGGACCTGCAGCAAACGACGCCGTACTTGAGCTCCCCAGTGGATTACAATTATTCTTGATCTCAACGACGTCGTTGCCGGCGGCGGTGACAGGCTTAGACGAGGAAGAAGGAGGGGAGGAATCCAATGCGGACGCCTCCTGGAGGAACCGCTGGAACGCCCACTCAGAGGCGCTGCGGTTCATCATCTTCGATACGGATGAGGCCGATGATTCTTCCTCAGCTGCCGGCTGAGTCACCGGCGGCGGCGACCAAAAGTGGTCGGCAATGTCGTCCACTGAAAACACCCTATCCATCTTTCCCTCTCTAGACTTTCTCTCTCTAAATACTCTTCCTCTAGAATTGTATACTTATTTGTTAATTGTAAATAGTTAGGTGGGTTAGGCTACTTTCATGTTGTACATCAGCTTTATATAACAAAATCTATTTTTTTTAAGTATTTACTCAAACATGTTTATTCTCGTGAGAGTTATCCGATTAGAATATATACTGTGAATATTTATGTCGATTATATTATATATATTTAGGATATATTATAGGTATATTTAAGTATTAATGTTTTCTGTAGATGTGTATAAGAAGTTAGAATCTCATACACAAATTTATTCTAGTACATAGTCGAACTCGATATCATTTTAAAAATATATTTATAATTTTGAAAATAATAATTCATTTTTTAAAATATTTTTTAAATTTATCCCTAATATTAACTAGAAAGTAGAAACATAATAGTGGTGATATGAATCAATTTAGGATAAAAAATAATTGTGTGTTAAAAAATTATGTCAGTTTATTAACGAATTAACAATTTTGATTTATTTATATTTTTAAATCTATACAATTATAATTTAGTTTTAACGATACTTTCTAATTTAGAGAAATAATAAAAAAAGACTATATAGAGCAAACTTAAAAATAGATATAATCCAAAATATTTAGCTCTAAAATTTAACAATTTTGACCAGATCCTATATTGCAGCATTTTTATTTATTTTTGAGAACTTATATTGCAACATAGTTATTCTTTATTCCTGTCCCTTTGAACCCGTGTTTTTGCTAGTTTTTATTTTTTATTTTTTAATATTTCAAATATTTTTCTATGTTCACCGGTTAAATTTATCTAAAATCTCTAAGGTGTGTTTGTTTACAAGTATTACATTTGAGATTACGTAGGATATAATTATTAATTTCAAGTGTCTTATTTATTTTTAAATTTGGACTTGTGACTATTAGTCCAGATATTATAAAATAATTTAATATGAGAGACTATTTAATATCGTATTCAACTAAATATTATAATCCCCCACCATTTGAGACTAAAAATTTATGGACAAAATTAACCTCAACCTATAAAATCTTACTAATATATTAAGTTGTCTACTAAATTAACTTATTAGTATTTATGTGATTGCCGATTCGCTTTGCCAAAATGATTACTGATAATATATATATATATATATGATTCTAATCCATGATAATCAATTGTTAAGAAAACTATTCCAGCAACCATCAGTTGCGTTGTTGATTAATATAATTAATGAATGAGATTAAAAATAAAAAAAGGCCCTATCGTTACAAGATGTAGCGGCAGTGATAACACTTATAGCGACACACTAATTTACTAAAGGACCCTCATCTTGATTAAACGGTTAAATAAAATAATATTAAGTTCATTTAATAATTAACTAAAGGGATGTAGACACTCGAAATTTTGTTTTCCTTGGACTAACATTTCAAGACGGTAAAAGCGTAATTTCACTTCAGAGACAATCCCGGGGGAGGGCAAAAGAACTATTTCACTCCGGAGACGACCCCGTGGAGAAATCAAAGTGCAACGACGCCCAGACACGACGTGGTCCAAACGAGGATTGCAAAGCTGAGGAAAAGGCCACAAGAAGCCACCACACCAATCCTTGAATTGCGAGGCATCGAAGACGAGCCGATCGACGACCCTCGGGAACCGAAAGATACCTTCCAGCTAATTGCATCATCTTCCCGAAATCCGATTCAGTCAGACTTGGCCTTATTTTGCAGCCTTCCGCAAAGACTTTTTGGGATTTTTGGGTACGGAGATCAACTTTCACAAAATCGAGATCGAAGGCACGAACTTTGAGATGACATGACCCACGAGATCCAGCAGCAGGTATAACTGCGGCTAGCCGCAGGTATACATGCGGCTGCCCCGGGATCCTTTAAGGTAGCATCAACAACTCATTTAGAAAGAAAAAAGAAGTTAGAAAAAGAAGGAGTTCTAAAGAGAGAGGCTCAGATCTTGTCCCTTTTCATCATATTTTAGTTGTTTGATCTTTCATATCATACATATTGAGTGTCTAGAGTGATATAAATTGATCCCGAGCCAAAAGAAGCTTGTTCACACATCCCCCAAGGTGAAAACGCTCATTTTGGTCACTTTATTTGTAAATCTTATTCAATATACTAGATCTATGTTATATATTGCTTGAATCTAGTTAAACTTCTTGTTTTATATATATTGTGTAATAGTTGGTAGATCTTGAGTTTCTACCGATTATTTTATGCATATATAGTTGTAAATCAAGTCCGAAGACTAGATCTACCTAGATCTAAGCCGGATCTAGCCCTTTGAACGATTATGGAGCATAAAGCTCTAACCTATATGCTAGATCGATTTTGATCCATGGTAGATCTAGATGTCTTACTGTTTTTGATCAATCCCGGTCACTCCGTAAAGCCCTATATCTATATCTAGAGGTGAGGGGGGGGGGGTCCTAATGGCTCGTAATGGGGATTTCAATCGATGAAATCACCTATTCTCAAGTTTAGGATATGTCGTACATACATATTTAAGCATAAAAATGTGAGCTTATGATGTGACGCCCCCAAAATAAGTATACATCACCTATTCTGAGTCGTCAAATACATGGTACGAAATACAAATACAACTTAATTATACAACTGTCGTGTAAAGTACGACAAAACATAAGCTGTGAGTTTTAATACAAATATTATCGTCTTAGACAATATTCAAACTCAAATTCAATATTATTACATTTATTTTCCACTATTTCCTTTGAATAGTGAGGACTACTAATGCTATTATCTCGGTCCATCACTCGTTCCCCGACTAGTCCTCGCCACGTTCTCATTTCTGAAGAGAACAATAAAAGTAAAAGGTGAGCTCAACTAGCCCGAAGGGAAATATTATGACTAAGATAATGCGAATATATTATCGTTAGCCTTCAAGCGGTGTTAAAGCGATACAATATAACAACCATCAAGTTTAACTGCAGCGGAACAAGCAATCCATTAAAAGAGTCAAGTATAGAATAAAATCTACTATCTTTTATGATTTAAAAGGTTTTTCATCACTTTTATCGCTAGGACTCAGCTTAATAAATAATCCACATCATCGAATCACCCCGCACTACTACCAATGATATTCTTTAGTATCCGACCACAATTATCCATGCACTACGGGCCAAGAATATTTGTGTATTCAATAATGGTCATGATCATGCCAACAATCATCCATCAATGCACTACGGGCCAATGAGGACTTTTACCACATCATTTGTAACATTACGGTCATGATTACATAGAATAATCCACAGTCATAATCATACCAAGTCCATCTATGCCTTTATAGGCCACAGATGACTTTCAACAAAATATAAACATGAGGATGATGACAATGGTATAAGAATTTAATAAAACAAGTTCAAGAATTATTTTATCCAGGAACTAATAACGTCCAAATTGTCAACATGATCGCTGCTTTGTAGAGTAAAATTCAAGAATGCTCGGAAGAATATTTCCATGAAAAGATCTTTGGATGAAGCGCAAATATCGAGGATATTCCACTAATTTCATGGAGTATATAAGTCAAAACTTTAACCAACCGAAAGTATAATAAGGAATGGAATAACAAAAGAAATCACCGGGCATGCGATAGACCCATACAGGCGAAAAAGTTATTCCAAAAGAATAATAAATAACGGAATCGGTCGGCGTAAAACGCATGCATGCCAGGATATTCCAATGAGAATAATAAAGACTTTTAATCAGTCCCGGCCAGAAAGCGTCTGAGGCGAGGATATATTCTAACGAGAATAATAAAGATAGAATCAGTCCGGCGTAGAAAACACGGATAGGATATTCCAGCGAGAATAATAATAAAGGCGGAATCGGTCCGCCAGAAAGCGCATGTATATGATATTCCAACAGAATAATAAAGGCGGAACGAGTTAAAGTGAGAACGCATGCACGAGGATGTTCCAATGAATGATAAAGAATGAAACAATGGAAGAATTTCACCAAGTATAGGTAAATAGCAGCGATATCTGAGTTATTCAATGAGAATAATAAAGAATGGAATAATGAAGTTCTCTTCATAGATAAGAAAGAAATAATACTCCCTACCTTTAGAAAAACTGGATACTTGAATAGTGAGGTAGCAGACTTCTCTTCTTCTTTCTATAATTTCTCTCTATAATAATCGCTCTAAAGCTTTTGTGAATTGGTGTGAAATGAAGAAAGAATGAGCTTCTATTTATAGAAAAATATAGTTTCGATAATTGCACATTTTGGGGCTCGAAAATTTTTAGTACAATACCTCCAACTTTTCCTTTATTTTTAATTTAGTCATGGAAGTATTATCAAACTTGCACCACCTCCCCTAATAGTAAATAATGTGATTCAATAGTAAATTATGTGAATCAATAGTTCTAGACATGTGAAAATACTAATTACAGTATAGTACCTCCATCTATACCTCCATTTTTAACTTAGTCATGCAAGTATTATCAATCTTGCACCAACTCCCCTAATAGTAACAAGAATGTGAAACAATAGTATACACATGTGAACAAATAGTTATAATCATGTGAAATAATAGCAATCAATTGCTCATTTATCCAGTTAAATACCCGATTAGTCAATATAACCTCCAGACATCAATTATTATCGAAATAATTGTCGATTTTCACTAACACAAATAATTCCAACACAATAAAACCATTTTATCAAAATATAAATTTTGAAATTTCGAAGTTTGACTTTTCTGAAAAAAGTCAACTGTTGACTTTTTGACCAAATAGTGAATTAGGAAAATTTTGTGTTTATAGACTATTTTTACTAATTTTATCGTTAGGACTCAAATATCACGTCAAGCGTCTCCAAATTCAACTCAAGAACACAACTTCAATTTTAATAACATTCATCATTAATATTATAACTCATAATATTTATCAACCAGTCGTTCCGGTGAAAGAGGGCTTTCCAATAAGGATTTCTCCCTATCATGCCGCAATTAGGTGACCAAACCTCTCCTCGAGAACTTCTAGACATTGTAAATATTACAATTTAATAATATGAATAACTTTATCGTCTCAATTATTGATTTAATAAAATAACATATTATGCAGATGATACTATGACAATAATCGAATCAATAATATGAGAGATATGATGCAGCAATTACTGTACCAATAATTGAGTATAACTGAGTGACTTCTCACGTAAGCATCAATAATTAATACCGTGTGCTACTATGCAACCATGCGTATTACTATACTTTTACTATCGGGTAGTTCAACAGTTAACGGTAAAACTTCCGTCGTTATTTTCATAAAGTATTTTTGTTGTTTTCTCAATCTGACAATAATTTCGTTGTGGGTGGTCCACCAATGATTGTGCCGTTGTACGAATATTCCCTGTTAAAACAAATATTCTCCGACCAATCGAATATTATATAACAACTTGCGTACTTTGCAAAATTTGTAAATATTACCCACAACTATAACATTATATCAAATGCACACCATAATATTCAAAAATATATTTCAAAAAAATTTAATCTTTATTCAAAAAGTTGGGGTCTTACAAGTACTTTCCCGAAAGTATTCGTCACATGAAGGAGGTGGAGTTTATCAAGTTGGAACAAAACAATATGACCGTGTCGCAATACGAGGCTAAATTTACGGAGTTATCCTGGTTTACATCCCATTTGGTTGATAATGAGGAGCGAATGACCCGAATGTTTTTAAGAGGTTCAAACCAGGAGATACGACAATATCTTATTCTCATAAAGCGTGTTTGTATTCGGATGTTGTAAATAGGGCTCGGTTGTTAGAGCGCGATAACGAGTCAACCTTAACCAAGAGAAAGCAACGGCAGAATGAAAAATACCGACATGGTAATAGTCATCAAGCGGTGACAACAAACGTGGAGGAATCAACATGCCGTAAATCGTAACCACTTGGTGGTAATCATAGCAAAGACAATAAAAAGGACATTTCAAGAAAAGGAGATTCAACAATGATGGAAAGACGTCAAGACCAAAGACCCGTTGTTAAGGAAGGAGAAGCGACCACCTATCATATGCTTCAAATGCGGAGGGGAAGGACACATCAGTCCAAACTACACGATGCCGTCTAAACCATGTTATAATTGTGGAAGAGAAGGTCACTTAGCTCGATTTTATCGTTCAACGAAGACAAATTCAGCTAGAATGGAGGCACCAAAGGCCGTCCCAAAAAAGTCAAAGCCGGTAGTGCAAGGGAGAGCGTTTGTTGTGACCTCCCAAAAAGTAAGGAACCCGAACGAGGTTATCACGGGTAAGCTTATCATAAACTCTAGTGAAGTCTATACCTTATTTGATACCGGTTCTACCCATTCTTTTATTTCTCCTACTTGCGCTCAACGTTTAAATTTGACTCCGGAAAAATTAGAATTTGACTTATCTGTTGAAACTCCATTAGGAGAAACCTTCATTACATCCACTGTTTATAAGTCTTGTTTGATTCAAATCGGTAACCGCACGTTACCTGTCGATCTTATCTCCTTAAAAATACTTGCATTTGACGTGATTCTAGGGATTGATTGGTTAACTACTCATCATGCTAAAATTGATTGTTTTCGTAAGGTTGTTAGCTTTCATATTTCTAATAAACCTATTATGCGAATTCAAGCGACCAAACCATTAAAATCAATCACGGTCATCTTAAGCCATAAAGCTATTCGTTTATTGAAAAACGGATGTCAAGCTTTCTTAGCTCATGTCACGGATTTAAACAAAAATACGTCAGATTTGAAGGATATTTCTATTGTTAATAAATTTCCGACGTATTCACGAAGAACTTACGGCCTACCCCAGGCGTGAAGTTAAATTTTGTATCGACCTTGAACCCGATACAAAACCCATTTCCAAAGCCCCATATCGAATGGCTCTATTGAACTTCGTGAGTTAAAGACCCAATTGCAGGAATTGTTAGACATTGGTTTCATCATTAGTCTAAGACGTCTCCTTGGGGTGCTCCTCATTCTATTCGTGAAGAAGAAAGATGGGAGTATGCGACTTTGTATTGATTATCGGGAGTTGAATCATGTCACCATCAAAAATAGGTACCCATTGCCATGTATTGATGACCTATTTGATCAGTTACAAGGAGCACAATTTTTTTCAAAGATCGATCTTCATTCTGGATATCATCAGCTGAAGGTTAAAACTGAGGATATTCCAAAGACTGCCTTCAAAACTTGGTACAGGCATTATGAATTCTTAATCATGTCTTTTGGATTGACTAATGCTCCTGCTGCCTTCATGGATATGATGAACCGAGTATTCAAGGAATATTTGGATCACTTTGTGGTCGTCTTTATTGATGACATCCTTATTTATTCCAAAAGCCGTGAAGATCATGAGCAACACTTGAGGCTGATACTCCAAAAGCTTCGTGAATATAAGCTTTATGCCAAGTTAAAGAAATGCGAGTTCTGGCTTGAGGAAGTAGCATTCCTTGTGCACGTAGTATCAAGTCATGGAATATCCGATTGACCCGAAAGATTGAAGCTATTCAAAGTCGGGAGCAACCTGAAATCGATGGATAGAAGCACGTAGCTTTCTCGGTTTAGTTGGTTATTATCGAAGATTCGTGGAAGGATTTTCTCGAATCACTACTCCATTAACTCAGCTGACTCGGAAAGATACAAAGTTCGGTTAAAGCGAGGAATGTGAGAAGAGTTTTCAAGAACTCAAAAGGAGACTCATTTTAGCACCTGTTCTGACAATACCATCCAGTTCGAGGAATTTGTCATCTCATGATGATGCTTGGGCAAAAGGTTAGGATGTGTTCTCATGCAACATGGGAAAGTCATAGCCTATGCCTCAAGACAACTCAAAAAGAATATGAGAGGAATTATCCTACTCATGATCTAGAGTTAGCGGTAAATGTCTTCTCACACTTAAAATTTGGAGGCATTACTTGTATGGAGAGAAAGTGGAGATCTTTACGGATCATAAAAGCCTCAAATATTTCTTCACTCAAAAGGAACTCAACATGCGACAACGACGTTGGCTTGAACTATTGAAAGATTATGATCATACCATCCAATACCATCCCGAAAAAGTTTAACGTGGTAGCCGACGTATCGAGTAAAAGATCATATGCGGGTACGAGTGCAATATTCACAACACAAAAGCCCATTTTGTGTGACTTGCAAAGGATGAAGATAGAGTTAAAGACTCTAGGGACCCATGTGATGATGGCGAATATACGAGTAGAACCGACTTTAATTGATAAAGTTAAAGTTGCTCAAGTTCTGAGATCTAGAGTACGATGCGTATGAGGAAGAAAAGTGCAAGAAGATGCTATCAAGGAAGCAAGAATCGATGTAGAAAGAATACTTCGAGTCAACTCTAGACTTTGTGTTCCTAACGACCCTGATTTAAAGTATAAAATCATGATGGAGGCGCACAACAAACCGTTTGCAATCCATCCTGGGAGTACCAAAATGTATCGTGATCTTCGTCATACATTTTGGTGGAGCAATATGAAGAGAGAGATAGCGCTATTTATCTCAAGGTGTCTAATTTGTCAACGAGTTAAAGCGGAGCATCAAGTACCAAAAGGTCCATTGCAACCACTTGAAATTCCAGAATGGAAGTGGGAGCACATTACCATGGATTTTGTTACCGGTCTTCCCAAAGTTTCTCAAGGCATAGATGCGATTTGGGTCATTGTTGATAGATTGACCAAGTCTTCTCATTTCTTACCGATACGAGAAACTTATACACTTGAATGTCTTGCTCGTATGTACATAAACGAGGTTGTAAGATTGCATGGTATGCCAGTATCCATAGTTTCTGATCGAGACCCAAGATTCACTTTAAGATTTTGGGTTAGTTTGCAAAAAGCTATGGGCACGGATTTACGATTTAGCTCAGCATATCATCCTCAGACGGACGGGCAGTCGGAGAGGACGATTCAAACTCTTGAAGATCTATTAAGACTTTGTGTCCTTGACTTCAAGGGAAGTTGGGACAAGTTCTTACCATTGGTGGAGTTTTCCTACAATAACAGTTATCAAGCAAGTATTGGCATGGCTCCATTCGAGGCGTTGTATGGAAGAAATTGTCATTCTCCAAAGATCTTTGGGATGAGGTGGGTGAAGCAACGTTGTTGGGACCGAGTTGGTACATATGACTACGAAAAGATTCAAATGATCCAAATAACGTATAAAAATCTCACAAGATCGACAAAAAGAGTTATGCCGATCTTCATCGAAAGGACGAGAATTCGATATTGGAGATCATGTGTTGTTACGTGTTGCTCCATGGAAAGGAGTTACAAGATTTGGAAAGAGAGGAAAGCTCAATCCTCGATTCATTGGCACATTTTAATCCTCGATCGAGTAGGAACATGGCTATAGACTTACGTTATCGCTAAGTATGTATCGTGTTCATAACGTTTTTCACATATCCATGTTACGTAAATATGTGAAAGACCAAACACATTATTGAGTTAGAACCGACGAAATAGAGGAAGATTTAACGTATGAAGAGGTTCTTTAAAATCTTGGATAAGAAGGAACATATTCTACGCTCCAAGGTTATACCTCAAGTCAAAGTTTTGTGGAGAAACCACGATGTTGAGGAAATGACACGGGAGTTAGAATCTGAAATAAAATCAAAGTATCCTCACCTCTTCGATATACAGTGCACGCACCTAATTTTGGAGGACGAAAGGAAATTTGGTCTAATTACTGGCTAAAGGAAATCATATTGGAAAGCCCCATCTTTCGTTGGGAAGATAAATATTGTGAGTTATACGTGTTAATGATGAATGTTATTAAAATTAAAGTTTGTTGAGGTTGAATTACGCCTTGAGATATTGATATTTGAGTCGGAGCGATAAAATAGTAAGAGCTATAAACACAAAATACGGAAACTATTTGGTAAAAAAATAATAGTTGACTTTGGGGAAAAGTCAAACTTGAAAATTTGAAATTTATTATTTATATAAAATGTTTCATTGTGTTCGCATTATTTATTGGTAATAGTTTATTACGATAATAATTGATGTCCGGAGGTTATATTGACATTTGTTCGAATTGTTCTTAAATTAAAACAATTGATTGCTATATTTCACATGATTATAACTATTTGTTGCATGTATACTTATTATTTCACCAGGGGAGTTGGTGCAAGAACTTGCATCAGAATCTTATCTTTCTAATTCCGTATTTTCACGTGTATGCAGAACTATTGATTCATGTATTTACTATTGAATCACATTATTTTACTTAAGGGGGAGAATTCGAGTTTGATAATACTAAATTAAAAAATAAAGGAAAAGTTGGAGGTATTGTCTTGAAATTTTTTTTGCGATGTCGAACTATATTTTTTCTAAATAAAGCTCCATTCTTCCTTCATTTTCCGATTCACAAAAAAGCTTTAGAAGCGATTATCATAGAAAAGAAGAAGAAAGAAACTGCCTCCTTATTCCCTCACGATTCCAATATGGGGTATTTCTCTCTGAAAATTATTTAAATCTCAGAGCTAACCCATACATATTCTCGTACATTTTGAACATTGATCAAAATTTGTATCGCGGCAAACATGAAAACTGCATTCTTTATTGATACATTTGGAATATCACTTCGGACAAAATTCTATCTTTTATTATTATGTTGGAATTCTCTACAACTTGTAGGACACGGATTGGTCTTTATTTTACATTTAGGATATCACATGCATGCATTTAAACCTTTACACAGATGAAATGCTGTGCCTTTGGCAGGAATAATGGAATAAACGCTTGATGCAGTCCTCAACTGATGATTTCTATTACATCTTGTGATGTTGATTTAGAACTATATTTACGTGGAATTCGATTTGCGCTTTCGATAATTCATTGGAATATTTGTGATTCGAACTGATACATTATTATTCTTGTAGAAGATAACACATGTTTGTCATCGGTCATTTCTTTTATTTTTGTTCATGCTGGCCTATGGTACTACGACGAAGTTTGATAGATTTAATCATTCTAAGTCGCCAAATACATGGGTACTAATACAAATACAACTAATTATACAATTGTCGGTAAAGTATTTATAAAACATAAGCTATGAGTTTTAATACAAATATTATCGCTCTGCATAATATTCAAACTCAAATTCAATATTATTACATTTATTTTCCCTATTTCATCGAATAAAGTGAGGACTACTAATGCTATCATCCGTCCGCTACCCATTCCCCGATTAGTTCCTCGCTTCGTTTCTCATTTCCTAAAGAGAACAATAAAAGTAAAAGGGTGAGCTCAACTAGCCCAAAGAGAAATATTATGACTAAGATAATGCGTAATATATTATCGTTAGCCTTCAAAGCAGTTAAACCGATACAATATAACAACCATCAAGTTTAACTGCAATGAACAAGCAATCCATTAAAAGAGTCAAGTAGAGAATAAAATCTACTATCTTTTATGATTTAAAAAGTTTTCATCACTTTTATCATTGGACTCAAATTTTAATAAATAATCCACATCATCGAATCACCCCTCGCACTACTACCAATGATATTCTTTAGTATCACGCACCACAATTATCCATGCACTACGATGCCAAGAATATTTGTGTATTCAATAATAGTCATGATCATGCCAACAATCCGTCCATCAATGCACCACGGCCAATGAGGACTTTTATCACATCATTTGTAACATTACGGCCATGATTACAACCGAATAATCCTCGGTCATAATCATACCAACTCCATCTATGCACTATAGGCCATGATGACTTTCAACAAAAATATAAACATGAGGATGATGACAATGATATAAGAATTTAATAAAACAAGTTCAAGAATTATTTTATCCAGTGAACTAATAACGCCCAAATTGTCAACATGATATCGCTTTGTAGAGTAAAATTCAAGAATGCTCAAGAATATTTCCATGAAAAGATATCGGATGAAGCGCAAATATCAAGGATATTCCACTAATTTCATGGAGTATAAGTCAAAACTTTAACCAATCGAGTATAATAAGGAATGGAATAACAAAAGAAATCACCGTGCATGCGATAGATCGCACAAGCGAGTTATTCCAAAAGAATAATAAATAACGGAATCAGTCCCACAGAAACGCATGCATGTGATATTCCAATGTAATAATAAAGACGGAATCAGTCTGCGTAAAACGCATGTATGTGATATATTTCAATGTAATACTAAAGGCGAATTAGTCCGGCGTAGAACGCATGCATGTGATATTCCAAATGTAATAATAAAGATTTTAATCGTGTCCGTAGAAACGCATGCACGTATGTGATATTCCAATGTAATAATAAAGACAGCGAGAATCAGTCCCGGCATAAAACGCATGCATGCATGATGATATTTCAATGTAATAATAAAGATTTTAACTGTGTCCCATCCCAGAACGCATGCATATGATGTTCCAATGTAATGATAAAGAATGGAACAATAGAAGAATTTCACCAAGTATAGGGTAGCTCATGATACATGTTATTATTCCTAATGTAATAATAAAGAATGGAATAATGTAAGTTCTCTTCATAGATAAGAAAGAAATAATACTCCCTACCTTTAGAAAAACCGGATACTAGTAATAAAGGAGGTAGCAGGACTTCTTTTCTTCTTTCTATAATTTCTCTATAATAATCGCTTCTAAAGCTTTTGTGAATTGGTGAGAAATGAAGGAAGAATGAGCTTCTATTTATAGAAAAATATAGTTTCGATAATCAGTACGTTTTTGGGGCTCAAAATTTTTAAGACAATACCTCCAACTTTTCCTTTATTTTTAATTTAGTCATGGAAGTATTATCAAACTTGCACCACCCTCCCTAATAGTAAATAATGTGATTCAATAGTAAATTATGTGAATTAATAGTTCTGACATGTGAAAATATGAATTACAATATAGTAGACTCCATCTATACCTCCATTTTTAACTTAGTCATGCAAGTATTATCAATCTTGCACCAACTCCCCTAATAGTAACAAGAATGTGAAACAATAGTATACACATGTGAACAAATAGTTATAATCATGTGAAATAATAGCAATCAATTGCTCATTTATCCAGCTTAAATACCGGATCAGTCAATATAACCTCTAGACATCAATTATTATCAAATAATTGTCGATTTTCACTAACACAAATAATTCCAACACAATGAAACTATTTTATCAAAATATAAATTTTGAAATTTCAAGTTTGATTTTTCCCAAAAAGTCAATCTGTTGACTTTTTGACCAAATAGTGAATTAGGAAAATTTTGTGTTTATAGATTATTTTACTAATTTCATCTAGATTTACGGACTCAAATATCACGTTCAAGGCTCCAAATTCAACTCCGAATAACTCACAATATTTATCAACCGTGTCGTTCTCAAGAAAGAGGGGCTTTCAATAAGGATTTCTCCCTATCATGCCGCAATTAGTGACCAAACCTCTCGATGTAACTTCTAGACATTGTAAATATTGCAATTTAATAATATGAATAACTTTGTCGCCTCAATTATTGATTTAATAAAATAACATATTATGCGGATGATACTATTTGACAATAATCGAATCAATAATATAGAGATATGATGCAAGAATTACTATAGCAATAATTGAGTATAATCGAAAGTGACTTCTCACGTAAGCATCAATAATTAATACCGTGGTGCTACTATGCAACCACACCACATGACATCAGCATTTTTACTAGGGTAGTTCAACAGCTTAACTCAGTAAAACTTCCGCCGTTATTTTCATATAAAGTATTTTTGTCGCTTTTCTCAATCCGACAATAATTCCTGTGGGGGGTCCACCAATGATTGTAGCTGTTCAGACGAATATTCCTCGTTAAAACGAATATTCCCCACCAATCGAATATTATATAACAACTCATGATTTTGCAAAATTTGTAAATATTACCCACAACTATAACATTATATCAAATCCACACCATAATATTCAAAAATATATTTCGAGAAAATTTAATCTTTATTCAAAAAGTTGGGGTCTTACATATGAATCCTGATGTCGAGATCTAATGATCGGATCTTGACTTGATTCCCACGATGAACTTTTCCTTTGTGATGTAATGTTTTAATAACGTGAAATTGTTGTACATGTAATATTGGATCTTAAAATGAGTTCGAGGGGTTCGTCCCAAGATTCAGATTTAAGATCCCGTGATAGTGAAAAATTATGATTGTGGGTATTCGGATTCATCGAGATGGCTTTTATGCCCGATGATGATCCACCCCTTTTTGGCGCTTTATTGCATACATTATCACCCAAAACGATTTTCAAATAAAACCACAAAGAGCTTTCATGAAAAATAAAGCGATTTGGGGTATATCACCTAACAAATATAAAGATAATAAAAGGAAGTATTAAAGGTCCTCGATTACTATTCGAACAAAGGATTTGAAAATTATGTTTTTCCAAAATAATATTTGAAATGTATATTTTGTCTAAAAATGAACTTTTCGTTAAATCAAATCTTTCGTGCATAGGTGCAAAAGAGGAACAACACTACTTTCAAATAAACTCAAAATGAGGCTTAGAATAAACTAATAAATAAACACACACACACATACACTGTGATAACCCGAAATTCATAAAATCTTGAATGATTAGAATAAAGGTTAAAAAAATGAAACCTAGATGAGAATTTAAGGATTTATTTAAAATTTTCAAGTAAAACCTATATGGTTTGTTATTTGAATGAGAATAGAGAAAATATGGGTTACTATATTCCAAAACCCTAGAAATGAATTAATATGTACTTGAAGGAATATCAAGAATAAGGTATTACGATACCTATAAATTCGATGTGAACTGAATAGTCTAAGAAATGTTATATTAATACAGATGGAATTTTATTAACGAAATAAGATTTCACAAGAAGAAAAGCTATGAGGTTAAACGAAGATGAGTATATTTATAGAAATATATATATACTTAGTAAGGTGCTATATATATTTTAGCAAGAGGAATAATGAATTAAGTTAATGATATAAGGATCAAGATAAAACTATGTTAGTAATTAATATAGCTTGAATGTGGGCCTTGATTGGCAAATAAGAAGATAAATAAGTTTAAATTTATTAGCTAATATGATTAGCAATGAAAATGGCGTAAGATAGAACTCAAAATTTGAGTTAGAGATAGAATTTGGAAGCACAGACTGCTCGGTTGCGTCCGGAACGTCAAGTTTAGTCAGAAAGGGCAATTAACACAAAATGTGTAAGGATTGACTTTTTGGTCAAAGTCAACAATTGACTTTTATAGAAAAAGATCAAAATTGGAGTTAGAAGTGAAATATGTTATGATTATGTGAATTATGTATATGATTAAATATATATACATTATATAATGTGAATACATTTATTTTGTATATAAAAGTGAATTAAGAATTAAGTTATGTAACCTAATATATATATTATGTGTGATAATTAAATAACCTAAAAGGTTATAATATGAGAGAATATTAGTATATAAATATATATACTAACATTAAGAGATTTATTTTATATATCTCAAATAATTAATTTTATAACCAAGTCTAATTGGGTTATGAAATTAAAAAGGCATAAGTAAGGAATTTATTTTCAAGTGTGAAAAATAAAAACCCTAATTAAATGATAAGGGTAGAATGGAATAGAATTAAAAGTAATGGACTATAATAATATCATAGCCCAATAATTTATTTAGAGTCCAAAAGAATTAGATTTAATGGATTAAGGATGTTATATTATTTAAACAAGTCCAATTAATTATTTAATCATGTGACTTGTGGATAAAGTGATTAAGGGCGATTAAATTATTAATCTAGCCCAATATATTATGTGTGGGACAAGTATTATAATTGCCCAATTAAATTTTGGGTGAAAGCCCAAATTTATTTTGTTAGTAAGCAAAATAATAAAAGTGTTAAGCCCAAGTGAGCCCAATTGTTAGGGATAATGTGGGAGAATAATAATATTAAAAATTATTTTAAGTCAAGAGATATATCTTTATTATCTCAAGTTTAATAATTTTATAACTTAATTAAAGTAAGTTTAATTTGGTTATAAAATTAAGTGTACAAGAGTAATGACTTAAATTCTTAATGTATGGATTGGATACCCTAATTAAATATTTAGGGTGAGATAAAATGAAAAGGAGTGAACTATGTAAATATTACATGGCCCAAAGATTTAATTTGAAAGTCCAAAAGATTAAATAAATTGTTAGGTCCAATTTTTAAACCCAAATTAAAGAAGGGCATATTGGAAAATTGTTATAATAATAATAATAATAATAATAATAATAATAATAATAATAATAATAATAATAATAATATGTGGCCAAATGATCGGCTATTAGAAGAAAAAAAAAATAGAGATGAGAGGATAAAGAGAAAAAAGAGATAAGAAGAAAGAGAAAGAGGAAAGAAGATAAGAAGAAAAAGAGAAGAAAAAGAGAAGAAAAAGGGAAAAAGAAAGAAGAACGGCAAAATCGTGCGAGAGAAAGGAGGAGAGGGGCGGCAATCCCCTTGAGGGAGAAAGGAGGAGAGAGAAAGATCCTCCATGGAAGAAGAAGAAGAAGGAAGATTTTGAGAAAAGAGGTAAAATCCTAAAACTAGTTTATGTAATTGATTTTAGTTTTTCCAAATTAAAGTTTGAATTTATGTTTCTAAACTCAAAAACCATGAATATACATGTTTATGAGTGTTTTATATTTGGATTTACCCATATTGGGTGTTGATTTGGTTGGAATCAAAAGGAAAAGAAAAATTATTTTTCTAGTTTTGAAACCCTAACTTTTTTATACTTTAAAAATCCACCGTTTTAAATCTATAACTCCTTTTTGCGATCCGTCAAAGAGGGATTCTAGATATGTAAGTTATTTAGTAAACCCAAGTAGTAACACTCAAAAATGTTGAGTTTTCAAGGTGTAGTGACTGATTTACCCAAAACAATCTCGTTTTTCTAACAAAAATAAAAACTGTTTTAGGGCAGTTTTTGACGGGGGCTTTTTCGTCATTTTCTGACCCTTAAAAATTATGGAAATATTTGAGATGATAATTTGATGAGATTTCTAGTTTGTGTCCAAAAATGACGATTTTGGGATGTATATATTGAGAGTTATGAATTTTATAGAAATATACTATTTTAAAAGTAAACCCTTATAACTCCTTGTGGTTAACTCCAAAATTGGTGAATTTTTTATTGGGAGTACATGTATATAACAGGAGTATACCCTGTAAAGTTTGGAAATTTTGGACAAAAGCACAGTTTATGATAAATGTCTCAAGATTCGGCAGTTTTGGCCATTTGAAAAATAGTAAATTAATTTTAAAAATTCCAAGAAAAATATATGTTAAATATGGGACTATATTCTGCTAAATCCCAGAAAAGAAAATTGTTTGGGACTGATTTGGTATTTTTCATGAAAATAGACTAGTTATGAGTAAATGAATTAAATATGTTATGTGAAGTTGAAAAATTGGAAAATAGGATTTTATGGCTTGGAAATCCTATATAAGGTATATTCAGATTTTTGATGGAGGTTTTGATTATTGGTAATGAAATCTTATGAGCATGACGTTTTAGAATGATTAAATGCGTTATTAGTAAAGTATAAACAATTAAAATAAATTGTTTATAAGTTTAAGAAATGATTAAAATATTAATAATATTAGATTATGATATTTTTTAAGTGATTGATAACATTTGGATTACAGTGTTATTAAATCATTGATTTAAAATATTATTTAATGATTAATAGTATTAGTGAATGAATTTAATGTTATTTAATATGTAAGATTTAGAATCCAGCTTGCTGGATTGAAGGATTTAAGAATCCAGCTTGCTGGATTGAAGGATTTAAGAATCCAAACTTGTTGGATTGAAGGATTATGAATCCACTTATTTGGATTGAAGGATCGGTGAATCCAAAGCTTCTTTGGATCGGGAATCTGTTGAATCCGTGTTTGGATTTGGAATCATTCTTCGGATTTGTAATCCCGATTTCTTCGGATTACAAATCTAGTTCTTTGGATTGATATTTTTAAATAATCCAGATTATAATATTAGTGTTTGGCCTACTGGATTATAGAAAGAACTTATAATATGAAAGATTAAGTGTTAAACCATAATGTATATGATATAGTGATTAAAGAATTATCAAAGGATGATAATAATACTTAGGTGTTAAGTTGTTATCTAATATTTAATTTTTGTCATTAAGTGTTAGATAATCTATGGATAAAGAAGTAGTATTATGAGCTAACATGTATGATATACTGACTGAAAGATCAATCTTATAATTGATAGGTCTTTCATAAGAGATTACATTAGATTGCTTAGCGGTAATCAACAGTACATGCAAGTTTCCCTAACTCAAACTTAAGTTGTATGTTCAAAGAATGTTAGTGAATAATTGTTGTTGATGTTGGTATGATTATAACCAGGGATTATTCGGTATAATCATGACCATTGATGATCACATGAATATCCTTGGCCGTGGTGCAGGGATGATTTGATGATGTGGTTTATTTATTAAGCTGAGTCTCAGCGATAAAGTTGATGAAAACCTTTTAAAATCATATAAGATAGTAGATATCATGCTATACTTGACTCTTCTAATGGATTGATTGTTCCGCTGCAGTTAAACTTGATGTTTATTGTATTTTAGCAGTTTAACACTGTTGAAGGCTAACGATAATTTATTCTGCATTATCTTAGTCATAATATTTCTTACTGGCTAGTTGAGCTCACCCTTTATTTTCATTGTTCGCTTCAGGAAATGAGAATATAGCTGGGACTAGTCGGGGGACGGAGTGACGGTCAAGATGTTTGCATTAGTAGTCCTCACTATTCAGTGAAATAGTGTGATAATAAATGTAATAAGGACTCCATTTGAGTTTGAATACTGTCTAGAAGACAATATTCGTATTAAAACTCTCAGCTTATGTTTTGTTGTATTTTACACGACAGTTGTATAATTAAGTTGTATTTGAATTTTATACCATGTATTTGGCGACTCAAAATGGGTGATGTATACCTATTTTGGGGGCGTAACAGTTGGTATCAAAGCTTAGGGATATGATCCCTGGCTGAGATGTAAGACAAGAACAAGGAGGTGAGAGACGGGGAATTCCTTCGCAAGTATGACCTACCTAAGTTTATTTGGTATTTAATTGGTCGGTTAGAGTATAGGGATAATATGTGACATGTCAATTAACCCTTGTTTTATGGCAGTATTTGATAATGGCATTCGAAAATGTTGAGATAAGTAATGAAGCATATGAGACCGTTGAGTCACCAACGATCAATACCCATGATAATGTGCATCAGGATGGTAATAATCCTCAGGAAAACAACAACGCTGACCAAATGATGAACGATGGGATATTCAGAGGCTTTATGAAATTCATGCAACATCAGGCGAGAACGACTCTTGTTCAAAATGCAGGTGGAAACATTAGCAACTCTCGGACGGTCACCGCTAAACAGTTCAAGGAGCTGGGACCACCAGAGTTTATTGGAGATCCAAAACCACTTAAGGCGGAGACGTGGATAAAACAGATCACCAAGATATTTGATGTCTTGGGATGCTCCGAGGAGCAAAAGGTTCCCTTGCCACCTTTATGTATGCGAGGAGAGGTAGATTCTTGGTGGGAATCGGTAAAAGCGTACTCAACCCTGTCAGATGAAGATGTCTGGGAGAAGTTCCAAGAACTGTTCAACAACAAGTACTTTCCCGAAAGTATTCGTCACATGAAGGAGGTAGAGTTCATCAAGCTGGAGCAGAACAATATGACCGTGTCACAGTACGAAGCTAAGTTTGCTGAGTTGTCTCGGTTTGCGTCCCACTTAGTTGATAATGAGGAGAGAATTACGCGAATATTTCTAAGAGGTTTGAAACCTGACATACGCCAATACTTAATTTCTCACAAACTGTGTTTGTATTCAGATGTTGTAAATAGGGCTCAGTTATTGGAACGCGATAACGAGTCAACCCAACCTAAAGAGAGCGGCCGAAAAAATGATAATACCAGTGGTAGCAGTCATCGAAGCGGTGACAACAAACGTGGAGGGAATCAATATGCTAAGGTAACCCCTTCGGTGGTAATCATGGCTAAGATAATAGAAGTGGAAATTTTAAGAAGAGGAGATTCAACAATGATGGAAAGACGTCATCACCAACACTTGTTGTTAAGGAAGGGGAACGACAACCAATCGTATGTTACAAATTCAGAGGGGAGGGACATATCTGTCCGAACTGTACGTAGCAATCTAAAACGTGTTATAATTATGGAAGAGAAGGTCACCTTGCCCGATTTTGTCGTGCACCGAAGTCAAGTCCAGCTGGGATGGAGGCATCAAAGGCCATCCCAAATAAGACAAAACCGGTAGTTCAAGGGAGAGCGTTTGTCGTAACCTCCCAAAAAGCGAGGAATCCGAACGAGGTGATCACGGGTAAGCTAATCATAATTTCTAGCGAAGTCTATACCTTATTTGATACTGGTTCTACCCATTCTTTTATTTCTCCTACTTGCACTCAACGTTTAAATTTAACTCTGGAGAAATTAGACTTTGACTTATCTGTTGAAACTCCGTTGGGAGAAACCTTCATTACATCCACTGTTTATAAGTCTTGTTTGGTTCAAATCGCTACCCTCACATTACCTGTCGATCTTATTTCCTTAAAAATACTTGCATTTGATGTGATTTTAGGGATTGATTGGTTAACTACTCATCATGCAAAAATTGATTATTTTCGTAAGGTTGTTGGCTTTCATATTCCTAACCAACTTATTATGCGAATTCAAGCAACCAAACCACTAAAGTCAGTCACTGTCATATCAAGCCATAAAGCTATTCATTTATTAAAAAACGGATGTCAAGCTTTCTTAGCCCATGTCACAGATTTAAATAAAAATACGTCAAATTTGAATGATATTTCTACTGTTAATAAATATTCTGACATATTCCCCGAAGAACTCCCTAGCCTACCCCCGGAGCGTGAAATCGAGTTTGGTATCAACCTTGAACCCGGTACAAAACTCATTTCCAAAGCCCTATATCGAATGGCTCCTATTAAACTTCATGAGTTAAAAACTCAACTGCAGGAATTGTTAGACATCGATTTCATTCAACCTAGTACGTCTCCTTGGGGTGCTCCTGTTCTATTTATGAAGAAGAAAGATAGAAGTATGCGACTTTGTATTGATTATCGGGAGTTGAATCATGTCACCATAAAAAATAGGTACCCATTGCCTCGCATTGATGACCTGTTTGACCAGTTGCAAGGCACCAAATTCTTTTCAAAGATCGATCTTCATCCTGGATATCATCAGTTGAAGATTAAAATTGATGATGTAGACACTCGAAATTTTCTATTCCTATTACTAACCATGCAGGAGGGCAAAAGCGTCTTTTTCACACTCCAAAGATAACATTGGTGGACCAAAACATCAATTTTAACCCCGGAGATAGCCACGGGAGATCCAGTTTCCAAACCCGAAGATAACCCCGGGAAAACAGTTTCCAACCCCGGAGATAACCCCGGGAAAGTCAGTTTCAACCTCGGAGATAGCCCCGGGGGATCAAGATCAAAGCCTGGAGATAGCCTAGGAGGTCAATCCAACCTCAGAGATAACCCTGAGGACAGTCAAAGTTAACATCAAGTCAACCTCAGAGATAATCCTGAGAAAATACTGTTACAACTGCGCGAAAATTGGAGATAACCCCGGAAGTGGAAAAATGGTCATTATGCCAACTCAACTTCAACTCACATCAAAACAACTCATTCAAACTCAAAATACTTCAATAGAAGTCCCACAAGAACCATATCTTAACTTTCGAGCGAAAACTACGCAAAACGGCTCAACGGACTGTCTGACTGAAACCCAGAAATGCCATTTCGGTTATGGAACCCTCTTCCTAGAATAAAAAATGGGCAAATCCTATATCATTGTGTAGCTCTCGGAAAGAGCTTTTTGGAATGATATAGCATGCTTCCATCGGACTCCCAGATTGAAAGTTATGAACAACCGAAGCTGAACAAGTAGCGTTATTCGAATGTCACGATATTTCGACATGGCGGGACCACAAAGGTCTTGGGCACCCGGCAGCATGCAGTACACCAGCTACTATGTGACGCAGGTAGACCTGCGGCTCCATCTATAAATAGAGAGCTTGGGGTGGCCATTTTGCAAAAGAAAACGGCGAGGAAGCCCTGCCCAATTTGCTCTGCACTCACCCCATACAATGTACTTTCTCATTTTAAACATCTGTGAACTCACATATAGCTTCTTTTGTACCTATAAAAGCCAGTGTTTACCCACTTTAAAGATATAGAAGTCTTCTTTGGCAGTCAACTGTAAGCCTTCTCACACACTTTAAAGCCTTTCTCTTTATCTCTGCACACACCCTTCTTCACGTTGAGAGTCGTGCTGCGTGCATTTTCCCGGACTTCGGTCTGTGGTTTTATTTCAGTTTGTATATACATATATATATATATATATATATATATATATACATTTATATATATTAACTGTGTGTCTAACTTTGTTCGATGAGCCTGAACTTGATGCAGATGCGTTGCTATTGCTAATATATATATATATATATATATATATATATATATATATATATATATACACACACACACATTTATATATATTAACTGTGTGTGGGACTCATTCGATGAGCCTGGATTTTACATCAAATGCGTTTTACTATATATATATATATATATATATATATATATATATATATATATATATATATATATATATATATATATATATATGAACTGTTGTCGAACTTTGTTTGATGAGCTTTGGATTTTATATAGTATGCGTTTCGCGCTTATATATATATATATATATATATATATATATATATATTTTTTTTTTCGTCCCACAGAGTTCACTTTCGTGGTGGTTGATCGCTTACCGCTTTTTTATATTTCGTCCTGCACTGAGTTTACTACATGGTAGTTGATTTCTTTGTATAGCTTTATTTATATTTTGTCCTACTGAGTTACCTTGGCGGTTGGCCGTATTACTGACTTTATTTCGTTTTGTCCACTTTGGAGTTTCTCAAGTGGCGGTTGATACTTTTACAACTTTATTTACATTTCGATCCCCATGGAGGTGCTTCGTGTCGTTGGTGATCATGTCTATATATATATATATTCGACTTTTTAGATATATACCGCCATTGCTTTTCATACAAATTACGGTATCATGTGCGCCTAGGAATCATGTGATCACAGATTCAACCAGTTGGATCTAGATTCGGTTCCCGTGATGGACATTTTCAGCTGTAAGCAGCTTGTAAATTATTCTGCGATGTCTAAATTTCCTCAGATGGTTTCCATACCCATGGGTAAGTCAGCATTATTTTATACATTATTTTTCGTACGGATGCATCACATCTGTAAAGTAAAATCAATCAAGCCGAACACTTAATAAAATGGGAGTGTAAAAGGTCTCAATTACTATTGAGCATCAGGGTTTGAAAAACCTTTTTTTTTACAAAACATCACTGCCATATCTTGCTAAAATTGAATTTTTACATAAATTCAAACCCTGTGTATATAGGTGCGAATGAGGCCTCACACTACTTCCAAATAACAAAGACATTGATTCCACACACACACACACATTCGGATAATAGTTTCTTGAAAAGAGGCGCCACCGTAGTGGTAACACAGATGTCGGGGTGCCTAACACCTTCCTTAGCATAATCAAGTCCCCGAACCCTAATGAATCTCGGTTTCACCCCAGGCCGTTTAGTAGTGTCACATCACTGGGTCAATGTGCAAACCTTTTCTCGGTTGTGTTGGTACAACCATTTAAAAAACCAACTGGCGACTCTTAACAGTCCCATTGTCGACATTATACATGTCAAACCTTTTTCACTTGTTTTTTCAAACAAATCTCACCTAAAATGAGAACACCAAAGAGCAAGTAACGGAAAGAGACATCTAAAAATCCCGACGTCGACGGTGTGTGGCGATTTCTCTTTGGGGACTCGAAGAAGAGGACTTAAGCCGCTATTACAATCTTTTCAAAACTGTTATCTACTTGTGTGTGGATGTTGCATTTACATTTGATGAATGTGTACGAATGCATTTCCTTATTGCACTTAGTGCTTCGTACCATAACTGCTTATGATATTAGTTCTTCGCACCATATCTGCTTGTGATATTAGTGCTTTGCACATGTCATCATTATCATACGGTGAGACACGATGTATGTGAATGTATGTTGTGTGGTCCCTCCACTAAGAGGCTATCCCGTCGGTGTTTGATTACTGGACTCGTGAGAAGACTAATTCTCCGAGGCTCAGGAAAGGCACCACCCAAATTCGCTCCAGTTGAAAGACCGGATTAATTTCCCGTTGAGTAAATTGCGATGATTTGGGAACCTTCATGCCAAAAACCCACGATAGTAACCTAAGATAGGCCAGCCTCTGATAAACCCAAAACGTAGGAAAGTCTCTTCATGCTTTCTCATTTCAATTACTTGTAAACACAATTACTTGTAATTTCATTCAATATCTATCTCCATGTAATGAGAAATATGAAGAAATTTGTACACATACAAATTGACATGCTACAAACAGTTGACATCCATAAGAAGGGGAGGTTGTAAGACCCCAACTTTTGAATAAAGATTAAATTTTCTTGAAATATATTTTTGAATATTATGGTGTGGATGATATAATGTTATAGTTGTGGGTAATATTTACAAATTTTGCAAAGTATGCAAGTTGTTATATAATATTCGATTGGTCGGGGAATATTCAGTAGACATAAGGAATATTCGTACAACTAAGACAATCATTGGTGGACCCCACAACGGAATTATTTTCGGATTGAGAAAATGACAAAAATACTTTATGAAAATAACGGCGGAAGTTTTCTGAATTAACTGTTGAAACACCCGATGTTAAAAGTAAAGTAATACGCGTGGTTGCATAGTAGCACACAGTATTGATTATTGATGCTTACGTGAGAAGTCACTCAGTTATACTCAATTATTGCTACAGTAATTGCTGCATCATATCTCTCATTTTATTGATTCAATTATTGTCACAATATCATTGACATAATATTTTATATTATTAAATCAATAATTGAGATGACAAAGTTATTCATATTATTATTTGCAATATTGACAATGTCTAGAAGTTACATCAAGGAGAGGTTTGGTCACCACCTAATTGCGCCAATAAGGAGAAATCCTTATCGGAAAGCCCCTCTTTTCCCGTGAACGACCTGGTTATTAAATATTGTGAGTTATAATATTAATGATGAATAAGTTGTGTTGATTAAAAATGAATTTTGATAGTTCCATTGTGTTAGGATTATTGGTGTTAGTGGAAATCGACATCTATTCCGATAATAATTGATGTCTAGGGGTTATATTGATAAATCGGGTAATTTATCGGATAAATGAGCAATTAATTGCTACTAATTCACATGCTTATATAACTATTTGTTCACATGTGTGTACTATTGAATCACATTATTTACTATTAGGGGAGTTGGTGCAAGATTGATAATACTTGCATGACTAAGTTAAAAATGGAGGTATAGATGGAGGTACTATACTGTAATTTGTATTTTTCACATGATTATACTATTGATTCACATGATTTAACTATTGATTCACATTATTTACTATTAGGGGAGGTGGTGCAATTTTGATAATACTTGCAGGACTAAATTAAAAATGAAAGAAAAGTTGGAGGTATTGTACTGTAATTTTTCGAGCCCCAAAACGTGCAATTATCGAAACTATATTTTCTAATAAATAAAAGCTCATTCTTCCTTCATTTCTCACCAATTCATAAAAGCTTTAGAGCGATTATTATAGAGAGAAATTATAAAGAGAAAGAAGAAGAGAAGTCTGCTACCTCACTATTCCAGTATCCATTTTTTCCAAGGTAGGGAGTATTATTTCTTTCTTATCCATGAAGACAACTTCTGTTATTCCATTCTTTATTATTCTATTGGAATAACCTGTATACGCGGGCTACCCTATACTTGGTAAAATTCTTCTGTTATTCCATTATTTATCATTATGTTGGAACATCCTGTTTTGTGCGTTCACCTTTGGGACTGGTTCCATTATTTATCATTCATTGGAACATCCGTCTCATGCGTTTCTATGGGACTGGTTAAAATCTTTATTATTCTGTTGGAATATCACATGCATGCTTTTTCTGTGGGACCGATTCCATCTTTATTATTCTGTTGGAATATCGGGTATACGTGCGTTTTTTTCTTGGGACCTGATTCCGTTATTTATTATTCTGTTGGAATAACCTGCCTGAAATTAGTGGAATATCCTTGATATTTGCGCTTTATCCAATATCTTTTCATTGAAATATTCTTCTGATCATTCTTGAATTTTACTCCACAAAGCAGTATCATGTTGACAATTTAGACGTTATTGATTCCTGGATAAAATAATTCTTGAACTTGTTTTATTGAATACTTATATCATTGTCATCATCCTCATGTTTATATTTTGTTGAAAGTCATCGTGGCCCTGTAGTGCATAGATGGACTTGGTATGATTATGACCGAGAGATTATCGATTGTAATCATAACCGTAATGTTACAAATGATGTGGTAAAAGTCCTCATTGGCCCATAGTGCATTGATGGGCGAGTTGTTGGCATGATCATGACCATTAATGAATACACAAATATTCTTGGCCCGTAGTGCATAGATAATTGTGGTCGTGATACTAAAGAATATCCTTGGCCGTAGTGTCGGGGTGATTCGATGATGTGGATTATTTATTAAGTTGAGTCCCAGTGATAAAAGTGATGAAAAACCTTTTAAATCATAAAAGATAGTAGATTTTATTCTCTACTTGACTCTTTTAATGGATTGCTTATTCCGCTGCAGTTAAACTTGATGGTTGTTATATTATATCAGTTTAACACTGTTGAAGGCTAACGATAATATATTCTGCATTATCTTAGTCATAATATTTCCTACTATGCCAGTTGAGCTCACCCTTTTACTTTCAATATTCTCTTCAGGAAATGAGAACGTAGCAGGGACTAGTCGGGGAACGGAGTGACGGACCAGATGATAGCATTAGTAGTCCTCACTATTCAGTGAAATAGTGGGAAAATAAATGTAATAATATTGAATTTGAGTTTGTATATTGTCTAGACGACAATATTTGTATTAAAACTCACAGCTTATGTTTTGTCATACTTTGCACGACAGTTGTATAATTAAGTTGTATTTGTATTCTGTACCATGTATTTGGAGACTCAGAATAGGTTATGTATACCCGTTTTGGGGGCGTCACAGTTGGTATCAAAGCTTAGGGATATGATCCCTGGCTAAGATGTGAGACTAGAACTAGGAGGGGAGAGACGGGGAATTCCTTTTGCTAGTATGACCTGCCTAATTTTTTTGGTATTTAATTGGTTGGTCAGAGTATAGAGATAATATGTTGTATGTCAATTAACCCTTGTTTTGTGACAGTATTTGAAAACGTCATCCGAGAATATTGAGAATAGCAATGGGGCACAAGCGACCGTTGAGTCTCCACAGATCAACAATCGTAATAATGTGCATCGTGAAGGCGACAATCCTCATGCAGACAACAACAACCGACCAAATGATGAGCGATGGAATGTTCGGAGGCTTTATGCAATTCATGCAACATCGGTGAGAGCGGCGACACATTCAAAATGCGGTGGAAACAATGGAAACTCTCGAACGATCACCGCTAAACAGTTCAAGGAGCTGGGACCACCCGAGTTTATTGGAGAGCCAAAACCACTTAAGCCTAAGCGTGGATAAAGCGAGATCACCAAGATATTTGATATCTTGGGATGCTCCGAGGAGAAAAAGGTTCCCTTCGCCACCTTCATGTTGCGTGAAGAGGCGGATTCTTGGTGGGAATCAGAAACGCATTATTTGACTGGACTCAAGATGTCTTAGGAAAAGGTCCAAGAGCTATTCAACGACAAGTACTTTCCCGAAAGTTTTCGTCACATGAAAGAGGTGGAGTTTATCAAGTTGGAGCAAAATAATATGACCGTGTCGCAATACGAGGCTAAATTTGCGGAGTTATCCCGGTTTGCATCCCATTTGGTTGATAATGAGGAGCGAATGACACAAATGTTTTTAAGAGGTTTGAAATTGGAGATACGTCAATATCTTATTTCTCATAAACTGTGTTTGTACTCAGATGTTGTAAATAGGGCTCAGTTATTGGAGCGCGGTAACGAGTCAACGCAACCAAGAGAAAGCAGCCGGCAGCATGAAAATACCAGTAGTATCAGTCATCAAAGCGGTGAACACAAACATGGAGGGAATCAACATGCCAGATATGGTAACCACTTCGGTGGTAATCATGGCCAAGACAGTAAAAATGGACATTTCAAGAAAAGGAGATTCAACAATGATGGAAAGACGTTAGCACCAGCAACCGTGGTTAAGGAAGGAGAACGACCACCTATCATATGCTTCAAATGCGAGGAGGGAGGGACATATCACCAAAGCTGCGCGATTCCATCAAAGCGTGTTATAATTGTGGAAAGAAGGTCACCTAGCCCGATTTTGTCGTTCAAGAAGACAAGTTCAACTAGGATGGAGGCACCAAAGGCCGTCCCAGAAAAGTCAAAGCCGGTGGTGCAAGGGAGAGCATTTGTTGTGACCTCCCAGAAAGAAAGGAACCCGAACGAATTCATCACGGGTAAGCTTATCATAAACTCTAGCGAAGTTTATACCTTATTTGATACCGGTTCTACCCATTCTTTTATTTCTCCTACTTGCGCTCAACGATTAAATTTGACTTCAGAGAAACCTTCATTACATCCACTGTTTATAAGTCTTGTTTGGTTCAAATTGGTACCCTCACATTACCTGTCGATCTTATTTAATTAAAAATACTTGTATTTGACGTGATTCTAGGGATTGATTGGTTAACTATTCATCATGCAAAAATTGATTATTTTCGTAAGGTTGTTAGCTTTCATATTCCTAACCAACCTATTATGCGAATTCAAACAACTAAACCATTAGAATCAATCAATGTCATTTCAAGCCATAAAGCTATTCGTTTATTAAAAAATGGATGTCAATCTTTCTTAGCTCATGTCACGGATCTAAACAAAAAATAAACGCGAGTTAAGAATGATATTTCATTGTTAATAAATTTCTGGACGTATTCCCGAAAAACTTCTTCGCCTACCCCAGGCGTGAAATTGAATTTTGTATCGACCTTGAACCCGCAGACAAAACCCATTTCCAAAGCCCCATATCGAATGGCTCTATTGAACTTCGTGAGTTAAAGACCCGATTCTGTGAGGAATTGTTAGACATTGGTTTCATTCGCCCCTAGTCGTCTCCTTGGGGTGCTCTATTCTATTCGTGAAGAAGAAAGATGGGAGTATGCGACTTTGTATTGATTATCGGGAGTTGAATCATGTCACCATCAAAAAATAGGTACCCATTTGCCGCGTATTGATGACTGTTTGACCGATTTGCAAGGCGCCAAATTCTTTTCAAAGATTGATCTTCGTTCAGGATATCATCAATTGAAGATTAGAACCGGATGACATTCCAAAGACGGCTTCGAACTCCCAGACGGGCATTATGAATTCCTAGTCATGTCCTTTGGATTGACTAATGCTCCGCCGCCTTCATGGATATGATGAACCGAGTATTAGGGAATATTTGGATCATTTTGTGGTCGTCTTTATTAATGACATCCTCATATATTCCAAAAGTAGTGAAGATCATGAAAGCAACACTTGAGGTCGATACTCCAAAAGCTTCGTGAAAACAAAGTTTGTATGCTAAGTTAAAAAAATGCGAGTTCTGGCTTGAGGAAGTTGCATTCCTTGGGCACGTGATATCAAATCATGGGATATCTGTTGACTCGGCAAAAAATTGAAGCAATTCAAAGCTGGGAACAACCTAAATCGTTGGATAGGAAGGCACGTAACTTTCTCGGCTTAATTTGGTTATTATCGGAGATTCAGTAGAAGGGTTTTCTTGAATCGCTACTCCATTAACTCAGCTGACTCGAAAAGATACAAAATTCGGTTGGAGCGTGGAATGTGAGAAGAGTTTTCAAGAACTCAAGAGGAGACTCATTTCAGCACATGTTCTGACAATACCATCTGGCTCGGAGGGGTTTGTCATCTATAGTGATGCTTCGGGCAAAGGGTTAGGATGTGTTCTCATGCAACATAGGAAAGTCATAGCCTATGCCTCACGGCAACTCAAAGAATATGAGAGGAATTATCCTACTCATGATCTAGAGTTGGCAGCAGTCATTTTTGCGCTTAAAATTTGGAGGCATTACCTGTATGGGGAGAAAGTGGAGATCTATACGGATCATAAAAGCCTCAAATATTTCTTCACTCAAAAGGAACTCAACATACGGCAATGATGTTGGCTCGAACTATTGAAAGATTATGATCATACTATTCAATACCATCCTAGAAAAGTGAACGTAGTAGCTGATGCGCTGAGTAGAAGATCATATGCGCGAATGAGTGTAATATTGTCAACGCAAAGGCCCATTTTGTATAACTTGCAAAGGATGGAGTTAGAGATAAAGACTCCAGGGACCCATGTGATGATGGCTAATATACGAGTAGAACCGACTTTAATCGATAAAGTTAAAAGTCGCCAAGCTACGAGACTGGAGCCGATGCGTATGAGGAAGAAAGTACAAGAAGGTGCTATATGTAAGCAAGAATCGATGAAGAAGGAATACTTGAGTCAACTCCGGACTTTGTGTTCCTAACAACCACGATTTTAAGTATAAAATCATGATGGAGGCGCACAACACACCGCTTTTGCAATCCATCTCGAGTAGTACAAAATGTATCGTGATCTTCGACATACATTTTGGTGGAGCAATATGAAGAGAGAGATAGAAGAATTGATCTCAATGTGTTTAACTTGTCAACGAGTCAAGGCGGAGCATCAAGTACAAAAAGGTCCATTGCAACCACTTGAAATTCCAGAATGGAAGTGGGAACACATTACCATGGATTTTGTTACTGGTCTTCCCAAGGTTTCTCAAGGCACAGATGCAATTTGGGTCATTGTTGATAGATTGACCAAGTCTGCTCATTTCCTACCTATACGAGAAACTTATACACTTGAACATCTTGCTCGTATGTACATAAACGAGATTATAAGACTGCATGGTATGCCAGTATCCATAGTTTCTGATCGAGACCCAAGGTTCACTTCAAGATTTTGGGTTAGTTTGCAAAAAGCTATGGGCTCGGATTTATGATTTAGCTCAGCATATCATCCTCAGACGGACGGGCAGTCGGAGAGGACCATTCAAACTCTTGAAGATCTATTAAGACTCTATGTCGTTGACTTCAAGGGAAGTTGGGATAAGTTCCTACCATTGGTGGAGTTTTCCAACAACAACAGTTATCAAGCAAGTATTGGCATGACTCCATTTGAGGTGTTGTATGGAAGAAAGTGTCGTTCTCTAGTATGCTGGGATGAGGTGGGTGAAGCAACATTGTTGGGACCAGAGTTGGTACGTATGACTACGGAAAAGATTCAAACGATCCGACAACGTATAAAAACCTCACAAGATCGACAAAAGAGTTATGCTGATCTTCATTGAAAGGACGTGGAATTTGATATTGGAGATCATGTGTTATTACGTGTTGCTCCATGGAAGGGAGTTACGAGATTTGGAAAGAGAGGAAAGCTCAACCCTCGATTTATTGGCCCATTTCTAATCCTCGATCGAGTATGAACTGTGGCGTATAGACTCACTTTACCGCCATGTATGTCTCGTGTTCATAACGTTTTTCATATATCTATGTTACGTAAATATGTGAAAGACCCGAACCACATTATTGAATTAGAACCAGACGAGATAGAGGAAGATTTAACGTATGAAGAGTTACCTGTTAAAATCTTGGATAAAAAGGATCATATTCTACGCTCCAAGGTTATACCTCAAGTTAAAATTTTGTGGAGAAACCACGATGTGGAAGAAATGACCTGGGAGTTAGAATCTGAGATGAAATCAAGATATCCTTACCTCTTCGACATACCGTGTAACGCACCCTAATTTTGAGGATGAAATTTCATAAGAAGGGAGGTTGTAAGACCCCAACTTTTGAATAAAGATTAAATTTTCTCGAAATATATTTTTGAATATTATGGTGTGGATTTGATATAATGTTATAGTTGTGGGTAATATTTACAAATTTTGCAAAAGTATAAGTTGTTATATAATATTCGATTGGTGGGGAATATTCATTTTAACAGGGAATATTCCTACAACGGTACAATCATTGGTGGACCCCCACAACGGAATTATTGTCGGATTGAGAAAATGACAAAAATACTTTATAAAAATAACGGCGGAAGTTTTACTAATTAATCGTTGAAACACCGGTGTTAAAAGTACAAGATATCTGGCGTGGTTGCATAGTAGACAACACCTTGTATTGATTATTGATGCTTACGTGAGAAGTCACTTAGTTATACTCAATTATTGCTACAGTAATTAATGCATCATATCTCTCATATTATTTATTCAATTATTGTCACAGTATCATTGACATAATATTTTATATTATTAAATCAATAATTGAGACGACAAAGTTATTCATATTATTATTTGCAATATTGGCAATGTCTAGAAGTTCTGTCAAGGAGAGGTTTGGTCACCTAATTGCGCGCCAATAAGGAGAAATCCTTATCGGAAAGCCCCCTCTTTCCTGGGAATGACCTGGTTGTTAAATATTGTGAGTTATAATATTAATGATGAATAAGTTGTGTTTATTAAAAATGAATTTTGATAGTTCCATTGTGTTGGGATTATTAGTGTTAGTGGAAATCGACATCTATTCCGATGATAATTGATGTCTAGGGGTTATATTGATAAATCGGGTAATTTATCGGATAAATGAGCAATTAATTGCTACTAATTCACATGCTTATATAACTATTTGTTCATATGTGTGTACTATTGAATCACATTATTTAATATTAGGGGAGTTGGTGCAAGATTGATAATACTTGCATGACTAAGTTAAAAATGGAGGTATAGATGGAGGTACTATACTGTAATTTGTATTTTTCACATGATTATACTATTGATTCACATGATTGAACTATTGATTCACATTATTTACTATTAGGGGAGGTGGTGCAATTTTGATAATACTTGCAGGACTAAATTAAAAATGAAAGAAAAGTTGGAGGTATTGTACTGTAATTTTTCGAGCCCCAAAACGTGCAATTATCAAAACTATATTTTCCTATAAATGGAAGCTCATTCTTCCTTCATTTCTCACCAATTCACAAAAGCTTTAGAGCGATTATTATAGAGAGAAATTATAGAGAGAAAGAAGAAGAGAAGTCTGCTACCTCACTATTCCAGTATCCAGTTTTTCCAAGGTAGGGAGTATTATTTCTTTCTTATCCATAAAGACAACTTCTGCTATTCCATTCTTTATTATTCTATTAGAATAACCTGTATACGCGGGCTACCCTATACTTGGTGAAATTTTTCTGTTATTCCATTCTTTATCATTCTATTGGAACATCCTGTTTTTTGCGTTTACGCCGGACGGGTTCCATTATTTATCATTACATTGGAACATCACATCACATGCGTTTACATGGGACACGGTTCCGTCTTTATTATTACATTGGAATATCCTATTCATGCGCTTTTACGCCGGACCGATTCCGTCTTTATTATTCTTGTTGGAATATCCCGTCTGCATGCGTTTTACGTCGGACTGATTCCGTTATTTATTATTCATTGGAATAACTCCGCCTGCATGGATCTATCGCATACGGTGATTTCTTTTGTTATTCCATTCCTGTTTATACTCAGTTGGTTAAAGTTTTGACTTCTATAATCCATGAAATTAGTGGAATATCCTTGATATTTGCGCTTCATCCAATATCTTTTCATTGAAATATTCTTCTGATCATTCTTGAATTTTACTCCACAAAGCAGTATCATGTTGACAATTTGGACGTTATTGATTCTGGATAAAATAATTCTTGAACTTGTTTTATTGAATTCTTATATTATTGTCATCATCCTCATGTTTATATTTTGTTAAAAGTCATCTCGTGGCACTGTAGTGCATAGATGGACTTGGTATGATTATGACCGAGAGATTATTAGATTGTAATCATAACCGTAATGTTACAAATGATGTGATAAAAGTCCTCATTGGCCCGTAGTGCATTGATGGGACAAATTGTTGGCATGATTATGACCATTAATGAATACACAAATATTTGGCTTTTGTAGTGCATGGATAATTGTGGTCATGATACTAAAGAATATCCTTGGCCATAGTTAGGGGTGATTCGATGATGTGGATTATTTTTATTGTCGAGTCCCAAATGATAAAAGTGATGAAAACCTTTTAAATCATTAAATATAGTAGATTTTATTCTCTACTTGACTCTTTTAATGGATTGCTTGTTCCATTGCAGTTAAACTTGATGGTTGTTATATTATATCAGTTTAACACTGTTGAAGGCTAACGATAATATATTCTGCATTATCTTAGTCATAATATTTCCTACTGGGCTAGTTGATCTCACCCTTTTACTTTCATTATTCTCTTCAGGAAATGAGAATGTAGCAGGGACTAGTCGGGGAACGGAGTAACGGACCAGGTGATTACATTAGTAGTCCTCATTATTCAGTTAAATAGTGGGAAAATAAATGTAATAATATTGAATTTGAGTTTGTATATTGTCTACACTATAATATTTTTATTAAAACTCACAACTTATGTTTTATCGTACTTTGCACAATAGTTGTATAACTAAGTTGTATTTGTATTCTGTACCATGTATTTGGCGACTCAGAATAGGTGATGTATACCTGTTTTGGGGGCGTCACGCGCATCATTATCCATGATGAACATACAAACAGATACACCCCGGACGATGATTGCCCAGACGTAATGGTTATCATTTGGGAGAAGGAGGACAATGACAACCCCTCCATCACTATAGTCCACCAGGACTTTGCCCTCGACAATTGGAGCAGCACTCTTTGCATTGGTCTACGAGGGAAAAACGGACAGGAACTCTTTCTGCCCTGTAGATAGCAATAACTGCTTACTTTTTCTGTACAGTATTAGCATTTACTTTTGTCATTACATGCTAACACTTTGTGTGATTAAACAATTTCATATATTAGGTGAGAGCATTTTGGTTCAGGACTCTAAAGTTAGATGTGCCTAGACTTGCTGATGAGGTGCCTATTCTCCACAAGGACTGCAACTTTGATGTAAACTTGGACTTAGACTTGGAAGTACAAGAGGACTATGAGATACCTAAGGAGATCAAAGAATGGGTCGAAGACAAACCCAAGCCAAATCTTGATCAGCCCACCTCTTTTAAACCTCGGAACCTTAGAAAACCCCAAACAAATCCAGATTGGTACAGACCTCACTCTAAACCAAAGGAATGACATGGTTACTCTATTGACCCTATTCCAGGATGTGTTTTCATGGTCTTATGAAGACATGGTCAGTTTATACACGGACATTGTCATTCATCGCCTTCCCATCAAAGGGGGATTCAAGCCAGTCAGGCAGAAGCTCAGGCAATTAAAACCTGAGTGGAGGTTACAAGTTAAAGAAGAAATTATGAAACAATTTCAAGTTGGCATCATCATGGTGTCAACATACCCTGAATGGTTATCCGAAATAGTCCCCGTGCCCAAACCGGGAAGGGAGGTGCGAGTGTGTGTGGATTACAGAGATTTGAATAAAGCTTGCCTCAAAGATAGCTTTCCCGTGCCATCCATCCACATAATCATTGACAATACAGCTCGATACGACATGTACTCCTTTGCTAAATGCTTCGCAGGGTACCATCAAATCATGGTTGTTGAAGATGACCGTGAGAAAACTTCATTCACGACGCCTTGGGGAACCTTTTGCTAAAGACGATTGTCATTCGGCCTCATCAATGCCGGAGCTACCTATCAGTGAGCCATATGGCTCTTTTCCACGATCTAATACAAAAAAAAAGAAAAAGAAAAAAAAAGAAAAAAAAAGAAAAAAAAAGTGAAAAAGAAAAAGCTCTTCAAAAGGTTATACATTTGTTGCCTTACCATCGGCAGGTTCTACAGATGGCTTAGGAGTTCGAAGAAATATCCTTCCTCCACATTCCAAGGAATAGGAATAATTTTGCGGATGCGTTAGCAACCTTGGCCTCCTTGATCAACATACATGACAAGGAAGACATGCCAACCCTCACATTTTCCCAACAAAAGGCTCCAGCTTATGGGAATTACATTGGAGAAGTATCGGATGAGATTCCTCCCATCCAGCACCCTTGATATCAACATGTCAATAAACACTCACAATATAGATCTACACCCGCTGAGGCGAGCCCGACTGAGAAAAGGCGGATCCATGGACTTGCTATGAAATTCTACCTGAGCGGAGATGCACTCTACAAAAGAGATGCAAGACGAGGTCTCCTCAGATGTGGACAAGGACCAAGCTTAAAGGCTCATGGATGAAATCCATGGGGTAGTATGTGGCCCAGACATGAGAGGCCCTCTATTTGTAAAGAAGATCCTACAACAGAAAAGTACGACTACGGCAATTCAAACAACACGACTTGGTTTTGAAGAAAATCATTGACAACCAAGATAAGTCTAAAGGAAAATTCGCTCCAAACTGGGAAGGCCCATTTATTGTCAATGAGGTATTGACAAGAGGCGCTTTCAGATTACAGAAAATGGACGACGATGAATTTCTGCAAACTCATCAATTCGGACACCGTGAAACGGTGCTATGTCTGAGGTTACCATCAAGCGAACATCCTGGTTTTGGATCATCAGATCACCAGTCATTTCAAGTTCTTTAAACCTCACTACATACAACCTTTCCTTTTTACCCATCTGCCCCTCAAGGAAGAACACACTTTTCAAACCAGCAGCTTGGTTTCACTTCATTTCATACCACTTCGTTTATCCCACAAGGGATTAAACCTTTCACACCTTTAATTTATCCTGTACATGGGATTAAACTTTTCACCTGCAATCCGCCCTATACAGGGGCGAACTACGTCGACCTGATCTCCTTAATACACGGGAGTATGAGGAAAACCATGTTATATGGTCCTGGTCTCACCACAGAAAAACAAAAATACACACTCCTATCCATAGCCACGAGACGAAACCAAATCCCCAAGACACCAAAGATGGTAGGGAATACACACAGATCGGCGATCCATTCTGAAGATCCTGAGACATCTCACTGTCCATCCATCAAGGAAGAGTTTAGGATACATCCAGATCACAAAGTCCTGGAGAAACAAGTGAATATCAAGCAAGTAGCAAGGCATAACTAAAAGGGAAGTGAATCAACATATATTTCCCTACCATATATAATGTTGTTTGATATATACAATGTGTCTTTGTACATGACAAAATGGCTAAGCTTAGTCTCATGCAAGAAAATACAAGCCCATCTACAAGTCAGTGTATATGCGGGATATCAAGTCCAACATGGATTCCCTCTCAGAAGAAGGAGGTAACACTGTGATCTCCTGCCCAAGGGTTTCTACACGAGCCTACAGATCCACCCAACTACATGCGATATCTCGCGTAGATATAGCGCTATCCCGCTCAGCAACAGCGGTATCCCTATGAGTTAGAGCATTATCTCTCTAAAAGAGCGACATCTCTACCAGAAAGAGCTATCAACATCAAAGCCCACATCCACTACCTGCTTACCAGATGGTACAGAAGTAAAAGCCTCTTGCGATCTCGGCGTCTTATTAGTTCATCTGTCAAAGCAACTATCCTAGACAACAAGCGAGGCTGGGGCAATTTCAAAATTGGTGACAACCGGATATTGGGTCCCTTACAACAAGATTGGGGCAATCTCGGAAGCAGCTACAACTCAACACTGGGGCATTTATCAATCATCCTAAAGGGGAAAATGCACCAGTCAGCGCCATCAGCATGGTCCATCATCATCTCAATGGCGATTCAGATATTATTCACTCGCAACTTCATCAACAAAGATAGTTTCTCATATGAACCCTCAACATCAACATGCGAAAGGACTGGGGAATTTTTCCAATTCCAAGAAATGGAAGGCGCTTAAGACGAGATCAAGCTTCTCATCAAAAAGAAAGGGGTGAACTCCTGAAAGAAATCATAGCGACATAAGCGTGCCCCTATGAAAGAAGGGGAAACTTCTCAAAAAAATTTCTTAACTCAGAAGCAACAGGTCAATGACGAAAGGCTTAGCGAATGAAATCTACACCATCAACATGTGTTAAGTCCTCACAAGTTGAGGCCTCTACACCGACGTTCAAATATGGGCAGCGAAAGAATGAATTACACCCTCCAGCGATTTTAGAGACATTCAAGTCATCAATTCAGCCGGGATGCGAATCAAACGCTTAAGGAAATGGGGCACAAGCACCCAACAGCGAAAGGAAACTCCAAATCACCTCAAGAAGGGTGAGACATCTGGTGGTTGTCATCAATCTAGCATAACATCAGGTGAAGTCTAGTGACGTAATCCATGGAATATTACAAATGAAGGTATCGAGAAGATCCCAGATTCTTAAACCATTGGCATCAATTCAAGTAGCGACATCAAGAGGCGGTTCAAATGATGAAAGCTTTGTATACCACCGTTCGAGTGGGAACCGAAAAAGTTTGGCGATTAGCAGGATAGGTACCGTTGCAAACTACCAGCGAATATATCAGGAGGGTCTGGTGATTTCAGAACGTCATCCCCATCAGAGATATGGAAAGCATCTCAACTTATCTTCATCAAACAATAATCAATGATTAAATGCCAAACCATTGGAGTCAACACCAACATAGGCATCAGCAATGATCGGTAAAGGTAAAGCGATCTGCAAAAACATTTTAACATTCATCATAACATTCATTACATTGCGATTTGCGATTTTGCGATATGCGATTTACGATATGCGATTTGCGATTTTACGATATGCGATTTGCGATGCGATATGCGATGTGCGAGTTGCGATGTGCGATTGGCCAAATGCGAAAAGTGAAGTGCGAAATGCGATGTGCGATTTACGAGCTGTGAGCTGCGATTTGCGAAAACATTTTGACATTCATCATAAACATTCATTACATTGAGATTTGCATAATTAGAAATACCTTATCATATTTTCAAGTGTCTACTAATCTTTATCATGCCTATTCCATTGCATTACATGAACATGATAAAGAAGGGCATCTGTAGATACTCAAAATTTTCTTTTCCTGTTACTAACCATGCAGGAGGGCAAAAACATCTTTTTCAACTCCAGAGATAACATTGGAGGACCACAACAACAATTTTAACCCCGGAGATAGCCACGGGAGATCTAGTTTCCAAACCCGGAGATAACCCCGGGAAAACAGTTTCCAACCCCGGAGATAACCCCGGGAAAATCAGTTTCCACCCCAGAGATAGCCCCGGGGGATCAAGATCAAAGCCTGGAGATAGCCCAGGAGGTCAAGCCAACCTTAGAGATAACCATGAGGACAATCAAAGTCAACATCAAGTCAACCTCAGAGATAATCCTGAGAAAATACTACTACAACTGCGCGAAAATCGGAGATAACATTGGAAGGGGCAAAATGGTCATTTTGCCAACTCAACTTCAACTCACATCAAATCAACTCATGTCAACTCAAAATACTTCAATAGAAGTCCCACAAGAACCATATCTTAACTTTCGAGAACAAACTATGTAAAACGGCTCAACGGACTGTTTGACTGAAACCCAGAAATGCCATTTCGGTCATGGAACCCTCTTCCTTGAATCAAAAATGGGAAAATCCTATATCATTGTGTAGCTCTCAGAAATATCTTTCCGAAATGATATGGCACGCTTCCATCGGACTCCTGTATTGAAAGTTATGAACGACCGAGCGAACAGCGTGTTGTCCGAATGTACGTACTTTGACACGGCGGGACCCACACTTCCCGGGGAACCGTGGGAAACCATAGGTAAACCTGCTACTAGGTGCCGCAGGTAGACCTGCGTCTCCCCCCTTGATAAATAGAGGGCTTGGGGTGGCCATTTTGCAATAGAAAATGGCGAGAAAGCCCTGCCCAATTTGCTCTACACTAACCCCATACAGTGTACTTTCACATTTTAAACACCTGTGAGCTCACATATAGCTTCTTTTGTACGTACAAAAGCCAGTGTTTACCCACTTTAAAGATATAGAAGTCTTCTTTGGTAGTCAACTGTAAGCCTTCTCACACACTTTAAAGCCTTTCTCTTCATCTTTGCACACACCCTTCTTCACGTTGAGAGTCGTGCTGCATGCGTTTGCCCGGACTTTGGTCCTTGGTTTTATTTCAGTTTGTATATACATATATATATATATATATATATATATATATATATATATATATATTTATATATATTGACTAACATCATCGAGTTATGCCTCGATTGAGCCTAGATTTTTGGCCAGTGCGTTTTATTGCTTTAATATTTATATATATTAATCGCGTGTGTCGAACTTTGTTCGATGAGCCTGACTTTGATCTAGTGTGTTTATTGCTTTAATATATATATATATATATATATATATATATATATATATATATATATATATTAAGCGTGTGTGGGACTACATTCGATGAGCCACAGATTTCACATCAAATGCGTTTACTCATTATATATATATATATATATATATATATATATATATATATGAACTGTTGTCGAACTACATTCAATGAGCACGGATTTTATATCCAGTATATATATATATATATATATATATATATATATATATATATATATATATTTTAGTCCCATTCGGAGTTCACTTCGTGGTGGTTGATCGCTTACCGCTTTCTTTATATTTCATTCCTCGCTGAGTTTACTTTGTGGCGATTGATTGCTTTTGTATGACTTTATTTACATTTTGTCCCACTTTGGAGTTTCCTTCATGGCGGTTGACCATATTACTGACTTTATTTACGTTTCGTCGCTTGGAGTTTCCTCTATGGCGGTTGATAGCTTTTCTGACTTTATTTACATTTCGATCCCCATGGAGGTGCTTCGTGGTTGGTGATCATATCAGATATATATATTTCTGACTTTTTATATATATACCGCCATCGCTTTCATACAAATTATGGTATCATGTGCGCCTAGGAATAATGTGATCACAGATTCAGCCCGTTGGATCTAGATTCGGTTCCTGTGATGGACATTTTCAGCTGTAAGTAGCTTGTAAATTATTTTGCGATGTCTGAATTTCCTCAGATGGTTTCCATACCCATGAGGAAGTCGACATTATTTTGTACATTATTTTTCGTACGGATGCCTCACATCTGTATAGTAAAATCAATTAAGCCGAACACTTAATAAATTGGGAGTGTAAAAGGTCTCAATTACTATTGAACAACAGGGTTTGAAAAATCTTTTTTTTACAAAACATCACTGCCATATCTTGCTAAAATTGAATTTTTACATAAATTCAAATCCTGTGTATATAGGTGCGAACGAGGCCTCACACTACTTCCAAATAATAGCACATTGACCCCCCCCCACACACATTCAGATAATAGTTTCTTGAAAAGAGGCGGTCATCGTGCTAACACAGATATCGGGGGGTGCCTAACACCTTCCCTCCGCATAATCAAGTCCCCAGACCCTAATGAATCTCGATTTCACCGACCCGTTTAGCAGTGTCACATCACTGGGTCAATGTGCAAACCTTTTCTCGGTTGTGTTGGTATAACCATTTAAAAAACCAACTGGCGACTCTTAACAGTCCCATCGTCGACATTATACAAGTCAGACCTTTTTCATTTGTTTTTTCATACAAATCTCACCTAAAATGAGAACACCAAAGAACAAGTAACGGAAAGGGACATCTAAAAATCTCGACGTCGACAGGTGGCGACTCTGCTGGGGACTCTAGTAAGAGGACTTTAGCCGCTATTATAATCTTTTCAAAACTGTTATCTGCTTGTGTGTGGATGTTGCATTTACATTTGATGAATGTGTACGAATGCATTTCCTTATTGCACTTAGTGCTTCGCACCATAACTGCTTATGATATTAGTGCTTCACACTATATCTGCTTGTGATATTAGTGCTTCGCACATGTCATCATTATCATATGGTGAGACGCGGTGTATGTGATGTATGTTGTGTGGTCCCTCCACCAGGAAGCTATCCTGTCGGTGTTTGATTACTGGACTCGTGAGAAGACTAATTCTCCGAGGCTCAGGAAAGGCACTACCCAAATTCGCTCCAGTTGAAAGACCGGATTAATTTCCCGTTGAGTAAATTGAGATGATTTTGGAACCTTCATGCCAAAAAGTCGCGAGAGTAACCTAAGATAGGTTAACCTTTGATAAACCCAAAACGGAGGAAAGTCTCTTCATGCTCTCTCATTTCAATTACTTGTAAACACATTACTTGTAATTTCATTCAATATCTATCTCCATGTAATGAGAAATATGAAGAAATGTGTACACATACAAATTGACATGCTACAAACAGCTGACATCCATTTTGCAGGATAAAATTCCTAAACTGGACACATCACATATCATGTTATTATACACTCCCTAAAGACTAAACTATGCAAGTCTTTCGCAGGGAACCAATTGGACCTACTACCCGGTTAAAATCCAAAAAGGCTGCAGGCCTACAGTCCAATTTTCGTATTGCAAATTCAAACACTTTAATTCCTTCACGTAGTTAAAATACTACGACTTTCCGACATTTCTAGGTTATAGAACGACATTCATCTTACTATCACATAATAATAAAAATTTGTAAGAACCCGAATTTTTAGAAATTATTAAAATAAGAATTTAGTAAATAAAATTCTTAAGGCATGAGAAGGGTTCGAATAAGAATATATATGTGTTGTGAGGTATCTGGAATGGTGTTGCATGGGGTAATATAAACTATGCAATAAGTGATTTATGTGTTTAATAAATATATCATTATTATATATTTATTATGAATTGTAAAGATAAATTAGTAAGAAGATGGATAATAATTATCTATTGATATTAAATAATTTATGTTAAATTATTTTATAATAGTAAGTTGGTGACATTAAATATCTGTGATAATCACCAATTTCTTGAGTATTGGTAAGAGTAAGTATCAAGTCTAAGACAGTGCAACCTTAATCTTTAATGGTGGATGTATAAGAGCTGGGCTAAACGATTCCTTCAGAGAGCGGAGGTATATACGAATTACTAACCGATCTAACTCACTGTGAAAACAGTGTAGACGAGACGGAAATAAATTTGTTGGTTGTTTGTGGGAAACCACTCAGTGTACTATATTGAATACTATTAAAGACTCGATGAGTGCTAGGTTTAGACTTGTATATATGTACGTTGTTGACGAGAGAAGAAAATCGATATACCATTAAAGTGGTTAGAGAATTATTGAGTAATTTGATACACGACGAGAAGGGAAGATTAAAGGAATGTATATGTGTTATATATATACCTTGAATTACGTGATTTGGTGGAAGAGAAATAATTATAGTATATTTCTACTAAAGGATATTAAAATAAATTCTAGCATTTGATTATTTTAATAAAAGGGGGAATATTATTTTGATATTACCTTATATAGCTTTGTGTGAGGAAATGTGTGTGATTAAGTAATGTGGTAAATATATTAAAACATATTTGCTATATAAGTTGATGGAAACAATTTATCATAATAGGAAATAAACTTATTTTCTATATATAGTGTGTACATGTGTCGTGCATGTGAATATTTTAATAATAGAAAGATATTATATTAAGAATAATATCTTGCGAAAATGAATAAAAATCGCGTTATTATGATTAGTTCTTATATTTAGAGAAAAACATGATAAAAATATCTTATGTTATGGAGAAGTACATAATTTTGATTATAGTAATGTGGTGGAAAATGAATAAGTAACAAGAATAAGTAATAAACTTAATGTAAGCTTGTGTGATATGCCTAGTGTGGCAAGGTGATGGAATAAGCATTCATTAAATAATTTAATGAATGAATAATTGAAGGAATTAAATTTGTATGTGCAATGGTTTTATATTATATAGTAGCTACATCTATATGATATGAAATGAAGTAGAACACTTCAATGGTAACTATATAATATAGGAAGTATTTGAATATATATGTATAAAGGCTTATATGTTAGCATTATGTACAAGTGAGATAATAAAATGTAACATGGTGCAATAGATCACTTCCATGACCATGTTATAAGATGTAATATTGAGAATAATATTATTTTGTGAGATTATATTATTATAAGCTTGTGGACTATTAATTACTAAGTTCATATAATTATGTCTTGTGTGGGATAACTAGTGAAGTTAAATTAAAGGGGGATTTAATGGGAAGTATTAAGAGAAAATAAATGAGGAGTTAATAAATAATTGATATTAATTATCATTATAATAATTAAGTGTATTTGAGATGATAATTTTTATGAAAAATGATGGATTGAGAATATCCAAGTATTTTATAATTAGCCCAATTAAAATATTAATTGGAATAAACCAATGTACATGGATTATATAATTCTATGTGAGTGGGTGTATATGTATGCAGATTTGGGAAAAAATATCAAATAAACCTAAGTATGCTAGTAGTAGTTTTGCAATGCTGAGATAATTGGCTTGTCCCAAAACTAGTGTCTCAATTGCTCCCTATTTCTCATCTACGTGTTTGGCAAAAAGGCTAAGGCCTATCTCATTTCTTCTTCATTACATTGTAGTCTGATAATGGCTAGAAGGATGGGGGAAATGGAGTTGGTAACCAACTCTCCAACATCCAATGGCTTCTTCTTCCTCCCCTTGGATTAGTTCAATGTGCAAAGTCATGATTTGGATAATCCTTCCTCTATAAATAGAGACTCCTTCATCTTATTTCTCTTTTGTTGAGATGTATGAGAAGTGGCTATGAAGAGTCAATAAAATTAGAGAGCAATCAGAAGGTAGGAAGGCTATGCTTAGCATATTGAAGTATTCAAGAGGTAATTACATTAACTTAAATGCTCTTGATTTCCTAAGTTTGCAATTCCTTAGAAATATCATGAAAAAGTAGCTTTTGAGTCACAAAATTGATGGCTAAGGGTTGTTATAATCCATGAATTGTTGTTAGATATTGTTAATATAATCAAATATGAAATCAACGGAAGTTAAACGAACCAATTTGGTTTAGAAACGAATTCTTAGTGAACGAATTCGTTAATTTGTCAAAACATGAACAATTAGTATGAACATGAGTTAAAGATTCATATTTGGATTAGTTAATATTTATGTTAGTTGATGGGTATCTAGTATGTTGTAGTTCTATGAATTACGAATCCATAGAATCGAATACGGACTAATTTGGACATGTATAACTCAAATTATGAAGGTTAGAAGGGAAGTTTGGCTTGTTAGCTCGTAACAGGGCATGAAATTTCCCACTTACAGTAGCTATGCCCACCCCAGCGGGCTATTTTAAATAAGACCCCCCTTCAATGGGTGGTCGATTCTGAGATATTGAGAAAAATCTGACAGAACATGTTTTGGAAAAACGGCCATAACGTTTTCATACGAACTCCGATTGAGGAGATTCAAGATGATCTGGAACGAGAACGAATAGACCTACAACTTTTGGGCTTTAAGGTTTTCAATTTGAGGTCATTAAGAAGGGTCAGAATAGTCATCTTTGTGACTATTACGTAATCGAAGGCCATCGGAGGGCGTCGAGCGAACACATACGCAAATATAGTGCTCCCGACGATGGAATATGTTATTCTAAGTGATGTAACATAAAAATGAATGATAATAGACATGACATATAAGATTACCTTACTCATTATAGAATGCTTTAGCATGGCTTAGTATGTGTTTTGAAAAGAAACTTGGAGTTTTGAGAAACGAATATTGACGAACCTTGAGTCTTTGAAGTTATGATATTTTAACACATACATCTTGTTGATATATGAGTATACTTAAGAATGAGAAGTGATTTAAAGTTACTTTACTTATTATCAACTTACAATAGCTTAGTTGAAAATGATTTCTAAAGAAAACTTGAAACTTTAAGAACAAACTTAAAGTAATTTGTATACTTAAAGTTCTAAACATGATAACATATATTCATGGATTAGTTAGCTATGAAATGAGATTAAAAGGTTCACCTAGTTGCTTGACCTTGGCCTAGAATAACTTTTAAAAGTGAACTTGAACGCCTTTTATGCCTCTAGACATGATTTAATATGTTCATCTTTTTAGCTAAGCATGAATTGGGACGTTTCAAGTGTGGTTTAAAATCGTTTTCAAATAAACTATGTTATGTACATGTGAAGCATGCTATTAGAGACTTATTAGTACCAATATATGGTTTAAAATCTTATATCATCGAATCTTGTTAAAGAAAGTTGTTAAGCTTTATTGATTGAAATAAATCATTATGAAACTAAGTAGTTTGAATATGAACGACATAGATCACGTATCTATAAAATTTAAATATGTGTCGAACACATAGCGAGTCAAGTTAGTGATAAATGTATATAAAGTTGATGTCAAATACACGGATGGTTAAGGAATACCTATACATATATAGCAATTCTAAAATTACGATGAGAAAGTGAAATGAAGGTTTTACGAACCTAGTTAGAAAACAATGTAACATTGTTATTACATTGAGAATGCATAAAATATGTTACTGATGGATATGAATCCATTATTATATAACTGTGTAAGAATACACGAAGTGCAGTTAAGTGTTAAGCAGTAAGTCGTAGTTCATAAACTACGAATCAGGTTAAGGACTCACGATAAAGATTTCGTGCTTCTTAGTTGACAAAGTAGATAGTTTCGCAACGAAGGATACTATTTAGATCATTACTTGAACCATGTTTAGGTTCTAGGAGTGTACTTGTTATATACTTACGATGTTTAATACTTGTTGTATTGTAAGGATGTATTAGTTAATACATAGAGGATATCGAATCAAGATGTAAAATCTTATACAATAATTCCAATAGACTGAACCATATTATATAGTTGATTCAAGAAGTGTAATTGGTTCAAAGTTATGAAATCAATAAAAGATTTTATTCAAGAGATTGAAAAAGTTTAAATTATTCTGCGTTTTTATAATATCGAATGTGATGTAAAACAGGAATAGTAAATGACCAAGTTGTGAAACTTATAAAAGTTTGGGGTCATTATACAGATCTTGGAAATGGAGAGAATTTATATTCTAAATTGTAATAAGTAAAGTTTTATTCATTAAGTTACGAATGAAAAATATAAATAGTTTGACGATAGTAATATCGTATGACCGAATCCGAGGTTTGAAGGAACCGGATTTGGGGGCCATCCTGAGTTGGTATCAAAGTCAGAGGTTATAAACTTAGGTAAGTGTACCTTAGGCTATAACCTGAGAGAGAGAGAAAGATAAAGATTAAAATGTATAAGTGAAGATTCAAAGAAGAATCTTGAAGTATCTAAGAGAATGATAATTCAGGAGTTTCCTAACTCCGATAATAAAAATGTTAAGATGTTATCTATAAGTTGAAGATGACAAAGATAATGAAGATGAACTCTAGTGGAGTTTTGTTGATAATAGGGAAAGAATCCTAAGGTAAATTGATGATCACAACGTGATCGGATTGAGCTATGAAGTGATAAATAGTCTGTAACGACTAAGTGTGTATAACTTGATGCTATAAGAGATTGTACTATGAAATGGTATGATATAAACTCATGAGGAGTTGTATATGATGGGATACGAAGAATTCGTATCGAGCAAAGAGCAAGTTAAGAGTAAGATAGATTTAAGTGGGATTTCAGTTGAGGACTCATGTGAGAGCTGAGTTGTACAAACCTTTGTGTGGGCGGAGGCTTTGTGCTCACGCTCGATTCCTCACAATGATAATCAATGAAATATCGGTGTCGCGCTATTGATATGCTTATTGTGAGAAGGTGATTCTTTTCTCAGATCATATTTGATAGATAGAAACTATTAAGATTAAGATAGAGAATATTAAGATTAGGCGCAAGTTATTAAAACTCATGCACATGGTACGTTCGTGACTCATAAGTATATGAAATATTTTTGAACCCCTCAGCGAATGGACGTCTATGGTCTGACTAGGATAAGTTCTTAAACTCATATAATTGTGGCAAGTTCCTGAATTTCCAAAGTGTGGTAAGTTTGATGAACTGTATCGGGTATATATATGTTATGAAGTTAGAAATTTTGGTGTAGTAAAGATTAAAGTTGATGGAGAAACGTGGATTTTCTAAATCTTCTAGCTCTGCTAGATTTTCAAAGTTTATTGACTTCGTGCTGATGATTCGCACTTTTGTTTTCTTGAAAAACATTGGATCTTGTGATTGAACCAATGATGTTTAAAAACAATACCTTTATTCTTATGTTTATGCCAATTGTTTCGGCTAAGACAAAAAGGATTTGAAAATTTTCAAAATGTATTTCTAACCATGCGCATCATTGATATGGTGTATGGTAAACGATGGAGTCATCCATGCAGTTGAACCTAGTGTTGGTTGTGATCGAAAGATCGTACATAATGGCAGAATCCTCAACGTACTACTAATCTAGTACGGTATCATGATGTCATAAAAGAATTTTTGGTTTTCTTTTAAATTGTGAAGAAGGTCAATTAAGTTAGCTAAATTATTTTTATTGAAGTTCGAGTTATTGATAAAAGTCTAAGCTATTTGATTCGGCTAGACGGCTGTTGAAAAATATTTATAGAATTCAAGCGTTCTTGAGTAATTATGCCAAACCAGATTGCTCTGGTGCGGATTCAGTTGTTGAAAAGATGAGGTGAACAACCCTATAAGGGAACATGTTTTCAGGGACAATGGTTCTGAGTGTAATGCATATAGTCATTACAAAACACTACGCCAGGGCTCAACGCAAAGGGTACAATAGAGTTGGCCACCTAAGTGTATGCGCGTGGAGGTGTTTTCGGTCTTTGTGATTGATAAACACTTTGGTTTGCAGTGTGAAGGATTTTGTTGAAGCATTTGTAAACCTAGAGAAGAGTTCATGGTCTTGTGACCCCTCAGCATAATTTGGAATCTAAGATTTTTCATACTATTTCCCGATTATTGAAAAATCGTGGAAGATTCTTATTCTTCTGAAGGATGAATGTAGTAAGTAGAATGTTCCTTAGAAAGGAGAAAGTGGTAGAATGCAAGTGAGCAAGTTATAATAAAACTTCCAAAAAGAGAATGGATAAAATAATTCAAAAGAATATGTAATATTCGGAATAACACCGAGTAGAGGAGGTTTCGGTGATTCCGAGGACGGAATCCTTATAAGTGGGAGAGGATGTAAGAACCCGAATTTTTAGAAATTATTTAAAATAAGAATTTAGTAAATAAAATTCTGAAGGCATGAGAAGGGTTCGAATAAGAATATATATGTGTTGTGAGGTATCTAGAATGGTGTTGCATGGGGTAATATAAACTATGCAATAAGTGATTTATGTGTTTAATAAATATATCATTATTATATATTTATTATGAATTGTAAAGACAAATTAGTAAGAAGATGGATAAAAATTATCTATTGATATTAAATAATTTATGTTAAATTATTTTATAATAGTAAGTTGGTGACATTAAATATCTGTGATAATAACCAATTTCTTGAGTATTGGTACGAGTAAGTATAAAGTCTAAGGCAGTGAAACCTTACTCTTTAATGGTGGATGTATAGGAGCTGGGCTAAACGATTCCTTCAGAGAGCGGAGGTATATACGAATTAGTAATCGATCTAACTCACTATGAAAACAGTGTAGACGAGACGTAAACAAATTTGTTGGTTGTTTGTGGGAAACCACTCAGTGTACTATATTGAATACTATTAAAGACTCGACGAGTGCTAGGTTTAGACTTGTATATATGTATGTTGTTGACGAGAGAAGAAAATCGATATACTATTAAAGTGGTTAGAGAATTATTGAGTAATTTGATACACGGCGAGAAGGGAAGATTAAAGGAATGTATATGTGTTATATATATACCTTTAATTATGTGATTTGGTGGAAGAGAAATAATTATAGTATATTTCTACTAAAGGATATTAAAATAAATTCTAGCATTTGATTATTTTAAAAAAAGGGGGAATATTATTTTGATATTATCTTATATAGCTTTATACGAAGAAATGTGTGTGATTAAGTAATGTGGTAAATATATTAAAACATATTTTCTATATAAGTTGATGGAAACAATTTATCATAATAGGAAATAAACTTATTTTCTATATATAGTGTGTACGTGTGTCGTGCATGTAAATATTTTAATAATACAAAGATATTATATTAAGAATAATATCTTGCGAAAATGAGTAAATCGCGTTATTATGATTAGTTCTTATATTTAGAGAAAACATGATAAAAATATCTTATGTTATGGAGAAGTACATAATTTTGATTATAGTAATGTGGTGGGAAATGAATAAGTAACGAGAATAAGTAATAAGCTTAATGTAAGCTTGTGTGATATGCCTAGTGTGGCAAAGTGATGGAATAAACATTCATTAAATAATTTAATGAATGAATAATTGAAGGAATTAAATTTGTATGTGCAAGGATGGAGCCAGGATTTATTCTTGAGGGGGGCCAAAAAATATATATTCGTCTACCATTACAAAACATATTATAACACATAAACAAACATAGATCGAATTGATAACTCTTTATATCAACAATTTTAAACCCCAATTTGTTTACGCACACACACATATATATATATATATATATATATATATATATATATATATATATATATATACACACACACACAATTCAGAGAAAAGAAACAATTGAAATACAATGTATAGGTGAAAAGGGCCTGCTAATTTAGACAATTGGACCACTATATCACCACAACTTAGAGAAATTGCATGATTGCCCAAATAAAAATTACATGAGTTGAACTAGAGTTAACCATTCATTCATTGTGAATAAGAATAACTGAGATTTTCCAGCAAAAGAAAGGCAATGAAAGTCCACTAAAAAAATCCAGAATAATCAAATAAGTAGGTGAGCCTTAGTACTATTTTTTTTTAAAAATCTGGGGGGGGCATGGCCCCCTAAAACTCTCTTAGCTAAAGTCCCCTTGTATGTGCAATGGTTTTATATTATATAGTAGCTACATCTATATGATATGAAATGAAGTAGAACACTTCAATGGTAACTATATAATATAGGAAGTATTTGAATATATATGTATAAAGGCTTATATGTTAGCATTATGTACAAGTGAGATAATAAAATGTAACATGGTGCAATAGATCACTTCCATGACCATGTTATAAGATGTAATATTGAGAATAATATTATTTTGTGAGATTATATTATTATAAGCTTGTGGACTATTAATTACTAAGTTCATATAATTATGTCTTGTGTGGCATAACTAGTGAAGTTAAATTAAAAGGAGATTTAATGGGAAGTATTAAGAGAAAATAAATGAGGAGTTAATAAATAATTGATATTAATTATCATTATAATAATTAAGTGTATTTGAGATGATAATTTTTATGAAAAATGATGGATTGAGAATATCCAAGTATTTTATAATTAGCCCAATTAAAATATTAATTGGAATAAACCAATGTACATGGATTATATAATTCTATGTGAGTGGGTGTATATGTATACAGATTTGGGAAAAAATATCAAATAAACCTAAGTATGCTAGTAGTAGTTTTGCAATGATGAGATAATTGGCTTGTCCCAAAACTAGTGTCTCAATTGCTCCCTATTTCTCATCCACGTGTTTGGCAAAAAGGCTAAGGCCTATCTCATTTCTTCTTCATTACATTCAGAGTCCGATAATGGCTAGAAGGATGGGGGAAATGGAGTTGGTAACCAACTCTCCAACATCCAATGGCTTCTTCTTCCTCCCCTTGGATTAGTTCAATGTGCAAAGTCATGATTTGGATAATCCTTCCTCTATAAATAGAGACTCCTTCATCTTATTTCTCTTTTGTTGAGATGTATGAGAAGTGGCTATGAAGAGTCAATAAAATTGGAGAGCAATCAGAAGGTAGGAAGGCTATGCTTAACATATTGAAGCATTCAAGAGGTAATAACATTAACTTAAATGCTCTTGATTTCCTAAGTTTGCAATTCCTTAGAAATATCATGAAAAAGTAGCTTTTGAGTCACAAAATTGATGGCTAAGGGTTGTTATAATCCATGAATTGTTGTTAGATATTGTTAATATAATCAAATATGAAATCAACGGAAGTTAAACGAACCAATTTGGTTTAGAAACGAATTCAGAGTGAATCTAATTCGTTAATTTCATCAAAACATGAACAATTAGTATGAACATGAGTTAAAGATTCATATTTGGATTAGTTAATATTTATGTTAGTTGATGGGTATCTAGTATGTTGTAGTTCTATGAATTACGAATCCATAGAATCGAATACGGACTAATTTGGACATGTATAACTCAAATTATGAAGGTTAGAAGGGAAGTTTGGCTTGTTAGCTCGTAACAGGGCATGAAATTTCCCACTTACAGTAGCTATGCCCACCCCAGCGGGCTATTTTTAAGGCAAGACCCCCGCCCCAGCGGGGGGTGGTCAGTTACAGATATTGAGAAAAATCTGACAGAACATGTTTTGGAAAAACGGCCATAACGTTTTCATACGAACTCCGATTGAGGAGATTCAAGATGATCTGGAACGAGAACGAATAGACCTACAACTTTTGGGCTTTAAGGTTTTCAATTTGAGGTCATTAAGAAGGGTCAGAATAGTCATCTTTGTGACTATTACGTAATCGAAGGCCATCGAGGCGTCGAGCGAACACATACGCATAAAATATAGTGCTCCGAGCGATGGAATATGTTATTCTAAGTGATGTAACATAAAATGAATGATAATAGACATGACATATAAGATTACCTTACTCATTATAGAATGCTTTAGCATGGCTTAGTATGTGTTTTGAAAAGAAACTTGGAGTTTTGAGAAAGCGAATATTTGAACCTCGAGTCTTTGAAGTTATGATATTTTAACACATACATCTTGTTGATATATGAGTATACTTAAGAATGAGAAGTGATTTAAAGTTACTTTACTTATTATCAACTTACAATAGCTTAGTTGAAAATGATTTCTAAAGAAAACTTGAAACTTTAAGAACAAACTTAAAGTAATTTGTATACTTAAAGTTCTAAACATGATAACATATATTCATGGATTAGTTAGCTATGAAATGAGATTAAAAGGTTCACCTAGTTGCTTGACCTTGGCCTAGAATAACTTTTAAAAGTGAACTTGAACGCCTTATGCCTCTAGACATGACGAATATGTTCATCTTTTAGCTAAGCATGAATTGGACGTTTCAAGTGTGGTTTAAAATACGTTTTCAAATAAACTATGTTATGTACATGTGAAGCATGCTATTAGAGACTTATTAGTACCAATATATGGTTTAAAATCTTATATCATCGAATCTTGTTAAAGAAAGTTGTTAAGCTTTATTGATTGAAATAAATCATTATGAAACTAAGTAGTTTGAATATGAACGACATAGATCACGTATCTATAAAATTTAAATATGTGTCGAACACATAGCGAGTCAAGTTAGTGATAAATGTATATAAAGTTGATGTCAAGTACGGATGGTTAAGGAATACCTATACATATATAGCAATTCTAAAATTACGATGAGAAAGTGAAATGAAGGTTTTACGAACCTAGTTAGAAAACAATGTAACATTGTTATTACATTGAGAATGCATAAAATATGTTACTGATGGATATGAATCCATTATTATATAACTGTGTAAGAATACACGAAGTGCAGTTAAGTGTTAAGCAGTAAGTCGTAGTTCATAAACTACGAATCAGGTTAAGGACTCACGATAAAGATTTCGTGCTTCTTAGTTGACAAAGTAGATAGTTTCGCAACGAAGGATACTATTTAGATCATTACTTGAACCATGTTTAGGTTCTAGGAGTGTACTTGTTATATACTTACGATGTTTAATACTTGTTGTATTGTAAGGATGTATTAGTTAATACATAGAGGATATCGAATCAAGATGTAAAATCTTATACAATAATTCCAATAGACTGAACCATATTATATAGTTGATTCAAGAATTGTAATTGGTTCAAAGTTATGAAATCAATAAAAGATTTTATTCAAGAGATTGAAAAAGTTTAAATTATTCCGCGTTTTTATAATATTGAATATGATGTAAAACAAGAATAGTAAATAACCAAGTTGTGAAACTTATAAAAGTTTGGGGTCATTATACAGATCTTGGAAATGGAGAGAATTTATATTCTAAATTGTAATAAGTAAAGTTTTATTCATTAAGTTAAGAATGAAAAATTTAAATAGTTTGACGATAGTAGCATCGTGGCGGACCGGATCCGAGGTTTGAAGGAACCTGGATTTGGGGGCGTCACAAAATTAATATAATCTTATTCATTATTTAATTAAATAAAATTATTTTACAATGAATCTAAATTTCTCAGTTGTTATATATATATATATATATATATATATATATATATATATATATAATAAACATGCACACACACATACACACTTTATGAATAGGAAATCAATAAGATGCGATAATCGTGTTTTCACGGAAGTCGGGGGGTGCCTAACACCTTCCTCTCGCTAGACCTCTAATTCTAAGAATCTCGGTTTCAGACTAATGCTACAGAGTCACATATTGGGCCATATTGCAAAAACTTTTAATTTTCGGATGAGTTGGTACATTGTTGATCAATTTCACAATCAATACATGCGTGCAAGTATACACAGTTAACAAGTAATAAAGTGTAAGTAGAGTATCGTTCCCATGAGTAATTATTAACAAAAATCACCAAATACTAACTCTTAACCAAACTAATTTTATTTAAACAATCAATTTAAGGTTTTGAATTAAATTATTTAATTAAACTAATTCTAATTACCACTAGTTAAAATCAGATTATGGAGATTTAATATCATAACTTCACTTATTGTTTCACTTAGACTAATACATTTCTCATTAATTATGCTCACTATTCTGAATTATTAATCAAGAACACATAAATATCTATGACTGTAACACCTGAGAAATCAGATCTTTAATGAAATAAATTTTTATTTGATTATGTGGATTAAATGAATTTAATAGATTAATTATGTGAGTAAGATATTTGAAGGTTGTTCTATGACCTAGAATGTGTGGATGTGGTTAGTATCTTGACTATATGCTAGGATTAATTGTTTTGAATTATCAAGATAAAAATAATTGTTTTTCGAGAATTTTTTCGTAAAAACACTATTCATCCAATTTCGCTCGGAGCTTAGGTTTGGAATTCCAAGAAACGCGTAATGATAGAATAGGAAGATGTAATGAAATATCCAATAATATTTCATTTATGGCAAACGAAATTTTTGCCTGCGGACTTAAAACCTAAGGGTTAGTGAAAGAGATTTCCAAAGGGATATGAAATGCGTATAATCATTTCAGCTATTAAACGTATGATACACGAATATGGTATGACTAACGGTACGACGTATAATACGAATATTGTATGAATACTAAATGAGAAGAATACATGAGTAATACGCGTAAAATACGATTAGTTCTTATTGGATTTTGAGTTAAGGACTTTGTACAATCCAAGTGGACTTGGATTTATAGCAAGCCCAATGAATTATGAAATCAAGCCCACGTTAAGGCCCAAGGTTAAGTTAAGACAAGCCCAATCCGAGAAAAACGAACCACGGATCGAACCGACGGATCACAGGATGGCTAAAACCCATAGGGAAACCCATGGAAGTGTGGGCCGGCTAGTTGGCCACCAGGTAAAGTGATTATTTGGTGGCTAAGTTGTTGAGGAGGTGGGGAATAGTAAGGAGGTGGCCCTTTGGACAATTTTGCCCTCCATTTGGTTGCCTATAAAAGGAAAGCTTATGTTGGTTATTTTGTGCTTTGTAAACTTTGTCCAACATATATTGAGAGAGAGAAAGAGCTAGAAATAAGTAATTGATATACTTTGAGGCAAAACATAAGAAGTTTACCAAGAACACGAAGAACAAAAAAAGGTGATATTTTGTAAACATTAGTCTTCATCCTTTTCGATTTCTTTCTAGTAGAGAATCTTAGATTGGTGGAGCATAACTATTGAGGAGGAATAATGATGTCTATTAATGATCAAAACATTGATAAGTCATGTTTGAGTAAAAATTATAAGAGTTTACGTAAGTTAAATCGTAAAAATCTTTGAAAGTTAACTTGGTTGTGGATGGACGAATCGAAAGCCATCATAGCTAGGGTATGTGAATCATGCTTGGTTAAGGTATAGATGATGAATCAATGGAGTGTTCCATTTGATTTGGCTTATAGAACACGAGTAACGAAGTTATGGCGAATTTTACGAAAATAGACGTTAAACGTCAAAAATGTAGAAATCTTGGATTAGGAGTCAAAAGTTGTCGTGTTACTTGAAAACTTCAGTTTCCAATGTCAACACGTGAGATAGGGTATTCAAGAGTTGTGGATGCAAGAATCGTCAAATTCTGACTTATAACGAAGAAAACGAGTATTGAACGCTCGAAAACGATAAACGAACGCTCAAAATGAACCAAAAGTTGAATTTTGAGTTAACGGATTCAAAAATGTAAAATTCTTACATAAACACTTAGAGTATGTAATTTGTGAGTTGTGGGCTTTTGAATGAGCCAATTCAGATGTAAAACAAATAAGTTATGAAACAGGGAAGTTCGTTGGAAAAACCAAACGTCAAAACTAACCGAGGCACAAGGGCGGCGCTGCAGCGCTAAGCATGGCCGAGAGAAGCCATAATCTTCTGGAGTTTCACATCGCAGCACGAGAGTTAGTGCAAGGACTCACGTCGCAGCGCCGAATCCGGGTAAAACCTCTCGAGAATGACGCCGCAGCGCCACTATAGTAAATGGATTGCTGCGCCGAAACGCCGGTAGTGAGAATTAGTAGACCATGTTAGGTTTTTAATTCTAATTGAAGATAAACCAATAGTAAAGCATGAATGTACGTAATGTACATGATAGGACTAACTCTAAATCACTTATAAAGTGATAACGTAGAAAGTTAAGTATGGTTTAACCATGATTAAACGAAGAACGCAAAAATGTAAGCAAGTAAACCGTGAAGGGTGTTCAACGTTGGTACTTTACCAATGATCACCGAGTGTCGGTTAATAACGTAAGAACGTTAACGAGCCATAATGAAGTATAGTAAGTCGAATTGACATTATTAATGGAATAAATTCAAGTAAGACATAGAAGAAAAAGAAGTTGGTTAAAGCAATAAACTAAGTTTGTTTGGTAGTTAATTATAGTGTGTTATGTGAATATATCATGTAGATTCTGTAAAGACTGAGAACTGTTGAATATTATATTCGAAGATGCTTGAAGGCAAGTTTTTCTTAACGCTTGTCTAACCTCTGTGTTAGCCAAGTTTTCTGTGATTCATGATAAGAAATGCATGAATTGTTTTACGAAAGGGTGGATGCCAGTTTTAACTCGGCTACACTAATCTTAAGAGTTAGATTGATTTGTTTATAAGTCTTTCTGTATAGAACTGTTAATGCTATCCTGTGCCAAGTCTTATATCATCCATCTTCATAGCATTAAGATATAATTATTCAAATATTACATACCATCTTTCTTTTATAACTTAAACTAATCATGTCGTGATCTTATTCTATTATCATCTTCCTTAAAAAAAATTTCTTAACTCGTGATCATTCTATTTTACGATTCTCTTTCTTTCCTTTCATTTACGACATTATTCGTTATCTTTGTTATTGGAGTTAGGTAACTCCCATTCCTTATCTACATATCTCTTCAAGATTCTTTTTTGAATCTTCTTGTTTATATAACAATTCCTGCTTTAAGAATTTCCAACTTCATTTACATTGCTCAAAATTCCAATCGAGTTCCACATTTTCATCATATGTATCCATTTTCTATACTTGGTACACATCGGGTCTCTAACAGTTTCCATATGGTACGCTGAGTGGTTTCCCACAAACAACCAACAAACTAGGTTTCGAGTTACTAGTTCGTATATACCTCCGCTCTATGAAGGAATCGTTTAGCCCAGATACCATACATCAACCATTAAATAGTACAATTATACCATACTTAAATATAACCTTTTTTTTCTTTCTTAACTTCTTTATCATTCTCTTCTTATAGACACTGTCTATTTATTATCACCTTACATCCATATTATTGGAGTTGGGTAACCCCATAACTCTGCGAGATTCTTCTTTGAATCCTTTCACGCATGTTTTAATCCCTTCTATATATGTTTCTTAAATTACTTCTTATTGTTCAAACTCTATTTGAGCTTATGCTTTCATTATATTCACCTTCCTTCTCTAAGGTTATAGCCTAAGGTACTCCTACCTAAGGTTTATAACCTACAGCTTTGATACCAACTGTAACGAGTCCAAAATTTATATAATTCAATTATCGACTTCGGTCGTTAATAACACGTCAAACTTCTTATTTTACATCATTATTCGATGTTAAACTTAATATTATGCGGAATAATTTAAACTTTTCTATCTTCTTACTTTAATTCCCTGAATCAAAACCTTTATCACGTACATGTCTTTGAATCAATCTTATTTTATGATTCGCTTCATCACATTTATTATATAAAATTTTAAATTTCAATCCAATAACCTTTACATATCAGATAACTCAAACATTAACTTTACAACTCAACATAAAACTATACATCATAAAACATTTAGTACATCTCATGAATCTTAATCATGGTTTACAAGAATAACAACTTGTCTAGGATATTAAATCTTCATGTATCACTTTTGATCCATATCAATCAAGTAGCATATAGCATTACCTTCAATTCTTGAATCTGCAAAAATGGTTATTTGCAAGAATGAGCTCGACAGCTCAGCAAAATCAAACAATTTTCATGCATCACGTAGCACATAATAACATGCTCAGCATATATCTCATAAACATTGGACTAATATAACATACATGTTATAGTTCATATAACAAGTATAAAGATGTATAAAGATTGAGTTCCTTACTCAATCAGCATGCTTTACTCAATCAACGTAGTCATAAGTTGACTTTAACATTTCATACATTCAACATATATATAACACATCATGGTCTTTGCAATAAAGATTTAAAACAATCAAATTCACATAGCAAATAGGAACTGAAAGACTTACCTTTACCGTCGTTTTATCAACACGTTAATACTTCGCCCCGCACACAACCTACCTAATCAGTATGTGAGATTGATAATAAACAAAATCAATACTTGATCTCATGATCAAATATATTCTAAGACCTTACTTTATCTTATTATCCTTTATAATGTCTTTATAGACATCTAACTATGTTTTATATGCCACTCGGTTTTATTTTCATTTTTATCACCACACATGCTAGACTATCGCACGTGTAGTTTAATGTGCGTATATCACACCATTTTATTATACCACTTTGGTTTCAAAAATGCATATTCAACACATTGTTTACATGTTTAATTTTCTTTCAAAAATCAAAAATCGCCCTTTTCGATTCCTTTCCATTATTATTCTTGTATTATCATCTTTTCATACTCAGATGCACATAACATCCAATATTAGCCATTAATTAGACACTTTGTATACCAAAGTTTAGAAACACTATTATTCTTAGGCATTTTATCGAGCACGTTATGTGCATACATTAACTTATCTCAACTCTTGATCTTATATGGTTAATTATGCATAAAATATGATAACACATATCTATACTCATTACATATGTCAAAACATATTTTTAATCATCAAAATATATCATCACCCAAAATCTTATTTCAAACAGAATTATAAAACTCATCTTCACAATTTCTTTAACAAAATATTGTTTTCGTTTTTAACGTAACTCGTTCGTTACATGTCCATTATTGTTCCTTCTTATATAGAATTAACCCTTACTCAGTGTACTACAACCTCATCTAGGCCTTAAAGTCAGACCCTTATCCATCTAAACCAGATTCTGTAATTCATCAACTAGTCTAGAAAATTTCATTTTCTGGACATCCTTACTAAACAATTTATTTCGGACATGATTCGGTCCATAAAATAGCTCAATCACGCGAGTCTAGCTAGTAAACTTCCATATCTATAACTTTGAAGTTTTAAGTTTCTTTAGATTCAAAACACACGAATTTATATGAATTTTTCAAAGTCGTAAGCTATAATGATTTTGATTTTACGAATGATTATTTTCCTTCGGACCAGCCTTACTAAAGCAGACATTGCAAAAAATCTACAAAGAGTTTTCATGTGATTCCACTTTCAGAATATAGCTTAATTTCATATCTTCGATTTGATATAAGGCACACTTTCTAACTCATTATATCCAAAGAGGTATGAATTTCACAAGATTTGTCCACAATTACTCAAAACCTACGAATTTTGTTCTTCAAATTTTCTTTCACAAACCACTTTTCCATGAATATAATTACTCAATACAACTTCTATAACAATTATCGTAGAACTACATTATGAAGAACATAAAAATATAATTAAAACAAGGAATTTAGATTAAAACCTTATTAGTATGAATTTAAGATAGAGATGGAGATGATGATGATGGGGCTTGTTTTGTCTTTTCAAAGCTTTTCCTTCTTCTTTTTCTTCCTCTTCTTCTTCTCCTACAACTCTCTCTAACTCTCGTCTTCTTTCTTTGGTTTGTTTTCTAAAACTAACGTACTAACTTGTAGTATATACATATAATATACAATACTAGTAATATATAATATATGTAACTCTTAGTAATTATTAGATATACTAATTACTAGTTAATACATAGGTTACACCAACTTGAACTTGAAAAGCCTAAGACCATGTTTGGCAAATACTCATTATTTTAATTAATCAATAGCTTAACATCAATCAATCTCATCAAATTGTCACATAATTATATTTACTTGTTAATTATAATTTCGTGTAACAATCATCACATAACTCATTTAATTTAATTATCTCAATTAAATTAGAACTATAACATAAAATTATTATATTAATTAAATTAAATACTAAATATTCATTTAATTAATCTACTACACTTAATTACATTACTCTATAATCAAAACAAAATTTATTTATTTAACTCAATAAATAATTCAATTAAATATTTATATATATTAAAATTAATATATAACATTCTCTTCACATCAATTCACATATTATACAATAAATGACATACACATACTCACACCCAACATATCTCATAAATAATACTTTTATTTATAAAATTCTCATTTATAAATTCTAAAAATCTGGGATGTCACATCCTTCCCTCCTTATAAGGATTTCGTCCTCGGAATCACCGAAACCCTACCTTACTCAGGTTTTTCTCAAATCTATTCATTGAATAACTTCAACACATTACCTTAATATAGGTTTTATATTTTCTACTTTCACCATTCTTGATAATAAATTCTTATAAGTTTTATTTCATAATTTGAGACTCTGAATTTTATGAAATAAAAGTATTCAATTTTTCTATTTGGGAAAATAGTTAAATTGATAAAAATTTAAAGTTAAGGGTAATATGTGAATTTTTTTTTTTTGCAAAGTAAGCAAGTTGATATAAAATATTATTTTTATCGGGGAATGTCCGTACGACGGTACAATCATTGGTGGACCCCGCAACGGAATTATTGTCGGATGAAGAAAACGACAAAAATATTTTTATGAGAATAACGGCGGAAGTTTTACCGTTAACTGTTGAAACACCCGGTTTTAAAAGTACAGTAGTACGCATGGTTGCATAGTAGCACACGGTATTGATTATTGATGCATACGTGATAAGTCACTCAGTTTTGTTTTATTGGTATTATTAATGTAATAAAACAAAATACTTTTATAAAGTTATTCTATAAATAGAATATATTATATTCTATTATGCATAGTGTTGCATAGTAAAATCTTTTTATATAAAAGCAGAATACTTTTATAAAGTTATTCTATAAATAGAATATATTATATTTTATTATGCATAGTGCTCGTGCATAGTATTTTTGCATAGTAAAAATTTTTTATATAAAATAAAATACTTTTATAAAGTTATCTGTTTTATTAGACAATAATTAGAATATATTATATTTTATTATGCATAGTGTTTGCATAGTAAAATCTTTTATAAAGTTATTCGTTTTATTAGATTATAAATAGAATATATTATATTTTATTTAAAAGATTTTGCTTTAAATATGGACCGTCAGATTAAAGTAAATCAATCTGGACCGTTCATGAGTTAGTTACTATGCAGTCCATTTTTCTATAAATAGAAGCTCATTCCTTCATTATTTCTTACGAATTCACTGAAACTCTAGAGAGAGAAACTATAGAGAGAAAGAAGAAAAGTGTTATGCTACTTCACTACTTCTATATCCGAAGACTCTTCTTTCTAAGGTGGGGATATTATTTGTTGTACTCGTAAGGGTATTATTTTTTGTGTTCATAAAGAGAACTTACATTATTCCATTCTTTATTATTACATTGGAATAACTTTTGTATCTGCTGCTACCCTATACTTGGTGAAATTCTTACGTTATTCCATTTTTATTACTCTCGTTGGAACATCACATGCATGCGTTTACGTTGGACTGGTTAAAATCTTTATTATTCTGTTGGAATATTGCATGCATGCGTTTATGGGACTGGTTCCATTATTTATTATTATGTGAATATCCTATCTACATGCGTTTACGCCGGACTGGTTCCATTATTTATTATTACATTGGAATATATCGTATGCATGCGTTTCTGGGACTGGTTCCATTATTTATTATTACATTGGGAACAACACATCGATGCGATCTATCGCACGCATGGTGAATCTTACATTATTCCATTTTTTATTATTACATTGAAATAACTTTCGTCATGTGGATTACCACATGCATGGTAAATGATCCTTCAGATTCATAAGAATAGTATTTTCATTAAAAAGGGGTTTCGAGAGGCGATTCGTAATTTTTCGACCCTCAAAAATTCTGAAAAAATTTGAAATGATAATTTGATGAGTTTTCTAAATTGTGTCCAAAAATGGCGATTTTTGGATGTATAGATTAAGGGTTATGGATTTTATTGGAAAAGACTATTTTAAAAGTAAACCCTTATAACTCCTTGTGGTTAACTCCAAAATTGGTGAAATATTTATTGGGAGTACATGTATATAACAGGAGTATACCACGCAAATTTTGGAATTTTTGGACAAAATACAATTTATGATAAATGTCTAAATATTAAATGATTTTAGCCATATGAAAAATAGTAAATAAATTTTAAAATTACGAGAAAAATATATGTTCAAGATGGGACTATATTCGCTAAATCCTAGAAAAGAAATATTTTTGTGTAAGACCCCAAATTATTAATAAATGAAATTTATTTTTCTCTATTTATTATTTTGAAATAGTAAGGGTTGAATTGATTAATGTGGTTAGTTATGGGTAAAAAATCATAAATATTTCAAATAAGCGGTGGTTATAAAATATTCATTATTGTCGGGGAATATTCGTTTGGTGGTGGAATATTATTTTTTTGTCGGGGAATATTAAATGCTGACGGTAGCGATCTTTTATGGGCCCCATGCTTGAAAGCGATTGGATGAAGAAAAGCGACAAGTATAAGTTGTTTATAAATAATTGGTAGTGAGTTATTCAGATTATCTTGTTGGAATACGGTGGTTAAAACACGATGTCTGGCGTTGTTGCCAAAGATAGCTGCGGTATTGCACCAATTATTGATTCTTACGTAAGAAAACACTACTCGATAATTATTACGATGAATTCTTATTCGATATTTTATTTTATTGATTCAATAATTCTTTGCGTTGATATTTTATATTCTTGTTGTTTCAATAATTGTCACTACAGTATTTTCCATTATCGAAGCAATAATTCATATTATCTGAATAATATTATTAGAAAACATTATTGGCAATGTCTAGAAGAAAGTTACATCTAAGGAGAGGTTTGGTCACCTAATTAATTGCGCCCGATAAGGAGAAATCCTTATTGGAAAGCCCCTCTTTCACAGGAGCGGTTTGGTTGCGATCTTGTGATTCTGTAATATTATTTGTGAATAATTAATTATTGATTTATATGATGAGGAAAATATTGATTTTATGTGTTATAGATGGGAAAATTTTTAAAGTGACAATTGTTAAAAATTGATATTTTATCTTTTACGATAAAATAATATTTTATTATATTATATAATAATGATGATATTTTTTTACAATGAATGTGGGATTTATGAGTATATGAGGAGGAAGAGTATTTTTGTTATAAAAGTTATTTAAAACATGTTAAACATGTCTGTGGGGCCATTTCTTGACTGAAATTTGATTATAGCTTGTAAAATCGCCTGTTTATGGATTTCGGTCAATCTCTGTTTGGAATTTGGAAAAACTTTATTCTGCAAAGTTGTAGAGAATTGAATTTCCTATAAAAAGATGTATGATTCGAATTTTCTGATAAAAGGGCTATTTATTATGAATTATTGAAGTTCTGAAGTTTCGAAATAATTGATTTTTGAAAGTTTTAATTATTTTAAATAACAAAAACGTTTTTGGAATGTGTGGAGGCATCATTAACATGTCTTTAGAAATTTGAATTGATTCTTGAATGCGTAGGAAGATGTGGAAAAATAAATAATATTAATTTATTAAATTTTCTGCTTTGGTGTTCTAAGCATTTTCCTATAAATAGGGTGCTTAGGTTAGAATTGAAAATCACACCAGAAACTACAGATTTCTCTCTCTTTCTCTCTCTATAATATCGGCGTATTTTGTGAGTATTTTAGTACTTTGAGTATTGCTATACGATTGTAAGTTCTTTCGACACTATATCGAGTATTCGATCGGAAATCTTATTCTTTTTACGAGGTAAAGGATGTTATTTTCTTAAAAAATGATATTATTTCTTGATATCATTATCTTAGAAATATTGGTTGGAACTTTTATCAAATTTGGAACTTTTTTTTACTATTCAGGAGTTACTTATTCATGATTCTTATTCACGAGTTCTTATTCACGAGATTCTTATTCACGAGAGTACTATTCACGAAGCATGATGATGTTTTTTGTGAAATTTCTATCTTTTGGTGTGGAGATTCTATTCACGTATCGACCTTTATTCACGTATCGACCTTTATTCACGAATCGACACTTATTCACGGAAAAATTAAATTTTCTTTTCTATGTCCAAGATTATGCATTATAGTTCTATCTTTGATTGGATCTATGTTTTAGTCTTCATTCTTGAATTTTTTTACTCTACTTTGGTTATTTATGAAGTATTTTGAACTTAGATTATTTAAAGTATGAATCCTTAATACTTGTTCTTTTGTTTCACTTGGATTCGTTTTCTTTAAAATATTTTTCATCATCCTCGGTCTAAATGATGATATTCTTGAATATCTTTGGCTTTTGTAGTGCAAAGATGAATGATTTCGATGAATATCTTTGGCTTTGTAGTGCAAAGATGAGCAGTGTTTAGATGAACATGACCCGGTGATGAATATCTTTGGCTTTTGTAGTGCAAAGATAAATATTTAATTCGGATATATATTGATTGATGTTACTGGGGATAAAATATCGACGATGAACTTTTAAATTCATATATAGAAGATAGTAGTTTGCATTCTCTACTTAACTCTTCTAATGAATTATTATTTCATTTGAAGATTGATTTAAAACTGGTTGTCTATTGTATTCTATTAGATTTTTCCTGTTGAAGACTAACGATAATTTGTTATGTATTATCTTAGTCATAATGTTCTTTCTTGGGCTAGTTGAGCTCACCCTTTTCCTTTTTGTTCCATTTTTCTTCTCGGGGAGGCGAGAATGTGCGCAGTACTAGTCGGGGTATGGAATGATGGTTCTAGAAGTTATTTTAGTAGTCCTCACCATTTTTGTAAAATAATGTATCAATAATTGAAATGAGGACTTATTTGAGTGTGTGGATATTATCTAGATGACAATATTTGTATTTAAACTCACGATTTTTATGTTGTATTAATAAAGTTGTAGTTGTTTACGTACCATGTATTTTGTGACTCGAGAATGGGTGTTGTATACTGTTTTTGGGGCGTCACGGTTGGTATCGAGCTTAGGGATATAGTCTCTGGCGGAGATCGGGGAATAGTACTAGGAGGGGAGGCGAGTAATCCTTCTTGCTAGTATGTCATACCTAAGCTTATTTGTTGGGTAGTTGAAGTATATGGTTAATATGTGATATATTAATTTGTTTAATTAACCCTTGTTTTATGGTAGTATTTAAGAATGGCGGTGAGAATATTAGCTTGGTGGAGTTAATGAGGCAGTGGAAACACCTTTAATCACCACCCGAGAGGCGATGCAGCGGAAGAAGCAATATTCCTCCTATAAACAACACCACCAGAGAGCGATGAGCGATGGGATGTTTAGGAGCTTTTTGCAGTTCATGCAAAACCAGAGCGAGGAGACTCGTGTATAGAATACTGGTGAAATGATATAGCAATGTGACATCACACGACAAGCGATTCAAAAGTTGGGACCACACGAATTTAAGGGAAAGCGGATCCGATCATGGCGGAAACGTGGGTCAAACAAATTACCAAGATATTCGATGTCTTGGGATGCATGCGGAGACAGAAGGTTCCATTCGCCACCTTTATGTTCCGTGGCGAAGGAGATTCTTGGTGGGGAGTCGTAAAGCGTACCCGACTACTTTGCACTCCGCATGTCTTGGGAAGCGTTTGAAACTTTTCAACGAAAAATACTTTCACGAAAGTATTACGCCATATATGAAGGAGGTAGAGTTTATTAGACTAGAACAAAACAACATGGCGGTGTCCCAATATGAGGCGAAGTTCGCGAGAGTTATCGAGTTTGCACCTCATTTGGTAGAGAATGAGGAGCGAATAGCGAGGATGTTTTTGAGAGGTTTAAAACCGAGATTGGCAATATCTTATCTCTCTCATAAATTTTCTTTATATTAGGATGTTGTCATGAGGGCTCAATTATTAGGCGAGATAAGCGATACGTTGACAAGGGACCATGACGAGGTCATCTCGGTGGCGGCGATCATCGAAGCAATGAAAACCGTGGGGAGGAAAACATTGGACAAAAGCGGTAACCACTCTGGTGGTAATCGTGGCCATGAAAATAGAAGAAGCGACTCGGGGAGATTTTAAAAAGGAGATTCAACAATGACAATGTGAAGGCGTCGGCACCAATGACAATTGGTTCAAAGGAGGAGAAGCGACCACCGGTCATATCTTATAAGTCACGGAAAAGAAGGACATATCATTAAGCGCCCAAAAGCGGTTTAAGGTATGTTATAAGCTATGGAAAGGAAGGACATATCGCTCGAGATTGCTTTATATGCGAAACCAAGTCCAGTGGGGATGGTGACTCAAAATTTATCCCGAGAAAAGTCAAAGTCAGCGGTTCTGGAAGGCGTTTTCGTGGTGGTCAACATCGAGGAACCAAGCGAGGTGATCACGGGTAAGCTAATCATAAATTCATGCGAAGTTTATACATTACTTGATACGGTGCTACCCATTCATTTATCTCTCTGCTTGTGCTCAGCGTTTAAACTTGACTCAGGAGAAATTAGACTTTGACCTATCTGTGGAAACTCAGTTAGGAGAAACTTTCATCACATCCTTTGTTTATAAATCTTGTTTGATCAAGTTGGCACCATCACATTACATTGACCTTATCTCTTTAAAGATACTTGCTTTTGATGTGATTTTAGGGATTGATTGGTTAACTACTCATCATGCCAAAATTGATTGTTTTCGTAAGGTTGTTAGTTTTCATATTCCTAATCAACTTTGTTGTGCGAATTCAAACAACTAAACCATTAAAATCAATCTTTGTCATATCAAGTCATAAAGTTATTCGTTTATTGAAAAGCGGATGTCAAGCTTTCTTAGCCCATGTTATGGATTTGAATAAAGACGTCGATTTGAATAATATTCTGTTGTTATTGACTTTCTGGCGTATTTCTGAAGAACTTCGGTCTACCCCGAGCGTGAAGTTGAATTCTTTATTGACCTTGAACTTTGGTACAAAGCCCATTTTAAAACCCCATATCGAATGGCTCTATTGAACTTGAGGAGTTAAAGGTCCAACTACGAGGAGTTGTTGGACATCGGTTTCATTAAATCTAGTACATCTCCTTGGGGTGCTCTGTTTTATTTGTAAAGAAGAAAAGCGGGAGTATGCGACTTTGTATCGATTATCGGGAATTAAACCATGTCACTATCAAGAATAGGTATCCATTACCTCGTATTGATGACTTGTTTGACCGATTGCAAGGAGCACAATTCTTTTCAAAAGATCGATCTTAGATTACGGATATCATCAATTTGAAGGTTAGGCGAGGATATTCAAAGGCGCTTCGAGAACTTCGATGCGGGCATTATGAATTCTTAGTCATGTCTTTTGGATTGACTAAATGCTCTCTTGCTTTCATGGATATGATGAACCGAGTATTGAGGAATATTTGGATCGATTCGTTGTTGTCTTTATTGATGACATCCTCATCTATTCAAAAAAGTAGTGAAGATCATGGCGCCATTTAAATTAATCTTTGCAAAGGCCCGTGATAACAAACTATATACCAAAGTTTGAAGAAATGTGAGTTACGGCTTGAGGAAGTAGCATTCCTTGGGCACATGGTGTCAAAACATGGAGTGTCTATTGACTGGTGAAGATTGAAGCAATACAAAGTTGGGAAGCAACCAAAGGCGGTGGCCGAAATCGTAGCTTTTTGGGCTTATTTGGTTATTATCGGAGATTTGTGGAAGGATTTTCTAGAATCGCTACTCAGATTAACTTCGGTGACTCGTAAAGATACAAAATTAAGTATGAAGCGAGGAATGCGAGAAGAGTTTCCAAGATCTCAGAGAGGAGACTCATTTGGCACCTATTTTGACAATACCATCTGGTTCGGATGGATTTGTTATCTGAGTGATGCTTGAGGCAAAGGGTTAGGATGTGTTCTCATGCAGCGTGGGAAAGTCATAGCCTATGCCTCGCGACAACTTAAAGAATATGAGAGGAATTATCCTACTCATGATCTAGAGTTAGCGTGATCGTTTTCTTCGCTAAAGATGCGGAGGCACTATCTATATGGGGAGAAAGTGGAGATATATTAGGACCATAAAAGCCTCAAATATTTCTTCACTCAAAAAGAACTCAACATGCGACAGCGGCGTTGGCTCATTGTTATTGAAAAGATTACGACCACACTATTCAATACCATCACGGAAAAGCAAGCGTGGTAGTGGCGCGTTGAGTAGAAGATCATATGACGAGGAGAGTGCGATGATGTCAAATATCGCATAGAACCGACTTTAATCGAAAAAGTTAAAGTTGCTCAAGCCACTGAGACGGGGTGATCGTATGAAGAAGAAAGTGCAAGAAGGTGCTATTCGAAGCAAGAATCGATGAAGAAGGAATACTTGAGTCCATTCCGGACTTTGTGTTCCTAATGATTACGATTTGAAGTACAAGATCATGATGGAGGCACACAATACACCATTTGAAATCCATCTGGAAGTACCAAAATGTATCGTGATCTTGACATACATTTTGGTGGAACAATATAAGAGAGAGATTGCAAAGTTTATCTCGATGTGTTTAACTTGTCAGCGTGTAAAGGCGGAGCATCAAGTACCAAAGGGTCCATTGCAACCACTTGAGATTACGAAATGGAAGTGGGAACACATTACCATGGATTTCGATTCTGGGTCTTCCCAAGGTTTCTCAAGGCATAGATGCGATTTGGGTTATTGTTGATAGATTAACCAAGTCACCCATTTCTTGCCTATCGTGAGACTTATTCCTTGAGCGTCTTGCTAGTATGTACGTAAATGAGATTGTAAGATTGCATGGCATGCCGGTATCCATAGTTTTGGATCGTGACCCAAGATTCACTTCAAGATTTTGGGTTAGCTTGCAAAAAGCTATGGAGCGCGGAGTTTCTGATTTAGTTGACATACCATCCTCAAGCAGACGGACAATCGGAGAGGACTATTCAAACTCTTGAAGATCTATTAAGACTACTGTGTCCTAGACTTCAAAGGCGGTTAGGATAAGTATTTACCATTGGTGGAATTCTCCTACAACAACGATTATCGAGGAAAGTATAGGTGTGGCTCCATTTGAAGCATTGTATGGGCCGAAAGTGTCGCTCTCAATATGTTGGGATGAGGTGGGTGAAGCAACATTGTTGGGACCCGAGTTGATGCGTATGACTACTGAAAAGATCCAAATGATTGAGCGTATATACAAGCGGCACAGGATCGACAAAAGAGTTATGCGGATCTTCATCGAAAGGGCGTGGAATTTAGTATTGGGGATCATGTATTGTTGCGTGTGGCTCCATGGAAGGGAGTTACAAGATTCGGAAGAGAGGAAAGCTCGATCCACGATTTATTGGTCCATTTGATTCTTGAGCGAGTAGGAAATGTGGCCTATAGACTCGCGTTACCTCAAGTATGTCTCGTGTTCATAATGTTTTTCATATATATCGTGCTTACGTAAATATGTGAAAGACCCAAACCACGTTATTGAGTTAGAACCGGACGAGATAGCCGAAGACTTAACGTACGAAGAGGTACCTGTCAAGATCTTGGATAGGAAGGAGCATGTCCTACGCACGAAGGTCATACCACAAGTTAAAGTTTTGTGGAGAAACCATCTTTATTGAGGAAATGACACAGGAGTTGGAAGCGGAAATGAAAGCGAGGTATCCTCATCTTTTTGAAACACAGGGGATGCGTCGTCAATTTTGAGGACGAAATTTCATAAGGAGGGAGGTTGTAAGACCCCAAATTATTAATAAATGAAATTTAATTTCCTCTATTTATTATTTTGAAATAGTAAGGGTTGAATTGATTAATGTGGTTAGTTATGGGTAAAATCATAAATATTTCAAATAAGCGGTGGTTATAAAATATTCATTATTGTCGGGGAATATTTGTTTGGTCGTGGAATATTCTTCTTTGTCGGGGAATATTAAATGCGACATCAGCGATCTTTATGGGCCCCATAATGGAAAAGCGATTGGATGAAAAAAGCGACAAGTATAAGTTGTTTATAAATAGCAGGCGTAGTTATTCTGAATTAATCTTGTTGGAATACCCGGTGGTTAAAACACGATGTCTGGCGTTGTTTGCGATAGCTTTGCGGTATTGCACCAATTATTGATTCTTACGTAAGAAGGCACTACTCGATAATTATTACGATGAATTCTTATTCGATATTTTATTTTATTGATTCAATAATTCTTTGCGTTGATTGATATTTATATTTGTTGTTTTCAATAATTGTCACTACGAGTATTTTCCATTATCGAAGCAATAATTCATATTATCTGAATAATATTATTAGAAAACATTATTGGCAATGTCTAGAAAGTTACATCTAAGGAGAGGTTTGGTCACTAATTGCGTGCGATAAGGAGAAATCCTTATTGGAAAGCCCCTCTTTCACAGGAGCGGCTGGTTGCCGATCTTGTGATTTTGTAATATTATTTGTGAATAATTAATTATTGATTTATATGATGAGGAAAATATTGATTTTATGTGGTTATAGATGGAGAAAATTTTTAAAGTGACAATTGTTAAAATTGATATTTTATCTTTTACGATAAATAATATTTTATTATATTATATAATAATGATGATATTTTTACAATGAATGTGGGATATATGAGTATATGAGGAGGAAGAGTATTTTTGTTGCAAAAGTTGTTTTAAAACATGTTAAACATATACGTGGGCCCATTTCTTGGTGAAATTTGATTATAGCTTTATAAAAATCTTGGTTTATGGATTTGGTCAATCTCATTTGGAATTTGGAAAAACTTTCTTTACGCAAAGTTGTAGAGAATTGAATTTTCTATAAAAAGTTGCAAGATTGAATTTTTTACGATAAAAGGGCTATTTATTATGAATTATTGAAGTTTGAAGTTCGAAATAATTGATTTTTGAAAGTTTTAATTATTTTAAATAACAAAAACGTTTTTTTGGAATGTGTGGAGGCATCATTAACATGTGCTGAAATTTGAATTCATATTCTTGAATGCGTAGGAAGATGTGGAAAAATAAATAATATTAATTTATTAAATTTTTATTTTGGTGTTTAAGCATTTTCCTATAAATAGGGTCTTAGGTTAGAATTGAAAATCACACGAAACTCTGATTTCTCTCTCTTTCTCTCTCTATAATATCGAGCGTGTATTTTGTGAGTATTTTAGTACTTTGAGTATTGCTATCTGGTGTAAGTTCTTTCGGACACTATATCCGAGTATTCTAGTCGGAAATCTTATTCTTTACGAGGTAAGGGATGTTATTTTATTCAAAAATGATATTATTTCTTCAATATCATTATCTTAAAATATTGGTTGGAACTTTTTATCAAATTTGGAACTTTTTCATGTTGGGGGTTACTATTCATGAGTTCTTATTCACGAGTTCTTATTCATGAGTTCTTATTCATGATTACTATTATGAAGCATGATGATGATTTTTTTGAAATTTCTATCTTTTGGTGTAGGAGATTCTTATTCACGTATCGACCTTTATTCACGTATCGACACTTTATTCACGAATCGACACTATTCACAAAAAATTAAATTTTTTTTTCTATGTCCAAGATTATACATTATAGTTCTATCTTTGATTGGATCTATGTTTTAGTCTTCATTCTTGAATTTTACTCCACTCTGGTTATTTATGAAGTATTTTTGAACTTGGGTTATTTAAAGTATGAATCCTTAATACTTGTTCTTTTGTTTCTTTGGATTTGTTTTCTTTAAAATATTTTTCATCATCCTCGGTCCTAAATGATGATATTCTTGAATATCTTTGGCTTTTGTAGTGCAAAGATGAATGATTTCGATGAATATCTTTGGCTTTGTAGTGCAAAGATGAGCAGTGTTTAGATGAACATGACTAAGTGATGAATATCTTTGGCTGTAGTGCAAAGATAAATATTTAATTCGGATATATATTGATTGATGTTACGGGGATAAAATATCGACGATGAACTTTTAAATTCATATATAGAAGATAGTAGTTTGCATTCTCTACTTAACTCTTCTAATGAATTATTATTTCAATTCTTGAAGATTGATTTAAAACTTGTTGTCTATTGTATTCTATTAGATTTTTCCTGTTGAAGACTAACGATAATTTGTTATGTATTATCTTAGTCATAATGTTCTTCTTGGGCTAGTTGAGCTCACCCTTTTCCTTTTTGTTCCATTTTTCTTCTTAGGAGGCGAGAATGTAGCGAGTAGTACTAGTCGGGGTATGGAATGATGGTTCTAGAAGTTATTTTAGTAGTCCTCACCATTTTGTAAAATAATGTATCAATAATTGAAATGAGGACTTATTTGAGTGTGGATATTGTCTAGATGACAATATTTGTATTTAAACTCACAATTTTTATGTTGTATTAATAAAGTTGTAGTTGTTTACGTACCATGTATTTTGACAACTCGAGAATGGGTGTTGTATACTGTTTTGGGCGTCACAGTTATTCATATGATTGTGGACGCAGAATTGTTGATTGATGTTCTGAGGATAAAACACTATTGGTGGACTTTTAACATGGAGAAGATAATAGACCTTATGATCTATTTGACTCTTCTAATGGATTGCTCATTCCGCTGCAACTATGGTTGAAAAGTTTTATCATCTACCAAATGTTCGAAATCTCAGATTTATTATTGATGAAAGCTATTGATAATTTAATTATCTTTAGTCATGATATTCTTTACTGGGCTAGTTGTGCTCACCCTTTTTGCTTCACAATTCCTTTTAGGTAATAAGAGTATTCTTAGTCGATTGCGGGGATATGAGGGGGAATAGAAGCGAGTGGTCTCTAGTTGTGAAGGTTCTCCCTAAACAGTATAGAAAAGTGTGTTGTATTCTACACAACATTTAGTAGTTATATTTGGTGAATCAAATAGGGTGAGGTGAACCCAACTTTGGAAGGGTGTTTTGCCACTATCATACAAGATGTCTAATGACATACAACCTCGTGTTATCATAAGACAGGGTTGTGCACATCCACTTGCTGAGTATATCTACGGGCACTACCTATATGATCTTGGAGTTAATTTAAAATATAATATTCACTTGGAAACAGTGGAGATAGTTATATGTCAAGAGAAGACTCACCATTGGAAAGAAGATGATAGTAATCTTCTCTTTTTTTCTTTGGGGGTCTATTAGGGTCAACCAAGGATAATTACGTGGCCATATGATATCTATTATAACCTAGACGCATGGCCTCCCATGTATACGAAGGTTTCCTTGAGCACTTCCCAAAGATTTTAATTTCTAAAAGCAGGATTTTGACTATACTTTTATGTAAAGTACCATTGTAAGGTTGTGGTTGAGGCACCATGAGAGTTACATACATTTTGTATTAAAACTCACAGTTAACTATGGTCGTATTATATACGACAGCTCAACAGTTGTATAAATGAAGTTGTATTTGAATTTTGTACCATGTATCTGGCGACTCAAAATGGGTGATGTATACCTAATTTTGGGGGCGTCACAGTTGGTATCAGAGCTAAGGGATATGGTCGCTGGCGGAGATAAGAGTCTAGAACTAGGAGGGGAGAGACGAGTTATATACTTCGCTAATGTGTGACTTACTTAAGCTGAAATTGTTTACTTGATAAGTTGACAAATTGTGATATGTTAATTAACCTTTTTTTTGAAGATATATTCTAGAATGATATCTGAAATACAGGAGATGAGCAATGAAAAATCATGATCTGAGAGGATATAGCAGGAAGGTACAATCCGAAAAGAAAGCAAGGTATTCTCATCTCTTCGATTATTAGGTACGTACGTAAATTTCGAGGGCGAAAGTTCATAAGGAGGGGTGATTGTGAGACCCCGAATTTTGTGAAATAAAAGTATTCAATTTTTCTATTTTGATAAATAGTTAAATTGATAAAAGTTTAAAGTTAAGTGTAATATGTGAATTTTTTATTTTTTTTGCAAAGTAAGCAAGTTGATATAAAATATTCTTTTTGTCGAGGAATGTCCGTACGATGGTACAATCATTGGTGGACCCCGCAACGGAATTATTGTCGGATGAAGAAAACAACAAAAATATTTTTATGAGAATAACGGGCGGAAGTTTTACTGTTAATTCTGTTAAAACACCGGTGTTAAAAAGTACTGATAGTACTGCGTGGTTGCATAGTAGCATTACCGGTATTGATTATTGATGCTTACGTGATAAGTCACTCGGTTTTGTTTTATTGGTATTATTAATGTAATAAAACATAATACTTTTATAAAGTTATTCTATAAATATAATATATTATATTCTATTATGCATAGTGTTGCATAATGTATGCGCATAGTGTTTTGCATAGTAAAATCTTTTTATATAAAAGCAGAATACTTTTATAAAGTTATTCTATAAATAGAATATATTATATTTTATTATGTATAGTGTTGCATAGTGTATGCGCATAATGTTTTACATAGTAATATCTTTTTATATAAAATAAAATACTTTTATAAAGTTATACATTTTATTAGACAATAATTAGAATATATTATATTTTATTATGCATAGTACTTTGATAGTGTTTGAATAGTAAAATCTTTTATAAAGTTATTCATTTTATTAGATTATAAATAGAATATATTATATTTTATTTAAAAGATTTTGCTTTAAATATGGACCGTCAGATTAAAGTAAATCAATTTGGACCGTTCATGAGTTAGTTACTATGCAGTCCATTTTTCTATAAATAGAAGCTCATTCCTTCATTATTTCTTACGAATTCACTGAAACTCTAGAGAGAGAAACTATAGAGAGAAAGAAGAAAAGTGTTTCGCTACTTCACTACTTTTATATCCATACTCTTCTTCTTTCTAAGGTAGGGGATATTATTTGTTGTACCGTAAGGGGTATTATTTCTTTTGTGTTCATAAAGAGAACTTACATTATTCCATTCTTTATTATTACATTAGAATAACTTTGTATCTGTGAGCTACCTATACTTGGTGAAATTCTTACATTATTCCATTTTTATTACTCTGTTGGAACATCCTATACATGCGTTTCACGCTTGGGACTGGTTTCGTCTTTATTATTACGTTGGAATATCACATGCAATGCGTCGCCTTGGGACTGGTTCCATTATTTATTATTATGTCTAATATATCACATGCATGCGTTTCTTTGGGACTGGTTCCATTATTTATTATTACATTGGGAATAACTTTTGTCGGTGCGATCTATCACGCATGGTGAATCCTTACGTTATTCCATTCTTTATTATTACATTGGAATAACACGCCTATGTGGATTACCACATGCATGGTGAATGATCTTTCGTATTCATACGAATAGTATTTTCATTAAAAAGCGGGGTTTCTTGAAAGTATTCGTAATTTTTCGACCCTCAAAAATTCTGGAAAAATTTGAAATGATAATTTGATGAGTTTTCTAAATTGTGTCCAAAAATGGCGATTTTTGGATTTATAGATTAAGAGTTATGAATTTTATGGGAAAAGACTATTTTAAAAGTAAACCCTTATAACTCCTTGTGGTTAACTCCAAAATTGGTGAAATATTTATTGGGAGTACATGTATATATATGAGAGTATACCCAGTAAATTTTGGAATTTTGGACAAAAGTACAATTTATGATAAATGTCTAAATATTCGGCGATTTTAGCCATATGAAAAATAGTAAATGAATTTTAAAAATTACGAGAAAATATATGTTCAAGATGTGACTATATTACGCTAAATCCCGGAAAAAAAAGAAATATTTTTGGGACTGATTTGGTATTTTCATGAAAATGAACTAGTTATGAGTAAATGAATTAAATATGTTATGTGAAGTAATAAAATTGAAAAATAGGATTTTATGGCTTGAAAATCCTATATAGGGTATATCTGATTTTTATGAGGATTTGATCATTGATTGTGAAATCTTATGAGTATGGCATTTTTGAATGATTAAATGCATTATTTGATAAAGTGTAAACAATTGAAATAAATTGTTTATAAGTTTAAGAAATGATTAAAATATTGTTATAATATTAATGATATTAGATTATGATATTATTAAGTGATTGATAACATTTGGTTATTTTTGAACGATGGATAAATTGTATTATAAATGTTTAATATTTATCCTTTATCTCATTTGATTGATTCTTATATCATTGTCATCATCCTCATGCTTATATTGTGTTGAAAGTTATCTGTGGCCTGTAGTGCATAGATGGACTTGGTATGATTATGACCAGGGATTATTCGGTATAATTATGACCGTAATGTTACAAATGATGTGGAAAAAGTCCTCATTGGCCCGTAGTGGATTGATGGACAGTTTTTGGTATGATTATGGCTATGGATTCTCTTCGGCCAAGGGTGCAAAGAGGAATTGTTTTATAGCATGATCAGGACCGTTGATAAAAACACGATTGTCTTTGGCCCGTAGTGCATGGATAATTTGTGGTTGTGATACTAATGAAAAAGTCATCATTGGCCCGTAGTGCATTAATGGACAGTTTTTGGTATGATTATGGCTATGGATTCTCTTCGGCCAAGGGTGCAAAGATGAATTGTTTTATGGCATGATCGAGATCATTGATGAAAATACGATTATCTTTGGCCCGTAGTGCATGGATAATTCGTGGTCGTGATACTAAAGAATATCCTTGGCACGTAGTGCGGGGATGATTCGATGATGTGGATTATTTATTGAAATTTGAGTCTCAAAGAATGAAATATTAATTCATGGATGTGATAATAATGAATATACGTGGTAGTAGTGCAAAGATGATTTAATGATTACTGAGCATGAATTGTGATTTGGTATAACCATGATTTTTGATGTTTGGTGAAGATATGTGATGAAAATTATCTTAAATCACAGGTGCGAAAAGGAATTGAGAATCACAATTATGATTATGAGTTATTCATATGATTGTGGGCGAGGAATTGTTGATTGATGTTCTGAGGATAAAAACACTATTGGTGGACTTTTAACATGGAGAAGATAATAGACCTTATGGTCTATTTGACTCTTCTAATGGATTGTTCGTTCCGCTGCAACTATGGTTGAAAAGTTTTATCATCTACCTATGTTCGAAATCTCTGATTTATTATTGATGAAAGCTATTGATAATTTAATTATCCTTAGTCATGATATTCTTTACTGGGCTAGTTGTGCTCACCCTTTTTGCTTCACAATTCCTTTTAGGTAATAAGAGTATTTAGTAAGGGTGTTAATAAGATTGGACGGGGATAACAGGGGAATAGAACAATGGTCTCTAGTTGTGAAGGTTCTCCCTAAATAGTATAGAAAAGTGTGTTGTATTCTACACAACATTTAGTAGTTATATTTGGTGAATCAAATAGGGTGAGGTGAACCCAACTTTGGAAGGGTGTTTTGCCACTATCATACAAGATGTCTAATGACTTACAACCTCGTGTTATCATAAGACAGGGTTTTGCACATCCACTTGCTGAGTATATCTACGGGCACTACCTATATGATCTTGGAGTTAATTTAAAATATAATATTCACTTGGAAACAGTGGAGATAGTTATATGTCAAGAGAAGACTCACCATTGGAAAGAAGATGATAGTAATCTTCTCATTTTTCTTTGGGGTCTATTGGGTCAACCAAGGATAATTCTGTGGCCATATGATATCTATTATAACCTAGATGCATGGCCTCCCATGTACGAAGGTTTCCTTGAGCACTTCCCAAAGATTTTAATTTCTAAAACAGTCTTTGACTATACTTTTATGTAAAGTACCATTGTAAGGTTGTGGTCGAGGCACCATGAGAGTTACATACATTTTGTATTAAAACTCACAGTTAACTGTGGTCGTATTCTATACGACAGCTCAACAGTTGTATAAATGAAGTTGTATTTCAATTTTGTACCATGTATCTGGCGACTCAGAATGGGTGATGTATACCTAATTTTGGGGGCGTCACACATAACATTTACTTAGACTCAATTATATTTGAGTATTAGATATTCTTTGACCCGTTCATTATCTTTTTCTAAGGATCATTATCATATATTATATGATCAAACTCTCGGGACATTACATTCACCCTTTCTTCTAGGAATTTCTTCCTCGAATTTTTTTATTTATTTATTAATCTTCATTCAGTCAATCTATCAAAATAGATTTTATGTTAATAATTTATTCATTCATTAGGTCCTACAACCAAATTCTTTCTCAAAGGATCTTTCTAAGATCATCATATTCCTCACCTCTTCATCTTCTAAGAGTTTCACATTTCTCTTCTTTTCTGGAATTTCATTTATTTCTTGAAATTATTAAGTTTTTCTTAATTTTCTCATCCTTTCCACTTTCACCTTTTAGAATAATAAGAATATTCCACAATTGCTCAATAATTGGAAAGCGGTATGAATAACAAGAATTTAAAAGATTCCAAATCATGCTGAGGGGTCACAAGACCGTGAACTCTATTATTGGTTTACTAGTGTTTCAACTCAATCCTTCACACTGCAAACCAGAGTGTTTATGATGATTGGGTAATATACCCATGAATCGGATACATTTGGGCTTAAATCATTGTATTCTCAAGACATTTAGATTCATTTTTACTGTATTCAGTTGTTATTTTGCAGATTTGGGAGTTGAAGGGGCGATTTGGGAGTTTTAGCTATTTAATGGCATTATCGTAAATAGAACCAAGACCAGCGCCGAGGCGCTGGAAAATGAACTACATGGAGCGCCGGGGCGCTGAAGCTGGACGTCCGTTGACCAGGGATGCGTGTTGACTGGACATTTGACTTGCAGAAAGGGTTGGTTATTTTGATGAGTTGAGTTAAAAGAGGATTGTGGAGAGTATATAAAGTTTATGATGTTGAATTAGAAAAGGATTCATTCACAATTGGAGGCTAAGAAAAGGATTACTTGAAGATTGAAGGATTGGCTCTAGAGTTTTTCTTCTTCTCCTTATTTTCAATTTGTGTAATTCTTTAAGGATGAATTAGAAAAGATTATTGGTTTTTATTTCCGCTATGAACTAATTCTTTAATTAAAATTTCAATTGAACCTTTTATGGCTATAAATTAGTTATTCAATTTATTCCAATTATTTATGTTAAAGTGAATTGTTTATCTTGCCTTGCTTTTATTGATTAATTATTTGGCCAATTATTACCTTGTTATTCTAGAAGGAATTGAAAGAGGAATTCTAGGGTTAGAACTGGGCTTGATAACGTGTGACTTAGTTATTTGCACGGTGAATAATTAGGTTTGTGAATTGAATGGAAACATCTATTCACCGCATTAACACATAAGGAATTGGAATTGAAGGAGTTTAATTCACTTGTTTTGCATAGGAATATAGCAAGATTAATTTGAATTAAATAGAAGTCAATTGATCACTTGGACAAGGGCTGTTGGCAATTTAGAATTCCTGTTAACAATTCAGTAGGCATAATAATTGGGATAATTGGATAAGTTATTTATAGTTCATAATTGGGGATATTGAAGTCTTAATCTTTATTTATCTGAATACATTCGAATCATAGTTTTGTTTATTTGATTTAGTTTAGAATAATCTCTTTTACTTGTTTAATTTAATTTTATCAGTTCGGAAAATCACAATTTATGGTTGTTTAAATAAAATTGGATTGATATAGTGCTAGTAGTTGGAATTTATTAATTAGAATTCTCTGTGGGATCGACACTCTATCTTATCACTTTATTACTTGTTGACTGTGTATACTTGGACGTATTCATTGATTGTGAAATCTACCAACAAATTTTTGGCGCTGCCGGGGACTTCTTTATTAATATTAATTTCATATTAGTTATAATCAATTCGGTCTTAATTTAAACGTTACTTATTTTCCTATCTTATTTGCAGGAATTCTTTTCAGGTGTATGCACACTAGATCAAGAGCTAAAAAGGAACTTTTTTCGTATACAGACAACATCGAAAGGAAGTTCCGGAATTTGTGGTTAACTAGTGAGGTTATACATTTGGAAGAAGAACTGGCAGACCAGGAAATACCCGTGAACATGGCAGGGAACGAACAGAAATCACTTAGGGACTATGCCATCTTAAGAATGTTACTGAGATATCTGATGAGTATTAGGAGGTGGCGATCAATGCAAAGCAGCTTTTGAGATTAAACAAGAACAATTCGGATCTTTCTGAGAATACATGTCGGTTTGGGGGTAATTCGATAGAGCGATCCTAATGAGCATATCTTGAGTTTCTTGGAAGTTTGCGACACCTTCAGATTTAACAATGTATCGGAAGATGCTACAAGGTGGAGGATGTTCCCGTTTACCTTGAAAGATAAAGCGCGAAGTTGGTTACACTCTTTGCCTCCTGGCTCAATCACCACTTGGGACAACTTAGCTCAAAAATTTTTAGCTAATTTCTTCCCACCAGCGAAGTCGGCAAAACTACGGAACGATATTCACACTTTCGCACAATTTGATTCGAAATCGTTATATGAGACGTGGGAAAGGTTTAAGGATATGCTTCGTAAGTGCCCTCATCATGGAATTCCGCAGTGGATGCATTTAGGGATATTTTGTGATGGTTTACACGCATCCACGAGGGCTACTATTGATGCAGCAGCAGGGGTGCGATCATGTCTAAGAGTTTTGATGAGGCATATCAGTTGTTAGAGACAATGGCCACCAATAACTATCAGTGGTCCATGACTATGTCTAATCATCCGAAAGCATCGGGAAAGTTTGAAGTGGATGCGATGACAGCATTAACAGCATAAGTGGCCGCAATGGCTAAACAAATGGAAATATGGCGTCCACAATCCACACAGCAGGTAGCGATGGTTTGTGAATTATGTGCTGGGGGTCATGCTACAGAGCAATGTGCCATAAATTCCGAATCAGCTCAATTCGTGGGGAGCTATAATCGCTCAACTCAACCATATCCGACTCAAAATGCATATAATCCAAGTTGGAAAAATCATCCGGGGTTTTCATGGAGTAACAATCAAGCTTCAGCTCAAGCACTTAGACAACAAAACATATCTGGATTTCAAAATCAGACTCAACAACAACCAGAGAGGAAATCAAGTTTGGAAGAAGCCTTGGAAAAATTCATTAGAGCTTCTGAAAAAAGGAACGAGGAACAAGATAAAAAAAGGAATCAAGTAGAGCTGAATATGCAAATCCAAGGTGCATCGATAAAGAATCTAGAAAATCAAGTGGGGCAAATAGCACATGCATTGAATAATCGTCCACAAGGAACACTCCCTAGTGATACAGAAATAAATCCGGGCAGAAACGAGCATTGCAAGGCTGTAACTTTACGCAGTGGGAAGGATTTGCAAGAAACCGTTAAGGATAAGGAAAAGGGGGACAAAGCAACAGCTGAAATAGAAGAAGTTGTGGAAACCGGTAAACATAAAGATGAAATCGTAGAGCAAAATGCACCGGAATCGACTATCACAATGTCGCCCATACCGTATCCGCAAAGGTTTCAGAAATCCAAGTTAGATAAGCAGTTTTCAAGATTTTTGGATATTTTCAAAAAACTGCATATCAACATCCCATTTGCTGAAGCTTTAGAACAAATTTCGAGCTACGCTAAGTTCATGAAGGATGTGTTGTCAAAGAAAAGGAAATTGGGTGATTTTGAAAGAGTATTAATCGAAGAATGCTTGTATAATTATCCAGAACAAGTTGCCTCCGAAGTTAAAAGATCCAGGTAGTTTTACTATTTCGTGCGACATTGGTAACCAGTTTTTGGGGAGAGCATTGTGTGATTTAGGGGCCAATATAAATTTGATGCCATTATCCGTCTACAGTCAGTTTGGACTCAAGGCACTAAAATCGATAAATATCAGTTTATTGTTGGCGGACCGATCAGTTACATATCCACGAGGTATCGTTGAAGACATATTAGTAAAGGTGGATAAATTCATCTTCCCAGCAGATTTCATTATCTTGGATTGTGAAGCAGATAAGGAAATTCCCATCATTCTCGGGCGACCATTTTTAGAAACGGGGAGAACATTGATCGACGTACAGAAAGGAGAATTGACGATGTGAGTTAAAGATCAACAGGTCACCTTTAATGTATTTAAGTCAATGTCTTATCCAAAGGAAAACGGTGAGTGTTTACGGGTGGATTTAATGGATGAATTAGTTAATCACAAGTTCTGCGACAATTACTCAGAGGACCCAATAGAATCCATGTTTTTCGGAATAGATAACTACGGTATTGATGAGGACATTGAGCAGATCAAATGGCTAGATACATCATCGTTATACCGGAAAAACAATCAACCATTCGACACCCTTGATAGGCAAAGCGGAATGTAAAAAGTGCAAACCCTCGATAGAAGAGCCACTTAAATTATTGGAATTAAAGCCACTACCCTCTCATCTGCGGTATGCTTATTTGAGAAAAGATGCCACCTTACAAAGTGATTGTTTCGGAATGTAATTAATCGACACACAAAAAAAAAAGCGCTCTACGGGTTTAAGAGAGTTCAAAACAGCAATTGGGTGGACTATAGCGGATATTCGAGGTATTAGCCCATCTTTATGTATGCACAAGATTTTAATGGAAGAGGGGTCAAAACCAACCATTGAGATGCGAAGAAGACTAAACCCCATTATGAAAGATGTGGTGAAAAAAAAGATTATAAAATGGTTGGATGCCGGTATTATTTACCCAATCTCAGACAGTTCATGGGTAAGTCACATGCGGTCGTACCAAATAAAGGGGGTATATGCGGTGGTGAAAAATGAAGCTAATGAGCTCATCCCCACTAGAATCGTTACAGGCTGGAGAGTATGTATGGATTATCGCAAGCTAAATAAAGCCACACATGAGGATCACTTTTCCTTCTTGTTCATTGATCGGATGTTGGACAAAGTTAGCGGGACATCAATTCTACTATCTGCTTTGGATGGATATTAGGGTATAATCAAATTGCCATAGCTCGGAATATCAAGAAAGACCACGTTCACATGTCCATACTTGAGACGTTTGCATTCCGGCCGTATGTCTTTTGGTTTATGTAATGCCAAACGACCTTTCAAGCGATGTATGATGGCGATCTTCTCCGATATGGTCGAACAGAATTTGGAGGTATTTATGGATGACTTTTCTGTGTTTGGTGATAGTTTCGACTTATGTTTGAAAAATCTGATTTTAGTGTTGAAACGATGCGTGGAGTCTAACTTGGTGCTTAACTGGGAAAAATGTCACTTTATGGTATAAGAGGGGATTATTCTTGGGCATAAGGTTTCTGCATCCGGATTAGAGGTGGATAGAGCAAAGATTGAGACAATTGAGAAACTGCCTCCTCCATCATCTGTGAAAGGAATTTGGAGCTTCTTAGGACATGCGGGTTTCTACAGACGCTTCATTAAAGATTTTTCCAAAATCTCGAAACCTTTATGTTCCCTCTTAGAGAAAGATGTACCGTTCAAAATGGATCAGTCATGTATCGAGGCATTTGAGGTATTGAAAAAGAAATTAGTCCCTGCTCCAATTATTGTGGCACCCGATTGGTCTTTACCCTTCAAATTGATGTGCGACGCCAGTGACTACGCAGTGTTGGGACAACGTTACGACAAGATTTTTTACACTATCTATTACTTTAGCAAGACGTTGACGGACGCCCAGTTGAACTACACAACCACCAAAAAAGAGTTACTTGTAGTTGTGTTTGCCTTCGACAAATTCAGAGCATACCTCATTGGGACCAAGGTAATTGTCTACACTGATCATTCTGTCATTAAATATCTGATTGAGAAGAAGGATGCCAAACCGCGATTAATGCGGTGGGTATTATTGTTACAAGAATTTGATCTAGAGATCCGGGATAGAAAAGGTACCAAAAATCAAGTGGCGGATCATCTTTCTCGGTTGGAAAACGCAGAGGTACAGAAGGAAGACAACATATTGATTAATGAAAATTTTTTGGATGAACAACTTTTCCGAGTAACCACAATATTGCCTTGGTATGCTGACTATGTGAATTACGTGGTTGCCAAAGTGTTACCACCGGATTTGACCTCACAACAACGAAAGAAGTTCCTCCACGATGTGAAGCAATACTATTGGGACGAACCATTTCTGTTTAAGGCTTGTGCAGATCAAATGATAAGACGTTGTGCCTCATGAAGAAATGGACAACATATTAGGCCATTGCCACTCCTCATATTACGGAGGTAATTATTCCGGCGATCAAACAGCAGCAAAAGTATTACAATCGGGTTTCTTTTGGCCTTTTCTATTCAAGGATGCTTACCTCTATGTGCTAAAGTGTGATCAGTGCCAAAGCGTAGGCAATATCTCCAAGCGCAATGAAATGCCACTCAACTCAATTTTGGAGGTAGAACTGTTCGACGTATGGGGAATCGATTTTATAGGACCTTTCCCATCATCTTTCAATAATTAATACATTTTGTTGGCGGTCGATTATGTTTCCAAATGGGTAGAAGCCGCAGCGTTACCCACGAATGATGCCAACGTTGTCCTCCAATTTTTAAAGAAAAAACATCTTCACACGATTTAGAACGCCGAGGGCGATAATAAGTGATGAGGGCACTCACTTCTGTAACAAGCAGTTCACAAAATTGCTTGTAAAGTATGGGGTTCGTCATAAAATTGCTGCCGCATATCATCCCCAAACCAATGGTCAAATGGAGGTATCGAATAGGGAGGTCAAGCGAATTCTGGAAAAAGTGGTCAATCCGTCACGAAAAGATTGGTCCTTGCGTCTTGACGATGCTCTATGGGCATATCGAACAACATATAAGAATTCGATCGGCATGTCACCTTATCGGATGGTATACGAAAAGGAATGTCACCTCCCAGTTGAGCTACAACACAGTGAACACTGGGCCATACGGAAACTTAACTTCGATCTACAAGTAGCCGGTGAGAAAAGGTTACTTTAGTTGAACGAGATAGACGAATTCCGGTTCAATGCGTATGAAAACGTAAAACTCTATAAGGAGAAAGTCAAAGCCTGACATGATAAGGAAATTCTCGATCGAACATTTGAAACAGGCCAACAAGTATTACTGTTCAACTCATGCTTGCGGTTATTCCCTGGGAAATTGAAATCCCGGTGGTCCGAACCATTCATGATTATATCTATCGCTCCATACGGAAACATTGAGGTCAAAGAACCAAATTCTAAACGAAAATTTAAGGTAAACGGTTAACGACTCAAACATTACTGGAGTGGACCCATCGAATGTTAAGCTACGACCATGTACCTCTCCGATCCAGCGACCAAATGAGCAACACCGAAAAGTCGGGCTGACGACTATAAACCAAGCGCTATGGGGAGGCAACCCAAGGAGTCTCTAGTTTAATTGATTTAGTTTTACTTTATTTTCATTATTTTATTCCCTTTGAATTAATTAGAATAATATTTTGATGCCATAAGGTCACATAAGTTTCATTCGTACAGGACATACAGAAGAAGTCATGGTGAAGCGAAACAAGAGCGGTATCTAGCGCCTTCAACAAGATAGAGTTCCAAATACCAACAATGAGGCGATTAATTATTCTCAGCTACCAATACCCGACGCTCTAAAACACATAGGATCCCGATTGTTCAAGGGCTGCAAGGCAGAAACTAAATCCCAGTTCCAGTGCCCCGGCATTCAATCCGAAGATAAACGCCTTGGTATACTGCGGCGCTCCAGTTTGAAATTCCAATTTCAGTTAAAAGTCTATTCGATTCATTCATCCCCTTAACCCAAACACACGTTCCACTTCTTTCGCACCCCATTTTATTTTCTCTGTTAACTACTTCCCCAATCTGTCTTCATATATTTGATTAATCCTTGAAGTGCTTCCACATCTGCAATCCATTCATTCTTGTGCCACTCAATTTTGTCTGTTACACACATCTCCAAGGTAGGCTCTGCATTAAATTCCACTCTCTGTTATATCAAAATTTCTGAATCGCATACGGCTAATGGAAACATTCTGAGTTAAATATTCACTTTGATTCCTTTTCCCCTTGACTATTGTGCACATTATCGTTCTTCTGGTTGCTATTTCCTTTGGCAATTGTGTGAATCACTTCCGATTGGGATGCTTATGTTGTATACATATGGTGATGGAATAATGTAGGGTTGGATTGCTATGATATTAGGATTGTTCAAATAGTTCTAACATGCTCACAAAGTGTTTGATATAATGCCTCACTGAACATGAATTGCCATTTCCCTTGTGAAAGTGTTTGTACTTGCTCTTAATTTACAGCCACAATGTTTTGGATAACCAATGCCCGACATGTATGCAATCATTTGCATTATAACTGTTACACGCCACATCTCGTGGGTATCCCACGCACTTCACACCTGTTTATTTTGAAGTTTGGGGGTAGTGTCATGGATACATGTATCCCAACTAAATTTCTGTCGACTGCTATTAATTGTGAATTCGAATTATTGCAGAAATTTCTCAATAACTTCAAAGCGACAACGTGGCGACGGTTCTGGGACAACATCAGCCCAACCAAGATTTGATAGCCGAAGATTTATCTCCGCCGAAGCACAGGAACGCTATAACCGCATGGCTACCCGCTCATTAGTCCCCGAACGTGGTTTACGGCCCGATCAATCCAAAGATGGGGAAATAGCAATAATGATTGCTGAAAGAAACTGGTTCTCCCTAACCGAATAACCTAATCCCGCAGTGATTGCAGTCGTGAAAGAATTTTATGCCAACGTTTCAGAACACGATCACTATGAAGTGTTTGTGAGGGGAAAGACAGTGGAATTCGGAGAAGAGGACATCAATGGGTGCTATCAAATGGATTTGGAGAATCTTAATGATGAGTATGCCGGTCTTCTGAGTCAAGGTCCAGACTATGAGAAAATAATTCGTGAGCTTTGCCAACCGGGCACCACATGGACAGTGCATGAATGTGGTAGCATGACCTTCCCCCACTCTTACCTCAGTCTATATGGGAAGGCGTGGTATGCCTTTATATGTGCCAAACTCATGTCATGCACACATGTGAGCCATGTCACCAAAGAAAGAGCGGTGCTGCTATATTCCATTATTCAAGGCTTGCAGATAGATGTCGGTCACGTCATTCAGCAATCCATTCTCCGAGCGACCCAACGAGGGACCACAGGAGGTTTACCACATCCGTCTCTCATTTGTGTGTTATGTGCCAAATTTGGGGTGAAATGGAAAACCGATGAAATGATTCACACACCTATGCCAGTGTTGGACCATAAGTTGATCAGTAGGTATAAGGCGTGGACAGGCGGTGCTAATCACCCACGTGGATTGGGTTTTATAATTTCTCAAGCTGATGCTCCATCTAGTCCACCAGCTAAGGATCCTCCTAGTTATGGTCCATCATCTGCTTCTCACAGTGGTGTTGTTCCTGAAGCCGTCCAGCGTGAGATTGACGGGTGGTTCTACAACATCGAATCTCAGAATGTCCGCCTATCAGAACGTCAAGATGTCATCTACAAGTATATGGTCGACCAATTTGCTGCTCAGAACGCCATGCATGCCCAACTCTACCCGAGCGTTACTGTTAGCCAGTTCCCTACTACTCCTATTCTGCCAGTGTTTCCCCCTTCCGATTAAGAGATGAGCGAGGATAAGGATGCTCCACCCGAGGAATAAGCTCGTCAGGGAAGTCCTCTATTTTATTTTGTTATATCTTTCGCATGAGGACATTACTCTTGTTAAGTTTGGGGGTAGTTAATTTTAGATTGTTAATTTTAGATTGTTAATGGTTTAATTTGGATTTTTATGGTGTTTAAGTGTTGCATTTTAGGACTGCATGTTAATTCCAGCCTTTGATAGTAAGTGTGTTTGGGGCCAATGATGAAATTAAAATTGCATTAACAAGTCTAGTAAGAATTGTTGAACTAGTGAGATAATTTTCTTGGCATGACTTGAATCTTTATCTGTTTGACACTGATATTATAGGAAGGCACATTTTGGAAAATGATCATGTTGGCTACGATAGTTTAAATGGATAGATAATAGAGTTCTAATGGATGAATGCTAGTGAAATAAAGGATCAATTTGAATAGAAAGTGACGACTGAATTGAGACATAAACTCAAGTTTGGGGGGAAAATATTTGGAGTATATAAGCTATGTAAAAAAAAAGAATAAACACCGTGGTATGCTTGTCTAGTTTTGTGGCCTTTATTTACTTGAGTAAGTAAGCCCGAGGGGATTGTCTTTACACCTAGTGCCCTAAGGTCTTAATGGCTTGGGAGTCGTTGGTCGAAAGCTCGTTAAGATAGCACTGAAAAGCCTAAGGGAATAAGACAATGCATAGTCATGAGAAAAAAAATTTAAATAAATACAAATAAAGCGGGAAAAGTGCAAAAAGCCCCCGTTATAAAAAAAAAATAGTATAAGTATTCCATTTTGACTCTTGAATTTGGGTAATTGTTTGATTTCAGTTGAAGCAAGTTTATTTGATGAGTTCTCAAGTTTACACTGTATGATGCCTACTAAAAAATTTATTATCTTGCATATTTTGGCCTTTCATGAGTTAGCATGGTTGTTGAACACACACTCATGGTATCCATAATAACAGATTTAGATTCATTGATTCTTGGGATATTTTTGAACTGCCTTAACATGATGTATTAGCATGTTTTTATGATTTTTCTGAGACGTATGAATATATGGGTGCTATGGATTGCTGGAATTAAGAACATTTAGATAGTTTGCATTTGCATAGTGGTTAGTTTTTCGTGTTTGTTGTGTCTTATTGCATGAGAACATGCAACGATTTAAGTTTGGGGGTATTTGATGATTGGGTAATATACCCATGAATCGGATTCATTTGGGCTTAAATCATTGTATTCTCAAGGCATTTAGATTCATTTTTACTGTATTCAGTTGTTATTTTACAGAATTGGGAGTTGAAAGGGCGATTTAGGAGTTTTGGCTGTTTAATGGCATTATCATAAATAGAACCAAGACCAGCGTTGGGGCGGTGGAAAATGAACTACATGGAGCGCCAAAGGTATTGAAAACGTCGGACGTCAGATTGACCGTGGACGCGTGTTGGTCGGACGTTTGACTTGCAGTAAGGGTTGGTTATTTTGATGAGTTGAGTTAAAAGAGGATTGTGGAGAGTATATAAAGTTTATAATGCTAAATTAGAAAAGGATTCATTCACAATTGGAGGCTAAGAAAAGGATTACTTGAAGATTGAAGGATTGGCTCTAGAGTTTTTCTTATTCTCCTTATTTTCAATTTGTGTAATTCTTTAAGGATGAATTGGAAAAGATTATTGGTTTTTATTTCCGTTATAAACTAATTCTTTAATTAAGATTTCAATTGAACCTTTTATGGCTATAAATTAGTTATTTAATTTATTCCAATTATTTATGTTAAAGTGAATTGTTTATCTTGCCTTGCTTTTATTGATTAATTATTTGGCCAATAATTACCTTGTTATTCTAGAAGGAATTAAAATAGGAATTCTAGGGTTAGAACCGGGCTTGATAATGTGTGACTTAGTTATTTGCACAGTGAATAATTAGGTTTATGAATTGAATGGAAATATCTGTTCACCGCATGTAACACATAAGGAATTGGAATTGAAGGAGTTTAATTCACTTATTTTGCATATGAATATAGCAAGATTAATTTGAATTAAATAGAAGTCAATTGATCACTTGGACAAGGGCTGTTGGCAATTTAGAATTTCTGTTAACAATTCAGTAGGCATAATAATTGGGATAATTGGATAAGTGATTTATAGTTCATAATTGGGGATATTAAAGTCTTAATCTTTATTTATCTTAGTACATTTGAATCATAGCTTTGTTTATTTGATTTAATTTAGAATAATCTCTTTTACTTGTTTAATTTAGTTTTATCAGTTCGGAAAATCATAATTTATGGTTGTTTAAATAAAATTGGATTGATATAGTGCTAGTAGTTGGAATTTATTAATTAGAATTCTCTGTGGGATCGACACTCTATCTTATCACTTTATTACTTGTTGACTATGTATACTTGCACGTATTCATTGATTGCGAAATCTACCAACAGTTTATCAATCACAAAGACTGAAAACACCCTCCTCACGTACACTAGGTGGCCAGCCTATTGTACCACTACGTTGGGCCGCAACGTAGTGTTTTGTAACGACTATATGCGTTACGCTCGGAACCATTGTCCTCGGAAACATGTCCCCTTATAAGGTTGTTCACCTCATCTTTTCAAAATCTGAATCCGCACCAAAACAATTTGGTTGGCATAACTTTTCAATGAACGTTTGAATTTCATGAACATCTTCCAATAATTGTCTAGCTGAATCAAATAGCATAGACTTCTACAATAATTCGAACATCAATCGAAATATATATATACATGTATATATATATTCTCATATCTTAAAGAAATCTCAAAAATCTTTTTATGACGTCATGATACCGCACTGTATTTACAGTCCGTTGAGGATTTTGTCATTTGGTGATTTTATCATACTACATCATACCATAGTGGGCTAACGATCCTTAGATCACATCCAACACTAGGTAATACTGCATTGATAACTCCATAATTTTTATCATCTTTGCACCAGGTTTCATGATGCATTAATGATATGAAATATATTTTAATATTTTTAAATCATTTTCGTCTAGCCGAAATAATTAGCATAGACTATTCTTTAAACAGTTCAAAAATCTTTGAAAATCAGTTTTAGTGATATCATATCTCAACAAGTAACGATGTGTTAGTGTCCCGAAGTCCACACATACACATTTGTCACCATGCGTTGAGGGTAAAAATTCATTTTAAAAAGGCACATAGTGCAAATTTAGCTTGATGTCAAAATTTTTGAAGTCTAGCATAGCTAGAAGATTTGGAAAAACTTATGTCTCCACTTTCTATACTGATCAATTGCTTAATAAATCTATCTATTCCCATAATCCTCAATTCTTCATTCATAACTTAATTATACCCCAGTTCATCAAACTTACCGCACATTGGAAGTTCAGGACTTGCCATAATAATATGAGTTTAAGAACTTATCCTAGTCAGACCATAGGCGTCCATTCGTTGAGGGGTTCAAAATATACCATATTATTATGAGTCACGAACTTACCATATGCATTATTTTTAAGAATCGCGCCAAATCCTAATAATATCTGTCTAATCTTAATAGTTTCTAACTGTCAAATATACAAATGAGAAAAGAATCACATTTTCGCCACATATATATTGATAGCGCGACGCCAACATTCCAATGATTATCAATATGATAAACTGAGTGCAAGCACAAAACCCTCGCCCATACAAAGATTTGTACAACTCAGCCATCACATTAGTCCTCAATTGAAATCCCACCTAACTCTATCTTACTCTTAATGTGAGACCCCAGATTTTATGAATAAAGATTTAATTTTCTCGAAATATTTTTTTTAATATTATGGTGTGGATTTGATATAATGTTATAGTTGTGGGTAATATTTATAAATTTTGCAAAGTATGCAAGTTGTTGTATAATATTCGATTGGTCGGGGAATATTCTTTTTGTCAGGGAATATCCGTACAACGGTACAATCATTGGTGGACCCCACAACGGAATTATTATCGGAATGAGAAAATGACAAAATATTTATATTAAAATAACGACGGAAGTTTTACCGTTAATACTGTTGAACTACTCGGTAGTAAAAGTATAGTAATACGCGTGGTTGCATAGTAGCACACAGTATTGATTATTGATGCTTATGTGATAAGTCACTCAGTTTTGTTTTATTGGTATTATTAATGTAATAAAACAGAATACTTTTTTAAAGTTATTCTATAAATAGAATATATTATATTCTATTATAAATAGTGTTGCATAGTGTCTGCATAGTGTTTTGCATAGTAAAATCTTTTTATATAAAACATAATACTTTTATAAAGTTATTCTATAAATAGAATATATTATATTCTATTATGCATAGTCTTAATATAGTGTCTCGCATAGTAGTATTTTGCGTAGTAAAATCTTTTTATATAAAACATAATACTTTTATAAAGTTATTCTATAAATAGAATATATTATATTTTATTAGGCATAGTGTTGCATAGTGTTGCATAGTGTTTGCATAGTATTTTTCATAGTAAAATCTTTTTATATAAAACAAAATACTTTTATAAAGTTATTTATTTTATTAGACAATAATTAGAATATATTATATTTTATTATGCATAGTGTTTGCATAGTGTCTGCATAGTGTTTGTATAGTAAAATCTTTTATAAAGTTATTCGTTTTATTAGATTGTAAATAGAATATATTATATTTTATTTAAAAGATTTTGCTTTAAATATGGACCGTAAAATTAAAGTAAATCAATCTTGACCGTTCATGAGTTAGTTACTATGCATTCCATTTTTCTATAAATAGAAGCTCATTCATTCATTATTTCTTACGAATTTACTGAAACTATCGAGAGAAAGAAGAAAAGTGTTCTGCTACTTCACTACTTTTATATCAAGTACTCTTCTTTCTAAGGTAGGGAATATTATTTGTTGTACTCGTAAGGGGTACTCTTTCTTTCTTATTTATGAAGAGAACTTTTGTTATTCCATTCGTTATTATTCTGTTGGAATAACCTATATACGCGGGCTACCCTATACTTGGTGAAATTCTTCTGTTATTCCATTCTTTATTATTATGTTGGAATAACTCACGCTATGCAAAGTAATCGCATACATGGTGAAATTCTTCTAATATTCCATTCTTTATTATTCTCGTTGAATATCCCGTCATGCATGCTTTTCACGCTTGGACTGATTCTATTCTTATTAGTATTCCGTTGGAATAACACATCATCATAAGTACCGCATGCATGGTGATTTCGTGTTATTCTATTCTTTATTATTCATTTGGAACATCCCGCCGGCAATGTAATTTTGCACGACTGGATCCGTTATTATTATTTCATTGGAATAACTCGCTTCATAATCTGGCACCGCATGCATGGTGATTTCTTTTGTTATTCCATTCTTTATTATACTCAGTTGGTTAAAGTTTTAACTTCTATACTCCATAAAATAGTGGAATATCCTTGATATTTGCGCTTCATCCAGTATCTTTACATGGAAATATTCTTCTGAGCATTCTTGAATTTTACTCTACAAAGAAGTATCATGTTGACAATTTGGACGTTATTAGTTCCTGGATAAATTAATTCTTGAACTTGTTTTATTGAATTCTTATATCATTGTCATCATCCTCATGTTTATATTTTGTTGAAAGTCATCTGTGGCCTGTAGTGCATAGATGGACTTAGTATGATTATGACCAGGGATTATTCGGTGTAATCATAACCGTAATGTTACAAATGATGTGGAAAAAGTCCTCATTGGCCCGTAGTGCATTGATGGACAGTTTTTGGTATGATTATGGCTATGGATTCTCTTTGGCCGTAGTGCTAAGATGAATTGTTTTATGGCATGATCAGGACCGTTGATGAAAACATGATTATCTTAAGCCGTAGTGCATGGATAATTCGTGGTCGTGATACTAAAGAATATCCTTGGCCGTAGTGCATGGGTGATTCGATGATGTGGATTATTTATTAAGCTGAGTCTGAGCGATAAAAGTGATGAAAAACCTTTTAAATCATAAAAGATAGTAGATTGTATTCCCTACTTGACTCTTCTAATGGATTGCTTGTTTCGCTGCAGTTAAACTTGATAGTTATTATATTTTATCAGTTTAACACTGTTGAAGGCTAACGATAAATTATTCTGCATTATCTTAGTCATAATATTTCTTACTGGGCTAGTTGAGCTCACCCTTTCTTTCACTGTTTTCTTCAGAAAATGAGAACGTAGCTGGGACTAGTCAGGGAATAGAGTGATGGTCCTAGATGGTGCATTAGTATTCCTCACTATTCTGTGAAATAGTGTGATAATAATTGTAATGAGGACTCCTTTTGAGTTTGTATACTCTCTAGTCAACAATATTTGTATTCAAACTCACAGTTTATGTTTTGTCGTATTGTACACGACAGTTGTATTTGAATTCTGTACTATGTATCTAGCGACTCAAGATGGGTGATGTATACCTAATTTTGGGGGCGTCACACTTAACTTGCTCTTTGCCTGATACGAATTCCTCATATCACATAATCTATAACTCCTCGTGAGTTATCTCGTACTATTTCATAGTACTCCATCTTCATAGCATTAAGCTATAATTATTCAAACATTACAGACCATCTTTCTTTTATAACTTAAACTGATCACGTCGTGATCTTATTCTATTATCATCTTCCTTAAAATTCTTTTCTTAACTCGTGATCGTTTTATTTTACGATTCTCTTTCTTTCCTTTCATTTACGACATTATTCGTTATCTTTGTTATTGGAGTTAGGTAACTCCCATTCCTTATATATATATATCTCTTCAAGATTCTTCTTTGAATCTTCTTGTTTATATAACAATTCATGCTTTAAGAATTTCCAACTTCATTTACATTGCTCAAAATTCCAATCGAGTTCCACATTTTCATCATATGTATCCATTTTCTATACTTGGTACACATCGGGTCTCTAACAGTTTCCATATGGTACATTTGAGTGGTTTCCACAAACAACCAACAAACTAGGTTCGAGTTATTAGTTCAGTATATACCTCGCTCTATGAAGGAATCGTTTAGCCCAGATACCATACATCAACCATTAAAGAGTACAATTATACCATACTTAAATATAACTTTTTTTTCTTTCTTAACTTCTTTATCATTCTCTTCTTATAGACACTGTCTATTTATTATCACCTTACATCCATATTATTGGAGTTGGGTAACCCCATAACTCTGTGAGATTCTTCTTTGAATCCTCTCACGCATGTTTTAATCCCTTCTATATATGTTTCTTAAATTACTTCTTATTGTTCAAACTCTATTTAAGCTTATGCTTTCATTATATTCACCTTCCTTCTCTAAGGTTATAGCCTAAGGTACTCCTACCTAAGGTTTATAACCTACAGTTTTGATACCAACTGTAACGACCTCAAAATTTATATAATTCAATTATCGACTTCGGTCGTTAATAACACGTCAAACTTCTGATTTTACATTATTATTCGATGTTAAACTTAATATTATGCGGAATAATTTAAACTTTTCTATCTTCTTACTTTAATTCCCTGAATCAAAACCTTTATCACCTACATGTCTTTGAATCAATCTTATTTTATGATTCGCTTCATCATATTTATTATATAAAATTTTACATTTCAATCCAATAAACTTTACATATCACATAACTAAAACTTTAACTTTACAACTCAACATAAAACTATACATCATAAAACATTTAGTACATCTCATGAATCTTAATCATGGTTTACAAGAATAACAACTTGGCTAGGATATTAAATCGGATATCCCATGACCCGATCTTGAGCTAGATTAATTGCGGTGTTAAATACTTTATCCATCTCTTCCATCTTCATCCTCTTTGCTTTTCGTGTCTCTGTCGCTAATCTCGGTTCATTGAAAAGCTTCCTCGTAAGCATCTTGACTCTTGCCCTTTTGCGCCTTCTTCTCTCAGCTTGTTCTTCAGTTCAGCGACTACTTCGATCAGTTGCTCTTTCTCTCCTTCAATCTGTACTAGTTTCTCCTCGACATTTGTCAGTCGTTCGTCACGATCCTGGATCTCGCTGTCTTTTTGTGTCATTACAGTCTATTGTTCAGCTACTATCTCCTGCAACTCCTCAACTGTATCTTGAAGTTCCACGTTATGGTCATGCACCTCATCGTATAAACGGCATGCTATCGAGTTAAGTGGGATCCTTTCCTCCTCGTCCTCGTCATCCTCATCCTCCTGTAGTAACTCAACGGGATCCTCCTCGTCTGTCTCCACATCATCATCCTCATCCTCAACTCTTTGTGACCTAACTGGCCGACTCAAAATGGCGATGAGTTGTTCCTAAACCACTCGAATGTCGCGAGGCTCCTCCTCTATTGGCATTTGAGGTCCCTCCTCCCTAGCCTGACTGGATTCTCCGACATTAGTCATCCTGACAACAAAGTTTTAATTATTAATCATTACTATTCGACACTCACGAGTACATAATTTAAAAGCACATAAGCACATAAGTGTTTTATTACTTCTTTCCTAAAACTCGATAAGAGTTATCTCCACTGTCTTTTCAAAGGTTACTTCCTAAGGCTTTTTCCCCCCACCGAAGGTTCATAACCTAAGACTTTGATACCAACTTGTGACACCCCCAAATCCTGGTACTTCATTTCCTCAAGATTTGGTATTCACTTAATCAAAACATTCATTTATAACTACCCAATTATAATAAAATTGAATAATTAAACCTGCCCATACAGGATTAAATTTAAATAAAAATCTCCTAGGTTATCTAACCTTTAACAACAATCATTCAAATGCGGAAATGAAATAAACTTCATTACAATCTTTAAACCAAAGTCTGATAATAAAACTATCAAATCTATTACAAGTCTTCAATACTTGTTCATCTTTCCTTTTCCCTTACTGGTGCTAGGTACGTCACCAGTTTCAACTTTAGCTGTAAGAAATTTTACAAGCAAGAGTGAGCAAACAAGGCCCACTTGAAATAACAATAAGTAAATCTTTAAACGTTTACATCAATTGTCAATATTAGGCTCAATAGAACTGAACAATATATTCTATTAACTTTCTAAAAATTATAACATTCACTGAGGGTCTAATGACCACGAATCATGTCCACAGTTATAAGTAATCTTTCAACTTTAACTTTAACAAACCATAAGACTATAAGGACTCCACACTTAGGGGATCAACCTTTCGTACAATGTATTGTGCACAACCATTTCAACGCTAAGCGTAAACCTCTATTAAAAGAGTTGTTCATCTCAGTATTTAGAGTACAAGTCCGCACCAAAGGAAGTTTGGTTTGGATAAGCTTTCAAGATAATTTGGAATTCAACGAACATCAACTAAAGAGTAGTTGAATAAGACCAATAACACTATACTATAAAATAATCGTGATTGAATCAATCATAGTAAACTAAAGTCGTGCATTAAGAATAATCTAATAGCATACAATTTGAATAACTATAGCATACCTTGCTTGAACAACATTAAGCCAAGGTTAATTAGAATTGAATAATAAGCATGCATAGCATATATAGTTGTGCATGCTAAACAACAAGTTAAATACAAGAATAACTTGCTCCAAATAACTTACATCATTATATTGTAATCGAATTGAAAGCAAAGAATTGAATTAACAAGATAATAGATTAGAAAACTTGCTCAAGATTAAACTATAAGATTTGGGATACTTGTATCGTCATGAGCAACTAGATACAATGACTTACTTAATAATAGGAAATCTAGCTCTACGAAAGTGTAGAGGTAGCAACTTACAACAATTGTAATTGAATTTGAAAACAATAATGTACCAAATGAAATTAAACTCGCACAATGAAGTTTTGAGTTAGAAAACTTGCCTTTAGCACAAGCTAAACCTTACAACTTGAATTAATACCCTATACATATGTCATCATGACATAATTAGTCATTACCAACATTTTACATCTATATAAACAAAATATATACATCATGTAGGTTAAATTACCAATTCACATAATCAAACTACGTTAATACTAAATAACTCTTGATAACATGCTCATTCATAGTTTAATACTACTGAAATCATCATTTAACATTCATATTATTCACACATAACATTTATTTTCAAAATTTGTATACTTAAACAAAACTCGTCGTAATATTCTCGCTAACTCATGTGTATGGCCATAGTTTACATTATGGGTTTGCTTATTTGGTTGGTGAATACACTACAGAAGTCTGATGATGGCGTGGCGGTATATGCATGTGGTGGTGAATACACTATGAAGCCGCACTACGGCGTGGTGATGGTGCTGGAAATACCACTAACGCATCATTGGTCAATTACACATGGCCATTGAAACTTCGAGATCGAGCAACAAAGACAAGAAAAAGTCAATTTGGCCTAAAAGCTCGAATCTAATAGACTGATTAACATGTAATACACATATAGACTTCATATGAACATATTGTGAAGACTTATAACATGTTTCTACTCATAAAATAACATAAACATCAAATTTACAACACCCAATTTCAATGTTTTTGGCAAAAACTCCATTGTTGACATTTTTAATGAAAATCAACACTGTGATTTTGTTTTTCAATCAAAACAGAAATTTCAAAACATCATAGTTATGATTATACATACTCTATCAATTTCCATAATCAATTTATCACTTTAACAACTAATTAAACCTTAATTTCTATTTTAAATTAAGCCATATTCATATATATTTTCATGTAAACACTGTAATATGATTTTCTTCACAAAACACATACATACATGAACTAGTTTCTCTATAATTATATATATAAACTCATGTAATCATTTTATAATCAATAATTTATCATATAACCATAAACACCATCAATTTATCTTTTATAAAATTTATCAGAGAACTTTTTGGAAAGAAAACTAATTTTTTAAAGAAAAGATTAAGCTCCTAGCTTTGATTAAGAAGATGATGGTTATTCTCAAGCTTCTTCTCTCCAATTGTTTTCTCAAAAACCTGTTAGAATCACTCACTTTCTCTCTAGAGTTTTCTCAAATTTTCTCTGTGTTCTTCTTCTTCTTCTTCTCTCTTCTCCCAACTCTAGTTTACGTATTATCATATAACGTATAATAATAATAATATAGATATTAAGTATAGGATTTTAACTGACATCAGTTATAAAATTTTGAAAATCAAAAGCCATAAGGCTTGTTTGGTTAAGCTAATAAAATAACTCTTTAATCCTTACACCTTGTTTGGTAAGTCTAACTAAAACAAATGGATTAATCCTTAAACCTTGTTTGCTAAAACATCATTAGATTAAAGACTTATTATGCAATAAGACATGTTTGGCAAAAACTAAATTAAAGTCCTTTAATTTATTTTAATAACTCCTTTATAGCAAGGTTATTAGTCACACTTTTATTTAATTAATTAATCAATTAAAACATTAATCTATTAAATTACTTTAGCACATAATTTAATATCACATAACTATAATTTCTTTTATAATTGTAATTTTATTCGACCAACTAATATTTTAATTTACAATTTCTCATTTAAAATATTATAATTTATTTAAATCACTATAAGCTCTCTAGCTTACTTATTAAATTAAATTGGTATATAATCTCATAACAATTAATTTTCTTAGCTCCTTAATTATTTATTCAACAAATAATTAACTAAACCACATCAACTCAAATTGAACAATTATTTATTCAACAATAAACATATCCATTAAATACTTATATAAATCAATAAATATTTAATATTACACTTTAAAATTCTAGAATGTTACATCATTTCCTCCTTACAAGGATTCTGTCCTCAAAATCACAATTCAAACAAATCATTTGTTACATTCTTCCCTACTTACAAAGATTCTGTCCCCAGAATCGAAGACACAGATTAAACAAATAACTCAGGGTACTCTTTCAATATTTTCTCTTCGAGTTCCCACGTAGCTTCTTCAGCATTGTGGTTCCTCCATATCACCTTCACAGAAGGTATCACTTTATTCCTGAGTACTTGTTCTTTCCTGTTGACTATCTGGATAGGAACCGCTTTATAAGACAAATCTTTCTCGAACTGCAAAGGTTCGTACTCGATCACGTGTTTGTAGTCGGGTTTATACGGTCGTAACACCGAAATGTGAAAAACATTGTGAATATTTTTCAACTCTGGAGGTAGAGCTACCTCATAAGCCACTTCTCCTACTCTTCGTAGCACTTCAAAGGGTCCAATAAACCTCGGGCTTAGCTTTCCCTTTTTACCGAAATGAATTTTCCCCTTCCAAGGAGAAACTTTTAGGAATACTAAAGTTTCTACGTCGAATGCACGATCTTGTCTGTGTTGATCAACATACTTTTTCTGTCTGTCTTGGGCTGCTACTAATCTTGTCCTGATGAGTTTGACAACGCGCCAGTTTGTTGCACCGATTCGGTCCTAATAAAGTTGGCGTTCATCGACTTCATCCCAAAGACAATCGGAGTTCTGCACTTTCTGCCGTACAATGCCTCGTAAGGTGGCATACCGATGCTCGCATGATAACTTTTGTTGTAATCAAATTCCACCAACGGTAATTGTTCTTCCCAGCTTCCTTTAAAGTCCATGACACATGCTCTCAGCATATCTTCCAATGTCTGAATTGTTCGTTCGCTTTGGCCATCTGTTTGTGGATGATAAGCCGTACTCATTCGCAACTGTGTCCCCATGCATTCTTGTAGTCTCTTCCAGAAATTTGACGTGAATCGCGGAACTCTATCGGGCACATTTGATATTGGCACTCTATGCCTCGAAACGATCTCTTTAATGTACAATCTTGCCAACTAATCAAGATTGAATCTAATCTTTATTAGTAAAAAGTGCGTTAACTTCGTCAGTCTGTTCACTATCACCCAAATCGCATCACATCCTCTTTGAGTAGTTGGAAGACCCACCACAAAATCCATTGTGATGTGTTCCCACTTCCATTCCGATATTTCCAAGGGTTGTAGTAATCCGCTGGGTCTTTGATGTTCGGCTTTTACTCTTTGACATGTCAAGCATTTCTCTACGCATTCTGCAACGTCCCTTTTCATATTCAGCCACCAAAAATATCGGCGCAAATCTTGATACATTTTCGTGCTTCCTGGATGAATTGAATATTTTGAGCTATGAGCTTGGTCAAAATTTCTTCTTTCATTTCCGTGTCTTTGGAACATGATTCTTCCTCAAACCGTAGTAGTCCTTCGGTATTGATCTTGTATTTACATCATCACTCTCTCAATCGATTCTCTTTGATTTTCCCACACTCTTCATCTTGTAGTTGAGCATTCTTCACTTTGTCCACTAAAGTTGGACCGACTTCTATCTGGAATAGTTGTTCGTCGATTCTTTTGGAAATTTGATTTCCAACTCCAGCTTTTGTCATTCTTTGAAATGAGCTCCTCCCGAGTTGTTATCAAGATCAACTTCTCCCGACCTTCCTGTTTTAAAGCATCTGCCACCACATTCGCTTTTCCCGGATGATAAAAGATTTCACAATCATAATCTTTTATCAATTCCATCCACATTCTTTGACACATGTTCAAATCCTTCTGAGTGAAAATATACCTTTTGTGGTCTGTGTAGATTTCACATTTCTCTCCATAAAGATAGTGTCTCCATATCTTCAGAGCAAATACAATTGCAGCCAATTCCAAATCATGAGTCGGATACCCTTTCTCATAATCCTTCAGTTGTCTTGATGCATCACGTTAATACCTTTGTCGCTCGCATAAGAACACAACCCAACCCTTTATGTGAGGCATCACTATACACCACAAAATTTCAGATTATCCCGGTAATGTCAACACAAAAGCCATACTTAACATCTTCTTCAAATTTTGGAAACTCTCTTTACATTTCTCCATCCAAACGAATTTTACAGCTTTCCTTATCAAATTTTTAGTTAATGGAGTGGCTATCTTAGAAAAATCTTGAATAAATCTTCTATAATAGCTTACCAAATCCCCAAGAAACTCCTCACTTCGATGGTGTTCTTGGTTGTTCCCAATTGATTACAACTTTCACTTTTGATGGATCCTTTGAAATCCCATCTTTGTCAATCACATGACCCAAAAAATTGTGTACGATCTAGCCAAAATTTGCACTTAGAGAATTTTTTATGATGACTTTTCCTTCCTTAGTGTTTCCAATGTCAAACGTAAATGTTCCACGTGTTCTTCTTGAGTTTTGGAATACACCAGAATGTCATCAATAAATACCACTACAAACTTGTTTAAGAATGTTTTAAACACCCTGTTCATCAAATCCATGAATGCAGCAGGGGCATTAGTTAAACCAAAAGACATCACCAGAAACTTGTAATGTCTGTACCGAGTTCTGAATGCCATTCTAGGTATATCCTCCTTTCTTACCTTCAATTGGTGGTACCTTCAATTGGTGACAATCGATTACTGCTCCTTATTTGAATAGCCAATCCATCCCCAAAATTAAATCAAATTCCCCGAGTCTAATCGGAATCAAATCTACCAACAAGATATTTTCCTTAATGTTCACCCTACAGTTCTTGTATACGAATCTAACAGGGATTACTTCCTTATTCGCAATTTCTATGTTCAAAGGAAAATTCAGTTCTTCTCTAGGCAATTTTAACCTCTTAGCAAATTCTTCAGATATAAACAAATAAGTAGCACCCGAATCGAATAATACATAAGCATTTATATCATTGATTGGGATAATACCTGACACTACATCTTTTGATTGCACAACATATTGCACAGTCATATTGAAGGTTCTGGCTGTGGGTTTGTTTGATGCTGCAGGTCTTGCAATGGCCCATGTACCTCCATTGTTTCCTCCATTGCTTCTGGTTGTCACTCCATCCTTCTTCTTAGGACATTCACGAGCAAAGTGATCCTTGGATCCGCACGTGAAGCACGCATTCTTCTTTGGTTGAGTGCAACTTGGGGCGATGTGACCCTCCTGGCCACAATTGAAGCATACCCGCTTTCCCATTAAGCACGCACCTTGGAAATTTCCCATGTTGCATATGCTTCAAATTTTGTTTTCTTTGGTTACCCCGCCGGTGTCCAAAGACCCATGCTCCCATTCCACTTCCTCTTCAAGCCGTCGCTGCTGTTGTTGTTGTTATTGTTGTTTCCACCGCTACCACTCCCATTCTTAGTCTCTTTCTCATTCATCTTCTTCTTGTGTTCCTAGTTGAACTTTGTCACTGCCTCGCCTCCACCTTCAGCGAGTACTACTTTCTTCATCCATTGCAAATGTCTTCAATCGAGCAGGGGAGACCTCTTGCATGACCTGTGGCTTCAGTCCCTGTTCAAATCTCTTCGCCTTACTCTCATCTGTGCTGACCTGATATGGTGCAATTCATTGAACTTCGCGGCATACTCAGATACCGTCATCGTTCTTGCTTTAGTTCCAAAAGCTGCATTTCCGGTGACTCTTGAACTCTCGGGAAATAGGTCTCAAGAACAACTCCTTGAACCTATCCTGTGTCATCACTCCCGCCCTTCACGAAGTTTTATTGGCCTACCACCAATAACTAGCTTTCGCTTTCAACATGAATGTTATAAAGCGGCTTCTTACGATCATCCCCTACCCTAGCGACATCGAACACCTTTTCTATCTCCATAATCCAGGTCTGTGCTTTGACTAGATTCATAGACCCACGGAATTCAGGTGGTTCAACCGCCTTGAAATCCTTAAACATTGTACCATGGTTTTGTGGTTGATTCTGCAATGCTCCTGTCAGTAGTGTCACTAGTTGTTGAACGGGGTTACAGTCAACATTGTCGTTATTGGTAGTTCTCTTATTGTTTCTCTGTCGGGGTGGTTCACATCTGGGAGGCATTTTCTGTTGAAACAAAACATCTATTAAACTATTACTCAGCTTCTTTAAGTATTTTCTAATTAACTTGCCTCCATAAAAGAAATAACCACATAACACACAACACTTTGAATAAAGTAACAACTTTTATTTATTCAAAACCTTTTTGGAAAACATAAAACAATAGCATCACTCCTATCTACATTACTTTCCTGAACTACAAAAGTTTCAGGACAACATCATAGTCATATCCTATAGGTTGCATAACACTTGGGATTTACAATTTATTTAAACTTTCACTCATCATACAACAGCTACGATGTTCTATTAAGATACTTCTTAGCCCTATCACGTTCTTCCTCCATGACTCAAACATTGTTCTGCGATCTAACACGAATGATGGCGTTGTCTTGAATCGAATCGGATATCCCATGACCCGATCTTGAGCTCGATTAATTGCGGTGTTAAATACTTTATCCATCTCTTCCATCTTCATCCTCTTTGCTTGCGTGTCTCTTGCTGCTAATCTGGTTCGTTGAAAAGCTTCCTCGTAAGCATCTTCAGCTTTTGCCCTTTTTGCAGCTTCTTCTCTCAACTTGTTCTTCAGTTCAGCGACTACTTCGATCAGTTGCTCTTTCTCTCCTTCAATCTGTACTAGTTTCTCCTCGACATTTGTCAGTCGTTCTTCACGATCCTGGATCTCGCCGTCTTTTTATGTCATTGCAGCCTCATTGTTCAATGGCTTATCTCCTCGTAACTCCTCAACTGTATCCTGAAGTTCCACGTTACGGTCATGCACCTCATCGTATATACGGCCTGCTATCGAGTTAAGTGAAATCCTTACCTCCTCGTCCTCGTCATCCTAATCCTCCTGTGGTAACTCAACGGGATCCTCCTCGTCTGTCTCCACATCATCATCCTCATCCTCAACTATTGTGACCAGCGGGGCTGACTCCCGTGGCAGTAGTTGTTCCCAAACTACCCGAATGTCGCGAGGCTCCTCCTCTATAGGCATTTGAGGTCCCTCCTCCCTAGCCTGACTGGATTCTCCGACATTAGTCATCCTGACAACAAAGTTTTAATTATTAATCATTATTATTCGACACTCACGAGTACATAATTTAAAAGCACATAAGCACATAAGTGTTTTATTACTTCTTTCCTAAAACTCGATAAGAGTTATCTCCACTATCTTTTCAAAGGTTACTTCCTAAGGCTTTTTCCCCCCACCTAAGGTTTATAACCTAAGACTTTGATACCAACTTGTGACACCCCCAAATCCTGGTACTTCATTTCCTCAAGATTTGGTATTCACTTAATCAAAACATTCATTTCTAACTACCCAATTATAATAAAATTGAATAATAAAACCTGCCCATACAGGATTAAATTTAAATAAAAATCTCCTAGGTTATCTAACCTTTAACAACAATCATTCAAATGCGGAAATGAAATAAACTTCATTACAATCTTTAAACCAAAGTCTGATAATAAAACTATCAAATTTATTACAAGTCTTCAATACTTGTTCATCTTTCCTTTTCCCTTACTGGTGCTAGGTACGTCACCAGTTTCAACTTTAGCTGTAAGAAATTTTACAAGCAAGAGTGAGCAAACAAGGCCCACTTGAAATAACAATAAGTAAATCTTTAAACGTTTACATCAATTGTCAATATTAGCCTCAATAGAATCGAACAATATATTCTATTAACTTTATAAAATTATAACATTCACCGAGGGTCTAATGACCACTTAATCATGTCCACAGCTTATAAGTAATCTTTCAACTTTAACTTTAACAACCTTATAAGACTATAAGGACTCCAACGCACTTAGGGGGATCAACCTTCGCACAATGTATTGTGCACAACCATTTCAACGCTAAGCGTAAACCTCTATTAAAAGAGTTGTTCATCTCAAGATTTAGAGTACAAGTCCGCACCAAAGGAAGTTTGGTTTGGATAAGCTTTCAAGATAATTTGAATTAAACGAACATCAACTAAGGAGTAGTTGAATAAGACCAATAACACTATACTATAAAATAATCGTGATTGAATCAATCATAGTAAACTAAAGTCGTGCATTAAGAATAATCTAATAGCATACAATTTGAATAACTATAGCATACCTTTCTTGAACAACATTAAGCCAAGGTTAATTAGAATTGAATAATAAGCATGCATAGCATATATAGTTGTGCATGCTAAACAACAAGTTAAATACAAGAATAACTTGCTCCAAATAACTTACATCATTATATTGTAATCGAATTAAAAACAGTAATTGAATTAACAAGATAATAGATTAGAAAACTTGCTCAAGATTAAACTATAAGATTTGGGATACTTGTATCGTCATGAGCAACTAGATACAATAACTTACTCAATAATAGGCAATCTAGCTCTATGAAAGTGTAGAGGTAGCAACTTACAACAATTGTAATTGAATTTGAAAACAATAATGTACCAAATGAAATAAAACTCGCACAATGAAGTTTTGAGTTAGAGAACTTGCCTTTAGCACAAGCTAAACCTTACAACTTGAATCAATACCCTATACATAAGTCATCATGACATAATTAGTCGTTACCAACATTTTATATCTATATAAACAAAATATATACATCATGTAGGTTAAATTACCAATTCACATAATCAAACTACGTTAATACTAAATAACTCTTGATAACATGCTCATTCATAGTTTAATACTACTGAAATCTTCATTTAACATTCATATTATTAACACATAACATTTATTTTCAAAATTTGTATACTTAAACAAAACTGCGTAACATTCTCGCTAACTCGCCATGCAAGGCGCCTATAGTTTTAATCGTGGGTCGATTGTGTGGGCAGGATGGCGTCATGAATGCTACTAACGTCTTCATTTGGTAAGAATACACATACGATTTAAACTTCAAGATCGACCCATGACTTCAAGAACAAAGACAAGAAAAAGCCAATTTTGCCTAAAAGCTCGAATCTAATAGACTGATTAACATGTAATACACATATAGACTTCATATGATCATATTGTGAAGACTTCTAACATGTTTCTACTCATAAAATAACATAAACATCAAATTTACAACACCCAATTTCAATGTTTTTGGCAAAAACTCCATTGTTGACATTTTTAATGAAAATCAACACTGTGATTTTGTTTTTCAATCAAAACAAAAATTTCAAAACATCATAGTTATGATTATACATACTCTATCAATTTCCATAATCAATTTATCACTTTAACAACTAATTAAACCTTAATTTCTATTTTAAATTAAGCCATATTCATATATATTTTCATGTAAACACTGTAATATGATTTTCTTCACAAAACACATACATACATGAACTAGTTTCTCTATAATCATATATATAAACTCATGTAATCATTTTGTAATCAATAATTTATCATATAACCATAAACCCCATCAATTTATCTTTTATAAAATTTCACAGAGAACTTTTTGGAAGAAGAAGAAAACTAACTTTTTAAAGAAAAGATTAAGCTCCTACCTTTGATTAAGAAGATGATGGTTATTCTCAAGCTTCTTCTCTCCAATTCCTTTCTCAAAAACCTGTTAGAATCACTCACTTTCTCTCTAGAGTTTTCTCAAATTTTCTCTGTGTTCTTCTTCTTCTTCTCTCTTCTCCCAACTCTAGTTTACGTATTATTATATAACGTATAATAATAATAATATAGATATTAAGTATAGGATTTTAACTGACATCAGTTATAAAATTTTGAAAATTAAAAGTCATAAGGCTTGTTTGGTTAAGCTAATAAAATAACTCTTTAATCCTTACACCTTGTTTGGTAAGTCTAACTAAAACAAATGGATTAATCCTTATACTTTGTTTGCTAAAATATCATTAGATTAAAGACTTATTATGAAATAAGACATGTGTGGCAAAAACTAAATTAAAGTCCTTTAATTTATTTTAATAACTCCTTTATAGCAAGGTTATTAGTCACACTTTTATTTAATTAATCAATTAAAACATTAATCTATTAAATTACTTTATCACATAATTTAATATCACATAACTATAATTTCTTTTATAATTGTAATTTTATTCGACCAACTAATATTTTAAATTACAATTTCCCATTTAAAATATTATAATTTATTTAAATCACTATAAGCTCTCTAGCTTACTTATTAAATTAAATTGGTATATAATCTCATAACAATTAATTTTCTTAGCTCCTTAATTATTTATTCAACAAATAATTAACTAAACCACATCAACTCAAATTGAACAATTATTTATTCAACAATAAACATATCCATTAAATATTTATATAAATCAATAAATATTTAATATTACACTTTAAAATTCTGGAATGTTACTATCAAACTCTTGGGACATTACATTCACCCTTTCTTCTAAGAATTTCGTCCTCGAAATTTTTTATTTATTTATTAATCTTCATTCAATCAATCTATCAAAATAGATTTTATGTTAATACTTTATTCATTCATTAGGTTCTACAACCAAATTCTTTCTCTAAGGATCTTTCTAAGATCATCATATTCCTCACCTCTTCATCTTCTAAGAGTTTCACATTTCTCTTCTTTTCTGGAATTTCATTTATTTCTTGAAATTATTAAGTTTTTCTTAATTTTCTCATCCTTTCCACTTTCACCTTTCAGAATAATAAGAATCTTCCACAATTGCTCAATAATTGGAAAGCGGTATGAATAACAAGAATTTAAAAGATTCCAAATCATGTTGAGGGGTCACAAGACCGTGAACTCTATTCTTGGTTTACTAGTGCTTCAACTCAATCCTTCACACCGCAAACCATAGTGTTTATGATGATTGGGTAATATACCCATGAATCAGATACATTTGGGCTTAAATCATTGTATTCTCAAGGCATTTAGATTCATTTTTACTGTATTTAGTTGTTATTTTGCAGATTTGGGAGTTGAAGGGGCGATTTGGGAGTTTTGACTGTTTAATGGCATTATCGTAAATAGAACCAAGACCGCCATGGGAAGTATTTGGAAAATGAACTACATGGGTATTTGAAGTATACAAGGTGGACGTCCAGATTGACCGAGGGACGCGTGTTGACTGGACATTTGACTTGCAAAAAGGGTTTGTTATTTTGATGAGTTAAGTTAAAAGAGGATTGTGGAGAGTATATAAAGTTTATGATGTTGAATTAGAAAAGGATTCATTCACAATTGGAGGCTGAGAAAATGATTACTTGAAGATTGAAGGATTGGCTCTAGAGTTTCTCTTCTTCTCCTTATTTTCAATTTGTATAATTCTTTAAGGATGAATTGCAAAAGATTATTGGTTTTTATTTCCGTTATGAACTAATTCTTTAATTAAGATTTCAATTGAACCTTTTATGGCTATAAATTAGTTATTCAATTTATTCCAATTATTTATGTTAAAGTGAATTGTTTATCTTGCCTTGCATTTATTGATTAATTATTTGGCCAATTATTACCTTGTTATTCTAGAAGGAATTGAAAGAGGAATTCTAGGGTTAGGACTGGGCTTGATAACGCGTGACTTAGTTATTTGTACAGTGAATAATTAGGTTTATGAATTGAATGGAAATATATGTTCACCGCATGTAACACATAAGGAATTGGAATTGAAGGAGTTTAATTAACTTGTTTTGCATAGGAATATAGCAAGATTAATTTGAATTAAATAGAAGTCAATTGATCACTTGGACAAGGGTTGTTGGCAATTTAGAATTCCTGTTAACAATTCAGTAGGCATAATAATTGGGATAATTGGATAAGTGATTTATAGTTCATAATTGGCGATATTGAAGTCTTAATCTTTATTTATCTGAATACATTCGAATCATAGTTTTGTTTATTTGATTTAATTTAGAATAATCGTTTTTACTTGTTTAATTTAGTTTTATCAGTTCGGAAAATCACAATTTATGGTTGTTTAAATAAAATTGGATTGATATAGTGCTAGTAGTTGGAATTTATTAATTAGAATTCTTTGTGGGATCGACACTCTATATTATCACTCTATTACTTGTTGACCGTGTATACTTGCACGTATTCATTGATTGTGAAATCTACCAACATGTTTTTGGCGCCGCTGCCGGGGACTTCTTTATTAATTTAATTTCATATTAGTTATAATCAATTTGGTCTTAATTTAAATGTTACTTATTTTCCTATCTTATTTGCAGGAATTCTTTGTGGGTGTATGCACACTAGATCAAGAGCTAAAAAGGAACTTTTTCCGTATACAGACGACATCGAAAGGAAGTTAATTGCGGTTAACTAGTGAGGTTATACATTTGGAAGAAGAACTGGCAGACCAGGAAATACCCTTGAACATGGCGTGGAAACTAACGTAAATCACTTTAGGGACTATGCCATACCCTAATGTTCTGTATATATACAATGAGTATTAGGAGGCCGGCGATCAATGCAAATAGTTTTGAGATTAAACTGGGAATAATTCAGATGCTACAGAATACATGTCAGTTTGGGGGTAATTCGATAGACGATCCTAATGAGCATATCTTGAGTTTCTTGGAAGTTTGCGACACCTTCAGATTTAACAATGTATCGGAAGATGCTACACGGTTGAGGATGTTCCCGTTTACCTTGAAAGATAAAGCGCGAAGTTGGTTACACTCTTTGCCTCCTGGCTCAATCACCACTTGGGACGACTTAGCTCAAAATTTTTTAGCTAAGTTCTTCCCACCAGCGAAGTCGTCAAAACTACGGAACGATATTCACACTTTTGCACAATTTGATTCAAAATCGTTATATGAGGTATGGGAAAGGTTTAAAGATATGCTCCGTAAGTGCCCTCATCATGGAATTCCGCAGTGGATGCAATTAGGGATATTTTGTGATGGTTTGCACGCATCCACGAGGGCTAGTATTGATGCAGCAGCAGGGGGAGCGATCATGTCTAAGAGTTTTGATGAGGCATATCAGTTGTTAGAGACAATGGCCAACAACAACTATCAGTGGCCCATGACTAGGTCTAATCATCCGAAAGCATCGGGAAAGTTTTAAGCGGATGCGATGACAGCATTAACAGCACAAGTGGCCGCAATGACTAAACAAATGGAAATATGGCATCCACAATCCACACAGCAGGTAGCCTGGGGGTCATGCTACAGAGCAATGTGCTATAAATTCTGAATCAGCTCAATTCATGGGGAGCTATAATTGCTCAACTCAACCGTATCCGACTCAAAATGCATATAATCTAGGTTGGAAAAATCATCCAGGGTTTTCATGGAGTAACAATCAAGCTTCAACTCAAGCACCTAGACAACAAAACACATCCAGATTTCAAAATCAGACTCAATAACAACCAGAGAGGAAATCAAGTTTGGAAGAAGCCTTGGAAAAATTCATTAGAGCTTCTGAAAAAAGGAACGAGGAATAAGATAAAAAAATGATTCAAGTAGAGCTGAATATGCAAAGCCAAGGTGCATCGATAAAGAATCTGGAAAATCAAGTGGGGCAAATAGCACATGCATTGAATAACCGTCCACAAGGAACACTCCCTAGTGATACGTAAATAAACCAAGTAAACGAGCATTGCAAGGCTGTAACTTTACGCAGTAGAAAGGATTTGCAAGAAACCATTAAGGATAAGGAAAAGGGGGACAAAGCAACAGCTGAAATAGAAGAAGTTGTGGAAACCGATAAACATAAAGATGAAATCGTAGAGCAGAATGCACCGAAATCGACTATCACAATGCCTCCCATACCGTATCCGCAAAGGTTTCAGAAATCCAAGTTAGATAAGCAGTTTTCAAGATTTCTGGATATTTTCAAAAAACTGCATATCAACATCCCATTTGCTGAAGCTTTAGAACAAATGCCGAAAGCTACGCTTAAGTTCATGAAGGATGTGTTGTCAAAGAAAAGGAAATTGGGTGATTTTGAAACGATGGCGCTTAATCAAGAATGCGGTATGAATTATCCGAACAAGTTGCCTCTGAAGTTAAAAGATCCAGGTAGTTTTACTATTCCGTGCGACATTGGTAACCAGTTTTAGGGGAGAGCATTGTGTGATTTGGGGGCGAGATAAATTTGATGCCATTATCCGCTCTCTGATCGGGTTTGGACTCAAGGCACCAAAACCAAACAAATATCGGTTTATTGTCATGACCGATCGATTATATATATCCACGAGGTATCGTTGAAGACATATTAGTAAAGGTGGATAAATTCATCTTCCCAACAGATATTGTTATCTTGGATTGTGAAGCAGATAAGGAAATTCCCATCATTCTCGGGCGACCATTTTTAGAAATAGGGAGAACATTGATCGACGTACAGAAAGGAGAATTAACGATGCGAGTTGAAGATCAACAGGTCACCTTTAATGTATTTAAGTCGATGTCTTATCCAAAGGAAAAAGGTGAGTGTTTGCAGGTGGATTTAATGGATGAATTAGTTAATCACAAGTTCTGCGACAATTATTCAGAGGACCCAATAGAATCCATGTTGTTCAGAATAGATAACTATGGTATTGATGAGGACATTGAGCAGATCAAATGGCTAGATACATCATCGTTCTACCGAAAAAACAATCAACCATTCGACACCCTTGATAGGCCCAAAACGGAAGGTAAAAAGTGCAAACCCTCGATAGAAGAGCCACCGGTGTTTGAATTAAAGCCACTACCCTCTCATCTGCAGTATGCTTATTTGGGAAAAGATGCCACCTTACCAGTGATTGTTTTGACAGAATTAACTGACACATAAAAGGAAAAATTGCTACGGGTTCTGAGAGAGTTCAAAACAACAATTGGGTGGAATATAGCAGATATTCGAGTATTAGCCCATCTTTCTGTATGCATAAGATTTTAATGGAAGAGGGGTCAAAACCAACCATTGAGATGCAGAGAAGACTAAACCCCATTATGAAAGATGTGGTGAAAAAGGAGATTATAAAATGGTTGGATGCCGATATTATTTACCCAATCTCAGATAGTTCATGGGTAAGTCCTGTACAGTGCATACCAAAGAAAGGGGGTATGACAATGGTGAAGAATGAAGCTAATGAGCTCATCTACATTAGAACCGTTACATGCTGGAGAGTATGTATGGATTATCACAAGCTAAATAAAGCCACACGCAAGGATCACTTTCCATTACCTTTCATTGATCAGATGTTGGACAGGTTAGTGGGACATTAATTCTACTGTCTGCTGGATGGATATTTCGGGTATAATTAAATTGCCATAGCTCCGGAAGATCAAGAAAAGACCACGTTCACATGTCCATACGGTACGTTTGCATTCTGGCGTATGTCTTTTGGTTTATGTAATGCGCCGACGACCTTTCAACGATGTATGATGGTGATCTTCTCCGATATGGTCGAACAGAATTTGGAGGCATTTATGGATGACTTTTCTGTGTTTGGTGATAGTTTCGACTTATGTTTGAAAAATCTAATTTTAGTGTTGAAATGATACGTGGAGACTAACCTGGTGCTTAACTGGGAAATATGTCACTTTATGGTGCAAGAGGGGATTATTCTTGGGCATAAGGTTTCTGCATCCAGATTAGAGGTGGATAGAGCAAAGATTGAGACAATTGAGAAATTGCCTCCTCCATCATCTGTGAAAGGAATTCGTAGCTTCTTGGGACATGCGGGTTTCTACAGACGCTTCATTAAAGATTTTTTCAAAATTTCGAAACCTTTATGTTCCCTCTTGGAAAAAGATGTACCATTCAAAATGGATCAGTCATGTATCGAGGCATTTGAGGTATTGAAAAAGAAATTAGTCTTTGCTCCAATTATTGTGGCACCCGATTGGTCTTTACCGTTCGAATTTATGTGCGACGCCAGTGACTACGCATTGGGAGCAGTGTTGGGACAACGTCATGACAAGATTTTTCACACTATCTATTACTTTAGCAAGACGTTGACGGACGCCCAGTTGAACTACATAACCACCGAAAAAGAGTTACTTGCAGATGTGTTTGCCTTCGACAAATTCAGAGCATACCTCATTGGGACCAATGTAATTGTCTACATTGATCATTCTGCCATTAAATATCTGATTGAGAAGAAGGATGCCAAACCGAGATTAATACGGTGGGTATTATTGTTACAAGAATTTGATCTAGAGATCCAGGATAGAAAAGGTACCGAAAATCAAGTGGCGGATCATCTTTCTCGATTGGAAAACGCAGAGGTACAGAAAGAAGACAACATATTGATTAATAAAAAATCTCCGGATGAACAACTTTTTCGAGTAACCACAATATTGCCTTGGTATTATGACTATATGAATTACGTGGTTGCCAAAGTGTTACCACCGGATTTGACCTCACAACAACGAAAGAAGTTCCTCTACGATGTGAAGCAATACTATTGGGACGAACCATTTCTGTTTAAGGCTTGTGCAGATCAAAAGATAAGATGTTGTGTGCCTCATGAAGAAATGGACAGCATATTAGGCCATTGCCACTCCTCAGATTATGGAGGTAATTATTTCGGCAATCGAACAGCAACAAAAGTATTACAATCGGATTTCTTCTGGCCTTCTCTATTCAAGGATGCTTACCTCTATGTGCTGAAGTGTGATCGGTGCCAACGCGTAGGCAATATCTCCAAGCACAATGAAATGCCACTTAACTCAATTTTGGAGGTAGAAATGTTCGACGTATGGGGAATCGATTTTATGGGACCTTTCCCATCATCTTTCAATAATCAATACATTTTGTTGGCGGTCGATTATGTTTCCAAATGGGTAGAAGCCGCAGCATTACCCACGAATGATGCCAATGTTGTCCTCCGATTTTTAAAGAAAAACATCTTCACACGATTTGGAACGTCGAGGGCGATAATAAGTGATGAGGGCACTCACTTCTGTAACAAGCAGTTCACAAAATTGCTTGTAAAGTAAGGGGTTCGTCATAAAATTGCTGCCGCATATCATCCCCAAACCAATGGTCAAGAGGAGGTATCAAATAGGGATGACAAGCGAATTCTGGAAAAAGTGGTCAATCCGTCACGAAAAGATTGGTCCTTGCGTCTTGACGATGCTCTATGGGCATATTGAACAGCATATAAGAATTCGATCGGCATGTCACCTTATCGGATGGTATACGGAAAGGCGTGCCACCTCCCAGTTAAGCTAGAACATAGTTCACACTGGGCCATACGAAAACTTAACTTTGATCTACAAGCAGCCGGTGAGAAAAGGTTACTTCAGTTGAACGAGATGGACGAATTCCGGTTCAATGCGTATGAAAATGCAAAACTCTATAAGGAGAAAGTCAAAGCCTGGCATGATAAAAAAATTCTAGATCAAACATTTGAACCGGGCCAACAAGTATTACTGTTCAACTCACGCTTGTGGTTATTCCCTGGGAAATTGAAATCCCAGTGGTCCGGGCCATTCATGATTATATTTGTCGCTCCATACGGAAACATTGAGGTCGAAGAACCAAATTCTAAATGAAAATTTAAGGTAAACGGTTAACGACTCAAACATTACTGGAGTGGACCCATCGAATGTCAAGCTACGGCCATGTACCTCTCCGATCCAGCAACCAAATGAGCAACACCGAAAAGTCGGGCTGACGACTATAAACCAAGCGCTATGGGGAGGCAACCCAAGGAGTCTCTAGTTTAATTGATTTAGTTTTACTTTATTTTCATTATTTTATTCCCTTTGAATTAATTAGAATAAGATTTTGATGCCATAAGGTCACATAAGTTTCATTCATACAGGTCATACAGAAGAAGTCATGGTGAAGCGAACAAGAAACGGTATCTGGCGCCTGGATCAAGATAGAGTTCCAGGTATGCCTGCCGAGACGATCAATTGTTTTAGCTACCAAATACCGGCGCTCTAAACATATAGGATCCCGGCCCCAATACTGCAAGGCGAAAACTAAATCCGGTTCAATACTCCGATGCTCAATCCGAAGATAAACGCTTGACGCTTTTGCGGACGCTCCAAGTTTGAAATTCCAATTTCAGTTAAAAGTCTATTCGGTTCATTCATCCCCTTAACCCAAACACACGTTCCACTTCTTTCGCACCCCATTTGATTTTCTCTGTTAACTGCTTCCCCAATCCGTCTTCATATATTTGATTAATCCTTGAAGTGCTTCCACATATTCAATCCGTTCATTCTCGTGCCACTCAATTTTGTCTGTTACACACATCTCCAAGGTATGCTCTGCATTAAATTCCACTCTCTGTTATATCAAAATTTCTGAATCGCATACGGCTAATGGAAAAATTGTGAGTTAAATATTCACTTTGATTCCTTTTCCCCTTGACTATTGTGCACATTATCGTTCTTCTGGTCGCTATTTCCTTTGGCAATTGTGTGAATCACTTCCGATTGGGATGCTTATGTTGTATACACATAGTGATGGAATAATGTAGGGTTGGATTGCTATGATATTAGGATTGTTCAAATAGAGTTCTAACATGCTCACAAAGTGTTTGATATAATGCTTCACTGAACATGAATTGCCATTTCCCTTGTGAAAGTGTTTGTACTTGCTCTTAATTTACAGCCACAATGTTTTAGATAACCAATGCCCGACATGTATGCAGTCATTTGCAATATAACTGTTACACACCACATCTCGTGGGTATCCCACGCACTTCACACCTGTTTATTTTGAAGTTTGGGGGTAGTGTCAAGGATACATGTATCCCAACTAAATTTCTGTCGACTGCTATTAATTGTGAATTCGAATTATTGCAGAAATTTCTCAATGACTTCAAAGCGACAGCGTGGCGACGGTTCTGGGACAACATCAGCCCAACCAAGATTTGATAGCCGAAGATTTATCTCCGCCGAAGCACAGGAACGCTATAACTGCATGGCTACCCGCTCATTAGTCCCCGAACGTGGTTTACGGCCCGATCAATCCAAAGATGGGGAAATAGCAGTAATGATTGCTGAAAGAAACTGGTTCTCCCTAACCGAACAACCTAACCCTGCAGTGATTGCAGTCGTGAAAGAATTCTATGCCAACGTTTTAGAACACGATCACTATGAAGTATTTGTGAGGGGAAAGACAGTGGAATTCGGAGAAGAGGACATCAATGGGTGTTATCAAATGGATTTGGAGGATCTTAACGATGAGTATGCCAGTCTTCTAAGTCAAGGTCCAGACTATGAGAAAATAATTCGTGAGTTTTGCCAACCGGGCACCATATGGATAGTGCATGAACGCGGTAGCATGACCTTCCCCCACTCTCACCTCAGTCTATATGGGAAGGCGTGGTGTGCCTTTATATATGCCAAACTCATGCCATGCACACATATGAGCCATGTCACCAAAGAAAGAGCGGTGCTGCTATATTCCATTATTCAAGGCTTGCAGATAGATGTTGGTCACGTCATTCAGTAATCCATTCTCTGAGCGGCCCGACGAGGGACCACAGGAGGTTTACCACATCCGTCTCTCATTTGTGTGTTATGTGCCAAATTTGGGGTGAAATGGAAAACCGATGAAATGATTCAAACACCTATGCCAGTGTTGGACCATAAGTTGATCAGTAGGTATAAGGTGTTGACAGGCGGTGCCAATCACTCACGTAGATTGGGTTTTATAATTTCTCAAGCTGATGCTCCATCTAGTCCACCAGCTCAGGATCCTCCTAGTTATGGTCCCTCATCTGCTGCTCACCGTGGTGTTGTTCCTGAAGCCGTCCAGCGTGAGATTGACGGGTGGTTCTACAACATCGAATCTCAGAATGTCCACCTATCAGAACGTCAAGATGTCATCTACAAGTATATGGTCGACCAATTTGCTGCTCAGAACGCCATGCATGCCTAACTCTACCCGGGAGTTACTCTTAGCCAGTTCCCTACTACTCCTATTCTGCCAGTGTTTCCCCCTTCCGATCAAGAGATGAGCGAGGATGAGGATGTTTCACCCGAGGAATAAGCTCGTCAGGGAAGTCCTCTATTTTATTTTGTTATATCTTTCGCATGAGGACATTGCTCTTGTTAAGTTTGGGGGTAGTTAATTTTAGATTGTTCATGGTTTAATTTGGATTTTTATGGTGTTTAAGTGTTGCATTTTAGGACTGCATGTAAATTCCAGCCTTTGATATTAAGTATGTTTGGGGCCAATGATGAAATTAAAATTGCATTAACAAGTCTAGTAAGAATTGTTGAACTAGTGAGATAATTTTCTTGACATGACTTGAATCTTTATCTGTTTGACACTGATATTATAGGAAGGCGCGTTTTGGAAAATGACCATGTTGGCTACGATAGTTTAAATGGATAGATAATAGAGTTCTAATGGATGAATGCTAGTTAAATAAAGGATCAATTTGAATAGCGAGTGACGACTGAATTGAGACATAAACTCAAGTTTGGGGGAAAAATATTTGGAGTATATAAGCTATGTAAAAAAGAATAAACATCGTGGTATGCTTGTCTAGTTTTGTGGCCTTTGTTACTTGAGTAAGTAAGCCCGATGGAATTGTCTTTACACCTAGCGCCCTAAGGTCTTAATGGCTTGGGAGTTGTTGGTCGAAAGCTTGTTAAGGTAGCACTGAAAAGCCTAAAGGAATAAGACAATGCATAGTCATGAGAAAAAAAATAAAAAAAAAATAAATAAATACAAATAAAGCGGGAAAAGTGCAAAAATCCCCCGTTATAAAAAAAAGCATAAGTATTCCATTTTGACTCTTGAATTTGGGTAATTGTTTGATTTCAGTTGAAGCAAGTTTATTTGATGAGTTCTCAAGTTTACACTGTATGATGCCTACTAAGAAATTTATTATCTTGCATATTTTTGCCTTTCATGAGTTAGCATGGTTGTTGAACACACACTCATGGTATCCGTAATAACAGATTTAGATTCATTGATTGTTGGGATATTTTTGAACTGCCTTAACATGATGTATTAGCATGTTTTTATGATTTTTCTAAGGCGTATGAATATATGGGTGCTATGGATTGCTGGAATTAAGAACATTTAGATAGTTTGCATTTACATGGTGGTTAGTTTTTCGTGTTTGTTGTGTCTTGTTGCATGAGAACATGCAACGATTTAAGTTTGGGGGTATTTGATGATGGGGTATTTGATGATTGGGTAATATACCCATGAATCGGATACATTTGGGCTTAAATCATTGTATTCTCAAGGCATTTAGATTCTTTTTTACTGTATTCAGTTGTTATTTTGCAGATTTGGGAGTTGAAGGGGCGATTTGGGAGTTTTGCCTGTTTAATGGCATTATCGTAAATAGAACCAAGACCGGTAGCCAAAGTATTTGGAAAATGAACTTCATGGGCGCTTTGTATACTGAAAGCTAAACGTCATTGACCGTGTGGACGGCGTGTTATTTGGACGTTTGACTTGCAGAAAGGGTTGGTTATTTTGATGAGTTGAGTTAAAAGAGGATTGTGGAGAGTATATAAAGTTTATGATGCTGAATTAGAAAAGGATTCATTCACAATTGGAGGCTAAGAAAAGGATTACTTGAAGATTGAAGGATTGGCTCTAGAGTTTTTCTTTTTCTCCTTATTTTCAATTTGTGTAATTCTTTAAGGATGAATTGTAAAAGATTATTGGTTTTTATTTCCGTTATGAACTAATTCTTTAATTAAGATTTCAATTGAACCTTTTATGGCTATAAATTAGTTATTCAATTTATTCCAATTATTTATGTTAAAGTGAATTGTTTATCTTGCCTTGCATTTATTGATTAATTATTTGGCCAATAATTACCTTGTTATTCTAGAAGGAATTTAAAGAGGAATTCTAGGGTTAGAACTGGGCTTGATAACGTGTGACTTAGTTATTTGTACAGTGAATAATTAGGTTTGTGAATTGAATAGAAATATATGTTCACCACATGTAACACATAAGGAATTGGAATTGAAGGAGTTTAATTCACTTGTTTTGCATAGGAATATAGCAAGATTAATTTGAATTTAATAGAAGTCAATTGATCACCTGGACAAGGGCTGTTGGCAATTTAGAATTCATGTTAACAATTCAGTAGACATAATAATTGGGATAATTGGATAAGTGATTTATAGTTCATAATTGAGGATATTGAAGTCTTAATCTTTATTTATCTGAATACATTCGAATCATAGTTTTGTTTATTTGATTTAATTTAGAATAATCTCTTTTACTTGTTTAATTTAGTTTTATCAGTTCGGAAAATTACAATTTATGGTTGTTTAAATAAAATTGGATTGATATAGTGCTAGTAGTTGGAATTTATGAATTAGAATTCTCTGTGGGATCGACACTCTATCTTATCACTTTATTACTTGTTGACCATGTATACTTGCACGTATTCATTGATTGCAAAATCTACCAACAGTTTATCAATCACAAAGACTGAAAACACCCTCCTCACGTACACTAGGTGGCCAGCCTATTGTACCACTACGTTGGGCTGCAACGTAGTGTTTTGTAACGATTATATGCGTTACGCTCGGAACCATTGTCCCCGAAAACATGTCCCCTTATAGGGTTTTTCACCTCAGCTTTTCAACATCTGAATTCGCACCAAAATAATTTGGTTTGGCATAACTTTTCAATGAACGTTTGAATTTCATGAACATCTTCCAATAATCGTCTAGTTGAATCAAATAGCATAGACTTCTACAATAATTCGGACATTAATCGAAATATACATATACATGTATATATATTCTCATATATTAAAGAAATCTCAAAAATCTTTTTATGACGTCATGATACCGCACTGTATTTACAGTCCGTTGAGGATTTTGTCATTTGGTGATTTTATCATACTACATCATACCATAGTGGGCTAACGATCCTTAGATCACATCCAACACTAGGTAATACTGCATTGATAACTCCATCATTTTTATCATCTTTGCACCAGGTTCCATGATGCATTAATGATATAAAATACATTTTAAGATTTTCAAATCATTTTCGTCTAGCCGAAACAATTAGCATAGACTATTCTTTAAACAGTTCAAAAATCTTTGAAAATCAGTTTTAGTGATATTATATCTCAACAGGTAACGATGTGTTAGTGTCCCGAAGTCCACACATACACATTTGTCACCATGCGTTGAGAGTAAAAATTCATTTTAAAAAGGCACATAGTGAAAATTTAGGTTGATGTCAAAATTTTTGAAGTCTAGCATAGCTAGAAGATTTGGAAAAACTTATGTCTCCACTTTCTATACTGATCCATTGCTTAATAATTCTATCTATTCCCATAATCCTCAATTCTTCATTCATAACTTAATTATACCCCAGTTCATCAAACTTACCGCACATTGGAATTTCAGGACTTGCCACAATAATATGAGTTTAAGAACTTATCCTAGTCAGAACATAGGTGTCCATTCGCTGAGGGGTTCAAAACATACCATATTATTATGAGTCACGAACTTACCATATGCATTAGTTTTAAGAATTGCGCCAAATCCTAATAATATTTGTCTAATCTTAATAGTTTCTAACTATCAAATATACACATGAGAAAAGAATCACCTTTTCACCACATATACATTGATAGCACGACACCAACATTCCAATGATTATCAATATGATAATCTGAGTGCAAGCAAAAAACCCTCGCCCATACAAAGATTTGTACAACTCAGCCATCACATTAGTCCTCAATTGAAATCCCACTTAACTCTATCTTACTCTTAACTTGCTCTTTGCCTGATACGAATTCCTCATATCACATCATCTATAACTCCTCGTGAGTTATCTCGTACTATTTCATAGTACTCCATCTTCATAGCATTAAGCTATAATTATTCAAACATTACAGACCATCTTTCTTTTATAACTTAAACTGATCACGTCGTGATCTTATTCTATTATCATCTTCCTTAAAATTCTTTTCTTAACTCGTGATCGTTCTATTTTACGATTCTCTTTCTTTCATTTCATTTATGACATTATTCGTTATCTTTGTTATTGGAGTTAGGTAACTCCCATTCCTTATCTATATATCTCTTCAAGATTCTTCTTTGAATCTTCTTGTTTATATAACAATTCCTGCTTTAAGAATTTCCAACTTCATTTACATTGCTCAAAATTCCAATCGAGTTCCACATTTTCATCATATGTATCCATTTTCTATACTTGGTACACATCGGGTCTCTAACAGTTTTCCATATGGTACTATTTGGTGGTTTCCCACAAACAACCAACAAACTAGGTTCGGAGTTACAGGTTGTATATACCTCCGCCTCTATGAAGGAATCGTTTAGCCCAGATACCATACATCAACCATTAAAGAGTACAATTATACCATACTTAAATATAACCTTTTTTTTTCTTTCTTAACTTCTTTATCATTCTCTTCTTATAGACACTGTCTATTTATTATCACCTTACATCCATGTTATTGGAGTTGGGTAACCCCATAACTCTGCGAGATTCTTCTTTGAATCCTCTCACGCATGTTTTAATCCCTTCTATATATGTTTCTTGAATTACTTCTTATTGTTCAAACTCTATTTGAGCTTATGCTTTCATTATATTCACCTTCCTTCTCTAAGGTTATAGCCTAAGGTACTCCTACCTAAGGTTTATAACCTACAGCTTTGATACCAACTGTAACAACCCCAAAATTTATATAATTCAATTATCGACTTCGGTCAATAATAACACGTCAAACTTCTGATTTTACATCATTATTCGATGTTAAACTTAATATTATGCGGAATAATTTAAACTTTTCTATCTTCTTACTTTAATTCCCTGAATCAAAACCTTTATCACCTGCATGTCTTTGAATCAATCTTATTTTATGATTCGCTTCATCACATTTATTATATAAAATTTTACATTTCAATCCAATAACCTTTACATATCAGATAACTCAAACTTTAACTTTACAACTCAACATAAAACTATACATCATAAAACATTTAGTACATCTCATGAATCTTAATCATGGTTTACAAGAATAACAACTTGGCTAGGATATTAAATCTTCATGTATCAGTTTTGATCCATATCAATCAAGTAGCACATAGTGTTACCTTCAATTCTTGAATCTGCAAAAATGGTTATTTGCAAGAATGAGCTCGACAGCTCAGCAAAATCTAACAGTTTTCATGCGTCACGTAGCACATAATAACATGCTCAACATATATCTCATAAACATTGGACTAACATAACATACATGTCACAGTTCATATAACAAATATAAAGATGTATAAAGATTGAGTTCCTTACTCAATCAGCATGCTTTACTCAATCAACGTAGTCATAAGTTGACTTAACATTTCATACATTCAACATATATATAACATATCATGGTCTTTGTAATAAAGATTTAAAATAATTAAATTCACATAGCAAATAGGAACTGAAAGACTTGCCTTTACCGTCGTTTTACCAACACGCTAATACTTCTCGTCCTTGCACAACCTACACTGTATGTGAGATTGATAATAAACAAAATCAATACTCGATCTCATAATCAAATATATTCTAAGACCTTACTTTATCTTATTATCCTTTATAATGTCTTTATAGACATCTAACTATGTTTTATATGCCACTCGGTTTTATTTTCATTTTTATCACCACACATGCTAGACTATCGCACGTGTAGTTTAATGTGTATATATCACACCATTTTATTATACCACTTTGGTTTCAAAAATGCATATTCAACACATTGTTTACATGTTTAATTTTCTTTCAAAAATCAAAAATCGCCCTTTTCGATTTCTTTCCATTATTATTCTTGTATTATCATCTTTTCATACTCAGATGCACATAACATCCAATATTAGCCATTAATTAGACACTTTGTATACCAAAGTTTAGAAACACTATTATTCTTAGGCATTTTATCGAGCACGTTATGTGCATACATTAACTTATCTCAACTCTTGATCTTAAATGGTTAATTATGCATAAAATGTGATAACACATATCTATACTCATTACATATGTCAAAACATATTTTTAATCATCAAAATATATCATCACCCAAAATCTTATTTCAAATAGAATTATAAAACTCATCTTCACAATTTCTTTAACAAAACGTTGTTTTCGTTTTTAACGTAACTCGTTCGTTACATGTCCGTTTTTGTTCCTTCTTATATAGAATTAACCCTTACTCAGTGTACTACAACCTCATCTAGGCCTTAAAGTCAGACCCTTATCCATCAAAACAAGATTCTGTAATTCATCAACTAGTCTAGAAATTTTCATTTTCTGGACATCCTTACTAAACAATTTATTTCGGACATGATCCGATCCATAAAATGGCTCAATCTCGCGAGTCTAACTAGTAAACTTTCATGTCTACAACTTTACAGTTTTAAGTTTCTTCAGATTCAAAACACACGAATTTATATGAATTTTTAAAAGTCAGAAACCGTAACAGTTTTGATTTTCTGGACAAATTATTTTCCCTTCGGACCAGCCTTACTAAAATAGACATTGCAAGAAATCTACAAAGAGTTTTCATGTGATTCCACTTTCAAAATATATCTTACTTCCATATCTTCGATTTGATATAAGGCTCACTTTCTAACTCATTATACCCAAAGAGGTATGAATTTCACAAGATTTGTCCACAATTACTCAAAACCTACGAATTTTGTTCTTCAAATTTTCTTTCACAAACCACTTTTCCATGAATATAATTACTCAATACAACTTCTATATAACAATTATCATAGAACTACATTATGAAGAACATAAAAATATAATTAAAACAAGATTAAAACCTTATTAGTATGAATTTAAGAGAGAGATGGAGATGATGATGATGATGGGGCTTGTTTTGTCTTCTCAAAGCTTTCCCTTCTTCTTTTTCTTCCTCTTCTTCTTCTCCTACAACTCTCTCTAACTCTCTTCTTCTTTCTTTGGTTTGTTTTCTAAAACTAACGTACTAACTTGTAGTATATACATATAATATACAATACTAGTAATATATAATATATATATAACTCCTAGTAATTATTAGATATACTAATTACTAGTTAATACATAGGTTACACCAACTTGAACTTGAAAAGCCTAAGACCATGTTTGGCAAATACTCATTATTTTAATTAATCAATAGCTTAACATCAATCAATCTCATCAAATTGTCACATAATTATATTTACTTGTTAATTATAATTTCGTGTAACAATCATCACATAACTCATCTAATTTAATTATCTCAATTAAATTAAAACCATAACATAAAATTATTATATTAATTAAATTAAATACTAAATATTCATTTAATTAATCTATTACACTTAATTACATTACTCTATAATCAAAACAAAATTTATTTATTTAACTCAATAAATAATTCAATTAAATATTTATATATATTAAAATTAATATATAACATTCTCTTCACATCAATTCACATATTCTACAATATATGACATACACATACTCACACCCAACATATCTCATAAATAATACTTTTATTTATAAAATTCTTATTTATAAATTCTAAAAATATGGGATGTCACAGCTAAGATGGATAGTTAATTATCCTGTAACAGACTAGTGTATTTGTATGTAATATACTTATGAGTAATGAAGAATGTATTCGGTTTCTGAACCTGGGAAAGGATTTATTACTTTTGTAATAAGAATATAGTGAATACAATCATTTTGTTGTTATCTCAATGGAATGACTGTATGAATTGTAGTATCATGTAGCACCATCTGCCGGGTTGGGAAGATACCCGAATTTGGGGGTGTCACATATTGGTATCAAAGCATTAGGTTATAAAACTTAAGGGGGGAAAAACTTAGGCTAATAACCTCGTTAGGAAAGGAAAAGTCCGAAGAAAGCTAACTCGAGTCAAATGAGTTAATAAGGTATTGAGGAAACTTAATATCGAAAGATTTAAAAGACGGAAAATAACCTTATGCAAGAGTTCGTTAATTTATTAACGGATGCACTTAACCAAACCGGGGGTAGAGTACCCGCGGGACCTAGGGTAGCCCGAACGACTACCTTTAAAGAATTTAAAAGCGTAGGTCCGCCTGAGTTCAAGGGAACGATGGACCCAATGGAGGCCCAGACATGGGTAAAAGAAATAGAAAAGGCGTTTGTTATTACAAACGTAGCTGTAGCGCAAAAGACCTCTTTTGCGACTTACATGATGAAGGGGGAAGCCAACTACTGGTGGGACGCTCACCAGGGTGGGGCTAAAACATATGTTGTTACATGGGAGCAGTTCAAGAAGGTATTCTTCGAGAACTACTTCCCTACTAGCATGCAAGGGCGGATGGAGATTAAGTTCCTAGAACTTAAATAGGGGGACATGACGGTTCCCCAATATGCGGCCAAATTCAATGAATTGGCAAGGTTTGCTCCACACCAAGTGGACACGGAAGAGAGGAAGGCTCGTAGGTTTGAGCAAGGCCTGAAACCTTGGCTCTATAGTAGGATTTTGGTTTTCCAGAATGCTTCATATGGGACCATTCTGGAAAAGGCGATTATAGAAGAGGGTGGTAGTGAGGCGTTGACCCAATACCACAAAGAAAGAAAGAATAAGAGTAACGGAGAGGGAGGAACCAAGGCAGAGGGTGTCAGTGGTAGTGGCAGTATGCCGAAACAGAAAAGTTTTAACTCCGAGAATCATGGGGTGAAACAAGGGGATCCTAAATGTCTGATGGAGGCATGCAAGACATGTGGGAAGACTCATCTGGGAGTCTGTCTGAAGGGGAAATCAGGTTGTTATAATTGTGGGCAGGAGGGTCACATAGCACCCAACTGTCCTAGTCCTAAGAAAATTTGTGGCTATTTTGTTTGTGGGTCGATGGACCACATGGCCAGAAATTGCCCAAAGAAGGGGTTAGAGGGTAGTAAGGGTTCTGGTAGTGCTAATTTAGACATTACTGGACCAACACCATCATTGGGTAGACCCTCAGCCCAAACTTTTAATATGATGAGTCAAGAGATGTTGCATCGGATCAATGGATGTAATGAAGAGTATCATTCAAATCAATGAAATAAATGCTTATGTATTATTTGACTCGGGTGCTACTTGTTCTTTTGTAGCATGTGGATTTGCTAAACAACTAGGATTAAACCCTGAAAAGCTAGAAATACCTTTAGACGTTAAGGTAGCAAACGAAGAGATAATTCCCATTGAACACATTCATAGGAATTGTTTCGTAGATATAAGAGGTAACATATTATCGGTAGATCTTTTACCAATACGGTTAAGGGAATTTGATGTAATTCTAGGTATGGATTGGTTAATTAACCATAGATCGATATTAGATTGTCATAGAAAGAGTGTAAACCTAAGGCTTTCTGTGAGACCCCAGATTTTATGAATAAATATATAATTTTCTCGAAATAATTTTTTTGAATATTATGGTGTGGATTTGATATAATGTTATAGTTGTGGGTAGTATTTATAAATTTTGCAAAGTATGCAAGTTGTCATATTATATTCGATTGGTCGGGGAATATTTGTTTTATCAGGGAATATTCGTGCAACGGCACAATCATTGGTGGACCCCGCAACAGAATTATTGTCGGATTGAGAAAATGACAAAAATACTTTATTAAAATAACGGCAAAAGTTTTACCGTTAATACTGTTGAACTACTCGGTAGTAAAAGTACGATGTCTGGCATGGTTGCATAGTAGCAATACGGTATTGATTATTGATGCTTACGTGATAAGTCACTCGGCTTTTGTTTTATTGGTATTCTTAATGTAATAAAATGAATATTTTTATAAAGTTATTCTATAAATAGAATATATTATATTCTATTATGCATAGTGTTGCATAGTGTATGCGCATAGTGTTTTGCATAGTAAAATCTTTTTATATAAAAGCAGAATACTTTTACAAAGTTATTCTATAAATAGAATATATTATATTTTATTATGCATAGTGTTGCATAGTGCTGCATAGTGTTTTGTATAGTAAAATCTTTTTTATATAAAGTAATACTTTTATAAAGTTATTTATTTTATTAGACAATAATTAGAATATATTATATTTTATTATGCATAGTATTTGTATAGTGCCTGCATAGTGTTTGCATAGTAAAATCTTTTATAAAGTTATTCGTTTTATTAGATTATAAATAGAATATATTATATTTTATTTAAAATATTTTGCTTTAAATATGGACCGTCAGATTAAAGTAAATCAATCTGGACCGTTCATGAGTTAGTTACTATGCAGTCCATATTTCTATAAATAGAAGCTCATTCCTTCATTATTTCTTATGAATTCACTGAAACTCTAGAGAGAAAAACTATAGAGAGAACGAAGAAAAGTGTTCTGCTACTTCACTAATTATATATCCAGTACTTTTCTTTCTAAGGTAGGGAATATTATTTGTTGTACTCATAAGGGGTATTCTTTCTTTCTTATTCATGAAGAGAACTTCTGTTATTCCATTCTTTATTATTCTGTTGGAATAACCTGTATAGGCGGAATACCCTATACATGGTAAAATTCTTCTGTTATTCCATTCTTTATTATTCTGTTGGAATATCCAGTCTGTGCGTTTTATGCCGAACCTGGTTCTGTCTTATTTATTATTCATTGGAATATATTGTGCATGCGTTTTTTACGTGGGACTGGTTAAAATCTTTATTAGTATTACGTTGGAATAACTTTAATCTATCGAAGTACCGCATGCATGGTGATTTCTGTTGTTATTCTATTCTTTATTATTCTGTTGGAACATCTTGTCGGTGTAAATTTCACCTGACCTGGTTCCGTTAATTATTATTCTGTTGGAATAACCTGTCTATGTGAAGTACCGCATGCATGGTGATTTCTTTTGTTATTCCATTCTTTATTATACCTAGTTGGTTAAAGTTTTAACTTCTATTCTCCATAAATATAGTGGAATATCCTTAATATTTGCGCTTCATCCAGTATCTTTTCATGAAAATATTCTTCTGAGCATTCTTGAATTTTACTCTACAAAGAAGTATCATGTTGACAATTTGGACGTTATTAGTTCCTGGATAATTTAATTCTTGAACTTGTTTTATTGAATTCTTATATCATTGTCAGCATCCTCATGTTTATATTATGTTGAAAGTCATCTGTGGCCTGTAGTGCATAGATGGACTTGGTATGATTATGATCAGGGATTATTCGGTATAATCATGACCGTAATGTTACAAATGATGTGGAAAAAGTCTTCATTGGCCCGTAATGCATTGATGGACAGTTTTTGGTATGATTATGGCTATGGATTCTCTTCGGCGAAGGGTGCAAAGATGAATTGTTTTATGGCATGATCAGGACCGTTGATGAAAATAGAATTATCTTTGGCCCGTAATGCATGGATAATTGTTGTCGTGATACTAAAGAATATCCTTGGCCGTAGTGCAGGGGTGATTCGATGATGTGGATTATTTATTAAGCTGAGTCTCAGCGATAAAGTGATGAAAAACCTTTTAAATCATAAAAGATAGTAGATTTTATTCTCTACTTGACTCTTTTAATGGATTGCTTGTTCTGCTGTAGTTAAACTTGATGTTTGTTATATTGTATCAGTTTAACACTGTTTAAGGCTAATGATAATATATTCTGCATTACCTTAGTCATAATATTTCTTACTGGACTAGTTGAGCTCACCCTTTCTTTCACTGTTTTCTTCACGAAATGAGAACGTAGCAGGGACTAGTCGAGGAATGGAGTGACGGTCCAGAGGATAACATTAGTAGTCCTCACTATTATGTGAAATAGTGTGATAATAAATGTAATGAGAACCCCATTGAGTTTGTATACTCTCTAGTAGACAATATTTGTATTCAAACTCACAGCATATGTTTTGTCGTATTGTACACGACAGTTGTATTATTAAGTTATATTTAAATTCTGTACCATGTATCTGGCGACTCAAGATAGGTGATGTATACCTAATTTTGGGGGCGTCACAGTTGGTATCAAAGCTTAGGGATATGATCCCTGGCTGAGATGTGAGACAAGAACTAGGAGGGGAATTCCTTCGCTAGTATGACCTACCTAAGTTTATTTGGTATTTAATTGGTCAGTCAGAGTATAGGGATAATATGTGATATGATAATTAACCCTTGTTTTGTGACAGTATTTGCAAAGGACATCTAAAAATATTGAGATAAGCAATGAAGCACATGAGACCGTTGAGTCAACTCAACCAAAAGGTAACGACCAACAACACGATAATAATCATACCGGTGGCAACGGCCATCGGAACAATGATAACCATCGTGGGGGAAATTATCATGCCAAGAATGGCAACCACTTCGTTGGTAATCATGGTCAAGATAATAGAAGTGTAAATTTCAAGAAGAGAAGGTCATTTAGACCGATTTTGTCGTATAGTGAAGTCAAGTCCAGCTGGAACGGTGGCACCAAAGGCGGATACGGACAAAACAAAGTTGGTGGTCTCAGGAAGAGCGTTTTTCGTGACTTCTCAAAAAGCGAGAAACCCGAACAAAGTTAGCACGGGTTAGTTAATTATAAATTCTTGCGGAGTTTATACCTTATTAGATACCGGTTCCACCTATTCTTTTATCTCTCTTGCTTGCACTCAACGTTTAAATTTAACTCCGGAGAAGTTAGACTTTGACTTATTGGTTAAAACTTCGATAGTAGAAACCTTCGTTACCTCCACTATTTATAAATCTTGTTGATTCAAATCGACACTTTCACATTACCTGTCAATCTTATCTCTTTGAAAATACTTGCCTTTGATGCAATTTTTAGAAATCGATTGGTTAACTACTCATCATAGCACCGTAAGGTTGTTAGCTTTCATATTCCTAACCAACCTGTTATGCGAATTCAAGCAACCAAACCACTAAAGTCAATCATTGTCATATCAAGCCATAAGTAAAGAGCCCCGGTCCTTTCGTTGTTGACTTCCTTGAGTGGAATGCACCGAAGCCATACTTTCTGTAGGCGACGTCGTGAATGACGATGGCAAGTTGATAGGTATCAATGTAATGTACTATCCAAGTCTTGGATGAGGGTCACAATTTTGAATGATATTTTTATTGTTAATAAATTTTCTGACGTATTCTTGAAGTCTTCTTAGCCTACCCCTAGAACGTGAAATCGAATTTTGTATTGACCCCAGTACAAAACCCATTTCTAAAACCCTTAAATATTTCTTCAACTAAAATAAACGTAACATGCTCCAAAGACGTTGACTCGAGCTGTTGAAGATTACGATCGTACCATTCAATATCATCGTGGAAGTACGAACGTGGTAGCTGACGCGTTGAGTAGAAGATCAGATGCGTTTACGAGTGCGATGTTGTTAACACAAAGACTCATTTCGTATAACTTACAAGTGATGAAGATAGAGTTAAAGACTCTAGGTACCCACGTGAAGATAACGAACATACGAGTAGAATCAACTTTAATTGATAAAGTTAAAGTCGCTCAAGCTACACACCCGAAGCTGATGAATGTGAAGAAGAAGGTTCAAGAGGGCGTTATTCTAGAAGCAAGAATTGACGAAGAGAGGAAATCTCAACCCTCGATTTAATTGGCCCATTTGAAATCCTCGATGAAGTAGGAACTGTGGCCTATAGACTCGTTTAACCGCCAAGTATGTTGCGTGTTCAGAACATTTTTTTTTACGTGTCGAGGTTACGTAAATATGTGGACGACCCGAACCACATTATTAATTTAGAACCGAACGGGATAGCAGAAGATTTAACGTATGAGAAGGTACGTGTTAACATCTTGGATAAGAAGGATCATATTCAACGCTCAAAGGTTATACCTCGAGAGTTAGAATCTGAAATGAAGTCAAGGTATCCTCACCTGTTCGGCATACCAGGTACGTACGTAAATTTCGAGGGCTAAATTTCATAAGGAGGAGAGATTGTGAGACCCCAGATTTTATGAATAAATATTTAATTTTCTCAAAATAATTTTTTTGAATATTATGGTGTGGATTTGATATAATGTTATAATTGTGGGTAGTATTTATAAATTTTGCAAAGTATACAAGTTGTCATATTATATTCGATTGGTCGGGGAATATTTGTTTTATCAGGGAATATTCGTGCAACGGCACAATCATTGGTGGACCCCGCAACGGAATTATTGCGGATTGAGAAAATGACAAAAATACTTTATGAAAATAACTATGTAAAGTTTTACCGTTAATCTTTGTTGAACTACTCGGTAGTAAAGTACGATGTCTGGCGTGGTTGCATAGTAGCATTGCAGTATTGATTATTGATGCTTACGTGATAAGTCACTCGGTTTTGTTTTATTGGTATTCTTAATGTAATAAAGCAGAATACTTTTATAAAGTTATTCTATAAATAGAATATATTATATTCTATTATGCATAGTGTTGCGTAGTGTTTTGCATAGTAAAATCTTTTTATATAAAACAGAATACTTTTATAAAGTTATTCTATAAATAGAATATATTATATTTTATTATGCATAGTGCCTGCATAGTGTTTTGCATAGTAAAATCTTTTTATATAAAACAGAATACTTTTATAAAGTTATTTATTTTATTAGACAATAATTAGAATATATTATATTTTATTATGCATAGTATTTGTATAGTGCCTGCATAGTATTTGCATAGTAAAATCTTTTATAAAGTTATTCGTTTTATTAGATTATAAATAGAATATATTATATTTTATTTAAAAGATTTTGCTTTAATTATAGACCGTCAGATTAAAGTAAATCAATCTGGACCGTTCATGAGTTAGTTACTATGCAGTCCATATTTCTATAATAGAAGCTCATTCCTTCATTATTTCTTACGAATTCACTGAAACTCTAGAAAGAAAAACTATAGCGAGAAAGAAGAAAAATGTTCTACTACTTCACTACTTCTATATCCAGTACTCTTCTTTCTAAGGTAGGGAATATTATTTGTTGTACTCATAAGGGGTATTCTTTCTTTCTTATTCATGAAGAGAACTTACATTATTCCATTCTTTATTATTACATTGGAATAACTCAGATGTCTGCCAGTAATACCCTATACTTGGTGAAATTCTTACGTTATTCCATTCTTTATTATTACATTGGAATATCTTATGCATGCGTTTCTGTGGGACACAGTTAAAATCTTTATTATTATTAAGATGAATTATTTTATTTCATAATGAATAAAATAAATAATGGAAATTGTGGTCGTGATTAAAGAATATCCTTGGTCAGTAGTATATGTAATTTTTTATTAAAATAATTAAGAAAGCGATAAATTTTTTTCTTTAATGACGAGACTAAGTGTACAGTAATGTGAGCGATAAATGCGAATATATTTATTACTTGAAAAATTAGAAATAATTTTGGAATAATTAATTACTACAAATTATATTTTATGGTAATTAATTTACGTAGCGAAATGTTTTTATTAATTATTTTCCATGATAACATGATTGGAAATAATATATGAAGTGATAATTAGAATTATATAATAAATATTTTATTATATGAATTGTTAGAATATTTAAATCAAGTATTTTAACTTGATATGCGAAGAAGAAGTGGGATATGAGATCGAACCACGAATTGGGATTGTGATCAAGAGATGAGAATAATAATATTATATTATTGTTATAATGATTTTCTGATACAATAATTATATATCTTGTGTATATGTGAATGAGATAATATTGAGCGATGGCGGTCGATTAGGGTAGCATATATTCTTAGTCTTTGTGAAACCCTAATTATTAAACTTAGTTATGAGAAATGGTGAGTAGTGATTGAGTGTATATGAAGTTTCTTGTGTATATGAAGGTTCTTGTGTATAAGATGTCGGTAATTAGAAGAAAACCCTAATTCTTGTTGTTTGTCGATAATTAGGACAAACCACAATTATTACAACCTAATCGGTTGAAGTTAGAGATTGTAATGAGCGTGTTAGAACATACACGAGATAATTAGAGAACCTAATGGTCAATTAGAAACCCTAATTGATGGCGTTAAGAAACCTAATTAGAAAACCCTAATTTTCAAGAAAACCCTAATTTAAAATTATTGGGTTTAATTACGATGTTATTGTATAAATGTTTTAATTTACCAAAGGATGAGAAAGTAATTGGTAAATGATAAAATTATCATCTAGTGATTAAATACTACATTTAATTGCTATGTACAAAAATGCCCATGAAATTATATGGGAAATTACCAAAATACCCTTTTATCCATTTTAGTGTATTATTAGTAGCATTGTTAATGGAATCTTCAATTATGCTAGCTAATCAATGGCTTCTAGAATTCCCTCATGCTACTATACCATTACACCTCAATTATACCAACCCTATTGAGCATCGAGGCACTTGACATGGTACATATATAGAGATTGAGGGAGAAATAATGCAAATGCACACTAATATTTTCTAAACTCTCTAGCCACACTCTCTCAAGCTTTAGCCAGCGAAATTCTCTTACCCATAAGCTCCTAATCAAAGCCCAACCATTACAAACAACAAATCGAAGAAGCATCAAAGCCAAAAAAATCAAAAATCGAAGCTAGAAAAGGTATGAAATTCTCTAATTTTGAAATCCTTGATTCGATTTTAATTGATGCAATTGATTGTTTAAAGTAGTGTAATAGGAGTCTATTAATGTTACGGGTTGTAAAAACACGGACCCATAACATCAAAGTGCAATTTGAAGATTTAAACAAGTTGGAAAGCAAGATTACATTATTTTTTTCACCGAATGTCGGAGGCTATAACTCTTTTGGTCGATCTCGAGTTTTGTTGTTTAAAAGTTGTTATAGGTAGCACGATATGTGGTCTTTAATCTCCAAAAGGAATAAAGTTCATAGCTATTGTAGATCGGGATTTATAAGCGGTCAAAGTAGGTTGGCCCGGCATTGGCCATTTATTCTTCAAACCAGAAAATATTCTAAGTGTCGAGAAAATATTATTTTGGAAAGCTATCGGGGCCTTATATCTCGGTTATCTTTAATGTGTTTTTGTGTTATAAAAGGTTGTTATGTGTAGCTTGTTATGTGGTATTTAACCTCCAAAAGAATCGAGGTCCATATATATTATGGATTAAGAGTTATTTAAGGTCAAAGTTGGTTGGAATGGCATTATTAGGAAAATTGCAGGCGACCGAATTTTCTAAGTGTTGATTTTTTCTTACAAGGTTTGACCATACTTTAGATGCTTGATTTATTGTTATTATGATGATGTTAAGTGTTGGAGTTGTAGTCCTACATGTTTTCTACCTGCTTTGGAATTGATAGATCACGTAAACATTTCACGATCATCAAGTTATAGAGGTCAAAGTAGGCATCATCGAATTGTTCTTCACGAAGAAACGCATTTCGTGACTACTTTTGGTGCGATTTTCTCGAGATCGATGTTTTTTAGAGGTTATGATTGTTGGTAATTGTGATGCGGTATTTCCTCTACAAGACCCGATTCATAGATTACTAGATTCATTAAGATGAAAAAGTTATTCATGGTCAAAGTAGCCTCCTTGAGTTAGCTGTCTCGGCGGTGTTCTTGAGATGAAGAACACCTATAGCGACGGTTATGCGTCGCTATAGCCTTCTAACGACAGATTTTATTTATTTTATTTTACGTAATTTAGAAAATGATTTAAAAATTAGAAAAATTAGTTTTAATTATTAAAAATACCAAATAAATTATGAAAAATTATTTTAAAAGTCGAAAAATAGTTTTTAATTATTTTGAGTATATTTCATAAATATTTAATATTTTGAAATATAAAAGGTATTATTTATTTAATTATAATATTAAATAAATGATTTAAAAATAGTTTTAATTCATGAAAAATCATGAAAAATTATTTTATGGTATAAGAAAATATTTTGAGTTATTTTCCATGACTTTTAATATTTTGTGATGAATTTCATTAATTAATTATATATTAATGATATTAAAGTTATTTAATGATTATATTAAATAATTTAGTTTAAAAATGATTTTAATATTATAAAATCATTTTAAATGAAATTAAGGTATTTAAAAATATTTTAAGTTATAAAATATAACTTTTAATATTTAAAGGATAATTTCATTAATAATTTAATATTAATGATATTAAGATAATATTAATGATATTTAGTTTATTTAATAATTATTATTAAATAAATAGTTTAAAAATGGTTTTATTTATTTAAAAATCATTTAAAGAGGATATTAAGGATTTAAAAATATTTTAAGTTATAATTAATGACTTTTAATATTTGGATGAATAGTACATTAATATTTATATATTAATGGTGATTATTTAAAAATGATTTTAATTGTTTTAAAAATCATTTAAGGGTAATATAAATATTTTAAAAATAGTTTGAGTTATTATAAATAACTTTTATATTTTAGCAATGGTTTCATTAATAGTTTAATATAAATTAATTATTAATGATAATGGAATTATTTAATGTTTAAGTCATTTAATTATGATTAGATGTTTGAAAGTTATAAGCCATTAAACTAGTGACTAGAGAAGGCAGGTTATGAAGTCGAGATTTGATGAAGAGCACCCATAGTAGCAGTTATATCACTATAAGCCCTTGGTGTGATTTGATTTATTTTAAATTTTTCAATTTACGGAAAATTGAAAATGATTAAAAGTAAAATGTCGATATTCTGAGATGTTGAGATATAGAATAAGAGTCTTAGACTCGGTATTTGCCGATAAAAATTTAGCCGATGCATGCAAGCAATATCGAACTCTATAATAGAAGAAAAAGACTTACGTAAGAGCATGGGTGAGATATTTGAAAAATGTATAAAAGTATAGAATAGAAAGTATGATCACTTTGCGATTATGTGATGGCGTGATTAGACTATGTCTTGGCCGTAATTGGCGATTACTATGTGTTATGATATATTGTTCTAATCGAGCGAATGATACGATTATTGATAGGTTGTGATAAAGAGATAAAACCTAAGTTGAGATTTGTAATCACCAAATCGAGGCAAGTATCTTACCTTTGCATTTCCTTTATCTGATGGACATGAGTAAGAAGTTTGAGAATTATTCTATTCACATCAGATTTTATGCGCTTTGATTATCAACATGTTAGCTCGGATATATATTACATTAAGTTGATTTCTAAATGGTTATACAAGTGTCCCCACTTGGATAATCATAGCATTATTCACATGTTGATATACCTTTGTCGATTACAGTATACATATATGTTGAATTACATATTATTGTTGAGCAAGATTAAAAACCTTCCGGGTTTGGAACCGGGCATGTATGAACATCCAGATAATGGGAAAATTTTTATGCGCTTGGGCGGACAAAGGGTGAAGCGATGAATTTCGTTTCAAGTTATGTAGTATTGATCAATCTGAGGTACAATGAGGTGATCACCCTCCGTGCGTAAGTTATGACGGTTTTGCGGATGAATTTCACTAAACCTTTTGAAAATGAAAAACCATGTTCATAGTATGTTTCTTAAACCCTATTCATGGGTGGAGCCTAATTTCAAGAAATTGAAAGAGAGTTGTTATGTGAATCTTTTTATCGATCTGATTACTTCACAACTTTTGATTCGTTGTAGAAGTGTTATGTAAAGAGAATACTTATATTTTCGACTTATATATATAATTGTTATTACTTCTTTGGGCACTCAAATGCTCATCCTTGCTTAAACTAAATGTTTTTCGATTCGTCTGATCGACACGAAGGCTCGAGCGCGAACAAGGGAAAGAAAAGCTATTGAATGAGATTTAGTATGAGTTAATGGTTATAGTTAGTAAAGACAATGGAATCTATTATCGGATATTATAAGGAATGTATTTGAAGGTCACGTGCACTGGGAAGTAAACTTTGATGTATGTAAATTAAGTTTGAATGTATTATTATTTAGTATTATTGACACTTAAAAATGGTATCGTGGAGAAGCAGGAGTTCGGGTTCAAAGTACTGGATTTGGGGAATGTAGTTACGAGGTTGGTATCAAAAAGCATGGGTTATAAGCGTTAGGAATGCGAAACCTAGGTTATAACCTTAGTAGAATGGAGGACGAAAGTTAAGATAGATATTCGATTGAACCGAGGAGGCGAAGTACTACGGTGAGAAGTTATAGGATATGATGAGTTGAAGAGATTCATCGAGTTTTAGTGGTACTAAATAAAATATTACTTCATTTTAATGATGAATATATTTTATTCGATAATAATGTTGTCTCGTTTATTGTGGTCATAGGATGGATGGCGAAAGTCAAAATAGTAATTCCTTGACCCAAGAGGCGATGGACTCTATGAGAAGTACCTGAGACGGTGAGATGATAAGAGATTTGATAGTTAGGCGACGACTTAAGGGTTAGATTTGGCGGCGGCGAGCCTGCAGAATCGTACTCTCAGATTTTGGAGCAATGATAGAAGGGCGCTGCTCATAGAACTGAGATGGAGTTAGCGAGATTCGAGGAGGTTGGAGCAGAGAGGAGATCTGAGATAGGACAGTTGAAGGTTGAGATAGAAGCCAAGACACACGGGATATATACCTTGGAGCGGGGCTTTAGACGCCGCCTTTATACGATTCGATCTGCGAGTGGATGGAGCGCCTTTCGGCGAGAAAGATAGGCGTTGATGTGTTTATAGAGATGGATTGAATAAATTCATCGTCAAACAAAATAAGAGACAACGTATATAAAACTCTTGATTATTTGTGTATATATACTATATATATCTAATCGGGGTAACTTATGTATGTAGATGTACGGTGGAAAAGATATGTGGAATAAGAAGGATCGGATCCATACCCCCCAAGCTAATATATCGAGGCCAACAATTTGAAATAGAAGCTTACCAAGAACCCAAATCGGACGAGGTGGCTATAGTGGAAAGCGTAGTATCAAATCCGAAATGGTGGATTTGTGAGATAGTGATTCGGACACTAAAGTTGAAGGCTGCTCAAGCATCAGCGAAAGTGCGAGATACGGAGAACAAGGTTTCTTCACTAGAAAGGTTGTGGGAGATAGAAAAGTTGCTTAATATTCAAGCTGCGAAAAGCATTAAAAGAAACAATGGAAGAGCAAGATAAGCTCAAAATCCAAATTGACCGGATGGGAGCCTCAAGCAACACATGGGTATGCGACTCCAGGAGGTAAAGGAAAAAGAAAGATAGAAGATCGACTTAGGAAAACGATGAAGAAGAAAGGAAGAAGATATGTTATATTTGCGGAACGTGAGGGACATACCTCTCCTCGTTGTCCCAACTATAAGAAAGGTGGATGTTTTAATTTTGGAATGGAAGGACATCGGCGAATGAATGTCAGAGAAGAAGGCTTAGTAAATAGGTAGTATGGGTTATGTTATGTAATATATGTGATAAGTAATGAACTATTTTCAACTTTTATGTTGGTCAAGATTTTAAATCCCATTTTTTTGTAGTCCACAAAGGGATAGCAGGATGTTTAAAAGCGATATATGTATATGGTATGTTAAGTTCTATTAATGTGAGGTCTATATGGTTGGATGTAATATGAGTGTCTATGTTGGATTAATGAAGTAAGTTGTTATAAAGATAGCGAGATATTTATCGAATATTGGTTAATATAGTAAACCAAGTTTCAAAATTTAATATTTTGGAATACATGATTATTTGAGTAAAAAATTTTGTGTTATATATCGAGCGTATCGATGAGGCTTAGAATGTAAGGAAATGAAGAATAATTTATGATTATGTCACCGAGAGGGCAGCGAAAACCGGTAGCGGAAGATCAACGGATAATCGAGCGTCGACGCCAAAGACTTTAAAGCGATCTTATTGCTAGGGTATAGAGGATTAAGTGACTCGATGAGAAGCGTTTATGATAGTTAGGATAACGAGAAAGGGCAAAAGATAACTTTTATCACCTATACGATAAAAGGAAATGAGATAAAGAAAGTTTGTGGGCGGAAGAGACATATCTCTTCCAATTGTCCCAATTCAAGAATGTATAGCGAATGTTTTATTTATGAATCAATGGAGTATAAGATGAAAGAGTATAAGGTGAAAAAGAAGAAGAAGTGAGATAAGGAATGTGAATCGAGAAATGGCAATGACAAGATATAGGCGACAACGAAAAATAAGCAGTAAGTGTCTTCATTATGGTCGTTCAAGATATATCGTAGCGATTGAGGATCTTGTGGCATTTGGAAATGGAACTCCGGGTTCTATTTGAATAACTTAAATATTTTATATGATTTTCTGTATATATACATATAGTAGATTACTTTATTAAAGAAATTTTGAAGGAGGAATTTGGTTTCTCTTAATCAAAATTACATTTATCGAAAAAACAAGCATTATGGAGAATAGTTAAAGATCGATTCGATCAAGTATGATCGAGATCTACATGTAATGATTATATGTTATATACCCTTACGCGTATGAGTTTTAAAGCGGTGATTAGGGGCGGAATCCTTATAAAGGAGGTGAATGTAATAACTTGAGATTTTCTATATAAAATAATTAAGAAATTTTGCGTATAAATTTTTTTTTATTTAATAGCGAGAATAAGTGTAATACAGTAATGTGAGCGATAAATGCGAATATATTTATTACTTGAAAAATTAGAAATAATTTTGGAATTATTAATTACTACAAATTATATTTTATGGTAATTAATTTACATAAGCGAAATGTTTTTATTAATTATTTTCCATGATAACATGATTGGAAATAATATATGAAGTGATAATTAGAATTATATAATAAATATTTTATTATATGAATTGTTAGAATATTTAAGTTAAGTATTTTAACTTGATATGATCTTTGTGTAAGAAGAGAAGTCGGATATGAGATCGAACCACGAATTGGGATTGTGATCAAGAGATGAGAATAATAATATTATATTATTGTTATAATGATTTTCTGATACAATAATTATATGTCTTGTGTATATATCTATGAGACGAGATAATATTGAGCGATGGCGGTCGATTAGGTCATAGCATATTACCGTCTTTGTGAAACCCTAATTATTAAACTTAGTTATGAGAAATGGTGAGTAGTATGATGTGTATATATGAGTTTCTTTGTGTATATGAAGGATTCTTGTGTATAAGATGTCGGTAATTGAAGAAAACCCTAATTCTTTGTTGTTGTTTGTCGATAATTAGGACAAACCTAATTATTCTGACCCTAATCGGTTGAAGTTAGAGATTGTAATGCGTGTGTTAGAACATACACGAGATAATTAGAGAACCCTAATGGTCGATTAGAAACCCTAATTGATGGCGTTAAGAAACCCTAATTAGAAAACCCTAATTTTTCATAGAAAACCCTAATTTAAAATTATTGGGTTTAATTACGATGTTATTGTATAAATGTTTTAATTTACCAAAGGATAGAAAGTAATTGGTAAATAATAAAATTATCATCTAGTGATTAAATATTACATTTAATTGCTATGTACAAAAATGCCCATGAAATTATATGGGAAATTACCAAAATACCCTTTTGTCCATTTTAGTGTATTATTAGTAGCATTGTTGATGGAATCTTCAATTATGCTAGCTAATCAATGGCTTCTAGAATTCCCTCGTGCTACTATACCATTACACCTCAATTATACCAACCCTATTGAGCATCGAGGCACTTGACATGGTACATATATAGAGATTGAGGGAGAAATAATGCAAATGCACACTAATATTTTCTAAACTCTCTAGCCACACTCTCTCAAGCTTTAGCCAGCGAAATTCTCTTACCCATAAGCTCTAATCAAAGCCCAACCATTACAAACAACAAATCGAAGCATCAAAGCAAAAAAAATCAAAAATCGAAGCTAGAAAAGGTATGAAATTCTCTAATTTTGAAATCCTTGATTCGATTTTAATTGATGCAATTGATTGTTTAAAGTAGTGTAATAGGAGTCTATTAATGTTGCAGGTTGTAAAAACACGGACCCATAACATCAAAGTGCCTGCAATTTGAAGATTTAAACAAGTTGGAAAAAGCCGAATTACATTATTTTTCACCAAATGTCAGAGGCTATAACTCTTTGGTCGATCTCGAGTTTTGTTGTTTAAAAGTTGTTATAGGTAGCCTGATATGTGGTCTTTAATCTCCAAAAGGAATAAAGTTCATAGCTATTGTAGATCGGGATTTATAAGCGGTCGAAAGTGGGTTGGCCAGGCATTGGCCATTGATTCTTGAACCAGAAAATATTCTAAGTGTCCAGAAAATATTATTTTGGAAACTGTCAGGCCTTATATCTCGGTTATCTTTAATGTGTTTTTGTGTTATAAAGGTTGTTATGTGTAGCTTGTTATGTGGTATTTAAACTCCAAAAAGAATCAGGTCCATATATATTATGGATTAAGAGTTATTTAAGGTCAAAGTTGGTTGACCGGCGTTATTAGGAAAATTGCAGGCGATTGAGAATTTTCTAAGTGTTGATTTTTCTTACAAGGTTTGACCATACTTTAGATGCTTGATTTATTGTTATTATGATGATGTTAAGTGTTGGAGTTGTAGTCCTACATGTTTTCTACACACTGGAATTGATAGATCACGTAAACATTTCACGATCATCGAGTTATAGAGGTCAAGTAGGCATCGAATGTTCTTCACGAAAACATTTCGGTGACTACTTTGAGATGCGATTCTCCCGGATCGATGTTTTTAGAGGTTATGATTGTTGGTAATTGTGATACGGTATTTCCTCTCAAGACCCGATTCATAGATTGCCTAGATTCATTAAGACCGAAAAAAGTTATTCATGGTCAAAGTAGCCTCCTTGAAGCTGTCTCTATGCGGTGTTCTTGAGATGAAGAACACCTATAGCGACGGTTATGCGTAGCTATAGCCTTTAATGACGGATTTTATTTATTTTATTTTACGTAATTTAGAAAATGATTTAAAAATTAGAAAAATTAGTTTTTAATTATTAAAAATACCAAATAAATTATGAAAAATTATTTTAAAAGTCGAAAAATAGTTTTTAATTATTTTGAGTATATTTCATAAATATTTAATATTTTTGAAATATAAAAGGTATTATTTATTTAATTATAATATTAAATAAATGATTTAAAAATAGTTTTAATTCATGAAAAATCATGAAAAATTATTTTATGGTATAAGAAAATATTTTTGAGTTATTTTCCATGACTTTTAATATTTTGTGATGAATTTCATTAATTAATTATATATTAATGATATTAAAGTTATTTAATGATTATATTAAATAATTTAGTTTAAAAATGATTTTAATATTATAAAAATCATTTTAAATGAAATTAAGGTATTTAAAATATTTTAAGTTATAAAATATAACTTTTAATATTTAAAGGATAATTTCATTAATAATTTAATATTAATGATATTAAGATAATATTAATGATATTTAGTTTATTTAATAATTATTATTAAATAAATAGTTTAAAAATGGTTTTATTTATTTAAAAATCATTTAAAGAGGATATTAAGGATTTAAAAATATTTTAAGTTATAATTAATGACTTTTAATATTTGGATGAATAGTACATTAATATTTATATATTAATGGTGATTATTTAAAAATGATTTTAATTGTTTTAAAAATCATTTAAAGGGTAATATAAATATTTTAAAAATAGTTTGAGTTATTATAAATAACTTTTATATTTTAGCAATGGTTTCATTAATAGTTTAATATAAATTAATTATTAATGATAATGGAATTATTTAATGTTTAAATCATTTAATTATGATTAGATGTTTGAAAGTTATAATAGGCCAAACTAGTGACTAGAGAGGCAGGTTATGAAGTCGAGATTTGATGAAGAGCACCCATAGTATGATTATATCACTATAAGCCCTTGAGTAATGATTTGATTTATTTTAAATTTTTCAATTTACGGAAAATTTGAAAATGATTAAAAAGTAAAATGTCGATATTCTGAGATGTTGAGATATAGAATAAGAGTCTTAGACTCGGTATTTACCGATAAAAAAGCTGATGCCGATGCACTGGCAAATATTTATCGGAACCTATAATAGAAAGAAAAGACTTACGTAAGAGCATGGGTGAGATATTTGAAAATGTATAAAAGTATAGAATAGAAAGTATGATATGACTTTGCGATTATGTGATGGCGTGATTAGACTATGTCTTGCCAAGTAATTGGCAGTACTATGTGTTATGATATATTGTTCTAATCGAGCGAATGATCGATTATTGATAGGTTGTGATAAAGAGATAAAACCTAAGTTGAGATTTGTAATCGACCAAATCGAAAGATATCTTACCTTTGCATTTCCTTTATGCGATGGACATGAGTAAGAAGTTTGAATTATTCTATTCTGTACACATTTTATGCGCTTTGATTATCAACATGTTAGCTCGGATATATATTACATTAAGTTGATTTCTAAATGGTTATACAAGTGTCCCCACTTGGATAATCATAGCATTTATTCACATGTTGATATACCTTTGTCAATTACCGTATACATATATGTTGAATTACATATTATTGTTGAGCAAGATTAAAACCTTCGGGTTTGGAACCGGGCATGTATGAACATCCCGATAATGGGAAAATTTTTATGCGCTTGGGCGGACAAAGGGTGAAGCGATGAATTTCGTTCAAGTTATGTAGTATTGATCAATCTGAGAGTCTGTGGTGATCACCCTCCGTGCAAAAGTAAGTTATGATGGTTTGCGGATGAATTTACATTAAACCTTTTGAAAATGAAAAACCATGTTCATAGTATGTTTCTTAAACCCTATTCATGGGTGGAACCTAATTTCAAGAAATTGAAAGAGAGTTGTTATGTGAATCTTTTATCGATCTGATTACTTCACAACTTTTGATTCGTTGTAGAAGTGTTATGTAAAGAGAATACTTATATTCTTTAAACTTATATATATAATTGTTATTACTTCTTTGGGCACTCAAATACTCATCCTTGCTTAAACTAAATGTTTTTCGATTACGTCTGATCGACACGAAGGCTCGAGTACGCGAACAAAGGAAAAGAAAAGCTATTTCGAATGAGATTTAGTATGAGTTAATGGTTATAGTTAGTAAGACAATGGAATCTATTATCGGATATTGTAAGGAATGTATTTGAAGGTCACGTGCACAGGGAAGTAAACTTTGATGTATGTAAATTAAGTTGAATGTATTATTATTTAGTATTATTGACTTAAAGAAATGGTATCGTGGAGAGCAGCAGAGTTCGGGTTTCAAGTACCGGATTTGGGGTCGCCATGAGGTTGGTATCAAAGTCAGAGGTTATAAGCGTTAGGAATGCGAAACCTAGGTTATAACCTTAGTAGAATGGAGGACGAAAGTTAAGATAGATATTAGGAGGCGAAGTACTCGGTGAGAAGTTATAGGATATGATGAGTTGAAGAGATTCATCGAGTTTTAGTGGTACTAAATAAAATATTACTTCATTTTAATGATGAATATATTTTATTTCGAGTAATGATGTTGTCTCGTTTATTGTGGTCATAGGATGGATGACGAAAGTCAAAATAGTAATTCCTTGACCCAAGAGACGATGGACTCTAGCGAGAAGTACACAGACAGTGAGATGATAAGAGATTTGATAGTTAGGAACGACGACTTAAGGGTTAGAGCTGAGCAGGCGGAGGTACAGAATCGTACTCTCCAGATTTTGGAGCAATGAAGAAAGGACGATTTGCTCACTTAGAACACGAGATGGAGTTAGCGAGAGTTACGAGGAGGTTGGAACAGAGGGAGATACAGATAGGACAGTTGAAGGTTGAGATAGAAGCCAAAGACACCAGGATATATACCTTGGAGCAGACTTTAGACATCGCCTTCATACGATTCGATGCAGAGTGGATGGAGCTTCCTTTCGGCAGAAAGATAGGCGTTGATGTGTTTATAGAGATGGATTGAATAAATTCATCGTCAAACAAAATAAGAGACAACGTATATAAAACTCTTGATTCTTTGTGTATATATACTATATGCTAATGTCGGGTAACTTATGTATGTAGATATACGGTGGAAAAGATATGTGGAATAAGAAGGATCAGATCCATACCCCCAAGCTAATATCGAGGCCAACAGCTGAAATAGAAGCTTACCAAGAACCCAAATCGGACGAGGTGGCTATAGTGGAAAACGTAGTATCAAATCCAGAAATGGTGGATTTTACGAGATAGTGATTCAGGACACTAAAGTTGAAGGCGCTCAAGCATCAACGAAAGTGCACGAGATCTGGAGAACAAGGTTTCTTCACTAGAAAGGTTGTGGGAGATAGAAAAGTTGCTTAATATTCAACTGCGAAAAGCATTAAAAGAAACAATGGAAGAGCAAGATAAGCTCAAAATCCAAATTGACCAGATGGGAGCCTCAAGCAACACATCGTATGCGACTCCGAGAGGTAAGGGAAAAGAAAGATAGAAGATCCTGACTTAGGAAAACCTGATAAGAAGAAAGGGAAGAAGATATGTTATATTTGCGGCTGTGAGGGACATATCTCTCCTCGTTGCCCCAACTATAAGCAAGGTGGATGTTTTAATTTTGGAATGGAAGGACATCGAGCGAATGAATGTCCGAGAAGAAGGCTTAGTAAATAGGTAGTATGGGTTATGTTATGTAATATATGTGATAAGTAATGAACTATTTTCAACTTTTATGTTGGTCAAGATTTTAAATCCATTTATTTGTAGTCACAAAGGGATAGCGAGATGTTTAAAGCAAGTATGTGATATGGTATGACACAAGTGCTATGAATATGAGTCTATGTTAGATTAATGAAGTAAGTTGTTATAAAGATAGCGAGACATTTATCCGAATATTGGTTAATATAGTAAACCAAGTTTCAAAATTTAATATTTTGGAATACATGATTATTTGAGTAAAAAATTTTGTGTTATATGTCGACGATATCGATGAGGCTTAGAATGTAAGGAAATGAAGAATAATTTATGATTATGTCAAGAGACGAAAACGAAAACCGGTAGCGGAAGATCAACCAGATAATCGAGCGTCGAACGCTAAAGACTTTAAGGCAATCTTATTGCTAGGGTATAGAGGATTAAGTGACTCAGTAGAAGCGTTTATGATAGTTAGGATAACAGAAAGGGCAAAAGATAACTTTTATCACCTATACGATAAAAGGGAAATGAGATAAAGAGAAAGTTTGTGGGCAGAAGAGACATATCTCTTCCAATTGTCCCAATTCAAGAATGTATAGCGAATGTTTTATTTATGAATCAATGGAGTATAAGATGAAAGAGTATAAGGTGAAAGAAGAAGAAGTGAGATAAGGAATGTGAATACGAGAAATGACAGCAAGATATAGGCGACAACGAAATAAACCGTAAGTGTCTTCATTATGGTCGTTCAAGATATCGTAGCAGTTGAGGATACTGTGGCAGCTGGAAATGGAACTCCAGGTTCTATTCGAATAACTTAAATATTTTATATGATTTTCCTGTATATATACATATAGTAGATTACTTTATTAAAGAAATTTTGAAGGAGGAATTTTGGTTCTCTTAATCAAAATTCTGTTTATCAGAAAGACAAGCATTATGGAGAATAGTTAAAGATCAGTTCGATCAAGTATGATCGAGGTCTCGATGTAATGATTATATGCTATATACCCTTCTCACGTATGAGTTTTAAAGCGGTGATTAGGGGACGGAATCCTTATAAGGAGGTGAATGTAATAACCCGGATTTTCTATATAAAATAATTAAGAAATTTTTGCGTATAAATTTTTTTTTTTTTTTCTTTAATGACGAGAGAATAAGTGTCTAGTAATGTGAGCGATAAATGCGAATATATTTATTACTTGAAAAATTAGAAATAATTTTGGAATAATTAATTACTACAAATTATATTTTTATGGTAATTAATTTACGAAGCGTAAATGTTTTTATTAATTATTTTCCATGATAACATGATTGGAAATAATATATGAAGTGATAATTAGAATTATATAATAAATATTTTATTATATGAATTGTTCGAAGAATATTTAAATCAAGTATTTTAACTTGATATGTAAGAAGAAGTCGATATGAGATCCAAACCCGAATTGGGATTGTGATCAAGAGATGAGAATAATAATATTATAATATTGTTATAATGATTTTCTGAAGACAATAATTATGTATCTTGTATGTATGTGTGACAGATAATATTGAAATAATGACTACCAATTAGGTCATAAGATATACCGTCTTTGTGAAACCCTAATTATTAAACTTAGTTATGAGAAATGACTGAGTAGTGACCGTGTATATGAAGTTTATTGTGTATATGAAGGTTACTGTGTATAAGATGTCGGTAATTAGAAGAAAACCCTAATTACTGTTGTTTGTCGATAATTAGGACAAACCCTAATTATTACAACCCTAATCGGTTGAAGTTAGAGATTGTAATGACCGTGTTAGAACATACACAGATAATTAGAGAATCCTAATGGTCAATTAGAAACCCTAATTGATGGCGTTAAGAAACCCTAATTAGAAAACCCTAATTTTTCAATCAAAACCCTAATTTAAAATTATTGGGTTTAATTACGATGTTATTGTATAAATGTTTTAATTTACCAAAGGATAGAAAGTATTTGGTAAATGATAAGAATTATCATCTAGTGATTAAATACTACATTTAATTGCTATGTACAAAAATGCCCATGAAATTATATGGGAAATTACCAAAATACCCTTTTTGTCCATTTTAGTGTATTATTAGTAGCATTGTTAATGGAATCTTCAATTATGCTAGCTAATCAATGGCTTCTAGAATTCCCTCGTGCTACTATACCATTACACCTCAATTATACCAACCCTATTGAGCATCCAAGGCACTTGACATGGTCTATTTATAGAGATTGAGGGAGAAATAATGCAAATGCACACTAATATTTTCTAAACTCTCTAGCCACACTCTCTCAAGCTTTAGCCAACGAAATTCTCTTACCTATAAGCTCCTAATCAAAGCCCAACCATTACAAACAACAAATCAGAAGCATCAAAGCCAAAAAAATCAAAAATCGATGCTAGAAAAGGTATGAAATTCTCTAATTTTGAAATCCTTCGATTCGATTTTAATTGATGCAATTGATTGTTTAAAGTAGTGTAATAGGGAGTCTGTTAATGTTCTGGGTTGTAAAAACACAGACTCATAACATCAAAGTGCACGAATTTGAAGATTTAAACAAGTTGGAAAAACCGAATTCTGTTATTTTTCACCAAATGTCAGAGGCTATAACTCCTTGGTCGATCTCGAGTTTTGTTGTTTAAAAGTTGTTATAGGTAGCCTGATATGTGGTCTTTAATCTCCAAAAGGAATAAAGTTTATAGCTATTGTAGATCGGGATTTATAAGCGGTCAAAGTAGGTTGAATTAAGATTCGACCTATTGCTCTTCAAACCAGTAAAATATTCTAAGTGTCCGTAAAATATTATTTTGGAAACCGTCAGCCTTATATCTCGGTTATCTTTAATGTGTTTTTTGTGTTATAAAGGTTGTTATGTGTAGCTTGTTATGTGGTATTTAAACTCCAAAAAGAATCAGGTCCATATATATTATGGATTAAGAGTTATTTAAGGTCAAAGTTGGTTGTTTAAGATTGACGGAAAATTTCAAGCGACTTCAATTTTCTAAGTGTTGATTTTTCTTACAAGGTTTGACCATACTTTAGATGCTTGATTTATTGTTATTATGATGATGTTAAGTGTTGGAGTTGTAGTCCTACATGTTTTCTACACCTAATCGGAATTGATAGATCACGTAAACATTTCCACCATCATCAAGTTATAGAGGTCCAAAGTAGGCATCATTTAATCGTTTCTTCACGAAGAACGACTCGAATACTACTTTGAGGTACGATTTCTCCAGATCGATGTTTTTAGAGGTTATGATTGTTGGTAATTGTAGAGTCGGTATTTCCTCTACAAGACCCAATTCATAGATTGCCTAGATTCATTAAGACCAAAAAGTTATTCATGGTCAAAGTAGCCTCCTTGAATCATCTCTCTCGATAAAGTTGTTCTTGAGATGAAGAACACCTATAGCGACGGTTGTCTCGTCGCTATAGCCTTTAGCGACGGATTTTATTTATTTTATTTTCGTAATTTAGAAAATGATTTAAAAATTAGAAAAATTAGTTTTTAATTATTAAAAATACCAAATAAATTATGAAAAATTATTTTAAAAGTGAAAAATAGTTTTTAATTATTTTGAGTATATTTCATAAATATTTAATATTTTTGAAATATAAAAGGTATTTATTTATTTAATTATAATATTAAATAAATGATTTAAAAATAGTTTTAATTCATGAAAAATCATGAAAAATTATTTTATGGTATAAGAAAATATTTTGAGTTATTTTCCATGACTTTTAATATTTTGTGATGAATTTCATTAATTAATTATATATTAATGATATTAAAGTTATTTAATGATTATATTAAATAATTTAGTTTAAAAATGATTTTAATATTATAAAAATCATTTTAAATGAAATTAAGGTATTTAAAAATATTTTAAGTTATAAAATATAACTTTTAATATTTAAAGGATAATTTCATTAATAATTTAATATTAATGATATTAAGATAATATTAATGATATTTAGTTTATTTAATAATTATTATTAAATAAATAGTTTAAAAATGGTTTTATTTATTTAAAAATCATTTAAAGAGGATATTAAGGATTTAAAAATATTTTAAGTTATAATTAATGACTTTTAATATTTGATGAATAGTACATTAATATTTATATATTAATGGTGATTATTTAAAAATGATTTTAATTGTTTTAAAAATCATTTAAGGGTAATATAAATATTAAAAAAATAGTTTGAGTTATTATAAATAACTTTTATATTTTGGCAATGGTTTCATTAATAGTTTAATATAAATTAATTATTAATGATAATGGAATTGTTTAATGTTTAAGTCATTTAATTATGATTCCGATGTTTGAAAGTTATAATTGGCCAAACTAGTGATCAGAGAACCTAAGTTATGAAGTCGAGGATTGATGATGAAGAGCACCCATAGTAGCAGCTTATATCACTATAAGCCCTCGAGTGATGATTTGATTTATTTTAAATTTTTCAATTTCGGAAAATTGAAAATGATTAAAAGTAAAATGTCCGATATTTATGAGATGTTGAGATATAGAATAAGAGTCTTAGACTCAAGGTATTTACCCGATAAAATCGCAGCAGACGCCGACAACCCGTCGTAATCCTATAATTGAAAGAAAAGACTTACGTAAGAGCATGGGTGAGATATTTGAAAAATGTATAAAAGTATAGAATAGAAAGTATGATCACCGCGATTATGTGATGACGTGATTAGACTATGTCTTGGCCAGTAATTGGCAAAGATTTATGTGTTATGATATATTGTTCTAATCGAACTAATGATCCGATTATTGATAGGTTGTGATAAAGAGATAAAACCTAAGTTGAGATTTGTAATCAAAGAAATCAAAAAGTATCTTACCTTTGCATTTCCTTTATGCAATGGACATGAGTAAGAAGTTTTAATTATTCTATTCTGCCTGCATTTTGTACGCTTTGATTATCAACATGTTAGCTCAAATATATATATTCGTTAAGTTGATTTCTAAATGGTTATACAAGTGTCCCCACTTGGATAATCATGGCATTTATTCACATGTTGATATACCTTTGTCAATTACCCGTATACATATATGTTGAATTACATATTATTGTTGAGCAAGATTAAAACCCTTGGGTTTGGAACTGTGCATGTATGAACATCCCGATAATGGGAAAAATTTTTATGCGCTTTACGGACAAAGGGTGAGCGATGAATTTCGTTCAAGTTATGTAGTATTGATCAATACAGGTACAACTGGTCGATCACCCTCCGTACTCGTAAGTTATGACAGTTTTTTGCGGATGAATTTCTGTTAAACCTTTTCAAAATGAAAACCATGTTCATAGTATGTTTCTTAAACCCTATTCATGGGTGGAACCTAATTTCAAGAAATTGAAAGAGAGTTGTTATGTGAATCTTTTATCAATCTGATTACTTCACAACTTTTGATTCGTTGTAGAAGTGTTATGTAAAGAGAATACTTATATTCTTTCAAATTTTATATATATAATTGTTATTACTTGTTGGGCACTCAAATGCTCATCCTTGCTTAAACTAAATGTTTTCGAAGACGTGACGATCGATCAAGGCTCAGCACCTAACAAGGAAAAGAAAAGCTATTGAATGAGATTTAGTATGAGTTAATGGTTATAGTTAGTAAGACAATGGAATCTATTGTCGATATTGTAAGGAATGTATTTGAAGGTCACGTGCACTGGGAAGTAAACTTTGATGTATGTAAATTAAGTTGAATGTATTATTATTTAGTATTATTCAATTTTAAAGAAATGGTATCGTGGAGAACCGAGTTCGGGTTTCAAGTACCTGGATTTGGGGTCGCCACAGGTTGGTATCAAAGCTGTAGGTTATAAACGTTAGGAATGCGAAACCTAGGTTATAACCTTAGTAGAATGGAGGACGAAAGTTAAGATAGATATTCAAAGTGAACAGAGAGCGAAGTACGGTGAGAAGTTATAGGATATGATGAGTTGAAGAGATTCATCGAGTTTTAGTGGTACTAAATAAAATATTACTTCATTTTAATGATGAATATATTTTATTTCAGTAATGATGTTGTCTCGTTTATTGTGGTCATAGGATGGATGACGAAAGTCAAAATAGTAATTCCTTGACCCAAGAGACGATGGACTCTAGCGAGAAGTACATGCACGGTGAGATGATAAGAGATTTGATAGTTAGGAAAGCACGACTTAAGGGTTAGAGCCGGCGGTGAGGAGGTATGTAATCGCATTTCTCGATTTTGGAACAAAGAAGACAAGGACGCCGCTCACCCGAACACGAGATGGAGTTAGCGAGAGTTACGAGGGAGGTTGGAGCAGGGAGATACAGATAGATAAATTGAAGGTTGAGATAGAAGCCAAAGACACCAGGATATATACCTTGGAGCAGACTTTAGACATCGCCTTCATACGATTCGATGCAGAGTGGATGGAGCTTCCTTCGGGCGAGAAAGATAGGCGTTGATGTGTTTATAGAGATGGATTGAATAAATTCATCGTCAAACAAAATAAGAGACGCGTATATAAAACTCTCTTGATTTTGTGTATATATACTATATGCTAATCTGGGTAACTTATGTATGTAGATGTCGGTGGAAAAGATATGTGGAATAAGAAGGATCGATCCATACCCCAAGCTAATATCGAGGCCAACAGCTGAAATAGAAGCTTACCAAGAACCCAAATCGGACGAGGTGGCTATAGTGGAAAACGTAGTATCAAATCCAGAAATGGTGGATTTTACAGATAGTGATTCAGACACTAAAGTTGAAGCTGCTCAAGCATCAACGAAAGTGCAGGATCTGGAGAACAAGGTTTCTTCACTAGAAAGGTTGTGGGAGATAGAAAAGTTGCTTAATATTCAACTGCGAAAAGCATTAAAAGAAACAATGGAAGAGCAAGATAAGCTCAAAATCCAAATTGACTGGGATGGGAGCCTCAAGCAACACATCGTGTGCTGACTCCGAGAGGTAAGGGAAAAGAAAGATAGAAGATCGACTTAGGAAAACCCGATAAGAAGAAAGAAGGAAGAAGATATGTATATTTTTATGGTACGTGAGGGACATATCTCTCCTCGTTGCCCCAACTATAAGCAAGGTGGATGTTTTAATTTTGGAATGGAAGGACATCGAGCGAATGAATGTCCGAGAAGAAGGCTTAGTAAATAGGTAGTATGGGTTATGTTATGTAATATATGTGATAAGTAATGAACTATTTTCAACTTTTATGTTGGTCAAGATTTTAAATCCCGACTGTTGTAGTCACAAAGGGATAGCAGATGTTTAAAGCAGTATGTGATATGGTATGACAAGTGCTATGAATATGAGTCTATGTTAGATTAATGAAGTAAGTTGTTATAAAGATAGCAGACATTTATCTGAATATTGGTTAATATAGTAAACCAAGTTTCAAAATTTAATATTTTGGAATACATGATTATTTGAGTAGAAAATTTTGTGTTATATGTCGAACGTATACGATGAGGCTTAGAATGTAAGGAAATGAAGAATAATTTATGATTATGTCACCGAGACGAAAACGAAAACCAGCCGCGGAAGATCAACCAGATAATCGAACGTCGAACGCCAAAGACTTTAAGGCAATCTTATTGCTAGGGTATAGAGGATTAAGTGACTCAGTAGAAGCGTTTATGATAGTTAGGATAACAGAAAGGGCAAAAGATAACTTTTATCACCTATACGATAAAAGGGAAATGAGATAAAGAGAAAGTTTGTGGGCAGAAGAGACATATCTCTTCCAATTGTCCCAATTCAAGAATGTATAGCTTAATGTTTTATTTATGAATCAATGGAGTATAAGATGAAAGAGTATAAGGTGAAAGAAGAAGAAGTGAGATAAGGAATGTGAATACGAGAAATGACAAGAAGATATAGGAATACAAACGAAATAAACCGTAAGTGTCTTCATTATGGTCGCTCAAGATATCGTAGCGATTGAGGATCCTGTGGTAAATTGGAAATGGAACCCGTGTTCTATTCGAATAACTTAAATATTTTATATGATTTTCCTGTATATATACATATAGTAGATTACTTTATTAAAGAAATTTTGAAGGAGGAATTTTGGTTCTCTTAATCAAAATTTACATTTATCGAAAAAAGACAAGCATTATGGAGAATAGTTAAAGATCGATTCGATCAAGTATGATCGAGGTCTACGTGTAATGATTATATGCTATATACCCTTCTACGTATGAGTTTTAAAGCGGTGATTAGGGACGGAATCCTTATAAGGGAGGTGAATGTAATAACCCCGGATTTTCTATATAAAATAATTAAGAAAATTTTATGATATTTTTTTTTTTTTCTTTAATGACGAGAATAAGTGTCTAGTAATGTGAGCGATAAATGCTAATATATTTATTACTTGAAAAATTAGAAATAATTTTGGAATAATTAATTACTACAAATTATATTTTATGGTAATTAATTTTGCAAGCGTAAAATGTTTTTATTAATTATTTTCCATGATAACATGATTGGAAATAATATATGAAGTGATAATTAGAATTATATAATAAATATTTTATTATATGAATTGTTCGAATATTTAAATCAAGTATTTTAACTTGATATGCGAAAGAGAAGTCGAGATATGAGATCCAAACCACGAATTGGGATTGTGATCAAGAGATGAGAATAATAATATTATAATATTGTTATAATGATTTTACAAAGACAATAATTATGTATCTTTGTGTATGTGTAAGATGCATAATATTGAAGAACGACTACCAATTAGGTCATAAAGATATTACCGTCTTTGTGAAACCCTAATTATTAAACTTAGTTATGAGAAATGACCGAGTAGTGACCGTGTATATGAAGTTTCTTGTGTATATGAAGGTTCTTGTGTATAAGATGTCTGTAATTAGAAGAAAACCCTAATTATCGTTGTTTGTCGATAATCAGACAAACCCTAATTATTACAACCCTAATCGGTTGAAGTTAGAGATTGTAATGACTGTGTTAGAACATACACAGATAATTAGAGAATCATAATGGTCAATTAGAAACCCTAATTGATGGCGTTAAGAAACCCTAATTAGAAAACCCTAATTTTTCAATCAAACCCTAATTTAAAATTATTGGGTTTAATTACGATGTTATTGTATAAATGTTTTAATTTACCAAAGGATAGAAAGTATTTGGTAAATGATAAGAATTATCATCTAGTGATTAAATACTACATTTAATTGCTATGTACAAAAATGCCCATGAAATTATATGGGAAATTACCAAAATACCCTTTTTGTCCATTTTAGTGTATTATTAGTAGCATTGTTAATGGAATCTTCAATTATGCTAGCTAATCAATGGCTTCTAGAATTCCCTCGTGCTACTATACCATTACACCTCAATTATACCAACCCTATTGAGCATCCAAGGCACTTGACATGGTCTATTTATAGAGATTGAGGGAGAAATAATGCAAATGCACACTAATATTTTCTAAACTCTCTAGCCACACTCTCTCAAGCTTTAGCCAACGAAATTCTCTTACCTATAAGCTCCTAATCAAAGCCCAACCATTACAAACAACAAATCGAGAAGCATCAAAGCCAAAAAATCAAAAATCGATGCTTTAAAAGGTATGAAATTCTCTAATTTTGAAATCCTTCGATTCGATTTTAATTGATGCAATTGATTGTTTAAAGTAGTGTAATAGGAGTCTCATTAATGTTCGGGTTGTAAAAACACGGACTCATAACATCAAAGTGCACGAATTTGAAGATTTAAACAAGTTGGAAAAACCGAATTCTGTTATTTTTCACCAAATGTCAGAGGCTATAACTCCTTGGTCGATCTCGAGTTTTGTTGTTTAAAAGTTGTTATAGGTAGCCTGATATGTGGTCTTTAATCTCCAAAAGGAATAAAGTTTATAGCTATTGTAGATCGGGATTTATAAGCGGTCAAAGTAGGTTGACCGGCATTGACCGGCTGTTCTTCAAACCTAGAAAATATTCTAAGTGTCCAGAAAATATTATTTTGGAAACTGTCAGGCCTTATATCTCGGTTATCTTTAATGTGTTTTTGTGTTATAAAGGTTGTTATGTGTAGCTTGTTATGTGGTATTTAAGCGCAAAAAGAATCGAGGTCCATATATATTATGGATTAAGAGTTATTTAAGGTCAAAGTTGGTTGACTTAAGATTTAATTTTAAAAAAAGGGCAAGCGACTAGAATTTTCTAAGTGTTGATTTTTCTTACAAGGTTTGACCATACTTTAGATGCTTGATTTATTGTTATTATGATGATGTTAAGTGTTGGAGTTGTAGTCCTACATGTTTTCTACCATCGGAATTGATAGATCACGTAAACATTTCACGATCATCAAGTTATAGAGGTCCAAAGTAGGCATCACGAATCGTTCTTCACGAAGAACAATTTCGATACTACTTTGAGGTGCATTTCTCCCGAGATCGATGTTTTTTAGAGGTTATGATTGTTGGTAATTGTAGTCTGGTATTTCCTCTACAAGACCCAATTCATAGATTGCCTAGATTCATTAAGACCAAAAAGTTATTCATGGTCAAAGTAGCCTCCTTGAATCAATCTCTCTCATAAGGTGTTCTTGAGATGAAGAACACCTATAGCGGTACAGTGAAAAGTGAAAAATAGTTTTTAATTATTTTGAGTATATTTCATAAATATTTAATATTTTGAAATATAAAAGGTATTTATTTATTTAATTATAATATTAAATAAATGATTTAAAAATAGTTTTAATTCATGAAAAATCATGAAAAATTATTTTATGGTATAAGAAAATATTTTGAGTTATTTTCCATGACTTTTAATATTTTGTGATGAATTTCATTAATTAATTATATATTAATGATATTAAATTTATTTAATGATTATATTAAATAATTTAGTTTAAAATGATTTTAATATTATAAAAATCATTTTAAATGAAATTAAGGTATTTAAAAATATTTTAAGTTATAAAATATAACTTTTAATATTTAAAGGATAATTTCATTAATAATTTAATATTAATGATATTAAGATAATATTAATGATATTTAGTTTATTTAATAATTATTATTAAATAAATAGTTTTAAAATGGTTTTATTTATTTAAAAATTATTTAAAGAGGATATTAAGGATTTAAAAATATTTTAAGTTATAATTAATGACTTTTAATATTTGGATGAATAGTACATTAATATTTATATATTAATGGTGATTATTTAAAATGATTTTAATTGTTTTAAAAATTATTTAAGGGTAATATAAATATTTTAAAAATAGTTTGAGTTATTATAAATAACTTTTATATTTTGGCAATGGTTTCATTAATAGTTTAATATAAATTAATTATTAATGATAATGGAATTATTTAATGTTTAAGTCATTTAATTATGATTCGATGTTTGAAAGTTATAGTAACCAAACTAGTCGATTAGAGAACCTAGGTTATGAAGTCGAGATTTGATGAAGAGCACCCATAGTAGCATGCTTATATCACTATAAGCCCTTGAGTGATGATTTGATTTATTTTAAATTTTTCAATTTCTGGAAAATTCGAAAATGATTAAAAGTAAAATGTCTGATATTTACAAATGTTGAGATATAGAATAAGAGTCTTAGACTCAAGATTTATTCGATAAAGTCGCTTTGATGCCGACAACCCGTCGAACTCTATAATAGAAAGAAAAGACTTCTGTAAGAGCATGGGTGAGATATTTGAAAAATGTATAAAAGTATAGAATAGAAAGTATGATCACTGCGATTATGTGATGACGTGATTAGACTATGTCTCAATTGTAATTGATAAAGATTACTGTGTGTTATGATATATTGTTCTAATCGAACTAATGATCCGATTATTGATAGGTTGTGATAAAGAGATAAAACCTAAGTTGAGATTTGTAATCAAGAAATCAAAAAGTATCTTACCTTTGCATTTCCTTTATGCAATGGACATGAGTAAGAAGTTTGAGTAATTATTCTATTCCGCATGATTTTGTACACTTTGATTATCAACATGTTAGCTCGGATATATATTCGTTAAGTTGATTTCTAAATGGTTATACAAGTGTCCCCACTTGGATAATCATGGCATTTATTCACATGTTGATATACCTTTGTCAATTACCCGTATACATATATGTTGAATTACATATTATTGTTGAGAAAGATTAAAACCTTGGGTTTGGAAACCGTGCATGTATGAACATCCCGATAATGGGAAAATTTTTATGCGCTTGGCGGACAAAGGGTGAGCGATGAATTTCGTTTCAAGTTATGTAGTATTGATCAATGACAGGTACAAGTGATCGATCACCTCCGCGTCTCGTAAGTTATGACGGTTTATGGATGAATTTCTGTTAAACCTTTTGAAAATGAAAACCATGTTCATAGTATGTTTCTTAAACCCTATTAATGGGTGGAGCCTAATTTCAAGAAATTGAAAGAGAGTTGTTATGTGAATCTTTTATCAAGATGATTACTTCACAACTTTTGATTCGTTGTAGAAGTGTTATGTAAAGAGAATACTTATATTCTTCAACTTATATATATAATTGCTATTACTTGTCGGGCACTCAAATGCTCATCATTGCTTAAACTAAATGTTTTCGAAGACGTGACGATCGACACGAAGGCTCGAGCACGAACAAGGAAAAGAAAAGCTATTCAATGAGATTTAGTATGAGTTAATGGTTATAGTTAGTAAGACAATGGAATCTATTGTCGATATTGTAAGGAATGTATTTGAAGGTCACGTGCACTGGGAAGTAAACTTTGATGTATGTAAATTAAGTTCGAATGTATTATTATTTAGTATTATTCAAATTTTAAAGAAATGGTATCGTGGAGAACCGAAGTTCGGGTTTCAAGTACACGGATTTGGGGTCGCCATGATTCGATGATGTGGATTATTTATTAAGTCGAGTCCCGGAGATAAAGTGATAAAAACCTTAAATCATAAAAGATAGTATATTTTATTCTCTACTTGACTCTTTTAATGGATTGCTTGTTCCGCTGCAGTAAAACTTGATGTTTGTTATATTGTATCAGTTTAACACTGTTTAAGGCTAATGATAATTTTATCTCGCATTATCTTAGTCATAATATTTCATTGGGCTAGTTGAGCTCACCCTTTCTTTCACTGTTCTCTTCAGGAAATGAGAACGTAGCAGGGACTAGTCGGGGAATGGAGTGACGGTCCAGAGAATAGCATTAGTAGTCCTAACTATTCTGTGAAATAGTGTGATAATAAATTTAATGAGGACCCCATTGAGTTTGTATACTCTCTAGTAGACAATATTTGTATTCAAATCACAGCATATGTTTTGTCGTATTGTACACGACAGTTGTATTATTAAGTTGTATTTGAATTCTGTACCATGTATCTGGCGACTCAAGATGGGTGATGTATACCTAATTTTGGGGGCGTCACAGTTTCTAAGAAACTTGAGGTGGTGTTTTATGGTAATAAATCACCGAGATGCTCATGTTGTCTAACCATGACACAAGCTAGGAGGATGTTGAAAAAGGGGTGGAAGGGTTACCTGTGTCATGTTGTGGATACCCAAAGAGTGGGAACAATGTTGGAACAGATACCGGTGGTATAAGATTTCACGGATGTATTTCTGGAGGAGTTACCCGGTATTCCGCCAGATAGGGATGTAAAATTTGTGATTGATTTGCTGCCGGGTACGACACCAGTCTCAAAGGCACCATATAGAATAGCGCCAGTAGAGATGAAAGAGTTAATGGTTCAATTACAGGAACTATTATACATAAAGTACATTCAACCGAGTGTGTCCCCATAGGGAGCACCGATATTGTTTGTAAAGAAGAAGGATGGGTCGTTACGACTTTGTATCGATTATCGAGAGTTGAACAAGTTAACGATTAAGAATAAATACTTGTTGCCCAGGATCGATGATCTATTTGATCAGTTGAAAGGGGCAAAGTATTTTTCTAAGATAGATTTGTATACGGGGTATCATCAGCTTAAAGTAAGGAAGGAGGATGTACCTAAATCAGCGTTCAGAACTCGTTATAGGCATTATGAGTTTCTGGTTATGCGTTTGGGTTGACGAATGCGCCAGCCGCATTCATGGATATGATGAACAGAGTGTTTAAACAGTATTTGGACAATTTCGTTGTAGTGTTCATTGATGATATTCTAGTCTATTCTAAGACACCAGAAGATCATGCTGAACATTTATAGTGTTGGAAACACTACGGGAAGAAAACTTGTATGCAAAATTCACTAAGTGTGAATTTTGGCTTGAACGAGTGCAGTTTTTAGGACATGTTATAGATAAGATGGCATATCCACAGATCCAGCGAAGGTGGAAACAATGAATGAGTGGGAGCAACCGAAAATGCCAACCGAGGTTCGGAGTTTTCAGGGATTAGCAGGATACTATAGAAGGTTCATTCAGGATTTTTCTAAAATAGCTACTCCATTGACAAATCTTACAAGGAAGTCGATAAAGTATGAGTGGACAGAAAAGTGTGAAAATAGTTTTCAAGAACTAAAAAGGAGGTTTAATAGAGGCACATGTATTATCCTTACCAGATGATACATGAAATTTTGTAGTTTATAGCGATGCTTCGCATAGAGGACTGGGTTGCATGCTCATGCAGCATGGTAAGGTCATTGTGTATGCGTCATGCCAGTTAAAGGATTATGAGAATGTCTATCCTACTCACGACCTAGAATTGGCATATGTAGTTTTTTACCTTAAAAATATGGAGACATTATCTATACGGGGAGAAGTGTGAGATATACACGGACCATAAAAGTTTGAAATATATCTTCACATAGAAGGAGTTGAATATGAGACAGAGGAGGTGGTTAGAGTTGATAAAAGATTATGATTGTGATTTATATCATCTAGGGAAGGTAAACGTAGTAGCCGACGCGTTAAGTCAGAAGGGTAGGGAAAAGCTATCAATATTAACGACTCAGAATGAGTTAATAACAGAGATGTCAAGGATGGAGTTAGAAGTTAAGTTACCAAGTGAAACGGTAGAAATGTTATATTTTGTGAAAACTTGACCAACGATAGTGGAACGGGTTAAGGAAGTACAAAGAGATACTAAAGAATGCGAACGAATGAAAAAGATAATGAAGTATGACGTAAATACTAAGTATAACCTTGATAATGAAGGTTTACTTCGTTTTGAAGGAAGAATTTGGGTTCCAAATAATTCTGATTTAAAAGAAGAGATTATGTGTGAGGCTCATAGTTCGAGTTACTCGATACATCCTGGTAGTACTAAGATGTATCAAGACCTTCGTCAGAACTTTTGATGGTCGAACATAAAGAAAGAAATCGCAGAATACGTTAGTAAGTGCTTAACTTGTTAGAAAGTTAAGGCTGAACACCAACGACCGAGTGGGTTGTTGCATCCACTAGAGATTCCGGAGTGGAAATTGGAGCATATCACCATGGACTTTGTGGTGGGACTTCCAACAACGAGAAAAGGATACGACACTATTTGGGTAATAGTGGAACGATTAACCAAATAGACTCACTTTCTACCAATAGGAGTTAGGTATAACCTAGAACAACTAGCTAAACTTTATGTCAAGGAAATTATTACTAGACATGGAGTACCTATTTCGATTGTGTCCGATCGTGATCCACGATTCACGTTGAACTTTTAGAGGAGTTTGCAAGAGCAAATGGGAACACATTTGAGATTGAGTACGGCATATCATCCACAGACGAATGGACAAAGTGAACGAACAATTCAAACACTAGAAGATATGTTAAGATATTGCTTTATGGATTTCAAGGGAAGTTGGGACGAACATCTACCTTTGGTGGAATTCACTTACAACAATAGTTTTCATGCTAGTATAGGCATGCCGCCTTACGAAGCGTTGTATGGGAGAAAGTGTAGAACACCACTTTGTTGGGATGAAGTAGGTGAACGTCGAATGTTGGGACCAGAGATGGTACAACAAACGGCAAACATGGTTGAGCTAATAAGAACCCGATTGGTAGCGGCTCAAGATAGACAAAAGAAGTATGAAGATCCTCATCAAGAGAATAGGGAGTTTGATGTAGGTTCATATGTCTTTATGAAAGTATCACCTTGGAAAAGGAAGATACGATTTGGGAAGAAAGGGAAGTTAAGTCCAAGGTTCATAGGACCTTTTGAAATTTTAAGAAGGGTAGGAGAGGTAGCCTATGAAATAGCCTTACCTCCAGAAATGGAAAGAATACACAATTTGTTTCACGTGTCAGTGTTACGTCCTTATAAATCAGACTACAAGCACGTAATAGAGTATGCATCTATTCAAGTGGAAAAAGACTTAACATATGAAGAACTTTTGATTCAAATTATTGATAGAAAGGAACAAGTCTTAAGAAATAAAATAATACCTTCAGTATAGGTAATTTGGAGTAACCACGATGCTGAAGAAGCAACGTGCGAGCTCGAGAGTAAAATGATAGAAAAGTTTCCTCATTTGATTATGTAATTATAGCGAGATTCTGGGGACAGAATCCTTATAAGGAGGGAAGAATGTAACGCCCGAGAAATCGGATCTTTAATGAATTAAATTTTTATTTGATTATGTGGATTAAATGAATTTAATTGATTAATTATGTGAGTAAGATATTTGAAGGTTGTTCTATGACCAAGAATGTGTGGATGTGGTTAGTATCCTGGCTATGTGCTAGGATTAATTGTTTTGAATTATCAAGACGAAAATAAATGTTTTTCGAGAATTTTTCCGTAAAAACACTATTCATCCAATTTCGCTCGGAGCTTAGGTTTGAAATTCCAAGAAACGCGTAATGATATAATAAGAAGATGTAATGGAATATCCAATAATATTTCATTTATGACAAACAAAGTTTTCGCCTGCAGACTTAAAACCTAAGGGTTAGTGAAAGATGTAAGACCCCACATTATTAATAAATGAAATTTAATTTCCTCTATTTATTATTTTGAAATAGTAAGGGTTGAATTGATTAATGTGGTTAGTTATGTGTAAAATGCGCAAATATTTCAAATAAGCAGGTGGTTATAAAATATTCATTGGGGAATATTCGTTTGGTCGTGGAATATTCTTCTTTTTGTCGAGAATATTAAATGCGACGCGGGCTTTGATCTTTGTGGGCCCCATAACGGAAAGCGATTGGATGAAGAAAACGACAAGTATAAGTTGTTTATAAATAATGGCGCAGTTGTTACCATTAATAACTGTTGGAATACCCGGTGGTTAAAACACAGTAATACACGTTGTTGCACAGTAGCACATAGTATTGCACCAATTATTGATTCTTAAGTAAGAAGGCACTACGTATTTTATTTTATTGATTCAATAATTGCTGCATTGATATTTTACTATTGTTTCAATAATTGTCACTACATAGTATTTTCCATTATCGAAGCAATAATTCATATTATCTGAATAATATTATTAGAAAATATTATTGGCAATGTCTAGAAAGTTCTGTCTAAGGAGAGGTTTGGTCACCTAATAATTGCGGCATGAGGAGAAATTCTTATTGGAAAGCCCCTCTTTCTGAGGAGCGGCACCTTTGCCAAGATCTTGTGATTCGTAATATTATTTATGAATAATTAATTATTGATTTATATGATGAGGAAAATATTAATTTTATGTGGTTATAGATGGAGAAAATTTTTAAAGTGACAATTGTTAAAAATTGATATTTTATCTTTTTCGATAAATAATATTTTATTATATTATATAATAATGATGATATTTTTACAATGAATGTGGGATATATGAGTATATGAGGAAGAAGAGTATTTTTGTTACAAAAGTTGTTTAAAACATGTTAAACATGTCTGTGGGCCCATTTCTTGACTGAAATTTGATTATAGCTTGTAAAATCGCTTGGTTTATGGATTTTTGATCAATCTATGTTTGGAATTTGAAAACCTTTCTTACTGCAAAGTTGTAGAGAATTGAATTTTCTATAAAAAGGCGTGAGATTTGAATTTTCTGATAAAAGGGCTATTTATTATGAATTATTGAAGTTCTGAAGTTTCGAAATAATTGATTTTTGAAAGTTTTAATTATTTTAAATAACAAAAACGTTTTTGGAATGTGTGGAGGCATCATTAACATGTGCTAGAAATTTGAATTGATTCTTGAATGCGTGGGAAGATGTGGAAAAATAAATAATATTAATTTATTAAATTTTACGCTTTGGTGTTCTAAGCATTTTCCTATAAATAGGTGCTTAGGTTAGAATTGAAAATCACATCGTAAACTACTGATTTCTCTCTCTCTCTCTCTATAATATCGAGCGTATTTTGTGAGTATTTTAGTACTTTGAGTATTGCTATATCTGTAAGTCCTTTCAAAGACTATATCCAAAGATTCAAATCGGAAATACTTATTCTTTACGAGGTAAGGGATATTATTTTCTTCGTAAGTGATATTATTTCTTCAATATCATTATCTTAGAAATATTGGTTGGAACTTTTATCAAATTTAGAACTTTTTCATGTCGGGAGTTACAATTCATAAGTTCTTATTCACGAAGTTACTATTCACGAGTACTATTCACGAAGCATGATGATGTTTTTGTGAAATTTCTATCTTTTGGTGTCGGAGTTACTATTCACGTATATGGCACTATTCACGTATACGACACTATTCACGCATACGACACTATTCACAGAAAAATTAAATTTTCTTTTCTATGTCCAAGATTATGCATTATAGTTCTATCTTTGATTGGATCTATGTTTTGGTCTTCATTCTTGAATTTTACTCCACTCTGGTTATTTATGAAGTATTTTCGAACTTGAGTTATTTAAAGTATGAATCCTTAATACTCGTTCTTTTGTTTCACTGGATTCATTTTCTGTAAAATATTTTTCATCATCCTCAGTCCTAAATGATGATATTATTGAATATCGTTGGCCTGTAGTGCAAAGATGAATGATTTCTGATGAATATCTTTGGCCTGTAGTGCAAAGATGAATAGGTGTTTAGATGAACATGACCAACTGATGAATATCTTTAGCCTGTAGTGCAAAGATAAATATTTAATTCCAGATATATATTGATTGATGTTACAGGGATAAAATATCGACGATGAACTTTTAAATTCATATATAGAAGATAGTAGTTTGAATTCTCTACTTAACTCTTCTAATGAATTATTATTTTCGTTGCGAAAATTGATTTAAAACTGGTTGTCTATTGTAATCTATTAGATTTTTCCCTGTTGAAGACTAACGATAATTTGTTCTGTATTATCTTAGTCATAATGTTCTTTACTGGGCTAGTTGAGCTCACCCTTTTCCTTTTTGTTCCATTTTTCTTCTCAGGAGGCGAGAATGTAGCGAGTACTAGTCGGGGTATGGAATGATGGTTCTAGAAGTTATTTTAGTAGTCCTCACCATTTTTGTAAAATAATGTATCAATAATTGAAATGAGGACTTATTTAAGTGTGGATATTGTCTAGATGACAATATTTGTATTTAAACTTGCAGTTTTTATGTTGTATTAATAAAGTTGTAGTTGTTTCTATACCATGTATTTTGACAACTCAGAATGGGTGTTGTATGCCTGTTTTGGGGCGTCACAGTTGGTATCAGAGCTTAGGGATATGGTCTCTGGCGGAGATCGGGGAATAGTACTAGGAGGGGAGAGACGAGTAATCCTTCGCTAGTATGTCATACCTAAGCTTATTTGTTGGTCAGTTGAAGTATATGGTTAATATGTGATATGTTAATTTGTTTAATTAACCCTTTGTTTTATGGCAAGATTTAAGAATGGCAATTTGAGAATATTAAGCTGTGGAGTTAATGAGACAGTGGAAACACCTTTAATCACCACCCTGGGGAACATGCAGCAGAAGGCAATATTCCTCCTGTAAACAACACCACCGAAAGCGAGACGATGAGCGACAGGATGTTTAGGAGCTTTTTGCGAGTTCATGCAAAACCGCATAAGGGAGACTCGTGTCTGAGAATACGGGTGGAAATGATAAGTATGTGAGCTTATCACTGCCAAGCAGTTCATAGAGTTGGGACCACCAGAATTTAAGGGAAAGCCGGATCCGATCATGGCGGAAATGTGGGTCAAGCAAATTACCAAGATATTTGATGTCTTGGGATGCACGGAGGAACAGAAGGTTCCATTCGCCACCTTTATGTTCCGTGGCGAGGCAGATTACTGGTGGGAGTCTGTGAAACGTTCCCAGCCTGCTGCACTCCGTATGTCTTGGGAAACATTTCAGAAACATTTCAACGAAAAATACTTTCCTGAAAGTATTCACCATATGAAGGAGGTAGAGTTTATTAAACTAGAACAAAACAACATGACGGTGTCCCAATACGAGGCGAAGTTCATAGAGTTATCCAGGTTTGCACCTCATTTGGTAGAGAATGAGGAGCGAATGACGAGGATGTTTTCGAGAGGTTTAAAACCCAAGATTCAAAGAATATCTTATCTCTCATAAATTTTCTTTATATTGAGATGTTGTCAACGAGGCTCAATTATTAGAAGCGAGATAGCGAAGTACGTTCAACCGAGGATCGCAACGAGGTCATACCTAAATTGGCGTGATCATTGGAGCAATGAAAACCGGTGGGGAGAAAACATTCGGATAAAAGCGGTAACCACTCTGGTGGTAATCGTGGCCATGAAAATAGAAGAAGCGACTCGGGGGGAGATTTTAAAAAGTGGAGATTCAACAATGACAATGTGAAGACGTCAGCACCAGCAGCAACTGGTTCCAAGGAGGAGAACGACCACCCATTCATATCTTTATAAGTGCAAAAAGAAGGACATATCACCAAAGCGCCCACAACAGTTTAAGGTATGTTATAGCTGTGGAAAGGAAGGACATATCGCTCGAGATTGCCTTTGTAGAGAAACCAAGTCCAGTGAGGATGGTGACTCAAAAGTTTGTCCCGAGAAAAGTCAAAGTCAACGGTTCTGGAAGAGCATTTTTTGTCGTGGTCGTCAACATCACGAGGAACCCAAACGAGGTGATCACGGGTAAGCTAATCATAAATTCATGCGAAGTTTATACATTACTTGATCCGGTGCTACCCATTCATTTATCTCTCCGCTTGTGCTCAATGTTTAAACTTGACTGGAGAAATTAGACTTTGACCTATCTGTGGAAACTCCGTTAGGAGAAACTTTCATCACATCCTTTGTTTATAAATCTTTTTTGATCCAAGTTGGCACCATCACATTACACGTTGACCTTATCTCTTTAAAGATACTTGCTTTTGATGTGATTTTAGGGATTGATTGGTTAACTACTCATCATGCCAAAATTGATTGTTTTTCGTAAGGTTGTTAGTTTTCATATTCCTAATCAACTTTGTTATGCGAATTCAACAACTAAACCATTAAAATCAATCAACTTTGTCATATCAAGTCATAAAGCTATTCGTTTATTGAAAAGCGGAAGTCAAGCTTTCTTAGCCCATGTTATGGATTTGAATAAAGACACGTCGATTTGAATAATATTCTGTTGTTATTGACTTTCACGATGTATTTCTGAAGAACTTCACGCTACCCCGAGCGTGAAGTTGAATTATTTATTGACCTTGAACCTGTGACAAAGCCCATTTCTAAAACCCCATATCGAATGGCTCCTATTGAACTTCGGAGTTAAAGGTCCAACTACGAGGAGTTGTTGGACATCGGTTTCATTAATCTAGTACATCTCCTTGGGGTGCTCTATTTTATTTGTAAAGAAGAAAAGCGGGAGTATGCGACTTTGTATCGATTATCGGAATTAAACCATGTCACTATCAAGAATAGGTATCCGCTACCTCGTATTGATGACTGTTTGACGATTTGCAAGGAGCACAATTCTTTTCAAAGATCTATCTTTAAGTCCGGATATCATCGGTTGAAGGTTAGAAGGCGAGGATATTCAAAGCCGCTTCGAGAACTCGATGCGGGCATTATGAATTCTTAGTCATGTCTTTTGGATTGACTAATGCTCTGTTGCTTTCATGGATATGATGAACCAAAGTATTCAAGGAATATTTGGATCGGGTTCGTTGTTGTCTTTATTGATGACATCCTCATCTATTCCAAAAGCCATGAAGATCATGAAGCGCCATTTTAGGCTCGGTAATGCAAAGGCTTCGTGATAACAAGCTATATGCCAAGCTGAAGAAATGCAAGTTCTGGCTTGAGGAAGTAGCATTCCTTGGGCACATGGTGTCAAAACATGGAGTGTCTGTTGACCCGGTGAAGATTGAAGCAATACAAAGTTGGGAGCAACCAAAGACGGTGACCGAAGTACGTAGCTTTTTGGGCTTAGCTGGTTATTATCGAAGATTTGTGGAAGGATTTTCTAGAATTGCTACTCCGTTAACTCAGCTGACTCGTAAAGATACAAAATTCGTATGGATCGAGGAATGCGAGAAGAGTTTCCAAGATCTCAAGAGGAGACTCATTTCGGCACCTGTTTTGACAATACCATCTGGTTCGGATGGATTTGTTATCTACAGTGATGCTTCAAGCAAAGGGTTAGGATGTGTTCTCATGCAACATGGGAAAGTCATAGCCTATGCCTCGCGACAACTTAAAGAATATGAGAGGAATTATCCTACTCATGATCTAGAGTTGGCAGCAGTCGTTTTTGCGCTAAAGATCTGGAGGCACTATCTATATGGGGAGAAAGTGGAGATATATTTAGACCATAAAAGCCTCAAATATTTTTTCACTCAAAAAGAACTCAACATGCGGCAACGACGTTGGCTCGAGCTGTTGAAAGATTACGACCACACTATTCAATACCATCCTGGAAAATCAAATGTGTAGCCGACGGCGCGTTGAGTAGAAGATCATATGCGAGGAGCGAGTGCGATGATGTCAAATATACGTATAGAGGCAGGCTTTAATCGAAAAAGTTAAAGTTGCTCAAAGCCACAGACCCGGAGCTGATGCGTATGAAGAAGAAAGTGCAAGAAGGTGCTATTCCAGAAGCAAGAATCGATAAAGAAGGAATACTTCGAGTCCATTCCAGACTTTTTGTTCCTAATGATTCTGATTTGAAGTACAAGATCATGATGGAGGCACACAATACACCATTTGCAATCCATCCTGGAAGTAACAAAATGTATCATGATCTTCGACATACATTTTGGTGGAACAATATGAAGAGAGAGATTGCAAAGTTTATCTCGATGTGTTTAACTTGTCAACATGTAAAGGCGGAGCATCAAGTACCAAAGGGTCCATTGCAACCACTTGAGATTCCAAAATGGAAGTGGGAACACATTACCATAGATTTCGTTATGGGTCTTCCCAAGGTTTCTCAAGGCATAGATGCGATTTGGGTTATTGTTGATATATTAACCAAGTCAGCCCATTTCTTGCCTATACGTGAGACTTATTCCCTTAAACATCTTGCTAATATGTACGTAAATGAGATTGTAAGATTGCATGGCATGCGGTATCCATAGTTTGGATCGTGACCCAAGATTCACTTCAAGATTTTGGGTTAGCTTGCAAAAAAGCTATGGAGCGCAGTTTACGATTTAGTTGGCATACCATCCTCAAGCGAATAGACAATCGAGAGGACTATTCAAACTCTTGAAGATCTATGAAGACTCGTGTCCTAGACTTCAAAGGCGGTTGGGATAAGTATTTACCATTGGTGGAATTCTCCTAAAACAACAATTATCGAGGCAAGTATAGGTGTGGCTCCATTTGAAGCATTGTATGGACGAAAAAGTGTCGCTCTCAATATGTTAGGATGAGGTGGGTGAAGCAACATTGTTGGGACCAGGAGTTGAATACGTATGACTACTGAGAAAAGATCCAAATGATTCGACAAAGTATACAAAGCGGCACACAGGATCGACAAAAGAGTTATGTGGATCTTCATCGAAAGGACGTGGAATTTAGTATTGGGGATCATGTATTGTTTGCGTGTGGCTCCATGGAAGGGAGTTACAAGATTCGGGAAGAGAGGAAAGCTCAATCCATGATTTATTGGTCCATTTGATTCTTGAGCAGTAGGAAATGTGGCCTATAGACTCGCGTTACCTCCAGTATGTCTCGTGTTCATAATGTTTTTCATATATCGTACTACGTAAATATGTGAAAGACCCAAACCACGTTATTGAGTTAGAAGCTGGATGAGATAGCCAGAAGACTTAACGAACGACGAAGAGGTACTGTCAAGATCTTGGATAGGAAGGAGCATGTCCCTACTTACGAAGGTCATACCACAAGTTAAAGTTTTGTGGAGAAACATCTTTATTGAGGAAATGACACAGGAGTTGGAAATGGAAATAAAAGCGAGGTATCCTCATCTTTTGAAACACCGAATCGTCACGTCAATTTCGAGGATAAAATTTCATAAGGAGGGAGGTTGTAAGACCCCAAATTATTAATAAATAAAATTTAATTTCCTCTATTTATTATTTTGAAATAGTAAGGGTTGAATTGATTAATGTGGTTAGTTATGTGTAAAATCATAAATATTTCAAATAAGCGGTGGTTATAAAATATTCATTATTATCGGGAATATTCGTTTGATCGTTGAATATTCTTCTTTGTTTGGGAATATTAAATGACTGACAGCCTTGATCTTTTGTGGGCCCCATAACTGAAAAAGCGATTGGATGAAGAAAGCAGCAGTATAAGTTGTTTATAAATAGCAGTATAGATTGTTACCCTTAATAAGCTGTTGGAATACAAATTGGTTAAAACATAGTAATCTGGCGTTATTACGCGATGCTTTACGGTATTGCACAAATTATTGATTCTTACGTAAGAAGGCACTACTCAATAATTGTTACGATGAATTACGTGTCTGCGTTATCGCACGCGATAGCACCACGGTATTTGGTGTCGAAGTTACTATTCACGTATACGGCACTATTCACGTATACGGCACTATTCACGAATACGACACTATTCACAGAAAAATTAAATTTTCTTTTCTATGTCCAAGATTGTCTGTTATAGTTCCTATCTTTGATTGGATCTATGTTTTGGTCTTCATTCTTGAATTTTACTACACTCTGGTTATTTATGAAGTATTTTCGAACTTGGGTTATTTAAAGTATGAATCCTTAATACTCGTTCTTTTGTTTCACTAGATTCGTCTTCTGTAAAATATTTTTCATCATCCTCAGTCCTAAATGATGATATTACTGAATATCTTTGGCCTGTAGTGCAAAGATAAATGATTTTTGATGAATATCTTTGGCCTGTAGTGCAAAGATGAATAGGTGTTTAGATGAACATGACCGGTGATGAATATCTTTGCTTTGTAGTGCAAAGATAAATATTTAATTCCAGATATATATTGATTGATGTTACAGGGATAAAATATCGACGATGAACTTTTAAATTCATATATAGAAGATAGTAGTTTGAATTCAATACTTAACTCTTCTAATGAATTATTATTTTCGCTGCGAAGATTGATTTAAAACTGGTTGTCTATTGTAATCTATTAGATTTTTCCCTGTTGAAGACTAACGATAATTTGTTCTGTATTATCTTAGTCATAATGTTCTTTACTGGGCTAGTTGAGCTCACCCTTTTCCTTTTTGTTCCATTTTTCTTCTCAGGAGGCGAGAATGTAGCGAGTACTAGTCGGGGTATGGAATGATGGTTCTAGAAGTTATTTTAGTAGTCCTCACCATTTTTGTAAAATAATGTATCAATAATTGAAATGAGGACTTATTTAAGTGTGGATATTGTCTAGATGACAATATTTGTATTTAAACTCGCAGTTTTTATGTTGTATTTATAAAGTTGTAGTTGTTTCTATACCATGTATTTTGACAACTCAGAATGGGTGTTGTATGCCTGTTTTGGGGCGTCACAAAAGAGATTTCCAAAGGGAAATGAAATGCGTATAATTATTTCAGTTATTAAACGTATGATACACGAATATGGTATGAATAGCGGTACGACGTATAATACGAATATCGTATGAATACTAAACAAGAAGAATACGTGAGTAATACGCGTAGAATACGATTAGTTCTTATAGGATTTTGAGTTAAGGACTTTGTACAATCCAAGTGGACTTGGATTTATAATGACCAATGAATTATGAAATCAAGCCAAGTTAAGGCCCAAGATTAAGTTAAGACAAGCCCAATCCGAGAAAAATGAACCGCGGATCGAACCGGCGAATCACGGGATGGCTAAAACCCATGGGGCAACCCATGGAAAGACCCATGGAAGTGTGGGCCGGCCACTTGGCCACCAGGTAAAGTGATTACTTGGTGGCTAAGTTGTTGAGGGGGTGGGGAATAGTAAGGAGGTGGCCCTTTAGATAATTTTGCCCTCCATTTGGTTGCCTATAAAAGGAAAGCTTATGTTGGTTATTTGTGTTTTGTAAACTTTGTCCAACATATATTGAGAGAGAGAAAGAGCTAGAAACAAGTAATCGATCTACTTTGAGGCAAAACATAAGAAGTTTACCAAGAACACGAAGAACGAAAAAGGTAATATTTTATAAACATTAGTCTTCATCCTTTTCAATTTCTTTCTAGTAGAGAATCGTAGATTGGTGGAGCATAACTATTGAGGAGGAATAATGATGTCTATTAATGATCAAAACATTGATAAGTCATGTTTGAGTAAAAATTATAAGAGTTTACGTAAGTTAAATCGTAAAAATCTTTGAAAGTTAACTTGGTCGTGGATGGACGAATTGAAAGCCATCATAGCTAGGGTATGTGAATCATGCTTGGTTAAGGTATAGATGATGAATAAATGGAGTATTCCATTTGATTTGGCTTATAGAACACGAGTAACGAAGTTATGGCGAATTTTACGAAAATAGACGGTAAACGTCGAAAACGTAGAAATCTCGGATTAAGAGTCAAAAGTTGACGTGTTACTTGAAAACTTTGGTTTCCAATGTCAACACGTGAGATAGGGTATTCAAGAGTTGTGGGCCTTAAGAATCGTCAATTTAGACTTATAACGAAAAAAGCGAGTATTAAACGCTCGAAAATGATAAACGAATGCTCAAAATGAACCAAAAGTTGAATTCTAAGTTAACGGATTCGAAAATGTAAAATTCTTATATAAACACTTAGAATATGTAATTTATGAGTTGTGGGCTTTTGAATAAGCCAATTCGGATGTAAAACGAATAATTTATGAAGCCAGGAAGTTCGTTGGAAAACCCATGTATCGAAACTAAGCGAGGCACGGTGGCGTCATGGCCATGCCAAACCGATGTTATTTTGTCATGCTTGACATGGCAAGCATGGCCGAGAGAAGCCATAATCTTACGGGTTTGTGCTTTACTAAAGAGTTAGTGCAAGGACTCATGCCATGCCGAGTCTGGGAAAAACCTCTGGAGAGTGACGCCGTAGCGCCACTATAGTAAAAGGATTGCCGCACCGCAGCGCCGGCAGTGAGAAATAGTTGACCAAGTTAGGTTTTTAATTCTAATTGAAGATAAACCAATAGTAAGGCATAATGTACGTAATGTACAAGATAGGACTAACTCTAAATCACTTATAAAGTGATAGCGTAGAAAGTTAAGTATGGTTTAACCATAATTAAGCGAAGAACACAAAAGTGTAAGCAAAGTAAACTAGTGAAGGGTGTTCAACGTTGGTACTTTACCAATGATCACCGAAAGTGTTGGTTAATAATGTAAGAACGTTAACGAGCTATAATGAAGTATAGTAAGTCGAATTGACATTATTAATGGAATAAATTCAAGTAAGACATAGAAGAGAAAGAAGTTGGTTAAAGCAATAAACTAAGTTTGTTTGGTAGCTAATTATAGTGTGTTATGTGAATATATCATGTAGATCCTGTAAAGACTGAGAACTGTTGAATATATATTCGAAGACGCTTGAAGGCAAGTTTTTCTTAATGCTTGTCTAACCTCCATGTTAGCCAAGTTTTCTTTGATTCAAGATAAAAAATGCAAGAATTATTTTACAAAAGGGTCGATGCCAGTTTTAACTCGGCTAGACTAATCTTAAGAGTTAGATTGATTTGTTTACAAGTCTTTTAGTATAAAACTGTTAACGCTATCCTATGCCAAGTATTTGGTATGGATGTAAAGGTAAGTTTGTCTAAGAACAAACAAAAGTATTTTCATCTATTATTCGATGGGCACACGAGGTTGCCAAAACTTAAACGTAAATACTTTTTGCGGAAAAGTATTGATTAACATAGAGTACTATATCTTTGATCACCTAGAAGTTCTCGTAAGTAATCTTGGGATATCGGCCTTAGTGCGGATGTCCTTTTCAAGTATGAAGGCGAAAAGAGTATGTTCATGGTCTTTTTTGGGTTCGAATTTTAAAACTATTATATATACTTTGGAATCATTGTTATGAAATGAGAAGTACTAGTCGATGTTTCATAGTGCTTCATAGCTATATGTTCAGTTATGGAAGATAATCATATAATTCTCGATGTGGTATTTATATTATCCTTTGTTAGACTTACTGAGCTAGTTATGATCATTTCTTGCTTGAATTATATGATTGCTTGACTAAGTAGTAAACAGGCGAGAATTCTAAGAGAGATAAAGGCAAAGCTAAGATGGATAGTTAATTATCCTGTAATAGACTAGTGTATTTGTATGTAATATACTTATGAGTAATGAAGAATGTATTCGGTTTCTGAACCTGGGAAAGGATTTATTACTATTGTAATAAGAATATAGTGAATACAATAATTTTGTTGTTATCTCAATGGAATGACTGTATGAATTATAGTATCGTGTAGCACCATCTACCGGGTTGGGAAGATACCCGGATTTGGCGCGTCACAATGACCATCTTTTGATGCACCATAAATAAATCAACTTAAATCCACAAATGATATAATTAAGAAGAGCACCCTAATTAACTAATTCACTATATCTCTATATGAATTACAATTAAAGATGATTTAAAGCACACATTCTATATCAAATTACATGTGATGTATATGTATATCTCTATCCTAGACATAAATCATGAATTCCAACGCCATGTAGAAAACACAATCATATCCTATTATGATCATATCTAAACCCATAATCCGTCTCTCAATTTCATATGGATTATCACGGTAATTATTAGCTAGGAAATTAAGCAATTCAACACAAACCATAATAGACAATCCCATGAATAAATCACTATAATTAATAAAGAAGCATACTAAAATAAACTACGCAAAAAGTTCCGTTGTAATCTTATACAAAAGAATTAGTTAATAATTATTGAATTAAAAACAAGAATCCACAAACTGAATAAACATTAACAGATAAAAATAAGGGTAGAAAAGAGAATATAATACGTTGTCAACAAATTTGATGATCCCTCTTGCTCGTGCTCTTGATCTTCAATGGTCTACAAGTTGCTTCAATCTCCAAATCTAATCTAATCTAATGTAATGGAATCCTTTAATCCTTGTGAATACTCCCCCTTTTATATCTCTCTTCATGTGTCTTTTAGTCCTCTTTAAAGTCCTTCAAACCATCAGCCCAAACAAATCCTTTTTAGACTCAACCTTTGAAAATCTTTCTTTCTTCCCGACAACTCCGCTCCGGTGGAGTTTTTACACTAGGAAACTTAGCCTCGGCACATGAACAATACCAAAAATTACGAAAATGTCATTGAGCTTCATTTTTCATGTTTTGACCCTCCGAAGCCGTTTTCTACAACACAAACAAAAAATCAAGTAAAATGACACTAAAAATACTTAAATTTAACAAAGAATTAAGCTTAAAAGATGTTCAAATTATAGGTATAAAACCCACTCATCATACATCTATTGCAAACCATACCAATTGGAGACTCTGTCTCATTCGGCCCAATAATAAAAAAAAAATCAAATTTTGTAAAATAAGTCGACTAATGTTGGCCTTTTCCCAAATCGCACCCTTTAGATGAATTAATTGAAATAGCAACATAAGAAGGGTAGAAATAATAGTAAAAGAAAGAAATTTTTCTCGGCGTCGATAAGGGCCCTACAAGAGATTCAATGCCGCTACAACTTGTAGCAGTAGACTCATTTATATTGCACCTCTAGAATTATATGTATTTCATGGAGTAGTGTTTAGATGCTTAGGACAAGACATATTAATTTAGTTTCCAAGAAGAAAGAAACTACACATGTCCAAAGCATCAAGTTTGAGGTACTTATCCAAGTCCATTTTGTGTAAAAGCATTTATTATGATAGAAGATGTCTTAAATATATTTTATTAATAAATTAAAATTTAAGAAACATAAAAGTAAATGATATGATATAAATATGTTTTCATTTTATTCAAATTTTGAACCCCATATAAGTACACAACAATTTATGATAAAAAAAACACAAACCATTTTTTTGTTTTTTTAAAGTAATGGATTATATATACTTCAGTACTTAATTTGAGGGTAAAATAGATTTTATATAAGTTTTAATTTGTTTGATTACTAAGCGTTTGCCGCGATAATTTGGTATGTTTTAACTTACAATTTCATAATATTATTTTTGAATCGTTGTGTTTTAGTGCTAGATGATACGTTTGTAAATTAAACAAGTTACGTTTGAAAATAAGTATTTTTAGATAAATAAAAGTGTATTTAAATTTACAAATAGTTCTTCAAACGCAATAAACTCTTCAAACATTGTCTAATTAAATGTACATGAATTTTTTACTTTTAAATTATGTATGTTAGACATCTGTTGTGGAACAATTTTTTTCTTACTTCACTGGTCGGAGGAAGTATATATGTTTAAGAATTAAGATAATTAATAATATTTGCGCTTTAGATTTTAACTTTTGAGCTCAATGCAACTTTTCAAAATGGAGCAAATGATATACAAAACCCTCATAAGTCATAATTCTCTTTTATTTCACCAAAATACGAGGGACAAATATGTTATATATTACACCGCAAAATGACTTATTTGGTATTGTACTCATAGTTTGATTTTATTTTAATCTCTCTACATTTTTTTACAAAATTCTCTCTCTATATTTTTTTATAGTATTAATATAGTTTTCAACCGTAGCCATCTCATTAAATTAATCCTATATTGCATTTGCATTAGTTTCTTTGATTTTGACATATTTCAATGTTTCTTTCATAGAAACCTAATTAGCATGGAGGATGATTTCCCTCGAGGAAAATAAAAAATGGAGATAATGAAATTCTAAAATCATCAAAACCATCAAATACTCTAAAAATTATATTAATCTTTTAATATTAATATAAAAAACTATATTTTAATACTCTAAAAAACTATATTAATATTTAATATTGTTTTATATTAATAATAAGATATTAATATAGTTTTTTAGAGTATTTGATGGCTTGAAATTCTAAAATCATCAAAACCATCAAATACTCTAAAAACTATATTAATATTTTAATGAGGTGGCAACGGTTGAAAATTATATTAATACTCTAAAAAATTATACAGAGAGATCGGCTCAACTGTTTCCACCTCATTTGTAATAATCAGGAATTTTAAGTCACTTTATATGTATATACATTATTGATATTTGAAATTTTGTGCTATATAGTGATTTAGTATGTGATAACATATGTGAAGTGGTGTAGGGATAAATTAATATATATACTATAACTATGGATATAGATATAAATTTTATTAAAAAGAAAAGCTTCATAACCTAATTATTATTATTATTATTATTATTATTATTATTATTATTATTATTATTATTATTATTACTACTACTACTACTACTACTACTATTATTATTCTTTATTATTGTTATTATTATTAATAGTTTTGTTATTATTATTATTATTATTATTATTATGGATTATTATTATTATTATTATTATTATTATTATTATTATTATTATTATTATTATTATTATTATTATTACTACTACTACTATTATTATTATTTATTATTATTATTATTATTATTAGTACTATTATTTTTTTTATTTATTATTATTATTATTATTATTATTATTATTATTATTATTATTAGTACTATTATTATTATTATGAGTGATATTATTATTATTATTATTATTATTATTATTATTATTATTATTATTATTATTATTATTATTATTATTATTATTGTTATAATTATTATTATTATTATTATTATTGTTATTCTTATTATTATTAGTACTTATTATTATTATTATTATTATCTTAATTTAAGGCAACATTTTAATAGTCGTTGCAAAAAGTTGTATAAAATATCTGGCGAAAATAAAAATTATTGCCAATGAATGTGGTCCATATTAAATGACGAAATATAGCAACAAAAAAAAATTTCATTACCCACGATGAGGACAAATCAAATGGTTAGAAATTTTTGCGGCTAATTTCTAACAATTTTGTTTCCAAATTTTGCAAATACTTATGAATTTCGATTTGCAAAAAAGTGAAAGCGACCAATCTGCAACGAAGGACAAGTTTCGTTTCTAAACATACACTTTTAGCAACGATGGACGGAAAGCAAGTGGTAAAAATTTTTGCAGCTAATTTCTAACAATTTTTTCCATGATGAATTATGAGCGAAATTTTGCAACGACTTATGAATTTCGTTGCAAAAAGTGAAAGCCTGACACAATCTGCAATGAATGACAAATTTCGTTGCTAAACATATACTTTTAGCAACGACTTATAAAGTCGTTGCCCGAAAAATTGTTGTTAAATGCCCATTTTTTTGTAGTGTGCTCCTGGTTTATAGTCGGGATAATACAAAGTGGTATGTCCCTCATAGCCGCAAAGATACCCTATCTTTTCCCATTTCTTCTTATCGGATTTTCCTACGTCATGGTCTTCTATCTTTCTTTTCCCTTTCTTGGTCGTAGCTGAACACGATGTGTTGCTTGTGGCTCCCATTTGATCAATTTGGATTTTAAGCTTATCTTGTTCTTCCATTGTTTCTAGTAAGGCTTTTCACAATTGACTATTCAACAACTTTTCTATTTCCCACAGCTTTTTCAAAGAAGAAACCTTGTTCCTCAGATCCTTCACCTCTGTTGATGCTTGTTCAGCTTCAACTTTAGTGTCCAAATCACTATCCGTCAGTTCCACCATCTCCAGATCTGGTACTACATTTTCTACAATAACCACCTCGTCCGAGTTGTTTTCATTGTGAGCCTCTATTTCAGCCATTGGCTTCAATATCAGCTCGGGTGTATGGATTTGATCCTTTTTCATGTTATAAGCACACACAACAAATAAGAGTTTTATATAAGTTATCTTTTATTTTGTTTGACGATGAATTTATTCAATTCATCTCTTTTTAAACTCTATTTGAGTTATTTGTATTTTCTACGTTTTTCTCTGTTCTAAGGTTAAAGCCTAAGGTCTAGCCCACCTAAGATTTTTAACCCTAAGCTCTGATACCAACCTGTAAAGCCACCCAAATTCAGGTACTTGAAACCCGAACTCGGTACTTCACGATACCATTTCTAGGAGCAGAATAATACTAATAATAATAACAATAATATAAATATTAAATTTAATTTACATAATCATCATAGTCTAGCTCCCAAGTACGTAACCTTTATTACATTCACTACATAGCATGATAGATAATGTATGTCATTGTCTTAATAATATCCAACTATTACATAAGATAACATGGCATTCATTCAGCAACCTTTCCTTTTCCCTTGTTCTTAGTAGAGCCTTCAGGTTGTTCACACTTAGCTGAAAATATTTAAATTAAGCAAGGATGAACATTTGACTGCCCAGCAAGTAATAACAATTATAAATATTAGCTGAAAGGATTAAATGTTTTCTTTGTACTACCCTTCTACAACAAATCAATAGTTGTGAAGTAATCTGAACCGATAATAATAACATAACTACTCTCAATCAAATTTTTAAAACTACGTATTGACTATAAATAGGGTTAAGGTAACATACTATGAACATTATTTTCAATTTTCAAATAGGTTTAAACAGAACTTCATCTGCAAACCGTCATAACTTACGGGCACAGGGGGGTGATCAGCCCGTTATGCCCTGTATTGATCAACACTACATGCAAGAATGATATTATCGTTCACTCTGTCCGCCTTGGGCGTATAAAAGTTTTTCCTTGATCAGGATATTCATACTTAGTCTGGAATTTGAACCAAAACAATTTGATTGGATACAGAAAGGTTTTATCATATTCAACGTTATTTCTAAATCTGTGTCTAGCTGATCAAATAGCATAGACGGCTTTTACTTATTGTATACATACTGGTGATCAGTATGTATATATATATATATATATATATATATATATATATATATATATATATATATAAATGTAGGATACTTGCCTGATACGTTGCTTATAATTCGCAACTTAGTTTTATCTTTTATATAACCACCTATCAGTAATAAGATCATTTTACTAATTAGAATAACATATCGTAACACATAGTACTGCTTATTGCAGTCAGCACATAACCTAATTACATTGGCACATAGGTTTAGCAGTCACTTAATCACAAACAAACATTAATACAATCAAAATATCTAAGTCCAGATGAATTTCTGAAACATGTCGGTGTACCTACGGCTTTATCGGGTAATTATCGAGTCTAAGACTCTATTCTGTAGCTCAATATCTGTAAGCATCAATCATATTATTTTTAAATAACTTATAATAGTTTTTAAACATTTATTATAATTTATCATGAATTTTCAAGCATCGGAATCATTATTAAATGATTTAAACATTAAATAATTCTATTATCATTAATATTTAATTAATATTAAACTATTAATGAAACCATTTTCAAAATGTTAAAGTTATTTATAATAACTCAAAATACTTTTAAAGTATTAATATTATCCTTAAATGATTTTTAAAATATTTCAAATTATTTTTAAATAATTACCATTAATATTAAAGTATTAATGTATTATTTATCAAAATATTAAAAGTCATTAATTATAACTTAAAATATTTTTAATTCATTTAAATACTTTTTAAATGAATTTTAAATTAATAAAACCATTTTTAAACTATTTATTTAATATAATTATTAAATAAATTTAATATCATTAATATTAAATTATTAATGAAATTATCCTTTAAATATTAAAAGTTATATTTTATAATTTAAATATCTTTAAACACTTTATTTATTTTTATTTAAAATGATTTTTATAATATTAAGATCATTTTTAAACTAAATTATTTAATATAATTATTAAATAACTTTAATATCATTAATAATAATTAATTAATGAAATTTACGTTAAATATTGAAAGTTATATTTTATAACTTAAAATATTTTTAAATACATTATTATTATTTAAAATGATTTTTAATATAATAAAATTATTTTTATTTATTTATTTAATTCATTTATTAAATAACTTAATGATCATTAATATTAATTTATTAATGAAATTTATCACAAAATATTAAAAGTCGTTAAAAATAACTTAAAATAATTTCTTATATCATAACATAATTTTAAATGATTTTTCAAGTATTAAAATCATTTTTAACTAATTTATTTAATATTATAATTAAATAAATTAAATATCATTAATATTTCAAAAATATTAAATATTTATGAAATATACTTAAAATTATTAAAACTAATTTTAGGACTTTAAAATAATTTTTAATAATTTATTATATATTTTAATAATTTAAAACTATTTTTTCTATTTATTTAATTAAAATAATTAATTTTCAAAAATATTTGTCGCTAAAAATCGCTTTATGTGCGAGTAACCGTCGCTATAGGTGTTCTTCATGTTCTTGGCTAATCCCAGAAACTCATGTGTATGCGGACCAAGGGTTGGCTACTTTGACCAATGATTAAACACTGATCAAGTCGTTTTTGGACTTGGTTTTGATGAGATCGTGTAGTACAAATGCAACACTACAAGACCCAACAAACAAACATGATCAAACAACATCACAATAAGTAGATCTAAGCCTTCAAAGTTACTATCAGAGCTGTTCTTCATTTCTGGGTTACCCAGAAATAAAGAACAGTTCGACTGTCCACTTTTGGGCTTCCATAACTTGTTGTTCTTGAAACGTTTGTGTGATATAGTAGTTGAAGTGTGTATCCAGCATGACAAGGAAGATATTCATTACATAAAATACATATTAGAACAACAGAATCATTAGATCTAAGCTGGTCAAACCATGTCAGACGACATGATCATGCGTTTTCTGGGTTACCCAGAAAATGCATTTCATGAACGTCCGGCTTGGTTTGACCGGCCATTAAGATCTACATGGTTAAGGTTTTAGTGATCTAGTGCCATAATCTTGCAGTCCAAACAACAGACTATAATCTAGATACCATAAACAAAACAAAACAACAACAACAACATGAAAAATCTAGACGCTTGAATAAGTTGTGGGATATTTAGTTTACTGGTTTACGGGTTGCCCGAAATGGCACAGTCATGGTCAGTCAACCGACTTTGACCAACAATAATTTGCAATCTAGACCAGATCTAAGCCGATTCTTGATCCAGATCAAAGACCAACTATCAGACTACATATTTAAACCTTTAAACAACAAAAACCAAGATCAGAAAAGAATCTAAAGGCACTGGCATTCATTGTCAGACCACCAAGTAAAATTTTTCCAGATTTTGTAAAATCTCAAATCCGAGTCTCTAGATGTTATGGATCTAACATCTAACAACCCAGATCATCATTCTACACTATAAACAACATATTTTAACAATAAATCATAACATCTAACATCAAATTAATGGTCAGATTTTCAAGTTAGGGTTTATACCTTCTATGAACGATTTTGATTTCTAGGCCACTGATTTGGTTATGGTTATTAGTGGGGATGGTTTTGGGGACAAATATGCTAAGAAATTTCGGAGGTGTGAGCTAGAGAGAGTCAAGGATGAGAGTTGTGAAAAAATTAGGCTACCAAATAATTTTTTTTCTCTCGATAATTCTATATATACAAGTCTTGGATGCATATATGGTGATAATGGGTGATTTCTTTGGAGATTTAGTCGGTTGAGAAGTCAAGGTTAGCTCACCAACAACAATTATTGCTAGATATACAAGTTATCTCAAATAATTCAAGAGAGGTGTATTTTGGTCATTTTGTTCACAAATTTAATGGCAATCTTATAATCTTGACAACCCCTTAGGGTTTGACCCTTAGGGTTTAACCTAAGATTTAGCACAAAATGAATTTCTAGATTTTCATTTAGGGTTTAAAATAAAAATAAAAATTAGTTTCTAAAAATAGAAAATTAGGGTTTGTTAATTAGATTAGATTTTTAATTACATTATACAGGAACATTAGGGTATAATTATTTAATAATTATAATTAACCATGCTAATTTAGCAAATAGGGTTTACAACTAGTAATTAGGATTTTAATTTGATAATTAGGGTTACTAATTTGATAATTAGGATTTCTAGTTAATTAGGGTTTCCAAAATTTTATAAGGGTTTTCCTAATTAACATAGAATCTTATAAAATACAACATAATCAAATAACACAATAACTACATCGTCTTGAACGCGTATTAACTTTTGAACTAGGGTTTAAGCAATTAATATTAGGGTTTCCATAATTAATAATTACAATTCTAATACTTGTTAATTAATCACATTAACACAATTACCAATCAATCTTGAACTCTAATTTGAGCTTCAAATTAGGGTTTAACAATAACTTAGGGTTTTCTAAATATTAATTAGGGTTTCTAAATTTTAATTAGTGTTTACCTAATTAATCATATAATACGCAACATAAAGCATATAACACAGTTATATAACAGTCTTTGAATTTCCTATTTGAATTTAAAAATAGGGTTAAACAAATTAATGCTAGAGTTTTGATATTATACACCACAATTGACCAACCATTATCAATACGTACATACAGTGCATATTTATAGCACTGAAAAATCAAAATATAATTAATATTATATTATTATTCTCATTCTTTGATCAAAATCCAAAATTAGGGTTTGGATTTCATATCTGATTTATTCTTCATATATAACATCATTAATTAAGTTAAAATAATTAACTTAATTAATCTAGCATAAATTCTTATAATAAAATAGATTAATTATTATAATAATTCTAAAAATCATTTCATATATTATCTAAATAATATATACTTATATTTTCATGAAAAATAAATAATAAAAACATTTCTACTATAAAATTAATTATAATAAGAATATAATTTATAATAATCAATAATTCTAAAATAAAATGTTTTAAAATTATTCATGTAATAAATATATTTTTATTTATCACATAAATACATACTCTTTTATCTTGTACAAATCCTCATCTTTAAAATAAAAAAAAAATTATACGCAAAATTTCTGATTTAATTATATATAAAATATCGGGTTGTTACATTTACCCTCCCTTATAAAGATTCCATACCCGGAATCACCGTTTTAAAACCTATACATACAAGGGTACATAGCATACACAATCATTGCAAGTAGATCTCGATCATAATTTGATCGAAGTACTGATCTTTAACTATTCACATAAAGCTTGTCTATCTGATTAAACGAAAATTTGATTTCTAAAAGAACTCAAATTCCTCCTTCAAAATTTTTTTATAAAATAATTTACTATATATAGGAAAATCATGTATAATAAAATAAAAGTTATACAAATAATACTTGAAGTTCCATTGCCAGCTGTCATTGTATCCTGGACAGTCATGTTGTAGACCCTTTCTGTTGATTTTGTTGGCTTGTTTGACGAAGTCGGTCCTGTGATTGCTAAAGTCCCGCTGCTCGTGTCAGTATTCATACTTCCTACCTCCGTCCTCCTCTTCGGACAATCCTTCACCTTATGCTCAGTCGATCCGCATAGAAAACACCCACTGTTCATCCTAGAATTGGGGCAGTTGGGAGAGATATGGCCCTCCTGCCCGCACTTATAACAAACAAATTTTCCCTTCAGACATTCCCGAGTTGTTCTTTCCACAAGTCTTACACTGCACCACCTGCTTCTTCACACCTTCTTGTTTTACCTGCACACTTCCAAATTTGCTCCCCTTCCTCTTGCTACTACCACCCCTACTCCCACTATTAATTTCCATCTTCCCAACTCTTTCGACCTTACCTTAGTTCTTCATCTCCTTGTTGTAGAGGCTCATGGTCTCACTCCCCTCCTCGGCTATGATAGCATTTTCCATGAGTGTTGCAAATGTAGGAATCTACAACACTGTCACCTTGTTATAGAGCCAGGATTTTAATCCCAGCTCAAGCCTTCTAGCTTTCCTAGCCTCCGTATCAACTTGATGCGGAGCGAACCTAGCCAACTCATTGAATTTTGCGGCGTATTCTGACACCGTCATATTCTCTTGCTTCAACTTTAAAAATTTCACCTCCATCCTAGCCTGCATACTAGATGAAAAATAGTTTTTGAAAAACAGTGTCTTAAACCTATCCCATGTAACTACACCTTCTCCTGCCCTCGCCTGATTTGCTTCCCACCAAAAGTTTGCCTCACCCTTCATCATATAGGTGGCAAAAGCGGCCTTTGCCCCTCAACTACCCTAGCTATCACGAATGCTTTTTTAATTTCTTTAACCCAAGTTTAGGCTTCAACAGGGTCAGTTGTACCTTTAAATTCCGGCGGTCCCACAGCCTTGAAATCTTTAAAGTTCGCTTAGCGGTTGTCCAATTGGTTCCCTGCGGCTGGCATTCCTTGTTACATAGCTTATGCTACCATGTTTGCAAAGTTTTGCATCAGTTCTTCTTGTTATTGTCCCTCAATGTTATTGACAGATTCTTCTGCCCTTTGATTTCGAGTTCGACGTCTTGGCGGCATTATCTGATTAAATAAAATCATAAATTTAACTTACATTCTAAACCTTATCATATAAGTTTAATATATTAAACTTGTTTCATTACTTAAATATAGATTCAAATTCATTTAACGAATACTTTACATAGCATACCACATAATGCTTTAAACATCAGCTATCCCTTTGTGACCACAAAAGTCAGGATTTACAGTCTTGACTAATACAAAAGTTGGGAACATTACATTACACAGACATACTTATCATATATATTACATTAAACACACCTACACAATAGAACCTATACTACCTATTCACTACGCCTTTTTCTTGGACAACCTTTCGCTTGATGACCTTCTATCCCACAGATAAAAAATGTTCTGGTTTATAGTCGGGACAATCTGAGTGGTATGTCCCTCATAGCCCCAAAGATAACATATCTTTTTCCATTTCTTCTTATCGGATTTTCCTACGTCATGGTCTTCTATCTTTCTTTTCCCCTTCTTGCTTGGAGCTGCACACGATGTGTTGATTGTGGCTCCCATTTGATCAATTTGGATTTTAAGCTTATCTTGTTCTTCCATTGTTTCTAGTAAGGCTTTTTGCAATTGACTATTCAACAACTCTTCTATTCCCCACAGCTTCTCCAGAGAAAAAACCTTGTTCCTCAGATCCTGCACCTCCGTTGATGCTTATTCAGCTTCAACTTTAGTGTCCGAATCACTATCTGTCAGTTCCACCATCTCCGGATCTGGTACTACATTTTCTACAATAACCACCTCGTCCGAGTTGTTTTCATTGTGAGCCTCTATTTTAGCTATTGGCTTCGATATCAGCTCGGGTGTATGGATTTGATCCTTCTTCATGTTATAAGCATATAACAAGCCTTTTCCACCAGACATCTATACACATAAATTATCCTGATTAGCATATAGTATATACACACAGCAAATAAGAGTTGTATATAAGTTATCTTTTTTATTTTGTTTGACGATGAATTTATTCAATTCATCTCTTTTAAACTCTATTTGAGTTATTTGTATTTTCAACGTTTCCTCTCATTTCTAAGGTTATAGCCTGAAAGGTCTAGCCCACCTAAGGTTTTTAACCTAAGCTCTAATACCAACTGTAAAACCCCCCAAATTGTGTACTTGAAACCGAACTTCGATGCTTCACGATACCATTTCTATGAAGCGGAATAATACTAATAATAATAAAAATAATATAAATATTAAACTTAATTTACATAATCATCGAGTCTAGCTCCCAAATCGTAAGCTTTATTACATTCACTACATAGCATGATAGATAATATATGTCACTGTCTTAATAATATCCAACTATTATATAAGATAACATGGCATTCATTCAGCAACCTTTCCTTTTCTCTTGTTCTTAACAGAGCCTTCAGGTTGTTCACACTTAGCTGAAAACATTTAAATTAAGCAATGATGTGCATTTGAGTGCCCAACAAGTAATAACAATTATAAATATTAGCTGAAAGGATTAAATGTTTTCTTTGTACTACCCTTCTACAACAAATCAATAGTTGTGAAGTAATCTGAACCGATAATAATAACATAACTACTCTCTATCAAATTTTTGAAACTACGTATTGACTATAAATAGGGTTAAGGTGACATACTATGAACATTATTTTTAATTTTTGAATAGGTTTAAACAGAACTTCATCTGCAAACCGTCATAACTTACGAACGCGGGGGTGATCAGCCCATTATGCCCTGTATTGATCAACACTATATGCAAGAACAATATTATCGTTCACTATGTCCGCCTTGAGCCCATAAAAGTTTTCCCTTGATCGGGATGTTTATACTTAGTCTGGAATCTGAACCAAAACAATTTGATTGGATACAAAAAGGCTTTATCATATTCAACGTTATTTCTAAATCTGTGTCTAGCTGATCAAATAGCTTAGACGGCTTTTACTTATTGTATACATACTGGTGATCAATAGGTGTGTGTGTGTGTGTGTGTGTGTGTATATATATATATATATATCAACATGTGATTAAATACAATGATTATTCAAGTGGGAACACATGAATAACCATATTTAAAAATTAACGAACAGAATATATATCTGAATTACAGTATAGTAACATGTTGTTAATCAATGATCGGATATAACATATATAACAATAGGGTTAATAATCTGGTACAATAATAATATAATTCTGAAACTTTCTTACTTCTGTCCATTGCATAAAGGAAATGCAAAGGTAGGATACTTGCCTGATACGCTGCTTACAATTCGCAACTTAATTTTATCTTTTATATAACCACCTATCAGTAATAAGATCATTTAACTGATTAGAATAACATATCGTAACACATAACACTGCTTATTGTAGTCAGCACATAACCTAATCACATTGGCACACAGGTTTAGCAGTCATTGAATCACAAACAAATATTAATACAATCAAAATATCTAAGTCGGATCAATTTTTAGGAAATATGTGATTAAACAAGCGATTTTATTGGTAATTATCGAGTCTAAGACTCTATTCTGTAGCTCAATATCTGTAAGCATCAGTCATATTATTTTTAAATGACTTATAATAATTTTTTAAACATTTATTATAATTTATCATGAATTTTCAAGCATCGGAATCATTATTAAATTATTTAAACATTAAACAATTCAATTATTATTAATATTTAATTACTATTAAACTATTAATGAAACCATTTTCAAAATGTTAAAGTTATTTATAATAACTCAAAATACTTTTAAAGTATTAATATTATCCTTAAATGATTTTTAAAACATTTAAAATCATTTTAAATAATTATCATTAAAATTTATAATAATCAATAATTCTAAAATAAAATGTTTTAAAATTATTCATGTAATAAATATATTTTATTTATCACATAAATACATACTCTTTATCTTGTACAAATCCTCATCTTTAAAAAAAAAAAAAAAATTATATCATAAAATTTACGATTTAATTATATAGAAAATATTGGGTTGTTACATGTATCTCTAATTTTAAAATAAATGCATTAGAATATACTCCCTCCGTCCCATGATAAAAGTCTTGATTGACTTTTTGCGCATATTAAGAATGATGATAAAATGACAAAATTGTCCATATTTAAATTCTCATTTAATTGCATAGTTTTCTGCACATTACTATTGATACTCTATAAATATGCATAGAGAATAAAAATATAACAATTAATAATAAGGGTATTATAGATAAATTATTGTAAAAAATAAATCATTTAAGGTAAATAGACATTTAACTTGGGATTACCTGAAATAGTAATAAAGACTTTTATCCTGGGACGGAGGAAGTATAATTAATACATAATTAATGAAATGAGAAAATTACTCATAATAATATCTCATTAATTATTTTCAATATAGGTGAGAGAGTGACTTTCTAGCTTTTCAATTCAAAATATTTTGAGCACATAACTAATTATACTTATAATTTATTTTATTAAATATGGAGAGAGAATTAGAATAAGAAAAGTATGAAATATTTAATGTTACAAGTATAATAGGAAAAAATATGTAAAAATTTGGTTATTAAAAGAAAGTGGACATTTAACGTGAGACTACTCAAAATAGTAATAAAGACTTTTATCATGGGACGGAGGGAGTAATAAGCACCACGTCAAAATAAATAATAATTACTCTCTTTGTTCCGCAAAAAGAGTTTCATTTCGACTTTTTAAAGTCAAACAAGGACATTTAAAACTTTAAAATTGATTTGAATTCCATTGATTCTAGTTGAGAAAAGTATTAGTATAATTTTATAGTTTGTTAAAAGTACCACTAATCACAAAATTTGTTATTTTCTAAAATTTCATGCATAACATCAATTTTAAAGGTTAATATGCCGTCAATCGACTTTCAAAAGTTAAAATCAGATTCTTTTTGTGAAGCCGGTTAATGAAGTACTCCCTCCGTCCAAGGATAAAAGTCCTTATTACTATTTTGGGTTGTCCCATGTTAAATATCCACTTTCTTTTAATAACCAAACTTTTACACATTTTTTCCTATTATGCCCGTAGCATTAAATATCTCATACTTTTTTATTCTAATTCTCTACATATTAATGACATTATTATGGACAATTTTGTCATTTTATTCCATTTTAATATCGTGAAAAGTCGCCAGAAACTTTTTATCAGGGAAGGAGGGAGTATTATTTAGTCCCCACTGAAGGAAAATTCTGTGTCCGCCACTGGTCTCGTACTCTCATTCATTACTGGTGCTTATGGCAATTGGCAGGATTAATCCTCCATTGATTACCCTTCATCTAATTTGTGTTTAGTCGTGTTCGACTCTAACACTGAACCGTGTGAGTAGATTTATGTTGAAAGTAATGAAATCAAGTTATGAATGGAAAGATAAGAGAATCAAATGAAGAATGAATCCATTGACAAATGACCATACCTAATTTAATCAGTCGCTTTGTCAACCTGGAAATATTAGTATTGGAATCTTACAAATGCACAACTTGATTGACAATGTGAACAAAATCAACCAGACTACCTTGCAATTCTTCCAGAAATTGATCTTTCATTAGTTTACACCAAAAACACCTTCCCTGACTATATCATACTCTGCAAGACGAATAAGGCAAATGTGGCGCGAAAATGACATGGAGTTGCCTCTTTGTTCGTCTACCTATAGAATTATCACTACCTGAAACTTCACCATCTATTTCTTCATTTCTGGAAAGAAACAACCTCGAATTAACACAATTTGCCCACGACAGCCCCAGAGCAGGACAAACCCGCCTCCCAGACGTATACAAATAACCCAGATTCCCAACCCTTAAACCATTCACACCTTCACATGACCCCACCAAATCAACCACCTGATTTGTAACTAAAACTGCAAGGCCAAACTGCTTTGCCTGCGACTTCAACTTGGAAGATATCTTGAAAAACAGAGAGGATCTTCTCTTAAGATCAGTGGGGGTGTTGTCAAATTCAGAGCGAAACAATGCCGCTATCGAATCTATCACGATTAACTTAATGGGTAATTTGACTGGAGGATTAGCGAGCATCGAATCTATCTCGAGCAATACGTCGAACAGGTGGTTGGCAGATTGTAAAGACCTAACGAGTATATTGTCAAGGGGGTCATAACCAGGACCGAAAAGGTCAAGGTGTGAGGAGCTGAAGGATTCGGAGAGTTGGTGGAAGCGGCGATAGGGGTATGGCAATTCTGAGTGGAGGTAGAGAGAGGAACCAAAAAGTCCGCCGAGGGAGACTGAGAGCTGAGCGGAGAGAAGGAGTTGGACTGAGATTTGGGTCTTTCCGCAACCACTCTCGGAAACGAGTTCAGTCACGGAGCCGCAGGGTATGCCGCCGCCGAGGAAGCGATCAAGGACCGGACACCCAACAGTGCACTTTTGGGTGGGAAGCGGAAGTTCAAGCAAATTTTCAGGTCTCATTGAAGAGGGAGAGAGAGACTTTGCAGTTTATTGGGGTTTTCTTTACACTAATATTTAGATGGCCAACATATTGAAGATCAAAAGTATTTTCACTTACCGAGACGTCTAGGCTTCTTACCAAGCATGAGGTATGCGTAGGATTGGATTCCCCTAAAGTATTATTTTTAAAAAAATATTTCACTTGATGAATCATAATTATGGCACAAATTTATTTATTTTTGTATATCATTGTACTTCCTCCGTTTTTTAATATAGGTCGTTTTAGACATGTGTATAAAAATTAAAGAAATAATTAGAAAACATTAATTATACTATCAATTGTCTATAATACCGTTCACCTCACTTATCTCATACTCTCTCTTCAATAACAGTTTCCTATGATTTACTCCTAAAATAAACTCAATGGTCTTACACTTATTTTCTTTCCCTTTCTCTCTCTTCATAAAACACTTTAATTATCAGACTTTTAAACTCAACTCCCTCTACCTCACAATTTAATTTACGGTACTCCACTTGAAAACACTTCGTTTAATATTTTTCATTTTAAATTGGCGCCATGCACTATAATTTTTTTTTGTTTAATTTTTGTTTTTTCAACTTTCCCACCATTTTTGTTTATAAAAAATATGTAGGCCACACGAATTTTTAAAAAGAAAAAAATACAACTAACTCCAACATGACAACAAGTAGAATTATAGATTTCAATATTCTTTCAAGTGATGAAGAAAGTCCAATGAATGAGTTGAATGAAAATCAAGAATTTTTTAAAAATACTTTTGATTTGAATGTTGATATTAATTTTTTTGGAGAATTATCATCTCAAACTAGTAGAGAATTTTCAGATTATATTGATACAATTTTGGATGGAGGAGCACATACTAATAGAGAAATTCAACCACGTTTTGTTTTAAACACTTCTCCCTTGAATGAGGAATCAAGTATGTTATTCTTTATTTTATTTTTCTATTCTTTTTTTTCATATGTAGTATAAGCTGAGATCATAGCATTCAGTAATTCAACTTTGTTTTTTACTACTTGATCAAAAACTTTTCTTGCATCTTCAACACAGACCATGTGGATATATTAGAAAATGTTTAAGTTACACAAGTTTACAATTTACATTCTTTACTAAAGAATATACTATTCCAAGCTATTCTCCCACAACCCATTCTGAATTACCCATCAACCATAGAGTTCCAATGGCAACATCTTGAGCCAGTACTTCTTCACATTTAGTCTCTATTACTAAACAGGTGGACTAATAGTGTAACACCCCAGTCCCACATCGAAAGATAGGGGGAAAATTTGTCTACATATTAGGAAATAAGTTACTACCAATAGTACCTTCAAGTCATGACCTTTTGGGAGCCTGTGGTGGGCTAAGATGACCCAAAAAGATACTATTGGACCAGTAGTTTGAGGCCTTATTTTGATGGATTTGATTCGATTCGGACTCGAGATTTGACCCGAGATTTATTCTGGACTCGGGATTTGACCCGGGTTGTTTTATATGGTATCAGAGCCGACTCTCGAAATCTCGGGTCGGGTCATCCGATTGGGTTACCGGAGGTGGGGATACGAAGGCTAATGGTATTATCCCATAATGGAGAGATGAAGGTCCGAAGGTGGGGACACGAAGCCAGCCGGTATTATCCCATAATGGCTAGAGAGGCAAAGATCTTTGGGCCGTGTGTGTGATCGGTTACGATGGGGAGGTCGAAATTTAAGTGGGGAGTTTGTAACACCTTGGGTCCACATCGAAAAGATAAGGGAAAATTTGTTGGCATATAAGGAAATAAGTTACTACCAATAGTACCTTCAAGTCATGACCTTTTGGGAGCTTGTGGTGGGCTAAGATGACCCAAGAAGATACTATTGGGTCAGTAGTTTGAGGCCTTATTTTGATGGATTTGATTCGATTCGGACTTAGGATTTGACCCGAGATTTATTCCGGACTCGGGATTTGACCCGGGTTGTTTCAAATAGAGACTATATGCCCTGTTTTTCATTTCTATGTAGATTGAATGTTTACTAAGATCAACTAATGAATCTCATCTCACTGTTCAAAATTGGTCCAAAATTAATCATACTATGAACCCATTACTTTTTCCTTTTGGCATGCTTAGAGAGTTGAACTACACAAGTGCAATCAACACCGTCATAGATGTTAGGTTTGTAATATTCATGAAGCCGCAATCAAATTGCACAAAATAAAAAACGATGTAAAAATCGAGTTTAAAATTTTACAAACCATATACCGGATCATCCTTTATGCACAATTATTAATTAAACGAAAAGATATGAAGAACAAGAATCATACCCTTGAAGATTCGAGCTTCCTCAGGTACAAGTTCACCTCCAATTCTTTTCGTGTTTAACTTGAATCCACCGGGTTTGGTTCCTTCCTTTGATTAACGTTAGGTACCCAAGTGTTTGGCCTCTAGAGGTGATCCACCAAGGAAGAAGAAAGATCCAAGAAGATGGGTGTTTGGCAAAACCCTAGTTTTTCTATCTCTCATAAAAAAGGAGCGTACTCTCCCAACTATTAAAATTACGTTTGTTGTGAAAAAGTCAACAACAACTCTATACCTATAATAAGACTCCTCTTATTTATAGATGTAGGTAACCCTCCTTAACAATTAAGAAATTGGGCTTTATTTTAATTAATTAAATTCTTTTAATTAATTATGGTCCCAATCTTATTAGGAATAATTAATTAAATTTTTTTAATTAATTTGCCTCCTAATCTTATTAGGAATATATGAGAGTACTTATATTAAATTAATTTCTAAACTCTTTTAGGTATTAAAATAATAATAATTGTAATAATATTAATAAGACTCCTCTTATTAATTTATATTTAATATTTCTAAAATATTAAATAATAAATATTAAACTATTTAATTTATTCTATCACTATAGATTAAATTAAATATACTTAACATATTATTACGATTATGCCATTAACTTCTTAAATAATTATTCTTCTTTTTATGGTGTGACCCTTTAGGTTCTCCATATTAAATCGGTTGTGAATAAATCAATTAGAACAATTCTAATCTTATTTAAATAAATAAATTAAACGATTAATTTATTTAAATAAATAATATTTATTCTACAATAGGGATAAGCCTCCCTAGCGATCAACGACTCTTCAGATAATATAGATTTCAACATTAATCATAAAAGAACCTTTGAGTAAATAGTTACCGTACAATTCAATCCTTCCACCATACAATATCCTAATTAAATATAAGACATGGAATTACTGTCAAGTCTTATTTTATTTAATTATATGTATTTCGACTCTTAAATGCACAACACGAAATAATGCAAATTAGAAACTCATTTCTAATTTTATTCTGCCTTGGCCAAGGACTACTGGGTTGTCATTTATCGAATCACATAGGACATTTCTCTTCTTTTACTAGAAGTGGTAGATTCTTTATTGATCATACATTATCTCCATGTACAACTTATTATACCCAAGCATACCCTTTGATATACCCTAAGTGTCTTAAGGAATAAGTCAAAGTATAACTCATCATACACAAGATACTATGATGATCTCAAGTTCAAGGATCACTTGTACTACTATCACTACATGAATTCTTATTGGCAGGTAAGTAAAACTCCATTAGGTATTCCTTAGCGAGTCACATTCAGTGAACTTATTCTCTAATAAGCACCTACATACTTGCTTTAGTGTCTCCACACAAATGATAATGAGATCAATCATCCTCATCCAATGAGCAAGCAACATATGTACCAATCTATCCGGATTCACTAATCCCCAATTTAGTAATCCAACGATTGGGAACTATTTTAGTTTTAAGCTTTCTAAGAATTTAGATCTTATTAGAATGATCATCATCATTATTCTAAAAACATTGCTTAAAACTATGGGTTTATCTCATATTATAAAACAACATCATGTAGATAATTAAAAGCCTTTAATAAATTAATACTTTTTATTAATAAATGAATAAGATTATTACAAAGTATATGCTTTATCATCAAACATGATTGGCTTGTGTGCATACTACTTTCAATAGATACCGCAGTAGTAATCAACAATTTTCGTTTGGTAATTTAACTATATTTTCATACTGTTGGAGAATTTTAATTTTTTTGACATGTAACTTTGTTTAAATTTTAATTTATTTAATCGAATTCTCCTTTTGAATATTAATTTATTTTGTACTTCATAATTCTTTGTTAGGTGACGAAGAAGTTCAAGAAAATATATTGGAAGGAGAAATTTGACCTAGAAAGGATTTGTCCAATGCGCAACGTTGAGCTATGTATGTTGTTTTGTTAAGAAGAAGTGTTGATGGGAAATTAAAACGGGACACGACGAAAATAGTTGCTTCATTGTTTAATGTATCAATTCGGGATGTTCAACGCATTTGGAAGTAAGCAAAATATAATTTTGTGGAAGGTGTGGTTGATGTATCACACAAAAGAACAAATAATTATGGTCGCAAAAGAGTTCAGATTGATGTTGAGCGCATTCGTGGAACTTCATTACATGAGCGAATGACTTTTCAATCTATGGCTTGTGCCACACACTATAATAAAACATCATTATACAAAATTTTCAAGGCTGGATGTGTTAGGCGTCACTCAAATTCCATCGAACCATATTTGAAGGAGGATAATAAAAAAGTCATGTTACAGTTTTATTTATTGATGCTTGACACAAGTACTTTACCACATGATCCGATGTTTATTGACATGTACAACATTATTCAAATTGATGAGAAGTGGGTTTTTATGACAAAAACTTCAGAAAGGTACATACTCCTCCCAGATGAAGAAGAGCCTTTGCGCACGTCTAAGAGAAAAAATTTTATTTCAAAAGTTATGTTTTAGCTGCTATAGCTCGACCAAGGTTTGATTCACAAGAAAATGAACTATTCTCGGGAAAAATTGGTATATTTCCATTCGTTACTGCGGAGCCTGCTAAAAGAAGTAGCATAAATCGAGTTACTGGAACATTAGAGACAAAGCCAATTAACTCAGTTGGGAAAAACATGGTACACACATTCTTGATTAAAAAAAATACTTCCTTTCGTTCGAGCTAAGTGGCCAATTGATGGTTAAAAAAATCTAATTATTATTTAGCAAGATAATGTAAAAACACATGTTAGTCCTGATGATGAAGAATTTCATATAGCTGCATCGCAAGATGGTTTGGATATTCATTTGATGTATCAACCCCGCCAACTCTTTATATATGAATATCTTGGATTTTTTTGTGCCATTAAAAGTCATTGCAATATCGATTCCTTCAAAAACTATAGATGAACTAATTGGCGCTGTTGAGAGATCATTTGAAACTTTCTCGACTACAAAGTCAAATTATATTATTTGAGTTTACAACAATGCATGATCGAGACTATGAAAGTGCAAGGCTCCAACAAATATAAGCTTCCACATTCAAAGAAAAAAACACTAGAAAGACAAGGTCGTCTTCCTATTCGAATGAAGTGTGATCCCGAACTTGTACAAAATGTGCTCAGTCAATTAAATTAAAATTTTGTATAAATGGAGTGTAATCTCAAAAAAATGTACTGAACTATTGTAAGACCCCAACTTTTATGAATAAAGAATAATTTTCTCGAAATATATTCTTGAATATTATGGTGTGGATTTGATATAATGTTATAGTTGTGTAATATTTACAAAATTTGCAAAGTAAGCAAGTGGTTATATAATATTCGATTGGCTCTGGGAATATTTGTTTTAACAGAAATATTAAATGCGATGGCACAATCATTAGTGGACCCCTACAACGGAAGTATTGTCGTAGTTAGAAAATGATGTAATTATCTTTTTATAAAAAAATAACGGCAAAAGTGTTACCGTTAAAGCTGTTGAACTACCGGTAGTAAAAAAGTACGATGTCTGGCGTGGTTGCATAGTAGCACGGTATTGATTATTGATGCTTACGTGAGAAGTCACTTAGTTATACTCAATTATTGCTACAATAATTCTTGCATTATATCTCTCTATATTATTGATTCAATTATTGTCACAAAGATCATCGCATAATATTTTATATATTATTACATCAATAATTAAGACGACAAAGTTATTCATATTATTATTTACAATATTGACAATGTCTAGAAGTTCTGTCAAGGAGAGGTTTGGTCACCTAATTGCAAGGAGAAATCCTTATCGGAAAGCCCCCTCTTTCATGGGAACGACCTGGTTGTTAAATATTGTGAGTTATAATATTAATGATGAATAAGTTCGTGTTGATTAAAGATGAAATTGATAGTTCCATTGTGTTGGATTATTAGTGTTAGTGGAAATCGACATTTATTTCGATAATAATTGATGTCTGGAGGTTATATTGACCAATCGGGTAATTAATCGGATAAATGAGCAATTAATTGCTATTATTTCACATGTTTATAACTATTTGTTCACATGTGTATACTATTGATTCACATTCATGTACTATTAGGGGAGGTGGTGCAAGATTGATAATACTTGCATGACTAAATTAAAAATGGAGGTATAGATAAATGTACTATATTGTAATTAGTTTTTCACATGATTATACTATTAAGTCACATGAATGAACTATTAATTCACATTATTTACTATTAGGGGAGGTGGTGCAAGTTTAATAATACTTGCAGGACTAAATTAAAAATAAAGAAAAAGAGGAAGGTATTATACTGTAATATTTTGAGCCCCAAAATGTGCAATTATCGAAACTATATTTTCCTATAAATAGAAGCTCATTCTTCTTTCATTCTCACCAATTCACTAAGTCTCACAGGAGCAATTATTATAGAGAGAAATTATAGAGAGAAAGAAGAAGAGAAGTCTGCTACCTCACTATTTCAGTATCTAGTTTCTTCTAAGGTAAGGGGTATTATTTCTTTCGTATTCATGAAGAGAATTATTTTCTTTCAATACTTGTAAGGGTTATTATTTCTTTCGTATTCATGAAGAGAGTTATTTTCTTTCAATACTCGTAAGGGTTGTTATTGTCACGACCCTAAAATTCATACAATACAAGTACCGACTTCGGTCGTTAATAATACACGTCTAACTTCTGACTTTACTTCATTATTCGATGTTAAACTTAATAATATGCAGAATAATTTAAACTTTTATGTCTTTTTACTTTAATTCCCTGAATCAAAACTTTTATCATCTATATGTCTTTGAATCATATATAATCCATGATTCACTTCATCACAATTATTATATCAAATTTTACATTTCACTTGATAACCTTTGTATAATGAGATAACTCAAACTTTAACTTTACAACTCAACATAAAACTATACATCATAAAATATTTAGTACATCTCATGAATCTTAATCATGGTATTAAGAAATAACAACTTTAGCTAAAATATTAATCTTCGTGTATTATTTCTGATCCACGTCACTCAAGTAGTACATAGTGTTACCTTCAATCCTTAACCTGCAAAAATGGTTATTTGCAAGGTTGAGCTCGACAGCCTAGCAAAATCTAACAATTTTCATGCATCACGTAACACATAATAACATGCTCAACATATATCTCGTAAACATTAGACTAACATAACATACATGTTACAGTTCATATAACAAGTATAAAGATTGAGTTCCTTACTCAATCAACATGCTTTACTCAATTAACGTAGTCATAAGTTGACTTTAACATTTCATACATTCAACATATATATAACACATCATGCTCTTTGCAATAAAGATTTAAAACAATCAAATTCATATAGCAAATAGGAACTGAAAGACTTGCCTTGATCGTTGTTTACCAATAACAGTTTAACAGCTTACAGATATCTGCACTTCACGTGCCCTACACAATTATATAATCATACACATCAACTATTAGTCACATAGCAAGGCATAGTAGTTGTAATGTAAACTTTAATTTACGTCTCATAACCCTTCCTATTATCAATACAGAATGTTCAATTTTATTGTGTTACTTTCGACTTATAGCTCACTATATTTCATATTTGAAGTTCATTTAAGTGCTTAAGTCCTACTAGGAATCATTATTTGTTTTATATTAAAACTATTCAATATCTTATAATATTCATTTCATTTGATTTAAAACACTTTTTATGTTCATTATCACTTATCACGACGTTTATTCGTCACACGCCCAATTTGTCTCTTGTGTGTGCTTAGTATGTGTATTCAACTTATCTAATATATCATTTATTAATGTTAAGCATCATTATACTTCATAATATTCATGTTCTATAACTTAGAACAACATCTATTATCGTTAAGAGCACTACACTTGCATACGTGCATGCCCGACGCCCTTCGATTGCCTCCGAAAACACAACAGTCCTAAAGATGACCATTTTGACCCTTCCTAAAGACCTCAAACTAAAAACCTTAAAGAACAAAAGTTGTAGGTCTATTCGTCCTCGTTCCGGATCATCTAGAATCGCCTTAATCGGAGTTCGTATGAAAACGTTATGCTTAATTTACTGCAGCAGATCAGAGCAATCCAAGCTATTCTTCGATGCCGTAGCATGCGCTTCAATTGGCCTTAGAAGGCAGCGTGTAATTTGCACCCCAAGTCGCAGAAACAGCCCTTAGGCTCGCTCTTCGCGATTACGGAGACCTTACTCCTTCCAATGATCATAACATGAGTTATACTCATCCAATTATGTCCTTTTCGATTCTATAGGTTTGCAACTCATAAAACTACAACATACCAAATACCCATCAACTAATATAAACATTAACTAACCTTAATATGAATTTATAACTCATTTTCATTCTAATTATTCATGTTTTGACAACTTAGCGAATTCGTTCACTACGAATTCGTTTCTCAACCATTTCGATTCATTCAACTTTCGTTATTTTCGTAATTCAACATACTAACAACATATATCATCAATTTAATATTATATCATGACTTCATCATAAGTTTTGATTCCAAAACAAGACCTAATGTTACGCCCCAAAATTAGGTATACATCACCCATCTTGGGTGCTTGAGATATGGTATGTAATTCAAATACAACTTACTAATACAATGTGCCGTGGTACAATACGACAAAACATAAAGCTGTGAGTTTGAATACAAATATTGTCTACTAGAGATTATACAAACTCAAAAGGAGTCCACATTACAATTATTATCACACTATTTCACGAATAGTGAGGACTACTAATGCTATCCTCGGGACCATCACTCCGCTTCCGACTCGTCCGGCCTATATTCTCATTTCACGAAGAGAACGGTGAAAGAAAGGGTGAGCTCAACTAGCCCAAGAAGAAATATTATGACTAAGATAATGCGAATAAATTATCATTAGTCTCCAACAATGTTAAAGCGATAAAATATAATTGACATCAAGTTTAAGCTGCAGGATGTTCCAAATGTAATAATAAAGAATGGAATAACAATGAAATCACCTTGTATGCGGTACTTACATGTATGTGTTTTTCCAACAAAATACTAATAAGGACGGAATCAGGTCAGGCGTAAAATGCACAGACAGGATATTCCAACAGAATAAGAATAAAGCGGAACCAGTCCCCGTAAAGTAAAACTTATGACGAGGATATTCCAGAATAATAAAAGAGCGAAATCGAGTAAGGTGTAAAACGCACGAGACATAAGATATTCCAATAGAATAATAAAAAGGCGGAATCAGTCCGCGTAAAATGCATGTATGAGGATATTCCAAAAGAATAATAAAGATGGAATAATAACAGTTCTCTTCATGAATAAGAAAGAATAGCACCCCTTACTGTAAAAGAGCTGAATATAAGACTAGTTAAGTAGCATATAACTTTTCTTCTTTTCTCTATAATTTTTCTCTCTCTAGAGTTTCAAAGTGAATTAAGTAAGAAATAATGAAGGAATGAGCTTCTATTTATAGGAGAATGGAAGATAATCATTCATGGATGAAATAATTTTTCAAATATACGTATCAAGGTTTTGATATCACCAATGCAAAAATTCAATCAACTAACCAATAAGATTACAACAAAAAATTAAAATATAATACATATATATAAACACATGTTTTTAACTTATATATATCAATATTATATATACACCACTTAATTTTTCTCCCCCATAACCAAAATCAATCCCCCACCCACCCAATAATCAAATTCACTACACTCTTACACATCACTATCACACTACTACTTTTCCACCATTTTCCACTCACACACACATCACACACCTATCACTTTCACATATCATTTTCTCCCACCATATACTCAATACATACATATACTTCCATACATATACTCTTCCATTTCCAAAATCATTTTTTCAACACATATGGGCCCCACATGTGGAGGGGCCACATGTGGGCCCCACCTTTAAATAAATTTCTACCGATTATTTTGAAAATTGGGTAAATAGGAATCCATAAAATAAGCAAAACTTCATAAGAATCACCTTAATAATTTTAACAACATTTATCATCTTTATTATAATTCACAATATTAATCGACCAGGTCATTCCCAGGAAAGATGGGGCTTTCCAATAAGGATTTCTCCCTATTGGCGCGCAATTAGGTGACCAAACCTCTCCGTTAGGAGAAACTTTCATCACATCCACTGTTTATAAATCTTTTTTGATCCAAGTTGGCACCATCACATTACCTGTTGACCTTATCTCTTTAAAGATACTTGCTTTTGATGTGATTTTAGGGATTGATTGGTTAACTACTCATCATGCCAAAATTGATTGTTTTCGTAAGGTTGTTAGTTTTCATATTCCTAATCAACTCACAATGCGAATTCAAGCAACTAAACCATTAAAATCAATCACCGCTCATATCAAGTCATAAAGCTATTCGCTTATTGAAAAACGGAAGTCAAGCTTTCTTAGCCCATGTTATGGATTTGAATAAAGACACGCCGATTTGAATAATATTCCCGTTGTTATTGACTTTCCGATGTATTTCTCAAGAACTTCACGCTACCCCGTAACGTGAAGTTGAATTATTTATTGACCTTGAACCTGTATAAAGCCCATTTCTAAACCCCATATCGAATGGCTCCTATTGAACTTCGAGAGTTAAAGGTCCAACTACGTGGAGTTGTTGGACATCGGTTTCATTCGTCCTAGTACATCTCCTTGGGGTGCTCCTATTTTATTTGTAAAGAAGAAAGACGGGAGTATGCGACTTTGTATCGATTATCGGGAATTAAACCATGTCACTATCAAGAATAGGTATCCGCTACCTCGTATTGATGACCTGTTTGACCAGTTGCAAGGAGCACAATTCTTTTCAAAGATCTATCTTCGTCCTGGATATCATCAGTTGAAGGTTAGAACTGAGGATATTCCAAAGACTGCTTTCAGAACTCGGTACGGGCATTATGAATTCTTAGTCATGTCTTTTGGATTGACTAATGCTCCTGTTGCTTTCATGGATATGATGAACCGAGTATTCAAGGAATATTTGGATCAGTTCGTTGTTGTCTTTATTGATGACATCCTCATCTATTCCAAAAGCCATGAAGATCATGAGCGCCATTTGAAGCTGGTACTGCAAAGGCTTCGTGATAACAAGCTATATGCCAAGTCAAGAAATGCAAGTTTCGCTTCGAGGAAGTAGCATTCCTTGGGCACATGGTGTCAAAACATGGAGTGTCTGTTGACACGGTGAAGATTCAAGCAATACAAAGTTGGGAGCAACCAAAGACGGTGGACCAAGCACGTAGCTTTTTTGGGCTTAATGGTTATTATCGAAGATTTGTGGAAGGATTTTCTAGAATTGCTACTCCGTTAACTCAATTTGACTCAGAAAGATACAAAATTGTATGGATCGAGGAATGCGAGAAGAGTTTCCAAGATCTCAAGAGGAGACTCATTTTCGCACTGTTTTGACAATACCATCCGGTTCTTGGATGGATTTGTTATCTACAAATGATGCTTCAAGCAAAGGGTTAGGATGTGTTCTCATGCAACATGGGAAAGTCATAGCCTATGCCTCATGACAACTTAAAGAATATGAGAGGAATTATCCTACTCATGATCTAGAGTTAGCAAAGCAATGCTTTTTATGCTTAAAGATCCGGAGGCACTATCTATATGGGGAGAAAGTGGAGATATATTTAGACCATAAAAGCCTCAAATATTTTTTTCACTCAAAAAGAACTCAACATGCGGCAACGACGTTGGCTCGAGCTGTTGAAAGATTACGACCACACTATTCAATACCATCCTGGAAAATCAAATGTGGTAGCTGACGCGTTGAGTAGAAGATCATATGCAGAACGAAAAGCGATGATGTCAAATATAACGATAGAACCGACTTTAATCGAAAAAGTTAAAGTTGCTCAAGCCACGTAATCTTGAGTCGATGCGTATGAAGAAGAAAGTGCAAGAAGGTGCTATTCCGTATAAGAATCGATGAAGAAGGAATACTTGAGTCCATTCCGCATTTTTTTTGTTCCTAATGATTACGATTTGAAGTACAAGATCATGATGGAGGCACACAATACACCATTTGCAATCCATCCTGGAAGTAACAAAATGTATCATGATCTTCGACATACATTTTGGTGGAACAATATGAAGAGAGAGATTGCAAAGTTTATCTCGATGTGTTTAACTTGTCAACATGTAAAGGCGGAGCATCAAGTACCAAAGGGTCCATTGCAACCACTTGAGATTCCAAAATGGAAGTGGGAACACATTACCATAGATTTCGTTATGGGTCTTCCCAAGGTTTCTCAAGGCATAGATGCGATTTGGGTTATTGTTGATATATTAACCAAGTCAGCCCATTTCTTGCCTATACGTGAGACTTATTCCCTTAAACATCTTGCTAATATGTATGTAAATGAGATTGTAAGATTGCATGGCATGCCAGTATCCATAGTTTCGGATCGTGACCCAAGATTCACTTCAAGATTTTGGGTTAGCTTGCAAAAAGCTATGGGCACGGATTTACGATTTAGTTCGTCATACCATCCTCAAACGAATAGACAATCAGAGAGGACTATTCAAACTCTTGAAGATCTATGAAGACTCTGTGTCCTAGACTTCAAAGGCAGTTGGGATAAGTATTTACCATTGGTGGAATTCTCCTAAAACAACAATTATCAGGCAAGTATAGGTGTGGCTCCATTTGAAGCATTGTATGGACGAAAGTGTCGCTCTCCAATATGTTAGGATGAGGTGGGTGAAGCAACATTGTTGGGACCCGAGTTGGTACGTATGACTACAGAAAAGATCCAAATGATTCGACAAAGTATACAAACGGCACAGGATCGACAAAAGAGTTATGTGGATCTTCATCGAAAGGACGTGGAATTTAGTATTGGGGATCATGTATTGTTGCGTGTGGCTCCATGGAAGGGAGTTACAAGATTCGGGAAGAGAGGAAAGCTCAATCCATGATTTATTGGTCCATTTCAGATTCTTGAACGAGTAGGAAATGTGGCCTATAGACTCGCGTTACCTCCAAGTATGTCTCGTGTTCATAATGTTTTTCATATATCTGTGCTACGTAAATATGTGAAAGACCCAAACCACGTTATTGAGTTAGAACTGGATGAGATAGCCAAGACTTAACGCATTTAAGAGGTACTGCCAAGATCTTGGATAGGAAGGAGCATGTCCTACGCACGAAGGTCATACCACAAGTTAAAGTTTTGTGGAGAAACATGCTATTGAGGAAATGACCTGGGAGTTGGAAATGGAAATAAAAGCGAGGTATCCTCATCTTTTCGAAACACCAGGTACGTACGTCAATTTCGAGGATAAAATTTCATAAGGAGGGGAGGTTGTAAGACCCCAAATTATTAATAAATAAAATTTAATTTCCTCTATTTATTATTTTGAAATAGTAAGGGTTGAATTGATTAATGTGGTTAGTTATGTGTAAAATGCGCAAATATTTCAAATAAGCAGGTGGTTATAAAATATTCATTATTATCGGGGAATATTCGTTTGATCGTTGAATATTCTTCGCCGTTGGGAATATTCGCATTTACCTTGCAAGAGCCTTTTGTGGGCCCCATAACGGAAAGCGATTGGATGAAGAAAACGACGAGTATAAGTTGTTTATAAATAACGGCGCAGTTGTTACCCTTAATAACTGTTGGAATACCCGGTGGTTAAAACATAGTAATACGCGTTATTGCACAGTAGCACACGGTATTGCACAAATTATTGATTCTTACGTAAGAAGGCACTACTCAATAATTGTTACAGTAGTTACGTAATACGCGTTATTGCACAGTAGCACACGGTATTTGGTGTCGAAGTTACTATTCACGTATACGGCACTATTCACGTATACGGCACTATTCACGAATACGACACTATTCACAGAAAAATTAAATTTTCTTTTCTATGTCCAAGATTGTCTGTTATAGTTCCTATCTTTGATTGGATCTATGTTTTGGTCTTCATTCTTGAATTTTACTACACTCTGGTTATTTATGAAGTATTTTCGAACTTGGGTTATTTAAAGTATGAATCCTTAATACTCGTTCTTTTGTTTCACTAGATTCGCTTTCAGAAAATATTTTTCATCATCCTCATCCTAAATGATGATATTATCAATATCTTTGGCCCGTAGTGCAAAAAGATAAATGATTTTTTAATGAATATCTTTGGCCTCGTAGTGCAAAGATGAATAGGTGTTTAGATGAACATGACTAATCGATGAATATCTTTAGCCTTTGTAGTGTAAAAGATAAATATTTAATTCCGTATATATATTGATTGATGTTATGTGGATAAAATATCGACGATGAACTTTTAAATTCATATATAGAAGATAGTAGTTTGAATTCAATACTTAACTCTTCTAATGAATTATTATTTTCATTGCTAAGATTGATTTAAACCCGGTTGTCTATTGTAATCTATTAGATTTTTTCCTGTTGAAGACTAACGATAATTTGTTTCGTATTATCTTAGTCATAATGTTCTTTTTATGGGCTAGTTGAGCTCACCCTTTTCCTTTTGTTCCATTTTTCTTCTCGGGAGGCGAGAATGTATGAGTACTAGTGGGGTATGGAATGATGGTTCTAGAAGTTATTTTAGTAGTCCTCACCATTTTGTAAAATAATGTATCAATAATTGAAATGAGGACTTATTTATGTGGATATTGTCTAGATGACAATATTTGTATTTAAACTCGCAGCTTTTTTATGTTGTATTAATAAAGTTGTAGTTGTTTCTATACCATGTATTTTGACAACTCGGAATGGGTGTTGTATACTGCTTTTTGGGGCCACAAAAGAGATTTCAAAGGGAAATGAAATGCGATAATTATTTCGCTTATTAAACGTATGATACAACTTAATATGGTATGAATATGCGGACGACGATAATACGAATATCGTATGAATACTAAACAAGAAGAATACGTGAGTAATACGCGTAGAATACGATTAGTTCTTATAGGATTTTGAGTTAAGGACTTTGTACAATCCAAGTGGACTTGGATTTATAGCCAGCCCAATGAATTATGAAATCAAGCCCAAGTTAAGGCCCAAGATTAAGTTAAGACAAGCCCAATCCGAGAAAAATGAACCGCGGATCTAACCGGCGAATCACGGGATGGCTAAAACCCATGGGGCAACCCATGGAAAGACCCATGGAAGTGTGGGCCGGCCACTTGGCCACCAGGTAAAGTGATTACTTGGTGGCTAAGTTGTTGAGGGGGTGGGGAATAGTAAGGAGGTGGCCCTTTAGATAATTTTGCCCTCCATTTGGTTGCCTATAAAAGGAAAGCTTATGTTGGTTATTTGTGTTTTGTAAACTTTGTCCAACATATATTGAGAGAGAGAAAGAGCTAGAAACAAGTAATCGATCTACTTTGAGGCAAAACATAAGAAGTTTACCAAGAACACGAAGAACGAAAAAGGTAATATTTTATAAACATTAGTCTTCATCCTTTTCAATTTCTTTCTAGTAGAGAATCGTAGATTGGTGGAGCATAACTATTGAGGAGGAATAATGATGTCTATTAATGATCAAAACATTGATAAGTCATGTTTGAGTAAAAATTATAAGAGTTTACGTAAGTTAAATCGTAAAAATCTTTGAAAGTTAACTTGGTCGTGGATGGACGAATTGAAAGCCATCATAGCTAGGGTATGTGAATCATGCTTGGTTAAGGTATAGATGATGAATAAATGGAGTATTCCATTTGATTTGGCTTATAGAATTTAGTAACGGTTATGGCGAATTTTATTTAAAATAGACAGTCAGAACGCCGAAAACGTAGAAATCTCGGATTAAGAGTCAAAAGTTGACGTGTTACTTGAAAACTTTGGTTTCCAATGTCAACACGTGAGATAGGGTATTCAAGAGTTGTGGACGCAAGAATCGTCGAATTCCGACTTATAACGAAAAAAACGAGTATTAAACGCTCGAAAATGATAAACGAATGCTCAAAATGAACCAAAAGTTGAATTCTAAGTTAACGGATTCGAAAATGTAAAATTCTTATATAAACACTTAGAATATGTAATTTATGAGTTGTGGGCTTTTGAATAAGCCAATTCGGATGTAAAACGAATAATTTATGAAGCCAGGAAGTTCGTTGGAAAAACCCAATCGTCGAAAACTAATCGAAGATTGTGGGCGCAAGGCGCAGCCAAACCAAGAAAGTTATTTTGTCATGCCGCAGCGCCAAGCATGGCCGAGAGAAGCCATAATCTTTCGAGTTTCAAAGCCGCAACAAGAAGAGTTAGTGTAAGGACTCGGGCCAGCAGCAACAGTCCGGGAAAAACCTCTGGAGAGTGACGCCGTAGCGCCACTATAGTAAAAGGATTGCCGCACCGCAGCGCCGGCAGTGAGAAATAGTTGACCAAGTTAGGTTTTTAATTCTAATTGAAGATAAACCAATAGTAAGGCATAAATGTACGTAATGTACAAGATAGGACTAACTCTAAATCACTTATAAAGTGATAACGTAGAAAGTTAAGTATGGTTTAACCATAATTAAACGAAGAACACAAAAGTGTAAGCAAGTAAACCGTGAAGGGTGTTCAACGTTGGTACTTTACCAATGATCACCGAGTGTTGGTTAATAATGTAAGAACGTTAACGAGCTATAATGAAGTATAGTAAGTCGAATTGACATTATTAATGGAATAAATTCAAGTAAGACATAGAAGAGAAAGAAGTTGGTTAAAGCAATAAACTAAGTTTGTTTGGTAGCTAATTATAGTGTGTTATGTGAATATATCATGTAGATCCTGTAAAGACTGAGAACTGTTGAATATATATTCGAAGACGCTTGAAGGCAAGTTTTTCTTAATGCTTGTCTAACCTCCATGTTAGCCAAGTTTTCTTTGATTCAAGATAAAAAATGCAAGAATTATTTTACAAAAGGGTCGATGCCAGTTTTAACTCGGCTAGACTAATCTTAAGAGTTAGATTGATTTGTTTACAAGTCTTTTAGTATAAAACTGTTAACGCTATCCTATGCCAAGTATTTGGTATGGATGTAAAGGTAAGTTTGTCTAAGAACAAACAAAAGTATTTTCATCTATTATTCGATGGGCACACGAGGTTGCCAAAACTTAAACGTAAATACTTTTTGCGGAAAAGTATTGATTAACATAGAGTACTATATGCTGATCACCTAGAAGTTCTCGTAAGTAATGCCGGATATACGGCCTTAGTGCCGGATGTCCTTTTCAAGTATGAAGACGAAAAGAGTATGTTCATGGTCTTTTGACCGGTTCAGAATTTTAAAACTATTATATATACTTTGGAATCATTGTTATGAAATGAGAAGTACTAGTCAATGTTTCATAGTGCTTCATAGCTATATGTTCAGTTATGGAAGATAATCATATAATTCTCGATGTGGTATTTATATTATCCTTTGTTAGACTTACTGAGCTAGTTATGATCATTTCTTGCTTGAATTATATGATTGCAGCTAAGGCCGAACGAACTGAGAATTCTAAGAGAGATAAAGGCAAAGCTAAGATGGATAGTTAATTATCCTGTAATAGACTAGTGTATTTGTATGTAATATACTTATGAGTAATGAAGAATGTATTCGGTTTCTGAACCTGGGAAAGGATTTATTACTATTGTAATAAGAATATAGTGAATACAATAATTTTGTTGTTATCTCAATGGAATGATCAGATGAATTATAGTATCGCAGAAGCACCATCTACCGGGTGGGAAGATACCCTTGATTTTGGCGCGTCACAATGACCATCTTTTGATGCACCATAAATAAATCAACTTAAATCCACAAATGATATAATTAAGAAGAGCACCCTAATTAACTAATTCACTATATCTCTATATGAATTACAATTAAAGATGATTTAAAGCACACATTCTATATCAAATTACATGTGATGTATATGTATATCTCTATCCTAGACATAAATCATGAATTCCAACGCCATGTAGAAAACACAATCATATCCTATTATGATCATATCTAAACCCATAATCCGTCTCTCAATTTCATATGGATTATCACGGTAATTATTAGCTAGGAAATTAAGCAATTCAACACAAACCATAATAGACAATCCCATGAATAAATCACTATAATTAATAAAGAAGCATACTAAAATAAACTACGCAAAAAGTTCCGTTGTAATCTTATACAAAAGAATTAGTTAATAATTATTGAATTAAAAACAAGAATCCACAAACTGAATAAACATTAACTGATAAAAATAATGGTAGAAAAGAGAATATAATACGTTGTCAACAAATTTGATGATCCTCTTGCTCAAGTTTTTTGATCTTCAATGGTCTACAAGTTGCTTCAATCTCCAAATCTAATCTAATCTAATGTAATGGAATCCTTTAATCCTTGTGAATACTCCCCCTTTTATATCTCTCTTCATGTGTCTTTTAGTCCTCTTTAAAGTCCTTCAAACCATCAGCCCAAACAAATCCTTTTTAGACTCAACCTTTGAAAATCTTTCTTTCTTCCCGACAACTCCGGCTCCTATGGAGTTTTTACACTAGGAAACTTAGCCTCAAGACATGAACAATACCAAAATTATTTAAATGTCATTGAGCTTCATTTTCATGTTTGACCCTCCAAGCCGCTTTTTACAACACAAACAAAAAATCAAGTAAAATGACACTAAAAATACTTAAATTTAACAAAGAATTAAGCTTAAAAGATGTTCAAATTATAGGTATAAAACCCACTCATCATACATCTATTGCAAACCATACCAATTGGAGACTCGCCTCATTCTACCAATAATAAAAAAAAAATCAAATTTTGTAAAATAAGTCGACTAATGTTGGCCTTTTCCCAAATCGCACCCTTTAGATGAATTAATTGAAATAGCAACATAAGAAGGGTAGAAATAATAGTAAAAGAAAGAAATTTTTCTCGGCGTCGATAAGGGCCCTACAAGAGATTCAATGCCGCTACAACTTGTAGCAGTAGACTCATTTATATTGCACCTCTAGAATTATATGTATTTCATGGAGTAGTGTTTAGATGCTTAGGACAAGACATATTAATTTAGTTTCCAAGAAGAAAGAAACTACACATGTCCAAAGCATCAAGTTTGAGGTACTTATCCAAGTCCATTTTGTGTAAAAGCATTTATTATGATAGAAGATGTCTTAAATATATTTTATTAATAAATTAAAATTTAAGAAACATAAAAGTAAATGATATGATATAAATATGTTTTCATTTTATTCAAATTTTGAACCCCATATAAGTACACAACAATTTATGATAAAAAAAACACAAACCATTTTTTTTGTTTTTTTAAAGTAATGGATTATATATACTTCAGTACTTAATTTGAGGGTAAAATAGATTTTATATAAGTTTTAATTTGTTTGATTACTAAGCGCTTGTCATGATAATTTGGTATGTTTTAACTTACAATTTCATAATATTATTTTTGAATCGTTGTGTTTTAGTGCTAGATGATACGCTTGTAAATTAAACAAGTTACGCTTTGAAAATAAGTATTTTAGATAAATAAAAGTGTATTTAAATTTACAAATAGTTCTTCAAACGCAATAAACTCTTCAAACATTGTCTAATTAAATGTACATGAATTTTTTACTTTTAAATTATGTATGTTAGACATCTGTTGTGGAACAATTTTTTTCTTACTTCACTGGTCGGAGGAAGTATATATGTTTAAGAATTAAGATAATTAATAATATTTGCGCTTTAGATTTTAACTTTTGAGCTCAATGCAACTTTTCAAAATGGAGCAAATGATATACAAAACCCTCATAAGTCATAATTTCTTTTATTTCACCAAAATACGAGGGACAAATATGTTATATATTACACCGCAAAATGACTTATTTGGTATTGTACTCATAGTTTGATTTTATTTTAATCTCTACATTTTTTTACAAAATTCTCTCTATATTTTTTTATAGTATTAATATAGTTTTCAACCGTAGCCATCTCATTAAATTAATCCTATATTGCATTTGCATTAGTTTCTTTGATTTTGACATATTTCAATGTTTCTTTCATAGAAACCTAATTAGCATGGAGGATGATTTCCTCGAGGAAAATAAAAATGGAGATAATGAAATTCTAAAATCATCAAAACCATCAAATACTCTAAAAATTATATTAATCTTTTTAATATTAATATAAAAACTATATTTTAATACTCTAAAAACTATATTAATATTTAATATTGTTTTTATATTAATATTAAGATATTAATATAGTTTTTTAGAGTATTTGATGGCTTGAAATTCTAAAATCATCAAAACCATCAAATACTCTAAAAAACTATATTAATATTTTAATGAGGTGGCAACGGTTGAAAATTATATTAATACTCTAAAAAATTATACAGAGAGATCGGCTCAACTGTTTCCACCTCATTTGTAATAACCAGGAATTTTAAGTCACTTTATATGTATATACATTATTGATATTTGAAATTTTGTGCTATATAGTGATTTAGTATGTGATAACATATGTGAAGTGGTGTAGGATAAATTAATATATATACTATAACTATGGATATAGATATAAATTTTATTAAAAAGAAAGCTTCATAACCTAATTATTATTATTATTATTATTATTATTATTATTATTATTATTATTATTATTACTACTACTACTACTACTACTACTATTATTATTAATCGTTATTGTTATTATTATTAATAGTTTTGTTATTATTATTATTATTATTATTATTATTAATTATTATTATTATTATTATTATTATATTATTATTATTATTATTATTATTATTATTATTATTATTATTATTATTATTATTATTACTACTACTATTATTATTATTATTATTGTTATTATTATTATTAGTACTATTATTTTTTTCGATTATTATTATTATTATTATTATTATTATTATTATTATTATTATTATTATTATTATTATTATGATATTATTATTATTATTATTATTATTATTATTATTATTATTATTATTATTATTATTGTTATTGTTATAATTATTATTATTATTATTATTATTGTTATTCTTATTATTATTAGTACTATTATTATTATTATTATTATCTTAATTTAAGGCAACATTTTAATAGTCGTTGCAAAAAGTTGTATAAAATATGCAACGAAAATAAAAATTATTGCCAATGAATGTGGTCCATATTAGGCAACGAAATATAGCAACAAAAAAAATTTCATTACCCACGATGAGGACAAATCAAATGGTTAGAAATTTTGCAACGAATTTCTAACGAATTTTGTTTCCAAATTTTGCAAATACTTATGAATTTCGTTGCAAAAAGTGAAAGCCCCATAATAATCAAGAACGAAGGACAAGTTTCGCTTTCTAAACATACACTTTTTAGCAACGACGATCGGAAAGCAAGTAATGAAAATTTTGCAACTAATTTCTAATCTAATTTTTTTTCCCGCCAATGAATTAGTTAATCTAAATTTTGCAACGACTTATGAATTTCGTTGCAAAAAGTGAAAGCCCCATACAACTCAGAATGAATGACAAATTTCGTTGCTAAACATATATTTTAGCAACGACTTATAAAGTCGTCGCTCTAAAAATTGTTGTTAAATGCCCATTTTTTTGTAAGGTGCTCCTCGGTTTATAATGGATAATACAAAGTGGTATGTCCCTCATAGCAGTAAAGATACCCTATCTTTTCCCATTTCTTCTTATCGGATTTTCCCACGCCATGGTCTTCTATCTTTCTTTTCCTTTCTTGGTCGAATGAACACGATGTGTTGCTGTCAGGCTCCCATTCGATCAATTTGGATTTTAAGCTTATCTTGTTCTTCCATTGTTTCTAGTAAGGCTTTTCACAATTGACTATTCAACAACTTTTCTATTTCCCACAGCTTTTTCAAAGAAGAAACCTTGTTCCTCAGATCCTTCACCTCTGTTGATGCTTGTTCAGCTTCAACTTTAGTGTCCAAATCACTATCCGTCAGTTCCACCATCTCCAGATCTCGTACTACATTTTCTACAATAACCACCTCGTCCGAGTTGTTTTCATTGTGAGCCTCTATTTCAGCCATTGGCTTCAATATCAGCTCGGGTGTATGGATTTGATCCTTTTTCATGTTATAAGCACACACAACAAATAAGAGTTTTATATAAGTTATCTTTTATTTTGTTTGACGATGAATTTATTCAATTCATCTCTTTTTAAACTCTATTCGAGTTATTTGTATTTTCTACGCTTTTCTCTCTGCTTCTAAGGTTAAAGCCCAAGGTCTAGCCCACCTAAGATTTTTAACCCTAAGCTCGATACCAACCTCAGAAGCCACCCAAATTGTGTACTTGAAACCCGAACTCCCAGACTTCATTTATACCATTTCTAGGAGCGTAATAATACTAATAATAATAATAATAATATAAATATTAAATTTAATTTACATAATCATCATAGTCTAGCTCCCAAGCACGTAACCTTTATTACATTCACTACATAAGATGATAGATAATGTATGTCATTGTTTTAATAATATCCAACTATTACATAAGATAACACGGCATTCATTCAAAGAACCTTTCCTTTTCCCTTGTTCTTAGTAGAGCCTTCAAAGTTGTTCACACTTAATCGAAAAAATATTTAAATTAAGCAAGGATGAACATTCGAACGCCTCAAAGCAAGTAATAACAATTATAAATATTAATGAAAGGATTAAATGTTTTCTTTGTACTACCCTTCTACAACAAATCAATAGTTGTGAAGTAATCGAACCGATAATAATAACATAACTACTCTCAATCAAATTTTTAAAACTACGATCGACTATAAATAGGTTAAGGTAACATACTACGCTTAACATTATTTTCAATTTTCAAATAGGTTTAAACAGTAACTTCATCTCAGAAACCGTCATAACTTACGAGCATTGTAAGTGATCATTGCTATGCCTCGTATTGATCAACACTACATGCAAGAATGATATTATCGTTTCACTCGTCTACCTTGATAAAAGTTTTTCCTCGATCAGATATTCATACTTAGTCCGGAATTTGAACCAAAACAATTTGATTGGATACGTAAAGGTTTTATCATATTCAACGTTATTTCTAAATCGTCTCAACCGATCAAATAAAGATGTACGGCTTTTTATTTATTGTATACATACCGGTGATCAAGATGATATATATATATATATATATATATATATATATATATATATATATATAAATGTAGGATATTATTCGACACGTTGCTTATAATTGCAACTTAGTTTTATCTTTTATATAACCACCTATCGTTAATAAGATCATTTTACTAATTAGAATAACATATCGTAACACATAGTACTGCTTATTGCAGTCAGCACATAACCTAATTACATTGGCACATAGGTTTAGCAGTCACTTAATCACAAACAAACATTAATACAATCAAAATATCTAAGTCCAAATCAATTTCTGAAACATGTCGGTGTACCTACGGCTTTATCGGGTAATTATCGAGTCTAAGACTCTATTTCAGAGCTCAATATCTGTAAGCATCAATCATATTATTTTTAAATAACTTATAATAGTTTTTAAACATTTATTATAATTTATCATGAATTTTCAAGCATCGTAATCATTATTAAATGATTTAAACATTAAATAATTCTATTATCATTAATATTTAATTAATATTAAACTATTAATGAAACCATTTTCAAAATGTTAAAGTTATTTATAATAACTCAAAATACTTTTAAAGTATTAATATTATCCTTAAATGATTTTTAAAATATTTCAAATTATTTTTAAATAATTACCATTAATATTAAAGTATTAATGTATTATTTATCAAAATATTAAAAGTCATTAATTATAACTTAAAATATTTTTAATTCATTTAAATACTTTTTTTAAATGAATTTTAAATTAATAAAACCATTTTTAAACTATTTATTTAATATAATTATTAAATAAATTTAATATCATTAATATTAAATTATTAATGAAATTATCCTTTAAATATTAAAAGTTATATTTTATAATTTAAATATCTTTAAACACTTTATTTATTTTCATTTAAAATGATTTTTATAATATTAAGATCATTTTTAAACTAAATTATTTAATATAATTATTAAATAACTTTAATATCATTAATAATAATTAATTAATGAAATTTACCGTTAAATATTGAAAGTTATATTTTATAACTTAAAATATTTTTAAATACATTATTATTATTTAAAATGATTTTTAATATAATAAAATTATTTTTTATTTATTTATTTAATTCATTTATTAAATAACTTAATGATCATTAATATTAATTTATTAATGAAATTTATCACAAAATATTAAAAGTCGTTAAAAATAACTTAAAATAATTTCTTATATCATAACATAATTTTAAATGATTTTTCAAGTATTAAAATCATTTTTAACTAATTTATTTAATATTATAATTAAATAAATTAAATATCATTAATATTTCAAAAATATTAAATATTTATGAAATATACTTAAAATTATTAAAAACTAATTTTCAGACTTTAAAATAATTTTTAATAATTTATTATATATTTTTAATAATTTAAAACTATTTTTTCTATTTATTTAATTAAAATAATTAATTTTCAAAAATATTTGTCGCTAAAGACTGCCTATAGCGACAGAACCGTCGCTATAGGTGTTCTTCATGTTCTTGGCTAATCCCAGAAACTCATGTGCAGTGACCGAGTTGGCTACTTTGACCAATGATTAAACACTGATCAAGTCGTTTTTGGACTTGGTTTTGATGAGATCGTGTAGTACAAATGCAACACTACAAGACCCAACAAACAAACATGATCAAACAACATCACAATAAGTAGATCTAAGCCTTCAAAGTTATTATCGAGTCGGTTCTTCATTTCTGGGTTACCCAGAAATAAAGAACAGTTCGACTGTCCACTTTTGGGCTTCCATAACTTGTTGTTCTTGAAACGTTTGTGTGATATAGTAGTTGAAGTGTGTATCCAGCATGACAAGGAAGATATTCATTACATAAAATACATATTAGAACAATGTAATCATTAGATTTAAAATGGTCAAACCATGTCGACGACACGATCACGCGCTTTCTCGGGTTACCCGTAAAATGCATTTCGCTTAACGTCCCGCTTTGGTTTCGACCTACCATTAAGATCTACATGGTTAAGGTTTTAGTGATCTAGTGCCATAATCTTGCAGTCCAAACAACAGACTATAATCTAGATACCATAAACAAAACAAAACAACAACAACAACATGAAAAATCTAGACGCTTGAATAAGTTGTCAGACGCTAGTTTACGGTTTCTGGGTTGCCCAGAAATGGCCTGGTCATGGTCAGTCAACCGACTTTGACCAACAATAATTTGCAATCTAGACCAGATCTAAGCCGATTCTTGATCCAGATCAAAGACCAACTATCAGACTACATATTTAAACCTTTAAACAACAAAAACCAAGATCAGAAAAGAATCTAAAGTAATCGGCATTCATTGTCGCATTCACCAAGTAAAATTTTTCCAGATTTTGTAAAATCTCAACCGAGTCTCTAGATGTTATGGATCTAACATCTAACAACCCAGATCATCATTCTACACTATAAACAACATATTTTAACAATAAATCATAACATCTAACATCAAATTAATGGTCAGATTTTCAAGTTAGGGTTTATACCTTCTATGAACGATTTTGATTTCTAGGCCACTGATTTGGTTATGGTTATTAGTGGGGATGGTTTTGGGGACAAATATGCTAAGAAATTTCGGAGGTGTGAGCTAGAGAGAGTCAAGGATGAGAGTTGTGAAAAAATTAGGCTACCAAATAATTTTTTTTCTCTCCAATAATTCTATATATACAAGTCTTGGATGCATGTATGGCTGATAATGGACTGATTTACTGGAGATTTAGTCAGTTGAGAAGTCAAGGTTAGCTCACCAACAACAATTATTGCTAGATATACAAGTTATCTCAAATAATTCAAGAGGTGTATTTTGGTCATTTTGTTCACAAATTTAATGGCAATCTTATAATCTTGACAACCCCTTAGGGTTTGACCCTTAGGGTTTAACCCTAAGATTTAGCACAAAATGAATTTCTAGATTTTCATTTAGGGTTTAAAATAAAAATAAAAATTAGTTTCTAAAAATAGAAAATTAGGGTTTGTTAATTAGATTAGATTTTTAATTACATTATACAGGAACATTAGGGTATAATTATTTAATAATTATAATTAACCATGCTAATTTAGCAAATAGGGTTTACAACTAGTAATTAGGATTTTAATTTGATAATTAGGGTTACTAATTTGATAATTAGGATTTCTAGTTAATTAGGTTTCCAAAATTTTATAAGGGTTTTCCTAATTAACATAGTAATCTTATAAAATACAACATAATCAAATAACACAATAACTACATCGCTCTTGAACGCTGTATTAACTTTTGAACTAGGTTTAAGCAATTAATATTAGGTTTCCATAATTAATAATTACAATTCTAATACTTGTTAATTAATCACATTAACACAATTACCAATCAATCTTGAACTCTAATTTGAGCTTCAAATTAGGGTTTAATAATAACTTAGTGGTTTTCTAAATATTAATTAGGGTTTCTAAATTTTAATTAGTGTTTACCTAATTAATCATATAATACGTTAACATAAAGCATATAACATGCTTATATATAGCCTTTTGAATTTCCTATTTGAATTTAAAAATAGGGTTAAACAAATTAATGCTAGAGTTTTGATATTATACACCACAATCGACCAAACCATTATCAATACGTATATACAAAGGTATATTTATAAAGATCGAAAAATCAAAATATAATTAATATTATATTATTATTCTCATTCTTTGATCAAAATCCAAAATTAGGGTTCGATTTCATATCCGATTTATTCTTCATATATAACATCATTAATTAAGTTAAAATAATTAACTTAATTAATCTAAGATAAATTCTTATAATAAAATAGATTAATTATTATAATAATTTAAAAATCATTTCATATATTATCTAAATAATATATACTTATATTTTCATGAAAAATAAATAATAAAAACATTTCTACTATAAAATTAATTATAATAAGAATATAATTTATAATAATCAATAATTCTAAAATAAAATGTTTTAAAATTATTCATGTAATAAATATATTTTTATTTATCACATAAATACATACTCTTTTATCTTGTACAAATCCTCATCTTTAAAATAAAAAAAAAAAATTATACTTAAAATTTCCGATTTAATTATATATAAAATATCTAAGTTGTTACATTTACCTCCCTTATAAAGATTCCATACCCTAATCACCGCTTTTAAAACCTATACATACAAGGGTACATAGCATACACAATCATCAGAAGTAGATCTCGATCATAATTTGATCGAAGTACTGATCTTTAACTATTCACATAAAGCTTGTCTATCTGATTAAACGAAAATTTGATTTCTAAAAGAACTCAAATTCCTCCTTCAAAATTTTTTTATAAAATAATTTACTATATATAGGAAAATCATGTATAATAAAATAAAAGTTATACAAATAATACTTGAAGTTCCATTGCCACCGCTATCAGATCCCGGATACCATGTTGTAGAATTCTTTCTGTTGATTTTGTTGGCTTGTTTGACGTAAAGTCATCCTGTGATTGCTAAAGTCCCCTTCGTGTCAAGATTCATACTTCCTACCTCCCTCCTCTTCTTGGACAATCCTTCACCTTATGCTCGGTCGATCCGCATAGAAAACACCCATCGTTTCATCCTAGAATTGGGGGCATTGGGAGAGATATGGCCCTCCCGCCAAGACTTATAACAAAACAAATTTTCCTTCGACATTTCCCAGAGTTGTTCTTTCCACAAGTCTTACACTGCACCACCTGCTTCTTCACACCTTCTTGTTTTACCTGCACACTTCCAAATTTGCTCCCCTTCCTCTTGCTACTACCACCCCTACTCCCACTATTAATTTCCATCTTCCCAACTCTTTCGACCTTACCTTAGTTCTTCATCTCCTTGTCACAGAGGCTCATGGTCTCACTCCTCCCCTGGGCTTATGATAGCATTTTCCATGAGTGTTGCAAATGTAGGAATCTACAACACTTGTCATTTTGTCATATAGAGCCAGGATTTTAATCCCACTCAAGCCTTCTAGCTTTCCTAGCCTCTCAGATCAACTTGATGCGAGTTTAACCTAGCTAACTCATTGAATTTTATAGTGATTCTCGACACCGCCATATTCTCTTGCTTCAACTTTAAAAATTTCACCTCCATCCTAGCTCTGCATACTAGATGAAAAATAGTTTTGAAAAATGTTGTCTTAAACCTATCCCATGTAACTACACCTTCTCCCCGCCTCACTGATTTGCTTCCCACCAAAAGTTTGCCTCACCCTTCATCATATAGGTGGCAAAAGCGGCCTTTGCCCTCAACTACCCTAGCTATCACGAATGCTTTTTAATTTCTTTAACCCAAGTTTAGGCTTCAACAGGGTCAGTTGTACCTTTAAATTCCGGCGGTCCCACAGCCTTGAAATCTTTAAAGTTCGCTTAGCGGTTGTCCAATTGGTTCCCTGCGGCTGGCATTCCTTGTTACATAGCTTATGCTACCATGTTTGCAAAGTTTTGCATCAGTTCTTCTTGTTATTGTCCCTCAATGTTATTGATGATTCTTCTCGCCTTTGATTTCGAAGTTCGACGCTCAAAGATTATCTCGATTAAATAAAATCATAAATTTAACTTACATTCTAAACCTTATCATATAAGTTTAATATATTAAACTTGTTTCATTACTTAAATATAGATTCAAATTCATTTAATCTAATACTTTATATAGCATACCACATAATGCTTTAAACATCACTATCCTTTCAGGACCACAAAAGTCAGGATTTACAGTCTTGACTAATACAAAAGTTGGGAACATTACATTACACAGACATACTTATCATATATATTACATTAAACACACCTACACAATAGAACCTATACTACCTATTCACTACGCCTTTTTCTTGGACAACCTTTCGCTTGATGACCTTCTATCCCACAGATAAAAAATGTTCCTGGTTTATAGTCGGGACAATACAGAGTGGTATGTCCCTCATAGCCCCAAAGATAACATATCTTTTTCCATTTCTTCTTATCGGATTTTCCTACGTCATGGTCTTCTATCTTTCTTTTCCCCTTCTTGCTTGGAGCTGCACACGATGTGTTGATTGTGGCTCCCATTTGATCAATTTGGATTTTAAGCTTATCTTGTTCTTCCATTGTTTCTAGTAAGGCTTTTTGCAATTGACTATTCAACAACTCTTCTATTCCCCACAGCTTCTCCAGAGAAAAAACCTTGTTCCTCGATCTCGACCTCCGCTGATGCTTATTCAGCTTCAACTTTAGTGTCCGAATCACTATCTGTCAGTTCCACCATCTCCGGATCTGGTACTACATTTTCTACAATAACCACCTCGTCCGAGTTGTTTTCATTGTGAGCCTCTATTTTAGCTATTGGCTTCGATATCAGCTCGGGTGTATGGATTTGATCCTTCTTCATGTTATAAGCATATAACAAGCCTTTTCCACCAGACATCTATACACATAAATTATCCTGATTAGCATATAGTATATACACACAGCAAATAAGAGTTGTATATAAGTTATCTTTTATTTTGTTTGACGATGAATTTATTCAATTCATCTCTTTTTAAACTCTATTTGAGTTATTTGTATTTTCAACGTTTCCCTCTGTTCTAAGGTTATAGCCTAAGGTCTAGCCCACCTAAGGTTTTTAACCCTAAGCTCTAATACCAACCTGTAAAACCCCCCAAATTCAGGTACTTGAAATCCGAACTCGATGCTTCACGATACCATTTCTATGAGCGGAATAATACTAATAATAATAAAAATAATATAAATATTAAACTTAATTTACATAATCATCAGAGTCTAGCTCCCAAGTACGTAAGCTTTATTACATTCACTACATAGCATGATAGATAATATATGTCACTGTCTTAATAATATCCAACTATTATATAAGATAACATGGCATTCATTCAGCAACCTTTCCTTTTCTCTTGTTCTTAACAGAGCCTTCAGGTTGTTCACACTTAGCTGAAAACATTTAAATTAAGCAATGATGAGCATTTGAGTGCCCAACAAGTAATAACAATTATAAATATTAGCTGAAAGGATTAAATGTTTTCTTTGTACTACCCTTCTACAACAAATCAATAGTTGTGAAGTAATCTCGAACCATAATAATAACATAACTACTCTCTATCAAATTTTTGAAACTACGATCGACTATAAATAGGTTAAGGTGACATACTATGAACATTATTTTTAATTTTGAATAGGTTTAAATGTAACTTCATCTCTGAAACCGTCATAACTTACGCACTAAAGATCACCCATTATATGCCTCAGATTGATCAACACTATACGCAAGAACAATATTATCGCTCACTACGTCCGCCTTGAGCCCATAAAAGTTTTCCTCGACGGATGTTTATACTTAGTCCGAATCAACCAAAACAATTTGATTGGATACAAAAAGGCTTTATCATATTCAACGTTATTTCTAAATCTGTGTCTAGCTGATCAAATAGCTTAGACGGCTTTTACTTATTGTATACATACTGGTGATCGATAGGTGTGTGTGTGTGTGTGTGTGTGTATATATATATATATATCAACATGTGATTAAATACAATGATTATTCAAGGGGAACACATGAATAACCATATTTAAAAATTAACTAATGTAATATATATCTCAATTACAAGATAGTAATATGTTGTTAATCAATGATCGGATATAACATATATAACAATAGGGTTAATAACTGTACAATAATAATATAATTTCAAACTTTCTTATTCATCCATTGATAAAGGAAATGCAAAGGTAGGATACTTGCATCGATACGCTTACAATTCGCAACTTAATTTTATCTTTTATATAACCACCTATCAGTAATAAGATCATTTAACTGATTAGAATAACATATCGTAACACATAACACCGCTTATCAGTAGTCAAAGACATAACCTAATCACATTGGCAATACATGTGTTTAGCGATCAATATCAATCACAAACAAATATTAATACAATCAAAATATCTAAGTCCAGATCAATTTTCAAATATGCTTGCAAAACCTGACGGCTTTATTGGTAATTATCGAGTCTAAGACTCTATTCAGAGCTCAATATCCTGTAAGCATCAATATATTATTTTTAAATGACTTATAATAATTTTTAAACATTTATTATAATTTATCATGAATTTTCAAGCATCTAATCATTATTAAATTATTTAAACATTAAACAATTCAATTATTATTAATATTTAATTACTATTAAACTATTAATGAAACCATTTTCAAAATGTTAAAGTTATTTATAATAACTCAAAATACTTTTTAAAGTATTAATATTATCCTTAAATGATTTTTAAAATATTTAAAATCATTTTAAATAATTATCATTAAAATTTATAATAATCAATAATTCTAAAATAAAATGTTTTAAAATTATTCATGTAATAAATATATTTTTATTTATCACATAAATACATACTCTTTATCTTGTACAAATCCTCATCTTTAAAAAAAAAAAAATTATACGCAAAATTTCTGATTTAATTATATAGAAAATATTGGGTTGTTACATGTATCTCTAATTTTAAAAATAAATGCATTAGAATATACTCCCCCCGTCCCATGATAAAAGTCTTGATTGACTTTTTGCGCATATTAAGAATGATGATAAAATGACAAAATTGTCCATATTTAAATTCTCATTTAATTGCATAGTTTTCTGCACATTACTATTGATACTCTATAAATATGCATAGAGAATAAAAATATAACAATTAATAATAAGGGTATTATAGATAAATTATTGTAAAAAATAAATCATTTAAGGTAAATAGACATTTAACTTGGGATTACCTGAAATAGTAATAAAGACTTTTATCCTGGGACGGAGGAAGTATAATTAATACATAATTAATGAAATGAGAAAATTACTCATAATAATATCTCATTAATTATTTTCAATATAGGTGAGAGAGTGACTTTCTAGCTTTTCAATTCAAAATATTTTGAGCACATAACTAATTATACTTATAATTTATTTTATTAAATATGGAGAGAGAATTAGAATAAGAAAAGTATGAAATATTTAATGTTACAAGTATAATAGGAAAAAATATGTAAAAATTTGGTTATTAAAAGAAAGTGGACATTTAACGTGAGACTACTCAAAATAGTAATAAAGACTTTTATCATGGGACGGAGGGAGTAATAAGCACCACGTCAAAAATAAATAATAATTACTCTCTTTGTTCCGCAAAAAGAGTTTCATTTCGACTTTTTAAAGTCAAACAAGGACATTTAAAACTTTAAAATTGATTTGAATTCCATTGATTCTAGTTGAGAAAAGTATTAGTATAATTTTATAGTTTGTTAAAAGTACCACTAATCACAAAATTTGTTATTTTCTAAAATTTCATGCATAACATCAATTTTAAAGGTTAATATGCCGTCAATCGACTTTCAAAAGTTAAAATCAGATTCTTTTGTGAAGCCGGTTAATGAAGTACTCCTCCGCCCAAGCCGATAAAAGTTCTTATTACTATTTTTATTGTCCATGTTAAATATCCACTTTCTTTTAATAACCAAACTTTTACACATTTTTTCCTATTATGCCCGTAGCATTAAATATCTCATACTTTTTTATTCTAATTCTCTACATATTAATGACATTATTATGGACAATTTTGTCATTTTATTCCTGTTCTTAATATGCGTGAAAAGTCCACTAGAACTTTTATCCGGGGAAGGAGGGAGTATTATTTAGTCCCCACTGAAGGAAAATTCTGTGTCCGCCACTGGTCTCGTACTCTCATTCATTACTGGTGCTTATGGCAATTGGCAGGATTAATCCTCCATTGATTACCCTTCATCTAATTTGTGTTTAGTCGTGTTCGACTCTAACACTGAACCGTGTGAGTAGATTTATGTTGAAAGTAATGAAATCAAGTTATGAATGGAAAGATAAGAGAATCAAATGAAGAATGAATCCATTGACAAATGACCATACCTAATTTAATCAGTCGCTTTGTCAACCTGGAAATATTAGTATTGGAATCTTACAAATGCACAACTTGATTGACAATGTGAACAAAATCAACCAGACTACCTTGCAATTCTTCCAGAAATTGATCTTTCATTAGTTTACACCAAAAACACCTTCCCTGACTATATCATACTCGCAAGACGAATAAGGCAAATGTGGCGCGAAAATGACATGGAGTTGCCTCTTTGTTCGTCTACCTATAGAATTATCACTACCTGAAACTTCACCATCTATTTCTTCATTTCTGGAAAGAAACAACCTCGAATTAACACAATTTGCCCACGACAGCCCCAGAGCAGGACAAACCCGCCTCCCAGACGTATACAAATAACCCAGATTCCCAACCCTTAAACCATTCACACCTTCACATGACCCCACCAAATCAACCACCTGATTTGTAACTAAAACTGCAAGGCCAAACTGCTTTGCCTGCGACTTCAACTTGGAAGATATCTTGAAAAACAGAGAGGATCTTCTCTTAAGATCAGTGGGGGTGTTGTCAAATTCAGAGCGAAACAATGCCGCTATCGAATCTATCACGATTAACTTAATGGGTAATTTGACTGGAGGATTAGCGAGCATCGAATCTATCTCGAGCAATACGTCGAACAGGTGGTTGGCAGATTGTAAAGACCTAACGAGTATATTGTCAAGGGGGTCATAACCAGGACCGAAAAGGTCAAGGTGTGAGGAGCTGAAGGATTCGGAGAGTTGGTGGAAGCGGCGATAGGGGTATGGCAATTCTGAGTGGAGGTAGAGAGAGGAACCAAAAGTCCGCCGAGGGAGACTGAGAGCTGAGCGGAGAGAAGGAGTTGGACTGAGATTTGGGTCTTTCCGCAACCACTCTCGGAAACGAGTTCAGTCACGGAGCCGCAGGGTATGCCGCCGCCGAGGAAGCGATCAGGACCGGACACCCAACAGTGTGCACTTTGGGTGGGAAGCGGAAGTTCAAGCAAATTTTCAGGTCTCATTGAAGAGGGAGAGAGAGACTTTGCAGTTTATTGGGTTTTTTTTACACTAATATTTAGATGGCCAACATATTGAAGATCAAAAGTATTTTCACTTACTGAGACGTCTAGGCTTCTTACCAAGCATGAGGTATGCGTAGGATTGATTCCCTAAAGTATTATTTTTAAAAAATATTTCACTTGATGAATCATAATTATGGCACAAATTTATTTATTTTTGTATATCATTGTACTTCCTCCGTTTTTTAATATAGGTCGTTTTAGACATGTGTATAAAAATTAAAGAAATAATTAGAAAACATTAATTATACTATCAATTGTCTATAATACCGTTCACCTCACTTATCTCATACTCTCTCTTCAATAACAGTTTCCTATGATTTACTCCTAAAATAAACTCAATGGTCTTACACTTATTTTCTTTCCCTTTTCTCTCTTCATAAAACACTTTAATTATCGATTTTTAAACTCAACTCCCTCTACCTCACAATTTAATTTACTAAGTACTCACTTGAAAACACTTCGTTTAATATTTTTCATTTTAAATTGGCGCCATGCACTATAATTTTTTTTTGTTTAATTTTTGTTTTTTCAACTTTCCCACCATTTTTGTTTATAAAAAATATGTAGGCCACACGAATTTTTAAAAAGAAAAAAATACAACTAACTCCAACATGACAACAAGTAGAATTATAGATTTCAATATTCTTTCAAGTGATGAAGAAAGTCCAATGAATGAGTTGAATGAAAATCAAGAATTTTTTAAAAATACTTTTGATTTGAATGTTGATATTAATTTTTTTGGAGAATTATCATCTCAAACTAGTAGAGAATTTTCAGATTATATTGATACAATTTTGGATGGAGGAGCACATACTAATAGAGAAATTCAACCACGTTTTGTTTTAAACACTTCTCCCTTGAATGAGGAATCAAGTATGTTATTCTTTATTTTATTTTTCTATTCTTTTTTTTCATATGTAGTATAAGCTGAGATCATAGCATTCCGTAATTCAACTTTGTTTTTTACTACTTGATCAAAAACTTTTCTTGCATCTTCAACACAGACCATGTGGATATATTAGAAAATGTTTAAGTTACACAAGTTTACAATTTACATTCTTTACTAAAGAATATACTATTCCAAGCTATTCTCCCACAACCCATTCTGAATTACCCATCAACCATAGAGTTCCAATGGCAACATCTTGAGCCAGTACTTCTTCACATTTAGTCTCTATTACTAAACAGGTGGACTAATAGTGTAACACCCCAGTCCCACATCGAAAGATAGGGGGAAAATTTGTCTACATATTAGAAATAAGTTACTACCAATAAGATTCTTCAAGTCATGACCTTTTGGGAGCCTGGTGGGCTAAGATGACCCAAAAAGATACTATTGGACCAGTAGTTTGAGGCCTTATTTTGATGGATTTGATTCGATTCGGACTCGAGATTTGACCCGAGATTTATTCTGGACTCGGGATTTGACCCGGGTTGTTTTATATGGTATCAGAGCCGACTCTCAAATCTCTTGCGGGTCATCCGATCACACGGAGGTGGGGATACTGAAGGCTAATGGTATTATCCCATAATGGAGAGATGAAGGTCCGAAGGTGTGGGGACACGGAAGCGGCAGATTATCCCACAATGGCTGAGAGAGGCAAAGATCTTTGGTAGTGTGTGTGTGATCGGTTCGATGGGGAGGTCGAATTTAAGTGGGGGAGTTTGTAACACCCAATCCCACATCGAAAGATAAGGGAAAATTTGTTGGCATATAAGGAAATAAGTTACTACCAATAAGTACCTTCAAGTCCATGACCTTTTGGGAGCTTGTGGTGGGCTAAGATGACCCAAGAAGATACTATTGGGTCGAAGAGTTCGAGGCCTTATTTTGATGGATTTGATTCGATTCGGACTTAGGATTTGACCCGAGATTTATTCCGGACTCGGGATTTGACCCGGGTTGTTTCAAATAGAGACTATATGCCCTGTTTTTCATTTCTATGTAGATTGAATGTTTACTAAGATCAACTAATGAATCTCATCTCACTGTTCAAAATTGGTCCAAAATTAATCATACTATGAACCCATTACTTTTTCCTTTTGGCATGCTTAGAGAGTTGAACTACACAAGTGCAATCAACACCGTCATAGATGTTAGGTTTGTAATATTCATGAACGCAATCAAATTGCACAAAATAAGCGAAAACGTGTAAAAATCAGAGTTTAAAATTTTACAAACCATATACCCGGATCATCCTTTATGCACAATTATTAATTAAACGAAAAGATATGAAGAACAAGAATCATACCCTTGAAGATTCGAGCTTCCTCAGGTACAAGTTCACCTCCAATTCTTTTCGTGTTTAACTTGAATCCACCGGGTTTGGTTCCTTCCTTTGATTAACGTTAGGTACCCAAGTGTTTGGCCTCTAGAGGTGATCCACCAAGGAAGAAGAAAGATCCAAGAAGATGGGTGTTTGGCAAAACCCTAGTTTTTCTATCTCATAAAAAAGGAGCGATTTCTCAACTATTAAAATTACGTTTGTTGTGAAAAGTCAACAACAACTCTATACCTATAATAAGACTCCTCTTATTTATAGATGTAGGTAACCTCCTTAACAATTAAGAAATTGGGCTTTATTTTAATTAATTAAATTCTTTTAATTAATTATGGTCCCAATCTTATTAGGAATAATTAATTAAATTTTTTAATTAATTTGCCTCCCTAATCTTATTAGGAATATATGAGAGTACTTATATTAAATTAATTTCTAAACTCTTTTAGGTATTAAAATAATAATAATTGTAATAATATTAATAAGACTCTCTTATTAATTTATATTTAATATTTCTAAAATATTAAATAATAATATTAAACTATTTAATTTATTCTATCACTATAGATTAAATTAAATATACTTAACATATTATTACGATTATGCCATTAACTTCTTAAATAATTATTCTTCTTTTTATGGTGTGACCCTTTAGGTTCTCCATATTAAATCGGTTGTGAATAAATCAATTAGAACAATTCTAATCTTATTTAAATAAATAAATTAAACGATTAATTTATTTAAATAAATAATATTTATTCTACAATAGGGATAAGCCTCCCTAGCGATCAACGACTCTTCAGATAATATAGATTTCAACATTAATCATAAAAGAACCTTTGAGTAAATAGTTACCGTACAATTCAATCCTTCCACCATACAATATCCTAATTAAATATAAGACATGGAATTATCACAAGTCTTATTTTATTTAATTATATGTATTTCACTCTTAAATGCACAACATTTAAATAATGCAAATTAGAAACTCATTTCTAATTTTATTCGCTGCCAAGGACTCCTGGGTTGTCATTTATCGAATCACATAGGACATTTCTCTTCTTTTACTAGAAGTGGTAGATTCTTTATTGATCATACATTATCTCCATGTACAACTTATTATACCCAAGCATACCCTTTGATATACCCTAAGTGTCTTAAGGAATAAGTCAAAGTATAACTCATCATACACAAGATACTATGATGATCTCAAGTTCAAGGATCACTTGTACTACTATCACTACATGAATTCTTATCAAGGTGTAAGTAAAACTCCATTAGGTATTCCTTAGCGAGTCACATTCAAAGTGAACTTATTCTCTAATAAGCACCTACATACTTGCTTTTAGTGTCTCCACACAAATGATAATGAGATCAATCATCCTCATCCAATGAAAAGCAATATATGTACCAATCTATCCGGATTCACTAATCCCCAATTTAGTAATCCAACGATTGGGAACTATTTTAGTTTTAAGCTTTCTAAGAATTTAGATCTTATTAGAATGATCATCATCATTATTCTAAAAACATTGCTTAAAACTATGGGTTTATCTCATATTATAAAACAACATCATGTAGATAATTAAAAGCCTTTAATAAATTAATACTTTTTATTAATAAATGAATAAGATTATTACAAAGTATATGCTTTATCATCAAACATGATTGGCTTGTGTGCATACTACTTTCAATAGATACCGCAGTAGTAATCAACAATTTTCGTTTGGTAATTTAACTATATTTTCATACTGTTGGAGAATTTTAATTTTTTTGACATGTAACTTTGTTTAAATTTTAATTTATTTAATCGAATTCTCCTTTTGAATATTAATTTATTTTGTACTTCATAATTTTTTGTTAGTGACGAAGAAGTTCAAGAAAATATATTGGAAGGAGAAATTTGACCTGAAAGGATTTGTCCAACGCATAACGTTGAGCTATGTATGTTGTTTTGTTAAGAAGAAGTGTTGATGGGAAATTAAAACGGGACACTATTTAAAATAGTTGCTTCATTGTTTAATGTATCAATTCGGGATGTTCAACGATTTGGAAGTAAGCAAAATATAATTTTGTGGAAGGTGTGGTTGATGTATCACACAAAAGAACAAATAATTATGGTCGCAAAAGAGTTCAGATTGATGTTGAGCGCATTCGTGGAACTTCATTACATGAGCGAATGACTTTTCAATCTATGGCTTGTGCCACACACTATAATAAAACATCATTATACAAAATTTTCAAGGCTGGATGTGTTAAGCGCCACTCAAATTCCATCGAACCATATTTGAAGGAGGATAATAAAAAGTCATGTTACAGCTTTTGTTTATTGATGTGACACAAGTACTTTTACCACATGATCCGATGTTTATCGACATGTACAACATTATTCAAATTGATGAGAAGTGGGTTTTTATGACAAAAACTTGTTAAAGGTACATACTCCTCCCATGATGAAGAAGAGCCTTTGCATGACGCCTAAGAGAAAAAATTTTATTTCAAAAGTTATGTTTTAGTTGCTATAGCTTTCGACCAAGGTTTGATTCACAAGAAAATGAACTATTCTCGGGAAAAATTGGTATATTTCCATTCATATCATGAGAACTGCTAAAAGAAGTAGCATAAATCGAAATTTATTGGAACATTAGAGACAAAGCCAATTAACTCAGTTGGGAAAAACATGGTACACACATTCTTGATTAAAAAAAATACTTCCTTTCGTTCGAGCTAAGTGGCCAATTGATGGTTAAAAAAATCTAATTATTATTTAGCAAGATAATGTAAAAACACATGTTAGTCCTGATGATGAAGAATTTCATATAGCTGCATCGCAAGATGGTTTGGATATTCATTTGATGTATCAACCTGCCAACTCTTTATATATGAATATCTTGGATTTTTTTTGTGCCATTCCGTCATTGCAATATCAGATTCCTTCAAAAACTATAGATGAACTAATTGGCGCTGTTGAGAGATCATTTGAAACTTTCTCGACTACAAAGTCAAATTATATTATTTGAGTTTACAACAATGCATGATCGAGACTATGAAAGTGCAAGGCTCCAACAAATATAAGCTTCCACATTCAAAGAAAAAAACACTAGAAAGACAAGGTCGTCTTCCTATTCGAATGAAGTGTGATCCCGAACTTGTACAAAATGTGCTCAGTCAATTAAATTAAAATTTTGTATAAATGGAGTGTAATCTCAAAAAAAATGTACTGAACTATTGTAAGACCCCAACTTTTATGAATAAAGAATAATTTTCTCGAAATATATTCTTGAATATTATGGTGTGGATTTGATATAATGTTATAGTTGTGTAATATTTACAAAATTTGCAAAGTAAGCAAGTGGTTATATAATATTCGATTGGTCGGGGAATATTTGTTTTAACAGGAAATATTCGTACGATGGCACAATCATTGGTGGACCCCACAACGGAAGTATTGTCGTAGTTAGAAAATGACAGAATTATCTTTTTATAAAAATAACGGCAAAAGTGTTACCGTTAAAACTGTTGAACTACCATTAGTAAAAGTACGATGAATCTGGCGTGGTTGCATAGTAGCATTACCAGTATTGATTATTGATGCTTACGTGAGAAGTCACTTAGTTATACTCAATTATTGCTACAGTAATTGCTGCATTATATCTCTCATATTATTGATTCAATTATTGTCACAGTATCATCTGCATAATATTTTATATATTATTACATCAATAATTAAGACGACAAAGTTATTCATATTATTATTTACAATATTGACAATGTCTAGAAGTTCTGTCAAGGAGAGGTTTGGTCACCTAATTGCAAGGAGAAATCCTTATCGGAAAGCCCCCTCTTTCATGGGAACGACCTGGTTGTTAAATATTGTGAGTTATAATATTAATGATGAATAAGTTCGTGTTGATTAAAGATGAAATTGATAGTTCCATTGTGTTGGATTATTAGTGTTAGTGGAAATCGACATTTATTTCGATAATAATTGATGTCTGGAGGTTATATTGACCAATCGGGTAATTAATCGGATAAATGAGCAATTAATTGCTATTATTTCACATGTTTATAACTATTTGTTCACATGTGTATACTATTGATTCACATTCATGTACTATTAGGGGAGGTGGTGCAAGATTGATAATACTTGCATGACTAAATTAAAAATGGAGGTATAGATGAATGTACTATACTGTAATTAGTTTTTCACATGATTATACTATTAAGTCACATGAATGAACTATTAATTCACATTATTTACTATTAGGGGAGGTGGTGCAAGTTTAATAATACTTGCAGGACTAAATTAAAAATAAAGAAAAAGAGGAAGGTATTATACTGTAATATTTTGAGCCCCAAAATGTGCAATTATCGAAACTATATTTTCCTATAAATAGAAGCTCATTCTTCTTTCATTCTCACCAATTCACTAAGTCTCACAGTGAGCAATTATTATAGAGAAATTATAGAGAGAAAGAAGAAGAGAAGTCCTACACCTCACTATTTCAAAGATCTAGTTTCTTCTAAGGTAAGGGTATTATTTCTTTCAGATTCATGAAGAGAATTATTTTCTTTCAATACTTGTAAGGGTTATTATTTCTTCGTATTCATGAAGAGAGTTATTTTCTTTCAATACTCGTAAGGGTTGTTATTGTCACGACCCTAAAATTCATACAATACAAGTACCGACTTCGGTCGTTAATAATACACGTCTAACTTCTGACTTTACTTCATTATTCGATGTTAAACTTAATAATATGCAGAATAATTTAAACTTTTATGTCTTTTTACTTTAATTCCCTGAATCAAAACTTTTATCATCTATATGTCTTTGAATCATATATAATCCATGATTCACTTCATCACAATTATTATATCAAATTTTACATTTCACTTCGATAACCTTTGTATAACAGATAACTCAAACTTTAACTTTACAACTCAACATAAAACTATACATCATAAAATATTTAGTACATCTCATGAATCTTAATCATGGTATTAAGAAATAACAACTTTAGCTAAAATATTAATCTTCGTGTATTATTTCTGATCCACGTCACTCAAGTAGTACATAGTGTTACCTTCAATCCTTAACCTGCAAAAATGGTTATTTGCAAGGTTGAGCTCGACAGCCTAGCAAAATCTAACAATTTTCATGCATCACGTAACACATAATAACATGCTCAACATATATCTCGTAAACATTAGACTAACATAACATACATGTTACAGTTCATATAACAAGTATAAAGATTGAGTTCCTTACTCAATCAACATGCTTTTACTCAATTAACGAGTCATAAGTTGACTTTAACATTTCATACATTCAACATATATATAACACATCATGCTCTTTTGCAATAAAGATTTAAAACAATCAAATTCATATAGCAAATAGAACCGAAAGACTTGCCTTGATCGTTGTTTACCAATAACAGTTTAATGACTTATGATATCTCAGACTTCACGTGCCTACACAATTATATAATCATACACATCAACTATTAGTCACATAGCAAGGCATAGTAGTTGTAATGTAAACTTTAATTTACGCCTCATAACCCTTCCTATTATCAATCTGAATGTTCAATTTTATTGTGTTACTTTCGACTTATAGCTCACTATATTTCATATTTGAAGTTCATTTAAGTGCTTAAGTCCTACTAGGAATCATTATTTGTTTTATATTAAAACTATTCAATATCTTATAATATTCATTTCATTTGATTTAAAACACTTTTTATGTTCATTATCACTTATCACGACGTTTATTAAATCACACGCCTAATTGTCTCTCTTGGTGTGCTTAGTATGTGTATTCAACTTATCTAATATATCATTTATTAATGTTAAGCATCATTATACTTCATAATATTCATGTTCTATAACTTAGAACAACATCTATTATCGTTAAGAGCACTACACTTGCATACGTGCATGCCCGACGCCCTTCGATTGCCTCCGAAAACACAACAGTCCTAAAGATGACCATTTTGACCCTTCCTAAAGACCTCAAACTAAAAACCTTAAAGAACAAAAGTTGTAGGTCTATTCGTCCTCGTTCCGGATCATCTAGAATCGCCTTAATCGGAGTTCGTATGAAAACGTTATGCTTAATTTTATCGCAGCAGATCGAGAGTCCAACTCATTATCGATGCTGCATTGTTGCGCTTAATTGGCCTTGGGGGCAGCGCAGCTGCACCCCAAGTCGCAGAACAGGCCCTTAGGCTCTGCTCTTCGCGATTACACAGACCCTTACTCCTTCCAATGATCATAACATGAGTTATACTCATCCAATTATGTCCCTTTTCGATTCTATAGGTTTGCAACTCATAAAACTACAACATACCAAATACCCATCAACTAATATAAACATTAACTAACCTTAATATGAATTTATAACTCATGTTCATTCTAATTATTCATGTTTTGACAACTTAGCGAATTCGTTCACTACGAATTCGTTTCTCAACCATTTCGATTCATTCAACTTTCGTTATTTTCGTAATTCAACATACTAACAACATATATCATCAATTTAATATTATATCATGACTTCATCATAAGTTTTGATTCCAAAACAAGACCTAATGTTACGCCCCCAAAATTAGGTATACATCACCCATCTTGGGTCGCCAGATACATGGTACAGAATTCAAATACAACTTACTAATACAACTGTCGTGTACAATACGACAAAACATAAACTGTGAGTTTGAATACAAATATTGTCTACTAGAGATTATACAAACTCAAAAGGAGTCCACATTACAATTATTATCACACTATTTCACAGAATAGTGAGGACTACTAATGCTATCCTCGGGACCATCACTCCGTTCCCCAGACTCGTCCCGGCCTATATTCTCATTTCAAGAGAAACGGTGAAAGAAAAGGTGAGCTCAACTAGCCCGAAGAAGAAATATTATGACTAAGATAATGCGTAATAAATTATCATTAGTCTCCAACAATGTTAAACCGATAAAATATAATTGACATCAAGTTTAAGCTGCAGGATGTTCCAAACGAATAATAAAGAATGGAATAATAATGAAATCACCTTGTATGCAGATTTTGATGCATGCAGTTTTTTCAACAAAATACTAATAAGGGCGGAATCAGTCAGCGTAAAATGCATGCATGACAGGATATTCCAATGTAATAAGAATAAAGAGCGGAACCAGTCCGCAGAAACGCATGCATGAGCAGGATATTTATTCCAATGTAATAATAAAGACGAAATCAGGTCCGGTGTAAAACGCACAGACAAGATATTCCAATAGAATAATAAAGACGGAATCAGGTCCGGCGTAAAATGCACAGACAGGATATTCCAACAGAATAATAAAGATGGAATAATAACAGTTCTCTTCATGAATAAGAAAGAATAGCACCCCTTACTGTAAAAGAGCTGAATATAAGACTAGTTAAGTAGCATATAACTTTTCTTCTTTCTCTCTATAATTTTCTCTCTCTAGAGTTTCAGTGAATTCGTAAGAAATAATGAAGGAATGAGCTTCTATTTATAGGAGAATGGAAGAGCACTGTTCATGGATGAAATAATTTTTCAAATATACGTATCAAGGTTTTGATATCACCAATGCAAAAATTCAATCAACTAACCAATAAGATTACAACAAAAAATTAAAATATAATACATATATATAAACACATGTTTTTTAACTTATATATATCAATATTATATATACACCACTTAATTTTTCTCCCCCATAACCAAAATCAATCCCCCACCCACCCAATAATCAAATTCACTACACTCTTACACATCACTATCACACTACTACTTTTCCACCATTTTCCACTCACACACACATCACACACCTATCACTTTCACATATCATTTTCTCCCACCATATACTCAATACATACATATACTTCCATACATATACTCTTCCATTTCCAAAATCATTTTTCAACACATATGGGCCATTTACATGTGGAGGGGCCACATGTGGGCCCCACCTTTAAATAAATTTCTGGAGATTATTTTGAAAATTGGGTAAATAGAATCCATAAAATAAGCAAAACTTCATAAGAATCACCTTAATAATTTTAACAACATTTATCATCTTTATTATAATTCACAATATTAATCGACCAGGTCATTCCCAGGAAAGATGGGGCTTTCCAATAAGGATTTCTCCCTATTAGCGCATGATTAGGTGACCAAACCTCATTGATGAGAACTTCTAGACATCGTTAATATTGCAAATAATAATATTAATAACTTTATCGTCTCAATTATTGATTTTAACAATATAATAAATATCGACAATAATTGAATCAAATAACGTGAGATACTTGCAACAATTACTATAGCAATAATTGAACAAAAATGAATGACTTCTCACGTAAGTATCAATAATCAATATAAATGCTCTACTATTACGCAAACCACGCCATTATTCTTTGACTTTTACTACCAAGTAGTTCAATAATATCAACGGTAAAACTTCCGTTATTATTTTCATAAAAATATTTTTGTCATTTTCTTAATCAAACAATAATTACATTGGGGGTCCACCAATGATTCTTGGCAGTTATACGAATATTCCCTGCTAAAACGAATATTCCCCGACCAATCGAATATAATATAACAACTTGAATACTATGCAAAATTTATAAATATTACCCACAACTATAACATTATATCAATTTCACTCCATAATATTCAAAAATAATATTTATAGAAAATTCATCTTTATATTCAAAAAGTTGGGGTTTTACACCTAACGTATATATATCAATAAAACTCAATTTCTTCATTCTAAATCATGTTTTCATGGATTTGATTTAGAAAATCATTTCTAGATAACAACTAAACGATTATAAACATCTAACAACAACACACACACACACACACACACACACACACACACACACACACACACACACACACATATATATATATATATATATATATATATATATATATATATATATATATATAACATATTTAGCAATTCATCCAACTAAATTTTCAAATTTAAAGGATAACTCAAGAACACCCAAACTAAGAAGAAACTAGGTTATTTACCTATTAATTCTTGTTTAGCTTTGTTAGGAGATGTTAGAGAATTGTTACTTCCTTCTTATTTTCAAGGATTTCTCTTCCAATTGCCTCCCAATTCCTCTCTAGAGTTCTCTCTTCCTCTGTATTTTCTCTTCTAGCTTTAGCCTTAGGCTTTAGGAACAAAACACGTAACCTTCATATAACTGATATAAACATAATGGGTATACATTATGGCCTATCAGTTACAATAACAAAGGGTCATTAGGCCATGTTTGGCTAGCACCCAAAATATCCTTTTTAATTTTATTTTTACAATCCTTCTTATCATATGATACCCTTGTCACACCCATTAACTATTTGAATTGAATTAATCTCAATTCATTAATAAATCAATTAAACCTTACTAATAAAATTATAGCTTCTATTTAGCCAATATAATTATAATTTTATTTAACAATCATTAATCCTCTAATTTAATTACTTAATTAAATTAGAAAATCACCAACACATTAACGTAATAAATATGCACAAATTATAAAATTATTTATCATCAATTTATTTAATATCATCATAGTTAAATAAATTATTCCATAATAATTTTCATTGAATATTTATTTTAATCCATAAATATTTCAACTAAAATACTTATTTTACTTGATAAATATTTTAATTATTTACGATCTCACAATCATAACATATTAACATATACATTTATATGTAACATAAATTACTCTCTCATATCATAATAAGAATTTTATTTATTAAATTCTTATTTTAATAATTTTCAAAAATTCGGGTTGTCACATCCTTCCCTCCTTATAAGGATTTCGTCCTCGTTATCACCGAAACCCTACCTTACTCAGGTTTTCATCAAATCTCTTCGTTGAATAACTTCAACACATTACCTTTGTGACGCCCCCAAAATTAGGTATACATCACCCATTCTGAGTCGTTAGATACATGGTACAAAATTCAAATACAACTTCATTTATCTAATTTGTTGGTGTCGTATAGAATCGACCACGATTAACTATGAGTTTTAATACAAATGTATGTAACTCTCATGGTACCTCGACCACAACCTTACAATGGTACTTTCTATATAAAAGTACAATCAAAAAGCTGTTTTAGAAATTAAAATCTTTGGGAAGTGCTCAAGAAAACCTTAGATACATGGGGACGCCATGCGCCTAGGTTATAATAGATATCATATGTCCACAGATTATCCTTGGTTGACCCAATAGACCCCAAAGAAAAACGAGAAGATTACTATCATCTTCTTTCCAATGGTGAATCTTCTCTTGACATATAACTATCTCCTCTGTCTCCAAGTGAATATTATATTTCAAATAAACTCCAAGATCATATAGGTAGTGCCCGTAGATGTACTCAGCAAGTGGATGCGCACAACTCTGTCTTATGATAACACGAGGTTGTATGTCATTAGACATCTTGTATGATAGTGGCAAAACACCCTTCCAAAGTTGGGTTCGCCTCACCCTATTTGATTCACCAAATATAACTACTAAATGATGTATAGAATACAACACACTTTTCTATACTATTTAGGGAGAATCTCCCACACTAGAGACCCTTTGTTCTATTCCCCTGTTATCCCCGCTCGACCCAGCAACACTCTTACGACAACACTCTTATTACCTGAAAGGAATTGTGAAGCAGAAAGGGTGAGCACAACTAGCCCAGTAAGGAATATCATGACTAAAGATAATTAAATTATCAATAGCTTTCATCAATAATAAATCAGAGATTTAGAACATATGGTAGATGATAAAACTTTTCAACCATAGTTTGCAGTGAGCGAAGCGATCCATTAGAAGAGTCAAATAGACCATAAGGTCTATTATCTTCTCTATGTTAAAAAGTCCACCAATAATGTTTTATCCATATAAAATAAATCAGCAGTTCACATCACAATCATATGAATAACTCATAATCATAATTGTGGTTCTAAATTCCTCTTCGCAACTAGGACGAAGATAATTCTCATCACCTATCTTCACCTGAAACATCAAAAATCATGGTTATACCAAATCAGAATTCCTGCTCATAATCATACTAATAAATTTATCTTTGCACCACGGCCAAAGATATTCATTAATAATTCATCTTTGCACTACATGCGAAAGACATACAACTGTATTTTAGAAGAGTCAAGTAGAACATGATATCTACTATCTTCTATGCATTTTAAAGTGTATAATAAATATTTTATCGTTGAGACTCAGCTTAATAAATAATCCACATCATCAAATCACCCCTGCACTACGGCCAAGGATATTCGTTAATATCACATCCATGAATTTATATTTTATCGCTGAGACTCAACTCGATAATCAATCCATATCACTGAATTATCCATGCACTACGGCCAAAAATATTCATTATTATCACATCCATGAATTAATATTTCATCATTTGAGACTCGGTCGATAATTAATCCACATCATCGAATCATCCACCACACTACTGGGCCGAGGATATTCATTAGTATCACGACCACGAATTATCCATTTACACTACGGGCCAAAGATAATCGTGTTTTTATCAACAGTCTGATCATGCCATAAAACAATTCAACTTTGCACCCTTGGTAGAAGAGAATCCATAGCCATAATCATACCAAAAAGCGTCCATCCATCAATGCTTACGGGCCAATGAGGACTTTTTCCACATCATTTGTAACATTACGGTCATGATTATACTAAGAATAATCCTCGTCGTCATAATCATACCAAGTCCATCTATGCACTTCTGAGCCACAGATGACTTTCAACACAATATAAGCATGAGGATGATGACAATGATATAAGAATCAATCAAATGAGATAAATGATAAATATTAAACATTTATAATACAATTTATCCATCGTTCAAAAATAACCAAATGTTATCAATCACTTAATAATCTCATAATCTAATATCATTAATATTATAACAATATTTTAATCATTTCTTAAACTTATAAACAATTTATTTTAATTATTTACACTTTATCAAATAATGCATTTAATCACTCAAAAATGCCATACTCATAAGATTTCATAATCAATGATCAAATCCCTCATAAAAATCTGCATATACCCTATATAGGATTCTTAAGCCATAAAATCCTATTTTCCAATTTTATTACTTCACATAACATATTTAATTCATTTACTCACAACTAGTTCATTTTTATGAAAAATACCAAATCAGTCCCAAAAATATTTCTTTTCTGGGATTTAGCAGAATATAGTCCCATCTTGAACATATATTTTTCTCAGAATTTTTAAAATTCATTTACTATTTTTTATATGGATAAAACTGACGAATATTTAGACATTTATCATAAATTATACTTTTGTCCAAAAATTTTGAAATTTACAGGGTATACTCCTGTTATATACATGTACTCCCAATAAAAATTTCACCAATTTTGGAGTTAACCACAAGGAGTTATAATAGTTTACTTTTAAAATAGTCTTTTCCCATAAAATCTATAACTCTTAATCTATACATCCAAAAATCGTCATTTTTGGACACAATTTAGAAAACTCATTAAATTATCATTTCAAAATTTTCCAGAATATTTGAGTGTCAGAAAAATTACGAATCTGCCCCTGGTAGAAACCCGTTTTTAATGAAAATACTATTCGCATGAATACGAAGGATCATTCACCATGCATGTGGTAATCCACATTGACAGGTTATTCCAACAGAATAATAAAGAATGGAATAACATAAGGATTCACCATCGCATGCGATAAGATGCACCAATAGGTTATTCCCAACAGAATAATAAATAATGGAACGGTCCCAGAAACGCATGCAGACATGATATTTCAGCGAATAATAAATAATGGAACCAGTCCGGTAAGCGCTTGCAGACGGGATATTGACGAGAATAATAAATAATGAAACCGGTCGGCATAAATAAATGCATGACGAGGATATTCTGGCAGGATAATAAAGAACGGAATATTAGAAGAATTTCACTATGTATGCGATACTTCGCATAAACAGGTTATTCCAACATAATAATAAAGAATGGAATAACATAAGAATTTCACCAAGTATAGGGTAGTCCGCGTATACAGGTTATTCCAACAGAATAATTAATAATAATAATATCCTTTACGAGTACGACAATTATATCCCCTATCTTAAAAAGAAAAGTATTCCGACTGGTAGGGCGAGAATATACTTGAAGAAAAATTGCACCACGCTCAAAGCTTTCTTAAACTCTAAAGAAATACGCTCAAGATTATAGAAGAAGAACTCTCTCTATAGTTTCTCTCTCTAGAGTTTCAGCGAATTCGTAAGAAATAATGAAGGAATGAGCTTCTATTTATAGAAAAATTGTAAGACCCCAACTTATTATAAATAAAAATCAAATTTCCTTTATTTATTATTGTGAATAATAAGGTATTAATTTGATATAATACTTTGGTTATGGGTGCAATGTGCAAATTTTCAAAATAAGCAAGTGGTTATATAATATTCATTGTTGTCGGGGAATATTCGTTTGGTCGTGGAATATTCTTTCTGTCGGGGAATATTCGTATGACGACGCAGCTATTTGTGGGCCCCATAACGGATAACTGTCGAATGAAGAAAATGACAAAATTGAATAACGACGTAGTTGTTATCGTTAACAATCATTGGAATACCGGTGGTTAAAATACGATGTCTGGCGTGGTTGCACATGAGCTTTACGGTATTACCTGATATTGTTGAATTATTGATCCTTACATAAGAAGGCACTACTTAATAATTGTCACAGTAGTTACTGTTTAATATTTTATTTTATTGATTCAATAATTGCTGCGTTGATATTTTATGTTATTGTTGTTCAATAATTGTCACTGCACAATATCTCCATTATCAGATCAATAATTCATATTATTTGAATAATATTATTAGATAGCATTATTGACAATGTCTAGAAAGTTCTGTCAAGGAGAGGTTTGGTCACCTAATTGGCGCTTGATGAGGAGAAATCCTTATCGAAAAGCCCCCTCTTTCCTGGGAACAGCTTGGTTGTCATAAATGTGATTCTGTAATATTATTTGTGAATAATTAATTATTGATTCATATGGTAAGGAAATATTTATTTTATGTGGATATAAATGATGGGTTTATTTATGTGGTTATAAATGAAGGAGTTAATGTTGAGGTGTTTTATCAGTATTTTGTCGGATTGGTGGTATTAAAAGATCAAATCGGTATTATTACAGCTTTATTGTGTGAGTTATAATATTTAATCCGACCTTTGGATCGTTGTAATTTTTGGATATGTTATACATATATAAGTTGAGTATATGTCCACAAATTTTGAACCGTTAAAAATGAGCGTATAATTTGTTATGAATTTTAAGAGGTGACTGATTCGGAAATTAGGTTATAAATGATTTTGGTGGAAAATTCTAGAATTGGTGGGCCCCACTTTTGGTTGGTGAGAAATGTGTTCAATTGAATTTTCAAATGTGGTGTGTGGGAATAATAGCAGGTAAAGCCATCAGGTTGCAGGTTAAGTTTGCTTCGGCGTGCTAACATTTTCCTATAAATAGAGGGCTAAGTTAGAATTGAAAATCACACCAGAAATAAGTTTTCTCTCTTTCTCTCTCTCTTTATTATCGAGCGTATTCTTGTGAGTATTTTGATACTTTGAGTGTTGCTATACGGTGCAAGTTCCTTGACACTATATCCGATATTCGGCCCGAAATCTTGTCTTTGCAAGGTAAGGGATGTTATTTTCTTAAGTAAGTGATATTATTTCTTCAATATCATTATCTTAGAAATATTGGTTGGAACTTTTTATCAAATTTGGAACTTTTCATGTGGGGTTCTTATTCATGAGATTCTTATTCACAAGTTACTATTCATGAGTTACTATTTATGAGTTACTATTCATGAGTACTATTCACGAAGTATGATGATTTTTCTTGTGGAATTTCTATCTTTTGGTGTCGGAGTTACTATTCACGTATACGACACTATTCACGAATACGGCACTATTCATCGAAAAATGAAATTTCTTCTTTTTATCCAAGGTGTCTATTATGGTTACTATCTTTGATTGTATCCATGTTTTGATCTTTATTCTTGAATTTTGCTTCAAAATTGGTTATTATGAAGTATTATTGATCTTGGATAAAGCGTATGTCTGAATCTCTAATATTTGTTATTTTGTTTCTTTGGATTCGTTCCTTTAAAAATATTTTCATCATCCTCGGTCCTAAATGATGATATTTTGAATATCTTTGGCTTGTAGTGCAAAGATGAATGATTAAGCGATGAATATCTTTGGCTTTGTAGTGCAAAGATGAATGATTACGTAATGAATATCTTTGGTCCGTAGTAGTGCAAAGATGAGCAGTGTTGAGATGAACATGACCATTTGGTGATACAAATGAATATCTTTGGCATGGTGCAAAGATGAATATTTGATTAAATATGTGTATTGATTGATGTTACGAGGATAAAATATTGACGATGGACTTTTAAATTCATAGAAGATAGTAGAATTCTTTCTCTACTTGACTCTTCTAATGGATTGCTTATTCCATTATGATTGTTGATATAAAACTTGTTGTCTATTATATTTTATCGATTTTTCCTGTTGAAGACTAATGATAATTTGTTGTATATTATCTTAGTCATAATATTTCTTCTTTGGGCTAGTTGAGCTCACCCTTTCTTTTCCATTCTCTTCAAGAAATGAGAATATAAATTTGGGACTAGTCGGGGAATGGATTGGCCGGTCCGGATGGTTGCATTAGTAGTCCTCACTATTCGTGAAATAAGCGTATCAATAATTGTAATGAGGACCCTTTTGAGTTTTTTCATCATGTCTATTAAACAATAGTTGTATTCAAACTCACAGTATATGTGTTGTCGTATTTTGCACGACGATTGTATTATTGAAGTTGTATTTATTTTTGTACCATGGATTTGGCAACTCAAAATGGGTTGGATGGAATGGACCTATTTTGGGGTCGTCACAGTTGGTATCAGAGCTTAGGGATATGATCCTTGGCTGAGATGTGAGACAAGAACTAGGAGGGGAGAGTCGGGGAATTCCTTCGCTAGTATGACCTACCTAAGTTTATTTGGTATTTAATTGGTCGGTCAGAGTATAGGGATAATATGTTATTTGTTAATTAACCCTGCTACTTCACTACTTCTATATCCAGTACTCTTCTTTCTAAGGTAGGGAATATTATTTGTTATACTCATAAGGGGTATTCTTTCTTTCTTACTCATGAAGAGAACTTCTGTTATTCCATTCTTTATTATTATGTTGGAATAACTTGTCTATGCAAAGTACTGCATACATGGTGAAATTCTTCTAATATTCCATTCTTTATTATTATGTTGGAATATCACATGCATGCGTTTTATGCGGAATTGGTTCCGTTATTTATTATTTACATTGGAATATATCGCTTCGGTGTAAATTTACTTTGACACGGTTAAATTATTATTATTCTACATTGGAATAACTTTGTCATCGCAATACCGCATGCATGGTGATTTCTTTTATTATTCCATTCTTTATTATACTCAGTTGGTTAAAGTTTTGACTTCTATACTCCATGAAATTAGTGGAATATCCTTGACATTTTCGCTTCATCCAATATCTTTTCATGGAAATATTCTTCTGAGCATTCTTAAATTTTACTCTACAAAGCAGTATCATGTTGACAATTTGGACGTTATCAGTTCCTAGATAAATTAATTCTTGAACTTGTTTTATTGAATTCTTATATCATTGTCATCATCCTCATGTTTATTTTTTTGAAAGTTATCTGTGACCTGTAGTGCATAGATGGACTTGGTATGATTATGATCAGGGATTATTCGGTATAATCATAACCGTAATGTTAGAAATGATGTGGAAAAAGTCCTCATTGGTCCGTAGTGCATTGATGAACAGTTTTTGGTATGATTATGGCTATGGATTCTCTTTGGCCGTAGTGTAAAGATGAATTGTTTTATGGCATGATTAGGACTGTTGATGAAAACATGATTATCTTTGGCCCGTAGTGCATGGATAATTCGTGGTCATGATACTAAAGAATATCCTTGGCCTGTAGTGCAGGGATGATTTGATGATGTGGATTATATATTGAGCTGAGTCTCAGCGATAAAAGTGATGAAAAACCTTTTAAATCATAGAAGATAGTAGACTTTATTCTCTACTTGACTCTTCTAATGGATTTCTTGTTCATTAGATTAAACTTGATGTTTGTTATATTGTATCAGTTTAACACTGTTGAAGGCTAACGATAAATTATTCTGCATTATCTTAGTCATAATATTTCTTACTGAGCTAGTTGAGCTCACCCTTTTGCTTTCATTGTCCTCTTCAGGAAATGAGAACGTAGCAAGGACTAGTCGGGGAAAATAGAGTGATGGTCCTAGATGGTGCATTAGTAGTCCTCACTATTCTGTGAAATAGTGTGATAATAATTGTAATGAGGACTCCTTTTGAGTTTGTATACTCTCTAGTAGACAATATTTGTATTCAAACTCACAGTTTATGTTTTATCGTATTGTACATGACAGTTATATTATTAAATTGTATTTGAATTCTGTACCATGTATCTGGTGACTCAAGATGGGTGATGTATACCTAATTTTTGGGGCATCACAGTTGGTATCAAAGCTTAGGGATATGATCCCTAGCTAGGATGTGAGAATAGAACTAGGAGGGGAGAGACGGGGAATTCCTTCGCTAGTATGACCTACCTAAGTTTATTTGGTATTTAATTGGTTGGTCAGAGAATAGAGATAATATGTGATATGTTAATTAACCCTTGTTTTGTGGCAGTATTTGAAAATGACATCTGAAAATGTTGAGATAATCAATGGAGCACGGGAGACTGTTGAGTCTCCATAGATCAATAATCAGGACAATGTGCAACAGGATGGCGATAATCCTCCTGTAAACAACAACACTAATCAATTGACGAACGATGGTACGTTTAAGAGCTTTTTAGAATTCATGCAACATCGGTGACGACTCCCCATTCATAATGCAGGAGGAAACAATGGCAACCCATGCTTGGTCACCGCTAAGCAATTCAAGGAGCTGGGACCACCGGAGTTTTTGGGAAAGCCAGAACCACTTAAGGCAGAAGCATGGATAAAGCATATCACCAAGTTATTTGATGTCTTGGGATGCTCCGAGGATCAAAAGGTTCCCTTCGCCACCTTCATGTTGCGTGAAGATGTAGATTACTGGTGGGAATCTGTAAAATATACCCAGCCTGACACACTCAAGATGTCTTGGGAGAAGTTCCAAGAGCTGTTCAATGACAAGTACTTTCCCGAAAGCATTCGTCACTTGAAGGAGGTGGAATTTATCAAGTTGGAGCAAAACAACATGACCGTGTCACAGTACGAAGCCAAGTTTGTAGAGTTGTCCCGATTTGCGTCCCATTTGGTTGATAATGAGGAGAGAATGACGCGAATGTTTCTAAGAGGTTTGAAACCTGAGATACGTTAATATCTTATCTCTCATAAACTGTGTTTGTATTCAGATGTTGTTAATAGGACTCAGTTATTGGAGCGTGGTAATGAGTCAACCAAACCAAAAGAGAACAGCCGGCAAAATGATAATACCGGTGATAACAATCATCAAAGCGGTGACAATAAGCATGAAGGAAAACAACATGTCAGAAATAGTAACCACTTCGGTAGTAATCATGGCCAAAATAATAAGAATGGACATTTCAAGAAGAGAAGGTTCAACAATGGACGTAAAAGGCGTCAAGACCGACACCCATTTCAAAGGAAGAAGAAGCGACCACCCGGTCGTATGTTTCAAATGCGAGACGGGGAGGACACATCCGTCAAACTATCTGTGACAATCCAAAACGTGTTTTAATTACGGAAGAGAAGGTCACCTAGCTTGATTTTGTTGTATGGTGAAGTCAAGTCCAGCTGGGATAGTGATGCCAAAGGATGTCCCAGACAAACTAAAGCCGGTAGTTTAAGAAAGAGCATTTTTTTTCGTGACAAGGAACCTGAATAAAATTATCACGGGTATGTTTGTCATAAACTCTTGCAAAGTCTATACCGTGTTAGATACCGGTTCTACTCACTCTTTTATTTCACATAGTTGTGTTCAATGTTTGAATTTAACTCCGGAGAAGCTAGATTTGGATTTATCTATTGAAACTCAGTTGGGAGAAACCTTCGTTACCTCCACTATTTATAAATCTTGTTTAATTCAAATTGTCACTTTCACGTTACCTGTCAATCTTATCTCTTTGAAAATACTTGCCTTTGATGCGATTTTAGGAATCGATTCGTTAACTACTCATTGTGCTTTTCGTAAGGTTGTTAGCTTTCATATTCCTAACCAACCTGTTATGTGAATTCAAGCAACCAAACCACTAAAGTCAATCATTGTCATATCAAGCCATAAGTAAAGAGCCCCGGTCCTTTCGTTGTTGACTTCCTTGTGTGGAATGCACCGAAGCCAGACTTTCTGTAGGTGATGTCGTGAAGACGGTGGCAAGTTGATAGGTATCAATGTGACGTGATATCCAAGTCTGGATGTGGGTCACAGTTTTGAATGATATTTCTATTATTAATAAATTTCCTGACGTATTCTTGAAGACTTCTTAGCCTACCCCTAGAGCGTGAAATCGAATTTTGTATTGACCCCAGTACAAAACCCATTTCTTAAACCCTTAAATATTTCTTAAACTAAAGCGAACGTAACATGTGCCAAAGACGTTGGCTCGAGCTGTTGAAGATTACGATCATACCATTCAATACCATCGTGGGAAAACGAACGTGGTAGCTGACACATTGAGTAGAAGATCGTATGCATTTACGAGTGCGATGTTGTTAACATAAAGACCCATTTCGTACGACTTACAAATGATGAAGATAGAGTTAAAGACTCTAGGAACCCACGTGAAGATAACGAATATACGAGTAGAATCGACGAAGAGAGGAAATCTCAACCCTCAATTTAATTGACCCATTAGAAATCCTCGATGAAATAGGAACTGTGGCCTATAGACTCGTTTTACCGCCAAGTATGTCGTGTGTTCATAACATTTTTAATGTATCGATGTTACGTAAATATGTGGATGGCCCGAACCACATTATTAATTTAGAACCGGACGAGATAGCAGAAGATTTAACGTATGAGAAGAACATCTTGGATAAGAAGGATCATATTCGACGCTCAAAGGTTATACCTCAAGAGTTAGAATTTGAAGTGAAGTCAAGGTATCCTCACCTGTTCGGCATACCAGGTACGATGTAAATTTCGAGGGCAAAATTTCATAAGGAGGCGAGATTGTGAGACCCCAGATTTTATGAATAAAGATTTAATTTTCTCGAAATATTGTTTTGAATATTATGGTGTGAATTTGATATAATGTTATAGTTGTGGGTAGTATTTATAAACTTTGCAAAGTATGCAAGTTGTCATATTATATTCGATTGGTCGGGGAATATTTGTTTTATCAGGGAATATTCGTGCAACGGCACAATCATTGGTGGACCTCGCAACAGAATTATTGTCGGATTGAGAAAACGACAAAAATATTTTATGAAAATAACGGCGGAAGTTTTACCGTTAACTGTTGAAACACCCGGTGTTAAAAGTACAGTAATACGCGTTGTAAGACCCCAACTTTTTGAATAAAGATTAAATTTTCTAGAAATATATATTTTTAATATTATGGTGTGAATTTGATATAATGTTATAGTTATGAGTAATATTTACAAATTTTGCAAAGTACGCAAGTTGTTATATAATATTCGATTGGTCAGGGAATATTCGTTTTAATAGGGAATATTCGTACAACGGCACAATCATTGGTGGACCCCCACAACGGAATTATTGTCAGATTGAGAAAACGACAAAAATACTTTATAAAAATAACGGCAGAAGTTTTACCGTTAACTGTTGAAACACCCGGTGTTAAAAGTATAGTAATACGCGTGGTTGCATAGTAACACACGGTATTGATTATTGATGCTTACGTGAGAAGTCACCTCGGTTATACTCAATTATTGCTACAAGAATTGTCGATCATATCTATCATATTATGGATTCAATTATTATCAAGAGATCATCGCATAAAATGTTTTTTATTAAATCAATACTTGAGACGACAAAGTTATTCATATTATAAATTCGCAATATTTACAATGTCTAGAAGTTTCATCAAGAGAGATGATTGGTCACCTAATCAAGGCGCCTATCAGGAGAAATCCTTATCGAAAGCCCCTCTTTCTCGGAAACGACCGGGTTGATAAATATTGTGAGTTATAATATTAATGATTAAATTAAAGTTGTTCGGAGTTGAATTTGGAGAAGCGGACGTGATATTTGAGTCCTAAACGATGAAATTAATAAAAATAGTTTATAAACACAAAATTTTTTCGGATTCACTATTTGGTCAAAAGTCAACAAATTGACTTTTTTTTGAAAAAAGTCAAACTTCAAATTTCAAAATTTATATTTTGATTAAAATAGTTTCATTATGTTGGAATTGTTTGTGTTAGTAAAAATCGACATTTATTCCGATGATAATTGATGTCTAGGGGTTATATTGATAAATCGGGTAATTTATCGGATAAATGAGCAATTAATTGCTACTAATTCACATGCTTATATAACTATTTATTCACATATGTGTACTATTGAATCACATTATTTACTATTAGGGGAGTTGGTGCAAAATTGATAATACTTGCATGACTAAGTTAAAAATGGAGGTATAGATGGAGGTACTATACTGGTAATTCGTATTTTCACATGATTATACTATTGATTCACATAATTGAACTATTGATTCACATTATTTACTATTAGGGGAGTTGGTGCAAGATTGATAATACTTGCAGGACTAAATTAAAAATGAAAGAAAAGTTGGAGGTTATGTATGTAATTTTTGAGCCCCAAAAAACGCAATTATCGAAACTATATTTTCTATAAATAGAAGCTCATTCTTTCTTCATTTCTCACCAATTCACAAAAGCTTTAGAACGATTATTATAGAGAGAAATTATAGAAAGAAGAAGAGAAGTCTGCTACCTCACAATTCCAATATCTAGTTTTTCTAAAGTAGGGAGTATTATTTCTTTCTTATCTGTGAAGAGAACTTCTGTTATTCTATTCTTATTATTCTGTTGGAATAACCTGTATACGCGGGCTACCCTATACTTGGTGAAATTCTTTCGTTGTTCCATTCTTTATCATTCATTGGAACATCCATGCATGCGTTTCTGCTGGGACTGATTCGGGTTAAATCTTTTATTATTCTCATTTGGAATATCTCGTCATGCATGCGTTTTACGATGGACTTCGATTACTTTTTATTATTCGTTGGAATATCTGTTTGTGCATTTTACGCGTCGGACCTAATTCGGTCTTTTATTATTATGTTGGAATATCCTCGTTATAATGCGTTTTACGGACTCGATTAAATTCTTTTTATTATTTCGTTGAATATCGTCTGCATGTGTTTTACGGGAATTCGATTCCGTTATTTATTATTCTATTGGAATAACTCGCCTGCAAGGTCTATCGCATGCCCGGTGATTTCTTTTGTTATTCCATTCCTTGTTATACTCAAATTGGTTAAAGTTTTGACTTCTATACTCCATGAAATTAGTGGAATATCCTCGATATTCAAGCGCTTCATCCAAAGATCTTTTCATGGAAATATTCTTCGAGCATTCTTGAATTTTACTCTACAAGCAAAGATCATGTTGACAATTTGGACGTTATTAGTTCCCCGGATAAATTAATTCTTGAACTTATTTTATTGAATTCTTATATCATTGTCATCATCCTCATGTTTATATTTTGTTGAAAGTCATCTGTGGCCTATAGTGCATAGATGGACTTGGTATGATTATGACTGAGGATTATTCTTGTAATCATGACCGTAATGTTACAAATGATGTGGAAAAAGTCCTCATTGGGTCGTAGAGCATTGATGGACAAATTGTTGGCATGATCACGACCATTATTGAATACACAAATATTCTTGGCCCGTAGTGCATGGATAATTGTGGTCGTGATACTAAAGAATATCCTTGGTCAGAGTAAGGGTGATTCGATGATGTGGATTATTTATTTGTCGAGTCCCAACGATAAAAGTGATGAAAACCTTTTAAATCATAAAAGATAGTAGATTTTATTCTCTACTTGACTCTTTTAATGGATTGCTTGTTGTTCACCGCAGCTTAAACTTGATGGTTGTTATATTGTATCGCTTTAACATTTTGAAGGCTAACGATAATATATTCTCGCATTATCTTAGTCATAATATTTCCCATCGGGCTAGTTGAGCTCACCCTTTTACTTTTATTGTTCTCTTCGTGAAATGAGAACGAAGCGAGGACTATTCTGGGAACCTGAGTGACGGACCGATGATGATAGCATTAGTAGTCCTCACTATTCAAAGGAAATAGTGGAAAATAAATGTAATAATATTGAATTTGAGTTTGTATATTGTCTAGAGCGACAATATTTGTATTAAAACTCACAGTTTATGTTTTGTCGTATTTTTTACACGATACGCTTGTATAATTAAGTTGTATTTGTATTATGTACCATGTATTTGACGACTCGAGAATAGGTGATGTATACCTATTTTGGGGGGCGCCACACTTGGTATCAAAGCTTAGGATATGATCCCGGCTAAGATGTGAGACTAGAACTAGGAGGGAGAGACGGGAATTCTTCGCTAGTATGACCTACCTAAGTTTATTTGGTATTTGATTGGTGGGTCAAAGTATAGTGATAATATGTTGCATGTCAATTAACCCTTATTTTGTGGGGTGTTTGAAAATGGCATCCGAGAATGTTGAGAACATCAATGGAGCACAAGAGACCGCTGAGTCTCCATGATCAATAATCGTGACAATGTGCATCGTGAAGGCGACAATCCTCATGCAAACAACAACACTAACCAAATGATGAATGATGGAATGTTCCGAGGCTTCATGCAATTCATGCAACATCAAAGCAGAGAGCGGCTCTCGCTCAAAATGCAGGTGTAAACATCGGAAACTCTTGACGGTCACCGCTAAATAGTTCAAGGAGCCGGGACCACCGGAGTTTATTGGAGAGCCAAAACCACTTAAGGGAAGCATGGATAAAGCAAATCACCAAGATATTTGATGTCTGGGATGCCCGAGGAGCAAAAGGTTCCCTTCGCCACCTTTTATGTTGCGTGAAGAAGCAGACATCGGTGGGAATATGTAAACGCATCACCGACGACTCAAGATGTCTTGGGAGAAGTTCCAAGAGCTATTCAACGACAAGTACTTTCCGAAAGTATTCGTCACATGAAGGAGGTGGAGTTTATCAAGTTGGAACAAAATAATATGACCGTGTCGCAATACGAGGCTAAATTTATGCGGAGTTATCCCGGTTTGCATCCCATTTGGTCGATAATGAGGAGCGAATGACCTAATGTTTTTAAGAGGTTTGAAACCGAGATACGCCAATATCTTATTTCTCATAAACCGTGTTTGTATTCAGATGTTGTAAATAGGGCTCGCTTATTGGAGCACGATAACGAAGTCAACGCAACCAAGAGAAAGCAAATTCGGCAAAGTAATGAAAATACCAAGTGGTATCACCATCGGCGGTGACAACAAACGTGGAGGAATCAACATGCCAAAAATGGTAACCACTTTGGTGGTAATCATAGCCAAGACAATAAAATGGACATTTCAAGAAAAGGAGATTCAACAATGATGGAAAGACGCCAAGACCAAAGACTGTTGTTAAGGAAGGAGAACGACCACCTATCATATGCTTCAAATGCGAGGGAGGGACACATCACCAAACTACGCGATGCCATCCAAAGCATGTTATAATTATGGAAGAGAAGGTCACTTAGCTCGATTTTTTCGCTCATCAAGACAAATTCACTAGGATGGAGGCACCAAAGGTCGCCCCGTAAAAGTCAAAGCCAGTAGTGCAAGGGAGAGCATTTGTTGTGACCTCCGTAAAAGAAAGGAACCCTAACGAGGTTATCACGGTAAGCTTTATCATAAACTCTAGTGAAGTCTATACCTTATTTGATACCGGTTCTACCCATTCTTTTATTTCTCCTACTTGCGCCAACGCTTAAATTTGACCGAGAAATTAGACTTTGACTTATCTCGTTGAAACTCCATTAGAGAAACCTTCATTACATCCAATCGCTTATAAGTCTTGTTTGATTCAAATCCAGAATCAGACGTTACCGTCGATCTTATCTCCTTAAAAATACTTGCATTTGACGTGATTCTAGGGATTGATTGGTTAACTACTCATCATGCTAAAATTGATTGTTTTCGTAAGGTTGTTAGCTTTCATATTCCTAATAAACCTATTATGCTAATTCAAGCGACCAAACCATTAAAATCAATCACGGCCATCTCAAGCCATAAAGCTATTCGCTTATTGAAAAACTGATGTCAAGCTTTCTTAGCTCATGTCATAGATTTAAACAAAAAATACGCCGATTTGAAGGATATTTCTATTGTTAATAAATTTCCCGACGTATTCCCTCAAGAACTTCCCCGCCTACCCCAGAGCGTGAAGTTGAATTTTGTATCGACTTGAACCCCAGACAAAACCCATTTCCAAAGCCCCATATCGAATGGCTCCTATTGAACTTCGTGAGTTAAAGACCCAATTGCAGGAATTGTTAGACATTGGTTTCATTCGTCCCAAGACGTCTCTGGGGGGGTGCTCCCGGTTCTATTCGTGAAGAAGAAAGATGGGAGTATGCGATTTTGTATTGATTATCTGGAGTTGAATCATGTCACCATCAAAAATAGGTACCCATTGCCACGTATTGATGACCTATTTGATCGGGCCATAAGGAGCACAATTTTTTCAAAGATCGATCTTCGCTTCTAGATATCATCACCAAGGTTAAAACCGAGGATATTCCAAAGATCGCTTTCGTAACTCCCAGACGGCATTATGAATTCTTAGTCATGTCTTTTGGATTGACTAATGCTCCCCGCCGCTTTCATGGATATGATGAACCGAGTATTCAAGGAATATTTGGATCACTTTGTGGTCGCCTTTTATTGATGACATCCTTATTTATTCCAAAAGCCGTGAAGATCATGAGCAACACTTGAGGTCGATACTCCAAAAGCTTCGTGAATATAAGCTTTATGCCAAGTTAAAGAAATGCGAGTTCTAGCTTGAGGAAGTAGCATTCCTTGGGGCACGTAGTATCAAGTCATGGAATATCCGTTGACCCAAAGAAAGATTGAAGCTATTCAAAGTCGGGAGCAACCTAAATCGCTGATCAAGTACATGTAGCTTTTCTTGGTTTAGTGGTTATTATCGAAGATTCGTGGAAGGATTTTTCTAATCGCTACTCCATTAACTCAAATGACTCGGAAAGATACAAAGTTCTATTGGAGCGAGGAATGTGAGAAGAGTTTTCAAGAACTCAAAAGGAGACTCATTTCAAAGACCTGCTCGACAATACCATCTGGTTCGGAGGGATTTGTCATCTACAGTGATGCTTCGGGAAAAGGGTTAGGATGTGTTCTCATGCAACATGGGAAAGTCATAGCATATGCCTCAAGACAACTCAAAGAATATGAGAGGAATTATCCTACTCATGATCTAGAGTTGTAAATTTGTTGTCTTCGACTTAAAATTTGGAGGCATTACTTGTATGGAGAGAAAGTGGAGATCTTTACAGATCATAAAAGCCTCAAATATTTCTTCACTCAAAAGGAACTCAACATGCGACAACGACGCTGGCTTGAACTATTGAAAGATTATAATCATACCATCCAATACCATCCTGGAAAAGCTAACGTGGTAGCCGACGATTGAGTAGTAAGATCATATGCGCGGCACGAAAAGTAATATTCACAACACAAAAGCCCATTTTGTGTGACTTGCAAAGGATGGAGATAGAGTTAAAGACTCTGTGGACCCACATGATGATGGCGAATATACGAATAGAACCGACTTTTAATTGATAAAGTTAAAGTCGCTCAAGTTACGATCCGGAGCTAATGCGTATGAAGAAGAAAGTGCAAGAAGGTGCTATGCCGAAGCAAGAATCGATGAAGAAGGAATACTTCGAAGTCAACTCCGCACTTTGTGTTCCTAACGACCCTGATTTAAAGTATAAAATCATGATGGAGGCGCACAACACACCATTTGCAATCCATCGTGGGAGTACCAAAATGTATCGTGATCTTCGTCATACATTTTGGTGGAGCAATATGAAGAGAGAGAGATAGCGCTATTTATCTCAAGGTGTCTAATTTGTCAACGAGTTAAAGCGGAGCATCAAGTACCAAAAGGTCCATTGCAACCACTTGAAATTCCAGAATGGAAGTGGGAGCACATTACCATGGATTTCGTTACCGGTCTTCCCAAAGTTTTCAAGGCATAGATGCAATTTGGGTCATTGTTGATAGATTGACCAAGTCTGCTCATTTCTTACCGATACGAGAAACTTATACACTTGAACGCCTCTTGCTCATATGTACATAAACGAGGTTGTAAGATTGCATGGTATGCCAAGATCCATAGTTTTCGATCGAGACCCAAGATTCACTTCAAGATTTTGGGTTAGTTTGCAAAAAGCTATGGGCACGGATTTACGATTTAGCTTCTAAGATATCATCCTCGCATTTGGACGGGCAAATGAGAGGACGATTCAAACTCTTGAAGATCTATTAAGACTCGTGTCCTCGACTTCAAGGAAGTTGGGACAAGTTCTTACCATTGGTGGAGTTTTCCTACAACAACAGCTTATCAAGAAAGTATTCGCATGGCTCCATTCGAGGCATTGTATGGAAGAAAGTGTCGCTTCTCCAAGAGATCTTTGGGATGAGGTGGGTGAAGCAACGTTGTTGGGACCGAGAGTTGGTACGTATGACTACGGAAAAGATTCAAATGATCCGACAACGATAAAAACCTCACAAGATCGATAAAAGAGTTTATGCCGATCTTCATCGAAAGGACGAGAATTCGATATCGAGATCATGTGTTGTTGTTACGTGTTGCTCCATGGAAAGGAGTTACAAGATTTGGAAAGAGAGGAAAGCTCAATCCTCGATTCATTGGCCCATTTTTAATCCCTCGATCGAGTAGGAATCTGTGGCCTATAGACTTGCGTTATCGCCAAGTATGTCTCGTGTTCATAACATTTTCACATATCCATGTTACGTAAATATGTGAAAGACCCAAACCACATTATTGAGTTAGAACCTAGGACAAAATAGAGGAAGATTTAACGTATGAAGAGGTTCCTATTAAAATCTTGATAAGAAGGAACATATTCTACGCCTCCAAGGTTATACCTCAAGTCAAAGTTTTGTGGAGAAACCACGATGTTGAGGAAATGACGGGAGTTAGAATCAAATGAAATCAAAGTATCCTCACCTCTTCGACATACCGTGTACGCACCCTAATTTCGAGGATGAAATTTCATAAGAAGGGAGGTTATAAGACCCCAACTTTTGAATAAAGATTAAATTTTCTAAATATATTTTTTAATATTATGGTGTGGATTTGATATAATGTTATAGTTGTGGGTAATATTTACAAATTTTGCAAAGTACGCAAGTTGTTATATAATATTCGATTGGTCTGAGAATATTCGTTTTAACAGGAATATTCGCATAACAACACAATCATTGGTGGACCCCACAACGGAATTATTGTCGGATCGAGAAAACGACAAAAATACTTTTATGAAAATAATCTATGGAAGTTTTATCGTTAATCGCTGAAACACCCTAGTTAAAAGTACAAAGAATACGCTGGTTGGTTAGTAGTATACACCAGATTGATTATTGATGCTTACGTGAGAAGTCACTCGCTTATACTCAATTATTGCTACAAAGAATTGTCGTGATCATATATATATATATATATATATATATCGATTGGATTCAATCATAAGATTATCATCACATAAAATGTTTTTTATTAAATCAATACTTGAGACGACAAAGTTATTCATATTATAAATTGCAATATTTACAATGTCTAGAAGTTCACAAGGAGAGGTTTGGTCACCTAATCGCGCTACCAATAGGAGAAATCCTTATCGAAAGCCCCTCTTTCCCGGAACGACTCGGTTGATAAATATTGTGAGTTATAATATTAATGATGAATGTTGTTCTGAGTTGAATTTGGAGTTGAATTTGGAGGACGTGATATTTGAGTCCTGAACGACGAAATTAGTAAAATAGTTTATAAACACAAAATTTTTCGGATTCACTATTTCGTCAAAAGTCAACAATTGACTTTTTTTGGGAAAAGTCAAAACTTCAAATTTCAAAATTTATATTTTTGATAAAAATAGTTTCATTATGTTGGAATTTTTTGTGTTAGTGAAAATCGACATTTATTTCGATGATAATTGATGTTCTGGGGGTTATATTGATAAATCGGGTAATTTATCGGATAAATGAGCAATTAATTGCTACTAATTCACATGCTTATATAACTATTTGTTCACATATGTGTACTATTGAATCACATTATTTACTATTAGGGGAGTTGGTGCAAGATTGATAATACTTGCATGACTAAGTTAAAAATGGAGGTATAGATGGAGGTACTATACTGTAATTCGTATTTTTCACATGATTATACTATTGATTCACATAATTGAACTATTGATTCACATTATTTACTATTAGGGGAGTTGGTGCAAGATTGATAATACTTGCAGGACTAAATTAAAAATGAAAGAAAAGTTGGAGGTATTGTACTGTAATTTTTCGAGCCCCAAAACGTGCAATTATCGAAACTATATTTTCCTATAAATAGAAGCTCATTCTTCCTTCATTTCTCACCAATTCACAAAAGCTTTAGAGCGATTATTATAGAGAGAAATTATAGAAAGAAGAAGAGAAGTCTGCTACCTCACTATTCCAAAGATCCAGCTTTTTCTAAGGTAGGAGTATTATTTCTTTCTTATCCATGAAGAGAACTTTTGTTATTCCATTCTTATTATTCTGTTGAATAACTCAGATACGCTGGGCTACCCTATACTTGGTGAAATTCTTCGTTGTTCCATTCTTTATCATTATGTTGAACATCCTCGTCTGTAAGTTTCACACCGACATTCGGGTTCCGCCTTTTATTATTCTCGTTGGAATATCCTCGTCTGCGCGCTTTTTACGGACCGATTTCGCATTTTTATTATTTCGTTGGAATATCCTGTCAGGCGCTTTTTTTACGGACCGATTCCGCCTTTTTATTATTTGTTGAATATCCTGTTTGTGCGCTTTTTTACGCGGACCGATTCCATCTTTTATTATTTCGTTGAATATCCCGTCTCAGTGTGTTTTACGCCGGACCGATTCCGTTATTTATTATTCTATTGGAATAACTCGCCTCGCGGTCTATCGCATGCCGGTGATTTCTTTTGTTATTCCATTCCTTATTATACTCTGTTGGTTAAAGTTTTGACTTCTATACTCCATGAAATTAGTGGAATATCCTCGATATTTGCGCTTCATCCAAAGATCTTTTCATGGAAATATTCTTCCGAGCATTCTTGAATTTTACTCTACAAAGCAAAGATCATGTCGACAATTTGGACGTTATTAGTTCTCGGATAAATTAATTCTTGAACTTGTTTTATTGAATTCTTATATCATTGTCATCATCCTCATGTTTATATTTTGTTGAAAGTCATCGTGGCCTATAGTGCATAGATGGACTTGGTATGATTATGACTGTGGATTATTCTGGTGTAATCATGACCGTAATGTTACAAATGATGTGGTAAAAGTCCTCATTGGTCGTAGAGAGCATTGATGGACAATTGTTGGCATGATCATGACCATTATTGAATACACAAATATTCTTGGCCCGTAGTGCATGGATAATTGTGGTCGGATACTAAAGAATATCCTGGTCAGAAAAAAGGGGGTGATTCGATGATGTGGATTATTTATTGTCGAGTCCCAACGATAAAAGTGATGAAAACCTTTTAAATCATAAAAGATAGTAGATTTTATTCTCTACTTGACTCTTTTAATGGATTGCTTTGTTCACCGCAGCTTAAACTTGATGGTTGTTATATTGTATCGCTTTAACACTCGTTGAAGGCTAACGATAATATATTCTCGCATTATCTTAGTCATAATATTTCCCATCGGGCTAGTTGAGCTCACCCTTTTACTTTTATTGTTTCTTCGTGAAATGAGAACGAAAGCAGGACTAGTCTGGGAACTGGAGTGACTGGACCAGATGATAGCATTAGTAGTCCTCACTATTCAAAGGAAATAGTGGAAAATAAATGTAATAATATTGAATTTGAGTTTGTATATTGTCTAGACGACAATATTTGTATTAAAACTCACAGCTTTTATGTTTTGTCGCATTTTTACACGCATACGCTTGTATAATTAAGTTGTATTTTAGATTATGTACCATGTATTTGATTTACTCGTAATAGGTGATGTATACCTATTTTTGGGGGCGCCACAGTTGGTATCAAAGCTTAGGATATGATCCCCGGCTAAGATGTGAGACTAGAACTAGAGGGAGAGACGGGAATTCTTCGCTAAGTATGACCTACCTAAGTTTATTTGGTATTTGATTGGTTGGTCAAAGTATAGTGGATAATATGTTGCATGTCAATTAACCCTTTTTTGTGGCGATTTGAAAATGGCATCCGAGAATGTTGAGAACATCAATGGAGCACAGGAGACCGTTGAGTCTCCACAGATCAATAACCAGGACAATGTGCATCAGGAAGGCGACAATCCTCATGCAAACAACAACACTAACCAAATGATGAACGATGGAATGTTCCGAGGCTTCATGCAATTCATGCAACATCAGGCGAGAGCGGCTCCTGTTCAAAATGCAGGTGTAAACACAGGAAACTCTCGGACGGTCATCGCTAAACAGTTCAAGGAGCTGGGACCACCGGAGTTTATTGGAGAGCCAAAACCACTTAAGGCGGAAGCATGGATAAAGCAAATCACCAAGATATTTGATGTCTTGGGATGCTCCGAGGAGCAAAAGGTTCCCTTCGCCACCTTTATGTTGCGTGAAGAGGCAGATTACTGGTGGGAATCTGTAAAACGTACCCAGCCTGACGCACTCAAGATGTCTTGGGAGAAGTTCCAAGAGCTATTCAACGACAAGTACTTTCCCGAAAGTATTCGTCACATGAAGGAGGTGGAGTTTATCAAGTTGGAACAAAATAATATGACCGTGTCGCAATACGAGGCTAAATTTATGAGTTATCCCGGTTTGCATCCCATTTGGTCGATAATGAGGAGCGAATGACCTAATGTTTTTAAGAGGTTTGAAACCGAGATACGACAATATCTTATTTCTCATAAACTGTGTTTGTATTCAGATGTTGTAAATAGGGCTCAGTTATTGGAGCAGCGATAACGAGTCAACGCAACCAAGAGAAAGCAAATTTACAGAATGAAAATACAAAGTGGTATCACCATCAAGCGGTGACAACAAACGTGGAGGGAATCAACATGCCGTAAATGGTAACCACTTTGGTGGTAATCATAGCCAAGACAATAAAATGGACATTTCAAGAAAAGGAGATTCAACAATGATGGAAAGACGTCAAGACCAAAGAACCGTTGTTAAGGAAGGAGAACGACCACCCTATCATATGCTTCAAATGCGAGAGGGAGGGACACATCACCAAATCACGATGATGTCAGTCCAAAGCATGTTATAATTGTGGAAGAGAAGGTCACTTAGCTCGATTTTGTCGCTCACCAAGACAAATTCAGCCTAGGATGGAGGCACCAAAGGTCGTTCCCGTAAAAGTCAAAGCCAGAAGTGCAAGGGGAGAGCATTTGTTGTGACCTCCCGTAAAAGAAAGGAACCCGAACGAGGTTATCACGGGTAAGCTTATCATAAACTCTAGTGAAGTCTATACCTTATTTGATACCGGTTCTACCCATTCTTTTATTTCTCCTACTTAGCGCCAACGCTTAAATTTGACCGAGAAATTAGACTTTGACTTATCTCGTTGAAACTCCATTAGAGAAACCTTCATTACATCCATCGCTTATAAGTCTTGTTTGATTCAAATCCAGAATCGCGACACGTTAATTCGTCGATCTTATCTCCTTAAAAATACTTGCATTTGACGTGATTCTAGGGATTGATTGGTTAACTACTCATCATGCTAAAATTGATTGTTTTCGTAAGGTTGTTAGCTTTCATATTCCTAATAAACCTATTATGCTAATTCAAGCGACCAAACCATTAAAATCAATCACGGTCATCTCAAGCCATAAAGCTATTCGCTTATTGAAAAACGGATGTCAAGCTTTCTTAGCTCATGTCATAGATTTAAACAAAAATACGCCGATTTGAAGGATATTTCTATTGTTAATAAATTTCCGACGATTCCCTCAAGAACTTCCCGCCTACCCTCAGAGCGTGAAGTTGAATTTTGTATCGACCTTGAACCCTAAGACAAAACCCATTTCCAAAGCCCCATATCGAATGGCTCCTATTGAACTTCGTGAGTTAAAGACCCAATTGCAGGAATTGTTAGACATTGGTTTCATTCGGCCCTAAGACGTCTCCTCGGGGTGCTCCCGCTCTATTCGTGAAGAAGAAAGATGGGAGTATGCGATTTTTGTATTGATTATCTGGAGTTGAATCATGTCACCATCAAAAATAGGTACCCATTGCCACGTATTGATGACCTATTTGATCGATTACAAGGAGCACAATTTTTTCAAAGATCGATCTTCGCTTCTAGATATCATCACCAAGGTTAAAACCGAGGATATTCCAAAGATCGCTTTCGTAATCCCAGACGAGCATTATGAATTCTTAGTCATGTCTTTTGGATTGACTAATGCCCCGCCGCTTCATGGATATGATGAACCGAGTATTCAAGGAATATTTGGATCACTTTGTGGTCGTCTTTATTGATGACATCCTTATTTATTCCAAAAGCCGTGAAGATCATGAGCAACACTTGAGGTCGATACTCCAAAAGCTTCGTGAATATAAGCTTTATGCCAAGTTAAAGAAATGCGAAGTTCTAGCTTGAGAAAGTAGCATTCCTTGGGCACGTAGTATCAAGTCATGGAATATCCGTTGACCCAAAGAAAGATTGAAGCTATTCAAAGTCGGGAGCAACCTAAATCGCTGATCAAGCACGTAGCTTTCGGATTAGTGGTTATTATCGAAGATTCATGGAAGGATTTTTCTAATCGCTACTCCATTAACTCAAATGACTCAAAAAGATACAAAGTTCGGTTTGAGCGAGGAATGTGAGAAGAGTTTTCAAGAACTCAAAAGGAGACTCATTTCAAAGACTGCTCGACAATACCATCCGGCCTTGAGGGATTTGTCATCTACAAGATGATGCTTCAGCAAAGGGTTAGGATGTGTTCTCATGCAACATGGGAAAGTCATAGCCTATGCCTCAAGACAACTCAAAGAATATGAGAGGAATTATCCTACTCATGATCTAGAGTTGGCAAAATTGTTGTCTTCGCACTTAAAATTTGGAGGCATTACTTGTATGGAGAGAAAGTGGAGATCTTTACGGATCATAAAAGCCTCAAATATTTCTTCACTCAAAAGGAACTCAACATGCGATAAACGACGTTGGCTTGAACTATTGAAAGATTATGATCATACCATCCAATACCATCCTCGAAAAGCTTAACGTGGTAGCCGACGATCGAGTAGTAAGATCATACGCGGCACGAAAGTGCAATATTCACAACACAAAAGCCCATTTTGTGTGACTTGCAAAGGATGGAGATAGAGTTAAAGACTTCAGGACCCATGTGATGATGGTATAATATACGAAGTAGAACCGACTTTAATTGATAAAGTTAAAGTCGCTCAAGTTACGATCCGAGCTGATGCGCATATGAAGAAGAAAGTGCAAGAAGGTGCTATGCCGGAAGCAAGAATCGATGAAGAAGGAATACTTTGAAGTCAACTCCTGCACTTTGTGTTCCTAACGAACCCCGATTTAAAGTATAAAATCATGATGGAGGCGCAACACACCCATTTGCAATCCATCGTGGGAGTACCAAAATGTATCGTGATCTTCGTCATACATTTTGGTGGAGCAATATGAAGAGAGAGATAGCGCTATTTATCTCAAGGTGTCTAATTTATCAACGAGTTAAAGCGGAGCATCAAGTACCAAAAGGTCCATTGCAACCATTTAAAATTCCAGAATGGAAGTGGGAGCACATTACCATGGATTTTGTTACCAGTCTTCCCAAAGTTTTTCAAGGAAAAGATGCAATTTGGGTCATTGTTGATAGATTGACCAAGTATTCTCATTTCTTACCGATACGAGAAACTTATACACTTGAACATCTTGCTCATATGTACATAAACAAGGTTGTAAGATTGCATGGTATGCCAGTATCCATAGTTTCTGATCGAGACCCAAGATTCACTTTAAGATTTTGGGTTAGTTTGCAAAAAGCTATGGGCACGGATTTACGATTTAGTTTCTAAGATATCATCCTCGATCGGATCAAGCAAATGGAGAGGACGATTCAAACTCTTGAAGATCTATTAAGACTCTGTGTCCTTGACTTCAAGGGAAGTTGGGACAAGTTCTTACCATTGGTGGAGTTTTCCTACAACAACAGTTATCAAGAAAGTATTCGCATGGCTCCATTCGAGGCATTGTATGGAAGAAAGTGTCGTTCTCCAGTATGCTGGGATGAGGTGGGTGAAGCAACGTTGTTGGGACCAGAGTTGGTACGTATGACTACGGAAAAGATTCAAATGATCTGACAACGTATAAAAATCTCACAAGATCGACAAAAGAGTTATGCTGATCTTCATCGAAAGGACGTAGAATTCGATATTGGAGATCATGTGTTGTTACGTGTTGCTCCATGGAAAGGAGTTACAAGATTTGGAAAGAGAGGAAAGCTCAATCCTCGATTCATTGGACCATTTTTAATCCTCGATCGAGTAGGAACTGTGGCCTATAGACTTGCGTTACCGCCAAGTATGTCTCGTGTTCATAACATTTTTCACATATCCATGTTACGTAAATATGTGAAAGACCCAAACCACATTATTGAGTTAGAACCGGACAAAATAGAGGAAGATTTAACGTATGAAGAGGTTCCTATTAAAATCTTGGATAAGAAGGAACATATTCTACGCTCCAAGGTTATACCTCAAGTTAAAGTTTTGTGGAGAAACCACGATGTTGAGGAAATGACCTGGGCGTTAGAATCTGAAATGAAATCAAAGTATCCTCACCTCTTCGACATGCCAGGTACGCACCCTAATTTCGAGGATGAAATTTCATAAGAAGGGGAGGTTATAAGACCGCAACTTTTTGAATAAAGATTCAATTTTCTCGAAATATATTTTTTAATATTATGGTGTGAATTTGATATAATGTTATAGTTGTGGGTAATATTTACAAATTTTGCAAAGTACGCAAGTTGTTATATAATATTCGATTGGTCGGAGAATATTCGTTTTAACAGGAATATTCGCATAACTAACACAATCATTGGTGGACCCCTCATTAACGGAATTATTGTCGGATCGAGAAAACGACAAAAATACTTTATGAAAAATAACGGCGGAAGTTTTATCGTTAATCGTTGAAACACCCTGTTAAAAGTACAAGAATACGCTGTGGTTGCATATAAGAAGACACACAGATTGATTATTGATGCTTACGTGAGATCACTCAGTTATACTCAATTATTGCTACAGTAATTGCTGCATCATATATATATATATATATATATATATATCATATTATGGATTCAATTATTGTCAGTATCATCTACATAAAATGTTTTTTTATTAAATCAATACTTGAGACGACAAAGTTATTCATATTATAAACTGCAATATTTACAATGTCTAGAAGTTCTGTCAAGGAGAGGTTTGGTCACCTAATTGCGCACCAATAGGGAGAAATCCTTATTGAAAAGCCTCCTCTTTCCTGGGAACGACCTGGTTGATAAATATTGTGAGTTATAATATTAATGATGAAGGTTTCTCGGAGTTGAATTTGGAGACGCGGACGTGATATTTGAGTCCGGAACGACGAAATTAGTAAAAATAGTTTATAAACACAAAATTTTTCGGGATTCACTATTTGGTCAAAAAGTCAACAGTTGACTTTTTCGGAAAAAGTCAAACTTCCAAATTTCAAAATTTATATTTTTGATTAAAATAGTTTCATTATGTTGGAATTGTTTGTGTTAGTAAAAATCGACATTTATTCCGATGATAATTGATGTCTAGGGGTTATATTGATAAATCGGGTAATTTATCGGATAAATGAGCAATTAATTGCTACTAATTCACATGCTTATATAACTATTTGTTCACATATGTGTACTATTGAATCACATTATTTACTATTAGGAGAGTTGGTGCAAGATTGATAATACTTGCATGACTAAGTTAAAAATGGAGGTATAGATGGAGGTACTATACTGTAATTCGTATTTTTCACATGATTATACTATTGATTCACATAATTGAACTATTGATTCACATTATTTACTATTAGGGGAGTTGATGCAAGATTGATAATACTTGCAGGACTAAATTAAAAATGAAAGAAAAGTTGGAGGTATTGTACAGTAATTTTTTGAGCCCCAAAACGTGCAATTATCGAAACTATATTTTCCTATAAATAGAAGCTCATTCTTTCTTCATTTCTCACCAATTCATAAAAGCTTTAGAGCGATTATTATAGAGAGAAATTATAGAAAGAAGAAGAGAAGTCTGCTACCTCACTATTCCAATATCTAGTTATTCTAAGGTAGGGAGTATTATTTCTTTCTTATCTGTGAAGAGAACTTTTGTTATTCCATTCTTATTATTCTGTTGGAATAACCTGTATACGCGGGCTACCCTATACTTGGTGAAATTCTTCTGTTGTTCCATTCTTTATCATTATGTTGGAACATCCCGTTCATGCGTTTCACGGATTCGGGTTTCGCCTTTTTATTATTCTCGTTGAATATCCTCGTCTGCATGCGCTTTTACGACGGACCGATAAAATCTTTATTATTCTATTGGAATATCCCTCTGCAATGCTTTTATCGCTTGGACCAAATTCTGCATCTTTATTATTCGTTGGAATATCGATTTCAGGCATTTTTACCGACCTGATTCCGTCTTTATTATTCATTGGAATATCCGTCTGCATGCATTTTACGTGGGACCGATTCCGTTATTTATTATTCTATTGGAATAACTCTCACATGTGCGGCCTATCGCATGCCTCGTTGATTTCTTTTGTTATTCCATTCCTTGTTATACTCTGTTGGTTAAAGTTTTGACTTCTATACTCCATGAAATTAGTGGAATATCCTTGATATTTGCGCTTCATCCAGTATCTTTTCATGGAAATATTCTTCTAAGCATTCTTGAATTTTACTCTACAAAGCAAAGATCATGTTGACAATTTGGACGTTATTAGTTCCTGGATAAATTAATTCTTGAACTTGTTTTATTGAATTCTTATATCATTGTCATCATCCTCATGTTTATATTTTGTTGAAAGTCATCTGTGGCCTATAGTGCATAGATGGACTTGGTATGATTATGACCAGGGATTATTCGGTGTAATCATGACCGTAATATTACAAATGGTGTGAAAAAAGTCCTCATTGGCCCGTAGAGCATTGATGGACAGTTGTTGGCATGATCATGACCATTATTGAATACACAAATATTCTTGGCCCGTAGTGCATGGATAATTGTGGTCGTGATACTAAAAAATATCCTTGGTCGTAGTGCAGGGGTGATTCGATGATGTGAATTATTTATTAAGCTGAGTTCCAGCGATAAAGGTGATGAAAAACCTTTTAAATCATAAAAGATAGTAGATTTTATTCTTTACTTGACTCTTTTAATGGATTGCTTGTTCCTCTGCAGTTAAACTTGATGGTTGTATATATTGTATCGCTAAACATCGTTGAAGGCTAACGATAATATATTGTGCATTATCTTAGTCATAATATTTCCTACTAGGCTAGTTCAGCTCACCCTTTTACTTTTATTGTTCTTTTCAGGAAATGAGAACGTAGCGAGGACTAGTGGGAAACGAGTGATGGACCAGATGATAGCATTAGTAGTCCTCACTATTCAGTGAAATAGTGGAAAATAAATGTAATAATATTGAATTTGAGTTTGTATATTGTCTAGACGACAATATTTGTACTAAAACTCACAGTTTATGTTTTGTCGTATTTTTATACCACGGTTGTATAATTAAGTTGTATTTGTATTCTGTACCATGTATTTGACGACTCAGAATAGGTGATGTATACCTGTTTTGGGGGCGTCACACGCGTGGTTGCATAGTAGCACATGGTATTAATTATTGATGCTTACGTGATAAGTCACTCAATTTTGTTGGTATTATTAATGTAATAATACAGAAAATCTTTTTATATAAACAGAATACTTTTATAAAGTTATTCTATAAATAGAATATATTATATTTTATTATGCATAGTGTTGCATAGTGTTTGCATAGTAAAAATTTTTTATATAAAACAAAATACTTTTATGAAGTTATTTGTTTTATTAGATAATAATTAGAATATATTATATTTTATTATGCATAGTATTTGCATAGTGCCTACATAGTGTTTGCATAGTAAAATCTTTTATAAAGTTATTCGTTTTATTAGATTATAAATAGAATATATTATATTTTATTTAAAAGATTTTGCTTTAAATATGGACCGTCGATTAAAGTAAATCAATCTGGACCGTTCATGAGTTAGTTACTATATGCATCCATTTTTCTATAAATAGAAGCTCATTCATTCATTATTTTTACTTAATTCTTTGAAACTCTGAGAGAGAAACTATTGAGAGAAAGAAGAAAAATGTTCTACTACTTCACTATTTCTATATCCAGTACTCTTCTTTCTAAGGTAGGGAATATTATTTGTTGTACTCATAAGGGGTATTCTTTCTTTCTTACTGATGAAGAGAACTTCTGTTATTCCATTCTTTATTATTACTGTTGAAATAACCTTTGATATCGCGGGCTACCCTATACTTGGTGAAATTCTTCGTTATTCCATTCTTTATTATTATGTTGGAATAACTTTTGTCTATGCAAAAAATCGCATACATGGTGAAATTCTTCTAATATTCCATTCTTTATTATTTCGCATTGGAATATCCCATCTGCTCATTTTTATGGGACCGGTTTCGGTTTCGCTTTTTTTATTATTACGTTGGAATATCCTATCTCAGACGCGTTTTACGGACTGGTTCCGTTATTTATTATTCTGTTGGAATATCGCTTGCATTTAATTTTGCACGACTGTTCTCGTTATTATTATTATTACATTGTAATAACTTTGTCATACGCTAAGTCCAACATGCATGGTGATTTCTTTTGTTATTCCATTCTTTATTATACTCGGTTGGTTAAAGTTTTGACTTCTATACTCCATTAAATTTGTGGAATATCCTTGATATTTGCGCTTCATCCAAAGATCTTTTATGGAAATATTCTTTCGAGCATTCTTAAATTTTACTCTACAAAGCAAAGATCATGTTGACAATTTGGACGTTATCAGTTCCTAGATAAATTAATTCTTGAACTTGTTTTATTGAATTCTTATATCATTGTCATCATCCTCATGTTTATTTTTTTGAAAGTCATCTGTGGCCTGTAGTGCATAGATGGACTTGGTATGATTATGACCAGGGATTATTCGGTATAATCATAAACGTAATGTTACAAATGATGTGGAAAAAGTCCTCATTGGCCCATAGTGCATTGATGGACAGTTTTTGGTATGATTATGGCTATGGATTCTCTTTGGCCGTAGTGCAAAGATGAATTGCTTTATGGCATGATCAGGACCGTTGATGAAAACACGATTATCTTTGGCCCGTAGTGCATGGATAATTCGTGGTCATGATACTAAAGAATATCCTTGGCCTATAGTGCATGGATGATTTGATGATGTGGATTATTTATTGAGCTGAGTCTCAGCTATAAAAGTGATGAAAAACCTTTTAAATCATAGAAGATAGTAGACTTTATTCTCTACTTGACTCTTCTAATGGATTGCTTGTTCCGCTGCAGTTAAACTTGATGTTTGTTATATTGTATTAGTTTAACATTGTTGAAGGCTAACGATAAATTATTCTGCGTTATCTTAGTCATAATATTTCTTACTGAGCTAGTTGAGCTCACCGTTTTGCTTTCATTGTTCTCTTCAGGAAATGAGAACGTAGCAGGGACTAGTCGGGGGAAAACATAGTGATGGTCCTAGATGGTGCATTAGTAGTCCTCACTATTCTGTGAAATAGTGTGATAATGATTGTAATGAAGACTCCTTTTGAGTTTGTATACTCTCTAGTAGATAATATTTGTATTCAAACTCACAGTTTATGTTTTGTCATATTGTACACGACAGTTGTATTATTAAGTTGTATTTGAATTCTGTACCATGTATCTAGCGACTCAAGATGGGTGATGTATACCTAATTTTGGGGGCGTCACACGACGCTCTCCGATTGCTTTCGAAAACACAACAGTCCTAAAGATGACCATTTTGACCCTTCCTAAAGACCTCAAACTAAAAACCTTAAAGAACAAAAGTTGTAGGTCTATTCGTCCTCGTTCCGGATCATCTTGAATCGCCTTAATCGGAATTCGTATGAAAAAGTTATGCTTAATTTATCTGCAGAGATCGAGAAGCGGTCAATCGTTATCGATGTTCAAGGTGCAATTGCACCCCAATTGGCCTTTGGGGCAGCGCATCTGCACCCTAAGTCGCAGAACAGGCCCTCAGGCTCTGCTCTGCGCGATTACACAGACCCTTACTCCTTCCAATGATCATAACACGAGTTATACTCATCTAATTCAGTCCATTTTCGATTATATAGGTTTGCAACTCATAAAACTACAACATACCAAATACCCATCAACTAATATAAACATTAACTAACCTTAATATGAATTTACAACTCATGTTCATTCTAATTGTTCATGTTTTGACAATTTAGCGAATTCGTTCACTACGAATTCGTTTCTCAACCATTTCGATTCATTCAACTTTCGTTATTTTCGTAATTCAACATACTAACAACATATATCATCAATTTAATATTATATCATGACTTCATCATAAATTTTGATTCCAAAACAAGCGTTAATGTATATATATCAATAAAACTAAATTTCTTCATTCTAAATCATGTTTTCATGGATTTGATTTCTGAAAATCATTTCTAGATAACAACTAAACGATTATAAACATCTAACACACACACACACACACACACACACACACACACACACACATATATATATATATATATAGATATATATATAAAACATATTTAGCAATTCATCCAACTAAATTTTCAAATTTAAAGGATAACTCAAGAACACCCAAACTAAGAAGAAACTAGGTTATTTACCTCTTAATTCTTGTTTAGCATTGTTAGGAGATGTTAGAGAATTGCTACTTCCTTCTTGTTTTCAAGGATTTCTCTTCCAATTGCCTCCTAATTCCTCTCTAGAGTTCTCTCTTCCTCTGTATTTTCTCTTCTAGCTTTAGCCTTAGGCTTTAGGAACAAAACACGTAACCTTCATATAACTGATATAAACATAATGGGTATACATTATGGCCTATCAGTTACAATAACAAAGGGTCACTAGGCCATGTTTGGCTAGCACCCAAAATATCCTTTTTAATTTTTTTTTTCAATCCTTCTTATCATATGATACCCTTGTCACACCCATTAACTATTTGAATTGAATTAATCTCAATTCATTAATAAATCCAATTAAACCTTACTAATAAAATTATAGCTTCTATTTAGCCAATATAATTATAATTTTATTTAACAATCATTAATCCTCTAATTTAATTACTTAATTAAATTAGAAAATCACTAACACATTAACGTAATAAATATGCACAAATTATAAAATTATTTATCATCAATTTATTTAATATCATTATAGTTAAATAAATTATTCCATAATAATTTTTATTGAATATTTATTTTAATCCATAAATATTTCAACTAAAATACTTATTTTACTTGATAAATATTTTAATTATTTACGATCTCACAATCATAACATATTAACATATACATTTATATGTAACATAAATTACTCTCTCATATCATAATAAGAATTTTATTTATTAAATTCTTATTTTAATAATTTTCAAAAATTCGGGTTGTCACATATTTCCCTCCTTATAAGGATTCCGTCCTCGGAATCACCGAAACCCTACCTTACTCAAGTTTTCATCAAATCTCTTCGTTGAATAACTTCAACACATTACCTTAATATATGTTTTATATTTCCTACTCCCACCATTATTCATAATAAATTCTTGCAAGTTTTATTTCATAACTTTCACTTGAACTCAATTATATTTTGAGTATTATATATTATTTAACCCATTCATTTCCTTTTCTAAGGATCATTATCATAAACACTCGGGATATTAAAGTTATTCCATTTTTTATTATTCTGTTGGAATAAACTGTATGTGCGGTGTATCACATGCCTGGTGAATTTTTTTGTTATTATATTCTTTATTATTCTGTTGGAATAAACTGTCTGTACGGTCTATCGCATGCATGGTGAATTCTTTTGTTATTCTATTCTTTATTATTACATTGGAATAACTCATGCATGGGTTCATCGCATGCATGGTGAATTCTTATGTTATTCCATTCTTTATTATTCTGTTCGAATAACATGTCTATGTGGACTACCACATGCATGGTGAATGATCCTTTGTATTCATTCCTTATTAAATTGTGGAAATGATCTGTCTACGTGAATTACCGCATGGCGGGAAAAAAATCCATTTACAGTTTCATATATTCTATTATACTCAGTTGGTTAAAGTTTTGGCTTCTATACTCTATGAAATTAGTAGAATATCCTGAATATTTGTGCTTCATCCAGCATCTTTTCATGGAAATATTCTTCTGAGCATTCTTGAATTTTATTCCAAAAAACAGTATCATGTTGAAAATTTGGACTTTATTGATTTCTGGATAAATTAAATTATAAATCTTTAAAAATTTATCCTTGAACTTGTTTTATTGAATTCTTATATCATTGTCATCATCCTCATGTTTATAATATGTTGAAAGTCATCGTGTGGCACAGTGGTAGTAGATGGACTTGGTATGATTATGACCAGGGATTATTCGGTATAATCATGACCGTAATGTTATAAATGATGTGGTAAAAGTCCTCATGGGCCGTAGTGCATTGATGGACAGTTGTTGGCATGATCATGACCATTGATGAATACACGAATATCCTTAGCCTGTAGTGCATGGATAATTTGTGGTCGTGATACTAATGAATATCCTTGGCCGTAGTGAAGGGATGATGTGGTTTATTTATTAAACTGAGTCTCAGTGATAAAAGTGAAAAAACCTTTTAAATCATAGAAGATAGTAGATTTTATTCTCTACTTGACTCTTCTAATGGATTGCTTGTTCATTATAGCTTAAACTTGATGTTTGTTATATTTTATCGGTTTAACATTGTTGAAGGCTAACGATAAATTATTACGCATTATCTTAGTCATAATATTTATTTCATCGGGCTAGTTGAGCTCACCCTTTCTTCACCGTTTCTCTTGAAATGAGAATATAGTTTGGGGCGAGTGAGGAACGGATTGACGGTCCAGATGGTTGTTTTAGTAGTCCTCACTATTCTATAAAATAGTATGACAATAAATGTAACGGGGACTCCATTGAGTGTGGATATTATCTAGATGACAATATTCTTATTAAAACTCTTAGATTATATTTTGTCATATTTTACACGACTGTTGTATAATTAAGTTGTATTTGAATTTTGTACCATGTATTTGGCTACTCAAGATGGGTGATGTATACCTATTTTGGTGGCGTCACAACTATAGTATTGATATGCAGTCTTGATGTTTAGTTTGCAACAAAAGGATCACCATCAAACATGTTTCTAACAATATAACCATGAATTTGCTTTAGCTCTGTTGCTCACTTCTGATAAAGTTAGTATTCCACCCAGATGAGCTGGATAACTCAGAAGGGTTATTTCAATGTTCCAATTGTCTAAGAGATTTTATAAGTAAGGTTATGGAAATTTCAAGTTTAACTTGTATGTTGAAAAATTCCTCCACCGACAATGGAGTAAATAATGAAGAACCCCTCTATAGTTGAAAATATAGGCTCTATGTTTGAGTTGAGTTGAGTTGAATTTATGTTTTAGGTATGTTCAGTTTGTCTTTTCCATAATTGCATCCTAGTGAGTTAATTGTTGCTCCATCTTTTGTTCTTTTCTCTACAATTGATCTGTACATGATAAATTATTCATGAGGTTGTCTTTCCGTGGTTTCATTATCTTCTTGTCCTATATTGATCATATAAACAATAATCTTAAAAAAAGTAAGATGTGTGATGAGATGAGAGTTAAAAACAATTCCATGTTAGATGGTACAAATTTTACTATCTCTGATAAATAAATGGTTGTAACACGCCATCAGAGCTTCTCTGCCACCCAATCAAAAAATTAGCAAGGGAGATTACTCAACAATTCAAGGCATCATATACTACTAGAATCAGACGCATTTGCAAATCAGTGAAGATCAGGCATATAGTATACTGCTTTCGACAGTATTTTTTCTTTGTTTTTTAAATCATAAATAATAAATTTGTAAATTAAAAAAAATCAAACTTTCATTACATGAACTTAATTTATCGGAATATGTAAGACACCAACTTTTTATTAAAAAAATTGAATTTCCTCTAATTATTATTTTGAATAATAAGATGTTAATTTGATATAAAGCTTTGATTATGGGTGAAATGTGCAAATTTTATAAAATAAGCAAGTGGTTATAAAATATTCATTGTTGTCGGGGAATATTCTTTTGGTCGTGGAATATTCTTTCATTGTCGGAAATATTAAATACGTTATGCAATGACCATTTGTGGGCCCCATAACTAAAAAAGCGCTTCGGATGAAGAAAATGACAAGTATGAGTTTTTATAAATAACGGCATAGTTGTTACCGTTAACACTGTTGGAATACCCGGTGGTTAAAATACAGTAATACACGTGGTTGCACAGTAGCACACGGTATTGCACATTATTTTTGAATTATTGATTCTTACGTAAGAAGGCACTACTCAATAATTGTTACAATAATTACTGTTCAATATTTATTTTTTTAATTCAATAATTGCTACGTTGATATTTTATATTATTGTTGTTTCAATAATTGTCACTGCACAGTATTTCCCATTATCATATCAATAATTCATATTATTTGAATAATATTATTAGATAACATTATTGGCAATGTCTAAGAAAGTTCTGTCTAGGAAAGATGTTTGGTCACCTAATTGCGCGCCAATAAGGAGAAATCTTTATCGAAAAGCCCCCTTTTTCCTGGGAATGACCTGGTTGTCATAATTGTGATTCTGTAATATTATTTGTGAATAATTAATTATTGATTTATATGATAAAGAAATATTTATTTTATGTGGATATAAATGAAGAAATTAATATTGAGGTGTTTTATCCGTATTTTGTCGGAATGGATGTATTAAAAATCATCCGTATGTGAATTTCTGTCATTTTCTATTTGGAATTTGGAAAAACTTTTTTCTACAAAGTTGTAGAGAATTAAATTTTCTATAGAATGGGCATAAGATTCGTATTTTTCTGATAAAAGGGCTATTTATTATGAATTATTGAAGTTTTTGAAATAAATGATTTTATTAAAAAACATGGTGGGCCCTACTTTTGGTTGGTGTGGAAAATGCTGAATTTTGGTGGGCCCCACTTGTGGTGACTGATAATTTGGTCAAGAAGGTGTACACATAATTTTTTTAATAAAATATTATTTTATTAAATTTAGTCTGCATTGACGTTCTAACATTTTCCTATAAATAGGGTGCTTAGTTAGAATTGAAAATCACACCAGAATCAGAAGTTTTCTCTCTATAATATCGAGCATATTTTTGTGAGTATTTAGATACTTTGAGAGTTGTTATTCAGTGCAAGTTTCCTTCAAAGATTATATCCAGATATTCCAAATGGAAATACTCGTTTCTTTTGAGGTAAGGATGTTATTTTCTTCGTAAATGATGTTATTTCTTTTAATATTATTATACCAAAATATTGGTATGAATTTTATTATGAAATTTTAACCTTTTCATGTCGAGGTTACTATTCACGTATACGACACTATTCACGAATACGGTACTCACGAGTACCATTTACAAAGTATGATTTTTCTTGTAGAATTTCCACCTTTTTGTGTCGGGGTTACTATTCACGCATACAATACTATTTACATATACAACACTATTCACGAATACGATACTATTCACAAAAAATGAAATTTTCTCTTCTTTGTCCAAGTTGTCTATTAAGGTTACTATATTTGATTGTATCCATGTTTTGATCTTCATTTTAGAAATTTTACTCCACAATTGATTATTATGGAGTATTTTTGAACTTGGATAAACTAAAGTACGAATCCCTAATCTTTATCCTTTTGTCTCACTGGATTCGTTTCTTTAAGATATTTTTCATCATCCTCAGTCTTAAATGGTGATACTTGATGAATATCTTTGGCCTGTAGTGCAAAGATGAATGATTACCTGATGAATATCTTTGGCCCGTAGTGCAAAAATGGACAGGTGTTGAGATGAACATGACCAACTGGTGATACAAATGAATATCTTTGGCCCGAAGTGCAAAGATGAATATTTGGTTCAAGATGTATATTGATTAATGTTACAGGGATAAAATATTGATGGACTTTTAAATTATAGAAGATAGTAGATTTCATTCTCTACTTAACTCTTCTAATGAATTATTATTTCCGCAGCGAATATTAATCTAAAACTTGTTGTCCATTATATTTTATCTGATCTATTGAAGACTAACGATAATTTGTTCTACATTATCTTAGTCATAATATTCTTTACTGAGCTAGTTGAGCTCACCCTTTTCCTTTTTGTTCCATTTTTCTTCTCAGGAGCCGAGAATATAGCGGGAACTAGTCGGGGTGTGGAGTGATGTTTTCAGTCAGTTGTTTTACCAGTCCTCACTATTTTGTAAAATAGTGTTTCAATAATTGTAATGAGAACTTATTTGAGTTTGGATATTATCTAGAATATAATATTTGTATTTAAACTCACAGCATATGTGTTGTCGTATTTTGCACGACAATTGTAATAATGAAGTTGTAGTTGTTTATGTACCATGTATTTGGCGACTCAGAATGGGTTGGGTGGATTGGACCTATTCTGGGGGCGTCACAGTTGGTATCAGAGCTTATTGATATGGTTTCTGGCGGAGATCGGGGAATAGAACTAGGAGGGGAGAGACGAGTAAATCCTTCGCTAGTGTGTCCTACCTAATCTTATTTGGTATTTAATTGTTCGGTCAGAATATATGGATAATATGTGAAATGTCAATTTCTTTAATTAACCCTTTTTTATGGTAGTATTTGAGTATGATAGCTAAAAATGTTAACAATGGAGTGAATGAGACTGTTGAGACACCTTTAATCACCAATCAGGAGAGCTTGCAACAGGACGAAAATGTTCCTCATGTAAACAACACCCCTGATCAAACGATGAATGATGTGATGTTTAGAAGCTTTTTGCAGTTCATGCAAAATCAGACGAGGGAGACTCGTGTACAAAATTAAGGTGGAAACACTGGCAACGCGCGACTTGTCACAACCAAACAGTTCAAAGAGTTGGGACCACCAGAAATTTGGGGAAAGCCGGATCCGATTAAGGCAGAAATGAGGGTTAAGAAAATTACCAAGATATTTAATGTCTTGGGATGCACCAAGAAACAAAAGGTTCCATTCACCACCTTTATGTTCCGTGGTGAGGCGAGACATCGTGGGAATCAAAGGTGAAGCGCGTACCAAATTGACCCAGACTCAATATGTCTTGGGAAATGTTTCAGAAACTGTTCAATGACAAGTACTTTCCTGAAAGTATTCGTTATATGAAAGAGGCAGAGTTTATTAGACTGGAATATAACAACATGACTGTGTCCCAGTACGAGGCTAAGTTCACAGAGTTATCTAGGTTTGCACCTCATTTGGTAGAGAATGAGGAACGTATGACGCGGATGTTTCTGAGAGGTCTGCAACCCGAGATTCGGCAATATCTTATTTCTCACAAATTTTCTCTATATTCAGATGTTGTGAACATGGCTCAATTATTATAGCGAGATAATGAGTATGTTCAACCGAGGGACCATAACCATGGTCATACCGGTGGCAGCAGTCATCGGAGCAAAGACAACCAGCGGGGAGGAAAATATCCGGACAAAAGCGGTAACCACTCTGGTGGTAATTGTGACGCCCCCCAAATTCAGGTGCTTGAAACCCGAATTCAGTGCTTCACGATACCATTTCTTTGAGTGGAATAATAATAGTAATGTCGTAAATATCAAACTTAATTTACATATCAGAGTTGTCTAAATCCTAGGTGCGCGACCTTTAAAACATTTCATTACATGGTAGATAATAAATATCATCATCTTATTTAAGTCTAGCTATTACATAAGATAATACAAACTTATTCTACTAGCTCTCCTTTCCCTTTGTTCTTGCCTGAACCTTCAGGTTGATCATACGTAGCTGAAAACATTTAAATTAAGAAAGAATGAGCATTTGAGTGCCCAGCAAGTAATATCAAACAATAAACATTAGCTGAAAGGGTTAAATATTTTCTTTGAATGACACTTCTACAATGAAGCAATAGTTGTGAAGTAAACTGAAGCAACACTAAACAACATAACAAATCTATTTCAAATTTTGAAACTACGTACAGACTATGATTGGTGAGCAGTCGACAGACTATGAACTTTGTTTTCAATTTTTGATAGGGTTTAACAGAACTTCATCTGTAAACCGTCATAACTTACGGGCACGAGGGTGATCATCCCAATGTGCCCTGTATTGATCAATACTAGATACCAGAACGATATTCTCATTCATCATATCCACCACAGGCGCATAAAAGTTTTCTCATGTTCGGGATGTTCATACTTAGTCGGGAATCCAAACCAAATAATTTGGTTTGATATCAATAAGGTTCTATCATATTCAAAAGATATTTTAAATCTATGTCTAACCGAGACAAATAGCTTAGATGACTTTCAATTAAGATATAAATATTGGAAATCAATAAGTATGTATCAACATGTTCAATAATTATCAAAGTGGGGACACTTGTATAACAAATCTTAGAAATTTACGAACAGAATATATATCTGGATTATACAATAATACTGCAATGATTGGATATAATTCAAGAACTGGCATATCTACAAAGGTATAGATACATGAATAATAACGATAACAATATAGTTCTGAAAATAGTTTGCACATGTCCATTGCATAAAGTAAATGCAAAGTTAGAATACTTGCACAATGTAAAAGATAGTTCATATACTTGCACAATATAATTTGAGTACGGTTAGGAAACTTGCTTAATAATAATTGGAGTAAGTTTAGGGAACTTGCTTACGATATCCGTTGAATAAAGTAAAACAAGAGTTTAGGATACTTACCTGGTCTGCTGCTTACACAACTTAGTTCTATCTTTAATTCAACGACCTATCATTTAAAAGATCGTTCTAATGATTAGAATAACATATCATAACACATAGTACTGTTATTTACAGTCAAAACATAACCTAATCACATTGGCACGTAGTTATATCAGTTATTAAGACACAAAAATACTTATACAATCAAACTATATAGGTTCAGATCAATTTTGGTAGTATTTCGGTGTACCGACGGCTTTATCGAGTAATTATCGAGTTCAAAAATTCTATCATGAAGTTCAATATTATCCTGGATATTTAAAATACCAGTCGTATTATTTTTAAATGACTTATAATAATTTTTAAATAATTATTATAATTTATCTTGATTTTTCAAACTCTAGAATCATTATTAAATGATTTAAATATTAGATAATTCTATTATCAATAATATTTAAATAATATTAAAATATTAATGCAACCATTGCCAAATTATCAAAGTTATTTATAATAACTTAAAATATTTTTAAAGTATTAATATTACCCTTAAATGATTTTTAAAACATTTAAAATCATTTTAAACAATTACCATTAATATTAAAATATTAAGATATTATTCACTAAAATATTAAAAGTCATTTATAATAACTTAAAATATTTTTAAACCCTTTATATCCTTTTAAATGATTTTTAAATCAATAAAATCATTTTTAATCTATTTATTTAATATAATTATTAAATAAATTTAATATCATTAATATTAAATAATTAATGAAATTTACTTTAAAATATTGAAAGTTACATTTTATAACTTAAAATATTATTAAATACCTTATTATAATTTAAAATGATTTTTAATATAATAAAATTATTTTTAGTTAATTTTTTTAATGCATTTATTAAATAATTTAAATATCAATAATATTCAAATAATTACTAATATTTATGGAAAATATGCCAAATTATTAAAAGTTAATTTTTATGACTTGAAATAATTTATAAAACTGATTTTATAATTTTTGGAATTTATTTACTATTTTTAAATAATTTTTAGAAATTTAATTAATTAAAATTAATAAACCTATCGCTATAGCCATTAGCGATAAAATCATCGCATTTTAGGTGTTCTTGAGCTCAAGAACACTGACAAGGCAAAGGTGCTCAAGGTGCCTACTTTTGACCGTCTTTAATTCTCGATCTATATATGTTCGGACAATATTAAGTGTTGATCATGTAGTGTTTATGTAATACTACATGAATCAAGCATCAAATAAGTCATACTGACACATATCATGAAGATAAAGCCTTGACAAATCATTGTCGAGCTTTACGGGTTTTCGGGTTACCCGAAATGAGATCGACTTCAAGGGTCCCTTTCAAGGCTCGATTTTATTAAGGTTTTGGTTCTTTTTAATGTGATCTAATAGTTTAGGTTTATAGTCCACATGTCAAGGTACAATTATCAATCATCAGGTCAGTCAAACTACAACATAATCACAATATAGCATTCGATCAAAGCTTGTCAGAAATAACGTTCATCAATTTTCTGGGTTACCTAGAAAACCGAGTTCGTGCTCGTCCAGGCTAGTTTGACCAAGTTTAATTTGTAAACTATAATGTTTCTGGACACGATATTTGTCAGATCTTGTAGTCCTAGTGTAAGATTACATGATATAACAACAAACATAGCCAAACAACATTAGACGAGTGAGATCTGGGGCCTTGAACAAGCTGTCAGAGTTGTTCTTCATTTTATGGGTTACCCAGAAATGAAGAACAGTTCGTGAGGCCTACTTTGGGCTTCTACAACTTGCAATTTAAGTGATGTTTTAGTGATCTTAAGGTTCTGATGTGTAGACAACATGTAGGTGTACAGATCTAGTACATAACATCATCATAACAACAATACCATCTTAAGATACATGCCGGTCAAACTATGTCAGAAGACCTGGTCATGCGTTTTCTGGGTTACCCAGAAAACGTATTTCATGTCTTCTGGCCTGGTTTGACCGCTCACTGTGATCTACCTGACTAGTATTTAGGCAATCTAAAAGCTTGAATTAACAGTTAACATAACATACAACAACCTGGATACAAGAACAAGAATAAAACAATAAACATAAGAAAGATCCGGGCGCTTGAATAAGTTGTCAAGCCCTTTCTAGGCAGTTTCCGGGTTACCCAGAAATGTCCAGTCATGGCCGGTCAACGAGTTTTGACCATTAATAAAATGAAATCTGTGCATGATATAACCTTGATTCAAGTTCCAGAGTAAAGATCTCACAGCACACTACAATATCAAACATTTAAAACACCAAAACAATAACCATGTTGAGATCTAGAAGGTCTGACATTCGGTTGTCAGACCACATGAGAAATATTTCTAGATTTTATAAATCTTTAAATTCGAGCATATATATGTTATGGATCCACTATTTAGCAACCCAGATCACTGATTCACACCTTATACAACATATTTAAACATTCATACATCAAATCCAACATAGCATACAAGATCAAAATTTTGGTTTAGGGTTCTACCTTTCTATGAACCAATTCTTGATTCTGACCTCTGATCTGCTAGAAGTGATAGTGGGGCTTGATTAGGGACTGGTCTAGCAAGATATTTTTGGAGGCTTTGAGTTGAGAGAGTCTTGGTTGAGTGTTGGTGTATAAATGAGCAAGTAATGATTTTTCCCTCTTTTGATCTTATATATAGGACTAGAATCTAATGTAATTGTTATGCAAGATGGCTGAGATTTTTGGTCTATAGGCACATGGCTAGGTTGGGTTGGTCACCAACTAAAGTTATGGAAACCTATACAAGTTATCTATTAAAATAATGCAAAGGGCAATTAGGTCATTTAGTTTTTACTTTTAGTGGCAAAGTGAGCAATTTATTCTAACCCTTAGGGTTTGACCTTAGGGTTTCATAAGTCCAAGTTCTAGGATTTTGTGATTAGGGCTAAAATGGGAATCTTAGTTTCTAAAAATATGAATTAGGGTTACCTAATTAAATTAGGTTTACTAATCACCTAGGACTTGTAAATTAGGTTTCATACTTTACTAATTACCATTAACCTTGCTAAGTTAATAATTAAGATTTACAACTTAGCAATTAGGGTTCTAATTTAGTAATTAGGGTTTCTAAATATTAATTAGGGTTTACTTAATTAATATAAATATAATAATTGTCATTAACTACATAACACAAAACTTAAAAATTCTTATAGACGTAATTGACTTATGTACTATTGTAACGACCAAGAAATTCGGATCCTTTGTAAAATACTTGAAAGAATTAAATAATGAATAAAATAATATTATTTGTTATTAATATGTGTTAATAAGACGTATGTCAGTTCTATAACCTAGAAACGTCGGAACATCGTAGTATTTTAACTACGTGAGGGAATTAAAGTGTATGAATTTCCAAGACGGAAATAAAAAGCTTTACGAGAAATTTTCCAAAAAACACTATTCATCGTTTATCGTTCGGGAATTATTTTTAAAACTTCCGAGAAATGTGTAACGTTATAATATCAAGGTGAGATGGATTATGTAATAATAATTCAAGTATGAAAAATGCAATATTTCGCATACGGACTTAATTTAAGAACGTTAAGAAATTAAAGTCAAATGAAATAAATTGTAGGATGTTGTATGAAGTACAAGTCCAACTTGATTAAAGGTATAAACCCATATGGGAGTAATAATTAAGCCCAATTGTTTATTATGGTAAGCCCCAAAGCAAATTAAAGCAAGCCCAAATATAAGTTAATTAAATTAAGACCAAGGCCCATTTAAAGATCCAACGGGTAAAGCTTGATCCATGGGGCAACCCATGGGTGAACTTGGTGACCAAGACTTTGTTGTGGTGGCCAAGTAATAAGAGTAAGGGGCAAGAAAGTTGAATGGCTAGCAAGATTACTTAATGAGCAAGTAGTGAATAGTAAGGGGTTAGTTAAGGAGGTGGGATGCACTAATGACCTAATTACCCTCACTTTAGAAATCCTATAAATAGAGGACGAGATGGCTTACTATTTGGTTGTTATTTCATCCAAGCTAAGCAACTTAATTGGTAGAGAGAATAAGCACTTATAAGTCCAACCTTCCATTATTAGATTTTCAAGAAGGAGAAACTAGTCATCAAAGGTAATTGATCTCATGATCCTATATTCTTCCATCTCTACCATAATAGCTTGATAAGAGAAGTGTAACTAATGAACATGTATGCTAAGAACATATGAGAATTGAATGATTAATGGACTTAAGCCGAATAAGTCATGAATAAGTAATCTAAACCTAAATAAGTTATAAAACTATGAAGAACAATAATGAACTTGTTATATGTTTACTTTAATAAGTTAGTATGATTGCTAAGATGCAAGAATGTTGGAAAAAGGACTTAATTCAATAATAAGTCATAAGGAAATAAAAGCTCGTAATGTATAATTTGTTAGGTGATGAACTTATGAGAAATAAGCTATAATCCAATTTAAAGATAAGTTGTTGTATGATTTAAGTTGAGATGTCTAGTTAATGAAATGAATCCATTTGGATTGATGAACAAATTATTAATAATAAAGTTTTGTCGGAATTCACACGATTGGACGATAATCGTCGAATTCGTGGAATTCTTAGAATGGAAGTCGTAATTTGTGTTTGAGTTTGGAAACGATAATTGTTGATGGAGACAAGTATTATTTGGCATTATAGAGTTGCAGACTCGAAAATGACCGGATTCTGACTTAGAACGAAGAAACGAGCGTTGAACGTTCACGAATGTTTATCGTTTTCGTTAAAAATGAACTAATAGGTGAATTTTTAGCAAACAAATTCGAATAGATAAAATTCTTGCATGAACACGTAGAGTATGTGATTTGTGAACCGTAGGCTCTTGAACGAGCCAATTCGGACTTATAACGAAAAAGTTACGAGTCCGGAAATCTCACAAGTTTAAAAATTTGTCAAAATTATCTGTGGCACAGAGTCCGCGCCGCGGCACGACTCCAAGCCAAATAGCCGGAGCCGCAACGCCAAAATGGCCCTCACTGAAACTCACGTCCGCAGTCACGATGTAATGAAGGGACTCGCCAGTACACGAGTCCTGTGCTTTAATGTGTGACACCGCATGATTGCAAATTTTATAACCTAGATAGTAAAGAATGTTTACATGTTGAGCATGAATAGTAAATGATTAACATTTTACTAAGAATCTTAATGTAACATTGTCAAGACATAATTAAACCTTAAGTATGATCACTTAGAGTTCAAGAAAGTCAATTGCATGTGAACATAAGAATGACGTAACGGAAAGCCGGAACCAATAATAACAAATCTAATACGTAATTAGATTGAGAAGAAGAGTAAGATTCTTTAGGAACCATGTATGTTTACTCGTGACCTAATGTGTTATGTGATGTTATCATCTACTGTAGAGACTTAAAGTGCACGTGTTATATCTGTAAGCAAACGCTAAAGGCAAGTACTCTAACCCCAGTTCCAGTTTGATTTGGACAAGCTTTGTGATTCATGTATTCTTCGCATGAGTTAATGTCTGATGAAGTCAACGCCAATTCCTTCGGCTAGACTTGCGATATGTTGGATTTCTTTTAATCTTTCAAGTATGGGCAATGATTTACCAAACTAATATTGTTGTGGTTTTCAAAAGGAGACTGAGTATGCCAAATTGTTTTGTCGTCAAACGATAGGCACGTGAGGTTGCCACAACTTAAACGTATACACGTTTAATGAATGTAGTGTTGATCAACATAGAGTACTATATGCTGATCACCTAGACGTGCTCATAAGCTATGCCGGACTTACGGACTTCGTGTCGGGATGTCCTTTTCAAATTAATTTTGAGACGCTTATGGTCTTGGACCGTGAATTGATGTTTTACTGAATATTGTTGTTGTAAAACGTTTTGAATGAAAAGAAGTGCTATTTTGAATTATCGATAGTTCTTCGTAACTATTGTTCAGTTATTGAAGATATACGATTCATATGTTTCAAGCATGCTAGTTTTATTTGAATTGTTGTACTTAATGAGCTAGTTAGGCCCACTCTTGCTTGAACCATATGAATGCAACTAAGATCGAACGGACCGATGGATCCGACAAGGATAAAGGGAAGGCGAAGGCAAACCCATAGATTACTTATGTAATAATATAGTTTTGTAAGAATAATATTTGATATTATGACAAGGACAAATGTAACGGTTATAAAGAACCTGGGGAATGTTAATATTATTTTGAATATATATAAGACATATTCATTCTTTTGAGGTATTTCAATTGAAGGTTTATGTGAACTGTAGCACCGTGTAGCACCATCTGTCGGGTTGGAAGATACCCGAATTTGGGGGCGTCACAGGTTGGTATCAAAGTATTAGGTTATAAAACTTAAGGGGGATTTAAACCTTACGTCATAACCTTAAGAAAAGTCAAAGAATAAAAGATGTCAATTAACCTTATAAAAATGCATTAAATATGTTATGTGTTTTTATTAAATTTCTACTGTCACGAGAAAATAGAGACGTACAGGTAGTCAGCGAAGGGTCGGTTAATCAGATAGAGATCATACCGAACCCCCTAGCAGCAGATTCTGAGGTAGTAGTGGTTGAATCTGGAGACTCAGAGAGTTTATATCTCATGTTCGTGTTCGACGGCATGCTAGAAAAAGAGGTGGAGGTGGTGTCCTTCAACCCAGTAGCTGTAGCGGTAGAGATGGCTCTAGGGGAGTCAATAATGTCACTTTTCATGTCAGTATTGGATAGAAACATCCACTACTGTCAGGAGGTTAAGGAGCTGAAACTAGAGCTCCAGGCTGTTATAGAGGATAAAATGGACGTGGAGTCCATGTGGGAGCAGGAGCATGATGAGAGGGTTTTGGCTAAGGACAAGGTCCATGAGCTGAAACAGCAGGTATTTGAGCTCATAGGGGAGCTAAATACCAAGAAACAGAAGATATGGAGAATGTCATATATCCATAGGAATTCTCATGCGGACTTCCAGCTGTAGGTAGCTGGTTATCCCGTAGAAACAGGGCAGACGCGGCATACTATCAGCCGTGATATTATCACCGGTCTTGCCAAGGCGGATTTTGAGAATGCCTTAAGGCAGATGTGATCTAGTAGTGGCTAGAGTAGTTTAGATATGTAAATATTTTGTATCTAGTAGTGATGTAAAACCCTCTTTTGTATAACAAAGGGTAGTGTTTTGTAAATCCCAAATTTTGGAAAGTAATTGCGAAAAAGTATTGTAATCAGCTTAGGTTGTGTAATGTAACCGATGTAGTATTATACTACAATGAATCAATATAAGTCTTTTTCGGAACATGTTGAGTAATGAATGTTTGAGTTATTGTTTAAAATTGAATAATAACTAACTAACAAAAAATGAATAATAACGAAATATGTTGTTTATTGTAACATCAAAATGCCGCCAAGAAGAGTACAACGTAATTAAGGCGCTAACACAAATCAACCGGAGGGAGGTCCGGTTAACCCCATGTAGGAGTTTGTAAATCTTTTAACCGCAGCGTTTAATAGAACTAGGGCTAACATCCCCATAAATCCTGGTGTAGTACGAGCTACTACGTTTAAGGATTTTAAAAGCGTGGGTCCGCCGAAGTTCAAAGGAACTACGGACCCTATCGAAGCCCAAACGTGGGTGAAAGAAATAGAGAAGGCATTTGTGATAGCAAATGTCGACGAGGGTTAGAAGGTTGTCTTTGCAACCTACATGATGAAGGGAGACGCCAACTTTTTGTGGGAGGTTCTAACGTGGCCGAGGTTCAAAGAGATATTTTTTGAGAACTACTTTCCCACGAGCATACAAGGAAGGATGGAGATGCGGTTTCTGGAATTGAAACAAGGGGATATGACAGTTCCCCAATACGCCGCCAAGTTTAATGAACTGGCGAGGTTCACTCCACACCAAGTGGACAACGAGGTTAGGAAGGCGCGATGGTTTGAGCAGGGCTTGAAACACTGGCTCTATAATCGCATATCGGTGTTCCAAAGTACTTCTTTTGGATACATATTAGAGAAGGTGATAATCGCCAAAGGTGGTAACGAGGCGTTGAGCCAGTACCACAAAGACAAGAAGAATAAAGGGAAAGTAGACGGGGGAGTGAAGATCGAGAGAGCCAGCGGGAGTGGCGAAGGGTAAAAGAGGAAGGTGATTAGCTCTAGGAATACCGAAGTGAAACTAGGGGACCTGAAGAGGAGGATGGAGGTCTACAAGACCTTTGGGAAGACTCATTTAGGAGTCTGTCTCAAGGGTAAGGCCGTGTGTTACAATTGTGGACAGGAGGGGCACATTGCGCCTAACTGTCCGAATCCGAAGAAGAACCATGGATGCTTTGTGTGTGGGTCAACTGACCACATGGCAAAGAACTACTCGAAGAAGGGGACGAATGGGAATAAGGGCGCCAAAAGTGGTAAGTTAACTATTGGGGGTCCAGCACAGCCAGGTAGACCGATGGCCCATACGTTTAACATGACCGTCCAAGATGCGATGGCCTCTGGGGACGTAGTTTCAGGTATTATCCGATCAATGATCTAAATGCATACGTGTTGTTTGATTCAGGTGCTACCTGTTCGTTTATCGCATGTGATTTTGCTAGACGATTAGGATTACTTCCTGAAAATTTGCCTATACCTTAAAATATTAAGGTAAGAAACGAAGAAATAATTCATGTTGAAGATATTCATAGGAGTTGTTGCGTAGACATTCGGGGTTGTAAATTATCGGTAGACCTGATACCGATAAAGTTAAGAGAATTCGACGTAATTCTCGGAATGGATTGGTTGGTGAACCATGGGGAAATTATAGATTTTCAAAAGAAATGCGTAAATATTAGAAAGTTAAAACAACCTCAGATAGTATTTTATGATAATAAATCGCCGGGACGTTCGTGTTGTCTTACCATAACACAAACTAGGAAACTGTTAAGGAAGGGGTGTGTAGGTTATTTGTGCCATGTGGTTGATACCCAGAGAGTGGGAGCGACCATGGAATAAATACCTATAGTGAGTGAATTCATGGATGTATTTCCAAGTGAATTACCGGGTCTTCCACCGGATAGGGAGACCGAGTTCGTGATAGACATTGTGCCAGGAGTGGCACCAGTTTTTAGGGCACCGTATCGTATGGTGCCAGTGGAGATGAAGGAGTTGATGGTGCAGTTGCAAGAACTGTTGGACAGGAAGTATATACAATCGAGTGTTTCACCGTGGGAGCACCGATACTGTTTGTTAAGAAGAAAGACGGATCGTTAAGACTTTATTGTGGTGGCCAAACATGAAGAGAGATATAGCCGAGTATGTGAGTAGGTGCTTGACTTGTCAGAAAGTTAAGGCCAAACATCAACGACCAAGTGGCTTGTTACAATCATTGGAGATTCCGGAGTGGAAGTGGGAGCATATCACGATGGATTTTGTAGTGGGACTTCTGACTACTCAGAAGGGGTATGATGTGATTTGGGTAATAGTGGACCAGTTGACGAAGTCAGCTCACTTTTTGCCAATTCGGGTTATGTGACACCCCCAAATCCTGGTACTTCATCTCCTCAAGATTTGGAGTTCATTTAATAAAAACATTCATTTCTAACTACCCAATTATAATAAAATTGAATAATAAAAACCTGCCCATACAGGATTAAACTCAAATAAAAATCCCCCAGGTTATCTAACCTTTAACAACAATCATTGAAATGCGGAAATTTAAATAAACTTCATTACAATCTTTAAACCAAAGTCTGAAAGTAAACTATCAAAACTATTACAAGTCTTCAATATTTATTCATCTTCCCTTTGCCCTTACTGATGCTAGGTACGTCACCCGTTTCAACTTTAGCTGCAAGAAATTTTACAGGCAAGAATGAGCAAACAAGGTCCACTTGAAATAACAATAAGTAAATCTTTAAACTTTTACATCAATTGCCAATATTAGGCTCAATAGAACTGAACAATATATTCTATTAACTTTCGAAAATTATAACATTCATCGAGGGTCTAATGACCATTTAATCATGTCCATGATTATAAGTAATCTTTCAACTTTAACTTTAACAAATATAAGACTATAAGGACTCCACGTACTTAGGGGGGTCAACCCTTCGTACAATGTATTGTGCACAACCATTTCAACGTTAAGCGTAAACCTCTATTAAAAGAGTTGTTCATCTCAGTTTTAGAGTACAAGTCTGCACCAAAGGAAGTTTGGTTTGGATAAGCTTTCAAGGAAATTTGGAATTTAACGAACATCAACTAAGGAGTAGTTGAATAAAACCAATAACACTATACTATAGAATAATCGTGATTGAATCAATCATAGTAAACTAAAGTCATGCTTTAGTAATAATCTAATAACATACAATTTGAATAACTATAGCATACCTTGCTTGAACAACACTAAGCCAAGGTTACTTAGAATTGAATAATAAGCATGCATAGCATAGTGGTGCATGCTAAACAACAAGTTAAATACAAGAATAACTTGCTCCAAATAACTTACATCATTATATTGTAATCGAATTGAAAACAGTAATTCAATTAACAAGATAATAGATTAGAAAACTTACTCAAGATTAAACTATAAGATTTGGGATACTTGTATCGTCATGAGCAACTAGATACAATGACTTACTCAATAATAGGCAACCTAGCTCTATGAAAGTGTAGAGGTAGCAACTTACAACAATTGTAATTGAATTTGAAAATAATAATGTACCAAATGAAATTAAACTCGCACAATGAAGTTTTGAGTAAGAGAACTTGCTCAATTATAAAATAGAGTTAGAAAACTTGCCTTTAGCACAAGCTAAACCTTACAACTTGAATCAATACCCTATACATATTCCATATTGACATAGTTAGTCATTACCAACATTGTATATTTATATAAACAAATATATACATCATATAGGTTAAATACCCTTTCACATAATCAACTATATTACAAATAGGTAACACTTGATAGCATGTTCATTCATAGCTTAATACTACTGAAATCATCATTTAACATTCCTATTATTAACACATAACATTTATTTTCAAAGTTCGTGTAATAAACAAAAACTGTCAGACCATTCTGCTAACTCGCGATGCGGCGCCACAGTTTATAATGTGGTTCGCACACATACCGAGTTCATGATGCGGCAAGGGTCATGCACCATTGATTATTGGCCATGCACATAGTATGGCCGATGCTACTGGTACGAGATTTATCTTCTTAACAATGTACGCCAGAGTCAAAACTTCGGCGACCAAGCTTCTGCAACAAAGATGAACAAAAACCAATTTGGCCTACAAGCTCGAATATAATAGAGTAATTAACATGTAATACACATATAGACTTCATATAAACATATTGTGAAGACTTCTAACATGTTTCTACTCATAAAATAACATAAACATCAAATTTACAACACCCAATTTCAATGTTTTTGGCAAAAACTCCATTGTTGATATTTTTAATGAAAATCAACACTGTGATTTTATTTTTCAATCAAAACAGAAATTTTAAAACATCATAGTTATGATTATACATACTCTATCAATTTTCCATAATCAATTTATCAATTTAACAACTAATTAAACCTTAATTTCATTTTAAACTAAGCCATACTCATATATTTTTCATATGAACACTCTGTAATATATTTTCTTCATAAAACACATACATACATGAATTAATTTCTCTATAATCATATATAAACTCATGAAATAACCTTATAATCAATAATCATACAAAACTATATACATAACAACAATTTATCCTTCATAAAAATTTCACAGAGAACTTTTTGGGAAGAGGAAAACTAGACTTTTAAAGAAAAAGGTTAAGCTCCTACCTTTGATTAAGAAGATGATGACTACTTTTGATTATCAATTTCTTTCTCCAATTCCTTTCTCAAACCTGTTAGAAATCACTCACTCTCTAGAGTTTTTCTCAATTCTCTCTTATTTTCTCTCTGTTTCTTCAACTGAGCTTTTCTCCCAACTCAACTTTAACTTACGTAATAAAAATATAACGTATATAGTAATAATTATATAATATAACTCTAGATATAATGATATCAGTTATATAAGTTTTAAAAATCAAAAGCCATAAGGCCTGTTTGGTTAACCTAATAAAAATAACTCATTAACCCTTACACCTTGTTTGGCAAATCTAACTAAAACAATTGGATTAATCCTTATACATTGTTTGATAAAACACTATTAGATTAAAGACTTAATATGCATTAAGACTTGTTTGACCAAAACTAAATTAAAGTCCTTTAATTTATTTTAATAACTCCTTTATAGCTAGGTTATTAGTCACACTTCTATTTAATTAATTAATCAATTAAAATATTAATCTATTAAATTACTTTAACACATAAATCATTATCACAAAACTATAATTTCTTTATAATTATAATTTTATTTAACCAACTAACACTTTATTTTAAATCACAATTCCAATTAGAATATTATAATTCATTTAATCATTATTAGTTCTCTAACTTAATTATCAAATTAAATTAGTATATAACCTCATAACAATTAATTTTCTTAGCTCCTTAATTATTTATTCAACAAATAATTATCTAAACCACATCAACTCAAATTGCCATTAAATACTTATATAATTCAATAAATATTTAATATTTAATTATTTATTCACAAATAATTAGCTAAACCACATCAACTTAAATTGAACAATTATTTATTCAATAATAAGCATATCCATTAAATACTTATATAAATCAATAAATATTTAATATTACACTTTAAAATTCTGGAATGTTACATCATTCCCTCCTTACAAGGATTCTGTCCTCAGAATCACAACTCAAACAAATCATTCATTACATTCTTCCCTACTTACAAAGATTCTGTCCCCAGAATTGAAGACAAAGATTAAACAAATAACTCAGGGTACTCCTTCAACATTTTCTCTTCGAGTTCCCACGTAGCTTCTTCAGCATTGTGGTTCCTCCATATCACCTTCACAGAAGGTATCACTTTATTCCTGAGCACTTTTTCTTTCATGTCGACTATCTAGATAGGAACCTCTTCATAGGACAAGTCTTTCTCGAACTGCAACGGTTCATACTCGATCACGTGTTTGTAGTCGGGTTTATACGGTCGTAACACCGAAATGTGAAAAACATTGTGAACGTTTTCCAACTCTGGAGGTAGAGCTACCTCGTAAACCTCGGGCTTAGCTTTTTCTTTTTACCGAAACAAATTTTCCCCTTCCAAGGAAAAACTTTTAGGAATACAAAAGTTCCTACGTCGAATGCATGATCTTGTCTGTGTTGATCAGCATACTTTTTATGTCTGTCTTGGGTCGCTACCAATCTTGTCCTGATGAGTTTGACAACTTCAGCAGTTTGTTGTACCAGTTCTGGTCCTAACAGTTGGCGTTCACCGACTTCATCCCAGCATAGTGGAGTTCTGCACTTTCTGTCGTACAATGCCTCGTAAGGTGGCATGCCGATGCTCGCATGATAACTGTTGTTGTAAGAAAATTCCACCAACGGTAAATGTTCTTCCCAGCTTCCTTTAAAGTCCGTGACGCATGCTCTTAGCATATCTTCCAATGTCTGAATTGTTCGTTCCCTTTGGCCATCCGTTTGTGGATGATAAGCTGTACTCATTCGCAATTGAGTTCCCATGCATTCTTGTAGTCTTTTCTAGAAATTCAATGTGAATCGTGGATCTCTATCGGACACAATTGATACTGGCACTCCATGCCTCGAAACAATCTCTTTAATGTACAACCTTGCCAACTGATCAAGATTGAATCTAATCTTTATTGGTAGAAAGTGCGGCTGATTTCGCCATCATCCACTATCACCCAAATCGCATCGCATCCTCTCTTGAGTAGTTGGAAGACCCACCACAAAATCCATCGTGATGTGTTCCCACTTCCATTCCGTATTTCCAACGGTTGGAGTAATCCATTGGGTCTTTGATGTTTGGCTTTTACTCTCTCGACATGTCAAGCATTTCGCCACGCATTCAAAGAACATCCTTTTCATATTTGGCCACCAAAATGTTTCACAAATCTTGATACATTTTTATGCTTCTGGATGAATCGAATATCTTGTGTTGTGTGCTTCGATCAAGATTTCTTTCTTTCTAGCACCCTTTGGAACCCAAATTCTTCCTCGAACTCAGTAGTAATCCTTTCAGATCGACCTTGTATTTTACATCACCGCCTTCAACCAGATTCTCTTTGATTTTCCCACACTCTTCATCTTGTAGTTGAGCATCCTTCACTTTGTCCACTAAAGTTGGACCAGCTTCTATTTGGAATAGTTGTTCGTCAAATTCTTTTGGAAATTTGATTTCCAAATCTAGTTTTGTCATTGCTGAGATGAGCTCCTCCTGAGTTGTTATCAGCATCAACTTTTCCCGACCTTTCCTGCTTAAAGCATCTGCAACCACATTCTCTTTGCCCGGATGATAAAAGATCTCACAATCGTAATCTGTTATCAATTCCATCCACCTTCTCTGACACATGTTCAAATCTTTCTGAGTGAAAATATACTTCAGACTTTTATGGTCTGTGTAGATCTCACATTTTTCTCCATAAAGATAATGTCTCCATATCTTGAGAGCAAATACAACTGCAGCCAATTCCAAATCATGAGTCGGATACCCTTTCTCATAATCCTTCAGTTGCCTTGATGCATACGCAATAACTTTGCCATTCTACATAAGAACACAACCCAACCCTTTGTGTGAGGCATCACTATACACCACAAAATTTCCTGTATTATATGGTAATGTCAACACATATGCCATACTTAACTTTTTCTTTAAATCTTGGAAACTCTCTTCACATATCTCCGTTTAAAAGAATTTTACAGCTTTCCTTGTCAAATTTGTTAGCGGAGGAGTGGCTATCTTAGAAAAATCTTGAATAAATCTTCTATAATAACCGGCCAGTCCTAAGAAACTCCTCACTTCTGACGGTGTTCTTGGTTGTTCCCAATTGATTACAGCTTCCACTTTTGATGGATCCACTGAAATCCCATCCTTGTCAATAACATAACCCAAAAATTGTACACGGTCGAGCCAAAATTCGCACTTAGAGAATTTTACATACAACTTTTCCTTTCTTAGTGTTTCCAATGTCAAACGTAAGTGTTCCACGTGTTCTTCTTGAGTCTTGGAATACACTAGAATGTCGTCAATAAATACCACTACAAATTTGTCTAAGAATGGTTTAAATACACTGTTCATCAAATCCATTAACGTAGCAGGGGCATTTGTTAAACCAAAAGACATCACCAGAAACTCGTAATGTCCGTACCGAGTTCTGAATGCCGTTCTAGCTATATCCTCCTTTCTTACCTTCAATTGGTGATACCCACTTCTCAAATCTATTTTCGAGAAATATTTAGCACCCTTCAGCTGATCAAACAAGTCATCTATTCTAGGCAACGGATACCTATTCTTAATAGTGACCTTGTTTAACTCCCCTATAATCAATGCAAAGATGAATTGATCCGTCCTTCTTCTTCACGAATAATACTGGCGCTCCCCACGGTGATACACTAGGTTGAATATATTTCTTGTCACACAGCTCTTGTAATTGTACCATCAGTTCCTTCATTTCCACCAGATCCATTCTGTACGGGGCCTTCGATATTGGTGATGTTCCCGGTGCCAAGTCGATCACGAACTCAATTTCTCTGTCAGGCGAAAGTCCTGGAAAATCTCCTGGAAACACGTCTTCGAATTCTCTCACTACTGGTATTTCTTCTAGTTTCACACCCTTTTTCTGAGTATCGACTATGTAAGCTAAATAGCCCACACAGCCTTGACTCAACAATTTCTTGGCCTGCATAATCGTCAGACATTTCATCTGTCTAGGCAACTTGCTACCATAGAATACTACCTTTGACGAGTCATGAGTCATATTTACACACACTTCTTTTGGCAATCAATTACCGCCTCCGTATTTGAATGTACCAATCCATTCCCAAAATTACATCAAATTTCTGAGTCTAATCGGAATCAAATCTACCAACAAGATATTCTCCTTAATGTTCACACTACGCTTCTTGTATATCTGAATCTAACAGGATTACTTCCTTATTCGCAATTTCTATGTTCAAAAGAAAATTCAATTCTTCTCTCAGGCAATTCTAACCTCTTAGCAAATTCATCGATATAAACGCAAGTAAGTAGCACCCGAATCAAATAATACATATGCATTAATATCATTGATTGGGATAATACCTGACACTACATCTTTTGATTGCATAGCATCTTGCACAGTCATGTTGAAGGTTCCGTCGGGTTTATTTGATGTCGCAGTCCCGTGAATGGCCCATGTACCTCCATTGTTACCTCCATTGCTTCGGTTGTCACTCCATCCTTCTTCTTAGGACATTCACGAGCAAAGTGATCCTTGATCCGCACGTGAAGCACGATTCTTCTTTGGTTGAGTGCAACTTGGGGCGATATGTGACCCTCCCGCCACAATTGAAGCATACCCTCTTCCCCATTAAGCACGCACCTTGTGAAATTTTCCGCATGTCGCATATGCTTCAAACTTTTGTTTTGTTTGGTTACCCCGCCGGTGTCCAAAGACCCATGCTCCCATTCCACTTCCTCTTCGCACTGCTGAATTCTTTGTTGTTGTTGTTGTTGTTGTTGTTGTTGTTGTTGTTGTTGTTGTTTCCACCGCTACCACTCCCATTCTTAGTCTCATTCTCATTCTTCTTCTTCTTTTGTTCCTGGTTGAACTTTGTCACTGCCTCGCCTCCACCTTCAGCGAGTACTGCTTTCTCCATCATCGCACCAGAATGTCTTCAATCTGGAACAGGAAACCCTATTGCATGCCTGTGGCTTCAAATTCCTGTTTAAATCTCTTCACCTTACGCTCGTCATGGCCGATTCGATATGGCGCAAACCTCGCCAATTCGTTGAACTTCATGGCATACTCAGATATCGTCATCGTTCCTTTCAGATTTAAACTGCACTTCCAAGTGACTCTTGAACTCTCCAGAAATAGGTCTCAAGAACAACTCCTTGAACCTATCCCGTGTCATCACTCTTGGCCCTTCCCGAAGTTTTATTGGCTCGCCACCAATAACTAGCTTCGCTTTCAACATGAATGTTGCGAAGCGATCTTCGTCGTCATCCCCTACCCTAGCGATATCGAACACCTTTTCTATCTCCATAATCCGTGTTTGTGCTTCGATTGGATTCATGGACCCATTGAATTCGTGTGGTCCAACCACTTTGAAATCCTTAAACGTTGTACCATGGTTTTGTGGTTGATTACGCAACGCGCTCCGTCATTAGTGTCACTAGTTGTTGAACGGGGTTACCGTCAACATTGTCGTTATTGTTGGTTCCTTCAAAGTGGTTCTTTTTGTCGTGTTGGTTGACGCCCGAGGCATTTTCTCGTTAAAAAACATTCATTAGATTTTTATTCAGCTCTTTTACGAAATTTCTACTTAACTTGGCTCCAAAAGAAATAACCACATAACACATAACACTTTGAGTAAAATAACAACTTTTATTTATTCAAAACCTTTTTGAAAACATAAAATAATAGCATCACTGCTATTTACATTACTTTCCTGAACTACAAACGTTTCAGGACATCATCATCATTCTCCTATCCCGTGGTTACTTAACACTAGGGATTTACACATTATTTAACCTTTCACTCATCGTACTACGATGTTCTATTAAGATACTTCTTAGCCCTATCACGTTCTTCCTCCATGACCCGAAACATTGTTCTGCGATCTAATACGTATGATGGCAGCGTCTCGAACTAAATGGGATATCCCATGACCCGATCTTGAGCTCGATTAATTGCGGTGTTAAAAACTTTATCCATCTCTTCCATCTTCATCCTCTTCGCCTGTGAGTCCCTTACTGCTCTTCCAGTTCGTTGATAAAGCTTCCTCGTATGCATCTTCAGATCTTACCCTCTTGGTAGCTTCTTCCTTCAGCTTGTTCTTCAGTTCCATGACCATCTCGATTAGTTGTTCTTCTTCTTCTTCTTGCATTTAGTTTGTCCTCGACATTTGTCGGACCGTTCTTCACGATCCTCGGATCTCGCCGCCTTTTTGTGTCATTGCAGTCTGTTGTTCAGCTACTATCTCCTGCAACTCCTCAACTATATCCTGAAGTTCCACGTTACGATCATGCACCTCATCGTATATACGGCCAGCTATCGAAGTTAAGTGGAATCCTTTCCTCCTCGCCCTCGCCATCGTCATCCTCCCGTGGTAACTCAACGGGATCCTCCTCGTCTGCATCTCCACATCATCATCCTCATCCTCAACTATCTTGTGACCAACGGGCCGACTCCGTGGCGATGAGTTGTTCCCAAATTACCTGAATTTCGTGAGGCTCCTCCTCTATAGGCATTTGAGGTTCCTCCTCCCTAGCCTGACTGGATTCTCCGACATTAGTCATCCTGACAACAAAGTTTTAAAGTTTTAATTATTAATCATTACTATTTGACACTCACGAGTACATAATTTAAAATCACATAAGCACATAAGTGTTTTATTACTTCTTTCCTAAAACTCGATAAGAGTTATCTCGACTATCTTTTCAAAGGTTACTTCCTAAGGCTTTTTCCACCACCTAAGGTTCATAACCTAAAGCTTTGATACCAACCTGTGACACCCCCAAATCCTGGTACTTCATCTCCTCAAGATTTGGTGTTCACTTAATCAAAACATTCATTTCTAACTACCCAATTATAATAAAATTGAATAATAAAAACTTGCCCATACAGGATTAAACTCAAATAAAAATCTCCCAGGTTATCTAACCTTTAACAACAATCATTCAAATGCGGAAATTTAAATAAACTTCATTACAATCTTTAAACCAAAGTCTGAAAGTAAACCATCAAAACTATTACAAGTCTTCAATATTTATTCATCTTCCCTTTGCCCTTACTGGTGCTAGGTACGTCACCCGTTTCAACTTTAGCTGTAAGAAATTTTACAGGCAAGAGTGAGCAAACAAGGTCCACTTGAAATAACAATAAGTAAATCTTTAAACTTTTACATCAATTGCCAATATTAGGCTCAATAGAATCTGAACAATATATTCTATTAACTTTCCAAAATTATAACATTCATCGAGGGTCTAATGACCAATTTAATCATGTCCATGATTATAAGTAATCTTTCAACTTTAACTTTAACAAATATAAGACTATAAGGACTCCCGCATTTTAGGGGATCAACCTTCAGACAATGTATTGTGCACAACAGTTTCAACGCTAAGCGTAAACCTCTATTAAAAGAGTTGTTCATCTCAGTATTTAGAGTACAAGTCCGCACCAAAGGAAGTTTGGTTTGGATAAGCTTTCAAGGAAATTTGGAATTTAACGAACATCAACTAAGGAGTAGTTGAATAAAACCAATAACACTATACTATAGAGTAATCGTGATTGAATCAATCATAGTAAACTAAAGTCATGCTTTAAGAATAATCTAATAGCATACAATTTGAATAAATATAACATACCTTGCTTGAACAACACTAAGCCAAGGTTACTTAGAATTGAATAATAAGCATGCATAGCATAGTGGTGCATGCTAAACAACAAGTTAAATACAAGAATAACTTGCTCCAAATAACTTGCATCATTATATTGTAATCGAATTGAAAATAATAATTGAATTAACAAGATAATAGATTAGAAAACTTGCTCAAGATTAAACTATAAGATTTGGGATACTTGTATCGTCATAAGCAACTAGATACAATGACTTACTCAATAATAGGCAACCTAGCTCTACGAAAGTGTAGAGGTAGCAACTTACAACAATTGTAATTGAATTTGAAAACAATAATGTACCAAATAAAATTAAACTCGCACAATGAAGTTTTGAGTTAGAGAACTTGCTCAATTATAAAATAGAGTTAGAAAACTTGCCTTTAACACAAGCTAAACCTTACAACTTGAATCAATACCCTATACATATGCCATATTGACATAGTTAGTCATTACTAACATTGTATATTTATATAAACAAATATATACATCATATAGGTTAAATTACCCTTTCACATAATCAACTATGTTACAAATAGGTAACACTTGATAGCATGTTCATTCATAGCTTAATACTACTGAAATCATCATTTAACATTCCTATTATTAACACAACATTTATTTTCAAAGTTCATGTAATAAACTAAAACTGCATGAGATTATTCTGCTAACTTTCACTTCTGGCCACAATTTACACTATGGTTCGTTACTACGCGACTATTGAACAGTATGCATGTCACAGGTTATTGTCACAGACCATTGATTAGCGACTGCGACGATAGGCGCGGTAAGCGGTTAGTCATTGAGATTTATCTTCTTAAGGCCAAGTAAGGTTGCAGAGTCCAGAACTTGGTGACCAAGCTCGGCAACAGCATGAACAAAAGCCAATTTGGCCTACAAGCTCGAATATAATAGACTAATTAACATGTAATACACATATAGACTTCATATAAACATATTGTGGAGACTTCTAACATGTTTCTACTCATAAAATAACATAAACATCAAATTTACAACACCCAATTTCAATATTTTTGGCAAAAACTACATTGTTGACATTTTAATGAAAATCAACATCGTGATTTTGTTTTTCAATCAAAATGTAAATTTCAAAACATCATAGTTATGATTATACATACTCTATCAATTTTCCATAATCAATTTATCAATTTAACAACTAATTAAACCTTAATTTCATTTTAAACTAAGCCATACTCATATATTTTTCATATGAACACTCTGTAATATATTTTCTTCATAAAACACATACATACATGAATTAATTTCTCTATAATCATATATAAACTCATGAAATAACCTTATAATCAATAATCATACAAAACTATATACATAACAACAATTTATCCTTTATAAAAATTTCATAGAGAACTTTTTGGGAAGAGAAAAACTAAACTTTTAAAGAAAAATGTTAAGCTCCTACCTTTGATTAAGAAGATGATGGCTACTTTTGATTATCAATTTCTTTTCTCCAATTCCTTTCTCAAACCTGTTAGAAATCACTCCACCATCAGAGTTTTTCTCGAATTCTCTCTTGTTTCGTGGCGACCCCAAATCCGTGTACTTGAAACCCTAACTCGGTTCTCCACGATACCATTTCTTTTGTGAATAATACTAAATAATAATATAATTCGAACTTAATTTACATACATCAAAGTTTACTTTCCAGTGCACGTGACCTTCAAAATACATTCCTTATAATACCGGATAATAGATTCCATTGTCTTTACTAACTATAACCATTAACTCATACTAATTCTCATTCAATGCCTTTTCTTTTCCATTGTTTGTGCTCGAGCCTTCAAAGTTGATCGTAGGTAAATCGAAAACATTTAGTTTAAGCAAGGATGAGCATTTGAGTGCCCTCAAGTAATAGCAATTATATATATATTTGAAAGAATATAAGTATTCTCTTTACATAACACTTCTACAACGAATCGAAAGTTGTGAAGTAATCATCTTGATAAAAAATTCACATAACAACTCTCTTTCAATTTCTTGAAATTAGGCTCCACCCATGAATAGGGTTTAAGAAACATACTATGAACATTCTTTTCATTTTCAAAAGGTTTAGCGTAAATCCATCCCAAACAAATATAACTTACAGGCACGGAGGGTGATCACTCATTGTACCTCAGATTGATCAATACTACATAACTCGAACGAAATTCATCGTTTTATTCATCATTCTCGGGCCTAAAAAATCTTCCCATATAGGTATGTTCATACATGCCCGGTTCCAAACCCAAGGTTTTAATCTTGCTCAACAATAATATGTAATTCAATATATATATATATATACGGGTAATCGACAAAGGTGTATCAACATGTGAATAATCGCCATGATTATCCAAGTTGGGGAAACTTGTATAACCATTTAGAAATCAACTTAATGTAATATATATCTCGAGCTAACACGTTGATAATCAAAGCGCATATAACTGCAGACAGAATAGAAAAGAATTTCAAACTTCTTACTCATGTCCATTACATAAAGGAAATGCAAAGGTAAGATACTTCACTCGATTCACGATTACAAATCTCAACTTAGGTTTTATCTCTTTATCACAACCTATCAATAAGCGAGATCATTCGCTCGATTAGAACAATATATCATATCACATAGTAATCGCCTATTATTTACTACAAGACATAGTCTAATCACGTCATCACATAATCGCAGTGATCATACTTTTAGTTCATATCCTATACTTTTATACATTTTTCAAATATCTCATCCATGCTCTTCTGAAGCCTTTTTTTCTATTATAGGTCCGACATTTGCTTGCATTTGCATCGGTGAATTTTTATCGGGTAAATATCGAGTCTAAGACTCTTATTCCATACCTCAACATTTATAAATATCGACATTTTTTTTTAATCATTTTGAATTTTCCGTAAATTGAAAAATTTAAAATAATTCAAATCATCACTCAAGGGCTTATAGTGATATAACTATTATTATGGGTGCTCTTCATCAAATCTTGGACTTCATAACCTAGGTTCTCAAGTCGCTTAGTTTGGCCCGGATATAACTTTCAAACATCTAATCATAATTAAATGATTTAAACATTAAACAATTCCATTATCATTTATATGAAACCATTGCCAAAATATAAAAAAGTTATTTATAATAACTCAAACTATTTTTAAAATATTTATATTACCTTTAAATGATTTTTAAAATAATTAAAATTATTTTTAAAATTACCATTAATATTTAAATATTAATGTATTTATTTATCCAAATATTAAAAGTCATTAATTATAACTTAAAATATTTTTAAATCCTTAATATCCTCTTTAAATGATTTTTAAATAAATAAAACCATTTTTAAACTATTTATTTAATATAAATATTAAATAAACTTAATATCACAAATCATTAACTAAATATCATTAATATATAATTATTAATGAAATTATCTTCTAAATATTAAAAGTTATATTTTATAACTCAAAATATCTTTTAAATACTTTATTTTCATTTAAAATGATTTTTAAAATATTAAAATCATTTTAAACTAATTATTTAATATAATCAATAAATAACTTTAATATCATTAATATTAATTAATTAATGAAATTCATCACAAAATATTAAAAGTCATAGAAAATAACTTAAAATATTTTCTTATACCATAATATAATTTTTCATGATTTTTTCATGAATTAAAACTATTTTTAAATCATTTATTTAATATTATAATTAAATAAATAAATACCTTTTATATTCCAAAAATATTAAATATTTATGAAATATACTCAAAATAATTAAATAATATTTTTTGGAATTTAAAATAATTTTTTTAGAATTTAATAAGTACTTTTAATAATTAAAATCTAATTTTTCTAATTTTTAAATCATTTTCAGAAATTACAGAAAATAAAATAAATAAAATCCGTCGCTAAAGGCTATAGCGACAGACAACCGTCGCTATGTGTTCTTCATCTCAAGAACACTGTCAGAGACAGTTCAAGGGGGCTACTTTGACCATGAATAACTTTTTGGTCTTAATGAATCTGGGCAATCTATGAATTGGGTCTTGTAGAGAAAATACCAGACTACAATTACCAACAATCATAACCTCTAAAAAACATCAGATCTGGTAGAAATCGTACCTCAAAGTAGCTGTCAGAGCTGTTCTTCGTGAAGAACAGTTCGTGATGCCTACTTTGGACCTCTATAACTTGATGATCGTGAAATGTTTACGTGATCTATCAATTCCAGTGTGTAGAAAACATGTAGGAATACAACTCCAACACTTAATATCATCATAACAACAATAAATCAAGCATCTAAAGTATGGTCAAACCTTGTAAGAAAAATTAACACTTAGAAAATTCTGGGCTGCCCAGAATTTTCCGGTCAATGCCGGTCAACCCAGTTTGACCTTAAATAACTCTTAATCCATAATATATATGGACCTGATTCGTTTTGGAGATTAAATACCACACAACAAGCTACACATAAAAACCTTTATAATACAAAGCACATTAAAGATAACCGAGATATAAGGCCTGACATTTTCCAAAATAATATTTTCTGGACACTTAGACTATTTTCTGGGTTTGAAGAACAGCCGGTCAATTCCGGTCAACCCACTTTGACCGCTTATAAATCCCGATCTACAATAGCTATGAACTTTATTCCTTTTGAAGATTAAAGACCACATATCAGGCTACCTATAAAAACTTTTAAACAACAAAACTCGAGATCGACCAAAGAGTTATAGCCTCTGACATTTGGTGAAAAATAACAGAATTCGGTTTTTCCAACTTGCTCAAATCTTCAAATTCGTGCACTTTGATGTTATGGGTTCATGATTTTACAACCCAGAACATTAATAGACTCTCTATTACACTACTTTAAACAATCAATTGCATCAATTAACATCGAATCGAAGGATTTCAAAATTAGAGAATTTCATACCTTTTCTAGCTTCGATTTTTGATTTTTTTGGCTTTGATGCTTCTGATTTGTTGTTTGTGATGGTTGGGCTTTGTTTAGGGACTGATATGCTAGATAATTTCGTTGGCTAGAGGTTGAGAGAGTCTAGGATGAGAGTTAGGAAAATTCAAGTGTGCATTTTGCATTAACTCTCTTCGATCTCTATTTATAAAGCCAATTCTAATGCTTTGGATGCTCAATTTGGTTGTATAATTGAGGTGTAATGGTATAGTAGCATGAGGGAATTCTAGAAGGTGGTGGTTGGCTAGCTTTTGCAAAGATTCTAGCAACAATGCTACTAATAATACACTAAAATGGACAAAAGGGTATTTTGGTAATTTCCCATATAATTTCATGGGCATTCTTGTACATAGCAATTAAATGTAATATTTAATCACTAGATGGTAATTCTTATCATTTACCAATTACTTTTCATCCTTTGGTAAATTAAAACATTTATACATTAACATCGTAATTAAACACAATAATTTTAAATTAGGGTTTTTGATTGAAAAATTAGGGTTCTAAAATTAGGGTTTCTTAACGCCATCAATTAGGGTTTCTAATTGACCATTAGGGTTCTCTAATTATCTGCGTATGTTCTAACATAGTCATTACGGTCTCTAACTTCAACCGATTAGGGTTGTAATAATTAGGTTTGTCCTAATTATCGACATACAAAGAATAATTAGGGTTTTCTTCTAATTACCGACATCTTATACACAAAGAAACCTTCATATACACAAATACTATTTAGTCATATCTCAGAATCGAGTTTAATAATTAGGGTTTCACAGCACGGTAATATGCTATGACCTAATTGACTATCATTGCTCAATATTATCTGTCTCAATACATACACAAAGACATAATTATTGTATCAGAAAATCATAATATCAATAATATAATATTATTATTCTCATCTCTTGATCGCAATCCCAATCCAAGTAGTTTGGATCTCATATCGACTTCTTTCTTTACACAAAGATCAATAATCAAGTTAAAATAATTAACTTAAATATTCTCGAACAAATCATATAATAAAATATTTATTATATAATTCTAATTATCACTTCATATATTATTTCCAATCATGTTATCATGGAAAATAATTAATAAAAACATTTTCGCTACGTAAATTAATTACCATAAAATATAATTTGTAGTAATTAATAATTCCAAAATTATTTCTAATTTTTCAAGTAATAAATATATTCGCATTTATCGCTCACATTACTAGACACTTATTCTTGTCATTAAATAAATAAAAAAAAATTTTTACGCAAAATTTCTTAATTATTTTATATAGAAAATCTCGGGTTATTACATTCACCTCCCTTATAAGGATTAGTCCCCTAATCACCGCTTTAAAACTCATACACGTAAGAGTACATAACGCATATAATCCTTGCACATAGACCTCGATCAATACTTGATCGAATCGATCTTTTAACTATTCTCCATAACGCTTGTCTTTTCGATAAATGTAATTTTGATCAAGAGAACCAAAATTCCTCCTTCAAAATTTCTTTATGAAATAATTTACTATCTATATAGCTATATTTTATACAGAAAATCATATAAAATATTGAAGTTATTCGAATAGAACACGGAGTTCCATTTCCAAATGCCGCAAGATCCTCAATCGCTACGATATCTTGAGCGACCATAATGAAGACACTTACGGTTTATTTTATTTTGTCGCTTTATATCTTCTTGTCATTTCTCGTATTCGCATTCCTTATCTCACTTCTCCTTCTTGAATAATCTTTCACCTTATAATCCATTGATTCACAAATAAAACATTCGCTATACATTCTTGAATTGGGACAATTGGAAGAGATATGTCTCTTCTGCCCACAAACTTTCTCTTTATCTCATTTCCCTTTTATCGTATAGGTGATAAAAGTTATCTTTTGCCCTTTCCGTTATCCTAACTATCATAAACGCTTCTACTGAGTCACTTAATCCTCTATACCCTAGCAATAGGATTGCCTTAAAGTCTTTGGCGTTCGACGTTTGATTATCTGGTTGATCTTCCACAGCTGGTTTTCGTTTTCGTCACGGTGGCATAATCGTAAATTATTCTTCATTTCCTTAGATTCTAAGCCTCATCGTATACGTTCGACATATAACACAAAATTTTCTACTCAAATACTCATGTAATCAAAATATTGGATTTGAAACATGGTTTACTATATTAACCAATATTCAGATAAATATCTGCTACTTTTATAAAAACTTACTTCATTAATCCAACTTGTGACACTCATGGTACTTCCAACCATAGCACCTCACATTAATAGAACTTAACATACCATAGCACATATTGCTTTAAACATCAGCTATCCCTTTGTGACTACAACAGTCGGGATTTAAAATCTTGACCAACATAAAAGTTGAAAATAGTTCATTACTTATCACACATATTACATTAAACATAACCCATAGTACTTATCTACCAAGCCTTTCTTCTCGGACAATAATTCCCTCGATGTCCTTCCATTCCACAATTAAAACATCCACCTTTCTTATAGTTGGGGCAACGAGGAGAGGTATGTCCCTCACAGCCGCAAATATAACATATCTTCTTCCCTTTCTTCTTATCAGGTTTTCCTAAGTCAGGATCTTCTATCTTTCTTTTTCCCTTACCTCTCGGAGCTGCACACGATGTGTTGCTTGAGGCTCCCATTTGGTCAATTTGGATCTTAAGCTTATCTTGCTCTTCCATTGTTTTTAGCAATGCTTGACGCAGTTGAATATTAAGCAACGTCTCTATCTCCCACAGCCTTTCCAGCGTAGCAACCTTGTTCTCCAGATCCTGCACCTCCGTTGATGCTTAAGCAGCTTCAACTTTAGTGTCTGAATCACTATCTATCAAATCCACCATTTCTGGATCTGATACTACGTTTTCCACTATAGCCACCTCGTCCGGTTTGGGTTCCTGGTGAGCTTCTATTTCAGCTATTGGCCTCGATATTAGCTCGGGGGTATGGATCTGATCCTTCTTATTCCACATATCTTTTCCACCAGACATCTACATACATAAGTTACCCTGATTAGCATATAGTATATATACACAACAATCAAGAGTTTAATATACGTTGTCTCTTATTTTGTTTGACGATGAATTTATTCAATCCATCTCTATAAACACATCAACGCCTATCTTTCTCTGCCGAAAGGCAGCTCCATCCACTTCGCATCGAATCGCATAAAGGCGATGTCTAAAGCCTGCTCCAAGGTATATATCTTGGTGTCTTTGGCTTCTATCTCAACCTTCAACTGTCCTATCTGTATCTCCCTCTGCTCCAATCTCTCTCGTAGCTCGGCTAACTCCATCTGTGTTCGGTGAGCAGCGTCCTTGTACTGCTATTCCGAAATCTGGAGAGTAGGATTCTGTGCCTCCGCTTGCTCAGCTCTAACCTTTAAGTCGTCGTTCCTAACTATCAAATCTCTAATCATCTCACTGTCTATGTACTCCTCACTAGAGTCCATAGTCTCTTGGGTCAAGGAATTACTATCTTGACTTTCGTCATCCATCCTATGACCACAATAAACGAGACAACATTAGTACCGAAATAAAATATATTCATCGATAAAATGAAGGAATATTTTATTTAGTACCACTTGATGAATCTTCTCGACTCATCATCTATCTAACATATCCTATAATTCTTCACTAGAGTACTTCGTCTCATGGTTCACTGAATATCTATCTAAACTTTCGTTCTCCATTTTACTAAGGTTATAACCTAGGTTTCACATTCCTAACGTTTATAACCTACAGCTTTGATACCAACCTGTGGCGACCCCAAATCCAGGTACTTGAAACCCGAACTCGGTTCTCCACGATACCATTTCTTTAAGCTGAATAATACTAAATAATAATATAATTTGAACTTAATTTACATACATCAAAGTTTACTTTCCCAGGTACGTGACCTTCAAAATACATTCCTTACAATACCTGACAATAGATTCCATTGTCTTACTAACTATAACCATTAACTCATACTAATTCTCATTCGAACAGCTTTTCTTTTCCATTGTTTGTGCCTGAGCCTTCAGGTCGATCGTAGGTAACTAAAAACATTTAGTTTAAGCAAGGATGAGCATTTGAGTGCCCAGCAAGTAATAGCAATTATATATATAAGCTGAAAGAATATAAGTATTCTCTTTACATAACACTTCTACAACGAATCGAAAGTTGTGAAGTAATCAGATCTTGATAAAAATTCACATAACAACTCTCTTTCAATTTCTTGAAATTAGGCTCCACCCATGAATAGGGTTTAAGAAACATACTATGAACATTCTTTTCATTTTCGAAAAGGTTTAGCGAGAAATCCATCCGCAAACCGTCATAACTTACAGGCACGGAGGGTGATCGACCGGGTTGTACCACAGTATTGATCAATACTACATAACTCGAACGAAATTCATCATTTTATTCTCATCGCCACGCGCAAAAAATCTTCCCATATAGGGATGTTCATACATGCACGGTTCCAAACCCGAAGGTTTTAATCTTGCTTTCAACAATAATATGTAATTCAACATATATATATACGGGTAATTGACAAAGGTGTATCAACATGTGAATAATCGCCATGATTATCCAAGTGGGGACACTTGTATAACCATTTAGAAATCAACTTAATGAATATATATCCGAGCTAACACGTTGATAATCAAAGCGCATATAACTGCATGCGATTGGGAATAGAAAAGAATTCGAAACTTATTACTCATGTCCATTACATAAAGGAAATGCAAAGGTAAGATATTGCCCGACGGTCGATTACAAATCTCAACTTAGGTTTTATCTCTTTATCACAACCTATCAATAAGCGAGATCATTCGTTCGATTAGAATAATTATATCATATCACATAGTCATCATCTATTACATTACAAAGACATAGTCTAATCACGTCATCACATAATCGCAGTGATCATACTTTTTAGTTCATATCCTATACTTTTATACATTTTTCAAATATCTCATCCATGCTCTTACGAAGCCTTTTCTTTCTATTATAGAAAGGTTCGACATTTGTCGCACGTCTCGCAACGACTTTATCGGTAAATATCTGAGTCTAAGACTCTTATTCCATACCTCAACATTTGTAAATATCGGACATTTTATTTTTAATCATTTTGAATTTTCCGAAATTGAAAAATTTAAAATAATTCAAATCATCACTCAAGGGCTTATAGTGATATAATCTATTATTTATGGGTGCTCTTCATCAAATCTTGGACTTCATAACCAGGTTCTCAAGTCGAGTTAGTTTGGCGGGATATAACTTTCAAACATCGGAATCATAATTAAATGATTTAAACATTAAACAATTCCATTATCATTTATATGAAACCATTGCCAAAATATAAAAGTTATTTATAATAACTCAAACTATTTTTAAAACATTTATATTACCCTTAAATGATTTTTAAAATAATTAAAATCATTTTTAAATAATTACCATTAATATTTAAATATTAATGTACGATTTATCAAATATTAAAAGTCATTAATTATAACTTTAAATATTTTTAAATCCTTAATATCCTCTTTAAATGATTTTTAAATAAATAAAACCATTTTTAAACTATTTATTTAATATAAATATTAAATAAACTTAATATCACAAATCATTAACTAAATATCATTAATATATAATTATTAATGAAATTATCTTCTAAATATTAAAAGTTATATTTTATAACTCAAAATATCTTTAAATACTTTATTTTCATTTAAAATGATTTTAAAATATTAAAATCATTTTTAAACTAATTATTTAATATAATCAATAAATAACTTTAATATCATTAATATTAATTAATTAATGAAATTCATCACAAAATATTAAAAGTCATAGAAAATAACTTAAAATATTTTCTTATACCATAATATAATTTTTCATGATTTTTCATGAATTAAAACTATTTTTAAATTATTTATTTAATATTATAATTAAATAAATAAATATTTTTATATTCCAAAAATATTAAATATTTATGAAATATACTCAAAATAATTAAATAATATTTTTTGGAATTTAAAATAATTTTTTAGAATTTAATAAGTACTTTTAATAATTAAAATCTAATTTTTCTAATTTTTAAATCATTTTGAAATTACGAGAAAATAAAATAAATAAAATCCGTCATTAAAGGCTATAGCGATGACAATAAACCGTCATTATGTGTTCTTTCATCTCAAGAACACCGCCGAGACGATGATTGAGGGCTACTTTGACCATGAATAACTTTTGGTCTTAATGAATCTGGGCAATCTATGAATTGGGTCTTGTAGAGAAAATACCAGACTACAATTACCAACAATCATAACCTCTAAAAAACATCAGATCTGGTAGAAATCGTACCTCAAAGTAGTAGTCATCGGAGATTTCTTCGTGAAGAAACGGTTTCGTGATGCCTACTTTGGACCTCTATAACTTGATGATCGTGAAATGTTTACGTGATCTATCAATTCGGTGTGTAGAAAACATGTAGGAATACAACTCCAACACTTAATATCATCATAACAACAATAAATCAAGCATCTAAAGTATGGTCAAACCTTGTAAGAAAAATTAACACTTAGAAAATTAAAAGGTCGCCCGAATTTTCCGGTCAATGCCCAATCGAACCAGTTTGACCTTAAATAACTCTTAATCCATAATATATATGGACTGATTCGTTTTGGAGATTAAATACCACACAACAAGCTACACATAAAAACCTTTATAATACAAAGCACATTAAAGATAAGCGAGATATAAGGCGACATTTTCCAAAATAATATTTTACGGACACTTAGACTATTTTAAGGTTTGAAGAACGGTAGGTCAAATCTTGGCCAACCCACTTTGACCGCTTATAAATCCCGATCTACAATAGCTATGAACTTTATTCCTTTTGAAGATTAAAGACCACATATCAGGCTACCTATAAAAACTTTTAAACAACAAAACTCGAGATCGACCAAAGAGTTATAGCCTCTGACATTTGGTGAAAAATAATGTAATTCGGTTTTTTCCAACTTGCTCAAATCTTCAAATTCGTGCACTTTGATGTTATGGGTTCATGATTTTACAACCCAGAACATTAATAGACTCTCTATTACACTACTTTAAACAATCAATTGCATCAATTAACATCGAATCGAAGGATTTCAAAATTAGAGAATTTCATACCTTTTCTAGCTTCGATTTTTGATTTTTTTGGCTTTGATGCTTCTGATTTGTTGTTTGTGATGGTTGGGCTTTGTTTAGGGACTGATATGCTAGATAATTTCGTTGGCTAGAGGTTGAGAGAGTCTAGGATGAGAGTTAGGAAAATTCAAGTGTGCATTTTGCATTAACTCTCTTTGATCTCTATTTATAGGCCAATTCTAATGCTTTGGATGCTCAATTTGGTTGTATAATTGAGGTGTAATGGTATAGTAGCATGAGGGAATTCTAGAAGGTGGTGGTTGGCTAGCTTTTGCAAAGATTCTAGCAACAATGCTACTAATAATACACTAAAATGGACAAAAGGGTATTTTGGTAATTTCCCATATAATTTCATGGGCATTCTTGTACATAGCAATTAAATGTAATATTTAATCACTAGATGGTAATTCTTATCATTTACCAATTACTTTTCATCCTTTGGTAAATTAAAACATTTATACATTAACATCGTAATTAAACCCAATAATTTTAAATTAGGGTTTTGATTGAAAAATTAGGGTTCTAAAATTAGGGTTTCTTAACGCCATCAATTAGGGTTTCTAATTGACCATTAGGGTTCTCTAATTATCTGTGTATGTTCTAACATAGTCATTACGGTCTCTAACTTCAACCGATTAGGGTTGTAATAATTAGGGTTTGTCTAATTATCGACATACAAAGTGATAATTAGGGTTTTCTTCTAATTACATGACATCTTATACAAGATAACCTTCATATACACAAATACTATTTAGTCATATCTCGTGAATCGAGTTTAATAATTAGGGTTTCACAACGGTAATATCTTTATGACCTAATTATTTATCATTGCTCAATATTATCTGTCACACATATACAAAGTACATAATTATTGTACTGTAAAATCATAATATCAATAATATAATATTATTATTCTCATCTCTTGATCGCAATCCCAATCCAGGTTTGGATCTCATATCTGACTTCTCTTTCTTACACAGCATCAATAATCAAGTTAAAATAATTAACTTAAATATTCTGAACAAATCATATAATAAAATATTTATTATATAATTCTAATTATCACTTCATATATTATTTCCAATCATGTTATCATGGAAAATAATTAATAAAAACATTTCTGCTTACAGAAATTAATTACCATAAAATATAATTTGTAGTAATTAATAATTCCAAAATTATTTCTAATTTTTCAAGTAATAAATATATTCGCATTTATCGTTCACATTACTAGACACTTATTCTTGTCATTAAATAAAAAAAAAAGAATTTATACGCAAAATTTCTTAATTATTTTATATAGAAAATCTCGGGTTATTACATTTTCTCTCTGTTTCTTCAACTGAGCTTTTCTCCCAACTCAACTCTAACTTACGTAATAAAAATATAACGTATATAGTAATAATTTTCTAATATAACTCTAGATATAATGATATTAGTTATATAAGTTTTGAAAATCAAAAGCCATAAGGCTTGTTTGGTTAACCTAATAAAAATAACTCATTAACCCTTACACCTTGTTTGACAAATCTAACTAAAACAATTGGATTAATCCTTATACCTTGTTTGATAAAACACTATTAGATTAAAGACTTAATATGCATTAAGACTTGTTTGGCCAAAACTAAATTAAAGTCCTTTAATTTATTTTAATAACTCCTTTATAGCAAGGTTATTAGTCACACTTTTATTTAATTAATTAATCAATTAAAATATTAATCTATTAAATTACTTTAACACATAAATCATTATCACAAAACTATAATTTTTTATAATTATAATTTTATTTAACCAACTAACACTTTATTTTAAATCACAATTCCAATTAGAATATTATAATTCATTTAATCATTATTAGTTCTCTAACTTAATTATTAAATTAAATTAGTATATAACCTCATAACAATTAATTTTCTTAGCTCCTTAATTATTTATTCAACAAATAATTAACTAAACCACATCAACTCAAATTGTCATTAAATACTTATATAATTCAATAAATATTTAATATTACAAATAAATATTTAATATTTAATATTTAATATTTAATTATTTATTCACAAATAATTAACTAAACCACATCAACTCAAATTGAAAAATTATTTATTCAACAATAAACATATTCATTAAATACTTATATAAATCAATAAATATTTAATATTACACTTTAAAATTTCGGAATGTTACAGGTTAAGTATAACTTAGATCAATTAGCGAAACTTTATGTTAAGGAAATTATTTCCAAACATGGAGTACCAATTTCGATTGTGTCAGATCGTGATCCACGATTCGCGTCAAACTTTTGGAGAAGTCTGCAAGAGCGATTGGGGGCCTTGATTGAAGTTAAGACGACATATCATCCCAAACCCGATGGATGAGAGCGAGAGAACAATTCAGACGTTAGAAGATATGTTAAGATCTTGTGTCATGGATTTCAAGGGTAGTTGGGATGATCATCTACCATTAGTAGAGTTTGTGTATAACAACACTTATCATGCAAGCATAGGTATGCCACCTTATGAAGCTTTATATGGAAGGAAGTATCGAACACCATTGTGTTGGGATGAAGTGGGAAAACGCCGAATGCTAGGACCAGAATTTGTACAACAAACAGCGAAAGTGGTGAGATTGATACGAATGCGTCTCGTAGCAGCTCAAGACAGACAGAAGAAGTACGCATACTTACATCAAGAAAATAGGGAGTTTGAGGTAGGCTCGTACGTATTTCTAAAGGTATCTCCCTAGAAAGGAAAGATACGCTTTGGAAAAAAGGGGAAACTAAGCCCAAGGTTTATAGGACCATATGAGGTACTAAAATGGGTAGGTGAGGTAGCGTATATGGTAGCGTTACCTCTAGACTTAGAACGAATACATAACGTATTTCACGTATCGGTGTTACGTCCTTACAAATCAGATTATAAACACGTAATAGAGTTTGAGCCTATTCAACTCGAGAAGGACTTAATATACGAAGAGATTCCGATTCAAATTATCGATAGAAAATAGCTAGTTCTGCGAAACAAGGTCATATCGTCGGTAAAGGTGTTATGGAAGAACCACGATACCGAGGAAGCAACGTGGGAATTGGAAGAAAAGATAAAGAATGATTACCCTCATTTGTTTGCGTAATGTAAGGCGAGATTCTGGGGATAAAATCTTTATATGGGCGGAAGAATGTAACGACCAAGAAATTCGGATCCTTTGTAAAATACTTGAAAGAATTAAATAATGAATAAAATAATATTATTGGTTATTAATATGTGTTAATAAGACATATGTCAGTTCTATAACCTAGAAACGTCGGTACATTGTAGTATTTTAACTACGTGAGGGAATTAAAGTGTTTGAATTTCCAAGATAGAAATAAAAAGCTTTTCGAGAAATTTTCTAAAAAACACTATTCATCGTTTATCGCTCGGGAATTATTTTTTAAAATTTCTGAGAAATACGTAACGTTATAATATCAAGGCGAGATAGATTATGTAATAATAATTCAAGTATTGAAAACACAATATTTCGCATTCGGACTTAATTTGAGAACGTTAAGAAATTAAAGTCAAATGAAATGAATTGTAGGATGTTGTATGAATTACAAGTCCAACTTGATTAAAGGTATAGACCAATGTGGGAGTAATAATTAAGCCCAAGTGTTTATTAAGGTAAGCCCCAAAGCAAATTAAAGCAAGCCCAAAGATAAGTTAATTAAATTAAGACTAAGGCCCATTTAAAGATCCAATGGGTAAAGCTTGATCCATGGGGCAACCCATGGGTGAACTTGGTGACCAAGACTTTGTTGTGGTGGCCAAGTAATAAGAGTAAGGGGAAAGAAAGTTGAGTGGCTAGCAAGATTACTTAATGAATAAGTAGTGAATAGTAAGAGGTTAGTTAAGGAGGTGGGATGCCCTAATGACCTAATTACCCTCACTTTAGAAATCCTATAAATAGAGGAGGAGATGGCTCATTATTTGGTTGTTATTTGATCTAAGCTAAGCAACTTAATTGGTAGTGAGAATAAGCACTTATAAGTCCAACCTTCCATTATTAGATTTTCAAGAAGGAGAAGCTAGTCATCAAAGGTAATTGATCTCATGATCCTATATTCTTCCATCTTTACCATAATAGCTTGATAAGAGAAGTGTAACTAATGAACATGTATGCTAAGAACATATGAGAATTGAATGATTAATGGACTTAAGCCGAATAAGTCATTAATAAGTAATCTAAACCGAAATAAGTTATAAACCTATGAAGAACAATAATGAACTTGTCATATGTTTACTTTAATAAGTTATTATGATTGCTAAGATGCAAGAATGTTGGAAAAAGGACTTAAATCAATAATAAGTCATAAGGAAATAAAAGCTCGTAATGTATAATTTGTTAGATGATGAACTTATGTGAAATAAGCTATAATCTAATTTAAAGATAAGTTGTTGTATGATGTAAGTTGAGATGTCTAGTTAATGAAATGAATCCATTTAGAATGATGAACAAATTGTTAATAATAAAGTTTTGTCTGAATTCACACGATTGGACGATAATCGTCGAATTCGTGAAATTCTCAAAATAGAAGTCGTAATTTGTGTTTGAGTTCGGAAACGATAGCTGTTGAGAGAGACAAGTCTTATTTGGCATTATAGAGTTGCGGACTCGAAAATGACCGGATTTTGACTTAGAACGAAGAAACGAGCGTTGAACGTTGATGAATGTTTATCATTAAAAATGAACTAATAGGTGAAATTTTAGCAAAGAAAGTTGAATAGATAAACTTCTTGCATGAACACGTAGAGTATGTGATTTGTGAATCGTAGGCTCTTGAACGAGCCAATTCGGACTTATAACGAAGAAGTTACGAGTCCGAAAATCTCACAAGTTTAAAATCTGTTAAAATTATCTATGGCACAAGTCCGCGCTGCGGCGCTACTCCAAGCCAAATAGCCGGTGCCGCAATGCCAAAATGGCTCTAAGCCCCTGGAAACTCATGGCAGTCACGACTCCATAACGAAGGGACTCATGGCCATGTATGTACCAGTCGGTCTTTCTAGCCCAATGTGTGACGCAGAAGCGACACACATAGAGGAATAGCCACGTGTACGCATCATGACCTTATAACCTAGATATTAAAGAATGTTTACATGTTGAGCATGAATAGTAAATGATTAACACTTTACTAAGAATCTTAATGTAACATTGTCAAGACATAATTAAACCTTAAGTATGATCACTTAGAGTTCAAGAAAGTCAATTGCATGTGAACATAAGAATGACGTAACGGAAAGCCGTAACCAATAATAACAAATCTAATACGTAATTAGATTGAGAAGAAGGGTAAGATTCTTTAGGAACCATGTATGTTTATTCATGACCTAATGTGTTATGTGATGTTATCATCTACTGTAGAGACTTAAAGTGCACGTGTTATATTTGTAAGCAGACGCTAAAGGCAAGTCCTCTAACCTTGGTTCTAGTTCGATCTGGACAAGCTTTGTGATTCATGTATTCTTTGCATGATTTAAAGTCTGATGAAGTCAACGCCAATTCCTTTGGCTAAACTTGCGATATGTTTGATTTTTTTTAATCTTTCAAGTATGGGCAATGATTTACCAAACTAATATTGTTGTGGTTTTCAAAAGGAGACCGAGTATGCCAAATTGTTTTGTCGTCAAATGACAGGCACGTGAGGTTGCCACAACTTAAACGTATACACGTTTAATGAATGTAGTGTTGATCAACATAGAGTACTATAGGCTGATCACCTAGAAGTGCTCGTAAGCTATGTCGGACTTACGGACTTCGTGCCGGGATGTCTTTTTCAAAGTACTTATGAGACGCTTATGGTCTTGGACGGGGAATTGATGTTTTACTGAATATTGTTGTTGTAAAACATTTTGAATGAAAAAAAGTGCTATTTTGAATTATCGATAGTACTTCGTAACTATTGTTCAGTTATTGAAGATATACGGTTCCTATGTTTCAAGCATGCTAGTTTTATTAGAATTGTTGTACTTGCTGAGCTAGTTAGGCTCACTCTTGCTTGAACCATATGAATGCAGCTAAGATCGAACGGACCGATGGATCCGGAAAGGATAAAGGAAAGACAAAGGCGAACCCGTAGATTACTTATGTAATAGTATAGTTTGTAAGAATAATATTTGATATTATGACACGGACAAATGTAACGGTTATAAAGAACCTGGGGAATGTTAATATTATTTCGAATATATATAAGACATATTCGTTCTTTTGAGGTATTTCAATTGAAGGTATGTGTGAACTGTAGCACCGTGTAGCAACATCTGTCGGGTTGGAAGATACCCGGATGTGGGGACGTCACAATTATAGTTTATCAGTAATGCTAGGGTTTTGCACTGTTTTACTATAACTGTTTCACACATTAACATTACACACATATCAAGCATGTTTATATTACTGAAATATAAATAATATTATATTAATATTCTCATTCCTTAATCAAAATCCAGAATTAGGGTTTTGAATCCATAGCTGACATAACCTTCATATAAACCATTATTAATTAAGTTAAAATAATTAACTCAACTAATATAATAAAATACATATCATAATAATCCTTATAATCATATCATATATATAATAATCATATTTTCATGGGAAAATAAATAATAAACATTTTTATTACAAAATTAATTTATAATAAGAATATAATATATAATGATCAATAATTCTTAAAAAGAATTTATTTACAATTATTCATGTAATAATAAGTTTTATTTATCACATAAATACATATACTTCTCTTTGCACATAATCCTACCTTTATAAAAAAAAATTAAATGCAAAATTTATTATTTAATTATATAGAAAATATTGGGTTATTACAGTAATCGTGGCCATGATAGTAGAAGAAGTGAGTGGGGATTTCAAAAAGATTAGATTTAACGATGATGAGAAGATGTCGGCAGCAGCACCAGCACCAACAACAAATTCTATGGGAGTAGAATGACCGCCAGTTAGATGCTACAGATGCGGAGATGAGGGACACATAAGTCCAAACTGTTCACAACCTTCCAAGGTATGTTTTAGCTGTGAAAAAGATGGTCACATAGCTCGATTTTTTCCTATAGAGAAATCAAGTTCAACTGGGACAGTGGCACCAAAGGCGGATACGGACAAAAAAAAGTCGGTGGTTTCAAGAAGAGCGTTTTTCGTGACTTCTCAAAAAGTGAGTAACCCGAACGAATTTATCATGGGTTAGTTAATCATAAATTTTTGCGAAGTCTATACCTTACTAGATACCGGTTCTACCCATTCTTTTATCTCTCCTACTTGTGCTCAACGTTTGAACTTGACTTCGGAGAAATTAGACTTTGGCTTATCTGTTGAGACTTTGTTAGGAGAAACTTTCATTATATCCATTATTTATAAATCCTGCTTGATCCAAGTTGGTACCATCACATTACCTGTTGATCTTATCTTTTTAAAGATACTTGCATTTGATGTGATCTTAGGGATTGATTGGTTAACTACTCATTATGCTAAAATTGATTGTTTTCATAAGGTTGTTAGTTTTCATATTTCTAACCAACCTGTTATGCGAATTCAAGCAACTAAACCACTAAAGTCAATCACTGTCATATCAAGCCATAAAGCCATAAAGCCATTCGTTTATTAAAAAGCGGATGTCAGGCTTTCTTAGCCCATTCCATGGACTTGAACAAAAATATGTCAGATTTGAATGATATTTCTGTTGTTAATGAATTTCCTGATGTATTTCCTAAAGAACTTTATGGCCTACCCCAGAGCGTGATATTAAATTTTGTATTGACCTTAAAACCGATACAAAACCCATTTCCAAATCCCTATATCAAATGACTCCTATTGAACTTCAGGAGTTAAAAACCCAACTACAGGAGTTGGTACCCGAGCCTCTCGCTGGTGACTTCCTTTGTGGAATGCACCGAAGCCAGACTCTCCGTAGGGGACACCATATTCGTGCGGTGGTAAACTGATAGGTTCCATTGTGACGTGTTATCCAAGATTGGGATATAAGTCATAGTTTAGAGCAACCTAAGTCAGTAATCAAAATACGTAGCTTTCTAGGCTTAGCTGGTTACTATCAGAGATTTGTGGAAGGATTTTCTTGAATCCCTTCTCCATTAACTCAGCTGACTCTAAAAGATACAAAATTCGAATGGAGCAGGGAATATGAGAAGAGCTTTCAAGAACTCAACATGCGGCAACGACGTTGGCTCGAGTTGTTGAAAGATTTCGACCATACCATCCAATACCATCCTGAAAAAGCAAACGTGGTAGCTGACACATTGAGTAAAAGATCGTATGCGGGTACAAGTGCGATGTTGTTAACACTAAGACCCATTTTGTATGACTTACAAAGGATGTAGATAGAGTTAAAGGCTCCAAGTACCCACGTAATGATATCAAATATACGAGTAGAACCGAGTTTAATCGATAAAGTTAAAGATGCTCAAGCTACGGACCTGGAGCTGATGTGTGTGAAGAAGAAAGTGTAAGAAGGTGTTATTCCAGAAGTAAGAATCGTTGAAGAAGGAATACTTCGAGTCAACTCCAGACTTTGTGTTCCTAACGATTCTGACTTGAAGCATAGAATCATGATGGAGGCACACAATACACCGTTTGCAATCCATTATGGGAGTACCAAAATATATCATGATCTTCGACATACATTTTGGTAGAATAATATGAGGAGAGAGATCGCGGAGTTTATCTCGAGGTGTTTAACTTGTTAACGTGTAAAGGCAGAGCATCAAGTGCTAAAGGATCCATTGCAACCACTTGAGATTCCAAAATAGAAGTGGGAACACATTACTATAGATTTCGTTACGGGTCTTCCCAAGGTTTCTCAAGACATATATGCGATTTGGGTTATTGTTGATAGATTAACCAAGTCTGCTCATTTCTTGCCTATACGGGAGACTTATTCCCTTGAACGTCTTGCTCGTATGTAAGTAAATAAGATTGTTAGATTGTATGGCATGACAGTATCCATAGTTTCAGATCGTGACCCAAGATTCACTTCACGATTTTGGGTTAGCTTGTAGAAAGCTATGGGCACGGACTTACGATTCAGTTTGGTATACCATCCTCAAATGGATCGGCAATCACAAAAGACTATTCAAACTCTTGAAGATATATTAAGACTATGTGTCCTAGATTTCAAAGAGAGTTGGGATAAGTACCTACCATTGGTGGAATTCTCCTACAACAACAGTTATCAGGCAAGTATAGGTGTGGCTCCATTCAAAGCATTGTATGGACGAAAGTGTCGCTCTCCAGTATGCTGGGATGATGTGGAAGAAACAACGTTGTTGGGACCGAAATTGTACGTATGACTACAGAGAATATCTAAATGATTCGACAACATATACAAACGACACAGGATCGATAAAAGAGTTATGCAGATCTTCATCGAAAGGACGTGGAATTTAATATTGGGGGATCATGTATTGTTATGTGTTGCTCCATGGAAGGGAGTTACAAGATTTGGGAAGAGAGGAAAGCTCAATCCATGATTTGTTGGTCCATTTGAGATTCTTGACCGAATAGGAAATGTGGCCTATAGACTCGCATTACCTCCAAGCATGTTAATAATGTGTTTCATATATCTATGCTTCATAAATATGTGAAAGACCCAAACGACATTATTGAGTTAGAACCAGACGAGATAACCGAAGATTTAATGTACGAGGAGGTACCTGTCAAAATCTTGGATAGGAAGGAACATGTCCTACGCACAAAGGTTATACCACAAGTTAAAGTTTTGTGGAGGAACCATGCTATTGAGGAAATGACCTGGGAGTCGGAATCAAAAATGAAAATGAGGTATCCTCACATTTTCGAAACACCAGGTACGTACGTCAATTTCAAGGACGAAATTTCATAAGGAGGGGAGGTTGTAAGACCCCAACTTTTTATTAATAAAATTGAATTTTCTCTAATTATTATTTTAAATAATAAGGTGTTAATTTGAAATGCTTTGGTTATGGATGAAATGTGCAAATTTTAAAAAATAAGCAAGTGGTTATAAAATATTCATTGTTGACGGGGAATATTCGTTTGGTCGTGGAATATTCTTGCTGTCGGGGAATATTCGTACGACGGCGCAACCATTTGTGGGCCCCATAACGAAAAACTATCGGATGAAGAAAATGACAAGTATGAGTTTTTATAAATAACGGCGTAGTTGTTACCGTTAACACTTTTGGAATACGCGGTGGTTAAAACACAGTAATACGCGTGATTTCACAGTAGCACACGGTATTGCACAATATTTTTGGATTATTGGCACTACTCAATAATTGTTACAGTAATTACTGTTCAATATTTTATTTTATTGATTTAATAATTACTACGTTGATACTTTATATTATTGTTGTTTCAATAATTGTCGCTGCACAATATTTTCCATTATCAGATCAATAATTCATATTATTTGAATAATATTATTAGATAGCATTATTGGCAATGTCTAAGGAAGTTCTGTCTAGGAAAGGGGTTTGGTCACCTAATTGCGCTGGCACAAGAATTGAGAAATCTTTATCTAAAAGCCCCTCTTTCTGCAGGAACGACACGGTCATCATAATTGTGATTTTGTAATATTATTTGTGAATAATTAATTATTGATTTATATGATAAAGAAATATTTATTTTATGTGGATATAAATGAATGAATTAATGTTGAGGTGTTTTATCAGTATTTTGTCAGAATAGATGTATTAAAAATCATCCGTATGTGAATTTCTGTCATTTTCTGTTTGGAATTAGAAAAAACTTTTTTCTACAAAGTTGTAGAGAATTAAATTTCCTATCGAATGGACATAAGATTCATATTTTTTCTGATAAAAGGGCTATTTATTATGAATTATTGAAGTTTTGGAAATAAATATTTTAATAAAAAATATGGTGGGCCCTACGTTTTGTTTGTGTGGAAAATGCTAAATTTTGGTGGGCCCCACTTGTGATGGCTGATAATTTGGTCAAGAAGGTGTGCGTATAAATTTTTTAATAAAATATTATTTTATTAAATTTAGTATGTTTTGACGTTCTAGCATTTTCTTCTAAATAGGGTGCTTAGTTAGAATTGAAAATAACACCAGAATCAGAAGTTTTCTCTCTATAATATCGAGCGTATTTTTGTGAGTATTTAGATACTTTGAGGGTTGCTATTCAGTGAAAGTTTTCTTCAACATTATATCCGATATTCCAGTCAGAAGTATTATTCTTTTGAGGTAAGGGATGTTATTTTCTTCGTAAATGATGTTATTTCTTTTAATATCATTATACCGAAAATATTGGTATGAATTTTATTATGAAATTTTAACATTTTCATGTCGAGGTTACTATTCACGTATACGGCACTATTCACTTATATGACACTATTCACGAATAAGGTACTATTCACGAGTACTATTCACAAAGTATGATTTTTCCAGTAGAATTTCTACCTTTTTGTGTCGGGGTTATTATTCACGTATACGACACTATTCACAAATAAGACACTATTCAAAGAAAAATAAAATTTCTCTTCTTTGTCCAAGTTGTCTATTAAGGTTACTATATTTGATTGTATCCATGTTTTGATCTTCATTCTGGAAATTTTACTCCACAATTGATTATTATGGAGTATTTTTGAACTATGATAAACCAAAGTACGAATCCCTAATCTTTGTCCTTTTATCTCACTGGATTCGTTTCTTTAAGATATTTTTCATCATCCTCAGTGTGACGCCCCCAAAATAGGTATACATCACCCATTCTGAGTCGCCAAATACATTGTACAGAAACAAATACAACTAAATTAATACAATTGTAAATGCAAAATAATAACAACACATATATCATCTATGAGTTTAAATACAAATCCGTCTAATAGGATGATACAAAACTCAAAAGGATTCTTCATTACAATTATTGATACACTATTTTACGAAAATAGTGAGGACTGCTAAAACAACTTTCTAGAATCATCACTCCGTACCCTGGCTAGTTCTTGCTAAATTCTCACCTCCTGAGAAGAAAAATAAAACAAAAAGGAAAAGGGTGAGCTCAACTAGCCCAAAGAAAGAATATTATGACTAAGATAATATACAACAATTTATCATTAGTCTTCAACAAGGAAAAATCTGATAGAATATAATAGACAACAAGTTTTAGATCAACAAGCTGCGCAGGGAAACAACAATCCATTAGAAAGAGTCAAGTAGAGAATGAATTCTACTATCTTCTAAGATTTAAAAGTCCATCATCAATATTTTATCATTTGTAACATCAATCAATATACATCTTGAATCAAATATTCATCTTTGCACTACATGCCAAAGATATTCATTTGTATCACCGGTTGGTCATGTTCATCTCAACACCTGTTTATCTTTGCACTACGGGCCAAAGATATTCATCTGTTAATCATTCATCTTTGCACTACATGCCAAAGATATTCAGTAATATCATCATTTAGGACTGAGGATGATAAAAAATATCTTAAAGAAAATGAATCCAATGTGATAAAAGATCAAAGACTAGGGATTCGTACTTTAGTTTATCCAAGTTCAAAATACCTTATAATAATCAATTGTGGAGAAAAATTCAATAATAAAGATTAAAACATGGATAAAATCAAAGATAGTAACCACAATAGACAACTTGGACAAAGAAAGAAAAAATTTATTTTTCTATGAATAGTGCCGTATTCATGAATAGTGTCGTATACATGAATAGTGCTGTATACGTGAATAGTAACCCCGACAAGAAAAAGGTAGAAATTCCACAATAAAATCCATACCCATATTTCGCTATAATGATATTGAAAAAATAACATCATTATGAAGAAAATAACATCCCTTACCTCAAAAGAACAGTACTTTCGGCTGAAATATCAGGTATAAGGCTGAAGGAAACTTTCACTGAATAACAACTCACAAAATATCTTAATACTCACAAAATACGCTCGATAATATAGAGAGAGAAAGCTTATGATTCTGGTGTGATTTTCAATTCTAACTAAGCACCCTATTTACAGGAAAATTCTTAGAACGCCAAAGCAGACTAACCTGCTACCTGATGGCTTTACCTGCAACTATTCACGTCCACCACTTTTGAATAAAATGTCAGCACATTTCTCACCAACTAAAAGTGGGGCCCACCCATATTTTAAATAAAAACATTTATTTCTAAAACTTCAATCATTCATAATAAATAGCCTTTTATCAGAAAAATACGAATTTTATGTCCATTCCATAGGAAATCAAATTTTCTACAACTTGGTATAAGAAAGTTTTTCCAAATTACAAATCAAAAATGCCCAAAATCCACATACGGACAATTTTTAAAACCTCTATTCCGACAAAATACTGATAAAATACCTCAACATTAATTCTTTCATTTATATCCACACAAAATAAATATTTCTCTGTCCATCCACATAAAATAAATATTTCCTTATCATATAAATCAATAATTAATTATTCACAAATAATATTATAAAATCATAATTATAACAACTAGGTCGTTCCCAGGAAAGAGGGGGCTTTCCGATAAGGATTTCTTCTTATTGGCGCGCAATTAGGTGACTGAACCCCTTTCCTAGACAGAACTTCCTTAGACATTGCTAATAATGCTATCTGACAATATTATTCAAATAATATGAATTATTGATCTGATAATGGAGATACTGTGCAGTGACAATTATCGAAACAACAATAATATAAATATCAACATAGCAATTATTGAATCAATAAAATAAAATATTGAACAATAATTACTATAACAATTATTGAGTAGTGCCTTCTTACGTAAGAATCAATAATTCAAAAATACTGTGCAATACCATGTGCTACTGTGCAACCACGCGTATTACTGTATTTTAACCACTGGGTATTCCAATAGTGTTAACGATAATAGCTACGTCGTTATTTATAAAAACTCAAACTTGTCATTTTCTTCATCCGACCGTTTTCCATTATGGGCCCACAAATGGCTGCGCCATCGTACGAATATTCCCCGATAGCAAGAATATTCCACGACCAAACGAATATTCCCCGGCAACAATGGATATTTTATAACCACTTGCTTATTTTACAAAATTTGCACATTTCACCCATAACCAAAGCATTATATCATATTAACACCTTATTATTCACAATAATAAATAGAGGAAATTCGATTTTATTTATTAAAAAGTTGGGGTCTTACACTCAGTCTTAAATGGTGATACTTGATGAATATATTTGGCTTGTAGTGCAAAGATGAATGATTACCAGATGACTATCTTTGGCCCGTAGTGAAAAGATGGACAGGTGTTGAGATGAACATAACCAACTGGTGATACAAATGAATATCTTTGGCCCAAAGTGCAAAGATGAATATTTGGTTCAAGATGTATATTGATTAATGTTACAGGGATAAAATATTGATGATGAACTTTTAAATCATAGAAGATAGTAGATTTCATTCTCTACTTAACTCTTTTAATGAATTATTATTTTCGCTGCGAATATTGATCTAAAACTTGTTGTCCATTATATTTTATCTGGTCTGTTGAAGACTAACGATAATTTATTCTACATTATCTTAGTCATACTATTCTTTACTAAGCTAGTTGAGCTCACCCTTTTCCTTTTTGTTCCATTTTTCTTCTCAGGGAAAAATATAGCGGGAACTAGTCAGGGTGTGGAGTGATGTTTCCAGTCAGTTGTTTTACCAGTCCTAACTATTTTGTAAAATAGTTTTTCAATAATTATAATAAGGACTTATTTGAGTTTGGATATTGTCTACAAGATAATATTTGTATTTAAACTTACAACATGTGTGTTGTCGTATTTTGCACGACAATTGTAATAACGAAGTTGTAGTTGTTTCTGTACCATATATTTGGCGACTCAGAATGGGTTTGGTGGATTGGACCTATAACGACCCAAAAATTCATACAATTTAATTCTTGACTTCGGTCATTAACAATACATCTAACTTCTGATTTTACACCGTTATTTGATGTTAAACTTTATAAAATGCGGAATACTTTAAACTTTTATGTCTTCTTACTTTAATTCCCTGAATCAAAACCTTTATCAACTACATGTCTTTGAATCAATCTTATTTTATGATTCACTTGATCACTGTTATCATATAGAATTTTACATTTCAATCCGATAACCTTTACATATTAGATAACTCTAACTTTAGCTTTACAACTTAATATAAAACTATACATCATAAAACATTTACTACATCTCATGAGTCTTAATCATGGTTTAAGGAAATAACAACTTTAGCTAAAATAAACATCTTCGTATATTATTTTTGAACCTGCAAAAATGGTTATTTGCAAGGTTGAGCTCGATAGCCCAGCAAAATCTAACAGTTTTCATGCATCACGTAGCATATAATAACATGCTCAACATATATCTCTTAAACATTGGACTATCATAACATACAGGCTACAGTTCATATAACAAGTGTAAAACCCCAACTTTTTGAATAAAGATGAATTTTCTATAAATATTATTTTTGAATATTATGGAGTGAAATTGATATAATGTTATAGTTGTGGGTAATATTTATAAATTTTGTATAGTATGCAAGTTGTTATATTATATTTGATTGGTCGGGGAATATTCGTTTTAGCAGGGAATATTAATACAACGGCGCAATCATTGGTGGACCCCACAACAGAATTATTGTCGGATTAAGAAAATGACAAAAATATTTTTATGAAAATAACGACAGAAGTTTTACCGTTGATACTGTTGAACTACTCGGTAGTAAAAGTAGCACACAGTATTGATTATTGATGCTTACGTGAGAAGTCATTCAGTTTTGTTCAATTATTGCTATAGTAATTGTTGCATAGTATCTCACGTTATTTGATTCAATTATTGTCGATATTTATTATATTGTTAAAATCAATAATTGAGACGACAAAGTTATTAATATTATTATTTGTAATATTAACGATGTCTAGAAGTTCTGTCAATGAGAGGTTTGGTCACCTAATTGCGCGCCAATAGGGAGAAATCCTTATTAGAAAGCCCCCTCTTTCTTGGGAACGACCTGGTCGATTAATATTGTGAATTATAATAAAGATGATAAATGTTGTTAAAATTATTAAGGTGATTCTTATGAAGTTTTGCTTATTTTATGGATTCCTATTTACCCATTTTTCAAAATAATCGGTAGAAAATTATTTAAAGGTGGGGCCCACATGTGGGGGCCACATGTGGGGCCCATATGTGTTGGAAAAATGATTTTGGAAATGGAAGAGTATATGTATGGAAGTATATGTATGTATTGAGTATATGGTGGGAGAAAATGATATGTGAAAGTAATAGGTGTGTGATGTGTGTGTGAGTGGAAAATGGTGAAAAAGTGGTAGTGTGATAGTGATGTGTAAGAGTGTAGTGAATTTGATTATTGGGTGGGTGGGGGATTGATATTGGTTATGGGAGAGAAAAATTAAGTGGTGTATATATAATATTGATATATATAAGATGAAAACATGTGTTTATATATATGTATTATATTTTAATTTTTGTTGTAATCTTATTGGTTAGTTGATTGAATTTTTGCATTGGTGATATCAAAACCTTGATACGTATATTTGCAAAATTATTTCATCCATGAACAAAGTGCTCTTCCATTCTCCTATAAATAGAAGCTCATTCCTTCATTATTTCTTATTTAATTCACTTTGAAACTCTAGAGAGAGAAAATTATAGAGAGAAATAAGAAAAAGTTTTACGCTACTTAACTACTCTTATATTCGGTTCTTTTTTTACGGTAAAGGGTGTTATTCTTTCTTATTCATAAAGAGAAGCTGTTATTATTACATCTTTATTATTACATTGGAATATCACGTCTGCATGCGTTTTACAGGACGATTCCGTCTTTATTATTCATTGGAATATCCTCGTTTACATCGTTTACGCCTGGACACGATTCTCATCTTTTTATTATTCGTTGGAATATCTCGTCTGCATGCATTTTTATGGGACTTGATTTCGTCCTTATTAGTATTCTCGTTGGAATAACTTTGTACATCTGATACCGCATACAAGGTGATTTTGTTGTTATTCCATTCTTTATTATTCTGTTGGAACATCACTGCCGGTGCGAATTTACCGACCGGTTCCGTTATTTAGTATTCATTGGAATAACTTTGTCTATCTAAGTAATCGCATGCATGGTGATTTCTTTTGTTATTCCATTCTTTATTATACTCGGTTGGTTAAAGTTTTGACTACTATACTCCATGAAATTAGTGGAATATCCTTGATATTTGCGCTTCATCCAGATCTTTTCATGAAAATATTCTTCTCAGCATTCTTGAATTTTACACTATAAAGCAGTATCATGTTGACAATTTGGACATTATTAGTTCCTGGATAAATTAATTCTTGAACTTGTTTTATTGAATTCTTATATCATTGTCATCATCCTCATATTTATATTTTTTGAAAGTCATCTGTGGCCTGTAGTGCATAGATGGACTTGGTATGATTGTAACCAGAGATTATTCGGTGTAATCATGACCGTAATGTTACAAATGATGTAGTAAAAGTCCTCATTGGCCCGTAGTGCATTGATGGATAGTTGTTGGCATGATCATGACCATTAATGAATACACAAATATTCTTGGCCCGTAGTGCATGGATAATTGTGGTCGTGATACTAAAGAATATCCTTGGCCGTAGTGCAGGGGTGATTCGATGATGTGGAATATTTATTAAGATGAGTCTCAGCGATAACAGTGATGAAAAACCTTTAAAATCATAAAAGATAGTAGATTTTATTTTCTACTTGACTCTTTTAATGGATTGCTTGTTCCGCTGCAGTTAAACTTGATGTCTATTATATTTTATCAGTTTAACATTGTTGGAGACTAATGATAATTTATTCTGCATTATCTTAGTCATAATATTTCTTATTGGGCTAGTTGAGCTCACCTTTTCTTTCACTTTATTCTCTTGAAATGAGAATATATATTTGGGACGAGTCTGGGGAGCGGAGTGATGGTCCGAGAGGATAGCATTAGTAGTCCTCACTATTCTGTGAAATAGTGTGATAATAATTATAATGAGGACTACTTTTGAGTTTGTATAATCTCTAGTAGACAATATTTGTATTCAAACTCACAGTTTATGTTTTGTCGTATTGTACACGACAATTGTATTAGTAAGTTGTATTTGAATTCTGTACCATGTATATGGCGACCCAAGATGGGTGATGCATACCTAATTTTGGGGGCGTCACAACAAGTATAAAGATTGAGTTCCTTACTCAATCAGCATGCTTTACTCAATCCACGTAGTCATAAGTTGACTTTAACGTTTCATGCTTTCAACATAAATATAACACATCATGTTATTTGCAATAAAGATTTAAAATAGTTAATCATCAAGTTCACATAGCAAATAGGAACTAAAAGACTTACCTGATTCGTTGCTTACCAACTACATCTTACTGCTTTGCGTTTATCCTACAATAATTTAGAAGTTCATATATACAAGCATCAGTTACATATACACAATGAAATCAATTAGATTGCATTAAATCTTCATCTTATCCTTTTATTCCAAAACATTTCCTTCTAATCGTCACTCGATGTTCAATCTAGTGTTTAAGTCTTGTTACGACATCTCTTTGTTCAATTAGTTTAATTACATTAAAAATTCCTTTTCCTTCTCATTACATTCCACTTTAATTGACACTTGACATTCAGTTAAGTCTTTAACCTTTCCTTTATATGACCTTAGACATATAATGGTTGTTAATATTATTTTAGTTAACCTTCGTCTCGTATTTCTTTATACTTCTCTTTTGGTTGACACTTAGAATTTGGTTAAGTCGTCATAGTTTGATATTACATTATATTAATGTATTATCTTCATTAAAGTTAATTAAATCAACTTCTATCTCATGCTTTTAAATTACTTCATTCAAATGGTTACATAACATTTAGTCAAGTTCTTACAATCTTGCATCTACATCCTTTTAGATGTATATTAGGTTGGTTAAATTAATTAACTTAACCTTCCTATCATTATTTAATTTTTATTTTATACTTTCAAGTTATTTCTTTTAATTGATACTTAACATGTGGTTAAGTTCTTCACTTATGTCTCTACATCATTATCTTGCATGCTAAACTAGATTAGACCCTTGTTTGACAATCCCCAAATAGACAGACTTTTCTGCTTAGGCTCGAGTACGCAGTAGCATTGCTAGCAAGATCCCCAAGCTCTTGTAGCATTAAAGCAAGAATGCTTGCTTAGTCTTGATTTAAAGACCATCTACAAGAATTTGCACTGCAGATTTCGGCTATGGTATCGGTGCAAGCAAATGCCTTGGGACATGCATGTAAATCAGCAGAAGTGACTCGCTTTAGGCCCCGACTCCCAAAACCAACCCAATTCCTACAGAAATTCATGAAACTTAACATCTAAACTTATGTAATAACATCAATAAACATGTTATACACTATTCCAAATACATAAACATTACATATACACAAGTTTGAAGAATCAAAACCTTAATTTTCCAAACTTCTTCATTTTTTTACACTTTTAGCGAATTCGATCACCATGACTTCATTTCTTAACCAATTGACATGATTTAAACTACGTTGTTTTCGTTTCTTCACATACTAACATAATCCATCAACAATTCACAGATTACAACAAGTATTGACCATGAAATTTTGTACTTTCTAAGCCATATTCTATAACATAAACACTGTTATTTGAAATCTTTTACTACAACCCAACTCTCACGAATTTGATCATCAAATAGCCCTCACAAACGGCGATTAACAGATTATAACACCATATATATATCAATCCAACATGATTTAACCATTTACAGAGAATGGTCATGGAAACTCAAAACATCAAATTAGAAGTAAAATATACCTTTAAAACCCTAGTTGTAGGCTAGCAAGAGATGGTGACCCTCCCTCAAAACCACCATGATTCTTTCTTCTCAAACAAATCTTTGTGTTTTCCTCTTCTCACACTCTATTTTCTCTCTTGGTTTTAGGTTATACGCATAAAACAAATGATATGGCTTTCTACCACGTTCATCAGTTACAAAAAATAATACGTCTGCGTCTGTTACAATAAGCCAAAGGCCACAAGGCCTTGTTTGGATACACACAATTCTCCTCATTCCAATTTATTTTGATAAGATTATATTATATAGTTTTGATTTGTCACACCTGTAACCAATTTATATAACTTACAATAATAATTATAATAATTACAATTTTTATTATAATTCCTCTGATGATTAATAAATAATCACATATCTAATTTAAATAATAAATTAGACTTAAACATCGCTTTATTTAATTTACTTATTTTCTTTCATATTAAACAACTCATTTAATTTAATTAATTCATTAAATTAAATCTTTCAAATAAAATTACCATTATTCAATTTCATTACTAAATTAATGCACATCGCAATTCATCAATTATTTATTTATCTCGATAAATAAATTAATTAGAATATTTATTTAATTCAATAAATATTTAAAATTAATTACAAAATTCATTTAATTCCTTCAATAGTTAACTTAACTATTAAACTTCACTTTTTTAATATATGAATATATATTTCTCTTCACACCAGATCACATATTTCAACATATATAGTACGTATATGCACATACTCAAACTCAAAACATCTCATAATAAGAATTTTAATTATTAAATTCTTATTTTAATAACTTATAAAAATTCGGGTTGTCACATCCTCCCCCCTTATAAGGATTCCGTCCTCGGAATCACCGAAACCCTTCTTTACTCAGGTTTAATCTATTCATTGAATAACTTCAACACATTACCTTAATATAGATTTTATATTTCCTACTCCCACCATTCTTGATAATAAATTCTTGTAAGTTTTATTTCATAACCTTTACTTAGACTCAATTATATTTGAGTATTACATATTCTTTGACCCGTTCATTATCTTTCTCTAAGGATCATTATCATATACTATATGATCAAACTCTCGGGACATTACATTTACCCCTTCTTCTAAGAATTTCGTCCTCGAAATTTTGACTTACTAATATTCGTTCCTTCCATTTATCAAAATAGATTTTATGTTAATATCTATTTATTCATTAGGTTCTACAAACAAATTCTTTCTCTAAAGATCTTTCTAAGACCATCATATTCCTCAACTCTTCCTCTTCCTCTTCTAAGAGTTTCACATTTCTCTTCTTTCTGGAATTTCAATTCTTTGTTGAAATTATTATGTTTTGCTTAATTTTCTCATCCTTTCCACTTTCACCTTTCAGAATAATAAGAATCCTCCACAATTGCTTAATAATTGGGAAGCGATGTGAATAACAAGAATTTAAAAGATTCCAAATCATGCTGAGGGGTCATAAGACCTTGAACTACATCCCTAGGTTATCAAGTATCTCAACTTGAACCTTTAACAGTCATAAGACTATACGGACCTTGAACTCTTCCCTGTGTTTAATAAATTGCATCACCACTATAAACCATCATTAATGTAATGGTTAGCAATCACACGCGAATGAAAACACTCTCTGCGCAAGTACTCTAGGTGATCAGCCTATCGTACCCCTACGTCGTGCACAACGTATTACATCTTAACATCGTAACGACTATATGCGTTACTTTCGGAACCATTGTCTCCGATAACATGTCCACTTTTTATAGGGTTATTCACCTCAGCCTTTCAGGATCTTTATCCGCACCAAAATAATTTGGTTTGGAATAGTTTGACAAAGAACGCTTGAATTTCATGAACATCTTTCAATATTCATCTAGCTGAATCAAATAGCATAGACTTCTTAAACAATTCGAACATTAATCGAAATATACATATACATATATATATATATTATCATATCTTAAAGAATTCTTAAAAACCTTTTTATGGCGTCATGATTATGACGTTGTCATACTACATCTCACCATAGTGGGCTGACGATCATATGATCACATCCAACACCAGGTTCCATTGCATTGATGACTCCATCGTTGTTATCATCTTTGCACCAGGTTAAATGATGCATTAATGATATAAAATATATTTTGATATTTTCAAATTATTTTCGTCTAGCCGAAATAATTAGCATAGACTATTCTTTAAACAGTTCAAAAATCTTTGAAAATCAGTTTTAGTGATATCATATCTCAACAGGTAACGATATGTCAGTGTCCCGAAGTCCACACATACACATTTATCACCATGCGTTGAGAGTAAAAATTCATTTTAAAATGGTACATCGTGCGAATTTAGCTTGATGTTAAAAATTTTGAAGCCTAGCATACTAGAAGATTTGGAGAAACCTCTGTCTCCACTTTCTATACTGATCCATTGCTTAATAATTCTATCTATTCCCATAATCCTCAATTCTTCATTCATAACTTAATTATACCCCAGTTCATCAAACTTACCGCACATTGGAAGTTCAGGAACTTGCCACAATAATATGAGTTTAAGAACTTATCCTAGTCAGATCATAGGCGTCCATTCGTTGAGGGGTTCAAAACATACAATATTATTATGAGTCATGAACTTACCATATGCATTAGTTTTAAGAATCGCACCTAATCCTAATAATATCTAACTAGTCTTAATAGTTTCTAACTATCCAACATACACATGAGAAAAGAATCACCTTTTTACCACATATACATTAATAGCGCGACACCAACATCCCAATGATTATCAATATGATAAACTGAGTGCAACCATAAAACCCTCACCCATATAAAGATTTGTACAACTAGGCTATCACATGAATCCTTAATTGAAATCCCACTTAACTCTATCTTACTCTTAACTTGCTCTTTTCTCAATACGAATTCCTCGTATCAAATCATCTATAACTCCTCGTGAATTATCTCGTATTAGTTCATAGTACATCATCTTCATAGCATCAAGCTATAATTATTCAAACATTACAGACCATCTTTCTTCTATAACTTAAACAGATCACGTCGTGATCTTATTCTATAATCATCTCCCTTAAAATTCTTTTCTTAACTCGTGATCGTTTTGTTTTACGATCTCCTTTCTTTCCTTTAATTTATGACATTATTCGTTTTCTTGGCTATTGAAGTTAGGTAACTCCCATTTCTTACCTTTATATCTCTTCAAGATTCTTCTTTGAATCTTCTTGTTTATATAACAATTCCTGCTTTAAGAATTTCCAACTTCATTTACATCGTTCAACATTTCATTCAAGTTCTACATTTTCATCATACGTATCCATTTTCTGGACTTGGTACACATCGAGTCTCTACCAGTTTCAATATGTACTCTGAGTGGTTTCCCATAAACAACCAACAAACTAGGTTCCGAGTTGCTAGTTCGTATATACCTCCGCTCTATGAAGGAATCGTTTAGCCCAGATACCATACCTCAACTACTAAAGAGTACAACTGTACCATACTTAACTATAACTTTTCATTCTTAACTTCCTTACCAATCTCTTGTTATAGACATTGTCTATTTATTATCACCTTACATTCTTATTATTGGAGTTGGGTAACCCCACATTCATATTCCTTATAACTCTGTGAGATTCTTCTTTGAATCCTTTCACGCATGTTTTCATCCCTTCTATATAAATTACTTAAATTACTTCTTATTGTTCAAACTCTATTTGAGCTTATTCTTTCATTATCTTTTCATTCCTTCTCTAAGGTTATAGCCTACAGTACTCCTACCTAAGGTTTATAGCCTACAAACTTTGATACCAACTGTAATGACCCCAAAATTCATACAATTTAATTCTCGACTTCGGTCATTAACAATACATCTAACTTCTGATTTTACACCGTTATTTGATGTTAAACTTTATAAAATACGGAATAATTTAAACTTTTATGTCTTCTTACCTTAATTCCCTGAATCAAAACCTTTATCAACTACATGTCTTTGAATCAATCTTATTTTATGATTCACTTGATCACTGTTATCATATAGAATTTTACATTTCAATCCGATAACCTTTACATATTAGATAACTCTAACTTTAGCTTTACAACTCAATATAAAACTATACATCATAAAACATTTACTACATCTCATGAGTCTTAATCATTGTTTAAGGAAATAAAAACTTTAGCTAAAATATACATCTTCGTATATTATTTCTGAACTTGCAAAAATGGTTATTTGCAAGGTTGAGCTCGACAGCCCAGCAAAATCTAACAGTTTTTATGCATCACATAACATATAATAACATGCTCAACATATATCTCTTAAACATTGGACTATCATAACATTCAGGCTATAGTTCATATAACAAGTATAAAGATTGAGTTCCTTACTCAATCAACATGCTTTAATCAATCCACGTAGTCATAAGTTGACTTTAACGTTTCATGATTTCAACATAAATATAACACATCATGTTATTTGCAATAAATATTTAAATTAGTTAATCATCAAGTTCACATAGCAAATAGGAACTGAAAGACTTGCCTGATTTGTTGCTTACCAACTACAGCTTATTGCTTTGCGTTTATCCTACAATAGTTTAGAAATTCATATATACAAGCATGAATTACATATACACAATGAAATCAATTAGATTGCATTAACTCCTCATCTTATCCTTTTATTTCAAAACATTTCCTTCTAATCGTCACTCGATGTTCAATCTAGTGTTTAAGTCTTGTTACGACATCTCTTTGTTCAATCAGTTTAATTACATTAAAAATTCCTTTTCCTTCTCATTACATTCCACTTTAATTGACACTTGACATTCAGTTAAGTCTTTAACCTTGCCTTTATATCACCTTAGACATATAATGGTTGTTAATATTACTTTAGTTAACCTTCGTCTCGTATTTCTTTATACTTCTCTTTTAGTCGACACTTAGCATTTGGTTAAGTCGTCATAGTTTGATATTACATTATATTAATGTATTATCTTCCTTAAAGTTAATTAAATAATCTTCCATCTCATGCTTTTAAATTACTTCATTCAAATGGTTACATAACATTTAGTCAAGTTCTTACAATCTTGCATCTACATCCTTTTAGATGTATATTAGGTTGGTTAAATTAATTAACTTAACCTTCCTATCATTATTTAATTTTTATTTTATACTTTCAAGTTATTTCTTTTAATTGATACTTAACATGTGGTTAAGTTCTTCACTTATATCTCTACATCATTATCTTGCATGCTAAACTAGATTAGACCCTTGCTTGACAATCCTCAAATAGACAGACTTCTCTGCTTTAGGCTTAGAACTACAGCAGCAATTGCTACGCCCCAAGCCCTTAACACTTGCCAGCCTTGACTATCTTGGTCTTGATTTATTAAAGACCAACGGCCTTAATTTGCACCGTTTCTTGTTATGGTACCGTACAAGAAATTGCGCCAGACAATAAAGACATAAACTGCATAATGACTCGCTTCAGGCCTGACTCCTAAAACCAACCCAATTCCTACAGAAATTCATTAAACTTAACATCTAAACTTATGTAATAACATTAATAAACATGCTATACACCATTCCAAATACATAAACATTACATATACACATGTTTAAAGAATCAAAACCTTAATTTTCCAAATTTCTTCATTTTTTATACTTTTAGGGAATTCGATCGCCACGACTTCGTTTCATAACCAATTGACACGATTTAAACTACGTTGTTTTCGTTTTTTCACATACTAACATAATCCATCACCAATTCGCAGATTACAATAAGTATTGACCATGAAATTTTGTACTTTCTAAGCCATATTCTATAATATAAACACTGGTATTTGAAATCGTTTACTACAACCCAACTCTCACGAATTTGATCATCAAATAGCCCTCACAAACGGCGATTAACAGATTATAACACCATATATATATATATATATATATATATATATATATATATATATATATATATATATATATATATATATATCAATCAACATGATTTAACCATTTCCAAAGAATGGTCATGGAAACTCAAAACATCACATTAGAAGTAAAATATACCTTTAAAACCCTAGTTATAGGCTAGCAAGAGATGGTGACCCTCCCTCAAAACCACCATGATTCTTCCTTCTCAAAAAAATCTCTGTGTTTTCCTCTTCTCACACTCTATTTTCTCTCTTGGCTTTAGGTTATACGCATAAAACAAATGATATGGCTTTCTCCCACGTTCATCAGTTACAACAAATAATACGTCCGCGTCTGTTACAATAAGCCAAAGGCCATAAGGCCTTGTTTGGCTACACACAATTCCCCTCATTCTAATTTATTTTGATAAGATTATATTATATAGTTTTGATTTGTCACACTTGTAACCAATTTACATAACTTACAATAATAATTATAATAATTACAATTTTTATTATAATTCCTCTGATGATTAATAAATAATCATATATCTAATTTAAATAATAAATTATACTTAAACATCGCTTTATTTAATTTACTTATTTTCTTTCATATTAAACAACTCATTTAATTTAGTTAATTCATTAAATTAAATCTTTCAAATAAAAATTACCATTATTCAATTTCATAACTAAATTAATGCCATGTAATTCATAAATTATTTATTTATCTCAATAAATAAATTAATTAGAATATTTATTTAATTCAATAAATATTTAAAATTAATTATAAAATTCATTTAATTCCTTCAATAGTTAACTTAACTATTAAACCTCACTTTCCCAATATATGAATATATATTTCTCTTCACACCAGATCACATATTTCAAATATATAGTATGTATATGCACATACTAAAACTCAAAACATCTTATAATAAAATTTTAAATATTAAATTCTTATTTTAATAGCTTATAAAAATTTGGGTTGTCACAGGACCTATCCTGGGGCGTCACAGTTGGTATCAGAGCTTAGAGATATAGTCTCTGACGGAGATCGGGTAATAGAACTAGGAGGGAAAAGACGAATAAATCCTTCGCTAGTGTGTAATACTTAAGCTTATTTGGTATTTAATTGGTCGGTCAGAATATTGGGATAATATATGGAATATCAATTTCTTTAATTAACCCTTGTTTTATGGCAGTATTTGAGTATGGCAGCTAAAAATGTTAACAATGGAGTGAATGAGACCGTTGAGACACCTTTAATCACCAAACAGGAGAACGTGCAACAGGACGACAATGTTCTTTCTGTAAATAACACCACCGATCAAACGATGAATGATGTGATGTTTAGAAGTTTTTTGCAGTTCATGCAAAATTAGACGAAGGAGACTCGGGTACAAAATATAGGTGGAAACACTGGCAACGCACGATATGTCACAGCCAAGCAGTTCAAAGAGTTGGGACCACCAAAATATTTGGGAAAGCCGGATCCGATTAAGGCGAAAACGTGTGTTAAGCAAATTACCAATATATTTAATGTCTTGGGTGCACTGAGGAACAGAAGGTTCCATTCGCCACCTTTATGTTCCGTGGTGAGACAGATTACTGGTGAGAATCGGTGAAGCGTACCCAGCCAGCCACACTCAATATGTGTTGGGAAATATTTCAGAAACTATTCAATGACAAGTACTTTCTTGAAATTATTCGTCATATGAAGGAGGTAGAGTTTGATAGACTGGAACAGAACAACATGACTGTGTCCCAGTACGAGGCTAAGTTCGCAGAGTTATCCAGGTTTGCACCTCATTTGGTAGAGAATGAGGAACGTATGACATGGATTTTTCTGAGAGGTCTAAAACCCGAGATTCGGCAATATCTTATTTCTCACAAATTTTCTCTATATTCAGATGTTATGAACATGGCTCAATTATTAGAGCAAGATAATGAGTATGTTCAACCGAGGGACCACAACCAAGGCCATACCGGTGGCAGCAGTCATCGGAGTAATGACAACCAGCGGGGAGGAAAATATCCGGACAAAAGCGGTAACCACTATGGTGGTAATCGTGGCCATGATAGTTGAAAAAGAGAAGATTTAACGATGATGAGAAGACGTCGACAGCAGCACCAGCACCAACACCAACAACAAATTCTAGGGGAGGAGAACGACCTCCTGTTAGATGCTACAGATGCAAAGAGGAGGGGCACATAAGTCCAAACTGTTCACAGCCTTCCAAGGTATGTTTTAGTTATGAAAAGATGGTCATATAGCTCGATTTTGTCTTATAGCGAAATCAAGTTCAGCTGGGACGGTGACACCAAAGGCGGATACGGACAAAACAAATTCGGTGGTTTCAGGAAGAGCATTTTTCGTGACTTCTAAAAAAAGTGAGTAACCCGAACGAATTTATCACGGGTTAGTTAATCATAAATTCTTGTGAAGTCTATACCTTACTAGACACCGGTTCTACCTATTCTTTTATCTCTCCTACTTGTTTTCAACGTTTAAACTTGACTCCAGAGAAATTAGACTTTGACTTATCTGTTGAGACTCCGTTAAGAGAAACTTTCATTACATCCACTATTTATAAATCTTGCTTGATCCAAGTTGATACCATCATATTACCCGTTGATCTTATCTTTTTAAAGATACTTGCATTTGATGTGATCTTAGGGATTTATTGGTTAACTACTCATCATGCCAAAATTGATTGTTTTTGTAAGGTTGTTAGTTTTCATATTCCTAACCAACCTGTTATCCGAATTCAAGCAACCAAACCACTAAAGTTAATCACTGTCATATCAAGCCATAAAGTCATTCATTTATTAAAAAACAGATGTCAAGCTTTTTTATCCCATGCCATGGACTTGAACAAAAATATCTCAGATTTGAATGATATTTCTATTGTTAGTGAATTTCCTGACGTATTTCCTGAAGAACTTTATGGCCTACCTCAGAGCGTGATATTGAATTTTGTATTGACCTTGAAACCGATACAAAACCCATTTCCAAAACCCTATATCGAATGACTCCTATTGAACTTCAGGAGTTAAAAACCCAACTACAGGAGTTGGTACCTGAGCCTCTCGCTGATGACGTTTTTTGTGCAATGTACCGAAGCCAGACTCTCCGTATGGGACACCATATTCGTGATGTGGTAAACTGATAGGTGCCACTGTGACGTGCAATCCAAGATTGGGATATGAGTCACAATTGAGAGCAACCTAAGTCAGTAATTGAAATACGTAGCTTTGTAGGCTTAGCTGGTTACTATCAGAGATTCATGGAAGGTTTTTCTCGAATCGCTACTCCATTAACTAAGCTAACTCAAAAAGATACAAAATTTGAATGGAGCGAGGAATTTGAGAAGAGCTTCCAAGAATTTAACATGCGGCAACGACGTTGGCTCAAGATGTTAAAAGATTTCGACCATACCATTCAATACCATCTTGGAAAAGTAAACGTGGTAGCTGACGCATTGAGTAGAAGATCGTTTGAGGGTACGAGTGCGATGTTGTTAACACAAATAACCATTTTGTACGACTTATAAAGGATAGAGATAGAGCTAAAGACTCCAAGTACCCACGTAATGATATCAAATATATGAGTAGAACCGACTTTAATCGATAAAGTTATAGCTGCTCAAGCTATAGACCTGGAGCTGATGCGTATGAAGAAAAAAGTGCAAGAAGGTGTTATTCAAGAAAGTAAGAATCAATGAAGAAGGAATACTTCGAGTCAACTCCAGACTTTGTGTTCCTAATGATTCTGACTTGAAGCATAGAATCATGATGGAGGCACACAACACACTATTTGTAATCCATCCTGGGAGTACCAAAATGTATCATTGTGATGCCCCCAATATAGGTATACATCACCCATCTTGAGTCGCCAAATACATGGTACAGAAATCAAATACAAACTTCTTTAATACAACTGTCATGTAAAAATACGACAAAATATAGCTGAGTTTTTAAACGAATATTGTCTTCTAGACAATATCCACACTCAATGAAGTCCTCATTACAATTATTATCACACTATTTCACAGAATAGTGAGGACTACTAAAGCCACTTATCCTGGACCGTCACTCCATTCCCCGACTCGTCCTAACTATATTCTCATTTCCTGAAGAGAACAATGAAAGAAAAGGGTGAGCTCAACTAGCCCAGTAAGAAATATCATAACTAAAGATAATTAAATTATCAATAGCCTTCGTCAATAATAAATCAGAGATTTAGAACATATGGTAGATGATAAAACTTTTCAACCATAGTTGCAGCGGATCGAGCAATCCATTAGAAGAGTCAAATAGACCATAAAGTCTATTATCTTCTCCATGTTAAAAGTCCACCAACACTGTCTTATCCCTGTAACATCAATCAACAATTCATGTCCACAATCATGTGAATAACTCATAATCATAATTATGGTTCTAAATTCCTCTTCGCATCCAGGACGAAGATAATTTTCATCACCTGTCTTTACCTCAGAAGAAGACTGGATACTAGAATACTGAAGTAGTAGACTACTATTTTTCTTTCTCTCTATAGCTTCTCTCTCTATAATTGCTCTTATGAGTCTTAGTGAATTGGTGAGAATGAAGGAAGAATGAGCTTCTATTTATAGGAAAATATAGTTTCGATAATTGCATGTTTTGGGGCTCAAAATATTACAGTATAATACCTTAATCTTTTCCTTCATTTTTAATTTAGTCCTGCAAGTATTATCAAACTTGCACCATCTCCCCTAATAGTACATCATGTGAATCAATAGTACAATCATGTGAATCAATAGTTCTATACATGTGAAAAAAATAATTGCAGTATAGTACCTTCATCTATACCTCCATTTTTAATTTAGTCATGCAAGTATTATCAATCTTGCACCATCTCCCCTAATAGTACACGCATGTGAATCAATAGTACACACATGTGAAAAAATAGTTATAAGCATGTGAATTAATAGCAATTAATTGCTCATTTATCCGATTAATTACCTGATTGGTCAATATAACCTCCAGAAATCAATTATTATCGAAATAGATGTCGATTTCCATTAACACTAATAATCCCAACACAATGAAAATATCAATTTCATCTTTAATCAACACGAACTTATTCATCATTAATATTATAACTCACAATATTTAACAACCAGATCATTCCCAGGAAAGAGGGGACTTTCTGATAAGGATTTCTCCCTATTGGCACGCAATTAGGTGACCAAACCTCTCATTGACAGAACTTTCTAGACATTGTCAATATTACAAATAATAATATGAATAACTTTGTCGTCTCAATTATTGATTTAGTAATAAAAATTATTATGCAGATGATACTGTGACAATAATTGAATCAATAATATGAAAGATATTATGCAGCAATTACTGTATCAATAATTGAGTATAACTGAGTGACTTCTCACGTAAGCATCAATAGTCAATACTGTGTGCTACTATGCAATCACGCGTATTACTGTACTTTTTCACCGATTATTTTATGACAACTTGCTTACTTTGTAAACTTTTCACATGTCACCCTTAACTTTAACCCTTTCTCTATTTAACCATTTAATAAATAGAATAATAATTATAAAAATTGAATACTTTCATTTCGTAAAATTCGGGGTCTTACAATCATGATCTTCGACATACATTTTAGCGGAACAATATGAGGATAGAGATCGCAGAGTTTATCTCGAGGTGTTTAACTTGTCAACGTGTAAAGGCAGAGCATCAAGTGCCAAAGGATCCATTGCAACCACTTGAGATTCCAAAATGGGAGTGGGAACACATTACCATGGATTTCGTTATGGGTCTTCCCAAGGTTTCTCAAGTCATAAATACGATTTGGGTTATTGTTGATAAATTAACCAAGTCTGCTCATTTCTTGCCCATAAGGGAGACCTATTCCCTTGAACGTCTTGCTCTAATGTATATAAATAAGATTGTGAGATTGCATGGCATGCCAGTATCCATAGTTTCGGATCGTGACCCAAGATTCACTTCACAATTTTGGGTTAGCTTGTAGAAAGCTATTGGCACAGACTTACGATTCAGTTCGGCATACCATCCTCAAACGGACGGGGAATCAGAAAAGACTATTCAAACTCTTGAAGATCTATTCTGTGTCCTAGATTTCAAAGGGAGTTGGGATAAGTACCTACCATTGGTGAAATTCTCCTACAACAACAGTTATCAGGCAAGTATAGGCGTGGCTCCATTCAAAGCATTGTATGGATGAAAGTGTCACTCTCCAGTATGCTGGGATGAGGTGGGAGAAGCAACGTTGTTGGGACCGGAATTGGTACGTATGACTACAGAGAAGACCCAAATGATCCGACAACGTATACAAATGACACATGATCGACAAAAGAGTTATGCGGATCTTCATCGAAAGGACGTGAAATTTAATATTGGGGATCATGTATTGTTATATGTTGTACCATTGAAGGGAGTTACATGATTTGGGAAGAGAGGAAAGCTCAATCCACGATTTGTTGGTCCATTTGAGATTCTTGACCGAATAGGAAATGTGGCCTATAGACTCGCATTACCTTCTAGCATGTCTTGTGTTCATAATGTGTTTCATATATTTATGCTTCGTAAATATGTGAAAGACCCAAACCACATTATTGTGTTAGAACCAGACGAGATAGCCGAAGATTTAATGTACGAGGAGGTACCTTGCAAGATCTTGGATAGGAAGGAGCATGTCCTACGCACAAAGGTTATACCACAAGTTAAAGTTTTGTGGATGAACCATGCTATTGATGAAAGGACCTGGGAGTTGGAATCAGAAATGAAAATGAGGTATCCTCAACTTTTCGAAATACCAGGTACGTACGTCAATTTCGAGGATGAAATTTCATAAGGAGGGGGGGGGGTTGTAAGACCCCAACTTTTTATTAATAAAATCAAATTTCCTCTAATTATTATTTTGAATAATAAGGTGTTAATTTGAAATGCTTTGGTTATGGGTAAAATGTGAAATTTTTGCAAAATAAGCAAGTGGTTATAAAATATTCATTGTTGACGGGGAATATTCATTTGGCCGTGGAATATTCTTGCTGTCAGGGAATATTCGTACGTTGGCGCAACCATTTGTGGGCCCCATAACGGAAAAATATCAGATAAAGAATACGACAAGTATGAGTTTTTATAAATTAATAATGGTATAGTTGTTACCATTAACATCATTGGAATATCCAAATTGGTTAAAATACGAGAATACACGTGGTTGCACAAAGACACACGATTATTACGATATTTTTGGATTATTGATTCTTACGTAAGAAGGCACTATTCAATAATTGTTACATTAATTACTATTCAATATTTTATTTTATTGATTCAATAATTGCTACGTTGATATTTTATATTATTGTTGTTTCAATAATTGTCACTGCACAGTATTTCCCATTATCGGATTAATAATTCATATTATTTGAATAATATTATTAGATAGCATTATTGGCAATGTCTAAGGAAGTTGTATCTAGGAAAGGGGTTTGGTCACCTAATTGTGCGCCAGTAAGGAGAAATCTTTATCGGAATGCCCCCTCTTTCTTGGGAACAACTTGGTTGTCATAATTATGATTTTGTAATATTATTTGTGAATAATTAATTATTGATTTATATGATAAGGAAATATTTATTTTATGTGGATATAAATGACGGAATTAATGTTGAGGTGTTTTATCAGTATTTTATCAGAATGGATGTATTAAAAATCATCCGTATGTGGATTTCTGTCATTTTCTATTTGAAATTTGGAAAAACTTTCTTCTACAAAGTTGTAGAGAATTAAATTTCCTATGAAATGGACATAAGATTCGTATTTTTATGATAAAAGGGCTATTTATTATGAATTATTGAAGTTTCGGAAATAAATGTTTTTATTAAAAAACATGGTGGGCCCTTGTGACACCCCCAAATCCAGGTACTTCATTTCCACAAGATTTGGTGTTCACTTTCCATTCATTCATATCTATTACCCAAATATAATAAAAATTAAATCATAAATCCTCCCTTTAAAAAGGGTTACAACATTATTCAAAATGTCTCCCCAGGTTGTCTAACCTTAAACATCAATCAAGTGAGGAAATAAAATAATTACATAACATCATTAAGTATAAAGTCTATCATCATAACAAGAAATGAAATTACAAGTCTTCATCACTTGCACATTTTTCCCTTTCCTTTGCTAGTCATATATTCATCGAACTTCTCAACTTTAGCTGCAATGAGTGTATATATATGGAAGAGTGAGCAAAACAAATGCTCACTAGATATAGTAATGAATCAATAAGAAAATAATAACTGCCAATGAATAGGCTCATCAAAAATGAATAGTACTTTATCAATGATAACCAAAAATCTAAAATCAAAATATGAAATATATCTGAGGGTCATAAGACTACGAACTATGTCCACAGTTACAAGTAATCTTTCAACTTTAACATAAACAGTTATACTGTAACGACTTCACGTACTTAGGGGGATCAATCCTTCGCACCATGTATTGTGCACAAACATCTAAACGCATCGCGTATCCCCTATAATAAGGTTGTTTTTCTTAGTTTTTAGAGTACAAGTACGCACCAAAGAAAGTTTGGTTTGGATAAGCTTAAAAGGTAATTTAGAGTTTAACGATCATCAACTAAAGGATTAGTTGAATCAACAAAGTTTGACAAGACTACAGTTGATCAATTAATAACATAGTATGGAATAAGGAATAATCATAAGTAAACTAACTATATATTAAACTCATGCTTAGAAACAACTAAAAAGCATAAGTATTGAATAAAAAAATAAACCTTGCTTGAACAATATTAAGCTAAGGCTATAATAATGAGATAAAAGAATTAAGTTATGAACGTGTACTAAGGAATAACAAGCTTAAAATAAAACTTGCTCACAATAATAATAATATTTCGAATTGTGTTTAGTAAATGAAATATGACATCTCAGATAAGGATTTGAGTTCAAGAATTTGCATTTATCATAAAAGAATAGAACTTAAGAAAACTTGCTTAACTATAAACAAGTTAGAATAACTAAACAATGATTAGAATTCAAAACTTGCTTGAATAACGTTAGAATTATAGCTTGCTCGAACAAAGATTAGAAATAAAAAAAATTGTGTAATTAAAGTTTAGGGTACGAAACTTGCTCAATGTAAAGAGGTAAGGTTTAAAAACTTGCCTCGTGCGTAAACTATAAATTTACAACTCACGTTCACCTACACATAGAATTATAATCACAGTATATATTAGATATACTAACATCCACTTCCAAAATAGAACTCACTTCTAGCTAAACTTTTTAATTCATGCCACATACACTTCAGAAATCCCAGTATTAGATTTAAAACACTTATTTACTAATTCACGTGTTCAATAATCACAACATGTCATTTTCATAGATTACTAATTTCTTATAATTTTAGAATTACTACAACATGACACGATTCTATTTTAACCGCGTTATTACATATTTGACACATTAACATAACATTAAGCTAAGTTACAATGAGTGTCCAAAGTCTGCAGAAGTAGCAGACTTCATCGTGTCGATCGACTAACGACGCTGCCACGCCAAGATTGCCTTTGATTCAGTGTATACAGCTTAAGAGGCAAGCGCGCCAAGCGCTTTGCACCAGTTCTAGTTTTGCAGAACGTGAGTTTCTACTCTGTTCTAAGCCAACTAACATGAATTTCATCCCCAAAATAGTAAAATTAACATATACAATTGGTATAGAACTAACACAAACATGATTCCTCACATTTTCATCAACTTAGATTAATTAAACAACAACTTCAACTAATTTAATTCCTTAATTTTCATGTTTTCATACAAAAAATCCATTTTTGACATCCTTCATAGAAATTCACACTGTGATCACAATTCTACACCAAATTACTTCATTGAAACTACGTTCTCTTCGTTTCTTACCGAATTGACATATTTAAGATCAATTCACATGATTAACATACAAATTAACCACCAACTTTGGTACTTTCATAAGCCATATGTAAAAATATATACTGTAAACACTTTTCTTCCTTCTTAAACATAATTAGCATACAAATTCTTGTCTAAATACAAACTCTAACATCATAAACACGTATAATCACAAATTAATAGTTGTATATCAAAAATCAAAAGATGAATTCACAAAACTTGAAGAATTATTGTGACACCCCCAAAATAGGTATACATCACCCATTCTGAGTTGTCAATACACGGTACAAAAACAACTACAACTTTATTATTACAACAAAGAAAGCGTGAGTTTAAATCTGAGATATTGCCATCTAAACAATATCCACATACAAATAAATCCTCATCATAATTATTGATACATTATTTTACAAAAATGGTGAGGACTACTAAACAACTCTCTAGAACCATCATTCCATACCCAGGCTACGCATTCGCATTCGCTTTACATTCTCGCCTCTGAGAAGAAAAAAATGGAACAAAAAGGAAAAGGGTGAGCTCAACTAGCCCGGTAAAGAATATTATGACTAAGATAATACTGAGAACAAATTATCGTTAGTCTTCAACGAGGAAAAATTTAATAGAATACAATAGACAACAAGTTTTAAATCAATACTTCATGAATGAAAATATTAATTCATAGAAGAGTTACGTAGAGGATGAAATCTACTAATATCTATGAATTTAACAGATCCATCACCAATATTTTTATCCTCGTAACATCAATCAATATATATCCAGGAATCATATATTCATCCTTTTTCTGAGGCCAAGGACATTCACCGATTGGTCATGTTCATCTAAACGCTGTTCATCTTTGCACTACGGGCCAAAGATATTCATCAGAAATCATTCATCTTTGCACTACAGGCCAAAGATATTCATCATAAATCATTTATCTTTGCACTACTGAGGCCAAAGATATTCAATAATATCATCATTTAAGCGAGGATGATGAAAATATTTTTAAAAAGCGAATCCGATTGAAACAAAATGACAAGGATTAAGGATTAAGGATTCGTACTTTGTTTTATCCACGTCCAAAAATACCTCAAAAATAATCATAGTGGTGTAAAATTTAAGAATGATCAAAACATGGATACAATCAAAGCTAGTATCCACAATAGATATTTTGGACGAAAAGAAAAATTTTCATTTTTCGATGAATAGTGTCGTATTCGTGAATAGTACCGTATACGTGAATAGTGCCGTATACGTGAATAGTAACTCCGACACCAAAAGTTTCAAATTTGATAAAAACTTCAGATCAATATTTCAGCATAATGATATTGAAGAAATAATATCCCTTACCTCGAAAAAAAATCAAGACTTCTAAATTTAAAAACAGGATATAGGCTATGACTTGAACTTTCACCGTATAGCAATACTCAAAGTATACTCAAAATACTCACAAGAATACGTTCGATAATATAGAGAGAGAAAACTTCAGTTTCTGGTGTGATTTTTAATTCTAACCTAAGCACCCTATTTATAGGAAAATGCTTAGAACACCAAAGTAGAAAATTTAATATAATAATAATATATATAATCAAATTTCCTACGCACACAAATCTGGTCCAAACTTCAGCCACACATGTTAAATGAGTTTAAAAAATGAAAAAAACGTTTTTGTAATTAAAAATATTTTAAACTTCCAAAAATCAATTATTCTGGAGCTTCGGAACTTCAATAATTCATAATAAATAGCCCTTTTGTCAGAAAATTCGAATCTCGCAACTTTTTATAGGAAATTCAATTCTCTACAACTTTGCAGAAGAAAGTTTTTCCAAATTCCAAACAGAAATTGACCGAAATCCACAAACGGGTGATTTTAGAGGCTATAATCAAATTTCAGTCAATAAATGGGGTCCACCGACATGTTTAACATGTTTTAAACATTTATTGTAACAAAAATACTCTTCCTCCTCGTATACTCATATATCCCACATTCGTTATAAAAATATCACCATTATTATATTATTAAAATATAATAATATATATTTAAATTAATTATTTTATCAGAAAAAGATAAAATTTCAATTTTCAACAATTGTCACATTAAAAATTTTCTCCATCTATATCCACATAAATCAATATTTTCCTCATCATATGAATCAATAATTAATTATTCACAAATAATATTCTTAGAATAACAATATTGACAACCAGGCGGGTTCGAGGAAGAGGGGGCTTTCAATAAGAATTTCTCCTTCTTGGTAGCATGCAATTAGGTGACCAAACCTCTCCTTAAGCAGAACTTTCTAGACATTGCCAATAATGTTATCTAATAATATTATTCAGATAATATGAATTATTGCTTCGATAATGAAAAATACTGTGTAATGACAATTATTGAAACAACAGCAATATAAAATATCAACACAACAATTATTGAACCAATAAAATACTAAACAGTAATTACTGTAACCATTATTGAGTAGTGCCTTCTTACGTAAGAATCAATAATTGGTGCAATACCGCAAAGTGTCTTCTTGTGTTTTAACCAAGAGTATTTTAACGGTATTACTTGGTAATAACTACGCCAATTATTTTTAAACAACTTATATTTGTCGTTTTCTTTATCCAATCGCTTTACATTATGGGGCCCACACATGGTCGCTTATAGTCGCACGAATATTCACAACATCACGAATATTCCACGATCAAACGAATATTCCCTGACAACAATGAATATTTTATAACCACTTGCTTATTTTGAAATATTTGCGTATTTTACCCATAACTATCCACATTAATCACATCAATCCTTACTATTTCAAAATAATAATTAGAGGAAATTAAATTTCATTTATTAATTATTTGGGGTCTTACAACCTCCCCTCCTTATGAAATTTCGTCCTCGAAATTGACATACGTACCTGGTGTTTCGAAAAGGTGAGGATACCTCGCTTTCATTTCCGTTTCCAACTCCCAGGTCATTTCCTCTATAGCATGGTTCCTCCAGAAAACTTTAACTTGTGGTATGACCTTCGTGCGTAGGACATGCTCCTTCCTATCCAAGATCTTGACAGGTACCTCCTCATACGTTAAGTCTTCGGCTATCTCGTCTGGTTCTAACTCAATAACGTGGTTCGGGTCTTTCACATATTTACGAAGTACAAATATGTGAAACACATTATGAACACGAGACATACTTGGAGGTAATGCGAGTCTATAGGCTACATTTCCTACTCGGTCAAGAATTTGAAATGGACCAATAAATCGTGGATTGATCTTTCCTCTCTTCCCAAATCTTGTAACTCCCTTCCATGGAGCAACTCGCAACAATACATGATCCCCTATACTAAATTTCACGTCCTTTCGATGAAGATCCGCATAACTCTTTTATCGATCTTGTGTCGTTTGTATACGTTGTCGAATCATTTGGATCTTTTCGGTAGTCATACGTACTAACTCGGGTCCCAACAATGTTGCTTCACCCACCTCGTCCCAACATACTGGAGAGCGACATTTTCGTCCATATAATGCTTCGAATGGGGCCACACCTATACTTGCCTGATAACTGTTATTGTAGGAGAATTCCACCAATGGTAAATACTTATCCCAACTGCCCTTGAAGTCTAGGACACAGAGTCTTAATAAATCTTCAAGAGTTTGAATAGTCCTCTCTGATTGTCCGTCCGTTTGAGGATGGTATGCCGAACTGAATCGTAAATCCGTACCCATAGCTTTTTGCAAGCTAACCCAAAATCTTGAAGTGAATCTTGGGTCACGATCTGAAACTATAGATACTAGCATGCCATGCAACCTCACAATCTCATTTACATACATACTAGCAAGACGTTCAAGAGAATAAGTCTCCCGTATCGGTAAGAAATGTGCAGACTTGGTTAATCTATCAACAATAACCCAAATAACATTTATGCCTTGAGAAACCGTGGGAAGACCCATAACGAAATCCATGGTAATGTGTTCCCACTTCCATTTCAGAATCTCAAGTGGTTTCAATGGTCCCTTAGGCGCTTGATGCTCCGCCTTTACACATTGACAAGTTAAACATGTTGAGATAAACTTTGCAATCTCTCTCTTCATATTGTTCCACCAAAATGTATGTCGAAGATCATGATACATTTTAGTACTTCCAGGATGGATTGCAAATAGTGTATTGTGTGCCTCCATCATAATCTTGTACTTCAAATTAGAGTCGTTAGGAACACAAAGTCTAGAGTGGACTCGAAGTATTCCTTCTTCATCGATTCTCGCTTCCGGAATAGCACCTTCTTGTACTTTCTTCTTCATATGCATCAGCTCCGGGTCGGTGGCTTGAGCAACCTTAACTTTTTCTATTAAAGTTGGCTCTATGCGTAGGATAATTCCTCTAGATCATGAGTAGGATAATTCCTCTCATATTCTTTAAGTTATCGCGAGGCATAGGCTATGACTTTCCCATGTTGCATGAGAACACATCCTAACCCTTTGCCCAAAGCATCGCTGTAGATAACAAATCCATCCGAACCGGATGGTATTGTTAGAACAGTCTTAGAAATAAGTCTCCTCTTAAGCTCTTGGAAACTCTTCTCGCATTCTTCACTCCAAACGAATTTTGTATCCTTCCGAGTCAACTGAGTTAACGGAGTAGCGATTCGAGAAAACCCTTCCACGAATCTCCGATAATAACCAGCTAGACCCAGAAAGCTACGACTTGATCCGCGTCTTGGTTGCTGTTCTAACTTTGTATTTCTTCAATCTTCACTGGGTCAACAGATACTCCATGTTTTGACACCACGTGCCCAAGAAATGCTACTTCCTCAAGCCAGAACTCACATTTCTTTAACTTGGCATATAACTTATTTTCACGAAGCCTTTGTAGTACCCGCTTCAAATGGTGCTCATGATCTTCACGACTTTTGGAATATATGAGGATGTCATCAATAAAGACAACAACGAGGCTGATCCAAATATTCCTTGAATACTCGGTTCATCATATCCATGAAAGCCATAGGAGCATTAGTCAATCCAAGAAAGACATGACTAAGAATTCATAATGCCCGCATCGAGTTCGAAGGCGTCTTTGGAATATCGTCGATTCTAATCTTCATTTGATGATATCGAGCGAAGATCGATCTTTGAAAAGAATTGTGCTCCTTGCATCCGGTCAAACAGGTCATCAATACGAGGTAGAGGATACCTATTCTTGATAGTGACATGGTTCAATTCCGATAGTCAATACAAAGTCGCATACTCCGTATTTCTTCTTTTCTGAATAAAGCAGGAGCACCCCAAGGAGATGTACTAGGACGAATGAAACCGATGTCCAACAACTCCACGTAGTTGGACCTTTAACTCCCGAAGTTCAATAGGAGCCATTCGATATGGGGTTTTAGAAATGGGCTTTGTACCGGAGTTCAAGGTCAATAAAGAATTCAACTTCACGCGTTACGGGGTAGGCGGGAAGTTCTTCAGAAATACGTCGAGAAAAGTTAATAACAACAGAATATTATTCAATTTTGACGTGTCTTTATTCAAATCCATAACATGGGCTAAGAAAGCTTGACATCCGTTTTTCAATAAACGAATCTCTTTATGATTAGATATAGCGGTGATTGATTTTAATGGTTTAGTTGCACGAATTGAACAACAAGGTTGATTTAGAATATGAAAACTAACAACCTTACGAAAACAATCAATTTTGGCATGATGAGTAGTTAACCAATCAATCCCTAAAATCACATCAAAAGCAAGTATCTTTAAAGAGATAAAGGTCAGCGGGTAAGATAAGGGTGCCAACTTGGATTAGACAAGATTTATAAGCAGTTAATGTGATGAAAGTTTCTCCTAACGGAGTTTCCACAGATAGTCAAAGTCTAATTTTTTGAGTCGATTTAAGCGTTGAGCACAAGCGGGAGAGATAAATGAATGGGTAGCACCCCAGTATCTAGTAAAGTATAAACTTCACAAGAATTTATAAATAGCTTACCCGTGATCACCTCGTTTGGGTTCCTCGCATTTTGACCGATCCACAACAAACGCTCTTCCAGAACCGTTGACTTTGACTTTTAAGGGGCCTTTCTTCACCGTCAAATCCCCATTGAACTAGGTTTCGCCATGCGTGCAATCTCAAGCAATATATCCTTCCTTTCCATAATTATAGCATACAGAACTGTTGTGGGCGTTTGACCGATATGTCCCTCTTTCCGCATTTATAGCATATGGACCGGTGGTCGTTCTCCTCCCTTGGAACGATTGTTTCTTGACATTGTCGTCTTCATATGGTCGTTGTTGAATCTCCTCTTTTAAAATCTCCTCCGACTCGCTTCTTCTATTTTCATGGCCATGATTACCACCAGAGTGGTTACCATTTTGTCCGTCTTTTTCTTTCTCCACTTTGGTTATTGTTGTTTTGTTGATCGCTATCTCCGGTATGATGATCCGATTGTGGTACCTCGGTTGACCGTACTCGTTATCTCGCTCTAACAATTGAGCCCTTAACAACATCCGAATAGAGAGAAAATTTATGAGAGATGAGATACCGACGTATCTTAGGTTTCAAACCTCTCGAAACATCCGCGTCATCGTTCCTCATTCTCCACCAAATGAGGTGCAAACACGGATAACTCTGCAAACTTCGCCTCGTCTTTGAGACACCATCATGTTGTTCTGCTCGGTCTAATAAACTCCACTTCCTTCATATGAGCGAACACTTTTCGGAAAGTATTTATCATTAAATAGTTTCAAACGTCTCCCAAGACATCTTGAGTCTTCTTGAATGGGTACGCTTCATGAGACTCCCACCAGTGAGTCCGCCTTGCCACGGAACATAAAGGTGGCGAATGGAACCTTCGTTCCTCCGTGCATCCCAAGACATCGAATATCTTGGTAATTTGCTTGACCCATGTTTCCACCATGATCGGATCGGGCTTTCCCTTAAATTCGTGGTCCCAACTCTTTGAAGCGCTTGGTTGTGACACCCGTGAATTGCTATCATTTCCTCCTATGTTTTGAACACGAGTCTCCCTCTTCTGATTTTGCATGAACTACAAAAAGCTTCTAAATATCCCCTCGTTCATCATCTGCTCCGTGGTGTTGTTCACAAGAGGAACATTGCCAGCCTGTTGCACGTTCTCCTCGTTGGTGAGTATAGGCGTCTCCACGGTCTCATTTCCATTGTTAATATTCTCAGTCGACATTCTCAAATATTGTCATAAAACAAGGGTTAATTAAGGAAATCAATATATCACATAATATCCCTATATACTGACCAACTAACAAATAAGCTTAGGTAGGACACACTACTAGCTTAAGGATTTACTCGTCTCTCCCTCCTAGTTCTATTCCCCGATCTCCGCCAGGAGATCATATCCCTAAGCTCGATACCAACTGTGACACCCCCAAAATAGGTATACATCACCCATTACGAGTTGTCAATACACTGCAGTGCGAAACAACTACAACTTTATTATTACAACAATAAAACTGTGAGTTTAAATACAGATATTGCCATCTAAACAATATCCACATACAAATAAATCTTCATCATAATTATTGATACATTATTTTACAAAAATAGTGAGGACTACTAAACAACTCTCTAAAACCATCATTCCATACCCCAGGCTTCGTACTCGCTTACATTCTCGCCTCCACGAGAAGAAAAATGGAACAAAAAGGAAAAGGGTGAGCTCAACTAGCCCAAGTAAAGAATATTATGACTAAGATAATACTGAGAACAAATTATCGTTAGTCTTCAACAGGAAAAATTTAATAGAATACAATAGACAACAAGTTTTAAATCAATACTCATGATGGAAAATATTAATTCATAGAAGAGTTACGTAGAGGATGAAATCTACTAATATCTATGAATTTAACGGTCCATCATCAATATTTTATCCCCGTAACATCAATCAATATATATACCGAATCTTATATTCATCCTTGCACTACTGGTGGCAAGGACATTCACCCGATTGGTCATGTTCATCTAAACACTGTTCATCTTTGCACTACGGGCCAAAGATATTCATCGAAATCATTCATCTTTGCACTACTGGGCCAAAGATATTCATCATAAATCATTTATCTTTGCACTTCACAAAGCCAAAGATATTCAATAATATTATCATTTAAGACCGAGGATGATAAAAATATTTTTAAAGAAGCGAATCCGGTGGAAACAAAATGACAAGGATTAAGGATTAAGGATTCGTACTTTGTTTTATCCACGTCCAAAAATACCTCAAAAATAATCATAGTGGTGTAAAATTCAAGAATGATCAAAACATGGATACAATCAAAGCTAGTATCCACAATAGATATTTTGGACGAAAAGAAATTTTTTTTTTTGATGAATAGTGTCGTATTCGTGAATAGTACCATATACGTGAATAGTGCCGTATACGTGAATAGTAACTCCGACACCAAAAGTTCCAAATTTGATAAAAACTTCAGATCAATATTTCAGCATAATGATATTGAAGAAATAATATCATTACGAAAAAAATAATATCCCTTACCTCGAAAAATTAGTACTTCTAGCTGAAACACCGGATATAGGCTATGACTTGAACTTTCACCGTATAGCAATACTCAAAGTATACTCAAAATACTCACAAGAATACGCTTCGATAATATAGAGAGAAAACTTGATTTACGGTGTGATTTTCAATTCTAACCTAAGCACCCTATTTATAGGAAATGCTTAGAACACCAAAGCGAAAATTTAATATAATAATAATATATATAATCAAATTTCCTACGCACAAATCTGGTCCAAACTTCAGCCACACATGTTAAATGAGTTTAAAAAATGAAAAAAAACGTTTTGTAATTAAAATATTTTAAACTTCCAAAAATCAATTATTCCGGAGCTTCGAAACTTCAATAATTCATAATAAATAGCCCTTTTGTCAGACAATTCGAATCTCGCGTGTTTTTATAGGAAATTCAATTCTCTACAACTTTGCAGAAGAAAGTTTTTCCAAATTCCAAACAGAAATTGACCGAAATCCACAAACGGGTGATTTTAGAGGCTATAATCAAATTTCATCAATAAATGGGGTCCCATAGAGCATGTTTAACATGTTTTAAATATTTATTGCAACAAAAATACTCTTCCTCCTCGTATACTCATATATCCCACATTCGTTGTAAAAATATCACCATTATTATATTATTAAAATATAATAATATATATATTTAAATGAATTATTTTATCGTAAAAGATAAAATTTCAATTTTCAACAATTGTCACATTTAAAATTTTCTCCATCTATATCCACATAAAATCAATATTTTCCTCATCATATGAATCAATAATTAATTATTCACAAATAATATTACGAGAATCACAATATTGACAACCGTGCGCTCCTCAGGAAAGAGGGGCTTTCAATAAAAATTTCTCTTTCTTGGCCGCAATTAGGTGACCAAACCTCTCCTTAGATGTAACTTTCTAGACATTGCCAATAATGTTATCTAATAATATTATTTAGATAATATGAATTATTGCTTCGATAATGAAAAATCTTTGTGTAATGACAATTATTGAAACAACAAAGAATATAAAATATCAACACAACAATTATTGAACCAATAAAATAATTGAATAAGTAATTCGTAACCATTATTGAGTAGTGCCTTCTTACGTAAGAATCAATAATTGGTGCAATACCGTGTGCTTCTTGTGTTTTAACCACCGAGTAGTATTTTAATAAAGATTAATTCAGTAATAACTACTGTAGTTATTTTTAAACAACTTATATTTGTCGTTTTCTTCATCCAATCGCTTTTCCGTTATGGGGCCACACACATTTGCATGTACTGGCCGCATTTAATATTCCCGACAAAGATTTAATATTCCACGACCAAACGAATATTCCCCAAACAACAATGAATATTTTATAACCACTTGCTTATTTTGAAATATTTGCGTATTTAACCCATAACTATCCACATTAATCACATCAACCCTTACTATTTCAAAATAATAATTAGAGGAAATTAAATTTCATTTATTAATTATTTGGGGTCTTACAATTATGCCGTAAAACTCACATATATATACATATATATAAATATATAACATTAAGGTTATGAATAATACCTTCAATTAACTTGAACAATCTTTGCTAAAGACCAAGAATTGCTTCAAAACTCAGAAATTTCTCTCAATCTCTCTTTAGTCTCTCTCAAACTCTCTATAACTCTTCTTTTTTCTCTTCTTAGGCCAATTTTCTTTTACGTAAAGCACACTAAGCCTAACTCACAAAATCAAACGTCTATAACCGACGTTGTAATAATAATAATAATAAGTTATCAGTTATAAAATTTAATATTTAATATTTATATTTTATTTATATTATAATTATAATTCAAAATTTAAAATTTAAAAATCATAAGGCTTAGTTTGGATAAAAACTCTTTAAAATAAAGACTTAATATTTTAAGCCTTGTTTGGTTAAATCAATTTAAAATTACTTTAATTTTATTTTAATAAACCATTTACACTATAGTTTATAATCTCATATTTATACCTCCATATTCAACATTAGTTAAATTACCAATTACAACATACTAAACAAATTTTTTCACTTATCACAAATTATAATCTCATTATAATTTTATTTAATAACTTCACATACCATTTTAATTACTAAATTAAAACAATAATATAACATCTTGTGTTATCTTATAACTCTCTAAATTATAAATTAAATTAATTTAGAATATTATCTAATAAATTTAATTCATAAATATTTACTAACAACAATCACATCAATAAAATATTTTAATTCCTAAATATTTACTAACAACAATCACATCAATAAAATATTTATTTAATTTAATAAATATTTTAAATTATAAATAATAAAATCTTGGATTGTTACATCCTTCCTTCCTTACAAGGATTCTGTCCCCAAAATCAAAACTCAACCAATAAAATCGTCACATTCTTCCCTTCTTACAAAGACTCTGTCCCCATAATCAAAGACACATATTAAATAAATAACTCAGGATAATTCTTCATCATTTCAGTTTCGAGTTCCCACGTAGCCTCTTCGAGATTGTGGTTTCTCCATATCACCTTCACATAAGGTATCACTTTATTCCTTAGCACTTGTTCTTTCCTGTTGACTATCTGGATAGGAACCTCTTCATAAGACAAATCTTTACTGAATTGTAACGGTTTATACTCGATCTCATGTTTGTAATCGGGTTTATACGGTTGCAACACTGACACATAAAAAATGTTATGCACATGTTCTAATTCTGAAGGTAAACCTACCTCATAATCCACTTCTCCCACTCTCTGCAGTATCTCGAAAGGTCCAATAAACCTTGGGCTGAGCTTTCCTTTCTTTCCAAAACGAATTTTCCCCTTCCAAGGAGAAAATTTCAGGAAAACGAAATTTCCTACGTCAAATTTGTGATCTTGTCTATGTTGATCAACGTACTTCTTCTGTCTATCTTGAGAAGCTACCAGTCTTGCTCTGACGAGTTTGATAACTTTCGCAGTCTATTGTACCAGTTCTGATCCTGACAGTTGACGTTCATCAATTTCATCCCAGTATAGTGGAGTTCTGCATTTTTTGCCGTATAATGCCTCGTATGGCGTCATGCCAATGCTTGCATGGTAACTGTTGTTATATGCAAATTCCACCAACGGTAGATGATCATCCCAATTTCCTTTGAAATCCATGATGCACGCTCTAAGCATATCCTCTAACGTCTAGATTGTTCGTTCACTTTGACCATCGATTTGCGAATGGTATGCCGTACTCATTTTCAGTTGTGTTCCCATGCATTCTTGTAGTTTCTTCCAGAAGTTTGATGTGAATCTCAGATCTCTGTCTGATACAATTGATATTGGAACTCCATGTCTTGAGGCGATCTCCTTGACGTACAGTTTTCCCAGATGATCGAGACTAAATCTTATCTTTATTGGCAAAAAGTGTGTTGATTTCGTTAATCTATCCACGATCACCCATATAGCATCGTATCCTTTCTGAGTCGTTAGAAGACCTACCATAAAATCTATTGTGATATGCTCCCACTTCCATTCTGGTATTTCCAACGATTGAAGTAATCCACTTTGCCTCTGATGCTCTGCTTTTACTCTCTGACATGTCAAGCATTTCGCGACACATTCTGAAACATCTCTTTTCATGTTTGGCCACCAGAAATGACGTCGTAAATCTTGATACATCTTCGTACTTCTCGGATGAATAGAATATCTTGAGCTATGAGCTTCTGTCAAGATTTCTTCCTTAACTTCATTTATTGCTGGAACCCAAATTCGTCCCACGAATCTTAGCATTCCTTCATTCTTCATCCTATAGTTGAGCATTCTTCACCTTGTCCACCAAAGTGCGACTAACTTCCATATGGTACAATCTTTTGTCAGATTCTTTTGGAAATTTAATTTCCAACTCTAGCCTTGCCATTGCTGAAATGAGCTCATCCTGGTTGGTTAACAACATCAATTTTTCTCGACCTTTCCTACTCAAGGCATCTGCAACCATATTGGCCTTGCCGGGATGATAAAAGATCTCGCAATCATAATCTTTTATTAATTCCATCCATCTTCTTTGACGCATGTTCAGGTCCTTTTGTGTGAAAATATACTTTAGACTCTTATGGTCTGTGTAGATCTCACACTTCTCCATAGAGATAGTGTCTCCATATCTTCAGAGCAAACACCACCGCAACCAATTCTAAGTCATGAGTCGGATACCCTTTCTCTTAATCTGTTAATTGCCTTGATGCATACGCAATGACCTTGCCGTTTTGCATAAGGACACAACCCAATCCTTTGTGTGAAGCATCACTATACACTACAAAATTTCCTGTATTATCTGGTAATGACAACACAGGTGCTAAACTGAGCTTCTTCTTCAATTCGATAAAACTCTCCTCACATTTTTCCTTCCAAACAAATTTTACAGCTTTTCTCGTCAAATTTGTCAACGGAGTGGCAATCTTGAAAAAATCCTAAATAAACCGTTTGTAATAACCTTCCAATCCCAAGAAACTTCTTATTTCTAATGGAGTTCTTGGTTGTTCCTAATTAATCACAGCTTCGACTTTTGATGGATACACTGAAATCCCATCTTTATCAATTACATGGCCGAGAAATTGTACACGTTCCATCCAAAATTCACATTTAGAGAATTTCGCATATAACTTTTCTTTTCTTAGTGTCTCCAGCATCAAACGTAAATGTTCCACGTGTTCTTCTTGAGATTTGGAGTACACCAAAATATCATCGATAAATACCACCACAAACTTGTCCAAAAATGGTTTAAACACCCTGTTCATCAAATCCATGAATGTAGCAGGGGCGTTGGTCAAACCAAAAGACATCACCAAGAATTCGTAATGTCCATACCGAGTACGGAATGTCGTCTTTGGTACATCCTCCTTCCTTACTTTCAATTGATGATACCCACTCCTCAAATCTATTTTCGAGAAGTATCTAGCACCCTTCAATTGATCAAACAAGTCATCTATTCTTGGCAATGTGTATTTATTTTTAATAGTGACTTTATTTAATTCTCTATAATCAATGCAAAGATGCATTGACCCATCCTTCTTCTTCACGAATAACACCGGTGCTCCCCACGGTGATACGCTTGGTTGAATATATTTCTTGTCTAGCAATTCTTGCAGCTGTACCATCAATTCCTTCATCTCTACCGGAGCCATTCTGTACGGGGCCTTCGATATTAGAGCAGTTCCTGGCGCTAAATCGATCATAAACTCAATTTCTCTGTCAGGCGGAAGTCCTGGTAAATCTTCTGAAAAAAACGTCCAAAAAGTCCCTAACCACTGGTATCTCTTCAAATTTCACACCCTTTTTCTTTTGAGTATCGACTATATAAGCTAGGTAGCTTACATAGCCCTGACTCAACAACTTCTTGGCCTACATGTTGGGTAAAATCTAATTACGCACAACACGCAAGTATACGTGGTCAACAAGTAATAAAGTGAAAGTAGAGTATCGTTCCCATGAGGAATTATTTAATAAAAATCACCAAGTACTAACCCGTAACCAACTCAATCTTATTTAAACGAATGAATTTTAAATTATATAAATTAAATTATTTAATTACACTAATTCTAATTACCACTAATTAAAAATTAGATTACGGAGAATTAAGATCACAACTTCACTTATTGCTTCATTTAAGTTAACACACTTCTCATCAATTATTCTCTATCATGAATTGTTAATCAAGAACACTAAAGCAGATAAAACCATCTCTCGATGCGTAATACCCATACTCACTTAAATCCACAGATGATAGAATTAAGCAAGACACCCTAATTAACCAATCCACTATATCTCTATGTGAATTACAATTAAAAAGGATTTAAAGCACAAGTTCTCTATAAGATTACATATGGCGTAAAGGCATATCTCTATCCTAAACACGAATCATGAATTCCATCTGTGCAGAAATCACAAACACATGCTATCTTGATCAAATCTAAATCTATACTTCATCTCTCGAGTTCATATAGATTATCACGATAATTGTTAGCTAGGCAATTAAGCAATTAAGTCTAAATCATAATAGACAATCCTCACAATAGAACATAATAATTGATAGCGAAGCATATTAAAATAAACTACACAATAAGATCCATTGTAATCTCAAACAAAGAATTAGTTCATGATTATTGAATTAAAACTAAGAATCCACAATTGAATACACAATAAAAGACAAAGATAGAAGAAGATGAGAAGATAGAATCTGTTGTCTACAGATTTGAAGCTCCCTCCTTGCTCCTACTTTGAATCTTCAATGGTCTCCAAGTTACTTCATTCTCCAAAACTCATTAGAACTATGATTTTGATCTAATTTACTGTAATATAATCTAATGGAATCTTCTCTCTAGCCTAATCTCCCCTAATCCTTGTGATTCTCCTCCTTTTATAAGTCTCTTCATATCTCTTTAAGTCCTCTTGGAAGTCCTTGAGTCAATCGGATCGAAACAATCCTTCCTGAAATCAAAATTGGATAAAATTTATATTTTTTGGGCTACCCCCGCCCCGGCGGGGATTTATACACTATAAGTGCCCACCCCGACGGGCTAGGGGCCTGCTTTGGAGCTGGTACGCCCAACCCGGCGGCGGTTTTCTGAAGGAATATTTTCTGCTCTGACGTCCTTTGGAAAAATGGCCATAACTTCTTCGTCTGAACTCCGATTTGAGGATTCAAGATGTTCCGTAAAGAGGAGATGTAGATCTACAACTTTCATGCTTTGAGGTTTTCGAAATAAGGACTAGAGAAATGTTGAAAGTGGCACTGAAGTGGATGCTATGTAAATGACCACCCGAAACAGTGACGTTCGACGTCCGTTGGTACAAATGTCATAGCTCTTGCATCCGAACTCCGATTGGAATGATTCAAGTTGTTCCAAAAAGCTAAGAAGAAGCTCTACAATGTAATCCAAGTTCCAAGCCAAAAACATGAAATGAACATAAAAGCCCAAATGATGTCCGGATTGCTTTTCTTTGCGATTTCATACCAATTCTTTGCAATCACAGCTCCCAAGCATATAATCTACAAAATGAACACAAAATGAATGAAAACTAACTAAGAAACATGAGATTCAACAACTAATTCAAGTAATAGATACCGGATAAGTAGGTATAAAACCTACTTATCAAATACCCCCAAACTTAAACCTTTGATTGTCCTCAAGCAAAAACACAAAACAACAATGCTATGCAATGCAACTAATCTACATGCCTACGAATCCAACAGTAATGACAGAAACAAGTATATTCAACCGGCCTTAGAGAAATCAAGTAAACATGATAATACATCATATCAAAACCAATCAATAACTTCTCAATCAATCATCAAATCTTAGATTGTTATCACTAATATAGTGCGTGTGTGCTCCACAACAATGTTAGCTGATATAAAATCAATTTTAACACATAACAAGTCTCTTCGAAGGCATCATATAGTGTAAACTCAAGAAATCCAAAAACAAGCTAGATCCAACTAAAATCAAATAATTACCAATATCACGGGTCAACATGGGATACTTATTCTTTATTTTTCATCTACGGGGGCTTTTTGCTCTTATTTCCCATTTTATTTATTCTTTTTTTTCTATTTTTTTTCTTTTTCTTTTTGGATAGTGAGTGCGTTTTACGCTCCATCTCACGCCTGTGTTTATGAGGAGTGCATTTCACGCTTCTTCTCGACCCACCACAGGACTCAATTTATTCAACTTGATATCTTTTTTTTCTTTTTTTAGAAGCTTATATACCGCACTTTTTCCCCCAAACTTAGGTTCTTGCCTAATTCTTTACCTTCACTGCCTATTCTTGTCATTCTCTTATTTAAACTAGCATTATCCTTTAGAGGTCCTTTATGTATCAATTTAAACTCAATCATTCAACACGTTATTTTTACTGTGTTATCCTTATTATACCAGTTTCAAATAGAAAAAGACTCAATTAATAACAAGAAATCACATCAAATCTCTAATGGTTAGTACTATACTTGTCTACCCAATTCCAATATCATCATTGGCCAAAATAAAATTAAACTATCAAATAGCTGGACTCATGCAAGATGAACATAGTAACTAACTATTATTTTTGATTTGTGATTTTTTTTAAGAAAGTGAATGCAAAAACTAAATGTAACTATATGAACTACAATGTAAATAACTAACTATATGCAATACGACACTAAAATGCCCCCAAACTTAAAATAGACATTGTCCTCAATGGCTGAAATAGAAAAAAGTAAAGCAGCGGACTTCCCTGAAAATATAGCAATCCTCCTCCTTGTCCGCTAAGTTTGGAGAATAGATTAGGCGCATGGAACAAATTGGGCACCACACTTGAATTTGACTTGAATAACCTTTTCATAATCTTTTGCCTGTCCATTGAACCTCCAATACCTACACTGAAGAGAGACAACATGGATTGGTAAGAGAACTTAATAAGCAACTTAATTCCTATCTACTAAATAAACTAGTAAAGCAAATAAATAGAAAAATTCCTGGGTTGCCTCCCAATTAGCGCTTGAATTATAGTCTTTTAGCCTGACTTTGTCTGGTCAACGTTATCCAATTCCTCTTCGATAGTTGAGGAACCCTCCATCCATCGGAAATAATGTAGCTTTTGGTAGGTTCCCATTTGTGATGGCTATCAAATTAAAGTCACCTAGCATGCTTTGTTTAAATATGTACCCAATTGAGAATGTTGAATAACTAGGTGCTTTTTCGTCCGTTGAGCCTATGATTCGATTGGGGCTTTGAGGCTTGGCAAGAACAATGGGCTCTTCTTCTATCTTCTCCACCTTATCCCACCATGGCTTTACATTTGTACTAGCTCTCATGTCATAAAGAGCCTTGCCGACGACATGACTACCAAGCGGGCACGGTATTGCAAATCGAACTGGACCCTTGATCTTTGGCGGAGAAGGAACTTGGGGCACTAATAACATCGACTCATCCTCGTTGGTACTCATAGTTAGTTCTTCACCGACCTTATTTTCATTATCCCCACTTGTCTCCTTTTTTTCAACATCTCGTGTCTCATCCAGTTGTAGATTTGGCTCGGGCACTTCATCAACCTCGGAATCCTCATCATAACACCAATTGTTTTGAGGATAGTTGTTCAAGGCCTTGAGCATTTGATCCATCTGGTTCTGCATATTTTGAATAGATTTCTCTTGATTCTGAATTGATCGCTCTTGATTAATCCTCATCTCCTCACTTGATGCTACGAACTTGGACAACAATTCCTCTAACCTTGAATTATCTGTCTCAGTCTCGGAAGCCATGTATTGAGGACCATTAGTTGAGGTAGTGACGAGTTGTTCCATCCGATTATTAAAATTTTGGGTTGACAACTCTTGGCTAATCCTCATCTCCTCTAGGTTTGCTATGCCCTTCAATATTACATCCCTCAGATTTGGCTTTTCTTCTTGTGGCATTGGAGGTGGACATGAAAATTCCGGTTTGAATGTTGGATTTGGAGCGTACTATTGGTCTTCATAAGTATCGCTCCATGATGAATTCGGGTGATACACCCAAACTTGCTGATAATTAGCATATGTATAATCGTTGAGGTATTCACCACCGTGTTGTCCCGGCCCAAAACTAACGGTGCATTGATGATTCGGATGATTACCAACACAATAATTGCAATTAACTGCTATCATTCGATTACATTGGGCTGCAACAACGTCTGACCTCCTCGAAAGTGTCTCAAGTTGCACTGATAATGCAAAAAATTCATTGAGATCATCCATCCCCGCTCTCCTTGGCTGAGTCAGTCTCGTATACGGCCATTGATAATTAAATTCCGCCATGGTACCTGAAAAGAAAGAAAAATAGGAAGAGAATTAAATAAAAAGGAGAAAAAAAATGTTTAAATTAAGACTAATTTCTCCTTCTTGGCGGCGCAATTAGGTGACCAAACCTCTCCTTAGATGAGAACTTTCTAGACATTGCCAATAATGTTATCCAATAATATTATTCGGATAATATGAATTATTGCTTCGATAATGGAAAATTGTGTAATGATAATTTATTGAAACAACGATAATATAAAATATCAATGCAAAGAATTATTGAATCAATAAAATAAAATATTAAACAAGAATTATCAGTAATAATTATTGAGTAGTGTCTTCTTCACGTAAGAATCAATAATTGGTGTAATACTGCAAATCGTGTTTTTTAACCATAGAGTATTTTAACAAAGATTAATTGGTAATAACTACGCCGCCATTTATAAACAACTTATATTTGTCGTTTTATTCATCCAATCGCTTTACATTATGGGGCCCACAAAAGGCAATGGTGGTGCATTGCGAATATTCCCAAGCAAAGAAGAATATTCCACGACCAAACAAATATTCCCGACAACAATGAATATTTTATAGCCACTTGCGTATTTTATAAAATTTGCATAATTCACCCATAACTTTAAACTTTTATCAATTTAACCATTTCTTGAATAATAATTATAAGAAAAAATTGAATAATTTTATTTCATAAAATTCGGGGGTCTTACAATCTCCTCCTTATGAAATTTCGTCCCAAAATTTTACATACACAGTATTTCAAAGAGTTGAGAATACCTTGCTTTCATTTCAGATTCCATCTTCCCTGTCATCATAATTTCTCCAATGCTCATCTCCTGTATTTCAGATATCATTCTAGAATACAGCTTCAAAACAAGGGTTAATTGAACAAATTAATATATCACATAATATCTCGATATTATGACTGAACAACAAATAAGCTTAGGTAGGACACACTAGCGAATGATTTACTTATCTCTCCCCTCCTAGTTCTATTCCCCGATCTCCGCCAGAGATCATATCCCTAAGCTCTGATACCAAATGTAACGACCCCAAAATAGGTCCATTCCATCCAACCCATTTTGAGTCGCCAAATACATGGTACAGAAAACAACTACAACTTTATTACAACGATTGTCTTGCAAAATACAACAACACATATGTTGTGAGTTTGGATACAAATATATATCAACTGTGACTCATGTCCCAACCTGTGACAAAGATGACTCATAATGACACCTTACATAAAGGTATAGTGAAAACTATTTTAAAAATTAGAATCTTTGGGAAGTGCTCAAGGAAACTTTTCGTACATGGGAGGCCATGCGTATAGGTTATGATAGATATCATATGGCCACAGAATTATCCTTGGTTGACCCAATAGACCCCAAAGAAAAACAAGAAGATTACTATCATATTCTTCCCAATGGTGAGTCTTCTCTTGACATATCATTATCTCCACTGTCTCTAATTGGGTATTATACTCCAAACAAACACCAAGATTATATAGTGCCGGTAGATATACTCAGCAAGTGGATGAGCACAATCCTATCTTATGATGACTCGAGGTTATATGTCATTAAACATCTTGTATAATAGTGACAAAACACCCTTCCAAAGTTGAATTCACCTCACCCTCAACATCTATAGACCACCGTTCTATTCCCCTGTTATTCCCGCTTGTCCCAAACTACACTTTTATTACACCGAAAGGAATTGTGAAGCAAAAGGGTGAGCACAACTAGCTCGATAAAAATATCATGACTAAAGATAATTAAATTATCAATAGCCTTCATCAATAATAAATCAGAGATTTAGAACATATGGTAGATGATAAAAAATTTCAACCATAGTTGCAACGGAACGAAGCAATCCATTAGAAGAGTCAAATAGACTATAAAGTCTATTATCTTCTCCATGTTAAAAGTCCACCAACAATGTTTTATCCCTGTAACATCAATCAACAATTCACGCCCACAATCACATGTATAACTCATAATCGTAATTGTTGTTCTAAATTCTTTTCTCATTCGGGACGAAGATAATTTTCATCACTTGTCTTTACGAAATATCAAAGATCATGGTTATACCAAATCACAGTTCTGTTCATAATAATCATACTAATAAATTCATCTTTGCACTACGGGCCAAAGATATTCATCAACGATTCATCTTTCCACTACGGGCCAAAGATATTCAACTCTGAGTCATCTTTGCACTACGACCCAAAGATATTCATCAACAATTCATCTTTGCACTACTGTGCCAAAGATATTCATCAACAAGTCATCTTTGCACCACTACGGACCAAAGATATTCATATCTCAAAGAAATACATAATCATTTTGAATTTATATAAACCATAATTATAACCATATATGTTGATAAATTCACCTTTGCACTTAAACTAAAGATATTCAATTATAAATTCAATGGTCATGATCATATCAGACAACAATTCAACTTTGCACTACTGGCCAAAGAGAACCTATAGTCACGATCATACCAATAATCTATCCATCTTTACACTCAAGTCAAAGAGAAATATCATCATTAGGGTTATAAGAATGTTATATAAAAACAATATAATCAACATATAGATTTAATCTCAAGAGTAAGATTCATAAATCAATGATTTCATAACAACTTAATCATAATATTATAAATCACTTAATAATCTCATAATCTAATATTATTAATACTACCACAATATTTTAATCATTTCTTAAACTTATAAACAATTTATTTTAATTGTTTACACTTTACTAATAAATGCATTTAATCATCTTAAAATGCCAACCTCATAAGATCTCATCACCAATAGCCAAAACCCTCATCAAAAAATCGCATATATCTCATATATAATTCTCAAGCCATAAAATCATATTTTCCAATTTTCTTAATTCACATAACATATTTAATTCATTTACACATAACTAGAACATTTTCATGAAAAATACCAAATCGCTTTTAAAAATATTTCTTTTCCGGGATTTATAATAATATAGTCCCATATTGAATATATATATTTTCTCAAAATTTTTAAAATTCATTTACTATTTTTCATATGGCCAAAACCACATAGAATATTAGGACATTTATCATAAATTGTACTTTTATCCAAAACTTACGCAATTTACATGGTATCTTGATATTATATAGATGTACTCACAATACAAATTTCATCAATTTTGGAGTTAATCACAAGGAGTTATAAGAGTTTTCTTTTAAAATAGTCTTTTCTCATAAAATCCATAACTCCTAATCTATACATCCAAAAATCGCCATTTTTGGACACAATCAACAAAACTCATCAAATTATCATTTTAAATTTTTTCAGAATTTTTGAAGGTCCAGAAGAATTTCGAAATAATAACCCTTAAAATCCCTTATTATCCCTTACCTCAAAAGAGAGTAAAGACATTTGGAATAACTTATTTGAACGAACTTGCACCAGTATAGCAATACTCAAAGTATACTGAAAATACTCACAAGAATACGCTCGATAATATAGAGAGAGAAAACTTCAGTTTCTGGTGTAATTTTCAATTATAACCTAAGCACCCTATTTATAGGAAATTGCTTAAAATACCAAAGCAGAAAATTTATTAAAATATTAATATATATATATATATATATATATATATATATAATCTTCACGCACACCTAGAATCAACCAATTTCATCAACTAAGCATGTGTTAAATATGCCCACACATTAAAAAAATGTTTTTCTCAATTAATTAATTTAAAACTCCAAAAAAATAATAATTAATTAATCCAGAACTTCAATAATTCACAATAAATAGCCCTTTTGTCAGAAAATTCGAATCTCGCGAGTTTTTATAGAAAATTCAATTCTCTACAACTTTGCGAGAATAAATATTTTCCAAATTCCAAATGTAAATTGACCAAAATCCACAAACAGACGATTTTATACTATAATCAAATTTTCGATCAAGAAATGGGGTCAATTTAAACATATAAAACATGCTTTAAATATTTTTGGTAACAAAATACTCCTCCTCCACATATACTCATATATCCCACATTCATCGTAAAAAATATCACCATTATTATATTATTAAAAATATAATAATATATTTAAATGAATTATTTTATCGAGAAAAAGATAAAATATTAATTTTCAATAATTTTTAATTAAAATTTTCTCCATCTATATCCACATAAAATGAATATTTTCCTCATCATAAAAATTAATAATTAATTATTCACAAATAATATTATATAATCACAATATTGACAACCAGGCAGTTCCCAAGAAAGAGGGGGCTTTCCAATAAGAATTTCTCCTTATTGGCGCGCAATTAGGTGACCAAACCTCTCCTTAGACAGAACTTTCTAGACATTGCCAATAATGTTATCCAATAATATTATTCAGATAATATGAATTATTGTCTCGATAATGGAAAATCTTGTGTAATGATAATTTATTGAAACAACGAGAATATAAAATATCAATGCGACAATTATTGAATCAATAAAATAAAATATTGAGCGATAATTATTTGTAACAATTATTGAGTAGTGTCTTCTTACGTAAGAATCAATAATTGGTGCAATACTGGTAATGCTTCTTGTGTTTTTTAACCATTAGTATTTTAACAAAGATTAACTCAGTAATAACTACTGTAAATCATTTATAAACAACTTATATTTGTCGTTTTCTTCATCCAATCGCTTTCGTTATGGGGCCCACAAAGACAAATACGTCATTTAATATTCCCCAAACGTTAAAGAATATTCCACGACCAAATGAATATTCCCACAACAACAATGAATATTTTATAGCCACTTGCGTATTTTATAAAATTTGCATAATTCACCCATAACTTTAAAATTTTATCAATTTAACCATTTCTTGAATAATAATTATAAGAAAAATTGAATAATTTTATTTCATAAAATTCGAGGTCTTACAATCTCCTTCCTTATGAAATTTCGTCCCGAAATTTACATTACTGTATTTCAAAGAGTTGAGAATACCTTGCTTTCATTTCAGATTCCATCTTCCCTGTCATCATAATTTCTCCAATGCTCATCTCCTGTATTTCTGATTCCATCTTCCCTGTCATCATAATTTCTCCAATGCTCATCTCCTGTATTTCAGATATCATTCTAGAATCTGACTTCAAAACAAGGGTTAATTGAACAAATTAATATATCACATAATATCCCGATATTATGGTGACCAACAAATAAGCTTAGGTAGGACACACTAGCGAATGATTTACTTATCTCTCCCCTCCTAGTTCTATTCCCCGATCTCCGCCAGAGATCATATCCCTAAGCTCTGATACCAAATGTAACGACCCCAAAATAGGTCCATTCCATCCAACCCATTTTGAATCGCCAAATACATGGTATAGAAAACAACTACAACTTTATTACAACAATTGTCTTGCAAAATACAACAACACATATGTTGTGAGTTTGGATACAAATATATATCAAGCTGTGACTCATGTCCCAGTGGTGACAATGACTCATAATGACACCTTACATAAAGGTATAGTCGAAAACTATTTTAAAAATTAGAATCTTTGGGAAGTGCTCAAGGAAACCTTCGTACATGGGAGGCCATGCGTATAGGTTATGATAGATATCATATGGCCACAGAATTATCCTTGGTTGACCCAATAGACCCCATAGAAAAAACAAGAAGATTACTATCATATTCTTCCCAATGGTGAGTCTTCTCTTGACATATCATTATCTCCACTGTCTCTAATTGGGTATTATACTCCAAACAAACACCAAGATTATATAGGTAGTCTTGGGTAGAGATATACTCAGCAAGTGGATGAGCACAATCCTGTCTTATGATGACTCGAGGTTATATGTCATTAAACATCTTGTATAATAGTGACAAAACACCCTTCCAAAGTTGAATTCACCTCACCCTCAACATCTATAGACCACCGTTCTATTCCCCTGTTATTCTCCGCTTGTCCCAGCTACACTTTTATTATCTGAAAGGAATTGTGAAGCAAAAGGGTGAGCACAACTAGCTCAGTAAAAATATCATGACTAAAGATAATTAAATTATCAATAGCCTTCATCAATAATAAATCAGAGATTTAGAACATATGGTAGATGATAAAAAATTTCAACCATAGTTGCAGCGGAACGAGCAATCCATTAGAAGAGTCAAATAGACTATAAAGTCTATTATCTTCTCCATGTTAAAAGTCCACCAACAATGTTTTATCCACCGTAACATCAATCAACAATTCTTGTCCACAATCACATGTATAACTCATAATCGTAATTGTTGTTCTAAATTCCTTTTCTCATTCAGGACGAAGATAATTTTCATCACTTGTCTTTACCTGAAATATCAAAGATCATGGTTATACCAAATCACAGTTCCTGTTCATAATCATACTAATAAATTCATCTTTGCACTACGGGCCAAAGATATTCATCAACAGTTCATCTTTCCACTACAGGCCAAAGATATTCAACTACAGGTCATCTTTGCACTACGACCCAAAGATATTCATCAACAATTCATCTTTGCACTACAGGCCAAAGATATTCATCAACAAGTCATCTTTGCACTACGGACCAAAGATATTCATATCTCAAAGAAATACATAATCATTTCAGAATTTATATAAACCATAATTATAACCATATATGTTGATAAATTCACCTTTGCACTTAAACTAAAGATATTCAATTATAAATTCAATGGTCATGATCATATCAGACAACAATTCAACTTTGCACTACTGGCCAAAGAGAACCTATAGTCACGATCATACCAATAATCTATCCATCTTTACACTCAAGTCAAAGAGAAATATCATCATTAGGGTTATAAGAATGTTATATAAAAACAATATAATCAACATATAGATTTAATCTCAAGAGTAAGATTCATAAATCAATGATTTCATAACAACTTAATCATAATATTATAAATCACTTAATAATCTCATAATCTAATATTATTAATACTACCACAATATTTTAATCATTTCTTAAACTTATAAACAATTTATTTTAATTGTTTACACTTTACTAATAAATGCATTTAATCATCTTAAAATGCCAACCTCATAAGATCTCATCACCAATAGCCAAAACCCTCATCAAAAATCTGCATATATCTCATATATAATTCTCAAGCCATAAAATCATATTTTCCAATTTTCTTAATTCACATAACATATTTAATTCATTTACACATAACTAGAATATTTTCATGAAAAATACCAAATCGGTTTTAAAATATTTCTTTTTCGGGATTTATAAGAATATAGTCCCATATTGAATATATATTTTCTCAAAATTTTTAAAATTCATTTACTATTTTTCATATGGCCAAAACCATAGAATATTAGGACATTTATCATAAATTGTACTTTTATCCAAAACTTCTGCAATTTACATGGTATACTGATATTATATAGATGTACTCACAATACAAATTTCATCAATTTTGGAGTTAATCACAAGGAGTTATAAGAGTTTTCTTTTAAAATAGTCTTTTCTCATAAAATCCATAACTCCTAATCTATACATCCAAAAATCGCCATTTTTGGACACAATCAACAAAACTCATCAAATTATCATTTTAAATTTTTTCAGAATTTTTGAAGGTCCAGAAGAATTTTGAAATAATAACCCTTAAAATCCTTATTATCCCTTACCTCAAAAAGCAAGACTTACATTTGGAATAACGTTATTTGAGCGAACTTGTAGTATAGCAATACTCAAAGTATCTTTGAAAATACTCACAAGAATACGCTCGATAATATAGAGAGAGAAAACTTGGTTTTCGGTGTAATTTTCAATTATAACCTAAGCACCTATTTATAGGAAATTGCTTAGAATACCAAAGCGAAAATTTATTAAAATATTATATATATATATATATATATATATAATCTTCACGCACACCTAGAATCAACCAATTTCATCAACTAAGCATGTGTTAAATATGCCCACACATTAAAAAAATGTTTTTCTCAATTAATTAATTTAAAACTCCAAAAAAATAATAATTAATTAATCCAGAACTTCAATAATTCACAATAAATAGCCCTTTTGTCAGAAAATTTGAATCTCGCGAGTTTTTATAGAAAATTCAATTCTCTACAACTTTGCAGAATAAATATTTTCCAAATTCCAAACAGAAATTGACCAAAATCCACAAACGGACGATTTTACAGTCTATAATCAAATTTCAGTCAAGAAATGGGGTCCACCGACATATAAAACATGCTTTAAATATTTTTGGTAACAAAATACTCCTCCTCCACATATACTCATATATCCCACATTCATCGTAAAAATATCACCATTATTATATTATTAAAAAATATAATAATATATTTAAATGAATTATTTTATCAGAAAAAGATAAAATATTAATTTTCAATAATTTTTTAATTAAAAATTTTCTCCATCTATATCCACATAAAATGAATATTTTCCTCATCATAAAAATTAATAATTAATTATTCACAAATAATATTATATAATCACAATATTGACAATGAGCGAGGTTCAAGAAAGAGGGGCTTTCAATAAGAATTTATCCTTCTTTGCCGCAATTAGGTGACCAAACCTCTCCTTAGGCAGAACTTTCTAGACATTGCCAATAATGTTATCCAATAATATTATTAGAGATAATATGAATTATTGCTCTAGATAATGGAAAATCTTTGTGTAATGATAATTTATTGAAACAACAGTAATATAAAATATCAATGCAGCAATTATTGAATCAATAAAATAAAATACTGAACAGTAATTACTGTAACAATTATTGAGTAGTGTCTTCTTACGTAAGAATCAATAATTGGTGCAATACCGTAAAGCATTTGTGTTTTAACCAAGAGTATTTTAATGATACTTTACAGAATAACTACCGTCATTTATAAACAACTTATATTTGTCGTTTTCTTCATCCAATAACTTTACATTATGGGGCCCACAAAAGGCAATGTAGTAAATCTGAATATTCCTGACGCAATGAAGAATATTCCACGACCAAACGAATATTCCCAAACAACAATGAATATTTTATAGCCACTTGCGTATTTTATAAAATTTGCATAATTCACCCATAACTTTAAACTTTTATCAATTTAACCATTTCTTTGAATAATAATTATAAGAAAAAATTGAATAATTTTATTTCATAAAATTCGAGGGTCTTACAATCTCCCCTCCTTATGAAATTTCGTCCCAGAAATTTACGTACTCGGTATTTCAAAGAGTTGAGAATACCTTGCTTTCATTTGATTCCATCTTCCCTGTCATCATAATTTCTCCAATGCTCATCTCTCGTATTTTGAGGATATCATTCTAGAATGACGATCAAAACAAGGGTTAATTGAACAAATTAATATATCACATAATATCCGATATTATGGTGACCAACAAATAAGCTTAGGTAGGACACACTAGAGAATGATTTACTTATCTCTCCTCCTAGTTCTATTCCCCGATCTCTGCCAGAGATCATATCCTAAGCTCGACGATACCAAATGTAACGACCCCAAAATAGGTCCATTCCATCCAACCCATTTTGAGTCGCCAAATACATGATACGTAAAACAACTACAACTTTATTACAACGATTGTCTTGCAAAATACAACAACACATATGTTGTGAGTTTGGATACAAATATATATCAATCATGTGACTCATGTCCCAACCGTGGACAATGATTTCATAATGACACCTTACATAAAGGTATAGTGAAAAACATTTTAAAAATTAGAATCTTTGGGAAGTGCTCAAGGAAACCTTTCGTACATGGGAGGCCATGCGTATAGGTTATGATAGATATCATATGGCCACGTAATTATCCTTGGTTGACCCAATAGACCCCAAATAAAAGCAAGAAGATTACTATCATATTCTTCCCAATGGTGAGTCTTCTCTTAACATATCATTATCTCCACTGTCTCTAATTGGGTATTATACTCCAAACAAACACCAAGATTATATAGGTAGTGCCGGTAGATATATACTCAGCAAGTGGATGATCACAATCCTGTCTTATGATGACTCGAGGTTATATGTCATTAAACATCTTGTATAATAGTGACAAAACACCCTTCCAAAGTTGAATTCACCTCACCCTCAACATCTATAGACCACCGTTCTATTCCCCTGTTATTCTCCGCGCTTGTCCCGGCTACACTTTTATTACACGAAGAATTGTAGAAGCAAAAGGGTGAGCACAACTAGCTCGATAAAAATATCATGACTAAAGATAATTAAATTATCAATAGCCTTCATCAATAATAAATCGAGATTTAGAACATATGGTAGATGATAAAAAATTTCAACCATAGTTGCGGTGAACGAGCAATCCATTAGAAGAGTCAAATAGACTATAAAGTCTATTATCTTCTCCATGTTAAAAGTCCACCAACAATGTTTTATCCTGTAACATCAATCAACAATTCACACCCACAATCACATGTATAACTCATAATCGTAATTGTTGTTCTAAATTCCTTTTCTCATTCGGAACGAAGATAATTTTCATCACTTGTCTTTACCGAAATATCAAAGATCATGGTTATACCAAATCACAGTTCTGTTCATAATCATACTAATAAATTCATCTTTTGCACTCACGGGCCAAAGATATTCATCAATGATTCATCTTTGCACTACAGGCCAAAGATATTCATCAACATGATTCATCAACAGGTTCATCTTTCCACTACAGCCAAAGATATTCAACTACTGAGTCATCTTTGCTACTGACCCAAAGATATTCATCAACAATTCATCTTTGCACTACGAGGCCAAAGATATTCATCAACAAGTCATCTTTTGCACTACGGACCAAAGATATTCATATCTCAAAGAAATACATAATCATTTGAATTTATATAAACCATAATTATAACCATATATGTTGATAAATTCACCTTTGCACTTAAGCTAAAGATATTCAATTATAAATTCAATGGTCAAAGCGATCATATCAGACAACAATTCAACTTTTACTTTCTTGGCCAAAGAGAACCTATAGTCACGATCATACCAATAATCTATCCATCTTTACACTCAAGTCAAAGAGAAATATCATCATTAGGGTTATAAGAATGTTATATAAAAACAATATAATCAACATATAGATTTAATCTCAAGAGTAAGATTCATAAATCAATGATTTCATAACAACTTAATCAAAATGTTATAAATCACTTAATAATCTCATAATCTAATATTATTAATACTACCACAATATTTTAATCATTTCTTAAACTTATAAACAATTTATTTTAATTGTTTACACTTTACTAATAAATGCATTTAATCATCTTAAAATGCCAACCTCATAAGATCTCATCACCAATAGCCAAAACCCTCATCAAAAATCTGCATATATCTCATATATAATTCTCAAGACATAAAATTAGTATAAACAAATTAGAATTAGTATAAACTAAGTCCCACATCAATTAAATTGAGAACTTTACCCTTTGCTAAACCTATAAATAGAAGGGCTTGATCCTTTGTTTCATTCACCAACAATAAGGCCTCCAATTTTGAGAAAGGCTTTGTTGTGGGAAGACTTTTTATAAAGATCTTCTTAGTTAAATTTTGGTCGAGTACGTATTCAGTTTGTGGAATTCGTATTTTCGGGTATGTTTCTTATAAATATTGTATTTAGTTTGTTAGTTAAAGTTTGTATTTTGGAAGTTTAGTTAGTTTTGTTAGTAAACCAGTTAGTTTACTATGTTTATTTTGGCTTGTAATTGATTATGTAAATGAGTTCTAATGATTCTAATTAGAGATATGAAGCCTTAACATCATCCAAGTGTAATCAAAACTCACAAAATAAAAGATTTACAAAGAACCTTGTTGGAAGGTTTTGGGGTGAGCTTGAGGACCATTTGTGCTTTTGATTTATGTCTAAAAGCTTAATTTGATGATTGTATGTTATATCCCTCTAAGTTTTGAAGATTTCTAAGTTGAATGAACCAAAGCGGAGTTAAAATGAATCCAAGTGGTGAAGATTTTAGTAAACCATGTCTAGAAATGAAAACCTGAATGAACAATGACTATAGTGTCAAATTCTAGAATAGCTATGTTGCCTGAAAAATTTGAGTTTACGGGTAGTTGTAGTGCCTTGAGTTAGGAAGCCATAGGCTTTGGAATGACCTCATTCCGACCTCGGATGAGGGAGTTACGGTGATTGGAAAGAAATGTGTCGAATTTGTCAAACTGAAAGTCAGCAGCGGGGACGTGCTATTTAGGACCTTTGTTTGATTAGTTAATATTTCTACAAACTTCTGGGCTTTTGGTATGTTATAGTACACTGAATTAGCTTTCCATAGACTCTAGAAACGGACTAATTCGACTTGAAGCAAAGAGTTATGACCATTCAAAGTAGTCGCGTAAAAAAAGCATCTAACCAACTCAGGCGATCACCTTGAGCGAATTTTTGGAATTACGTGTTTTGAATTTGGAAATGGTCAAAGAATAAAAGTTGTAGCCTCGGAAGTTAGCTTGTGTGGGCTCAATAATCGCTCAAAAATGTTTTGAAACGAATTAGTTATGGTATTTTTAGCGAGAGAGGTAAAAGCGGGAAAAACAAATTGAAGATTGCTATGAACGTCAATTTTTGCACGCTTTTAGACTACTTAACAAACCCGAAATGAGAGGTTAGTATTTCTTAAAAATAGTCTTGTATGCCATGAAAAGCATACTAAAAAAAATGTCTTACTGGTTGGATAAGTAGATTGCAAGCTATTAAGCCATGAAGTGGGTGTCAAAGGTGAGGGAAATTTCTTGCGCGTAGCGGAAGCGAGATAGCAACGACCATGGGAACATTAACGTCGTGATTTTACGTAACTCTTTTGGGTGGTTTTGTGGCTGTTTAACAAGTAACAAAACACCGAGAAAGAGGTATAGATATTATATAATACTTATATATCATGAAAAATCACTTTAAGCGTAAAGAAAGCGATAGAAATGTAATGTAAATGTAAGTTTTTTCATAACTATCTGGCGTAATTAGGAAAATGATATGTAAAAGCGTATATGTAACATAATGAAATCATAAATCCGTTTGAAATTATATTGAACCTAGTAATGTAAAACAAAGGGGATATAAATGGTTTATGTTTTGATACGTAAAGTATTTACATACTAAATTCATGAGAGAACCTTTTTTGGGCGTAAAAAGGTTATAATGGACAAAAGTTTCTAAAGAAACAAGGAATGGTTTTAAGACAAGAACAAAATATTATAGTTAAATAAAATTAGTTTACATTGAATACATGAATTTTGTATGTGAAACTAATATGTACATGTATGTATCCTCAATTTATGTAGGATCATCACAGCGCAGATAATTTATAAACATTAAACAACATCCAAGGCAAGTTTTTCAGTTCTATTATATTTGTGGATTAAATGTGATTATGTGGTGAGTTACATACTATGCTTTATGAATTGTTAAAGTCAAAATATGACCAAGTTAATTGGGTTATGGAACTCAATTTATATGTGATATGTGATAGCACATGCATGTTGTATAATGTAACTCGATAAATTAGAAATGTATAATGCATGAATTGTGTGCTATGTGAAACATGATAGATTGTTAAATTTCTTTGGTCATCGAGCTCAACCTTGCAAATAACCACTTTTGCGGAGTTCAAGATTCAAGGTAAAGTTATGTGTTACTTAAAAGACATGAATCAGATGTGATACTTGAAGATTTATATACTTTGGTTGTGTTATTATTATTTGAACCATGTTTAAGGTTTCGAATAATGTATTAATGTTGAATTGTAATATTGTTTTGCGAATGTAAACTATTGTAGTATTAAAATGATTCTTAGATATTTAGATGTAAAGGTTGAAGGTTTTGGGAACGAGGATAGTTTGTAATAGAAAATTTTAATTATTCCGCAAATTTCAATGGTTGTATTATTGTTTAATGATGTAAAATTAGAGGTTGAATGTATTATTAACCATAGAAGTCGAGAATTAAATTGTATGAATTTTGGAATTCATTCTGGTTGGTATCAAAGCCGTAGGTTATAAACCTTAGGTAGAGTGCAAGTAGGCTATATAACCTTAGAGAAGGAAGGTGAAGATAATGAAAAAATAAGCTCAAGTAGAGTTTGAATAATAAGAAGTAATTTAAGAAATTTATAAAGAAGGGATTAAAACATGTGTGAGAGGATTCAAAGAAGAATCTCGCAGAGTTATAAGGACTGTGAATGTGGGGTTACCCAACTCCAATAATAAGGATGTAAAGTTAAGAATAAAAGGTTATATTTAAGTATGGTACAATCGTACTCTTTAATAGTTGATGTATGGTATCTGGGCTAAACGACTCCTTCATAGAGCGGAGGTATATACGAACTAGCAACTCGGAACCTAGTTTGTTGGTTATTTGTGGAAAACCACTCAGTGTACTATATTGAAACTATTAGAGACTAGATGTGTACCAAGTGTAGAAAATGGATACGTATGATGAAAATGTGGAACTCGAATGAAATGTGGAGCAATATAAATGAAGTTGGAAATTCTTAAATGAAGAATTGTTATATAAACAAGAAAATTAAAAGAAGAATCTTGAAGAGATATAAAGATAAAAATGGGAGTTGCCTAACTCCAATAGCCAATATAACAAATAATGATGAATAGACAAAGTCTATTAGATTAAAAGCATAAATCAAATCATAAATGATGAAAAAGGAAAGAAAGAGGATCGCAAAACAAAACGATCACGAGTTATGAAAAGAATTTTAAGCGAGATGGTTATAGAATAAGATCACGATGTGATACATTTAAGATTATAAAAGAAAGATGGTGCTGTAATGTTTGAATAATTATAGCTTGATGCTATGAAGTTAATGTACTATGATATAGTACGAGATAACTCACGAGGAGTTATAGATGATGAGGTACAAAAAATTCGTATCGAGCAAAGAGCAAGTTAAGAGTAATAGTTAGGTGGGATTTCAATTGAGGACTCATGTGATGGCTGAGTTGTACAAACCTTTGTATGGGCGAGGGTTTTGTGCTTGTGCTTAGTTTATCACATTGATAATTATTAGAATGTTGGTGTCGCGCTATCAATGTGTATGTGGGGAAAAGGTGATTCTTTTCTCATGTGTATATTTGATAGTTAGAAACTATTAAGATTAGTCAGATATTATTAGGATTAGGTGCGGTTCTTAAAACTAATACATATGGTAAGTTCATGACTCATAATAATATGGTATGTTTTGAACCCCTCAACGAATGGACGCCTATGGTCTGACTAGGACAAGTTCTTAAACTCATATTATTTTGGTAAGTTCCTGGATTTCCAAAGTGTGGTAAGTTTGATGAACTATTTTGGGTAGAAAACGGTTATAGTATAGAGAGCATTGATGAATTTGAAGATTGATAGAATGGTTAAGTAATGAAGTAATGAAGTAAAGATTGAAGTTGATGGATACCTGGATATTCTAAATCTACTAGCTATGCTAGACTTTCGAAATTTATTGACTTCGTGCTGATGTTTGCACTTCTATTTTCTTAAAAAACATTGGTTCAAATGATGATACCAATGAGATTTAAAAACAATACCGTTATTCATATGTCTATGCTAATTGTTTTAATTTAGAAAAAAATGATTTGAAATATATCAAAATGTATTTTTTATATCATCAATGCATCATGGAACACAGTGCGAGAGATGATAAAAGCGATGGAGTCATCAATGCGAGTATTACTTAGTGTTGGATGTGATCTAAGGATCGTCCACCCACTATGGTATGATGTAGTATGATAAAATCACCAAATGGCGGAATCCTCAAACTGATTTGTAAATACGGTCTTGGTATCATGACGTCATAAAAAGATTTTTGAGATTTCTTTAAGATATAAGAATATATATATATATATATATATATATATATATGTATATTTCGATTGATGTCCGAATCGTTGTAGAAGTCTATGCTATTTGATTCAGCTAGACGAATATTGAAAGATGTTCATGGAATTCAAGTGTTCTTTGTCAAACTATGCCAAACCAAATTGTTTTGGTGCGGATTCAGATGTTGAAAAGCTGAGATGAACAACCCTTTTATAGGGGATTACGCGGATGCGTTTAGATGTTTGTGCACAATACATTGTACGAAGGGCTGATCCCCCTAAGTACGAGGAGTCCCTATAGTCTTATGACTGTTAAAGTTTAAGTTGAAAGATTACTTATAACTATGGACATACGCATAACATTTAAATATTTGTGCACAATACATCGTACGAAGGGCTTAACACCCTATGTACGGGAGTCCCTATAGTCTAATGACTGTTAAGGTTTAAGTTGAAATAGTACTTATAACCGTGGACGTAGTTTAAGGTCTTATGACCCTCGGCATGATTTGGAATCTTTTAAATTCCTGAGTTATTCATACTGCTTCCCAGTTATTGAGCAATTGTGGAAGATTCTTTCTATTCTAAAAGGCGAATGTGGTAAGGATGATATTCCTTAGAAAGAAGTAATTCGTAAAATACGACACTGAATGATGGATATGTTGAATAAGTAAGAAAACAAATTTTGAAATGAGAAGGAGATGAGTTATCAAATAATAATGTAAAATTTTTAATAGAAAAGTTAATAATTGTAGAAAGATCTTTGTGGAAAGAAAGTGGTTATAGAACCCAATGACTGAATAAAGTATTAACGTAAAATCTATTTTGATAGATTGAATGAATAAAGATTAATAGATAAAAATTTAGGAGATGAAATTCTTAGAAGAAAAGGGTGAATGTAATATTAGAGTAAATTTTGAAAAGAGATTTGGTGAAAACCGAGTAAGGGAGGTTTCTTTGATTCCGAGGACGGAATCCTTATAAGGAGGGAAGGATGTGACAACCCGAATTTTCATAAGTTATTAAAATAAGAATTTAATAATTAAAATTCTTATTATGAGGTGTATATATTTTGAATTATATGATTTGGTGTGAAGAGAATTATATATTCATATGTTGGAGAATGTGAGATTTAATAGTTAATTAAACTATTAAAGAAATTAAATAATATTAGTTAATTTAATTAAGTTGAAATTATGTTATGAGATAATATAATTTTAATTATTATGCCTTGTGGGCAATGGAAATTATTATGAGTTAAGTTTCATAAATAGTGTGAATAATTCACTTAATTAAAATAGTGAATTAATACAAGTATAATTGATTTAATAAAGTGAGAAGGTAATACATTGCATGAAAATGTAAATATTAGTATAATGTGAGTAAAATATTTATTAAGTACATTAAATATTTTAGTTGGAAACTTTATGGAATAAAATGAATATTTATGATATTAATAAATATTTGATGAAAATTGTTATGGGATAGTTTATTTAAGTGTGATAAAATAGATGAGATTTATACGTATTTTATTACGCGAGTATAATTGTGATATTCTAATTTAATTAAATAATTAAATTAGAGGAGTGAGAATTTGTTAAATAATGTTATGATTATAATGGTTGAATAGAAATTATAATTTTACTAATAAAGTTAATTTTATTTCTTAAGGAATTAAAGGTACATAATTTAGTTTATATATCTAGTTTATGTGTTCTTGAGTTTCTTTTAAAGTTGGAGTTTGGTTAATGAATTTGTGGGTTACGATGTTATATATGTTATTAGATATTTATAATTTGATAGTGGTCATCTAGAAACAAATTTTCAGAAATCAAATTCATGTATTTATACTAAAGAAGAGGAATTTGGATTTTGATTGTAATGTGTGTTTTGTTGTACTTTGGGACTAAAGTTGATGATGAATTCATGATGAAAACTTTAAATTGATGGATGATTGTTGTTCTCCTCTATAAAACGAAAACAACACAACTTGAATGAATCGAATTGGTTAAGAAACGAATTCGTGATGAATGAATACACTCAGCATGTTGAAAATAGGAAAAATTAGTATAAACAAATTAGAATTAGTATAAACTAAGTCCCACATCAACTAAATTGAGAACTTTACCCTTTGCTAAACCTATAAATAGAAGGGTTTGATCCTTTGTTTCATTCACCAACAATAAAGCCTCCAATTTTGAGAAAGGCTTTGTTGTGAGAAGACTTTTTATAAAGATCTTCTTAGTTAAATTTTGGTCGAGTACGTATTCAGTTTGTGGAATTCGTATTTTTGGGTATGTTTCTTATTTAATTTTTGGTAATGTTATTATTTTAAATATTGTATTTAGTTTGTTAGTTAAAGTTTGTATTTTGGAAGTTTAGTTAGTTTTGTTAGTAAACTAGGTAGTTTACTATGTTTATTTTGGCTTGTAATTGATTATATAAATGAGTTCTGATGATTGTAGTTAGAGATATGAAGCCTTAACATCATCCAAGTGTAACCAAAACTCACAAAATAAAATATTTACAAAGAACCTTGTTGGGCAATTTTTGAAATTTGAGCTTGAGGACCATTTGTGCTTTTGATTTATGTCTAAAAGCTTAATTTGATGATTTGTATGTTATATCCTCTAAGTTCTGAAGATTTCTTAACTTGAATGAACCAAAAGCGGAGTTAAAATGAATCGTGGTGAAGATTTTGGTAAACCATGTCTAGAAATGAAAAACCGAATGAGCAGTGACTATAGTGTTAAATTCTATAATAGCTATGTTGCCTGAAAAATTCTGAGTTTACGGGTAGTTGTAGTGCCTTTGAGTTAGAAAGCCATAGGCTTTGGAATGACCTCATTGAGCCTCGGATGAGGGATTTACGGTGATTGGAAAGAAATGTGTCGAATTTGTCAAAACCGAAAGTCGTTAGCGGGACGTGGTATTCGGGACCTTTGTTTGATTAGTTAATATTTCCACAAACTTTGAGCTTTTGGTATGTGTACACCTTTGAATTAGCTTTCCATAGACTAAAATGGACTAATTCGACTTGAGCAAAGAGTTATGACCATTCAAAGTAGTCCCGTCAAAACCGCCTCAACCAACACAGGCGGTCACCTTGAACGAATTTTCCGGAATTCTGTGTTTTGAATTTGGAAATGTTCAAAGAATAAAAGTTGTAGCTTCGGAAGTTAGCTTTGCGTGGGATCAAGAATCGCTCAAAAATGTTTTGAAACGAATTAGTTATGATTGTTTTAGCGAGAGAGGGTAAAACTGGGAAAAAAATTTGAAGATTGCTATGAACGTCAATTTTTGGCACGCTTTTTAGACTACTTAACAAACCCGAAATGAGAGGTTAGTATTTCTTAAAAATAGTCTTGTATGCCATGAAAAACATGCTAAAAAAATGTCTTACAATTGGATAAGTAGATTGCAAGCTATTAAGCCGCGAAGTGGGTGTCAAAGGTGAGAAATTTCTTTGCCTTGTGGCGACAACAGATAGACAAACGACCATGGACTCTTCAGCGTGCAATTTTTCTGTAACTCTTTTGGGTGGTTTTGTGGATGTTTAACATGTAACAAAACATCGAGAGAGAGGTATAGATATTATATAATGCTTATATATCGCGAAAACTCACTTTAAACGTAAAGAAAACGATAGAAATGTAATGTAAATGTAAGTTTTCATAACTATGCGGCGTAATTAGGAAAATGATATATAAAGCGTATATGTAACATAATGAAATGCGCAAATCCGTTTGAAATTATATTGAACCTAGTAATGTAAAACGAAGGGGATATAAATGGTTTATGTTTTGATACGTAAAGTATTTACATACTAAATTCATGAGAGAACCTTTTTGGGCGTAAAAAGGTTATAACGGACAAAAGTTTCTAAAGAAACAAGGAATGGTTTTAAGACAAGAACAAAATATTATAGTTAAATAAAATTAGTTTACATTGAGTACGTGAATTTTGTATGTGAAACTAATATGTACATGTTTGTATCCTCAATTTGTGTAGGATTATCACAACGCAGATAAGTTATAAACCTTAAACAACATCCAAGGCAAGTTTTTCAGTTCTATTATGTTTTTGGATTAAATGTGATTATGTGGTTAGTTACATTCCATGCTTTATGAATTGTTAAAGTCAAAATATAACCAAGTTAATTGGGTTATGGAACTCAATTTATATGTGATATGTGATAGCACATGCATGTTGTATAATGTAACTCGATAAATTAGAAATGTATAATGCATGAAATGTGTGCTATGTGAAACATGATAGATTGTCAAATTTTCTGGGCTGTCGAGCACAACCTTGCAAATAACCACTTTTGCAGGTTCAAGATTCAAGGTAAAGTTATGTGTTACTTGAAAGACATGAATCAGATGTGATACTTGAAGATTTATATACTTTGGTTGTGTTATTATTATTTGAACCATGTTGAAGGTTTCGAATAATGTATTAATGTTGAATTGTTATATTGTTTTGTGAATGTAAACTATTGTAGTATTAAAATGATTCTGAGATATTTAGATGTAAAGGTTGAAGGTTTTGGGAACGAGGATAGTTTGTAATAGAAAATTTTAATTATTCCGCAAATTTCAATGGTTGTATTATTGTTTAATGATGTAAAACTAGAGGTTGAATGTATTATTAACGACCGAAGTCGAGAATTAAATCGTATGAATTTTGGGGTCGTTACAACTGTGATAACCCATATGAACTTGAAAGATGAAGTATGGGTTTAGGTCTGATCTTAATAGCGTGTGTTTGTATGTTCTACATTGTGATGGGATGTATGATTTGTGCTTAGGATAGACATATACCGAAGCACCATTCGTAGTCAATTGAGAATTTGGGATTAAACCCTAATTATTTGTAAATCACATAGACATATAGTGGTTTAGGTAATGTGGGTGTTCACGTGTATTCTATCAATTGTGGATTATACGTGATATGGGTATGGTATATTGAGAGATGGCTATACTTTACTTTCGTGTTCTCAACTAACAAACTGGTACAATTAGTTTGGCTTAACATGAAATGTATGGATTTGAATGAGTCAATAGATGAAATTGTGATCTCAGGTCTTCATTATCTAGTCTCACTCTAGGAATAGTTAAGTTTATTTAATTTAATAGTTTAAATATAAAATATAATATCATTCGTTTAAATAAGACTGAGATGGTTATGGGTTAATGCTTGGTGAACTTTATTAGTTAATTCTCCGTGGGAACGATACTTTACTTACTCTTTATTACTTGTTGACCGGGTATACTTGCACGCATATATTGATCGGTAAACCCTTCTTTGGGACATACTATACTGGGCTCACCCATGAGCTATCAGAGATAGGATAAATTATTCCATCAACAAGCCATTTCAGAATTTCCTTCTTTACTACCTCTTTCATGATTGGATTGAGCCTCCGCTACTGTTCCACTGTAGGCTTAACATAATCTTGTAATAATATCTTGTGCATACAAAAAGAAGGGCTTATCCCTTTGATATCAATAATGGTCCATCTGATAGCAATTTTATATTCCTATAGAACCCTCAACAGCTTACTTTCCTGCAATTCGTTAAGTACAGATGCAATAATTACAGCTAAAGTAGATGAATTACCCAAAAATAAATACCTGAGGTGTTTAGGTAAAGGCTTGAGTTCAAGTGTGGGTGGTTCCTTTAGTGATTGTTTCATCCAAACCGATGATTTTTTTGCAAATTCTAATGGCTCAAACGGTATTTTGAATCTACTCACTCAATGCAATGCCTCCAATGTATGCGGATACTCTATCAATTCTGGATCATCGCTCTCATATCCCCTAACAGTGTTGTTTCCAAAAGATCAGTGGTCATTATCCTCATAAACTTCTCATCCACTGATTTCTCAATCACATCCATGCAGTAACATTCCTCATCATTCTTAGGGAATTTCATAGCTTTGAATATATTAAATGTCACCTCTTGGTCTTGAACCCTCATAGTCAATTCTCATTTCTGAACGTCAATGAGTGTTCTACCAGTTTCCAAAAATGTTCTCCCAAGTATGATCGGAATATCCTTGTCCTCGTCGTAATCCAAAATGATGAAATCAGCTAGGAATATGAATTTGTCAACTTTTACCAGGATATCCTCAATAATTCCCCTCGGATATGTCACTGATCTGTCTGCTAGTTGTAGAGAAATATTTGTTCGTCTTAGTGATGGAAATCCCAACTGAGTATAGATAGACAATGACATAAAATTAATGCTCACACCAAGATCATATAGACATCTGTTGACCGACAAGCTGTCTATTGTTGATCGATTTCGCAATCAATGAATACGTGCAAGTATACATGGTCAACAAGTAATAAAGTGAAAGTAGAGTATCGTTCCCACGAGGAATTATTTAATAAAAATCACCAAGTACTAATTCTTAACCAAACTAATTTTATTTAAACAATCTCAAATCGTGTTTTTTCTAATTAAGAAAACTAAATTAACTAATTAAAACTAAGATTTTAACGAATGAATTCAAATAAATAAAGATTAAGACTTCAATATCCCCAATTATGAATTATAAATCAATTATCCAATTATCCCAATTATTATGCCCTCTTTGAATTGTTAATGAGGAATTCTCAAATGCCAAAAGTCCTTTTCAAGTGATCAATTGCCTTCTATTTAATCCAGATTAATCTTGCTATATTCTTATGCAAAACAATTGAATTAAACTCTTCCAATCCCAATTCCTTACGTGTGTTACATGCGGTGACAGATATTTCCATTCAATTCACAAACCTAATTTTTCACCATGCAAATAACTAAGTCACATGATATCATGCCCGATTCTAACCCTAGAATTCCTCTTCCAATTCCTTCTAGAGTAACAAAGTAATTCTTGATCAAATAATTAAGCAATAAGCACAAGACAAGATAAACAACTCACTTTAACATAAATAATTAGAATATAATGAATAACTAATTCATGGCCATAAAAAGTTCAATTGAAATCTCAAAAGTAGTTAGTTCATAATTAATGAATTAAAACCAAGAATCCACAACTGAGTAGACATCAAAAGATAAAAGTAAGATGAGAGAAGAGAATAGAATGCATTTGTCGACCAAATCGATGCTCCCCTACAGCTCTTGCTCTTGATCTTCAATGGTCTCCAAGTTGCTTCAATCTCCAAAACTAATAAGAACTAGGGTTATTTTCTAATCTAAAGGAGTGTTTAATCTAGGCTAAGCTATGTAATCTCCCTTTATTTTATGCCTTACATCATGTATTTATAGGTTACAAGTCCAATTTTAGTTTAGGAACAAACCCAATCAATTTGGAGTCAAAAAGGTGTTAAAATTCGCCCAAAAGCGGCGTCGTGCCATCACCAAGCCCTTCCCGGTGCCCTGTCGCTGGGCACGCACGAGAGTCTGCCTTATAGCGCCCGAAATATTGGAAAATGCACTAAGAATAGCGCGCGTGACGCCCAAAATCGACATTTTCGCTCAGGCGTCCTTTGGGAAAAGGGTCATAACTTCTTCGTCCGAACTCCGATTTCGATGATTCAAGATGTTCCGGAAAGAGGAGAAGTAGATATACAACTTTCATTCTTGAAGTTTGTCGAAATAATGTCAGGAGCTATAGTCAAATTGGCTCCGAAGTGGCTGCTGTGTAAATGGCAAGCCGAAAATGCGAATCTAGCCACCCCAAACATCGATCCATGTAACTTTTGTCCCAATTCCTACAAAATAACATAAAACATGCATGAATAGACACAAACACATAAAAACATCCTAAAAGACTTAAGAACAACAATAAATTAAGCCCGAATGTTCATGGGTATAAAACCCACTCATCAAATACCCCCAAACTTAAATCTTTGCTTGTCCTAGAGCAAAAACACAAAAATGTTATGCAGTGCAATGTAATGTAATGAAACTAATCTATATGCCTCTGAATCCAATAAAGAATGATGAGAAACAAGTCTATTCAATGGCCTTAGAGAAATCAAGTAAACATGATAATACATCATATTAAAACAAATCGGTAATTTCCCAATCAATCATCAAATCTTAGACCTGTTATCAACGATATAGTGCGTGTGTGCTCCACAACAATGTTAAGCGATATAAAATCAAATTTAAGACATAATAGATATCTTTGAAGGCATCATACGGTGCAAATGCACAAAATTCACGAACAAGCTATATCCAACTAAAGTCAAACATCCACCGAGTTCAAGAGTCCAACTCGGGATACTTATGCTTTACTTTTCATTACGGGGCTTTTTGCTCTTTTCCGTTTTTTATTTTTTTTTTAACCATAAGCGTGCAATGTCTCATTCCATTAGGCTAATGATGTCACCCCTTAGCGAGCTTTCGACCAGCGACTCCCTGGACCATATAAGACCTTAGGCGCTAGGTTTTAAGATACCCCTTGAGCGTGCTCTACTCAAGTAACAAAGGCCCCAGAAACAAAACTAGCTACGGTAAATTTTTTTTTTTTTTCTCTTTTTTTATAGATGGTTGGTGAGTCGTTTTTACGCTCCATCTCACGCTTGTGTTTATGGGGAGTGTTTCTCCTCAACCCACCACAAGACTCAACATGTTTTTTTTTAAAGCTTATATACCCCAAAATTTCCCCCAAACTTAAGTTTTATCAAAATTTAGCCATCTCCGCCTATTCATGTCTTTCATTCCTTCACACTAGTAATATACTTAAGAAATCCATTATGTATCAATTTAAACTTAATCGATTAACATATATTTATTATTAACGTCTTAACCTTGATTATACCGATTTTAAGCAGGAAAAGATTCAATTCATAACAAGAAATCACATAGAAGCTGAATAATATTCAATACTATACTTATCTACTTAACTCCGGTCTCATCATTGGCCAAAATAGACTTTTACTATCTAACAGTTGGAATCATGCAAATATAAACTAAGCTCGCAACAAACATAGTAAACTAACTACTATTTTTGCAATTTTTAAATTTTTTTTAAACAAAAAAAAAAAAACGAATGCAACAACTAAATGTAAATAACCCGAAAACATAACGAACTATAATGTAAATAACTAACTATATGCAATACGACACTAAAATGCCCCCAAACTTAAACTAGACATTGTCCTCAATGACTGAAATAGAAAAAATTAAAGTAGAGGACTTCCCTGAAAATATAGCAATCTTCCTCCTTGCCCACTAAGTTTGGAGAATAGGCTAAGCACATGGAACAAATTGGGCACCACACTTGAATTTGACTTGAATAACCTGTAAAACCATGATAGAAGCAATTTTATTAAATCCTAAATAAATGAAAATTCAAAACTACTAATATAAAACTTAATAAAAACTAAAAATTAAAATTAAACTTGGGTTGCCTCCCAATAAGCGCTTGTTTTATAGTCTCAGCTTGACTTCTTCAATTCTCTATCCAATTCCCCTACGAAAGTTGAGGAACCCTCCATCCATCGGAAATAATATAGCTTTTGGTAGGTTCCCATTTGTAATAGCCATTGTATTAAAGTCACCTAGAATGCTTTCTTGAGATAAGATACATTCAAGAACGTCCAGCATCTAGGTGGTTTCTCCATTGTGTCTGCGAATATATTCTGGCATAGAGGCTTGTCAAACACAACAATTTCTTCTTCTATCTTCTCTAGCTCATCGCACCATGGTTTCGAAGGTGTACTTGCTTTTACATCACAGAGAGTATTGCCGACGACATGACTACCAATCGGACAAGGTTTTGCAAATCTAACCGGACTCTTGAACTGTGGAGGAGAAGGCACTTGAGGCATAAATAACATTGGCTCATCATCATTGGTTCTCACAATTAGTTCTTGAAACCTTGTTGTCATTATCCCCACTTGTCTCCTCTTTTTCATCTCGTGGCTCATCCAGTTGTAGATTTGGCTCGGGCTCACCATCGGGCTCGGAATCCATGTCATAGGGCCAGGTGTATTGAGGACGGTTGTTCAACGCATGTGCTATCTGTTCCACTTGATTTTCCAAATTCTTGATCAACGCCCCTTGGCTTTGCAAATTCAGCTCTACTTGATTCATTTTCTTGTCTTGTTCCTCATTCCTTTTTTCTGAAGCTTTAATAAATTTTTCCAAGGCTTCCTCCCAATTTGAATGTTCTTCCTGTTGTAGTGGAGGTGGACATAAGAAATCATGTGGGTATGTTAGACTTGGAGCATAAAATTGATCTTGATTGTTACTCCATGAAAAATCCGGGTGATACCCCCAATCCTGATGATAGTTGTTGGGATAGACATAATTATTGGGGTAATCACCACTATCTTTGCATCTGGGCTCAAAGCGATGGTGCATTGATGACTCATATGATTTCCGAAAGACAATAATCACAAGTAACCACCATACTTTTGTATTTGAGCTTCAAAAAGCTTCAAACATCCTCGAAAGTGTCTCAATCTGTCCGACAATGCGAGAAAGTTTCTCGAGTCTTTCAATCTCCATTCCCTTGGTTGAGTCATGTTCAGTGTATGGCCATTGATACACAAAAGTCATCCATGGTACACGAAAAGAGAGAAATATAGAAAGAGAATTAAAATAAAAATAAAAATGTTTAAATTAAGACTAATTTGATTGAAATTAATATTGGTAAATAATTATTAAATTAATTCCTAAGAAAGGCGCCTAAAAACTTGTTGATCGATTTCATGATAATCAATGAATACGTGCAAGTATACACACGATTGACAAGTAATAAAGTGAAAGTAGAGCGTTCCCACGAGGAATTATTTAATAAAATTACCAAGTACTAATTCTTAACCAAACTAATTTTATTTAAACAATCTCAAATCGTGTTTTTTCTAATTAAGAAAACTAAATTAACTAATTAAAACTAAGATTTTAACGAATGAATTCAAATAAATAAAGATTAAGACTTCAATATCCCCAATTATGAATTATAAATCAATTATCCAATTATCCCAATTATTATGCCCTCTTTGAATTGTTAATGGAATTCTCAAATGCCAAAAGTCCTTTTCCAAGTGATCAATTGCCTTCTATTTAATCCAGATTAATCTTGCTATATTCCTATGCAAAACAATTGAATTAAACTCTTTCCAATCCCAATTCCTTACGTGTTATATGCGGCGAACAGATATTTCCATTCAATTCACAAACCTAATTTTTCACCATGCAAATAACTAAGTCACATGATATCATGCCCAGTTCTAACCCTAGAATTCCTCTTCCAATTCCTTCTAGAGTAACAAAGTAATTACTGATCAAATAATTAAGTAATAAGCACAAGATAAGATAAACAACTCACTTTAACATAAATAATTAGAATATAATGAATAACTAATTCATAGCCATAAAAAGTTCAATTGAAATCTCAAAAATAGTTAGTTCATAATTAATGAATTAAAACCAAGAATCCACAATCGAGTAGACATCAAAAGATAAAAGTAAGATGAGAGAAGAGAATAGAATCATTGTTGTCAAGAACTGATGCTCCCCCCTCTAGCTCTTGCTCTTGATCTTCAATGGTCTCCAAGTTGCTTCAATCTCCAAAACTAATAAGAACTAGGGTTATTTTCTAATCTAAAGGAGTGTTTAATCTAGGCTAAGCTATGTAATCTCCCTTTATTTTATGCCTTACATCATGTATTTATAGGTTACAAGTCCAATTTTTAGTTTAGGAACAAACCCGATCAATTTGGAGTCAAAAAGGTGTTAAAATTAGCCCAAAAACGCGTCCCGAGCCATCACCAAGCCCTTCCCTAACGCCCAAATACTGGTACTGCACACATGAGAGTCGCCTTATAAGCGCCAATGCACTGGAAAATGCACTAAGAATAGCGCCCCGACGGCGCCCAAAATCCGATATTTTCCGCTCAGAAGCGTCCTTTGGGAAAATGGCCATAACGTCTTCGTCCGAACTCAGATTTCGATGATTAAAGATGTTCCGGAAAGAGGAGAAGTAGATGTACAACTTTTATTCTTGAAGTTTGTCGAAATAATGTCAGGAGCTATAGTCAAATTGGCTCCGAAGTGGCTGATGTGTAAATGGCAAGCCGAAAACGCGAATCTAGCCACCCCAAACATCGATCTGTGTAACTTTTGTCCCAATTCCTATAAAATAACATAAAACATGCATGAATAGACACAAACACATAAAAACATCCTAAAAGACTTAAGAACAACAATAAATTAAGCCCGAATGTATCCAATTCATGGGTATAAAACTCACTCATCATCTATCATTCATGGAATGGTAAAACTATCCAAATCCTTCAATTTTAGAGGAAGCTTCTTTTGTAAGATAGCGCTACACTCTTCAGTTAGAGCCATTGTCTCAAAATCCTCTAACTTCTTTTTCATGCATAAGATATCCTTTATAAATTTGGCGTAGCTAGGCATCTGCTCTAAATCTTTCGCAAACGGAATGTTGATCTGTATATTCTTGAACACCTCCAAAAATTTGGTAAACTGCTTTTTTGCTTTCTGTTTTTGGATTCTTTGTTGAAAAGGCGGGGGTGGAAAAACTACTGGTGCAACAATTATCTGTTCCTTACCCGCTGGTTCCTCTCTTACCCTTTTCCCCTCAACTGTTTCTTTTACCTTTTTCTCAACATCATTTTCCTTAGTCGGATTTTCTGCACTTTGCTCAACTAACTATTTTCCACTCCGAAGTGAAATAGCTTAACACTGCTCTTGGCCAACCCTAGGATTCTTCTTAGTATCACTCGGTATAGCCCCTTGTGGTCTACTGTTCAAAGCACTAGCCAGCTGTCCCATTTGATTTTCCATATTTTTTATTGCAGCCACCTGAGTTTTTATTACCGCCTCATTACCCGTTATGTATTTCATAAACAACTCCTCCAAATCTGTTGCGGAGCTGACTGATGTTGTTGATTTTGAAATCCGGGAGGGTATGATGGCCGTGGAGCCTGCTGATGATTCTGATTATTGCTCCTTGAAAAATTGGGGTGGTTCCTTACCTAGGGATTGTAAGTGTTTTGATACGGATTTAGAGGTCGAGTGTAACTACCCACATACTGTACTGCTGCTGAATTTATTATATACTACTCCGTCGGATGCTCCCCCACACATAACTTGTAAGACCCCAACTTTTATGAATAAAGATGAATTTTTCTCTAAATATCATTTTTGAATATTAAGGTGTGAACTTGTTATAATGTTATAGTTGTGGGTTATATTTAAAATTTTTATAAAGAAAGCAAGTTGTTATAAAATATTCGATTGGTTGGGGAATATTCGTTTTATTAGGGAATATTCGTACGACAACACAATCATTGGTGGACCCCACAACGGAATTATTGTCGGAGTTAGAAAATGACAGAAATATCTTTTTATAAAAATAATGGCTAAAGTTTTACCGTTAACTGTTGAAATACCATGTGATAAAAGTACAGTAATACGCGTGGTTGCATAGTAGCACACAGTATTGATTATTGATGTTTACGTGAGAAGTCACTCAATTTATTTCAATTATTGCCATAGTAATTAATGCATAGTATCTCACGTTATTGATTCAATTATTGTCACAATATTTTATATTATTAAATCAATAATTAAGATGACAAAATTATTCATATTATTATTTACATTATTGACGATGTCTAGAAAGTTCTGTCGAGGAAAGGAGTTTGGTCACCTAATTGCGTGCCAATAGGGAGAAATTCTTATCGAAAACCCCCTCTTTCCTGGGAATGATCTGGTTGTTAATATTGCAAGTTATAAATGATGAATACTTGTTGTTCAAAAATGTGTTTTGTGAAGCCAAGTAAGTTGAGATAAATAGATGGGATTTTTATGATGTATTTGTAGTAAATTTTGTTTATTATATAGACCCCCCACTTAGCCATTTTTCAAAACTGTCGGTGAAAGTTATCTCAGTTTTGTTATATATATATATATATATATAGAGTCCGGTTTCAGTCCGGACACCCGAATTCTAGTCCTGTCCGGACTTCTTTTTTTTTTAAACAACTAAAAAAAATATTTAATATTTTATGGAATTGAAATTTTTCCATAATACAGTGTTTTGGGTATGATTTGGATACGTATAACAAAATAGATATGTACAGTCTATGCAGACTGTACATATATTTTTTGGTATAGGTATCAAAATCACCCCCAAAATATTGTATTATGAAAAAATTTCAGTTCCATAAAATATTATTTTTTTTAGTTGTTTTAAAAAAAAAGCAAAAAAAATATATATTTGGGATCCGTTTTTTGATGGTCCGGAGTTAGGACCGATCCGTCTTTAGAAATCAAAATTATTTCAAAGCGAATTATATGCTTGTGATTTTCTCCCTTTATGCAAATCAAGTGATTTTTCCTAAACAGTATCCTTCCATTCTCCTATAAATAGGATGCTTAGTTTAAAATTGAAACTCACACCAGAATCAGAGAATTCTTCTTCCATAATATTGAGCGTATTTCTTTTGAGTTTAAGGAAGCTTTGAGCGTAGAAAATGTAATAACCGAGATTTTCTATGTAATTTAACAATTTCAATAAACGAACTTATGTGAAATTCTTATGTGATAATTATTTACTACATGTATCTATGTTTACTTATATGTTATGTGATGAGATGTGTTTGAATGGTTGGTTCCGTTTAATTCAACTATTTAAAATGGGTAAGAATGGAATTAATGCTATTAATTTCGTGGGATGACTTTAAAACATGACTTTGAGTTTGGAGCGGAATTTAGTGACGCGGACAGCGTATTTGAGTCCAGAACGTCGAAATTAGTCAAGATAGACTGTAACCACGAAAATGCGTCACGGTTGACTTTTTGGTTAAAGTCAACTGGTTGACTTTTTTGGGGGACAAGTCAACTACAAATTTTAAAGTTGAGTTTGACAAAACGGATAGTTCCATGACGTCCGGGACGTCGACTTTAGTAAGAATCGATATAATTATCGACGCGTTTAACTACGGAGGGCAAAATGGTCAAAATGACTTGTTAATTGATTAAATTATTATTATAATGTTTATACTCAAGTGCAGCAGCGGGGGGGGGGGTCCACGTGACCATCAAATTGGGACAATAAAAGGAGCATATTCGTATATATTATGGTAGTAAGGAGGGAGTGAGTTTATTTTTCTTTATAACACCAAAACCTTTCATTTTTGTAACTCATACCCATAATTATACTAATGAATGGGGAGTGTAATGGTAATCGATCATGGGGAGTGTAATTAAATTTGGAGAATTGATTCATTACACCATATATGATATATACATTACATCTAAACTCATTCTCCTCTTTCACAACAATATTCCAACCAAGAGAGCAAAATAGAAAGAAAAGAGAGAATTGTGAGTAAGAGCTTGGGAGCAACGAGTTCTGGAGATTTTGGGAGAGTCTAGCAATCAAGAAGAAGCATTAGAAGCAATCAAAACAAGAGGAATTCGTCCATAAGGTAAGCATTCAAGCTATTTTCTATGTTCCTAACACTACAAAAATAAAGGTCATTGCTTGACGGCGCCATCGCTTAATGACTCTCTTCCGTCAAGCAATGAGGTCATTAAGCGATCTGCGGTGTCCGTCGTTCCTCCCGTCGCCGGAGAGGTCGTCACCCCCGGCTCCCCGCCGTCATGCCGTCGGGAAGGTGGTCATTCTTGAAGCGGGGTCATTCATTCTTGAAGACGCCGTCATCATAAATGAGTCATTACCGACGGCCATAACGACGGATGTCTTCATGCCGCCACTAATAATTATTGAGTTTTAATTTAACGAGTCATTCATAAAATGACGTCATTGTAATCATAATAATGAGTGTCTAGGACCGTCGCTTGATGACCTTCGGTCATTGCCGACAACCCCAACCACCAATGACCCACAATCACTACTAATGACTCTTTGAAATTGTTTTTTAAAATTGCAAAATTCCTCTGTTTCATTTACATATATATAATTATACCGTTAAAAATTTAAGAAAAAACAAATAATGACAATGCACGATATCAATAACAATCATATCTTTCACCATCAACAATCAATATAGTTAGATACAAAAGTCTAGTCTGTACAACTCAAAAGGTATATAAATACATATATAAAAGTCAAAATATAAACATAAACTAACTACAACCCAAGATCAGGAATGTCAGTGTCACCATCACCGCCATCTATCGTACGATCGCCGGTCCCAACGTATGTCCCACCTTCGGTCCCACCCTCTATAGTCTCATCAGCTCGGCGGTCATCATCATCTCCGCCACGGGCATCGCCTGTGCCGCAGCCTCCACCCCCATGAATCTCCTCAACAAGACCCTACAAAAGTAAAATATTAAAAACGAAGTCAAAAACTAAGCATATTTAAATTATTTTAGTTTGTGTTCTACAAGTGTGACAAACATGCTGATAACTCGTTATTCGTATGTCGAAATCGAGTCCCGTAATTTGCAACACGTGTCTAATGCCTATGCGGTGCTACATGTGTATTTGCGTGTTGTTCGGACAACCGAGGCGAGTTTTGGTCTCTTTTTCGACTTTTTGCCTAACTGTTGGCGAGTTTTGCAATTTGGGCGATAACTCAATCTCCGTATATCAGAATCGAGTCCCGTAAGTTGCAACACGTGTCTAATGCCTATGCGGTGCTACATGTGTGTTTGCGTGTCATTCGGACAACCGAGGCGAGTTTTGGTCTCTTTTTCGGCTTTTTGCCTAACTGTTGGCGAGTTTTGCAATTTGGGCGATAACTCGATCTCCGTATGTCGGAATCGAGTCCCGTAAGTTGCAACACGTGTCTAATGCCTATGCGGTGCTACATGTGTGTTTGCATGTCGTTCGGATAATTTAGGCGAGTTTTGGCCTCTTTTTCGGCTTTTTGCCTAACTGTTGGCGAGTTTTGCAATTTGGGTGATAACTCGATCTTCGTATGTCAGAATTGAGTCCCGTAAGTTGCAACACGTGTCTAATGCCTATGCGGTGCTACATGTGTGTTTGCGTGTCGTTCGAACGACCGAGGCGGGTTTTGGTCTCTTTTTCGACTTTTTGCCTAACTGTTGGTGAGTTTTTCAATTTGGGTGATAACTCGATCTCCGTATGTCGGAATCGAGTCCCGTAAGTTGCAACACGTGCCTAATGCCTATGCAATGCTATGTGTGTGTTTGCGTGTCGTTCGGACGGCCAAGGCGTGTTTTGGTCTCTTTTTTGGCTTTTTGCCTAACTATTTGTGAGTTTTGCAATTTGGGCGATAACTCGATCTCCGTATGTCGGAATCGAGTCCCGTAAGTTGTAACACGTGTCTAATGCCTATGCGGTACTACATGTGTGTTTGCGTGTCGTTCGGACAACCGAGGCGAGTTTTGGTCTCTTTTTTGGCTTTTTGCCTAACTGTTGGCGAGTTTTGCAATTTGGGCGATAACTCGATATTCGTATGTCGGAATCGAGTCCCGTAAGTTGCAACACGTGTCTAATGCCTATGCGGTGCTACATGTGTGTTTGCGTGTTGTTCGGACAACTGAGGCGAGTTTTGGTCTCTTTTTCGGCTTTTTGCCTAACTGTTGGCGAGTTTTACAATTTGGGCGATAACTCGATCTCCGTATGTCAGAATTGAGTCTCGTAAGTTGCAACACGTGTCTAATGCCTATGCGGTGCTACACGTGTGTTTGCGTGTCGTTCGGACGACCGAGGCGGGTTTTGGTCTCTTTTTCGACTTTTTGCCTAACTGTTGGTGAGTTTTGCAATTTGGGTGATAACTCGATCTCCATATGTCGGAATCGAGTCCCGTAAGTTGCAACACGTGCCTAATGCCTATGCGATGCTATGTGTGTGTTTGTGTGTCGTTCGGACGACCAAGACGTGTTTTGGTCTCTTTTTTGGCTTTTTGCCTAATTGTTGATGAGTTTTGCAATTTGGGCGATAACTCGATCTCCGTATGTCGGAATCGAGTCCCGTAAGTTGAAACACGTGTCTAATGCCTATGCGATACTACATGTGTGTTTGTGTGTCTTTCGGACAACCGAGGCGAGTTTTGGTCTTTTTTCGGCTTTTTGCCTAACTGTTGGCGAGTTTTGCAATTTAGGCGATAACTCGATCTCCGTATGTCAGAATTGAGTCCCGTAAGTTGCAACACGTGTCTAATGCCTATGCGGTGCTACATGTGTGTTTGCGTGTCGTTCGGACGACCAAGGCGGGTTTTGGTCTCTTTTTCAGATTTTTGCCTAACTGTTGGTGAGTTTTGCAATTTAGGCGATAACTCGATCTCCGTATGTCGGAATCAAGTCCCGTAAGTTGCAACACGTGTCTAATGCCTATGCGGTGCTACATGTGTGTTTACGTGTCGTTCGAACAACCGAGGTGAGTTTTGGTCTCTTTTTCGGCTTTTTGCCTAACTGTTGGCGAGTTTTGCAATTTGGGCGATAACTCAATCTCGTATGTCGTCGAATCGAGTCCGTAAGTTGCAACACGTGTTCAATGCCTATGCGGTACTACTTGTGTGTTTGCGTGTCATTCGGACGACCGAGGCGGGTTTTGGTCTCTTTTTCGGCCTTTTGCCTAACTGTTGGTAATACTATATAGGACTAAGAATATATATTTAAGAACTAAATACTTATATTATAGTAATACTATATAGGATTATGAAATCACCTATGAGTCCCAACACAACATATAAGTGGCGCCTGGGGGGGATTCCCTAGCAAGCCACGTGCTAGTCCCCGCGGAGGCCTACATCGATCACCTATGTAGTGAAATACATCAATATTTATATAAATGAATATAGTGACAATACAATATAAAATAAAAAATAATAAGATGTATCCCAATAAAATATGTAATTATACCTGACGATCCGGCCTGATCATCACACGTAGAATCACCATAGCCCACACGACCTGCACACCCACCACGATCGTCGTGTGGTGTGCGCGCCATATGTATGTATACCACCGAAACTTAAAAAAATACTATATTGATACAACTAAAAGAATGCAACATACAGTAAAAGAGGGATAACATAGAGGATAACATACAGATACAGATATAAGAAGATAACATATACTGTCAAATCATATGTATGTATACATACGTAAATACTATATTTGTGAACAGTAACAAAGAGGATAACATATAGATACAATTAAAAGAATGCAACATAAATAGTAACCTAAAAGGATACAACATAAATAGATGTAATAAAAGCTACACAGACTCTTCATAATTTGCCCTAAAATACTAGTTACAGAAAATTATACGATTACTTGTGTTTGTAAAAATGATAGATGTAATAAAATTATACATTAAGTGTGATAGTAATGGTTTTAAACGATACAATTGGGCAAATTTTATTTATTTGTACCTCAATTCTTTCTATATATATCAACTCCAGTAGGTTTACTTATATGGAAGTTTCATAAATAGTAAACTCTGACTTTTTCACAATGTCTTCTGCTGAGTCCGATTGTAAACACAAGAATTTTCCCAATACTCCAAACACATTTCTTCTTACAAAACGATTTACCACGTAAATTACTACCTCAATTAATCATAGGCGGGAATAGGGATGGATCCACAATCGACAATCAAAGATTTGCTAGCTTTCTTTCTTCATGAACAGAGACAAATATATATATAGTTGGATCTAACTCACAGCAGGAGCAGGAGGATCCTTAGCTTCTTTATATGATTTTAGTGTAGTTTTTTGTAAATTAAAGCAACTTAGGTTCCAAACCTCCTTTAAGAGCCAAGACAAACATTACTTACCATTTCCATTTGGTTGAACCACTATCTTTTGATTGATGTTGCTCCACGTACTTGTTATTTAGATATATTTTTCATAACATCTATTGATTTGCTCTTGATTACTATGATTAGATATTAGTATCATTCATACCTAATTAGTCTAACATGTTGAGATTGGACTTCATATGATTAGATTGAATGTTAAGCTTCTTTATTATTAAAAAACTCATATTTTAATAGCTCAAGTACACATAATGTCTCATATAGTTACGAAATTTTGTATAAAAATTAAAATGGGTTTAGAATGTACAAGGCACGATCTAAGCTCAAACCAATTTCATCTCAACCTTATTCTTTATGAACTCAAGCTTAACCCAAGGCTTGAAAGCTACTAGTGATACAAAAAACTTAACCCCAAAGATTAAAAAATAGAATAACACAATGCCCAAAAGTTTTCATACTTTGATTTAAAAAGCTAAACACAAGTAATTGTACTTTTGATTTTGGTGAAAAATTGGGAAATTTACCAAACTAGCGTAACACAAGCATTGTCAATACCAGTATAAATCAAATAATATAGACCTTAAATCAAATCTTATTATACATTGAGATGATAACAAAGCTATTATAATGGTTCCATAAGTTAATTAGGGGAAAAAGTTGAATTGGAAAAACTTACTGAGCTCGAGGCGAGGACTGTCGAGGACAGAGCCGAGGCGGCGACGGGGACTCGACGGCGAGGTGGTATGTGGTAATCGGAAGCTGGGCGATGGCATAACCGGAAGATGGACGACGACGAGCTACTCAGGGCGACGGCAGGAGGAAGAGGGAAAGAAGATTCGCGCGGGGGGAGAAGAAAAAGGATAAGCAAAAAATTAAAACTGATCTGTTATACAGGACTCATTCTCGATGGCATAGCCATCGAGATTACTCCCGTCGCCAATGACTTAATACCGACGGTAAATCCCGTCGCCAATGGTAAAGCCCGTCGCCCTACACCCTTCCCGCGCGCGGGTAGTGAAAAAGATGGCGCCATATGAGTGAAAATAAGTCATTGCCGACGGCATACATTAACGACGGCGTGGCCATCGCTATTGAGGTCATTATCGATGGCAATTCTCCCATCACCATTACTCCCGTCGCCTATGACCCAGTTTTTTGTAGTTTAAGTAAAATAGTGGAGAAAATGCATGAATTAGTATGGTTATTGGTTTGTCTTGTTTTGTAATGCCATGTTTGGGTATGATTCTGCTATGTGACGGTTAAGGAAGGAAAATTCTGGTGTAAACTTGTTACTAATTCGTATAGAATCAAGAAATCATGCCATGTATGCTAACTATTTGATAAAATGCCTCTTAGTTGCTAATTTGATGAAAACATGAAAAGTTAGAGAATTGAATGATTGTAACATGTATATATATGTTATTAGAAGTGGTCTGGATAATAGGAATCAAAACCCATGCATGCTAGAATCAAAATCATGATTTTCTCAAAAGTTGGGTTAAACTAGTTTGCATGATTTTTCAGGATTTTTGGTCACTCGAAATCATGTCTTAGACAATCCATTTGTTGCATGTATTAATTTTGTAAAATAGTATGTAGCAGGAGGTATAACATGTCCAAATTTCATTCGGATCGAAGCTATATTGAGTGAGATATGAAAATCGTAAGCAAGCATGTTCACAACAAAAATTTCTGCAGAAATCTGGATTTTCCAGAATTTTTCTAAGTATGAAATCTGTTCGGGAACGCTTTTCAAGGCAGCCTGTTCGTGGTCTTAACTTGCTGTTTTCTGGGATGTGATATTTTTATAAAATACCTTGATGTATGAAGTTTATTATGTCCAAGTATCATGGTCATATCATTTGTAGATTAGTAGAAATAAACATGTTAGAAACCGAAAAAAAAATTGTGAACTGCTGACCCTAAGGACAAATTCGGGGCTAGCTACAGTTTCCAAAAAATTGTGGGGTTTTGGGTTATTATAGTACACTGAATAAGCTTTCCATAGACTCCGGAACGGACTAATTCTGACTTCGGAGCAAGGAGTTATGACTTTTCAAAGTAGTTGCGTCAATCATCCAACAAATTCGAGCGAGTCCCCTTGCACGAATTTTCTGGAATTTTGTGCTTGGAATTTGAAGATGGTCCATGAACGAAAGTTGTAGCCCCAGAAGTTAGCTTCGCGTGGGCGCAAGAATCGCTCAAAAATATTTTAAAACGAATTAGTTATGACTGTTTTAGCGAGATATGGTAAAGCTGAGAAAAAAATAAAAAAATAAAAACTGTTATGTTGGGCATTTTTAAGTTCTGTTTTGGGCTGCCTATGATATCTAAAATGGGTGGCATATATTTTCTAAATATATTCTATTATGATGTTTATAGCATATCCAATAGGAGACCCTTTTACTTCAAACTAGATTGTGTATGAATGGTGATTAACGAGACACATGTGATTAGGTTATGGGAAGGTTAATTGCTAGCGTTAATTGTAGCAGGCTTATCATGCAAGTTTCCTAACCCTCATTTCTACTAGGTATTTATTAAATCCTTACTAATATTATCGCAGTAAGGGTAAGTATTGGACTTGTGTTAGTTATTTATTCGTGCAAGTTTCTTCGTTGAAAAGTCATACAAACTTCAATTATCTTGCAAGCTTATCGATGATTATTTAGTTATTATTTTAACTGCCATATGTTTAAATTTCCTTTCATTATCGAATCGTTTCTAAGTATGTTCCCGGCCTTTGTTTTGGCTAGTTATTATTGATGGAAAAAGTGATTTAAAACAAATCTTTCGGTTATTAAATGTTTACCAATCCAAATTGCTTTAGTGCGGTCTCGCATGATTACTAAGATGAACAACCCGAATGAAAGGGAAAAATGATTTAAGCAAATAGTCCCATTTATGCTTATGCATTTTAAACTTAATACATTTGCACAATGTAGGGTACAATAGGCTGATCACCTGACGTACTTGCGAGACCGATTTATGATCTATTTGATTGTTAAACCGTCTGATGGTTTTTGATGAAAGAAAATATGTTTAGGGTATTTTACACCCCTTAGTATGATATTGAAAATTCTTAAATTCTTATTCTTGATGTTCTTCTTTAACACTTGATAATCTTTCAACTGTTGAGATCTAGTAATTCAAATGTCTTTATCCTGATGTATATTTCCCATTTATTCCGTATACTTGCTGGGCAATTCGTGCTCATTCTTGCTTAAACCTTTCAATTAAGGATGAGAAGGCTGAGGGTTTGGGCAAGGACAAGGGAAAGTCCAAGATGAAGTGATGCTAATGATTATGTAATAAAATAATTATTTCCGCATATGTGTATTGTAGCGATAAACGCCAAGACTAAGTTTCAGTTTGTGTTAAGGTTGTAAAGACTTGGGATTTTATTTTGAATAATTATGTAATAGTTAATATTATTATTCCTTATTGTTAAGGTTTACATAGTTAGATGATGGTGTATGTTGTATCGTGAGCACCAAGTTCTGTAATCGATGATTACACGGATTTAGGGGCGTCACAGAAAATAGTATAAGTTTTTTTCAAGAATATCCCCGCTATACCAGTCAAAAGTACTCTCTTTTTAAGGTAATGGATATTATTTTTGTTCAATATTCGTAAGAAATAATGTTTTCTTCCATACTCTGTAGTATGTAAGTAATATTATTTCGTTCCAGATTCCGAATTCTACACTCATTTTGTTAAGTATTGCTTCTATACTCCTTGAAATTAGTAGAATATCCTTGAAATTTGCGCTTCATCTAGTATCGTTTCACAAGGATATTTTCTGAATATTCTTGTTAAATTTTGATCTTTTCATGTCGGGGTACTATTCATAAAATACTATTCACGGGGTGGTATTCACTCGGGTACTATTCATCCAGGGTGATATTCATTACAAAAATTGATTTCTTTTCTGTCCAAATTATTTTTAGAATATTATTCTTGAATTTTACTCCACAAAGCAGTTATCATGTTGACAATTTGGACATTTTTAAAATTTGGATAAATTAAAAATCTTTAATATTTATCTTAGATTTCTTTGATTGATGTTTATATCATTGTCATCATCTCCATGCTTATATTGTGATAAAAGTCATCTTTGGCCCGTATTGCATAGATGGATTGTTGATTGGTATGATTATTGCTAAGGATTATTTGGTATAATCATGACCTTTAATGTTACAAATGATGTGGTAAAAGTCCTCATTGGCCCGTAGTGCATTGATGAATAGTTGTTGGCATAATCATGACCATTGGTGATAACACGAATATCATTGGCACGTTGTGCATGGATAATTCGTGGACGTGATACTAATGAATATCCTTGGCCGTAGTGCATGGATAATTCAGTGATTTGAATTATTTATTGAGCTGAGTCTCAGTGATAAAATTGATGATAAACTTTTTAAATCATAGAAGATAGAAGATATCATGCTCTACTTGACTCTTCTAATGGATTGTGTGTTCCGCTGCAGTTAAACTTGTTGTTTATTGTATTCTATCAATTTAACACTGTTGAAGGCTAACGATAATTTATTCTGCATTATCTTAGTCATAATATTTCTTACTAGGCTAGTTGAGCTCACCATTTTGCTTTCATTATTTTCTTCAGGAAATGAGAACGTAGCCGGAACTAGTCGGGGAATGGAGTGACGGTCCGAGATGGTGGCTGTAGTAGTCCTCGCCATTTTATAAAATAGTGTGATAATAATTGTAATGAGGACTCCATTTGAGTTTGGATATTGTCTAGAAGACAATATTCATGTTAAAACTCTCAGCTTATGTTACACGATAGTTGTATAATTAAGTTTGTATTTGTATTTTGTACCATGTATTTGGCAACTCAAAATGGGTGATGTATACCTATTTTGGGGGCGTCACATAACTCACATATAAATGCTACCTACTGAGTGTTCACGCCTGCTATAGTATCCATTTTCTTTGACAATGCTGATATCTAAGTTACTAGAGTGGTAACCGCATCCACTTCCAAAACTCTGGCTACCTTAGGTTGTGTCATTCTTGCGATCGGTCATTGATAGTTATTAGCTGACATGGTTTCAATCAATTCATATGCATCCTCATACTTCTTAGCCATGAATGCTCTTCTTGCAGCTGCGTCGATGCTTGTCCGAGTGTTACTTCCTAAACCATTGTAAAATGTATTCATCTGCATCCACTTGGGTAATCCAAGGTGTGGACATTTCCTCAATAGTTCTTTATACCTCACTCAAGCTTTGTACAGTGACTCACCGTGCTATTGCTCGAATGTAGAAATATAATTCCTCAACTTAGCTGTCTTCGCAGGTTGGAAAAATTTTACAAGGAATTTTTGAGCAAAATCGTTCCATGTACTAATTGAGACCGGTGGTAAGGAATGCAGCCAACTCTTAGCCTTATCCTTTAGAGTAAACGGAAATAACCTCAATCTAATAGCATCATATGTCGCACCATTGCACTTGAAAGTATCGCAAATTTCTCTGAAGCTGACTATGTGATCATTCGGGTCAGCATTCGGTAACCCTCCAAACTGACATAAATTCTGAATCATTTGTATTGTGCCAAGTTTAATCTTGAAATCATTGGTAGTGATGGCAGGCCTGGTAATACTCGACTGAATTTTAGTAACCCACGTTGTGGCATAGTCCCGCAATGCTTTCTAATCTTCTTCGACCATATTACCTGATGTTTCTAGTGCTTCTCAAGTTTCTTTAATCCACTTACTCAACATTTGAAACCATTTTTCGATGTCATCCTCGTAAGGTAACAATTCTGGTTTCTTTGATCAAGTTTGCATGCACTGCTCGAGAGTACTTAAAATAGGAAATAAAACAAAACAAAAAAAAAAGTGAAACTAAAACTGATTTAATTAAACTGATATTGAAAGTAATAAACACAGTTATAAGTTCCCCGGCAACGGTGCCAAAAACTTGTTGGGTAAAATCTAGTTACGCACAACACGAAAGTATATGTGGTCAACAAGTAATAAAGTGATGAGTAGAGTATAGTTCCCACGAAGAAAATAACTGAAATTTATCCTAACAACTACCAATTTTATATTATCCCAATTTTATTAAACTAATAATCAAGTATGTGAAATTTATGAAAACTACTAATTTAAGAAAAACTAACTAACTACCACAAGATTTAATCAAGAATTGGAGAATTAAGCCTACAACTTCTCTTGATGCTTCACTTAGAACGACACACTTCCTTTTAAGTCAAATTAACTATTCTAGATTGTTAATCAAGAACACAACATTAGACATAACCATTTCTCAATGCATTATACTCATATAAACTTAAATCCACAATTAATGGAATTAAGAAGAACACCCTAATTAACTAATTCAATATATCTCTATGTGAATTACATTTAAAGAAGATTTAAGCACAAGTTATTATTAGATTACGTGCGATGCATAGGTATATCTTTATCTTAAGCATAAATTATGAATCCCATAATCATGTAAAAATCACATTCACATGCTACTATGATGAGATCTAAACCCATATTCCATCTCTCGGGTTCATATAAATTATCAAGTAATTGGTGATTAGGTAATTAAATAAATTAAGCATACATCATAGTAGACAAATCTGGAAATAGTCTCAATGAATTAATTTAGAAGCATGTCAATCTTCGTTACACAAAAAGATCTATTATAGACTTAAATAGTAAATTAGTTCATGCTAGATGAGTAAGAAACTACAATCCACAAATAGAATAACATTCCGGATACAAAGATAAAGATGAAGATAAAGAATAAAAACTGTAAGTAATCTATTGCTCTTCTTCAATCCTGCCATGAGTTCTTCGTGTTAGCTCTCCGCTTCAATCCTCCAAAACATGTGATGAGTGTGTTTTATATACACAAATTAGGTACTTTTGAGTTTGATAATTTTAAATCCTAAGCTAGTTTGTTTGCCTTTTATGTGTTTTCATTGTATTGTTGTGTAATGTAGTTTTATATTGCTTTTATTTATTTTTGTATTAGTTTTATGTGTTTTTACTTTGTTTTGTAGGAATTGGATGGAATTTCATTTGAGTCGATGGTTGGAATAGCCAAATTCACATTTTCAGTTTGCCATTGACATAGCAGTTTCGTGAAGCCCAGTTTTTGCCATGATCCGACCATTATCTATCCAAACTCTAAGAATGAAAGTTGTAGATCAATGTCTCCTCTTTCCGTATCATCTTGAATCGCCTCAATCAGAGTTTGGAATGGGTGTCAAATCTGGAAACTACCAACTGCCATTTGCATAGTAGTCACTTCATGGCCAATTTCAGCATATTTTCAGCCATTATTTCATAAAACTCAAAGAATGAAAGTTGTAGATCTCCCTCTCCTCTTTCCGGATCATCTTGAATCGCTTCAATTGGAGTTTGTATGAATACGTTATTATCATTTTCCCAACCGATGTTGAATTTGAAAATTCCAAAAAAATGAGCCGTATTGCAGTCATTTCCCTACCAAAACAAATTTCAATGTTATTGCATTTCTCTAGCATGATAGCTCGGCCCATTTTTCAGATTACTACAAAGACACCTTTTCAAGGCAAATCATCTTATTTGCTTCTAGGTGGACATGGATTTTTGATAGATTGTAGCTGTTAAATGCTCAACCTAATGACCCAATGAACCGATCTTTCATTCTAACTTGCAACCTAGAGGAAGAAAATAGAGAGGAGGCAGAAGAGCTTGGAGAAGGAAGGCCATGTCCTTGTGCCATGGTTGTTCAAAAAGATTGGAAGTGCTTCAATGGTGGGATTCATCTAGAAACCAAGGGGAAGCCATTCCTTTTCTTTCTTTTTCCTCTAGCGGCTAGAACTCATGCTTGGGGATCTGGTGGATAAACACTTGTAACACCAATGGAGGCAAGGAATTGAATTAAATTTCTAACTTTTATTTGATACTTGTATTATATATGAGTGATTACCAAATATTTGGAATAGTTTTTCGAGAAATCACTATTCATAAAACACAGAAAAAGACTAATAAACGTACTTTTTCGAGAATTTTGAATTACGTCATAACGTTTATTTGAGAAGGCGAGACGAAGTATGTAATAAAAGTTTTTTAGGAAGAAGTCGTAAAAAAAATATTCACGCTAAAAACACAAACTCGTTTTTTTGAATTTTCAAATTACGACATAGCGTTTCTTCGGAAAAGGGGGATCGGTGGAAAAATCAAATTTTCGAAAACTGAAAGTCAATTCTTTGGCTAATTGAGCGTGTTACGAAAACATAACCAAAAAATTAGGAAATCTAACTAGAAAGAAATCGGGTAACCGACTTAGTTTGGGAAATAAACCCTAATTAATTGTACAAAAGGGTAAAATACACTTTTTGCTAATTATATGGATTATAAAATAAAAATTAAATGAAAAACTAAATTAATTTTTGTTTAGCCAAGCCTAGGGTTTTAATGGCCTTGCTAGGAAATGAAAGGGGTTTGGCTAGGTTAAGGAGGCTTAAGCCTTGAAGCCATGGCTTGAAGACTTAGGCCAACTCTTGCAAGCCTTGGAGCTAATGGGTGAGCCAAACTTGGAGCCAAAGCTAAGGGAGGCATGTGTCATTTTTTAGATTATTAGCACATGGGATTAGAAAGGATTAAAAGGCTAAGGTGTAAAACCCCGAATTTTATAAAATAAAAGTATTCAATTTTTCTTATAATTACTATTTAGTAAATGGTTAAATTGATAAAAGGTTAAAGTTAAGGGTGATATATGAATTTTTTCAAAATACACAACTGGTTATAAAATATTCATTGTTGTCGGGGAATATTCGTTTGGTCGTGGAATATTCTTTCTGCTTAGGGAATATTAAATGCGAATGGCTTGACCATTTGTCAGGGCCCCATAACGGATAACTGTCGGATGAAGAAAATGACAAATTTGATTTTTTATAAATAACGGCGTAATCGTTACCGTTAACACTTTTGGAATACCCCGTGGGTAAAGTAAAGTAATACGCGTTGGTGCACAGTAGCACACGGTTTTGCACAGTATTTTTGAATTATTGATTCTTACGTAAGAAGGCACTACTCAATAATTGTTATAGTAATTACTGTTCAATATTTTATTTTATTGGTTCAATAATTGCTGTGTTGATATTGTATATTATTGTTGTTTCAATAATTGTCACTGCACAGTATCTCCATTATCAGATCAATAATTCATATTATTTGAATAATATTATTAGATAGCATTATTGGCAATGTCTAGAAAGTTACATCAAGGAGAGGTTTGGTCACCTAAATTGCGGCCGATGAAGGAGAAATCCTTATCTGAAAGCCCCCTCTTTCCTGGGAACGGCCTGGTTGTCATAATTGTGATTCTGTAATATTATTTGTGAATAATTAATTATTAATTTATATGATAAGAAAATATTTATTTTATGTGGATATAAATGATGGATATATTTATTTATATGTGGATAAAATGAAGGAATTAATGCCGAGGTGTTTTATCGATTATTTTGTTTGATTGTGGAGGTATTAAAATTATCCGTTTGTGGATTTCGGATATTTTTGGTTTGGAATTTGGAAAACTCAAAGCTACAAAGTTGTAGAGAATTGATTTCGATTAGAATGGACATAAAATTCATATTTTTCTGATAACCGGGCTATTTTCTATGAATTATTGAAGTTTCAGAAAATAAAATGATTTTTATTAATTTATGGGTGGGACCCACTTGTGTTTTAACACATGTGGGCTGCATAGAAAAGAAGAAATAAAATAATATATTTTATTATTTTAGTCTCCTATGGCGTTCTAGCATTTTACTATAAATAGATGCTTATGTTAGAATTGAAAATCACACTAGAAACAAGTTTTCTTTCTCTCTAGATTATCAAACATATTTGTGTGAGTATTTAGATACTTTGAGAGTTACTTTTCAGTGCAAGTTTCTTTCGGCTTTTCATCCGATATTCCAGTCAGAAGTACTGCTCTTTTGAGGTAAGGGATTTTAAGGGTTGTTATGTTTTTTCAGTTCGTACTTCTTCCGACCTTCAGAAAATTCTGAAAAAATTTGAAATGATATTTTGATGAGTTTTATTGATTGTGTCCAAAAATGGCAATGTATAGATTAAGAGTTATGAATTTTACGAGAAAAGACTATTTTAAAAGTAACAGCTTATAACTCCTTGTGGTTAACTCCAAAATTGATAAAATTTTTATTGGGAGTACATCTATATTATATCAGTGTACTCTGTGAATTTCAGAATTTTTGGATAAAATTATAATTTATGATAAATGTCTAAATATTCGACGGTTTTGGCCATATGAAAAATAGTAAATGAATTTTAAAAATTCTGAGAAAAATATATGTTTAATATGGGACTATATTCTCGCTATATCCCGTAAAAGAAATATTTTGGAACCGATTTGATATTTTCATGAAAAAATAGTCTAGTTATGAGTAAAGGAATTAAATATGTTATGTGAAGTAAGAAAATTGAAAAATATGATTTTATGGCTTGAGAATCATACATGAGTTATATGCAGATTTTGATGAGGGTTTTGGTTATTGGTGATGAAATCTTATGAGTTTGGCATTTTAGAATGATTAAATGCATTATTTAGTAAAGTGTAAACAATTAAAATAAATTATTTATAAGTTTAAGAAATGTTATTTCAATATCATTATACCGAAATATTGGTATGGATTTTATTGTGGAATTTCTACCTTTTTGTGTCGGGTTTACTATTCATGAGTTACTATTCACAAGTTACTATTCATGAGTTACTATTTACGAAGTTACTATTCATGGGTTACTATTCATGACAAAATTGGTTTCTTTTTCTAACCAAATTATAGTTGATTTATGAATAGTACTCTTGGGATTAAAACTATATGTTGATCATATTATTTTTATTATCATATATAACATTTTTATAACCTTAATGATGACATTTCTCTTTGACTTAAGTGTAAAGATGGGTAGATTTTTGGTATGATCATGACTATGGGTTTTCTTTGGCCAATAGTGCAAAGTTGAATTGTTGACTGGTATGATCATGACCATTGAATTTATAATTGAATATCTTTAGCTTAAGTGCAAAGGTGAAATGATCAACATGGTTATAATTGTTTAACCACTGAGGAAATTAATTATGTAAAGCAACTCACTGAGGAAATTAATTCTCTACGAAGTGACATAGATGCTGACAAAAGGGGGGAAGGAGACGACCTCAACAAATATTAATGGTTCCTCCTCATCATCCCTCTAGAGTTTATTCTGAACCTCAAGTTATACCTTTGGGCTAAGGTCAATCTCGTGGACAGCCGACTTCCTCTTCAAGGCCAGGATCGTCAAATTCGGTAACACCTACTAGCTCACGACTCCCATCTAGTGACCCTGCTTTCATGAACAGAAATCTTCAAAGGGTTCACATTAAAGGGGAAGAACAATTTAATATACCTGATCTTTGATCCAAAGACTCAATAGAAGAAATTCAAAGAAGAGAAGTTGAAGGGAGAGAAAGCTAAATGAGAAGGCGAGAAGCTAAACGAAGAGACTGGTCGAGGAGTAATCGGGGGAGAAGGTAAATAAATTGATAGCTATTTATGTTGTAAATTTTTATTGAAATTTTTTATACTCTATAAAATTCTTTTATTCATCAATAAATTCATTCATTCTTTCTAGAAATACAATTATTCACTATATAATAAGTCATGTTTAAATTCAAAGCATTAAATTATCTACATCTTAGAATTGATGATTGCTTGAAACTACTGGTTTTGTCATCATTAAATAGTGGGAGATTGTTTGGACAAATGCATATTTGATTTGATGATGAGATGATGTATATTTGTAACCAGTATCTTTTGTGAAGTCCTTAAAATGAGATTGATGTAAAAAGACTTAGATTAGAATATCAAACCTGTTATGTTGATATATTTCACAGAGTAACTTGAATATATAGAATATAGAAATTAAACGATCATAAAGTTGTTTAGAAGATCGTAAAGCTTATTGAATGATCATAGAGCATTTAGGTCAAATTCGCAGAGTCTAATCTAAGATTATAAAACAAGTTGAAGATCGCAGAGTCTGCTAAATATCGTAGATGTGACGCCCCAAAATAGGTATACATTACCCATCTTGGGTCGCCAGAAAATACACTACTGACAACTCCATTTATACAACTATCGTGCAAAATATGATGACACGTATATTGTGAGTTTCAATACAAATATTGTAACGTATATAATACGATAATCTTCATACTCAAATTATTATAATGTCATTTAAAGTACAGCAACAAATATTTCAAGTCCCCAAAGGAACACGAGAAGATTTATGTCCTCCTCATTCTAATGGAGTGCATTTTTGACGCTTCCAAATTCGAGTTCGCATCCCCCTATTTGGTTCACCAAATATAACTATTAAATGATGTATAAAATATGTCACACACATTTTAAGTTCTCAGTACAATTATTATGTCACATTATTTTTTAATTTGATTAGGCTTGTGACTAATTCTTATCACCACTTTATACCCATGTTCTCTCTGCTAGTCCCAGCTATACTTTTATTACCTGAAAGGGGTGGTGAAGTAAAAGGGTGAGCACAAATAGCTCAGTAAAGAATATCATGACTTAAGATAATTAAATTATCATAACAATTCAGATATTTAGAACATATGGTAGAAGATAAAAGTTTTCAACCATAATAGTATCGAAATCAACAATCCATTGGAAGAGTCAAGTAAAACATAATGTCTACTATCTCCCCTAGATTAAAAGTCCATTGTTAATATTTCATTCATGTAATACTCATCAACAGTTCTTTGTTATACCCAAGACAAAGAGAACTCTCATCACCCGTCTTCACCTGAATCACCACATATTATAATTAAATCATAATTCATATTTATAATCAGGTAAATCAACAGTCCATCTTTGCAATACAAGCCTAAGACATACAACTATAAAATCAATAACGATGAGACTCAGCTCAATAGTATCACGACCATGAATTATCCATGCACTACGGGCCAAAGATATTCGTGTTTTCACCAATGGTCATGATTATACCAAATAATCCCTGGTCATAATCATGTCAATCAACAGTCCATATATGCACAACTGACCAAAGATGACTTTTACCACATCATTTGTAACATTACGATCATAATTATACCAAATAATCCCTGGTCATAATCATACCAAGTCCATCTATGCACTACGGGCCAAAGATGACTTTTATCACATCATTTGTAATATTACGGTCATGATTATACTGAATAATCCCTGGTCATAATCATACCAAGTCCTTCTATGCACTACGGGCCAAAGATGACATTCATCACAATATAAGCATGAGGATAATGACAATGATATATATAATGAATAAACATAAATAATCAGAATAATAAGATAACATAGATCTTAGTGATTTTCAACTTAATTATCCAGAGTCTAAATTGCTAACATAATATTAGATGAAGCACAACTATTAAGGATATTCTAATCCTTTTAGGACTTTTCACCATTTAATGATAAACTGAATAAACGAATAATAATATCTTACCATAATATGGAGTATGAAAGCAATGATATTCCTTTTTACCATAAAAATGATACCATCTTGCCACAATAATAATATCCCTTACCTTAGCATGTGACTTGATTATGCTTTCTGTGAAATTGATCAACTTAAATAATGCTTGCATTCCTTATCTACACTTGGAGTAACATTACACTCAATAGAAATACTCACAACATTATACTCATAATATTGAAGTAAAAGAATTCTATATTTTTAGTGTAGTGATTGTGTGTGTTTAGTTACTCAACCGAGCAACCTATTTGTACTGAATATTTAGTAAACAACTAGCATACCCGATTTGACAAAATATCTAAATGAGGTATATAATAATGGTAGTGGAATTTATGGTCCCACAGAGAAAATTAAACCAACTTGTACACGTTTTAACAAAATTTGTTCAATAATAGAGTTGTGGCCCATACTACTTTAGAAAAAGTAGAGTGTTAAGCAAGTCACGCTTAAACTTACTTTTGTAAAAAGAAAATAATTGAACAAACGATACATATATCACACTTATCTTTAATCAACACCTTTTATTCATCAATTATTTACACATTTTTAATCTTTCAACAATTATTCACAATTATTAACAAAGACTCACAATACTGTTAACTGGTTTAATTATATCATATCAAATAATATGAGTCACTGTGCAATAACTACTATGACAATTAATGAATGAAAAACTGAGTGACTTCTTACGTAAGAATTAAATCAATACCTTACTAATTCTATTAAAAGTAGGGATCAACACCAAATCATATTTATCTTGAATAACATATAAACCAACTAATAATTTACTATATGATTCACTTTCAAGATGCCTTGGTGGTGAAATGGTAGACACGTGAGACTCAAAATCTTGTGCTAAAGAGCGTGGAGGTTCGATTCATTCAAGTTATCTTTATTTATCGCATACAATCATTATTCATATTCCAAAACTTTAAAAGTGAATAATAAAACTTGAGAAATCTAAAATCTCATATATGACAATCCACTATTTTGATATTATCACCATTTTTACTTTAACAAAAATATTATTTTTGTTTTTTTATCATAACTCATTCGTTACTTGTGCGTTTACATCTCGACACCTCATGAGCTTACTAACACTTCTAAAATATTTAAAAATATGATTCTGAACTTTCCAAAAAAAAAAAAAATTCACATTATCCAACAATTTTCTATAATTATTTCCATTTATAAAAACTATCATTTAATAGCTTCAAAATAGAAATACTAACTTCACATACTTGTGACACCCCCAAAATAGGTCTACATCCCCCATTCTGAGTTGTCAATACACGGTACAGAAACAACTACAACTTTATTATTACAATAGTAAAACTGTGAGTTTAAATACAGATATTGTCATCTAGACAATATCCACATACAAATAAATCCTCATCATAATTATTGATACATTATTTTACAACAATGGTGAGGACTACTAAACAACTCTCCCTAGAACTTTCATTCCATACCCCGACTCGTACTTGCTATATTCTCGCCTCCTGAGAAGAAAAATGGAACAAAAAGGAAAATGGTGAGCTCGACTAGCCCGATAGAAGAATATTATGACTAAGATAATATACAACAAAATTATCGTTAGTCTTCAACAGGAAAAATATAATAGAATACAATAGACAACAAGTTTTAAATCAATATTCGCAATGAAATAATAATTCATTAGAAGAGTTAAGTAGAGAATGCAAACTACTATCTTCTATGTATGAATTTTAAAGTTCATAAATCTATTTTTATCCTGTAACATCAATCAATATGTATCGGGATCAAATATTCATCCTTGCACTTCTGAGCCGAGGACATTCACCATTGGTCATGTTCATCTAAACATCTGCTCATCTTTGCACTACTGGGCCAAAGATATTCATCGAGAAATCATTCATCTTTTGCACTACAGCCAAAGATATTCATCGTAAATCATTCATCTTTTAAGACCGAGGATGATGAAAAATATTTATTTTTTAAAAAGCGAATCCAAAGTGAAACAAAATGACAAGGATTAAGGATTAAGGATTAGTACTTTGTTTTATCCAAGTCCAAAAATACCTCAAAAATAATCATAGTGGTGTAAAATTCAAGAATGATCAAAACATGGATACAATCAAAGCGAGTATCCACAATAGATATTTTTGGACTAAAAGAAAAATTTTCATTTTTCGATGAATAGTCGATTCGTGAATGAATAGTCTCAGATATCGTGAATAAGTCCGAGTATCGTGAATAGTAATCTCGACACCAAAAGTTCCAAATTTGATAAAAACTTCAGATCAATATTTCAAACATAATGATATTGAAAAAATAATAATAATATCATTGCGAAAAAAAAAATAATATCCCTTACCTCGAAAGATCAAGATTTAAGCTGGAATAATCGGATATAGACTATATCTTGAACTTTCACCATAGTATAGCAATACTCAAAGTATACTCAAAATACTCACAAGAATACGCCGATAATATAGAGAGAGAAAACTTCAGTTCCGGTGTGATTTTCAATTCTAACCTAAGCACCTATTTATAGGAAATTGCTTAGAACACCAAAGCGAAAATTTAATAAAATATTAATATTTATAAAAATATTATACGTATTCTTTGAAATCTGAATCTCAAAGCAATTCACACATGCCAACCTTCTAGAAAGAAAATAAAAAAACGTTTTTCTAATTTAAAATAATTTAAACTTCCAAAAATTAATTATTTTGAGCTTGAACTTCAATAATTCACAATAAATAGCCCTTTTATCAGAAAATTCGAATCTCATGAGTTTTATAGGAAATCAATTCTCTACAACTTTGCAGAAGAAAGTTTTCTAAATTCCCAACAGAAATTGATCGAAATCCATAAACGGGTGATTTTAGAGGCTATAATCAAATTCCAGTCAATAAATGGGGTCCACCGACATGTTTAACATGTTTTAAACATTTATTGCAACAAAAATACTCTTCCTCCTCGTATACTCATATATCCCACATTCGTTGTAAAAATATCACCATTACTATATTATTAAAATATAATAATATATATTTAAATGAATTATTTTATCGAGGAAAAAGATAAAATTTCAATTTTCAACAATTGTCACATTAAAAATTTTCTCCATCTATATCCACATAAAATCAATATTTTCCTCATCATATGAATCAATAATTAATTATTCACAAATAATATTACGTAATCACAATATTGACAACGAGGTGGTTCCTGGAAGAGGGGCTTTCAATAAGAATTTCTCCTTCTTGGCGTAGCAATTAGGTGACCAAACCTCTCCTTAGAGCAGAACTTTCTAGACATTGCCAATAATGTTATCTAATAATATTATTGAGATAATATGAATTATTGTTTCGACAATGAAAAAATTGTGTAATGACAATTATTAAAACAACAAACAATATAAAATATCAACGCAGACAATTATTGAATCAATAAAATAAAACCTTTGAGCAAGAATTATCAGTAACCATTATTGAGTAGTGCCTTCTTACGTAAGAGTCAATAATTGGTGCAATACCGTATGCTACCGATTCAACAACGCGTAGACATCGTGTTTTAACCACCGGTATTCAACGGTGTAACCAGTAATAACTACGTCGTTATTTTTAAACAACTTATATTTGTCATTTTCTTCCTCCAATCGCCGTTATGGGCCACACATGGTCGCTGCGTCGTGCATGCGAATATTCCCAAACGATCACGAATATTCCACGATCAAACGAATATTCCCCGACAACAATGAATATTTTATAACCACTTGCTTATTTTGAAATATTTGCGTATTTTACCCGTAATTATCCACATTAATCACATCAACCCTTACTATTTCAAAATAATAATTAGAGGAAATTAAATTTCATTTATTAATTATTTGGGATCTTACAACCTCCCTCCTTATGAAATTTCGTCCTCGAAATTGACGACGATACTGGTGTGTTTGAAAAGATGAGGATACCTCGCTTTCATTTCCGTTTCCAACTCCCGTGTCATTTCCTCTATAGCATGGTTTCTCCACAAGACTTTAACTTGTGGTATGACCTTCGTCGTGTAGGGACATGCTCCTTCCTATCCAAGATCTTGACAGTACATCCTCATACGTTAAGTCTTGACTATCTCGTCCTGGGTTCTAACTCAATAACATGGTTCGGGTCTTTCACATATTTCTGAAGTACAGATATGTGAAACACATTATGAACACGAGACATACTTGGAGGTAATGCGAGTCTATAGGCTACATTTCCTACTCGGTCAAGAATTTGAAATGGACCAATAAATCGTGGATTGAGCTTTCCTCTCTTCCCAAATCTTGTAACTCCTTCCATGGAGCAACTCGCAACAATACATGATCCCCTATACTAAATTCCACGCCCTTCGATGAAGATCCGCATAACTCTTTTGTCGATCTTGTGCCGTTTTGTATACGTTGTCGAATCATTTGGATCTTTTCTAGGTCATATCGCACGTCTAACTTCGGGTCCCAACAATGTTGCTTCACCCACCTCATCCCAACATATTGGAGAGCGACACTTTCGTCCATATAATGCTTCAAATGGAGCCACACCTATACTTGCACGATAATCTGTTGTTGTAGGAGAATTCCACCAATGGTAAATACTTATCCCAACTCCCTTTGAAATCTAGGACACGAGTCTTAATAGATCTTCAAGAGTTTGAATAGTCCTCTCCGATTGTCCGTCTGCTTTGAGGATGGTATGCCGAATCGAATCTTAAATCCGCACCCATAGCTTTTTGCAAGCTAACCCAAAATCTTGAAGTGAATCTTGGGTCACGATCCGAAACTATGGATCTTGGCATGCCATGCAATCTCACAATCTCATTTACGTACATTTGAGCAAGACGTTCAAGGAATAAGTCTCCGTGATTGGCAAGAAATGAGCGGACTTGGTTAATCTATCAACAATAACCCAAATAGCATTTATGCCTTGAGAAACCGTGGGAAGTCCCAGAATGCTAAATCCATGGTAATGTGTTCCCACTTCCATTTCGGAATCTCAAGTGGTTGCAATGGTCCCTTAGGCACTTGATGCTCGCCTTTACACGTTGACAAGTTAAACATGTTGAGATAAACTTTGCAATCTCTCTCTTCATATTGTTCCACCAAATGTATGTCGAAGATCACGATACATTTTAGTACTTCCGGATGGATTGCAAATGGTGTATTGTGTGCCTCCATCATAATCTTGTACTTCAAATCGTAATCGTTAGGAACACAAAGTGCGGAGTGGACTCAAGTATTCCTTCTTCATCAATTCTCGCTTAGGAATAGCTCCTTCTTGTACTTTCTTCTTCATATGCATCATTTCAAGATTCGGTGGCTTGAGCAACCTTAACTTTTTCTATTAAAGTTGGCTCTATCGTATATTTGACATCATCGCACTCGTTCGTGCATATGATCTTCTACTCAACGCGTACGCCTACCACGTTCGCTTTTCCAGGATGGTATTGAATAGTGTGGTCGTAGTCTTTCAATAGCTCGAGCCAACGTCACTTTTGCCCGCATGTTAAGTTCTTTTTGAGTGAAGAAATATTTAAGGCTTTTATGGTGCGAATATATCTCCACTTTCTCTCCATATAGATAGTGCCTCCGGATCTTTAGCTGAAACGCATCGGCCGCTAACTCTAGATCATGAGTAGGATAATTCCTCTCATATTCTTTAAGTTGTCATGAGGCATAGGCTATGACTTTCCCACGTTGCATGAGAACACATCCTAACCCTTTGCGAAGCATCATTTGTAGATAACAAATCCATCCGAACCGGATGGTATTGTTAGAAGAGTCTTGCGAAATAAGTCTCCTTTTAAGCTCTTGGAAACTCTTCTCGCACTCTTCGCTCCAAACGAATTTTGTATCCTTCCGAGTTAGATGAGTTATCTGAGTAGCGATTCGAGAGAAACCCTTCCACGAATCTCCGATAATAACCATTAAGCCCAAAAGCTACGTGACTTGACCACCGACTTGGTTGCTCCTAACTTTGTATTGCTTCAATCTTGGCCGTCAACAAATACTCCATGTTTTGACACACATGCCCAAGAAATGCTACTTCCTCAAGCCGAACTCGCATTTCTTTAACTTGGCATAAAGCTTGTTTTCACGAAGCCTTTGGAGTACCGACTTCAAATGGTGCTCATGATCTTCACGCTTTTTGGATATATGAGGATGTCATCAATAAAGACAACAACGAATCGATCCAAATACTCTTTGAATACTCGGTTCATCATATCCATGAAAGCCGCAGGAGCATTAGTCAATCCGAAAGACATAACTAAGAATTCATAATGCCCGCATCGAAGTTCTAAAGGCGGTCTTTGGAATATCCTCGTTCTAATCTTCAAATTGATGATATCCGTAAGCGAAGATCGATTTTTGAAAAGAATTGTGCTCCTTGCAATTGGTCAAACAAGTCATCAATAGGAGGTAGAGGATACCTATTCTTGATAGTGACATGGTTCAATTCCCGATAGTCAATGAAAGTCGCATACTCCCGTCTTTCTTCTTTACAAATAAAAGCAGAGCACCCCAAGGAGATGTACTGGGGCGAATGAAACCAATGTCCAACAACTCCCGTGGTTGGACCTTTAACTCTGAAGTTCAATAGGAGCCATTCGATATGGGGTTTTAGAAATGGGCTTTGTGCACTGGTTCAAGGTCAATAAAGAATTCAACTTCACGTTCGGGGTAGACCAAGGGAAGTTCTTCAGAAATCGTCGAGGAAAGTTAATAACAACAGAATATTATTCAATTTTGACGTGTCTTTATTCAAATCCATAACATGGGCTAAGAAAGCTTGACATCCGCTTTTTTAATAAGCGAATAGCTTTATGATTAGATATGATGATGATTGATTTTAATGGTTTAGTTGCTTGAATTCGAACAACGGGTTGTTTAGGAATATGAAAGCTAACAACCTTACTTAAAACAATCAATTTTGGCATGATGAGTAGTTAACCAATCAATCCCTAAAATCACATCAAAAGCAAGTATCTTTAAAGAGATAAGGTCAACAGGTAAGATAAGGGTGCCAACATGGATTAGACAAGATTTATAAACGGTGGATGTGATGAAAGTTTCTCTAACGGAGTTTCCACAGATAGGTCAAAGTCTAATTTCTCCGAGTCAAGTTTAAACGTTGAGCACAAGCGGGAGAGATAAATGAATGGGTAGCACCAGATCTAGTAAAGTATAAACTTCACAAGAATTTATAAATAGCTTACCCGTGATCACCTCGTTTGGGTTCCTCGCATTTTGACCGATCCACGACAAACGCTTCTTCCAGAACAATTAACTTTGACTTTTCAGGGACGATCTTTTGAGTCACCGTCCCTCATTGAACTAGGTTTCACTATCAGTGCAATCTCGGCGACATGTCCTTCCTTTCCACAATTATAGCATACCAGGAATCTGTTGTTAGGCGCTTTGGACGGATATGTCCCTCTTTCCGCATTTATAACATATGACCGGTGGTCGTTCTCCTCCCTTGGAACCAGTTCTTGCACATTGCTTTGTCGTCTTCACATGGTCGTTGTTGAATCTCCTCTTTTTAAAATCTCCTCCTGACTCGCTTCTTCTATTTTCATGGCCATAATTACCACCAGAGTGGTTACCATTTTTGTCCGCCTTTTTCTTTCTCCACTGATTATTGTTGTTTTGTTGACTGCTATCTCCGGTATGATCCTGATTGTGGTACCTCGGTTGACCGTACTCGTTATCTCGCTCTAACAATTGAGCCTTGTTAACAACATCTGAATAGAGAGAAAATTTATGAGAGATGAGATCTTCGACGTATCTGGGTTCAAAACCTCTCGAAACATCCCGCGTCATCGTTCCTCATTCTCCACCAAATGAGGTGCAAACTCGGATAACTCGCAAATTTCCTCGTCTTTGAGACACCGTCATGTTGTTCTGCTCCAGTCTAATAAACTCCACTTCCTTCATATGATGAACACTTTCAGGAAAGTATTTGCCATTAAATAGTTTCTGAAACGTCTCCCAAGACATGCTGAGCGCGGCTGGATGGGTACGCTTCACAGACTCCCACCAGTAGTCTGTCTCGCCACGGAACATAAAGGTGGCGAATGGAACCTTCTGTTCCTCTGTGCATCCCAAGACATCGAATATCTTGGTAATTTGCTTGACCCATGTTTCTGCCATGATCGGATCTGGCTTTCCCTTAAATTCTGGTGGTCCCAACTCTTTGAAGCGCTTTGGTTGTGACAACCCGTGAATTGCTATCATTTCCTCCTATGTTTTGAACACGAAGTCTCCCACAAATGCGATTTTGCATGAATCGCAAAAAGCTTCTAAATATCCCCTCGTTCATCATCCGCTTTCGATTGGTGTTGTTCACATGAGGAATATTGCCCGACTGTTGCAGACGTTCTCCTCGTTGGTGAGTCTGAGCGTCTCCACGGTCTCATTTCCATTGTTAATATTCTCAATCGACATTCTCAAAATCGTCATAAAACAAGGGTTAATTAAGGAAATCAATATATCATATAATATCCCTATATATCTTGACCAACTATCAAATAAGCTTAGGTAGGACACACTAGCGAAGGATTTACTCGCTCTCCCTCCTAGTTCTATTCCCCGATCTCCATGGAGATCATATCCCTAAGCTCGATACCAACCGTGACACCCCCAAAATAGGTCTACATCCCCATTCCGAAAGTTGTCAATACACAGTGCGTAAAACAACTTCAACTTTATTATTACAATAGTAAAGCTGTGAGTTTAAATCTGAGATATTGCCATCTAGACAATATCCACATACAAATAAATCCTCATCATAATTATTGATACATTATTTTACAACAATGGTGAGGACTACTAAACAACTCTCCCTAGAACTTTCATTCCATACCCAGACTGCGTACTTGCTATATTCTCGCCTTTCCGAGAAGAAAAATGGAACAAAAAGGAAAAGGTGAGCTCGACTAGCCCAAATAAAGAATATTATGACTAAGATAATATACAACAAAATTATCGTTAGTCTTCAACAAGGAAAAAATATAATAGAATACAATAGACAACAAGTTTTAAATCAATATTCGCAATGAAATAATAATTCATTAAAAGAGTTAAGTAGAGAATGCAAACTACTATCTTCTATGTATGAATTTTAAAGTTCATCGTCTATTTTTATCCCTGTAACATCAATCAATATGTATCTGGGATCAAATATTCATCCTTGCACTACAGGCCAAGGACATTCACCAGTTGGTCATGTTCATCTAAACATCTGTTCATCTGCACACTCACGGGCCAAAGATATTCATCGAAATCATTCATCTTTGCACTACCGGGCCAAAGATATTCATCATAAATCATTCATCTTTTAAGACTGAGGATGATGAAAAATATTTATTTTTTTAAAGAAACGAATCCAGTGAAACAAAATGACAAGGATTAAGGATTAAGGATTCGTACTTTGTTTTATCCAAGTCCAAAAATACCTCAAAAATAATCATAGTGGTGTAAAATTCAAGAATGATCAAAACATGGATACAATCAAAGCTAGTATCCACAATAGATATTTTGGACTTAAAAGAAAAATTTTCATTTTTAGATGAATAAGGCCAGATTCGTGAATAGTCAGATCACGTGAATAAGGCCAGATATCGTGAATAGTAACTCGACACCAAAAGTTCCAAATTTGATAAAAACTTCAGATCAATATTTCAAAGATAATGATATTGAAAAATAATAATAATATCATTAAAAAAAAAAATAATATCCTTACCTCGAAAGATCAAGATTTAATTGGAATATTGGATATAGACTATATCTTGAACTTTCACCGTATAGCAATACTCAAAGTATACTCAAAATACTCACAAGAATACGCTCGATAATATAGAGAGAAAACTTCAGTTTCTGGTGTGATTTTCAATTCTAACCTAAGCACCTATTTATAGGAAATTGCTTAGAACACCAAAGCGTAAAATTTAATAAAATATTAATATTTATAAAAATATATTATCGTATTCTTTGAAATCTGAATCTCAGCAATTCACACATGCCAACCTTCTAGAAGAAAATAAAAAAACGTTTTTCTAATTTAAAATAATTTAAACTTCCAAAAATTAATTATTTCGGAGCTTCGGAACTTCAATAATTCACAATAAATAGCCCTTTTATCAGAAAATTTGAATCTCGCGAGTTTTTATAGGAAATCCAATTCTCTACAACTTTGCAGAAGAAAGTTTTTCTAAATTCCCAACAGAAATTGATCGAAATCCATAAACGGGTGATTTTAGAGGCTATAATCAAATTCCAGTCAATAAATGGGGTCCACCGACATGTTTAACATGTTTTAAACATTTATTGCAACAAAAATACTCTTCCTCCTCGTATACTCATATATCCCACATTCGTTGTAAAAATATCACCATTACTATATTATTAAAATATAATAATATATATTTAAATGAATTATTTTATCAGAAAAAGATAAAATTTCAATTTTCAACAATTGTCACATTAAAAATTTTCTCCATCTATATCCACATAAAATCAATATTTTCCTCATCATATGAATCAATAATTAATTATTCACAAATAATATTATGTAATCACAATATTGACAACAGGCGGTTCGGAAAGAGGGGCTTTCAATAAGAATTTCTCCTTCTTTGGCAGCAGCAATTAGGTGACCAAACCTCTCCTTAGACGTAACTTTCTAGACATTGCCAATAATGTTATCTAATAATATTATTAGATAATATGAATTATTGTTTCGACAATGAAAAATCTTGTGTAATGACAATTATTAAAACAACAAAGAATATAAAATATCAACGCAATCAATTATTGAATCAATAAAATAAAACACTGAACAGTAATTATTGTAACCATTATTGAGTAGTGCCTTCTTACGTAAGAGTCAATAATTGGTGCAATACCGTGTGCTACCGTTCAACAACGCGTATTACTGTGTTTTAACCACCGGGTATTCCAACAGTGTAAACGGAATAACAACTACGCTGTTATTTTTAAACAACTTATATTTGTCATTTTCTTCCTCCAATCGCTTTTCGTTATGGGGCCCACACATGGTCATGGCTACCGTCGCATTTAATATTTCCCGAAGCATTGAATATTCCACGACCAAACGAATATTCCCCGACAACAATGAATATTTTATAACCACTTGCTTATTTTGAAATATTTGCGTATTTTACCCGTAACTATCCACATTAATCACATCAACCCTTACTATTTCAAAATAATAATTAGAGGAAATTAAATTTCATTTATTAATTATTTGGGATCTTACAATACTTATATATCTTTAAAACATCATCAATATTAATCTTACATTATTATAATATTTTTCAAACAGAATTTATACTTTTCCACTATTCATAGAATTTTTTATAAATTTTCTCTATTTTTAAACTAACCATAAATAGCTTACAAATACAATAAATATTTCTGTTATTCAATAATTTCTCAAAACTGCCCAGAAATTATAAAATAACATTATAAGATTTTTCACCAACTTTCATAATTTTTCATCATTCATAGAATTTTCTATGAATTTCTTCTATTTTCAAACTAACTATAAATAGTTTAAAAATATAATAATTACTTCTGCTTTTCAATAATTCATCAAAATTTTACAAAAATTCTAAGATGATATAATAAGCTTCCTGTAAAAATATTTCAGCCCAAATTATTTTTCTGATAAATTAATTATAAACTCCAATATTCAAAAATTTCAATAATTCATAATAATTAACACTTTTATCATAAAAATACAGGCTTATGTCCTTTCCAATTAAAATTTAATTCTCTACAACTTTTTAGAAGAAAGTTTTTCCAAATTCTTACTCTAACATAAAGAGAAAGGCTTACCGAAAATTCTACTACAACAATTTCTGGATCAGTCACATCCTTAAATTCATAACAAATCATACGTTAATCTTTAACAGGTCAAAATTTGTGGACATATACTCAACTTATATATGTATAACATATCCAAAAATTACAACGATCCAACGGTCAGATTAAAAATTATAACTCATGTAATAGAGCTTAATAAAACTAATTTTTCAGACTATAAGTCCTTCGGACCAGTTTCACTCGAACTGTCACCACGAACAATCCACAAAGAATTTTTGGGTGATTACAATTTCTGCGTTTAGCTTACTTCCAGGGCTTTCTTTTTATATATGGCTCATCTCCTAACTCATTATACACAAAGAGTTATGGATTTTACAAAATCAAGTAGTAAACTAATTTTCTGAAAATCTCCATATTTTGTTCTTCTTTTGATTTCTAGATTTATCTAATGTGATTCATGTTTTTGAAAGTTGAAATCATCCAATACATACATAAGTATGTACTCTTTACATAAAATCTATAAAAACTTAAATCTAAGAATAAATCAAAGATTTTTAAATATACCTTTCTTAATTTCCTCATCTTCTTCTTCTTCTTCTTCTCTATCTCTCCTCCCTCCCTTCTCTTCCCTCTCTCTCTTTTATTTTGATGATAACTCCCGTGACTAAAATGAATGGGTGAGAATGGAGTATCCTTCTTTTATTTCTCTTTTTCTTCCTTCTTTTTCATTTCTTTCTTCCTTTCCTTTATTTTGTTTTCTGCCTCCCTCTTTTCTCCTTTTCCTCATCTTTTTCTTCCTTTCCTCATCCTCCCATATTCTCTTGTCCCCCCGTAATGTTAATCAATCAGCCACCCATGTGGCCCACCTAATCATAGATAAATTTTCTTCTATTTTATTGGCTCATTTATCTGATTAATGTTCGTTTAACCATTTATCAATTTAACATTTTACAATTTTAGAATAATAATCATAAATTAAATTAGACTTTTATTTCATAAAAGTCGGGGTCTTACAGTAGAGCTCATTTAAGAATGTAGAGTCTGATAGAGATCGTAGAGCTTATTAAAGATCAAAGAACTCATTGAAGACCATAAAGTCTGATAAAGATCATAGAGCTTATTGGAGATGTTAGAGCTTATGGACTGTAGAACTTGCCAATCGTAGAGTCAGACTAACCAGATACTCTACGACCACCATGAACTCTACGATTAGGAAAATCGTAAAGTATATCAACTCTGACAATAAGACTAACAATATGAAGACTCACAGAGTGAAGATCCCAATATAGTTGTTGAACATCTTAAGATTCAAAAGGAAAATTATATCGAAATATGTCTAACAGCTAGTTCGGTGAAGTGACAACACCCACATGAATGTCATTACAGCAGTCTGATGTGACATATCAGAGCTAAAAGCAAGCTGACACATCCTCTCTAAAGTCAACAATCAGAGATCTTCTAGGATTAGAGCATTAAATGAGCAACGACAACTTTTCAACGGGACAATCTCGAGAACGTCTATAAGAGGCATTCATATTCAATCCAACAATAACAATCACAAAATATACAGGTTGAATTGTTGCTCATCTTTTAAGAACTCTACTCTACTATAATCTAGAACATCTTGTTTTCTTGCTAAGTTTTTTCTTATTATACTTAAAGCCACTTGAAGCACCTCAAAATCACTCAATGCCTCTTAGTGATTGTTTAGGTCTTAGTGACCTTTGTAATCAAGTCTTAGAAACTTGTTCCAAGTCTTTGTGATTTGAAGGAATCTTAGTAATTCAGTTGTTGTAATTGCTCTTAGTGATCACAATGATCACCCCAACCTTAGTAGATTTCCTACTCGATGAGTAGAAAAGTGGACTAGAAGATCTTTGTGTTCCGAACCACTTAAAATATCTTGTCTCATTAGCTTTCAGCACTTACATTTCTACAAAGCTATTTATATTTCTTTGTGACTTAATTTCATCTGTGTGCTAAATTTAGAACCAAGACTTTTCTAAATCTTTGAAAGGGGATTTCCAAATCATCATTTCGCTGTGTATAATTAAATTAAGGCTAAATAACACTTATATCCCTCCAAGTCGCCACTCACTTTCAAAGTTGTCCTTCAAGTTTATTTTACGTCACTTAGGTCCTTAAAGTAGTATTTTTTGGCGTTTCCGTTCTTCCTACTCGATTTGACACCATCTCGGTCTATTTTGACCCAACCCGACATAATTTGACCCAACCCTAATTTTTAATATTTTAAAATAAGATAATTATTTTAAAAAAGGTTATTTTTAATATTTTAAAAGAAAATATTGTTTTTAAAATAATAATTATATTTTATATTTTAAAATAAAATATTTTTAAAAATATTATTATTTTTAATATTTTAAAACAAAATTATTATTTTTCAAAAATTATATAATAATTTAATTTAATATTTTAAAATAAAATATTTTCTTAAAATAAATTGAAAATAATAATTATTTTTAATATTTTAAAATAAAATATTTTTTTAATAATTAATATTTTTATATTTAAATAAAATATTATTTTGAATTTTTTTTTTAAAATAATTATTATTTTAAGGAAAAATATTTAAAAACTATTTTTTTCAAAAATGAGTAAAGTTAAATTTTTGAATCTTAACTATTTTTATGAAAAGTTAAGAATCTTTAGAAAATTGTTTTTTTTAGAAAATAAAATTTTATTTTTTGAATACATATTTTATAAAACGTTAATCATTTTATAAAAAAATTAAAAAAAATCAAATTTTTTTCCTAAAATACAAATATTTTAAAATTTTATAATTTATTTTTTGAAAAAATTGAATGAGTCTTTTATTTATGTTTTCCTATTTCCTATTTCTTTTTTATTTTAATTTCTATTTTTAGTTTTTGCTTTTAAAAATTCTAATATTAAGAATACATATAATAATGGTAAAAATATTAAATTTTGTTTTACGAAAATAAAGTTTTACATAAAAATAAATAATATCTACTTTTTTAAAAAATAAAGTTAAATTTTCTTATTAAACTTTTTTGAATCTATATTTTATGAAACTTTACTCATTTTTGCAAAAAAATACTATTTCTAATATTTTTTCTTTAAAATAATACTTATTTTTATAACTTTTTAAAAATATTATTTTTAAAATATAACGAATAATTATTATTTAAAAATAATATTTTATTTTAAAATATTAAAAATAACACTTATTTTAAAATTAGTTGAAAAATAAATTTATTTTAAAATATTAAATATAATTATTATTTTAATTTTTTTAAATAATATTTTCTTGAAAAATAAGAATAAAAAACTAATTTTAAAATAATTCTTTTTAGTTTAAATTATTAAAAAATATACTTTGTTTTTAAATATTAAATATAATTATTATTTTAAACGTAATATTTTATTTTAAAATATTTATTTTATTTTAAAATATTAAAAACTAAGGTTGGGTCAAACTGGATCAGGTTGGGTCAAAATTATTTGGGTTGGGGTTAAATCAGGTAAGAGGAACGAAAACGCCAAAAAAATGCAACTTTAAGGACCTAACTGACGAAAAATGAAATTTAGGGACGACTTTAAAAGTGAGTGACAACTTAGAGGGACAACAGTGTCATTCAACTATTAAATTAACCAACTTAATTTATAAGTTGGTAATACTGTTTAAAAGAAAAAAAATTTAAAAAAGGATTTATTCAACCCCTTCTAGATCTCTTATGCTCTGTTTCTGAGTTTTTGACGGGAAAAAAAAGAATAGAAAACTTAAATTAGAACAGAAAAGAAAAAAAAATAATAGAAAATTTTAAAATTTTCTTTTCTTGCGTTTTTTAGTTCCAATGAAAAGAAAAGAAAATTATCACTTTTACAAATTTACTTTTCTATTAATTATAACCATTGAACCATGAATAAAAATATGCAAGATAAATTTAATCAAAGAAAAAAAATTCATAATCAAATACAAATATCCAAATAAATGTTAAACAAATAAGTCGTTTGCGCCAAGAGGTCTCTTTCTCTTTCTCAGCTTAGGTTAAGTAGATAAAAACAAATTGGGGACATGAGTTGTAATTTAAAATTTATTATGTTAGGAATAAACATGTGAATGATATTCCTATTTATATATGATTTGATTATGATATAAATGAATGAATATGAAAGTATGCTTGCATTAAGAAAAGTTGTAAAGTCCTTTGATAGAGAATAGGAACATATGTACAAGGACTTAGAATGAATTGATCAAATATGTTAGGTTGATCATACATAAGCAAAACAACTTTGTAAAGTCCTTAAAAAGAAATGATGTACAAGGACTATAAATATAGAAAGATCAAGCTTGTTAAGTTGATCTTATAATGTAATAGATAGGCTTGTCTGATCGTCGAGCACTGCACTAGGAATCGTAGTCTGCCAAGAGAGTCGAGGAAAACTCGAGACCTATCAAGGCGGAATCATAGTCTGCAAGATAGTAGATCTCGAAGTTAGTAGACTTCCAGAAAAGACGAGGAAGGATCGTAGTGTGTCGAGAAGAACTTCCTCGGAGCCATAGTCTGCTGAGGAAGTCATGTTCAGAATTATAGAGTCAGCCTGTCTAAGAGCCGAACGAGCATCTGCCAAAGCCAAGTCAAGAATCGTAGACCACACTCGGAGTCGTAGAGTCTACTGATCATATAAGATGCAGAGATCATAGTCGAGCCAGATCAGATGAAGACTGTGACACCCCCAAATTCGGGTACTTCATTCCCACAAGATTTTGTGTTCACTCTATAAAAATATTCATTTCTAACTACCCAACATAATAAATTTGAATAATAAACTTTCTTATTAAAGGATTACATTAATAAAAATCTCTCAGGTTATCTAACCTTTAAATACAAACATTCATATGCAGAAAATTAAATAACTTCATTACATTAATAAAAATAAAGTCTGACAACAATATGTCAACATGATTACAAGTCTTCAATACTTGGTCATCTTTCCTTTCCCTTTACTGGTGCTAGGTACATCGACCTTCTCGACTTTAGATGTAATGTTTATATAAGCAAGAGTGAGCAAACAAAACTCACTTGAAATGATAATGAATAAAACTTTACAACAATTGCCAAATAATAGGATCAAAAAAACTGAACAATAGGTTCTATCAATAATAATCAAAAGCTGAATCGTATATCTGAGGGTCATAAGACCACGAACTATGTCCGTAGTTATAAGTAATCTTTCAACTTAAACTTTAACAGCCATAAGACTATAGGGACTCCTCGTACTTAGGGGGGTCAGCCATTCGTACAATGTATTTTGCACAAACATTTAAACGCTATGCGTAAATTATCCCCTAATAATAGGGTTGTTCATATCAGCATTTAGAATACAAGTCTGCACCAAAGTAAGTTTGGTTTGGATAAGTTTCAAGGTAATTTAGGTTTAACGAACATCAACTAAGGATTAGTTGAATAAAAAGTTCCTAACGTTATGCTATGGAATAAATCATAACTGAATCACATTGTATAATAAGGTCATACTTTAGGAATAATCTAAGAACATAAACATTGAATAATTATAACATACCTTTCTTGAACAATATTAAGCCAATGTTTATTTAGAATTTAGTACTAAGCATGCATAACAAATAGTATATTGAATGCTAAAACTTGTTCAACATTAGTATATCAGAATATATAAATTTGCATGCTAAATAACAAGTTAAAGACAAGAATAACTTGCTCAATATCAAAATAAGGTTTAGAAACTTGCATCATCATAAACAAACTAGATACAAGAAACTTGCTCAACATAAGAATAAATTTTACGAAACTTGCGTAATTATAATTGAGATAGGGTAAGTAAACTTGTACAATAATAAACAAGGTAGAGTAAGAAACTTGTTCAACGAAAGTTTAGAGTTAGAAAACGTGCCTTGCGTATAAGCTAAACTGTAACAATTTGATTCACAGTATCCTAAACACACATCATCATGACATAATTAGTCACTACCAACACTCTATATATAAATAAGTATCTACATCATGTAAGGTTTGATTTTTAACCACATAGTCAAGTTACACAAGTAATAAAACTCGTTAACTATTAATAATATGATCATTCTTAGTATATTAATACAAAAATCATATCTTAACAGTCCTACTATTAAATCATAACAACTTTTTCAGACTTTGTGTAACTAAAACACACTTTCTCGACCACCATTCGCTAACTTCATTTGTGGTGCCATGATTTAAATCGTGGGTTTGGCACTTCTGCCATGATCTGGCGTTGTTCATGAAAGTCATGAAGCCTATACTTGGCGCTGCTATGATATGGTATTTGGCGAGAATCAGATCATGAGGAGGCTCACAATGACGCCGAATTACTGATACCCGTGACCAACTTCGACAACAGTATAAACAAAGCCAATTTTGACCTACAAGCTACTTTCTAACAACTGAATTAACACATAATACATATACAGACTTCACACAGACATAATTTAAGGACTCTTAAAATGATTTTACCCATATAACAATATAAACATTGAATTTAAAGCATCTAATTTTACTATTTTTGATAAAACTTTACTTTTTGACATTTTTAGTGAAAATCATCATTGTGATTTTGTTTTTCAACCAAAACAGTTAATTCAAAATACTTTGTTTATGTTTATTCATCCTCTTTCAAAATCAATAGTCAATTTATATATTATACAAAGAATTAAACATCAATTTTACTTTAAACTAAGCGTATTATATTCATATATATATATATATATATATATATATATATATATTCATACCAATTCGCTGTAATATAATTTCCTTCACAAATACATACATAACATGAATTAACTAATCTATATACTTATGAAAATAACTTTATAACAAACAATTTATCATAATAAACTATATAAAACAAATAATTCAACCTTCACAAAGTTTTATAGAGAATTCTTGGAATAGAATAAAACTAAAACTTTAAAAAAATAAAAGAGTAAGATGATACCTTAGTTTTTAGAAGATGATGATTATTCTTTGATTATCAAGCTTTCTTTTCCCCAATTCTTTTCTCAAAATCTCTCTAGAATTCTCTCAATTCTCTCTCAATTTTTTTTCTTTTTCTTCTTATGTGTTCTTCTTCTCTATTCTAAACTTACGTACTAAAATCTAACGTATAGGTATTAATATAGGTATTAATTATATAATATAAATATAACTTTAACTGACATCAGTTATTTTTTATTTGAAAATCAAAAGCCATAAGGCTTGTTTGGCTAACTAACTTAAAATTAACCCATTAAATCTTATACCTTGTTTGGTAAAACATATTTAAAGTAAAGACTTAATATGCATTAAGCCTTGTTTGGCAAAACTGAATTAACATCCTTTAACTTATTTTAATAAATCCTTTATAGTATAGTTTATGGTCACACTTTATTTAATTAAATTTTAATATTCAATTTAATTAATTCTAATAACAATTTATTAAATTAATTTACCACATAAATTAATACAACATAATTAAAATTTTCTTTATAATTATAATTTTATTTAATCAACTAACACATCATTTTAATTACAAATTCAAATTAAAATATCATTGTAATAATTCATTTAATCATTATAAACTCTCTAACTTAATTTATAATTTAAATTAGAATATTATATCATGATGATCAATTCTCTTAACTCTTAAATTATTTATTTAACAAATAAAAAATCAAATTAAATAACATTAAATAAATACTTATTCAACAATAAACACATCAATTAAAATATTTATATAACTCAATAAATATTTTGAATTACAATTTAAAATTCTAGATTGTTACTTCTTTCCCTCCTTACAAGGATTCTGTCCCCAAAATCACAACTCAAACAAATCATTCGTCATATTCTTCCCTAATTACAAATATTATGTCCCCAGAATCGAAGACACAGATTAAACAAATAACTCAGGGTAATCTTTCATCATTTTATCTTCGAGTTCCCACGTAACTTCTCCAGCGTTGTGGTTCCTCTATATCACCTTCACATAAGGTATAACTTTATTTCTGAGCACTTGTTCTTTCATGTCAACTATCTGGATAGTAATCTCTTCACAGGACAAGTCTTTATCATATAAGTTGCAAAGATACATTCTATCTTCAAGAAACCAAAGAGCACTCAACGAATGACCAGTAAGCTAACAGAAGATCTAAGCACCAACCCAATCAACATCCAGATTGAGTTGTGATGCCATTAAAGATGAAGTCTTCCACAAGTTGATCAGAAGAAGACTTCAGTAAAAGTGACTGACTAAGGAATGTCAGCAAGTGCAGTAGCAGTTAATGAACAGAAGACAACGATCTTGGGGTCAACCAGGATCGTAGTGTTTGCCAAACAAAGAAAGAACTGATGTAGTTTACACGGAGATACTGGCCAACTTTTGAAGAACAAGTAAACAGTGATTAAGTATGAGTCAGTCCATTGATGATAAGTGAACGGGAGATCACAAGGAGAAAGTGAGCTGGGCATGCCACAAATCTGATGTGTCTTGCTATTCAGAAGAGGTCAGAATAAGAAGTCAAGCTATCAGTTCCTGAGATCAGTCGAGGCAAACAGAAGTGTTGAAGCACTGCACAAGAGAAGGAAGAGGTGTTCTACATTGAAGATCCAATGAACACTCTTCAGGATCGTAGTGTTGTCTTAACCTGTCAATATTGAGCAACATTCAACAAGTCACACTACAATTAGGGCCAAGAACATCTGCATCAGAATCGTAGAGTTCGGTCATCCGAAGATTGAAGCATTGGCAACGGTTCAATCTGAAGACTGATATTTGAACATTGCTAATTGAGAGCATCGATGCAAAAGGACAACTTCTGATGTTCTAATCGAGAAATCAAAAAGGAAAAATAAAGTTGACTACCTGCCCGAGACACCAAAGTGACATCTCTGACGGGATAGGTGAAACGGTAGACTGTAGTGTCAGAAAGATGAAAAGGGGGATGTCATGTCACATCGGCAGTCTACATCAAATAACTCAAGATCTGTGAAGCAATTCAAATAACCTTCAACGCTTATATTCCAAAGGGAAGATTGGGAAGGAGTATATAACATCCAGAGCTTCAAAGATCAAGTGTGAGAAAAGTTAAAGGATCGTAGACTTGTTGGAATGCAATATTGTTGACTCTACGAGTTCCACTAGGGCTGAACAAAACAAGTCTCAATAGCAGTGAGACTACGAAGGTGGAAGTGAAGCAGATTTGAAGAAGGACTTAAACTGACTAAAGCTTCACTCAACAAGGATGAGAATGCCATTGAAGATGGCAGCTAAACTGAGAGCCGAGAAGGCCAAGAAGATAGCATTCAGAAAAGTGGCATAGCACAAAGAAGATCCAGAAAGTCACTCTACGAATCACCATGAACCAAAAGTTGAAACAGAACAGATGCAGAACCATGTATGCAAACCTTTCAAGAAGGGTTCAAGGAATGCTAAGTGATAAGTGGGTTTTATACCCGCGAATTGGTTCCTAACTCAAGCTTAATCGGTGTTAATTTCATGTTTTTGTTGATTATTTTTACTTGTTTATTGTTATTTTGTGTGTAGGTTGGGTGGTGTGGCAAGTGATCAAGAAAGGTGCAATTTTGGTGAACATTTAGTAAGTTTGGAGCTTAAACAAGATCAACTGACAGGAGCCTAGCTCGTCGAGGTAGGCATTTTTGTTTTACACCCCCCCCCCTGTATGGGGTCTTCAACTCAATTATCAGAGCCGAGCACGGGGCGGATTTTAAAGCAACACTTCGCCGAGAAGTGGGGTCCGAGACAACAATGGTCTATTTGGTTTCAAAGACTGCTAGAATGTGAGTGTAAGTAATTGGAATGCTTTGGGACTCTAAAAGGTGTGGGATTGCAATCAGAATGCATGTCTTAGAGTATATTGAACATCAAACAACAAGATCGATGGCACGCAAGGCAATTAAGGAAGTGAGAAGACAGATTTTTGGAGCAAGCATTGGAGTGAAGATAATTGAAGGATTTTCATATCAATTACAGATTGGACCAAAGTGAAGGGTGTTCTGAGTTTACTCTTCATCTCTAGTCTTATATTTGTAATTGGAAGGATGATATCTTTGATTAATTCAATTTTTATTTCATTGATGATGAACTAAGTACTTTTTAGCCTTATGACGGATCTTTAAGTGGAACAATGGTTATGTAATCTTTGATTTTCAGTTTAATAAGCTATTATTCAGTTTATCTATATTAATTTGAGCTTGAATTTATGAATTGTCTGATCAACAATTCTTTGTGAACTTATATAGATTCGAGAGAGGAAGTACGAGTATAGACTTAGTTAATATAGCATATGTTCTTGAATTCTATGAATGAACAGAATCTTGATGAATGTTAGGGTAGAGATATGATTGACAACGCATGTAATCAGATAAAGAACCTGAACTTAAACCTTCTTTAATTATAATTCACATAGAGATATAGTGAGTTAGTTGATTATGGTGTTTAACTTGATTCTATCTAATTTGTGGATTTGAGTTAATACGATATTAATATATCGAGAGGTGGCTAGTTCTACATACGTGTTCTTGATTAATAAACTGGAATAGTGAATTAAACTAGAATAAGGTGTAATAATCAGAGTGATGCTTAGAGTGAAGTCGTAAGCCTACTTCTCCAATATTTGTTTCAAAATTCAGTTTTTAGGGTTTGTTGATTGTTTGGTAATTTTAATATTTTTAATACTTTTAATTACAAACTTGAAATTGGTTAGTTTAATAAAATTTGGATTAATAGGAAATTGGTAATTGTGAGAGTTAATTTCTTGCTAGTCTCTGAAGGAACGATACTCTACTTACTATTATATTACTTGTTGACCACGTATACTTGCGTGTTGTGCGTAATTAGATTTTACCCAACAAGTTTTTGGCGCCGTTGCCGAGGACTTAGTATAGATTTTAATATTTTGCAATATCAGTTTAATTAGTTCAGTTTTACTTTAATATTTTTATTTTTGTTTTGTTCGTCTTATTTAAGGTTTTTGAAGTTGGTTTATGCAAACTCGATCCAAAAATCCAGAATTGCTTCCTTTTTGAGGATGACATTAAGAGACGCTTTCAAAGGTTAAGTAAATGGATCAAGGCGATAAGGGAAGACTTCGAAAGCTCTGAACAAGAAGAAGCAATGGCTGCCGAAGACCAAAAAGTGTTAAGGGACTTTGCTACACCCAAGGTGACTGAGCTGCAGTCGATTATCACCAGGCCTGCTATAGTTGCGAACACATTCGAGATTAAGCATGGGACTATTCAGATGATCCAAAACTCGGTTCAATTTGGGGGACTTGCAAATGATGATCTGAATGAACATTTGATCAGCTTTTTGGAGAGATGCGACACTTTCAAATACAATGGGGTGTTGGATGAAGCAGTCAGACTTCGCTTGTTCCCATTCACTCTGCTGGACAAGGCGAAGAGTTGGTTACACTCTCTACTATCGGGTTCAATAACTACATGGGATGACCTGGCTCAAAAGTTTCTAGCTAAATTTTTCCCACTAGTGAAGACTACAAAGATGAGAAACGAGATTACTATGTTTGATCAGTAACATGGAGAATCATTGTACGAGGCATGGGAGAGATACAAATAGTTACTCAGAAAATGACCACATCACGAATTGCCTAAGTGGTTGCAGATGAACACATTTTACAATGGATTACATGGGAATCTCAGGACCAATATTGATGCATTTTCAGGTGGAGCTTTTATGGAAAAGAATTATGAGGAGGCGTATCGATTGATAGAGACAATGGCAGCTAACAATTATCAGTGGCCCACGACAAGAATGACACAACCTATGGTAGCTGGAGTGTTAGAGGTAGATGGAGTGACGGCAATAATAGCGCAAATTTAAGTGCTCTCTAACAAGTTCGATGCTTGGTCAGGGGCACAGACACAACAAGTTGCATTTATTTGTGAATTGTGCATGGGTGAACATCTTACATATCAATGTGAAATCAACCCAGCATCAGTACAATGTGTGGGTAGCTACAACAGAATTCCACAGAATACGTACCAGAATACATATAATCTGGGGAATATGAATCATCCTAACTTTTTGTAGAGTAATAATTAGCATCAGCAAGCTCCACGACCATCTTATCCCCAGGGATTTCAGAATCAACAACAACAACCATCTCAACATCAAGAGAGGAAATCAGATTTAGAGGAGTTGCTGTCAAAGTATATAACAAGCAACGAGGCAGCTATGAAAAACCAAGCAATGGCCATGAAATCACAAGAGATAACCATCAAGAATTTGGAAAATCAGATTGGACAAATTGCATTAGAATTGAATAATAGACCGCAAGGTACTCTACCAAGTGACACCGAAAGAAATTCGAAGGGAAATCACGAACAATGTCAGGCAATCACTTTGAGAAGTGGAAAACATCTAGATGGGAAAAGTGCAGAAAATTCAGTTAGAACGGATGATAAAGCTAATGAGAATAGAGTGGTTGATGAAAAATAGGGTGAGGAAAAGCAAGTTGAACAAACAAAGTTAGATGACAACCCGATTGTTTATCCTCCACCACCGTTTCAGCAGAGAGTCCAAAAGCAGAAATTAGATAAGCAATTTGCAAAATAATTGGAAGTGTTTAAGAAACTTCAGATTAATATTCCATTCGCTGAAGCCCTTGAGCAGATGCCAAGTTATGCTAAATTCATGAAAGGGATCTTGTCCGGGAAAAATAAGTCGGAAGATTTCGAAACAGTGGCATTAACAGAGGAGTGTAGTGTGGTTTTACTGCGAAAGTTGCCACCAAAGTTGAAAGATCCGGGGAGTTTTACCATTCCGTGCACAATTGGGAACATGGTGTTCAACAAGTGTTTATGTGATTTGGGAGCAAGTGTAAATCTTATGTCATTATTAGTTTATACAGAATTAGGTCTACCAGCTCCAAAGCCCACGAACATCTCATTGCAGTTGGCGGATAGGTCAGTCACGTACCCGAGAGGCATTGTGGAGGACATTTTGGTTAAGGTTGACAAATTTATATTCCCCGCGGATTTCATAATTCTGGATTTTGAGGAAGATAAGAACATCCCAATTATCCTAGGGAGACCTTTCTTGGCTACGGGTAGGACGCTAATCGACTTACAAAAAGGTGAACTAACTATGAGGGTCCAAGATCAAGAAGTAAAGTTCAATGTTTTCAAGGTCATGAAATTCCCCACGGATGAAGAGGAGTGTTTCAAGATGGATGCCATTGATCAGATAATCAACGAAGACATGGTTAAAAGTTTGGCTAATGATCCATCAGAAACAACATTATTGGGAGATGAAGATTTAGATGATCCGGAATTTATGGATTACTTGCAGATGCTAGACTCCCTGCCACGAGTTAGCAGATTTAAATCACCCTTTGAACCATTGCACACGGATGAAAAAGCCACAACAAGGATGAAACCTTCATTAGAGGAGCCACCTACTCTTGAACTTAAACCACTCCCTAAACACCTCAGGTATGCATATTTAGGCAATTCTAATTCTTTACTTGTTATTATTTCTGCTGCACTTAACGAATTGCAGGAAGAAAAGTTGCTGAGAGTGCTTAGAAAACACAAATCAACCATAGGATGGACAATTGTGGATATCAAGGGAATCAGCCCATCCTTTTGCATGCACAAAATTCTGATGGAAGAAGATGCAAAACCGATAGAGGAGCAACAAAGACGGCTCAACCCAATCATGAAAGAAGTAGTGAAGAAAGAAATCATGAAATGGTTGGATACAGGAATCATCTACCCGATTTCAGACAGTAAGTGGGTCAGTCCGGTTCAATGTGTACTGAAAAAAAGAGGAATGACCGTGGTACAAAATGATGACAATGAGCTAATTCTGACAAGGACAGTGACTGGTTAGAGGGTTTGCATGGACTACAAGAAGTTGAATAAGGCGACCGCAAAGACAACTTTCCTCTGCCTTTTATCGATCAGATGTTGGACAGATTAGCGGGACACGAGTACTACTGCTTATTGGATGGATATTCGGGATATAACCAGATAGTCATTGCTCTTGAAGATCAAGAGAATACTACTTTCACGTGCCCATATGGCACATTCTCATTCAGGAGAATGTCATTCGGCTTGTATAATGCACCCGCTACCTTCCAACGGTGTATGATGGCCATCTTCTCGGACATGGTGGAGAAAAATGTGGAAGTCTTCATGGACGACTTTTCTGTCTATAGGGATGATTTTGATGCTTGTCTAGAGAATTTGGTGATGGTTTTACATAGATAAACAGACACGAATTTGGTACTTAACTGGGAAAAGTGCCATTTTATGGTTGAAGAAGGAATAATTTTGGGACACAAGGTCTCGGCTAAAGGATTAGAGGTTGATAAAGTAAAGTTGGAAACGATTGAAAAGCTTCTTCCACCAAGTTCAGTTAAGGGAATTCGAAGCTTTTTGGGACATGTCGGGTTCTACAGGAGATTTATAAAAGACTTCTCTAAAATTACAAAACCGTTGTGTAGTCTTTTAGAGAAGGATTCAGTTTTTAAGTTTGATGAGGATTGTAAGTTTGCATTCGAGCTATTGAAGAAGAAATTGACTACAGCTCCAGTAATCGTCGCACCGGATTGGAATATGTCATTCGAGTTAATGTGTGATGCAAGTGACTATGCGGTTGGTGTGACACCCCCAAAATAGGTATACAACACCCATTCTGAGTCGTCAAAATACATAGTACAGAAACAACTACAACTTTATTAATACAACATAAAAATTGTGAGTTTAAATACAAATATTGTCATCTAGACAATATCCACACTCAAATAAGTCCTCATTACAATTATTAATACACTATTTTACAGAATAGTGAGGACTACCAGAACCACTTCTAGAACCATCATTCCATACCCCGACTAGTACTTGCTATATTCTCGCCTCCTAAGAAGAAAAATGGAACAACAAGGAAAAGGGTGAGCTCAACTAGCCCAGTAAAGAACATTATGACTAAGATAATATAAAACAAATTATCGTTAGTCCTCAACAGGGAAAAATCTAATAGAATACAATAGACAATAAGTTTGAAATCAATATTCGCAGCGGAAATAATAATTATTTAGAAGAGTTAAATAAAGAATAAAATCTATTATCTTCTATATATAAATTTAAAAGTTCATCGTCTATCTTTTATCCCTGTAACATCAATCAATATATAACTGAAATCAAATATTCATCTTTGCACTACATGCCAAAGATACTCATCAGTTGGTCATGTTCATCTAAACACCTGTTCATCTTTGCACTACAAGCCAAAGATATTCATTAGAAATCATTAATCTTTGCACTACAGGCCAAAGATATTCAATTATATCATCATTTAGGACGGAGGATGATGAAAAATATTTTAAAGAAAACGAATCCAGTGAAACAAAAGAATAAATATTAAGGATTCGTATTTCAGCTATTCCATGTCCAAAAATACCTCATAAATAATCATAGTGGAGTAAAATTCAAGAATGATCAAAACATGGATACAATCAAAGCTAGTATCCATAATAGATATTTTGGACGAAAAACGAAAATTTAATTTTTCTGTGAATAGTGCCGTATTCGTGAATAGTGCCGTATACGTGAATAGTGTCGTATACGTGAATAGTAACTCCGACGCTAAAAGATAGAAATTTTACAAAAAAAAATCATCATGCTTCGTGAATAGTACTCATGAATAGTAACTCATGAATAGTAACTCGTGAATAGTAACTCATGAATAGTAACCCCGACATGAAAAAGTTCCAAATTTGATAAAAAGTTCCAACCAATATTTTGGCATAATGATATTGAAGAAATAATATCACTTACGAAGAAAATAACATCCCTTACCTTAAAAGGATAGTACTTCTGACTGGAATACTGGATATAGTGCTGAAAGAACTTGCACCGTATAGCAATACTCAAAGTACTAAAATACTCACAAAAATACGCTCAATATATCGAGAGAGAAAGAGAGAGAAAACTTTAGTTTCTGGTGTGATTTTCAATTCTAACCTAAGCACCCTATTTATAGGAAAATGCTTAGAACACCAAAGCAGAAAATTTAATATAATATTAATATATATTATTAAGTTTCCTACGCCAACCTTTGTAGATCTGAATTCAGCCATTAATGTCACATGCTAGACCCACTTAACTCACCAAAAATGTTTTCTTTGAAAAAAATAATTAAAACTTCCAAAAATCAATAATTTCGGAACTTCGGAACTTCAGTAATTCATAATAAATAGCCCTTTTGTCAGAAAAATTTGAACCTTATGTATTTCTATAGAAAATTCCATTATCTACAACTTTACAGAAGAAAGTTTTTCCAAATTCCAAACAGAAATTGACCGAAATCCACAAACGGACGATTTTACAGGCTATAATCAAATTCCAGTCAAGAAATGTGGTCCACCGACATGTTTAATATGTTTTAACATTTATTACAACAAAAATACTCTTCCTCCTAATATACTCATATATCCCACATTCATTGTAAAAATATCATCATTATATATTATAATAATATAATAAAATATTATTTTATCAGAAAAGATAAAATATCAATTTTCAACAATTGTCATTTTAAAATTTTTCTCCATCTATATCCACATAAAATGAATATTTTCCTCATCATATAAATCAATAATTAATTATTCACAACTAATATTACAGAATCACAATACTAACAACCAGGCAGTTCCCAGGAAAGAGGGGGCTTTCCAATAAGGATTTCTCTTTACTGGCGCGCAATTAGGTGACCAAACCTCTCCTTAGACAGAACTTTCTAGACATTGCCAATAATATTATCTAATAATATTATTTAGATAATATGAATTATTGCTCCGATAATGGAAAATACTGTGTAGTGACAATTATTGAAACAACAGTAATATAAAATATTAACGTAGCAATTATTGAATCAATAAAATAAAAATCGAAGCGGTAATTACCGTAAAAATTATTGAGTAGTGCCTTCTTCACGTAAGAATCAATAATTGGTGCAATACTGTGCATCTTTGTGCAACAACGGCGTATTCACGTGTTTTAACCAACGGGTATTCCAACAAAGATAATTCAGTAATAACTCACGCCGTTATTTATAAACAACTTATACTTGTCGTTTTCTTCATCCAATCGCTTTCCGTTATGGGGCCCACACAAGGCTGCGCCGTCGTACGAATATTCCCCAACAACAAGAATATTCCACGACCAAACGAATATTCTCCGATAAAAATGAATATTTTATAACCACTTGCTTATTTGAAATATTTGCGCATTTTACCCATAACTAACCACATTAATCAAATCAACCCTTACTATTTCAAAATAATAAATAGAGGAAATTAAATTTCATTTATTAATAATTTGGGGTCTTACAGTTGGGGCTGTCTTGGGTCAACGCCGAGAGAAGGTATTCCATGCCATATACTATGCAAGTAAGACACTTACAGAGACCCAAATGAATTACACAACTACGGAAAAGAAATTACTTGCAGTGGTATATGTATTCGATAAATTTCGGGCATACTTGATCGGGACAAAGGTTGTAGTTTATACAGATCACTCGACTATTCGGTACTTAATTTCGAAAAAAGATGCTAAGCCACGCCTTATCAGATGGATTCTCCTTCTACAAGAATTTGATTTGGAAATAAAAGATATAAAGGGTACGGAGAATCAAGTTGCAGACCATTTATCTAGATTAGAAAATCAGGGTAAAAAGGAAGAGGAAAAATGTGTAATTAATGAGTCATTTCCGGATGAGCAACTGTTTGGAATCAATACGGAATTTCCATGGTACGCGGACTTCGCTAATTATCTAGTGAGCAACATTCTTCCCCCTGATCTTACACGACAGTAGAAAAAGAAATTCCTACATGACGTCAAGTGGTACATGTGGGATGAGCCATACCTTTTCAAACAATGCGTCGACAAGATGATTAGAAGGTGTGTACCTTACAGCGAAGTGAAGAACATATTGCACGAATGTCACTCATCTGCATATGGGGGACATTATGGAAGTGAGAGAACAACAACAAAAGTTCTTCAAGCAGGATTTTATTGGCCTACATTATTTAAGGACGCCCACCAGTTTGTTAAAATTTGTGATAGATGTCAACGGTTGGGCAACATATCAAAAAGGAATGAGCTGCCACTACATACTATCTTGGAATTTGAAATTTTTGATGTTTGGGGCATTGATTTTATGGGGCCATTTCCATCATTATTCAGTAATCAGTATATCTTGCTTGAGGTTGACTATGTATCAAAATGGGTTGAAGCCGTGGCACTCCCCACTAACGATGCCAAAGTGGTTCTTAAGTTCTTGCAAAAGAATATTTTTACAAGATTTGGCACGCCTAGAGCTATAATAAGTGATGAGGGAAGTCACTTCTGCAACAAATCGTTCACAGCTCTTCTGGAAAAATATGGGGTCAACCATAAAGTAGCTACTGCATATCATCCCCAAAAAAGTGGGCAAGCTGAGGTTTCAAACAAGGAGGTAAAGAGAATTTTGGAGAAGGTAGTGAATCCGAATCGAAAAGACTGGTCTCTCAGATTAGATGATGCACTATGGGCCTATAGAACTGCTTACAAGACACCAATTGGGATGTCACCATATCAATTACTATACTGGAAATCTTGTAACCTACCTGTCGAGTTACAACATAAGGCCTACTGGGCAATTCAGAAACTCAATTTCGATCAAGCAACTGCGGGTGAAAAGAAGCTAATTCAGTTAAATAAACTCGATGAATTCCAACTTCAAGCTTACGAGAACTCTAAGTTATACAAAGAAAAAGTCAAGAAATGGCACGACAAGAAAATAATGCAAAGAACGTTCGAGCCTGGGCAATCAGTCCTATTGTTCAACTCAAGGTTGAGGTTGTTCCCATGAAAGCTAAAATTAAGGTGGTCGGGTCCATTCACCATCAAAAGAGTTTTCTCACATGGCGCTGTTTAACTCTACAGTAGAAACCCATTAGAGACTTTCAAGGTCAACGGTTGAAGCATTATTGGGGTGGAGAGTCCAATTGGGACGTCATCACAATCACACTGGCCAACGCACCATAAATAGGGAGTAGTCGGGTTGAACGACTTAAAATCAAGCGCTATTTGGGAGGCAACCCAATGTTACTTTTTAATTCTTAGTATTTTTAGTCATGTTAGTTAGATTATAGTTTAAACTAATTAGGATATAATAAGTTCATTAAGTAGTGTTAAAGTGTATTGTTCTTGATAATCTCGCCACCATGCTCAAAATTTACTCATAGTTATGTTTGATGGTATTTCAGCAACCTAACATGCTCATGGATTGGAGTAACAAGGAAGAAATAAGCATAATAGAGTCCAATTGTAGGAGACTAGCCCGCTGGGGCGGGCCCCTACAAGCCTAACATGCCATTCGGGGCGGGGGTTGTAAATTCGATTGAAAAACCTATGCCACTGGAAAGGAGCCTATATATAGTATAGTATCCCACTTGATGGGTCCTGAATATAAACCAGCAAATTTCGGCAGTTACACAATTGCAACTTCAACTTCTTCTACTGAACCCACAACTAAAACACCATCTTCTCCACTATCTACCCACATTTTGGAAACTAAATCTCCATCATCCCACTTCATTAGCACAATTACCCACTAACCCACTACTTCAAATCATAAATCTCCATCACACCATCTCTATAAATTCATTCCCTCTCAACCCAATTTAATCACATACATTCACCTCAAACTCAGAAAGCTACGAATTAGGGTTTTTCTTGGGGGAAGTCATACAGCAATTGAGAGTGAGTTACTCGTTTTTCAAATTCTTCACTTTGTATCACCATAGTTGACGAAAAAGCATTAAGTTTGGGGGGAAAAGTGTTGTTAAAGCAAATTTTAATTCAATGGCATCTAGACCCACATCAAAGAGGTAATGTGAAGAGAGTTCTGGAACCACACCGCCAACACAGACATTTGATCGGTGAAAATTCAAAAGTGCCGCCGCCGCCGATCGTTACGACTACATGGTGACAAAAGCACTTACACCGGAGCGGGGGTTGGCACTGGACCATGTCGACGGTGAAATGATGCAACAAATATATCATAAGGGTTGGCATAAGTTTACAGAAGAGCCTGAGGTCGCAGTTGTGAGTGTGGTCAAAGAATTCTACGCTAACGTTGAAGTTAAGGCCCCTTTCAACGCTTTTGTATGGGGTAGGTTAGTTCCTTTCAGTTCCGATGTCCGCAGCACATACTACCAGTTACGAGTGCCTATACATTGCCAGTATGCTCACTTACGTGATTCTGATCTTGATTTCGAGGCTATTCTGAAGGAAATGACAAAACTGGGTACAACATGGATAAAAGGTCGAAAAGGAGGCACTGTGTTTCACAGTAAGGATCTCATCAGGTATGGGAAGATATGGTACGCATTCCTATGTGCCAAGCTGTTTCCATCCACACACATGTCCGATGTGACCAAAGAGAAGGCATTACTTTTATATGCAATTGTGCAAGATTACATCATCGACGCCGGGGCTATAATCAGTTTTTCAATTCGACGATGCTTACGAGGACATTTCTCGAGCGGCTTGCCACACCCATCACTCATTTGTGGGTTGTGTAGGCAAGCAGGAGTTCGATGGTCCGATGATGAGACCACCCAGTTGCCGCTTCAGCTACTAGATTCCAGAATGATTGCACAAAATGCGGTGTGGGTCGGGGGTGAGTCACATCCTAGAGGAGTAGGCTTTATATTTCCCTCAGCTTCGGAGGATGAGGCTGACGTTGAAGACACCTCGGATGATGACGAGCTTCAGGAAGATGCGTTAATGGGAGAGCAAGGAATAGAGGCGGCACCATAACCCAAGGCCATATCTAGCCCACAGTTCCTTAACTTTCAACGACAAGTGGATGAGCACAACAAGGAAGCACAAAGAGAAATGAGGAGACTAGAAGCGAGGCAGGACCACATGTTCGAGGCTATGAATACGTCCTTCGCTTCATTGAACGCGACGCTCCAGAGTTTCAATCCCAATGCATAATTCCCATACCAACAGCCAGCCCCAATGCCAAGGTTTCCACCAAGTGACTCCGATGAAGAAGAACTCCCACCAACACCCCGGACTTAGGCGATTACAGGGAAGTGCTCACATATTTATTGTTATATCTATACAATGAAGGCATTGTAATTTTCAAGTTTGGGGGGATTTAGTTTCATGTTTGCATTCCATGTTTGCATATTTGATTTCATTAGCTAGGTTTGCATATGTTAGTTCATTGTTTAGTTTAGGATTTTTACATGTTGCATTTATGTAATCATGTAGTTGCATAGTAGCTTAGGAGCATAAATAGTTTTTATTTATTTTTGCATCATGTTATGTTATGTTTGCTATATATATATATATATATATATATATATATATATATATATATATATATAATAAAATAATAATTAGTTAAATCTTGTGTTATTTTGCGTATGTCAGCAGCTTGTTGTAGTTCATTTTTATTTTGGCCAATGATGAGATTGGGATTAAGTAGATAAATACAGTACCCAGTATTTGAACTATGATGTAATTTTGAGTTATGAATTGAATCTTTAGCATGTTTAACACTGGTATAAAAAGGTTTGCACGTTAATAACACTTATGTGGACTGATTAGTTCAAATTGATACATAAGGATTTTCTAAAGGAATATGCTAGTTTAAATGAAAGAATGACAAGGATAGGTAGTAAAGACGATGAATTAGGCAGGAACCTAAGTTTGGGGGAAAAAGTGGAGTATATAAGCTTCAGAAGAAAAAAGAAAGAATGTTCTAGTTGAGTCTTGTGGTGGGTTGAGAAGAAATGTGAAACATACTCCCCATAAACACAAGCATGAGATGGAGCATAAAACGCACTCACCAACCATCTATCTTAAAAACAAAAAAAGGACGAAAAATAAGTGCAAAGAGCCCCCGTGAATGAAAAAGAAAGTATGAGTACCCTATTCGGACCCCTAATCTTGGTGAATGTTTGGTTTTAGTTGGAACTCGTCTGTTTTTGAACTTTTGAGTTTACTCTGTATGATTCCTGATAAAAGATTGGTTATGTATTGAATTTGAATTAGTATCAGCTAACATAGATGTTGATCACACACACGCACACACACTATATCAGTGATGACGGTCTAAGATTCGAGGATTGATAAGGAGTTATTGATTGGTTTTGATATGAAGTGTTGTAGTGTTGCTTGATTTCTCTGAGGCCGAAGGAATAATTTTGATTATATGATACTATTGGATTAATAGACATATAGATTTGATGCATTACATATCATTGCATTGCATTACATAGTATGTTAGTTTGTTTTGTGCTCGAGGACTAGCACGTTTTAAGTTTAAGGGATTTTGATAAGTGGGTTTTATACCCGCGAATCGGTTCCTAACTCAAGCTTAATCGGTGTTAATTCCTTATTTTTATTGATTATTTTTACTTTTTTATTTTTACTTTGTGTGTAGGTTGGGTGGTGTGGCAAGTGATCAAGAAGGGTGCAATTTTGGTGAACATTTAGCAAGTTTGGAGCTTAAAAAAGATCAACTGACAGGAGCCTAGCCCGTCGGGGTGAGCGTTTTTAAGCCTTATACCCCCGCTAGGGCGGGGGGTCTTCAACTTAGTTAACAAGAGCCAGGCCTGCCGGGGTGGGCTGTTGCCTCTTTTTTAGTCTTAACAAAAGAGCTCTAACTCATGCAAGCATACATGCGTCAACAAGTAATACAGAGCAAGTAAAGTATAGATCCCACTGAGAAATTTGTTTAACTAAGATTACTATTCATTAATTGAATCACTATATTTATATGCTCAAACTAATGATAAAACTTGGTTTGTTCTCGAATTGCAAATAACAACTAAAACAATAATAACGATGGAATAAATGATATTGGAACTAATGGGATCCTAAATTCATTTAATACCTCATTCAATCACCACTATCATGCATGACTCGTTCACATATCACAGAAAAGTAGCCAAGAGCACTAAAAGAGTATTAGCCATTTTTCAATGCATTAAGACCTACTTACACAACATCCACAGATGATAGACTCTATGTAATCATCAATATAACCAAAATCACTATATGTCTGTAAATTTGCAACTATATTGATTTTAAGTTCAAGCCCTTATTCTAATTTATACGGTGGAACAGTATATGTCTATCTGGTTCATGAAATACATAAGCCATATAACACAGCCCTATATACGTATACTATCATGATTACAATCCATATTTGCATGTTCATTGTCAATTCCATACAAATACTGAAACGAATGGTGATCAAGCATTCATACATGCAAAACAATCATGATAGACATCCCATATGATATGCAAAACAATCCAGCATTTAAGCATGCAATCAAACTACATATTAAAATCCGTTAGGATCCCATAATGGAGTTTAGTTCATGACTGAACCAAAAGCCATTATGGGATCAAATCTAAACATGACAAATAAACAAGCAATTGAAAGATGAAAGGTAGAAACAATCAAACCCAATTGCTGAATATAGATCAATAATCAAATCCTCATAAGATTCCAGCAAAATAATAATAATAATAATAATCCACTCTGGTAGAAAATCCCAAGGAGGAGGAGAAAAGTAGAGTTGTGGCCTCCTTCTACGTTGGAATCTCTCCCAGAGAATAAACCCTAATTACCACGTAAAGAATATAATTAAAACTGAATAAAAATGTCAAGTGATACCCCTGACACCAGTCAGGAATCGTTTTAAATCAATTACAACTCTTAAAATTTAGAAATAAAATAAAACAAGTCAAGACTTTAGGGCTCTCGGCATGGCATACAAGGCCTTATTTTATTCTGTTTCATGCGAGACTTGCAAAGAAGTTCTTGTGTTCAGCCGGTCTATCGCGCGTGCGCGCGCTCCCTCGCATTGTCCTTCTCGCGGCCGCATAACTTGAAGTAGGTTCCAAGGTCCGGTTTGGATACTTACATGGCCACAGATCCAAACTCTCTTCTGCCGCTGGCTACTGCGGTGATGTCTTCGCTTCGCGCTCTTGGCTTGGTTCTCGCAACATTGTCATTGCCATCGAAATGTCCTATGTCTATCCATGCTTATCCATCCATGTTCCACTCAATCCTATGTCATGCACATCCTATCTTTTGCCTCGCCTCACGCATCCATTAGCCTCGTGCCCGATATCACCACCAAATTAGGCCAATTCCTGCACTTATTCACTAAAAGGAGTTTTAAGTATGCGAAATGCAAATTAACATGAAATGCAATTAAAACAGACTAAAATGTACTTGAGATGGGCATAGTTTAAGATGAATTGGTACCCATAAGTAGGTGTAAAACCCACTTATCACGGGTTATTTTAAGCAACACACCTGTGTATGGGTCCGAGATGACGAAAGTGGTCTATTTGGTTTCAAAGACTGCTAGAACGTGAGTTTATATATGTGACAACCCGAGAATTTAGAAAAATTTTAAAATTTTAATTTATTGATTTAATGATCAATATTAGAACCTAGACAGAAAATAAGTGTATGCGTTCGATATTTTTAAGATGGAATTTTGAGGATTTCAAAATTCTACAAAGGATTTAAGTGAATTATTCAGGATTAAGGGAATAAGCGTTTATTTTTTGTGTATATGTGTTCATGATGTGGTTAAGGGTCAAGGGTTGACCAGATAAACAATATCTGTGAAAAAACCCTAGGTATATATTAAGAACGTCAACGTTCGGATAGAAAACCCTAGCGATTAACAAGAAACCCTAGAAACCGGTTCTGGAAACCCTAATTTCAGTTCCGGGAATCCAAAACCCTAATTCGGAAATTTAAAACCCTAATCTGGGAACTTAAATGATTATTATAATTCTCAAGTGCTATTAATTATAGTATTAATTAGGGTAAAGCTTAATTAATTAGCAAACCCTAATTTCAAATTTAGAAAACCCTAACTTCGGGATTTAAAACCCTAATTTATAATTGGGGAAAACCTAATTGTTAATTTAATAATTTTAATGTTAATTAGGAAACCCTAATCCTAATTTTCAAGTTATAGTAATTAGAAAACCCTAATCTAATTACGAAATCTAATTTCGAAATTTGAAATATTATTTTTCTAATTAAAACCCTAATTTGTGGGTTATAAACCCTAATGACCATTTTGACCCTAATTGCTTAATTAGCAATTTTAATTAAGAAATATTAATCCTAATTAGCAAGATTGAATTATGATTAGTAAATTTTAATATAATTAGAAAATACTAATTATAATTTAGAAATATTAATTTTCTATTTTTTGGAAACCTAATTTGGAAATCCTAACATCAAAATTTTCAAAACCTTAGGGTTTCAAACCCTAACCCAAACCCTAAACCCTAAGGGTTTGGCCAATGTCCAAATTACCATTAAAATTAAATGCAAAATGACCAAAATGCCCTTATTGCATTATTTGATATAACTTATAATTTTTGCCCTAGTAGAGTTGGTGAGCCACCCTAGCCTAGCATATGACTTTTATATGCAGCTCTCAGCCATCAATTGCCAGCCCATTACATTGCATTATTACATTTTATAGATTAAAGAGAGAAAGTGGCCTCTTTATTTTCATTTCTCCCAAGACCCCTCTCTCTAAAATTCGGGATTAAGACTGATATAGACTAATAAGATAAGCCATGACCATATCTCAGCTTACCAAGAACAGATCCAAAGGTCAGAAATCAAAGATCAAGGCATAAAAGGTATAAACCCTAAAATTTTGAAATCCTTAGATCTTATGTTTGATGTTGTTATTTGATGGTTAGAAATGTGTTAGAGGGTGTCTTTGAGTGATCTGGGTTGTTGGATCATGGATCCATAACATCTAGAGTCACGAAAATCAAGTTTTAAAAATTGGTCAAGAACCCTAATTTTGTTGTCTGACAAGCCAATGTCAGGGCTCTTAGATTCTTGTGTGTTAACGATTTATGGTGTTTGAAGTAATATATGTGTAGCATGTCATGTAGGCTTGGATCTAAAACAGGATACAGTTTCAGATCAATCCCAGATCGCCTGATATGAACGGTCAAAACCCGTTGACCGCTCACGGAAATTCAAATCTGGGCAACCCAGAATTTCCAGGTTTTGTCTGACAAGTTTTGTAGGCTCTAGATCTTGTAGTAGTTTGATTGGTTGGCCATGTTTTTGTTTTCAGCTTGTAGTCGGATATGTAGACTACATAATAAAGTAATTATATCACCCAGATCATGAACCGAAACGAAATTAAGACAGGTCAAAATAGGGTTGACAAAACTGTCGAAGAACAAATCTGGGCTACCCAGAATCTTCAACGACAGTTGTTTTTGGCATACTTTGACCGAACCAGATTTTCCTTTGATGATGTTTTTAAGTTGTTTTTGTGAGACCCCAGATTTTATGAATAAAGATTTAATTTTCTCGAAATATGTTTTTGAATATTATGGTGTGGATTTGATATAATGTTATAGTTGTGGGTAATATTTATAAATTTTGCAAAGTAAGCAAGTTGTTATAAAATATTCGTTTGGTAGGGGAATATTCTTTTTGTCGTGGAATATTAAATTTGACGCACACAATCATTGGTGGACCCCATAAAAGAATTATTGTCGGAGTTAGAAAACGACAAAATTATCTTTTTATAAAAATAACGACGGAAGTTTTACCGTTAACTGTTGAAATACCCGAACCAGATTTTCCTTTGATGATGTTTTTAAGTTGTTTTAAGGCTATATACTTGTACACGGATATCTATACTACATATGTGAACCTTCATATCACACAAAGGAAGCTTAATAAACATGTTGTAAGGATCCAAAGGAGGTAGTAGAAACTGTTCTTCATTTCTGGATTCCAGAAATGAAGAATAGCTTTGTCAGACTTTTTAGAAGTCTAGATCTTGCTTGTGTGATGCATTCTAAACATGATGATGGTTAGATCATGTAGTGTTGCATCTATACTACAGGATCGGACCATTAGCAAGCCTCGAAATCGACCGGAACCCGGATTCATTTATGGTCAAACCAAGCCTCTTGGTTTCTGACATGAGTTTCTGGGTTTGATGAAGAACAGGTCTGACATTAAGTTGGATGGCTTAGATCTCTCTGTGATTATATGTTTTGGACATGAACGTTGCTTAAGTTTGTAGTACTACATCAGTACTATAACATTAGAACAATTAAAAACTCAGAAACGTATGGATCAAAGAAATACAATCGGTCAAACTAAGCCCCTCAACCTTTGACATGATTTACGGGTTTCTTCAAGAAATGTACCCAAGAACACTATTAGCGGATTATCTCACGCCGTAAGCCTCTATAGCGACAGTTTATTTAGAAAATGAATTATTTTAATTAATAAATCGAAATAAATAGATTTTAATTATTAAAAATACTAAATAAATTCCAAAAAAATATTTTAAATTCTAAAAATAGTTTTTAATTATTTAGAGTATATTTCATAAATATTTAATATTTTTGGAATATAAATGGTATTTTATTTATTTAATTATAATATTAAATAAATTATTTAAAAATGATTTTAATACATGAAAAATTATGAAAAATAATATTATGATATAAGAAAATATTTAAAGATATTTTCGGTGACTTTTTAATATTTTGTGATGAAATTCATTAATTAATCAATATTAATGATACTTAGTTTATTTAATAAATAAGGAAAAATAAAATTAATGATTTAAAATCATATAAAAATAATTTAAGTGATATAAAAATATTTTAAGTTATAACCTATAACTTTTGATATTTTTTCATAAAAATATTAATATTTTAATATTAAAAGCAATTATCGGATAATGAATTTAAGCATTTTAAAAATTATATAAAGGTGATTTTAAGGTATTAAAAATACTTTGATATATTATAAATTATTATAATATTATGACATGTATTTTATTAATATTTGATAATAAATAAATATTAATGATAAAAGAATTATGTGGTATTTAATTCATTTAAATACAATTTTAATGATTGAAAATACACGATAAATGATAATAATTATTTAAATATTATTATGAGACTTGGAAAAAAATATTTTGACTGTTAATAAATTATCTTAGATAATGGTTAAGCATTTATACAGAGTTTAATTGAACTTAAACTCGTGAATTGTCCAAACTTGTAGTCGGGACGTTAGAATTTTTGTCGGATTCAAGTCTTAATGAAATAATTTTGACACGATCTTGATTCTTATGTGTGTTATAGGTGATAGAGTTATGTGTTATGTGTTTAGGTTATTCTATATATATATATATATATATATATATATATATATATATATATATATATATATATATATATTATATAATATCATATTGTGATGATATTATTCTAATATTGGAGATCTATATTACTAATATTAGGTCTTCGGATAAAGCGATATAAATTACGTAGCGGTAATCAACGGTTCAGGCAAGTTTGTTTTTACTTAACTCTACTAAGAGTTGTTTCATTCGGATAAGCTTATGGTTAATCATTGCTGGTTGCCATAAATTGTACTCTGTACATATTGCATGTATAAGTCAGGTATGAAAAGATGATCACCTTCATTACCAGTTGGTTCAGGTATATTTGTTCATGTATAATACTTGTTCAGTCATAAATTTGTTCCTGCTAGTTCACAATTATATTGTTGAATTATAGCCAGCTTATTATTCAGACTCTTTCAATCATGATATATCGTTATATTATTGAACTTAAACTTGTTGGGCAATTCTTATGCTCACCCTTGCTATATCATGATAAAATATTGCAGATTAAGACGAACGCGTCGGATACAAGGAAAGGTTAAAGACAGTGCCAGCTTAAAGTTAATGTGCGCGATTAGTTTTGTAATAGTATAGTATAATAATAATGTATTATGTTAGATAGTTTATGAATGGTGTATAATTTAAGGTTACTCGACCTTGGGGAAAAGTATGTAAGTTTAATATATAAACAATTTATGTTTATATCTTCCGCAAATATAGTAATAGTGTTAGAATGATCGAACCGGATCCGCGGTGATTCGGGGCCCTCACAGTTGGTATCAAAACTGTAGGTTATGAATCTAGGGTAGTGATACCTTAGACTAATAACCACAGTGATTAGGATAAGATCTAACTCACGTAGAGTTAGTTGGTCGGTAAGATTCAAAGACGAATCTCGTCGAGTTATAAGATACAAAGTTTCCTAACTCTGATAATAAAGTTGAACGGTAGCGGTGAATAGATAGAGTCTAAAAGACTAAAAGTGCAGTGATAGGAGATCGTATAACAAAACGATCAAGATATAGAAATGAATCGTAATATATACGATGAGATCACTCTGTGATCATATAAGGTTATAGTGTGGAATAAGGATCAAGCGAATGATTAAAAAGTTTACAGCAAGATTGCTGGGTGTCAGTTGTACTATGAATTGGTACAGATTCAGGAAAGGATTATGAATACGAGTTAAATGAAATTCGTATTGAGAAGGGTATTAGTGTTAGGTGGGGATTCAATTGAGGATTCATGTCGGCAGCTGAGTTGTATGATTCCTTGTGTGAGCGGGAAATTGTACTTGGTGTAAAAACTACTTAGTTCTGGCAATGATAATCATTGAAATGTTTGTGTCGTGCTATTTTCTATATGCATGTTAAGAGGGTGATTTATTTCTCATGTGTATAACAGATAGATAGGTCATAGGTAGAGGATATAAGGTTAAGTATGAGTTCTTAAAACTCATACTTATGTGACATACTTGATTCATAGTTATATGAAATGTTTATGAACCCCTCAGCGAATGGACGCCAAAGGTCTGGCTAGGACAAGTTCTTAAATTCATATGATTGAGGTAATTTATGGACTCATAAGTGTGGTTTTATGAACTAGGCTTAGTTGTGTGTGAATGGAGAATTGAGGATTATAGGAACATATAGATTGTTAAGAAAATGATTATTAGTGGAGACATAAGTTTTCCAAAACTCCTAGCTATGCTAGAATTCGAAATTTTGACATCAAGCTAAATACGCACTATGTGCTTTTGAAAAAAAAATGTGTAGACTCGTAATCATTTTTGAAACGGTTTAAAGTATAGTCTATGCTACTTATTTTAGCTTAACGCAAACGATTTGAAATATCAAAATATATTTTAATTATCACTCATGTACCATGTAACCTGGTGCAGAGATGATAAAAAGTTGATGCAGTTGTAAATACAGGAATACTTAGTGTGAATTTGATCTAAAATTGTTGTTCCACTATTGTATGATGTGTTATAACAACGTCACACAATGACGACATCCTCAAACGGACTGTTAATACAGTACGACATCATGACGTCATTCTCGAAAATATTTTCAAAAATTTTAATTTGCCAACGGGGTTTGGCTACACCTAAATAATTCGATTGAATTGAATTATTGATTTGAGTCTATGCTATTCGATTCAGCTAGACTAATGTTTATGAAAACTCTAAGTGTTCATTGAAAGAAATTTCCCAAACCAAATTGTTTTGGAGCGGAATCCAATAAGACTGAGGTAGAATTTGTGCCTTTGGCATAGACGAGAAACAGATCACACCAGCAGTACTTTATAAGTACAGGGCATACCGGGCTAATTACCCACTATGTCTGTAAGTTAAGACGGTTTGCGGATGAATTTCCAATAACCTTTACGAAAATGACAGACAATAGTCTGTAAAACCCCTCAGCACAATTTCAAAATTTTTATTCTTGTGAAGAATGTATTGGGTAGCATGTGATGATGATAATGAACGGTGTATGGTATATGGTGTAAGGTGTAAGGTAAATTTCAGGGACGAAATTTTTAAAAGAAGGGGTGAATGTGACGACCCGAGAATTTAGAAAAATTTTAAAATTTTAATTTATTGATTTAAGAATCAATATTAGAACCTAGACAGAAAATAAGTGTATGTGTTCGATATTTTTAAGAAGGAATTTTGAGGATTTCAAAATTCTACGAAGGATTTAAGTGAATTATTCAGGATTAAGGGAATAAGCATTTATTTTCTGTGTATATGTCTGCATGATGTGGTTAAGGATCAAGGGTTGACCAGATAAACAATATCTGTGAAAAAACCATAGGTAAAATATTAAGAACATCAACGTTCGGATATAAAACCCTAGCGATTAACAAGAAACCCTAGAAACCGGTTCTGGAAACCCTAATTTCAGTTCCGGGAATCCGAAACCCTAATTCAAAAATTTTAAACCCTAATCTGGGAACTTAAATGATTATTATAATTCTCAAGTGCTATTAATTATAGTATTAATTAGGGTAAAGCTTAATTAATTAGCAAACCCTAATTTCAAATTTAGAAAACCCTAACTTCGAGATTTGAAACCCTAATTTATAATTGGGGAAAACCTAATTGTTAATTTAATAATTTTAATATTAATTAGGAAACCCTAATCCTAATTTTCAAGTTATAGTAATTAGGAAAACCCTAATCTAATTACGAAATCTAATTTCGAAATTTGAAATATTATTTTTCTAATTAAAACCCTAATTCGTGGGTTATAAACCCTAATGACCATTTTGACCCTAATTGCTTAATTAGCGATTTTAATTAAGAAATATTAATCCTAATTAGCAAGATTGAATTATGATTAGTAAATTTTAATATAATTAGAAAATACTAATTATAATTTAGAAATATTAATTTTCTATTTTTTGGAAACCTAATTTGGAAATCCTAAAATTAAAATTTTCAAAACCTAAGGGTTAAACCCTAAGGGTTTCAAACCCTAAACCCTAACCCGTTCTCTAAACCCTACGAGTTTGGCCAATGTCTAAATTACCATTAAAATTAAATGCAAAATAACCAAAGTGCCCTTATTGCATTTTTTGATATAACTTGTAATTTTTGCCCTAATAGAGTTGGTGAGCCACCCTAGCCTAGCATATGACTTTTATATGCAGCTCTCAACCATCAATTGCCAGCCCATTACATTGCATTCTTACATTTTATAGATTAAAGAGAGAGAAGTGGCCTCTTTATTTTTCATTTTCTCCCAAGACCCTCTCTCTCTAAAATTCGGGAGTAAGACTGATATAGACTAATAAGATAAGCCATGACCATATCTCAGCTTACCAAGAACAGATCCAAAGGTCAGAAATCAAAGATCAAGGCATAAAAGGTATAAACCCTAAACTTTCAAAATCCTTAGATCTTATGTTTGATGTTGTTATTTGATGGTTAGAAATGTGTTAGACGGTGTCTTTGAGTGATCTGGGTTGTTGGATCATGGATCCATAACATCTAGAGTCACGAAAATCAAGTTTTAAATATTGGTCAAGAACCCTAATTTTGTTGTCTGACAAGCCAATGTCAGGGCTCTTAGATTCTTGTGTGTTAACGATTTATGGTGTTTGAAGTAATATATGTGTAGCATGTCATGTAGGCTTGGATCTGAAACTAGATACAATGTCAGATCAATCCCAGATCGCCTGATATGAACGGCCAAAACCCGTTGACCGTTCACGGAAATTTAAATCTGGGCAACCCAGAATTTCCAGGTTTTGTCTGACAAGTTTTGCAGGCTCTAGATCTTGCAGTAGTTTGATTGGTTGGCCATGTTTTTGTTTTCAGCTTGTAGTCGGATATGTAGATTACATAGTAAAGTAATTATATCACCCAGATCATGAACCGGAACGAAATTAAGACAGGTCAAAATAGGGTTGACCAAACTGTCGAAGAACAAATCTGGGCTACCCAGAATCTTCAACGACAGTTATTTTTGGCATACTTTGACCAAACCAGATTTTCCTTTGATGATGTTTTTAAGTTGTTTTTGTGAGACCCCAGATTTTAAGAATAAAGATTTAATTTTCTCAAAATATTTTTGTGAATATTATGGTGTGGATTTGATATAATGTTATAGTTGTGGGTAATATTTATAAATTTTGCAAAGTAAGCAAGTTGTTATAAAATATTCGTTTGGTAGGGGAATATTCGTACGACGACACAATCATTGGTGAACCCCATAACAGAATTATTGTCGGAGTTAGAAAACGACAAAATTATCTATTTATAAAAATAATGACAAAAAGTTTTACCTGTTAGCTCGTTGAAATATTCCGGTAATAAAGAATGTATAAAGATACGCGTGGTTGCGTAGTAATACTACAGTATTGATTATTGATGCTTACGTGAGAAGTCACTAAGTTATACTCAATTATTGCTACATGATAATTATGCATCATATCTCTTATATTATTGATTCAATTATTGTCACAGTATCATCTGTATAATATGTTATATTATTAAATCAATAATTGAGACGACAAGTTATAATATTAATGATGAATAATTGTTGAAAGATTAAATATGTGTTGATTAAAAATAAAATGATTTGTGGTAATATTTATTCAATCCTTGATGTATATAAGAAGTCTATTATGAGACGTTTGTGGTAAGTTTGGTTATTCTATGGGGGCCCATATGTCATCATCTAAGAGTCTCTTTCGCCAATAGTAATTACCTTTACCAGACGTCAAACCACTTGCCGTTTCATATTACAGGCGTCGAACCAATTGTCGTTTCACATTACAGGCGTCGAACTAATTGTCGTTTCACATTACAGGCGTCGAACCAATTGTCGTTTCACATTACAGGCGTCAAACCACTTGTTGTTTCACATTACAGGCGTCAAACCACTTGGTTTTTCACATTACAGGTGTCAAACCACTTTTGTTTTCACATCACCAGTCGTCAAGCCGCTTGCCTTTTCACATTGCAAGGGCTAAGTTAGAAATCTTCTATAAATAGAGGCCTAGTTCTTCATTATTTTTCACAAATTCATTCAAGCTATAGAGAGAGAAAGTATAGAGAGAATAAGAGAGAAAGAAGAAGAGTATTCCATTACTACACTAATGCGGTATTCAATCTCCTACTAAGGTAAGGGATATTATTTGTTGTACTCGTAAGGGGTGTTATTTCTTTTGTATTCATGAAGAGAACTTATGTTATTCCATTCTTTATTATTATGTTGGAATAACCTGTCTATGCGAAGTACTGCATACATCATGAAATTCTTCTATTATTCCATTCTTTATCATTCTGTTGGAACATCCTGTCTGTGTTGTACGCATAACCTGGTTCCATTATTTATCATTCTGTTGGAACATCACATGCGTGCTTTTACGCATGACCTAGTTCCATTATTTATTATTCTCGTTGGAATATCACATCTATGCGTTACGCATGTGACCGGTTCCATTATTTATTATTCTGTTGGAATAACCTGTCTGTGCGGTCTATCGCATGCCTGGTGATTTCTTTTGTTATTCCATTTTTTATTATACTAAGTTGGTTAAAGTTTTGACTTCTATACTCCATGAAATTAGTAGAATATCCTTGATATTTGCGCTTCATCCAGTATCTTTTCATGGAAATATTCTTCTGAGCATTCTTGAATTTTACTCTACAAAGCAGTATCATGTTGACAATTTGGACGTTAATGGTTCCTGGATAAATTCATTCTTGAACTTGTTTTATTTAATTATTATTTCATTGTCATCATCCTCATGTTTATATTATGTTGAAAGTCATATGTGGCCTGTAGTGCATAGATGGACTTGGTATGATTATGACCACGGATTATTCGGTATAATCATGACCGTAAAGTTACAAATGATGTGGTAAAAATCCTCATTGGCCCGTAGTGCATTGATGGATAGTTGTTGGCATGATCATGACCATTGATGAAAACACAAATATCCTTGGCCCGTAGTGCATGGATAATTTGTGTTTGTGATACTAATGAATATCCTTGGCCGTAGTGCAGGGATGATGTGGATTATCTATTAAGCTGAGTCTCAGCGATAAAAGTATTGAAAAACCTTTTAAATCATAGAAGATAGTAGATTTTATTCTCTACTTGACTCTTCTAATGGATTGCTTGTTCCGCTGCAGTTAAACTTGATGTTTGTTATATTGTATCAGTTTAACACTGTTGAAGGCTAACGATAATTTATTCTGCATTATCTTAGTCAAAGTATTTCTTACTGGGCTAGTTGAGCTCACCCTTTTGCTTTCATTGTTCTCTTCAGGAAATGAGAACGTAGCAGGGACTAGTCGGGGTACAGAGTGATGGTCCAGATGATAGCATTAATAGTCCTCATTATTCTATGAAATAGTGTGATAATAAATGTATTAAGGACTTATTTTGAGTTTGAATACTGTCTGGAAGACAATATTTGTATTAAAACTCACAACTTATGTTATATATTTAAGATTGTATTTGTATTTTGTACCATGTATTTGGCGACTCAGAATAGGTGATGTATACCTATTTTGGGGGCGTCACAGTTGGTATCAAAGCTTAGGGATATGATCCCTGGCTGAGATGTGAGACAAGAACTAGGAGGGGAGAGACGGGGAATTCCTTCGCTAATATGACCTACCTAAGTTTATTTGGTATTTAATTGGTCGGTCAGAGTATAAGGATATTATGTTGCATGTCAATTAACCCTTGTTTTATGGCAATATTTGAAAATGACATCCGAGAATGTGGAGATAAGAAATGAAGCACATGAGACCGTTGAGTCACCAACAATCAATACCCAGGATAATGTGCAACAAGAAGACCATAATCCTCAGATAAACAACAATACCGATCAAATGATGAATGATGGGATGTACAGAAGCTTTATGCAATTCATGCAACATTAGGCGAGAGCGGCTCCTGTCCAAAATGCAGGTGGAAACACTGGCAACTCTCGAACGGTCACCACTAAACAGTTCAAGGAGCTGGAACCACCGGAGTTTATTAGAGAGCCAAAACCACTTAAGGCGGAGACGTGGATAAAGCAGATCACCAAGATATTTGATGTCTTGGGATGCTCCGAGGAGCAAAAGGTTCCTTTTGCCACCTTTATGTTGCGAGGAGAGGCAGATTACTGGTGGGAATCGGTAAAGCGTACTCAACATGCCGCACTGAAGATGACTTGGGAGAAGTTCCAAGAATTGTTCAACGACAAGTACTTTCCCGAAAGTATTCGTCACATGAAAGAGGTAGAGTTCATCAAGCTAGAGCAAAATAACATGATCGTGTCGCAGTACGAAGCCAAGTTTGCCGAATTGTCCCGGTTTGCATCCCATTTGGTTGATAATGAGGAGAGAATGACATGAATGTTTCTAAGAGGTTTGAAACCCGAGATACGTCAATATCTTATCTCTCATAAACTGTGTTTGTATTCAGATGTTGTAAATAGGGCTCAGTTATTGGAGCGCAATAATGAGTTAACCCAACCAAGAGAGAGAAGCCGACAAGTCGATAATACCAGTGGTAGTAGTCATCGAAGCGGTGACAACAAACGTGGAGGAAATCATCATGCCAGAAATGGTAACCACTTTGATGGCAATCATGGCCAAGATAATAGAAGTGGAAATTTCAAGAAGAGGAGATTTAATAATGATGGAAAGACGTCAGCACCAGCACATGTTGTTAAAGAAGGAGAACGACCACCGGTCATATGTTTCAAATGCGGACAAGAGGGACACATCAGTCCAAACTGTACGCAGCAGTCAAAAGCATATTACAATTATGGAAAAGAAGGTCACCTAGCCCGATTTTATCGTGCACCAAAGTCAAGTCCAGCTGGGATGGAGGCATCAAAACTAGTCCCAGACAAGACAAAACTGGTAGTTCAAGGGAGAGCGTTTGTCGTAACCTCCCAAAAAGCGAGGAATCCGAACTAGGTGATCACGGGTAAGCTAATCATAAACTCTAGCAATGTCTATACCTTATTTGATACCGGTTCTACCCATTCTTTTATTTATCCTACTTGCGCTCAACGTTTAAATTTGACTCCGGAGAAATTAGACTTTGACTTATCTGTTGAAACTCCATTGGGGGAAACCATTATTACATCCACGGTTTATAAGTCTTATTTGATTCAAATCGGCAACCGCGAGTTACCTGTCGATCTTATCTATTTGAAAATACTTGCATTTGATGTGATTTTAGGGATTGATTGGTTAACCATTCATCATGCTAAAAATGACTATTTTTGTAAGGTTGTTAGCTTTCATGTTCCTAACCAACCTATTATGCGAATTCAAGTAAACCAAACCATAAAAGTCAATCACTGTCATCTCAAGCCATAAAGCTATTCGTTTATTGAAAAATGGATGTCAAGCTTTCTTAGCTCATGTCACGGATTTAAACAAAAATACGTAAGTCTTGAATGATATTTCTATTGTTAATAAATTTCCTGACGTATTCTTGAAGACTTCTTAGCCTACCCCTAGAGCGTGAAATCGAATTTTGTATTGACCCCAGTACAAAACCCATTTCTTAAACCCTCAAATATTTCTTCAACTAAAATGAACGTAATATGCGCCAAAGACGTTAACTTGAGTTGTTGAAGATTACGATCGTACCATTCAATACCATTGTAGGAAAAGCGAACATGGTAGCTAACGCATTGAGTAGAAGATCGTATGCGGTTACAAGTGCGAATATACGAACCCACGTGAAGATAACGAATATACGAGTATAATCGACTTTAATCGATAAAGTTAAAGCCGCTCAAGCTACACACCCGGAGCTGATGAATGTGAAGAACAAAGTTCAAGATGGCGTTATTCTAGAAGCAAGAATCGACGAAGAGAGGAAATCTCACCCCTCGATTTAATTGGCCCATTTGAAATCCTCGAGGAAGTAGGAACTGTGGCCTATAGACTCATTTTACCGCCAAGTATGTTGCGTGTTCAGAAAGTTTTTTTACGTATCGATGTTACGTAAATATGTGGACGACCTGAACCACATTATTAAATTAGAACTAAACGATATAGCAGAAGATTTAACGTATGAGGAGATACGTGTTAAAATCTTGGATAAAAAGGATTGTATTCAACACTCAAAGGTTATACCTCAAGAATTAGAATCTGAAATGAAGTCAAGGTATCCTCACACATTAAGATACCAGTGACGCACGTAAATTTCGAGGGCTTAAATTTCATAAGGAGGGAGATTGTGAGACCCCAGATTTTATGAATAAAGATTTAATTTTCTCGAAATATTTTTTTTAATATTATGGTGTGGATTTGATATAATGTTATAGTTGTGGGTAATATTTATAAATTTTGCAAAGTAAGCAAGTTGTTATAAAATATTCGTTTGGTCAGGAAATATTCTTTTTGTCAGGGAATATTCGAACGATGACACAATCATTGGTGGACCCCATAACAGAATTATTGTCGAAGTTAGAAAACGACAAAATTATATGTTTATAAAAATAATGACAAAAGTTTTAGCGTTAACTGTTGAAATACCCGGTAATAAAGGTACAGTATTACGCGTGGTTGCATAGTAGCACACGGTATTGATTATTGATGCTTACGTGAGAAGTCACCCGCTTATACTCAATTATTACTACGATGAATTGTTGCATCATATCTCTTATATTATTTATTCAATTATTGTCACAAGATCATCTCAGATAATATGTTATATTATTAAATCAATAATTGAGACGACAAGTTATAATATTAATGATGAATAATTGTTGAAAGATTAAATATGTGTTGATTAAAAATAAAATGATTTGTGGTAATATTTATTCAATCCTTGATGTATATAAGAAGTCTATTATGAGACGTTTGTGGTAAGTTTGGTTATTCTATGGGGGCCCATATGTCATCATCTAAGAGTCTCTTTCGCCAATAGTAATTACCTTTACCAGACGTCAAACCACTTGCCGTTTCACATTACAGGCGTCGAACCAATTGTCGTTTCACATTACAGGCGTCAAACCACTTGTTGTTTCACATTACAGGCGTCAAACAACTTGTTGTTTCACATTACAGGCGTCAAACCACTTGGTGTTTAACATTACAGGCGTCAAACCACTTTTCTTTTCACATCACCAGTCGTCAAGCCGCTTGCCTTTTCACATTGCAAGGGCTAAGCTAGAAATTTTCTATAAATAGAGGCCTAGTTCTTCATTATTTTTCACAAATTCATTCAAGCTATAGAGAGAGAAAGTATAAAGAGTATAAGAGAGAAAGAAGAAGAGTATTCTGTTACTACACTACTGCGGTATTCAATCTCCTACTAAGGTAAGGGATATTATTTGTTGTACTCATAAGGGATATTATTTGTTGTACTCGTAAGGGGTGTTATTTCTTTTGTATTCATGAAGAGAACTTATGTTATTCCATTCTTTATTATTATGTTGGAATAACCTGTCTATGCGAAGTACTGCATACATCATGAAATTCTTCTATTATTCCATTCTTTATCATTCTGTTGGAACATCCTGTCTGTGTTGTACGCATAACCTGGTTCCATTATTTATCATTTTGTTGGAACATCCTGTCTGTGCTTTACGCATGACCTAGTTCCATTATTTATTATTCTGTTGGAATATCCTGTCTATGCGTTTACGCATGACCTGGTTCCATTATTTATTATTATGTTGGAATAACCTGTCTGTACGGTCTATCGCATGCCTGGTGATTTCTTTCGTTATTCCATTCTTTATTATACTCAGTTGGTTAAATTTTGACTTCTATACTCCATGAAATTAGTAGAATATCCTTGATATTTGCGCTTCATCCAGTATCTTTTCATGAAAATATTCTTCTGAGCGTTCTTGAATTTTACTCTACAAAGCAGTATTATGTTGACAATTTGGACGTTATTGGTTCCTGGATAAATTCATTCTTGAACTTGTTTTATTGAATTATTATGTCATTGTCATCATCCTCATGTTTATATTATGTTGAAAGTCATATGTGGCCTGTAGTGCATAGATAGACTTGGTATGATTATGACCACGGATTATTCGATATAATCATGACCGTAAAGTTACAAATGATGTGGTAAAAATCCTCATTGGCCCGTAGTGCATTGATGGACAATTGTTGGCATGATCATGACCATTGATGAAAACACGAATATCCTTGGCCCGTAGTGCATGGATAATTTGTGTTTGTGATACTAATGAATATCCTTGGTAGAAAAGGTGGATGATGTTGATTATTTATTGTCGAGTCTCAAATGATAAAAGTATTGAAAAACCTTTTAAATCATAGAAGATAGTAGATTTTATTCTCTACTTGACTCTTCTAATGGATTGCTTGTTCCGCTGCAGTTAAACTTGATGTTTGTTATATTGTATCAGTTTAACACTGTTGAAGGCTAACGATAATTTATTATGCATTATCGTAGTCATAATATTTCTTATTGGGCTAGTTGAGCTCACCCTTTTTTCTTTCATTGTTCTCTTCAGGAAATGAGAACGTAACAGGGACTAGTCGGGGTACAGAGTGATGGTCCAGATGATAGCATTAGTAGTCCTCACTATTCTATGAAATAGTGTGATAATAAATGTATTGAGGACTTATTTTGAGTTTGAATACTGTCTGGAAGACAATATTTGTATTAAAACTCACAGCTTATGTTGTATATTTAAGATTGTATTTGTATTCTGTACCATGTATTTGGCGATTCAGAATAGGTGATGTATACCTATTTTGGGGGCATCACATTTTTAAGGCTATATACTTGTACACGGATATCTATACTACATATGTGAACCTTCATATCACACAAAGGAAGCTTAATAAACATGTTGTAAGGATCCAAAGGAGGTAGTAGAAACTGTTCTTCATTTCTGGATTCCAGAAATGAAGAATAGCTTTGTCAGACTTTTTAGAAGTCTAGATCTTGCTTGTGTGATGCATTCTAAACATGATGATGGTTAGATCATGTAGTGTTGCATCTATACTACAGGATCGGACCATTAGCAAGCCTCGAAATCGACCGGAACCCGGATTCATTTATGGTCAAACCAAGCCTCTTGGTTTCTGACATGAGTTTCTGGGTTTGATGAAGAACAGGTCTGACATTAAGTTGGATGGCTTAGATCTCTCTGTGATTATATGTTTTGGACATGAACGTTGCTTAAGTTTGTAGTACTACATCGCATCTTTATAACATTAGAACAATTAAAAACTCAGAAACGTATGGATCAAAGAAATACAATCGGTCAAACTAAGCTCCTCAACCTCTGACATGATTTCTGGGTTTACTGAAGAACATCCCAAGAACACTATTAGCGATGGATTCGTCGCCAGAAGCCTCTATAGAGACAATTTATTTAGAAAATAAATTATTTTAATTAATAAATCAAAATAAATAGATTTTAATTATTAAAAATACTAAATAAGTTCTGAAAAATTATTTTAAATTCTGAAAAACAGTTTATAATTATTTAGAGTATATTTCATAAATATTTAATATTTTTGGAAAATAAATGGTATTTTATTTATTTAATTATAATATTAAATAAATTATTTAAAAATAATTTTAATATATAAAAAATCATGAAAGATAATATTATGATATAAGAAAATATTTAAAGATATTTTCAAAGTGACTTTTAATATTTTGTGATGGAATTCATTAATTAATCAATATTAATGATAATTAGTTTATTTAATAAATATATTAAATAAATTAAGAAAAAATAAAATTAATGATTTAAAAATCATATAAAATGATTTAAGTGATATAAAAAATATTTTAAGTTATAACCTATAACTTTTGATATTTTGTCATGGAAATATTAATATTTTAATATTAAAAACAATTACTTAGGATAATGAATTTAATCTGCTTAAAAATCATATAAAGGTGATTTTAATGTTTTAAAAATACTTTGATATATTATAAATATATTATAATATTATGACATGTATTTCATTAATATTTGATAATAAATAAATATTAATGATAAAAGAATTATGTGGTATTTAATTCATTTAAATACAATTTTAATGATTGAAAATACATGATAAATGATAATAATTATTTAAAAATTATTATGAGACTTGGAAAAAAATATTTCGACTGTTACTCCCTCTGTCCCAGGATAAAAGTCCTTATTACTATTTTGGATTGTCCCATGTTAAATGTCCACTTTCTTTTAATAACCAAACTTTTACACATTTTTTCCTACTATGCCCGTAGCATTAAATATCTCATACTTTTCTTATTCTAATTCTCTCTCCATATTTAATGACATTATTATGGGCAATTTTGTCATTTTATTCCTCTTCTTAATATGCGTGAAAAGTCCACCAGAACTTTTATCCTGGGACGGAGGAAGTAATAAATTATCTTAGATAATGGTTAAGCGTTTATACAGAGTTTAATTGAACTTAAACTTGTGAATTGTTCGACTAGACCGTCGGGACGTTAGAATTTTTGTCGGATTCAAGTCAGACTGAAATAGTTTGACCTTATACTGATTCTTATGTGTGTTATAGACTGATAGGGTTATGTGTTTAGGTTATTCTATGTATATATATATATATATATATATATATTTATATATATATTATAATATTATATTATGATGATATTATTCTAATAATGGAGATCTATATTACTAATATTAGGTCTTCGGATAAAGTGATATAAATTGTGTAGCTTAAGAATCAATTGAGTTCGAGCAAGTTTGTTTTTACTTAACTCTACTAAGAGTTGTTTCATTCGGATAAGCTTATGGTTAATCATTGTTGGTTGTCATGAATTGTACTCTGTATATATTGCATGTATAAGTCAGGTATGAAAGGCTGATCACCTTCATTACCAGTTGGTTCAGGTATATTTGTTCATGTATAACACTTGCTCAGTCATAAATTTATTCCTGCTAGTTTATAATTATATTGTTAAATTATAGCCAGCTTATTATTCAGACTTTTTCAATCATGATATATCGTTATATTATTGAACTTAAACTTGTTGGGCAATTCTTATGCTCACCCTTGCTATATCATGATAAAATATTTCAGATTAAGACGAACGCGTTGGAAACAAGGAAATGTTAAAGACAGTGTCAGCTTAAAGTTAATGTGCGCGATTAGTTTTGTAATAGTATAGTATAATAATAATGTATTATGTTAGATAGTTTATGAATGGTGTATAAGTTAAGGTTACTCGACATTGAGGAAAAGTATGTAAGTTTAATGTATAAACAATTTATGTTTATATCTTCCGCAAATATAGTAATAGTGTTAGAATGATCGAACCGGATCCGCGGTGATTCGGGACCTCGGATTTGGGGCCCTCATAGTTTAAGTAATTGGAATGCTTTGGGACTCTAAAGGGTGTGGTATTGCAATCAGAATGCATGTCTTAGAGATATATTGAACATCAAACAACAAGATCGATGGCACGCAAGGCAATTAACAAAATGAAAAGACAGATTTTTGGAGCAAGCATTGGAGTGAAGATAATTGAAGGATTTTAATATCAATTGCAGATTTGACTAAAGTGAAGGGTGTTCTGAGTTTACTCTTCGTCTCTAGTCTTATATTTGTAATTGGAAGGATGTTATCTTTGATTAATTCATTTTTTATTTCATTGATGATGAACTAAGTACTTTTTAGGCTTATGACGGATCTTTAACTGGAACAATGGTTATGTAATCTTTGATTTTAAGTTTAATAAGCTATTATTCAGTTTATCTATATTAATTTGAGCTTGAATTTATGAATTGCCTGATCAACAATTCTTTGTGGACTTGTATGGATTCGAGAGAGAAGAAATTTAGTCTAGACTTAGTTAATATAGCATGTGTTCTTGAATTCTGTGAATGAACAGAATCTTGATGAATGTTAGGGTAGAGATATGCTTGACATCGCATCACTACTAGAAAAACAAGAATATGTGACGAAATTTTGTGACAGTTTTTAAAAACAATCACAAAAGATAGTAATTTATGATGGACTTTTTAAGCAATCACAAAATAATAGTATATATGATGGCTCTTAGTGATGACTAATCTTGCCATCAATGTATTATAATTGTGATGGTCATGTCAATCACACCAATTTTTTCACGCAAAATAAATTTTCTTTTTGTGACGCACTAAGTCATCACTTATAGATATACCTTTTTCGTGATAGCATTTAAGCTATCACTAATATTTTAATGTAAGAAATAATCAAAATAATATTTTATGACGGTCGTGACAATCATTAAAAAAGATAGATTTTTGTGACGACTTTTATTTGTAATTACAAAAAGAAGGTATTTTATGATGGAATTTTTAAGCCATCACAAAACAATAAAATATATGATGGCTCTTAGTGATGACTAATTTTACCATCATTATAGAGTATTTGTGACTGCCATTGTAATCACCAAATCTTATGTGAAAGTAATTTTGTTTAGTAAGTCAACTCACATATGTTTCCTTTTATATTTTATTTTAAAATTATAATCATGATCTCGAACTTTCTTTGTCTTGGTAATACTCAAGTTATTTAGTTTGCAAATGGGAGAGGGTTCGAATCCTACAAGTATCATTTGATACAATTAATATAAATACAATTAATACAGTGAAATAAATTATACGTAAATAGATATTCACGTTCTTATATTTGATCCCTAAAGTCTTATTTTTTTGTGATGACTTTGACAATCACAATAGATTACGTGTTAATGTGATTGTATTAATCATCACAAAAGCACTAAACATTTGCGTGATTGCCAAAATCATCACGTAAAACCTTTCATGATGGGCGTATACAAGACGGCCTTTGTGATGCTTAAAGCCATCACGTAAACTTTTCGTGATGGTTTTCCTACTTTTTGTGATGGATTTTGGCCATCACAAATGACCATTTTTTTAGTAGTGCATGTAATCAGATAAAGAACCTGAACTTAAACCTTCTTTAATTGTAATTCACATAGAGATATAGTGAGTTAGTTTATTAAGGTGTTTAACTTGATTCTATCTAATTTGTGGATTTGAGTTAATGTAGTATTATTACATCGAGAGGTGGCTAGTTCTACATACGTGTTCTTGATTAATAAACTGGAATAAGGTGTAATAATCAGAGTGATGCTTAGAGTGAAGTCGTAAGCCTACTTCTTCAATATTTGTTTGAAAATTCAATTTTTAGGGTTTGTTGATTGTTTGGTAATTTTAATATTTTTAATACTTTTAGTTACAAACTTGAAATTGGTTAGTTTAATAAAATTTGGATTAATAGGAAATTGGTAATTGTGAGAGTTAATTTCTTGCTAGTCTCTGTGGGAACAATACTCTATGTACTATTATATTACTTGTTGACCACATATACTTGCGTGTTGTGTGTAATTAGATTTTACCCAACACTAAGTGCCAGACGAAGTCTACCAAAAGCTCAAACACTTAGCAAACCTAAATAGTGATGGTGCATAGCTGACATCGGATGAAGATGAGCAGAACAGAATGAAGATCAGCTTCACCAGAGAAGATGTGGTCCAGACTCTGCGCAGAATGCAAAGAGGACCACGCCAAGCTGCTAAGTACAAAAGATGTTCAAGCTTAAAGACATCTTAGCAGCAAGGCACCAACAACAACAACAACTACATCAACAAGTATCCAGAGCCTGAGGGGTCCTTATCTGGAGGGACTAAATGACGTTCTAAGCATGCTGAGCTTGAAGAGTTCCTAGGGAACTAGAAGAGTTCTAAGCCTGTTGGGCTTGAAGAGTTCTTAGTGAACTAAAGTTCCAAGGCTGCTGGCCTTGAAGGAATCATAGTGATTCAGGGTACCGCCCTTCCTTAGTGAAAATCCTGCTAGTTAAAGCAGAAGAGTTGATTAGAAGCTTGAGGCTCTGAACCACTAAAAATCCATTTTGTGTCTTTTACTTTCTGTCATTTATATTATGTACCTAACTGCTATAAATGCTATGTATGTATTAACGGCTTACAACTTAACTAACTCTACGAACAATGTATGTATGATCATGAATATATTAGTGAAGGGGATCTTTTACTTATTCCATTGTGCTCGAAAAGATTCTTATGTTGGTCATATGTTAATTCATTAGCAATACAAAATAAACGAGAAAAGAATTTAAAATTAAAAAGAATCTATTCAACCCCCCCCCCCCTTCTAGATCTATTGTGCCTATTGGGAACTAGCATATTATATTAAAAATTAAGGATAATATGAGAATTATAAAAATATTACTTATTCCAATTTCTTTTTCTTCTAAATCAGGCCAATTTTGGACGGAAAACTTTGGCAGGAAAAGTGGTCAAGTTTTCTATTCTTTTCTTTTCTTTTCTGTTTATTAAAAAACTCAAAAACATAATAATTGGAAGAAAAAAATTAAAATTAAAGTGGAGATCTATACAGATCATAAAAGCCTTAAATATTTCTTCACCCAAAAGGAACGCAACAAGCGACAACGACGTTGGCTGGAGCTGTTGAAAGATTACAACCATACCATCCTGGAAAAGCAAACGTGGTAGCTGATGCGTTGAGTAAAAGATCATATGCGGGTACGAGTGCGATATTATTAACACAAAGACCAATTTTGTATGATTTACAAAAGATGGAGATAAAGTTAAAGACTCCAGGGACCCCCGTGAAGATGGAAAATATAGGAGTAGAAACGGCTTTAATTGATAAAGTCAAAGTTGCTCAAGCTACAGACCCAGAACTGGTGAATATGAAGAAGAAAGTACAAGAAGGTATTGTTCCTGAAGCAAGAATCGACGAGTAAGGGATACTTCGAGTTAACTCTAAACTGTGTGTTCCTAACGACCCTGATTAAAATATAAAATCATAATGGAGGCATACAATACCAGGTTTTCAATCCACCCTGGATGTACCAAAATGTATCCTGATCTTCGACATATATTTTGGTGGAGCAATATGAATAGAGAGATCGCAGAGTTTGTCATAAGGTGCCTAACTTGTCAACGTGTCAAGGAAGAACATCAAGTGTCAAATGGTCCATTGTAACAACTTAAGATTCTAGAATGGAAGTGGGAACACGTCAACATGGATTTCATAACAGGTCTTCCTAAGGTTTCTCAAGGCTTTGACGCAACTTGGGTCATTATAGAGAGATTGACCAAGTCTGCTCATTTCTTACTAATACGAGAAAACTATTCACTTGAGCGTCTTGCTCATATGTAAATAAACGAGATTGTAAGACTGCATGGTATGCCAATATCCATAGTTTCTGATCAAGACCCTAGATTTACTTCACAATTTTGGGTCAGCTTACAGAAAGCTATGGGCATTGAATTACGATTCAGTTTTGCATACCATCCCCGGACAGACGGACAATCGGAAAGAACTATTCAAACTCTTGAATATCTATTAAGACTCTGCATACTAGACTTCAAAGGAAGTTTGGACAAGTACTTACCATTGGTGGAATTCTCCTACAACAATAGTTATCAAGCAAGTATAGGCATGGCTCCATTCAAGACATTGTATGGACGAAAGTGTCATTCTCCAGTATGCTATGACGAGATGAGTGAAGCAACATTGTTAGGACCAGAGTTGGTGCGCATGACTACATAAAAGATTCAAATGATTCGGTAATGTATACAAACAGTACAAGATCGACAAAAGAATTATGTCGATCTTCATCAAAGGAACGTGGAATTCAATGTCAGAGACCATGTATTATTATGTGTTGCTCCATTGAAAGGAGTTACGAGATTCAAAAAAAGAGGAAAGCTTAACACTCGATTTATTGGTCCATTTGAAATCATCGACCAAGTAGCAACTGTGGCCTACAGACTCGCCTTACCGTCAAGCATGTCTCGTTTTCATAATATTTTTTGTAAGACCCCAACTTTTTATGAATAAATATTATTTTGAATAATAAGGTGTTAATTTGATATAATGCTATAGTTATCGGTGATATGTGCAAAATTTTGCAAACTAACCAAGTTGTCATAAAATATTCGTTTGGTCGGGGAATATTCTTTTTGTCAGGGAATATATGTATGACGGCACAATCATTGGTGGACCCCATAATGGAATAACTATCGGATATAGAAAGCGACAAAAATAACATTTTCATAGAATAACGACAAAACTTTTACCGTTAAACTGTTGAAATACCCGGTGATAAAAAAGCAGTAATACGCGTTGTTGCACAGTAGCACACGGTATTGCACAATGTCTCTAATTATTAATGCTTACGTAAGAAGTCACTCAGTTTTATTCAATTATTGCAATAGTAGTTGCTGCATAGTATCTCATATTATTGATTTAATTATTGTCACAGTATCACCTGTACAATATTTTATATTATTAAATCAATAATTGAGACAAAAAAGTTATTCATATTATTATTTTCACTATTGACAATTTCTAGAAAGTTCTGTCGAGGAAAGGGGTTTGGTCACCTAATTGCGCGCCAATAAGGAGAAGTCCTTATGGGAAAGCCCTTTTTTCCTGGGAATGATCTGGTTATTAATATTGTGAGTTATAATATTAATGTTGAATAATTGTTGAAAGATTAAAAATGTGTTTATTGAAGATAAAGTGATTTTTGGTAAATATTTATTCAATCTTTGATATAAATAATAAGTTTGTTATGAGACGTTTGTTGTAAGTTTGGTTTATTCTATGGGACCCATATGTCATCATGTAAGAGTCACTTTCGCCAATAGTACTTGCCTTTACCAGATGTCAAACCACTTACCGTTTCACAGTACAGGCGTCAAACCACTTGTCATTTCACATTACAGGCGTCAAACAACTTGTATTTTCACATTACAAGCGTCAAACCACTTTTCTTTTCACATTACCAGTCGTCAAGCCACTTGCATCTTCACATTGCAAGGGCTAAGCTATAAATCTTCTATAAATAGAAGCTTATTTCTTCTTTCATTCTCACCAATTCACTAAGACTCACAAGAGAAAGCTATAAAGAGAGAATCAAAGAGAAATAAGAAGAGTATTCTGTTACTACACTATTGCAGTATCCAATCTCCTACTAAGGTAAGAGATATTATTTTTGTTTAATATTCATAAGAAATAATATTTTCTTCCATACTATGTAGTATGTAAGTAGTATTATTTCGTTTTATATTCCTAATTCTACACTTATTTTGATAAGTATTGCTTCTATACTCCTTGAAATTAGTAGAATATCCTTGAAATTTGCGATTCATCTAGTATCATTTCACAGAAATATTTTTCTGAACATTCTTGTTAATATTTAGTCTTTTCATGCTAGGGTACTATTTGGGGTACTATTCACAGGGTACTATTCACTTGGGTACTATTCACCCGGGGTACTATTCACGATAAAAATTGATTTCTTTTTTGTCCAAATTATTTTTGATACATGAATATTATTCTTCAATTTTACTCCACAAAGCAGTTATCATGTTGACAATTTGGACATTCTTGAACTCTGGATAAATTGAATTATAAATCTTTAAAATTTATCCTTAATCTCACTTAATTGAATTATTATATCATTGTCATCATCCTCAAGCTTATATTGTGATGAAAGTCATCTTTGGCCCGTAGTGCATAGATGGACTGTTAATTGGTATGATTATGACCAGGAATTATGTATCGGTATAATCATGACCTGTAATATTACAAATGATGTGGTAAAAGTCCTCATTGGCCCGTAGTGCATTGATGGACAGTTGTTTGGCATGATCATGACCACTGGTGATAATAACGAATATCATTGGCCCGTAGTGCATGTAATAACCTTAAAATTTAAGTCACTATATATGTATGTACATTATGGATTTTTTTTTTAACCTTGTGTTACATAAGGATTTAATATGTGACAACACATGTGAAGTGGTGCATGGGTCAATTAACATATATATTATAGTTATGGATACATACATTTATAGACTTCATTAAAAGTGAAAGCCTTGTGACCTAATTATATATTAGGTAAGACTATTAAATAACCTAAGGGTTATGGTAATACGAAAAAGTTAGTATTTTATATGTATACTAACTTAAGTGGGGAAACTTTGTATTTTAAGTGACTAATAATTCTAAACCTAATTCTTGTAAATCTAATTAGGTTATGAGATAAAAATCATATGTGTAAGTAATTAAACTTCATATGATTAGAAATGAAAGCCCTAAATTATCAAATTGGGTAACATTATTAAAATTGCTAGACTATGTTTATTATGTAGCCCAAATTAATTAAAAGAAAAGCCCAAAGGAAATAAAATACAATCCAATACTTAGCCCATTTGATTAGGGGTATTCTAGACATTTGATTAATCAAAATTGGGCATTTAAAATAAAAGCTAAATGGAGGATATTATGAGGATCCTAAGTGGAATAATTAAGTTAACTTGTCCATTAGTAGACATTATTAAACATAAGGACAATGTTGTTAAGCTCTCATTGGTTGCCACTCCATTATGCACATTTAATCATGTCTAGGTTAATGGAAGTAATAATACAAAGTTTTTACCTAATGGGCAACAAAATAATTGTGGGAGGGTTATTAGTGAATCACCCACTTCATTTTGTTTTCATTCTTCCAACATCTCATTCTCTCTTCATCTTTTCTTCTATCTTTTGCTCCCAAGCTAGCTAACTTCAAAGAGAGAAAAGAGTGAGAGGATTCGCCATAGGAAGAAAAAAAAATATAGGAGTGCTAGTTGTTTATGCCCCTAAGTTTATTAGTTACTTTGGAAAATCAAGAAGGGTAGCAACGGGTTAAGGTATAATGTACCTTCATCTTCTTCTTTTACTTTGTTTTGCTAGCTTGAGTTTTGATGGGGTTGTGTACAACTACTCAAGATACACTAGTTCTACATATCATCATGCATGAAATTAAGTATCTTGAGTGTTAAATCAAAGACTTAGAGGAAGAAAATGAGCATATGTTCTCCAAGGGTGAAAACTCTTATTTTTCTTCCACTAAATCTTGTGTAACTCAAGTTGCACAACTTGGAATTGTCATCCGTCGAAGGGGGGGTGCTAGATACATGAGTTACCTAGTAAACCAAAGTGATAGGACACAAATCTAGCATGTTTTGGAACCTTTAAGATTATTTTTCCCAAAATAGTCCACTTTATATGCTAAAGCTTTGAAACTCTAAATCAGCTACTGACTTGTTTTTCATGAGGCTGTTTCGGTCAGTTCCTTATCTTGTAAAAATCTGGAAAAATACTACAGAGGTACCTTATGAAGTTATCTACGCGTAGGAAAAAGAACGGACATGTTTCGAGTTATATATTGTGCGTAATGACTATTTCCGTAAAGGACTCCATAAATATTATCCTACGAATATCTCACTGTGTATACACTGAAAAATTCCAAAAGTTTTACAGTAGCTTCATATATGTTAAGAGAGCATACCATGAAAATTTCAGATTTTTCTGAGTAAAACTCAATTTATGAAAAATAGAGCAAGATCCGAGTGTTTTGGACACTTTAAAAATAGTAAATCATTTTCTAAAATTCTAGAAAAATTAGAGGATTATTGTTGGTTCATATTCTGTTAAAATCCAGAAGCTGAGAACTTTTGGAATTAGTTTGCTATTTTTCCTAAAAATGATTAGGTTGTGAATAAAAGGAAATAAATAGTTAAATGATGTCTTTAATGAGAAAAATATGATTTTTATGCTTGAATGCTCATAATATATTATATCATGACTATCTTAGGGCATTTAGGTAATTTATAATAATAAATATTATTTATGACCTTTTATGGATATTAAATAAGAGGTTAATAAAGGATGAACAATTAGAATAAATTGTTTATTAATTTAATAAATCATTGGAATATTATTATAATATTAATAATATTATAATATGATGTTGTTATGTAAATAAAAATATTAGATTAGAGTATTATTATTAAATAATAATATTCGAGATTAAATAAAATATTATTAACTCGATTAATAATATTAGTAAAGGGATAAAATATTATTAAATGATTAATAATATTAGTAAGTGAATAAAATGTTAGTAAATGATTTAAAGTATTATTAGTGAACCAATAATACTAGAAGGTGAATTAATATTATCTAAGTTAATAATATTATGTGAATTAAAGGTAGTCGCTAATTAATAATAACACTATCTAGGCATGATAATGTTAATAAGAACTTATTGTAATGTATAATATCTATGTGGTTACATAATCGATGTTATGCATTGACTAATTGAAAGACTAATTATAGGTCCATCAAAGGAAGATAATTTAACCGCATAGTGGATAGAAATTAATTTCAGAGTCAGTAACTCACGATCGAGGCAAGTTTCCTAACTCAACTTGAGTTATTATTTTTAAAGCATGTTAGTGAATAATTATTGATGATTATTCACGTCTTTATTGATTATTGAAATTCGTGACTTTGTACAATCGAATTAGATTCTCTACCGCCATTGAATTTGTGAATTAAATTAAAGGTCTTCATTTATGAACTGTTTATGGGATAGATCTATGCTAATTGTATCGTACTAGATCAAGCATGTCTAAATTTGTTAAATCAAATGGGTTTTAAATAACTGTTCTTATTAATTGATATGGTAAGAACTCTTGACTGAGAAATGGACAAATTTGATTAAGGCATGATATCAATGTCGGATTATTAAGTGTTTATGCATAAATTACTGAGCACCTTGGCAAATGTTCATGGTTATTCAAAACCACTTAGTTCATGTTATTCAATTATCGAATATTCAATTGTTGATTATTAATTCATGTTCCTCCACAATCTTATATTATTGTTGAACATTGAAGGCAATATTTCTTTCTAAGTCATGATATATGTCCTTTGTCTTTATAAACTTGTGAAGCAAATTAGTTGCTTACTCTTGTTATATCATGACCTCTATTTTCACCTAAGCTTAGAAGGATCTAACGTGAAGGACAAGGGCAAGGAAAGATCCAGAGTAAATTTAGAATGAATGTTAAATTAGTTATTATCTAATGGAATTTCTTAAGTAAACTATTTGTATTATAAATGGTGTATTTAAAGTTAAGGTTATGGAGACCTTGGGACCATATTATGAGACCTTATTATAATGAACAATGTATGTTTATTATTTGAAATAGTTATAGAATGCTTATGATGATGATAGGATCGTGAGCAATTGAACTCGAGGTTAGAGAACCCGGGATTGGGGGCGCCACGAGGTTGGTATCAAAGTCGTGAGGTTATAAACATTAGGAATGCGAAACCTAGGTTATAACCTTCGAGAAAACTCTTATAGAGTATGTTAGGAGATGGATTATGGAAATTCATCAAGTTTGTGTTGTACTTAATAAAATATTATTTCATTTCATCAATGAATATATTTTATTGTGGTCTTGATGTTGATTTTATTTATGGTGTTTGTAGGATGTCTAACGGCGCCAAGGTAGTTACTCAATTGATCAGAACCCATTGAGCATGAGGTCGCCCAAGATGTCCCTCATGGTCCTCCCAGAGGGACTTGTTGAGGAGAATCGAGTTAATTAGAAGGCGAGTGGAGGAATTAGAAGTAGAAAACCACACCCTCCAATTTACTGAAGAACAATACAAGGATGAGGCTCATCAAGCCCAGATGGAGAAAGTCGAACAGAAGGAAAAATTGGTTGAGTCCCAGTTGCAAGTTGAGATGCTAAGGGTACAGCTAGAGAATGAAAAAGGCAAAGTTTGGAGAGCTGAGCATAAAGCATCTGGAGATGCAGGCTGAGTTTGATGTAGAAATTGCTGATAAGATACGGGTGGAAGAGGAACTCCATGAGTCGGATGAGCTGGTGGGCCAATTAAAGATTGAACTGCAGGCCATAAAGGTTAGAGTAGAAACTTTAGGACTGGCCCTTGATGCAGCGTATGAGGGCCAGCGCAGTGGAGCTAGGAGGGCACACTATGAGATAGGAGAGCCTAGTCGATCCGTTCGACGTAGAGTCCTGCAGTAGTTGTTTTCCTAGGAGCCTTTGCAGGTGACCTGGCAGGGCCACCAGTGGTGATGATGTGATGGCCCAGTTGTAAATAGATGCATTAGTACCTTTCTTGTTGTGTAATAAGGTTTTATGTTGATGTAAACCTCAATAGGTGTGAGGTAGTAAATGGTTAGGTACTTTCCCTAATTGTGTTTGTAGGGAGGTATCATTATGAGTTAATCCCATCTTTTGTGTTAAAATGGGATAGTAGCATTTATAAAATATACCGTATTAATCATGTAAGTCACCAAGATTGGTGTATAAATATAAATGCAAAGATATTATTATGATATGTGTTGGAAAATTTTAAATAGTAAATTTTCTATTTAATGTTATGTGAATCCGATGAGACCGATTTGGAAAATGTTCTTTAAAAACAAACTTAACCCACTAAGCAGGAGAAAGACTTCCAAATCTCTGCAGAACTTAAAACTCTCACATAATGATCATCCGATTGTTTAAATAAATAGCGTGTTACGTGCTAAGTAATCATATGATAATAAATCCGAGTAACGTGTTAGAATTTTGTTTCACTAGATAATGGCGCGCAGACGTGGACTGAGGAACCAAGATATTGAAGAGTCAGTTAATAATGCAGCGGGATCTCAACAAAACCCAATGCAAGATTTTATCAACATGATGGCTGAAGCCATGAGGAATCAAGCTCAACCTACAGGAAATCAGGCAGGCACCCAATTAGTCAACTTTAAAGACTTCAAGGCAGTAGGACCGCCGGAGTTTAGAGGAACAGCAGACCCGATAGAAGCCCAAATGTGGGTAAAGGAGATTGAGAAGGCCTTCGTTATTGCTAGAGTAGTAGAAGAGCAGAAGACAATTTTTGCTACCTACTTAATGAAGGGTGAGGCTAACTATTGGTGGGATACCAACCAGAACAAAGCCGGAACTGGAATCGTGACTTGGGAAGCATTCAACAAGTTGTTCTTCGAGAACTACTTCGAGAGTGTTCAAGCAAGAATGGAGATCAAGTTCTTGGAATCAAACAGGAGAATATGTCAAGATTGTAGTATGTGCGCGAAATTCAATGAATTGGCCAGATTCGCTCCACATCAGGTGGACACAGAGGTGAGAAAAGCGAGAAGGTTTGAAAATGGACTAAAGCCGTGGATTTATAGTAAGGTATCGGTTTTACAAATCACATCATTCTCAACTTTGTTGGAAAAAGCTCTTATAGCGGAAGGAGGAAGCGAAGCGGTCTCAAGATACAATCGGGAGAAGAAATCAGAAGGTGGGAATCAAAATGTCATGAACAAGCAGTAGCAACAATAAGAAGCGAAATGGAGCAAATGGGGGTAGTAATGGAGGAGATGCAGCAAGGAAGTGTGCAACAAAAGAAGTCGTTGTGTGGGAACTGTGGAAAGGGTCACTCGGGGGAGTGCTTGAAAGGAAAAACGATATGTTATACATGTGGGCAAGAAGGGCATACCTCACCCAATTGTACTAAGGTGAAGAAAGGAGGTTGCTTTAATTGTGGTGAAGTGGGACATCGGATCAAGGATTGCCCGAAGAAGAAAAGCATGGATGACGGAAATGGCAACAGGGGCAATAACACTAAGACAACCAGTGGAGGACCAAATTTCACCTAAAAAAGTTCGATAAGTACGGACATTCAATATGACGGTGCAAGATGCCGTGGCATCCAGGGAGGTGGTGTCAGGTATAATTCCGATCAATGATATAAATGCCTATGTGTTATTCGATTCGGGAGCTTCATGTTCTTTTTCAGATCTCGATGAATTTGTTCAAAGATTAAGTTTACCTCATGAACTATTAGAACACCCTATGAATGTAGAAGTAGCAAACAAAGAAATTATCCCTGTAGACTACATCTATAGGAACTGTTGTGCTAATGTAAGAGGGTTTAAGCTTAACGTGGATTTGATACCGATTCGTCTTGGAGAGTTTGATGTAATCCTTGGGATGGATTGGTTATCAAGTCATGGAGCGGTCATTGACTGTAAAAAATGCGTACACCTAAAGACTCCGAATAAGTCAAAGGTGGTATTTCATGGCAGTAAATCGCCAAGACAATCTTGTTGTCTGACGATGATGCAAGCAAGGAAGTTGCTTAGGAAGGGTTGTATAGGTTATTTGGCTCATGTTGTGGATACCCGCAGAATCGAGGGTGAACTAGGTCAAATACCTATTGTAAGGGAATTCGTTGACGTTTTCCCAGATGAGATTCCGGGATTGCCACCAGATAGAGAGATAGAGTTTGTTATCGATTTGGCGCCAGGACATCACCAGATCCAAAGCGCCGTGATCGTATGGCTCCTGAGAAATGAAGGAACCGATGGTTCAACTACAAGAGTTGTTAGATAAGGGATACATTCGACCAAGCGTATCACCATGGGGAGCACCGGTCTTATTCGTAAAGAAGAAGGATGGGTCATTAAGGCTTTGTATCGACTAAGGGAGTTGAACAAGGTCACCATTAAGAACAAGTACCGCTGCCCGGGATCGACAATTTGTTTGATCGGTTGAAGGGGCAAAATACTTTTCAAAAATCGACTTGAGGACGGGTTATCACCAATGAAGGTGAGACATGAGGATGTTCCAAAGACGGCATTCGTAACTCGTGTATGGACACTTTGAGTTTTCGGTAATGTCTTTTGGGTTAACTAATGCACGGCAAAGATTCATGGATTTGATGAACAGAGTGTTTAAGCAAAGTATTTGGATAAGTTTGTTGTCGTGTTCATCGACGACATTTTGTATATTCAGAGACAGAGGAAGATCACGGCTGAACATCTAAGGAAAGTGTTGGAGACGTTAAGGAGGGAGAAGTTGTATGCAAAGTTCTCCAAGTGTGAATTTTGGGTCATGAGAGTGCGTTTTTGGGTCACGTTATCGACAAAGATGGTGTTTTGGAGATCCAAAGAAAAGTAGAAGTGGTTATCAACTGGGAACAGCCAAAGACACCGACATAAATTAGGAGTTTCTTGGGATTAGCAGGATACTATCGAAGATTCATCCAAGATTTTTCAAAGGTAGCATCGCCATTGACCAACCTTACTAGAAAGATAGTGAAGTTCGTTTGGACGGAAAAATGTGAACAGAGTTTCATGGAATTGAAGAAGAGGCTCAGTCAAGCACCTGTGTTGGCTTTACCGGACAACACAGGAGGATTTGTAGTGTATAGTGATGCGTCGCACAAGGGTCTTGGCTGTGTACTGATGCAGGATGGCAAGGTCATTGCGTACGCTTCATGTCAGCTAAAGGACTATGAGAAGGGTTATCAGACTCATGACTTGGAGTTAGCAGCAGTAGTTTTTTCCTTGAAAATTTGGAGGCACTATTTGTATGGAGAGAAGTGTGAGATATATACGGATCATAAGAGTCTAAAGTATATCTTCACGCAGAAGGAGCTAAATATGAGGCAGCGCCGATGGCTAGAATTGATCAAGGATTATGATTGTGAGATTCTGTACCATCCAGGCAAAGTAAATGTAGTGGTCGATGCCCCGAGCGTAAAAGGCGAGAGAAGTTATTGAAGTTAACCATTCAAGAGGAATTGGTGAAGGATTTTGAACGACTTGACTTAGAGGTTAAGTATCCGATGGAGATCAATGAGAAATTATTTATCGTGGCAAATGAGCCCTACTTTATTAGATAAGGTTAAAGAGGCTCAAGAGAAGGACTTAAGAAGATGACAAAGATCAAGAAGCCAAGAATCAAAGGGATGAATTGAAATACAAGATTGATGGCACCGGACTGCTAAGATTTGAAGGGCGAATTTGGGTACCGTTAATAACAGAACTAAGAGAAGAGATTCTGCAAGAAGCACATAATACGAGGTACTCGATACACCCAGGAAGCACAAAGATGTATCAAGACTTACGTCAACACTTTTGGTGGTCAAACATGAAGAAAGAGGTTGCAGAATGTGTCAGCAGATGTCTAACTTGTCAGAGAGTCAAGGCAGAGCATCAACGACTGAGTGGATTATTACAGCCTTTAGAGATTCCAGAGTGGAAATGGGAGCACATCACGATGGATTTTGTGGTGGGACTTCCAACAACGCAAAAGGGACACGACGCCATATGGGTGATCGTAGATCGTCTTACGAAGTCAGCTCACTTTTTGCCGATCAAGATCAGGTATAGTCTGGACCAACTAGCCAAATTATATATCAAGGAAATTATCTTGAGACATGGCGTACCAATATCTATTATTGTGCCGGATAGGGATTCGCGATTCACGCCAAACTTCCGGAAGAGTCTTCGAGGAAAGAATGGGGACGTTGACTACGGATGAGAGCACGCGTATCATCCATGACCGATGGGCAAAGCGAGAGAACGATTCAAACACTTGAAGACGTGTTTCGAGCTTGTGTGATGGACTTCAAGGGTAGTTGGGAGGATCATCTTCCATTGGTAGAGTTCGTGATACAACAATAGCTACCATGCCAAAGATCGGAATGCCGCTGCATCTAAGCAATTTGTATGGAAGGAAATGTAGAAACGCCCTTATCTTTGGGATGAAGTGGGTGAACGTCATCGTTGGGACCAGCTGAATCGTGCAGCAGATCGTAGAGACCATTAAGGTGATTAGAGCCCGATGGTAGCAAATCAAGATCGCTGTAAGAAGTATGCAGACTTACATCGCTGTAAGCGAGATTTTGAGGTGGGAAGCTATGCATTTTGAAAGTATCTCCTTGGAAAGGAAGATAAGGTTTGGAAAGAAAGGTAAACCGAAGTCCTAGATTTATTGGACCTTTTGAGATCCTCAAGAAGATAGCGAAGAAGTGGCGACGACGAGGTAGCTCTACCTCTGAGCTGGAACATATTCATAATGTATTTCATGTGTCGATTACTACGACCATATAAGCTCGATTACAAGCATGTGATATCGCATGACGAGCCAATTCAGTCGAAAAAGATTTGTCGACGAGGAAATTCCTAATAAGTTTTAGATAGAAAGGAACGTAAATTGCGAAATAAGGTTATACATTCTCGTAAAAGTTCTTTGGAGGAACCACAATGTCAAGAAGCTACGTGGGAACTTGAAGAAAAGATAAGAGAAAATTATCCGCATTTTTTGAGTAACCTTATATGTAATTCCGGGACGGAATTCTTATAAGGGGGAGGATGTAATAACCGTAAAATTTAAGTCACTATATATGTATGTACATTATGGATTTTTTTTTAACCTTGTGTTACATAAGGATTTAATTTGTGACAACACATGTGAAGTGGTGCAATGTCAATCAATTAACATATATATTATAGTTATGGATACATACATTTATAGACTTCATTAAAAGTGAAAGCCTTGTGACCTAATTATATATTAGGTAAGACTATTAAATAACCCCTAAGGGTTATGGTATCTGAAAAAAGTTAGTATTTTATATGTATACTAACTTAAGTGGGGAAACTTTGTATTTTAAGTGACTAATAATTCTAAACCTAATTCTTGTAAATCTAATTAGGTTATGAGATAAAAATCATATGTGTAAGTAATTAAACTTCATATGATTAGAAATGAAAGCCCTAAATTATCAAATTGGGTAACATTATTAAAATTGCTAGACTATGTTTATTATGTAGCCCAAATTAATTAAAAGAAAAGCCCAAAGGAAATAAAATACAATCCAATACTTAGCCCATTTGATTAGGGGTATTCTAGACATTTGATTAATCAAAATTGGGCATTTAAAATAAAAGCTAAATGGAGGATATTATGAGGATCCTAAGTGGAATAATTAAGCTAACTTGTCCATTAGTAGACATTATTAAACATAAGGACAATGTTGTTAAGCTCTCATTGGTTGCCACTCCATTATGCACATTTAATCATGTCTAGGTTAATGGAAGTAATAATACAAAGTTTTTACCTAATGGGCAACAAAATAATTATGGGAGGGTTATTAGTGAATCACCCACTTCATTTTGTTTTCATTCTTCCAACATCTCATTCTCTCTTCATCTTTTTCTTCTATCTTTTGCTCCAAAGCTAGCTAACTTCAAAGAGAGAAAAGAGTGAGAGGATTCGGCCATAGGAAGAAAAAAATATAGGAGTGCTAGTTGTTTATGCCCCCTAAGTTTATTAGTTACTTTGGAAAATCAAGAAGGGTAGCAACTAAGTCAAGGTATAATGTACCTTCATCTTCTTCTTTTACTTTGTTTTGCTAGCTTGAGTTTTGATGGGGTTGTGTAAAACTACTCAAGATACACTAGTTCTACATATCATCATGCATGAAATTAAGTATCTTGAGTGTTAGATCAAAGACTTAGAGGAAGAAAATGAGCATATGTTCTCCAAGGGTGAAAACTCTTGTTTTTCTTCCACTAAATCTTGTGTAACTCAAGTTGTACAACTTGGAATTGTCATCCGTCGAAGGGGGGTGCTAGATACATGAGTTACCTAGTAAACCCAAGTGATAGGACACAAATCTAGCATGTTTTGGAACCTTTAAGATTATTTTTCCCAAAATAGTCCACTTTATATGCTAAAGCTTTGAAACTCTAAATCAGCTACTGACTTGTTTTTCATGAGGCTGTTTCGGTCAGTTCCTTATCTTGTAAAAATCTGGAAAAATACTACAGAGGTACCTTATGAAGTTATCTACGCGTAGGAAAAAGAACGGACACGTTTGAAAGTTATATATTGTGCGTAATGACTATTTCCGTAAAGGACTCCATAAATATTATCCTACGAATATCTCTCACTGTGTATACACTGAAAAATTCCAAAAGTTTTACAGTAGCTTCATATATGTTAAGAGAGCATACCATGAAAATTTCAGATTTGTCTCGAGTAAAACTCAATTTATGAAAAATAGAGCAAGATCTCGAGTGTTTTGGACACTTTTAAAATAGTAAATCATTTTCTAAAATTCTAGAAAAATTAGAGGATCATTGTTGGTTCATATTCTGTTAAAATCCAGAAGCTGAGAATTTTGGAATCAGTTTGCTATTTTTCCTAAAAATGATTAGGTTGTGAATAAAAGGAAATAAATAGTTAAATGATGTCTTTAATGAGAAAAATATGATTTTTATGCTTGAATGCTCATAATATATTATATCATGACTATCTTAGGGCATTTAGGTAATTTATAATAATAAATATTATTTATGACCTTTTATGGATATTAAATAAGAGGTTAATAAAGGATGAACAATTAGAATAAATTGTTTATTAATTTAATAAATCATTGGAATATTATTATAATATTAATAATATTATAATATGATGTTGTTATGTAAATAAAAATATTAGATTAGAGTATTATTATTAAATAATAATATTCGAGATTAAATAAAATATTATTAAATGATTAATAATATTAGTAAGGGATAAAATATTATTAAATGATTAATAATATTAGTAAGTGAATAAAATGTTAGTAAATGATTTAAAGTATTATTAGTGAACCAATAATACTAGAAGGTGAATTAATATTATCTAAGTTAATAATATTATGTGAATTAAAGGTAGTCGTTAATTAATAATAACATTATCTAGGCATGATAATGTTTATAAGAACTTATTGAATGTATAATATCTATGTGGTTACATAATCGATGTTATGCATTGACTAATTGAAAGACTAATTATAGGTCTCTCAAAGGAAGATAATTTAAGCTGCATAGTGGATAGAAATTAATTTCGTAGCTGTAACCTATGATCGAGGCAAGTTTCCTAACTCAACTTGAGTTATTATTTTCAAAGCATGTTAGTGAATAATTATTGATGATTATTCACGTCTTTATTGATTATTGAAATTCGCACTTTGTGCAATCGAATTCCATTCTACTGCCATTGAAGCGTGAATTAAATTAAAGTTCTTCATTTATGAGCTGTTTATGGGATAGATCTATGCTAATGTATCACTAGATCAAGCATGTCTAAATTTGTTAAATCAAATGGGTTTTAAATAACTGTTCTTATTAATTGATATGGTAAGAACTCTTGAATGAGAAATGGACAAATTTGATTAAGGCATGATATCAATGTCGGATTATTAAGTGTTTATGCATAAATCACGGGGTATGAAAGGTGATCCCCTTGAATACCAAAACTTATAAAAGGTCCGGTTTAAATCACTGAGCTCCTTGGCAAATGTTCATGGTTATTCAAAACCACTCAGTTCATGTTATTCAATTATCGAATATTCAATTGTTGATTATTAATTCATGTTCCTCCACAATCTTATATTATTGTTGAACATTGAAGGCAATATTTCTTTCTAAGTCATGATATATATCCTTTGTCTTTATAAACTTGTGAAGCAAATTAGTTGCTTACTCTTGTTATATCATGACCTCTATTTTCGATTAAGCTTGAGAAGGATCTAACGTGAAGCACAAGGGCAAGGGCAAGATCCAGGAGTAATTTTAGAATGAATGTTAAATTAGTTATTATCTAATGGAATTTCTTAAGTAAACTATTTGTATTATAAATGGTGTATTTAAAGTTAAGGTTATGGAGACCTTGGGACCATATTATGAGACCTTATTATAATGAACAATGTATGTTTATTATTTCGAAATAGTTATAGAATACTTATGATGATGATAGGATCGTGAGCACTGAATCTGAGGTTAGAGAACCTGGATTTGGGGGCGTCACAGTGCATGGATAATTCGGTGATGTGGATTATTTATTGAGATATGTTACAGAGATAAAATATTGATGATGAACTTTTAAATCATAGAAGATAGTAGATATCGTGCTCTACTTGACTCTTCTAATGGATTGATTGTTCTATTGCAGTTAAACTTGTTTTCTATTGTATTCTATCAGTTTTTATACTATTGAAGAATAATGATAATTTATTCTGCATTATCTTAGTCATAATATTCTTTACTGAGCTAGTTGAGCTCACCATTTTCTTTCAATGTTCTCTTCAGGAAATGAGAATATAGCTGGGACTAGTCATGGAATGGAGTGATGGTCCAAGATGGTTGCTATAGTAGTCTTCACTATTCTATAAAATAGTGTGATATTGATTGTAATGAGGACTCCATTTGAGTTTGGATATTGTCTACGAGATAATATTCGTTTTAAAACTCTCATCTACGTTTTGTCGTATTATATAAATGAAGTTTGTATTTAAATTATGTACCATGTATTTTGTGACTCATAATAGGTTGTGTATACCTATTTTGGGGGCGTCACAGTTGGTATCAAAGCTTAGGGATATGATCCATGGCAAGGATTTGTGGCTAGAACTAAGAGGGGAGAGACGGGTAAATCCTTTGTTAGTGTGTCTTACCTAAGCTTATTTGTTATTTAAGTAGTCGGTTAGAATATAGGGAGAATATGTGGCATGTCAATTAACCCTTGTTTTGTGGCAGTGTTTGAAAATGACATCTGGAAATTTTAAGATAAGCAATGGAGCACATGAGACCGTTGAGTCATCGCCGATCAATAATCAGGATAATGTGCATCAAGAAGGCAATAATCCTCATGTAAACAACAACACCAGCCAAATGATGAAAGACGGGATGTTTAGGATCTTTCTACAATTCATGCAACATCAATCGAGAGAGACTCCTATTCAAAATGCAGGTGGAAACATTGGCAACTCACGGATGGTCACTGCTAAGCAATTCAAGGAGTTAGGGCCATCGGAGTTTTTGGGAAAGCCAGAACCACTTAAGGCAGAGACGTGGATTAAGTACTTTCCTGAAAGTATTCGTCACATAAAAGAGGTAGAATTCATCAAGCTGGAGCAAAACAATATGAATGTATCGCAATAAGAGGCTAAATTTGCAGAGTTATCCCGGTTTGCATCTCATTTGGTAGGTAATGAGGAGCGTATGACACGAATGTTTCTGCGAGGTTTAAAACCCAAAATACGTCAATACCTCATTTCTCACAAACTTTGTTTGTATTTAGATGTTGTGAATAGGGCTTAGTTATTGGAGTGCGATAATAAGTCAGCCCAACCAAAAGATAGCAGCCAGCAAAATGATAATAGTCATACTAGTGGTAGTGGTCATCGAAGTAGTGATAACAAACGTGGAGGAAATCATTATGCCAGAAATGGTAACCACTTCGGTGGTAATCCTGGACATGATAATAGAAGTGGAAATTTCAAAAAGAGGAGATTCAATAATGATGGAAAGACAGCAGTAGCAGCACCCGTTTTTAAGGAAGGAGAACGAACACTGGTCGTATGCTACAAATGTGGAGAGGAGGGACACATCCGTCCAAACTATACGCAACAACCCAAAGCGTGTTTCAACCCGTTTTTTATTGGATAACTCATGACCCGATCTTGAGCTCGATTAACCACAGTGTTGAATACTCTATTAATCTCTTCCATCTTCATTCTCTTTGCCTGTGCGTCTTTCACTGCTATCCCGGCTTGTTGAAACATCTCCTCATATGCTACCTCGGCTCTTGCCCTCTTCGTAGTTTCTTCCATTAGCTTATTTTTCAATTCAGCGACCTCCTCGATCAGTTTTTCTTTCTCTCCTTCAGTTTGTTCTAGCTTCTCCTCGACATTAGTCAGTCGTTCCTCACGATCTTGGATCCCATAATCTTTCTGTGTCATTGCAGTCTGTTGTTCAGCTAATATCTCTTGCAATTCCTCAATTGTATCCTGAAGTTCCACGTTATGATCGTAGACTTCATCGTACATTCGAGCAGCTATCGAGGTTAGTGGAGTCTCATCCTCCTCGTCCTCATCATCCTCATCCTCCTATAGCAACTCAACGGGATCCTCCTCATCTGTCTCCACATCATCATCCTCATCTTCAACCACTGTGACCAACGGGGCTGACTCCCGTGGCAGTAGTTGTTCCCAACTAACATGAATGTCGCGAGGCTCCTCCTCTATAGGAATCTGAGTTCTATCCTCCCAAGCCTGACTGGATTCTCCGACATTAGTCATCCTAACAACAAAATTTTAAGTTTTAACCATTAATCATTACTACTCGACACTCACGAGTACATAAGTTATAAACACATAAGCACATAAGTGTTTTATTATTTCTTCCTTAAAACTCGATAAGAGTTAATCACCACTATCTTTTCCAAGGTTACTTCCTAAGGCTTTTCCCCACCTAAGGTTCATAACCTAAAGCTTTGATACCAACTTGTGACACCCCCAAATCCCTGTACTTCATTACCTCAAGATTTGGTGTTCAAGTAATCAAAACATTCATATCTAACTACCCAATCATAATAAATTGAATAATAAGAACATGCCCATACAAGATTACTTTAATAAAAACATTATCTCCCAAGTTCTCTAACCTTTAATAGAATCATTCAAATGAGGAAATAAAATTATTACATCACATCATTATTAAAAGTCTATCATCATAACGATTTAAGCAAAATTACAAGTCTTCATCACTTGTACATTTTTTCTTTTCCTTTGCTAGTTATAGGTTTATCTACCTTCTCAACCTTAGCTGCAATAAATGTATAAATATGCAAGAGTGAGCAAACAAAGCTCACTTGAAATAAGAATAAATATCTTTACATCATTCGCCAAATAATAGGCTCAATAGAACTGAATGATATGTTTTATTAACATTACAACATTTGCCAATTCATAGGCTCAATAGAACTGAATGAATTATTCTATTAACATTCTTAAATATACTACTGAGGGTCAAATTACCATCGACCATGTCCACAGTTATAAGTAATCTTTCAACTTTAACTTTAATAGTCATATGACTATAAGGACTCCACGTACTTAGGGGGATCAATCCTTCGTACAATGTATTGTGCACAACCATTTCAAAGCTAAGCGTAAACCCCTACACATAGGGTTGTTCATGTGACGCCCCCAAAATAGGTCTATTCCATCCAACCCATTCTGAGTCACCAAATACATGGTAAAAAAATAAATACAACTTTAGTAATACAATCGTCGTGCAAAATACGACAACACATATACTGTGAGTTTGAATACAACTATTGTCTAATCGAGAGTATAAAAACTCAAAAGGGGTCCTCATTACAATTATTGATACGCTATTTCACAGAATAGTGAGGACTACTAATGCAACCATCTGGACCGTCAATCCATTCCCAGACTAGTCCCAGCTATATTTTCATTTCCTGAAGAGAACAGTGAAAGAAAGGGTGAGCTCAACTAGCCAAGTAAGAAATATTATGACTAAGATAATATACAACAAATTATCATTAGTCTTCAACAGTATAACAACCGATAGAATATAATAGACAACAAGTTTTAAATCAACAGCGCATAATGAATAAACAATCCATTAGAAGAGTCAAGTAAATTATAAAATCTACTATCTTCTATGATTTAAACAGATTTTTCATAATCTTTATATTTGAGACTCACTTAAAAAAAATAATCCACATCATTAAATCATCCCCGCTTTCATGTGCCAAGGATATTCTTTAAGTATCACGACCACGAATTATCCATGCATCGCGGGCCAAGGATATTCGTGTATTCATCAACGGTCCTAATCATGCCATAAAACAATTCATCTTTGCACTACGGCTAAAGAGAATCCATAGCCATAATCATACCAAAAACTGTCCATCAATGCACTACGGGCCAATGAGGACTTTTACCACATCATTTGTAACATTACGGTCATGATTATACCGAAAAATCCCTGGTCATAATCATACCAAGTCCATCTATGCACTACAGGCCACAGATGACTTTCAATAGTTGGTCATGTTTATCTCAACACCTGTTCATCTTTGCACTACGGGCCAAAGATATTCATCAGGTAATCATTCATCTTTGCACTACAGGCCAAAGATATTCATCAGTTAATCATTCATCTAGGACTGAGGATGATGAAAAATATTTTAGAGAACGAATCCAGTAAGATAAAAGATCAAATATTAAGGACTCAGACACAGTTTATCCAAGTTCAATAATACTCAAAATAACCAATTTTGAAGCGTAATTCAAAAATAATGATCAAAACATGGATACAATCAAAGATAGTAACCATAATAGACAACTTGGACAAAAAGAAGAAAATTTCATTTTTGAATTGAATAGTCCAGATACGTGAATAGTAACCCCGACACAAAAAGTTTCAAATTTAATAAAAAGTTCAGACCAATATTTCAGCATAATGATATCGAAAGAAATAATATCATTTATGAAGAAAATAACATCCCTTACGAATATTAAACGAAAATAATATTCCTTTTGAATATTGAACGAATATAATATTCCTTCATTTATAACCACATAAATAAATCCATCATTTATATCCACATCAAATAAATATTTCATTATCATATAAATCAATAATTAATTATTCATAAATAATATTACGTAATCACAATAATAATAATCGCAGTAGGTTCCGTGAAAGAAGGGGCTTTCGATAAGGATTTTTCCTCATCAAGGCGCAATTAGGTGACCAAACCTCTCCTTGACAGAACTTTCTACACATTATCAATAATGCTATCTAATAATATTATTCAAATAATATGAATTATTGATCTGATAAAGGAGATATTTGGCAAAAGAATAATTATTGAAATAACAATAATATAAAATATCAACGCAACAATTATTGAACCAATAAAATAAAATATTGACCAATAATTACTGTAACAATTATTGAGTAGTGCCTTCTTACATAAGAATCAATAATTCACAATACTGTTCAATACCGTGTGCTACTGTGCATCCACGCGTATTACTATATTTTAACCACCGGGTATTCCAACAGTGTTAACGGTAACACAACTACGCCGTTATTTATAACAACCCAAACTTGTTATTTTCTTCATCCAACAGTTATCCGTTATGGGGCCCACAAATGGCTGCACCGTCGTACGAATATTCCCCGACAGAAAGAATATTCCACGACCAAACAAATATTTCCTGACAACAATAAGTATTTTATAGCCACTTGGTTATTTTGAAAAAAATTTCATATATCACCCTTAACTTTAACTTTTTATCAATTTAACCATTTATTAAATAGGAAAATTGAATACTTTTATTTCATAAAATTCGGGGTCTTACAATCTCCCCTCCTTATGAAATTTCGTCCCCAGAAATTTACGTGCATTCGGTATTTCAAAGAGTTGAGAATACCTTGCTTTCATTTGATTCCATCTTCCCCCGTCATCATGATTTCTTCATTGCTCAACTCTCGTATTTCAGATATCATTCTAGAATACAGCTTCAAAACAAGGGTTAATTGAACAAATTAACATATCACATAATATCCCCATATTATGACTGACCAACAAATAAGCTTAGGTAGGACACACTAGCGAAGGATATTTCTCATCTCTCCCTTCCTAGTTCTAATTCGGGATCTCCGCCAGAGATCATATCCCTAAGCTCTGATACCAAATGTGACGCCCCCAAAATAGGTCCATTTCATCCAACCCATTCTGAGTCGCCAAATACATGGTACAGAAAACAACTACAACTTTATTACAACAATTATCGTACAAAATACAACAACACATATGCTGTGAGTTTGGATACAAATATATACCAAATGTGACACATGTCCCAACCGTGAACAGCACCTCACAGTGACACCTATCAGTTTGCCACCACAGAACGGCGTCCCCTACGGAGAGTCTGGCTTCGGTGCATCCCCCATCAACAGGAAGTCACCAGCGAGAGGCTCGGGGCTCTTTACTTATAGCTTTGATACCAACTGTGATGCCCCCAAAATAGGTCCATTCCATCCAACCCATTCTGAGTCGTCAAATACATGGTACAAAAACAAATACAACTTCAGTAATACAATCGTCGTGCAAAATACGACAACACATATACTATGAGTTTGAATACAACTATTGTCTAATAGACAGTATAAAAATTCAAAAGGGGTCCTCATTACAATTATTGATACGCTATTTCACAGAATAGTGAGGACTACTAATGCAACCATCAGGACCGTCAATCCATTCCCCAACTAGTCCCAGCTATATTCTCATTTCCTGAAGAGAACAGTGAAAGAAAGGGTGAGCTCAACTAGCCCAGTAAGAAATATTATGACTAAGATAATATACAACAAATTATCATTAGTCTTCAACAGTATAACAACCGATAGAATATAATAGATAACAAGTTTTAAATCAACAACTGCAGCGAAATAAACAATCCATTAGAAGAGTCAAGTAAATTATAATATCTACTATCTTCTATGATTTAAACAGTTTTTCATAATCTTTATCGCTGAGACTCAGCTAAAAAAAATAATCCACATCATTAAATCATCCCTGCACTATAGGCCAAGGATATTCTTTAGTATCACGACCACGAATTATCCATGCACTACGGGCCAAGGATATTCGTGTATTCATCAACGGTCCTGATCATGCCATAAAACAATATATCTTTGCACTACGGCTAAAGAGAATCCATAGCCATAATCATACCAAAAACTGCCCATCAATGCACTACGGGCCAATGAGGACTTTTACCACATCATTTGTAACATTACGGTCATGATTATACCGAAAAATCCCTAGTCATAATCATACCAAGTCCATCTATGCACTACAGGCTACAGATGACTTTCAATAGTTGGTCATGTTCATCTCAACACCTGTTCATCTTTGCACTACGGGCCAAAGATATTCATCAGGTAATCATTCATCTTTGCACTACAGGCCAAAGATATTCATCAGTTAATCATTCATCTAGGACTGAGGATGATGAAAAATATTTTAGAGAACGAATCCAGTAAGATAAAAGATCAAATATTAAGGATTCGTATTACAGTTTATCCAAGTTTAATAATACTCTGAAATAACCAATTTTAAAGCAGAATTCAAAAATAATGATCAAAACATAGATACAATCAAAGATAGTAACCATAATAGACAACTTGGATAAAAAGAAGAAAATTTCATTTTTTGGTGAATAGTGTCGTATTCGTGAATAGTGCCGTATACGTGAATAGTAACCCCGACACAAAAAGTTCCAAATTTGATAAAAAGTTCAGACCAATATTTCAGCATAATGATATCGAAAGAAATAATATCATTTACGAAGAAAATAACATCCCTTACGAATATTAAACGAAAATAATATTCCTTTTGAATATTGAACGAATATAATATTCCTTCATTTATAACCACATAAATAAATCCATCATTTATATCCACATCAAATAAATATTTCATTATCATATAAATCAATAATTAATTATTCACAAATAATATTACAGAAACACAATAATGACAACCAGGCACTTCCCAGGAAAGAGGGGGCTTCCCGATAAGGATTTCTCCTTATTGGCGCGCAATTAGGTGACCAAACCTCTCCTTGACAGAACTTTCTAGACATTGATCTGATAAAGGAGATACTGTGCAGTAACAATTATTGAAACAACAATAATATAAAATATCAACGCAACAATTATTGAACCAATAAAATAAAATATTGAACAAGAATTATTCGTAATAATTATTGAGTAGTGCCTTCACGTAAGAATCAATAATTCAAAATATCGCACAATACTGGTGTGCTATCCGTGCATCCACGTGTATTACTGTATTTTAACCACTGGGTATTCCAACAGTGTTCACGGTAACAACTACGCCGTTATTTATAACAACCCAAACTTGTCGTTTTCTTCATCCGACAGTTATCCGTTATGGGGCCCACAAATGGCTGCGCCATCGTACGAATATTCCCCGACAGAAAGAATATTCCACGACCAAATGAATATTCCCCGACAATAATAAGTATTTTATAGCCACTTGCTTATTTTGAAAAAAATTTCATATATCACCCTTAACTTTAACTTTTTATTAATTTAACCATTTATTAAATAGAAAAATTGAATACTTTTATTTCATAAAATTCGGGATCTTACAGTTCATCTTAGTATTTAGAGTACAAGTCTGCACCAAAGAAAGTTTGGTTTGGATAAGCTTTCAAGGGTAATTGAAGTTTAATGATCATCAACTAGGGAACTAGTTGAATCAACAATGCTTGATAATACAATAGTTATTTAATAACAACATAACTTAGAACATTTGAGAATCATAAATAAACTGATTCTACATATCAACTCATGCTTGAAATAATTATAGAGCATAAGCATTCAATAAATGAATAAAATGGTTAACCTTTGCTTGAACAGTAAAATAAGCTAAGGTTCAAGTTTTATAACATTAGAAATGAAATTTCCGAACTTTAAGAAAACAAGTTAGAATAAATCAATCAATTGAGAATTTCCAATAACATTAGAGTTAGAGTTTGTTCAAATGGATTTTAGGAACAATTTACTTATTCAATAACATCTATTAGACATACTAATATTCACTTTTCAATATAAAACGCAGTACTAGCTAAACTTGTTATTTAAGCACAAGTCTTAAGCTACCATTTACATTTCAGAATTCCCAAGTGTTAGTCATCATAACACTTAACTAACGTTCATTGTATAAACTAAGTTATCACATAACGTGTTTTTGATTTACTAAACAATTTTGTAACTTTGAATTCATAATACATATAACACAACTCTGTATTAGCCTTGTTGTTACATGTTGGACACATTACTATAACATTTAGCTAAGCCACAAAGAACGACCAAAGTCTGCAGAATTAGCAGACTTCAGTGTCTGGAAATGGGCACTCATACCGCATGAGTTTTGTATCGAGGAGGTCATCTTGGCGCTTGCATGTATTTACGTAACTCGATTTTTGCGTAATGTAACTTCGCACTTTTCTTAAGCCAACTAACACGAATTTCACCCACCAAACAGTGATATCAACACGTAAAATAAATATACAACTATCATAACCATGATTGCTCACATTTACAACCATTTAGAACAATTTAACACTAACTAAAACTATTTTAATTTCTCACAATTCATGTTTTTCATAAAAACTCAATTTTCTTGACATTCATCCTAAAATTCATCACTGTGATTTCAAAACATAGCCAAATCATCTCATTCGAATTACATTATGCTCATATCTCAACAAACTAGCATAAACAAACTTCAATTTACAATTTCACATACTAATTAGCCACTAGAATTGATACTTTTCATGAACATATGAAAATTCCATATACTGACAAATATTTCTACTGATATCCGAAATTAGCATGCAATTGTTGTTTAAACATAATCTCTAATCATAACTATAACTAATTATCATCAACAGATTACATAACCACAATTCACAGAAAACTAGAATTCACAGAGTTTGAAACTTTATGCTGTAAATTCATACATGTATATATAAAATACTAATTTTATGAACATACCTTCAATTTGCTAATATATTCCTTGCTAATTGCTGGAAATTGCTTACGTTCTCTCTCAAATTCTCTCAAGCTCCTTCTCAATTCTCTGTGTCAAGCTCTCTTCTCTTCTCTCTTCTAAGTATATTGGCTAGACTAACTTAAGCGTAAACAAATAAACTGATAAACATTAATTCACCTATTAAGTATATCACTTCATACATATAACGTATATATTATAATTATATTATACTTATTATTTTATATATTTTATTTATTTAATTTAATTTAAAAATCTAGAAATTCCAAAAGCCATAAGGCTTGTTTGGCAAAACCCTTTAAATATTACAAAATTAATATATTAAGCCTTGTTTGACAAAAACTAAATTAAACAACTTTAATTTTTTTAATAACTCCTTATAATATAGCTATTTATCACACTATATTTAATCAAGTTTTCCTATTTATTTTAATTAATTCAAATCACAATTAATTAAATAAATCCTTTATTCACATAACTCCATACAAATAATTAATCATTTAAATTGAAATATCAATATAATAATAATTTCCTTAATTCATCAATTATTTATTTAATAAACAATTAACTAAACAAAAATTAAATCAATTGAACAAATATTTATTCAACGATAATCACATCCATTAAATATTTATATAAATCAATAAATATTTAATAGTACATATAAAATTCTGGAATGTTACAGCATTCCCTCCTTAAACGGATTCTGTCCTCAGAATCACAATTCAAACAATCAAATCGTCACATTCTTTCCTACTTACAAAGGTTCTGTCCCCAGAATCGAAGACATAGATTAAACAAATAACTCAGGGTAATTTTTCATCATTTCAGCTTCGAGTTCCCACGTTGCCTCTTCGACATTGTGGTTTCTCCATATCACCTTCCCAGAAGGTATCACTTTATTTCTAGCACTTATTCTTTCATGTCGACCATCTGGATAGGAACTTCTTCATAAGACAAATCTTTATCGAATTGCAATGGTTCGTACTCGATCACGTGCTTGTAATCGGGTTTATACGGTCGTAACACCGAAATGTGAAAAACATAATGAATGTTTTCCAATTCTGGAGGTAGAGCTACCTCATAAACCACTTCCCCCACTCTTCGTAGTATCTCAAAAGGTCCAATAAATCTTGGGCTGAGCTTTCCTTTCTTGACAAAACGAATTTTCCCCTTCCAAGTAGAAACTTTTAGGAAAATGAAATTTCCTACTTCAAATTTGCAATTCTGCCTATGTTGATCGGCATAATTTTTTTATCTGTCTTGGGCTGCTACTAATTTTGTCCTGATGAGTTTGAAAACTTCAGCAGTTTGTTGTACCAGTTCTGGTCCTAATAGTTGGTGTTCACCGACTTCATCCCAACACAGTGGAGTTCTGCACTTTCTGCCGTACAATGCCTCGTAAGGTGGCATGCCGATGCTCGCGTGGTAACTGTTGTTGTAGGTAAATTCTACCAACGGTAAATGTTCGTCCCATCTTCCTTTGAAATCCATGATGCATGCTCTCAGCATATCTTCCAACGTTTGGATTGTTCGTTCGCTTTTCCCATCGGTTTGCAGATGGTATGATGTACTCATTTGCAACTGTGTTCCCATATATTCTTGTAGTCTCTTCCATAAGTTTGATGTGAACCTTGGATCTCTATCTGACACAATTGACACTAGGAGTCCATCTCTTGACACGATCTCTTTAACGTACAGTTTCGCTAGCTGATCAAGATTAAATCTAATTTTTATTGGCAAAAAGTGTGCAGATTTTGTCAATCTGTCCACTATTACCCTTATCGCATCGTATCCTTTCTGAGTCGTTGGAAGTCCTACCACAAAATCCATTGTGATATGTTCCCACTTCCATTCTGGTATTTCCAACGGTTGAAGTAACCCACTTGGTCGTTGATGTTCAGCTTTCACCTTCTGACACGTCAAGCATTTTGCAACGCATTCTGCAACGTCTCTTTTCATATTCGGCCACCAAAAATGTCGCCGCAAATCTTGATACATCTTTGTACTTCCTAGATGAATCGAATATCGTGTGTTGTGTGCTTCAGTCAAGATTTCGTCTTTCAGCTCTGGCACTGTTGGAACCCAAATTCTTTCCTCGAATCGTAGTAGTCCTTCGGTATCGATCTTGTATTTTACATCACTACCGTCAATCACTTTCTCTTTGATTGTTTCGCATTCTTTATCTTGTAGTTGAGCATTCTTCACTTTGTCCACCAAAGTTAGACTGGCATCTATCTGAAATAGTCGTTCATCGTATTCCTTTGGAAATTTGATTTCTAATTCTAGCTTTATCATTGCTGAAATAAGCTCCTCCTGAGTGGTTATCAGCATCAACTTCTCTCGACCTTTCCTGCTCAAAGCATCTGCAACCACATTTTCTTTGCCCAGATGATAAAAGACCTCACAATCGTAATCCTTTATCAATTCCATCCATCTTCTTTGACGCATATTCAAGTCCTTCTGCGTGAAAATATACTTCAGACTTTTATGGTCTGTGTAGATTTCACATTTCTCTCCATAGAGATAGTGTCTGTGACGCCCCCAAAATAGGTATACATCACCCATCTTGGGTCGCCAGATACATGGTACAAAATTCAAATACAACTTAATAATACAACTGTCGTGTACAATACGACAAAACATAAACTGTGAGTTTGAATACAAATATTGTCTACTAGAGAGTATACAAACTCAAAAGGAGTCCTCATTACAATTATTATCACACTATTTCACAGAATAGTGAGGACTACTAATGCAAACATCTAGGACCATCACTCTGTTCCCCGACTAGTCCCAGCTACGTTCTCATTTCCTGGAGAGAACAGTAAAAGAAAATGGTTAGCTCAACTAGCCCAGTAAGAAATATTATGACTAAAATAATGCAGAAAAATTATCAATAGCCTTCAACAGTATAACAACTGATAGAATATAATAGACAACAAGTTTTAGATCAAAAACTGCAGCGAAATAAGAAATCCATTAGAAGAGTCAAGTAGAGAATAAAATCTACTATCTTTTATGATTTAAAAGGTTTTTCATCACTTTTATCGCTGGGACTCAGCTTAATAAATAATCCACATCATCGAATCACCCCCGCACTTTACTTACCAAGGATATTCTTTAAGTATCACGACCACGAATTATCTATGCACTACTACTAAAGATAATCATGTTTTCATCAATGATCCCGATCATGCCATAAAATAATTCATCTTTGCACCCTTGGTCAAGAGAATCCATAGCCATAATCATACCAAAAATCGTCCATCAATGCACTACGGGCCAATGAGGACTTTTTCCACATCATTTGTAACATTACTACCATGATTAAACCGAATAATCCCTGGTCATAATCATACCAAGTCCATCTATGCACTACAGGCCATAGATGACTTTCAACATAATATAAATATGAGGATGATGACAATATTATAAGCATTTCAATAAAACAAGTTCAAGAATTAATTTGTCCAGGAACCAATAACGTCCAAATTGTCAACATGATATTTCTTTGTGGAGTAAAATTCAAGAATGCTTAGAAGAATATTTCCATGAAAAGATACTGGATGAAGCGCAAATATCAAGGATATTCCACTAATTTCATGGATTATAGAAGTCAAAACTTTAACCAACTTAGTATAATAAAGAATGGAATAACAAAAGAAATCACCATGTATGCGATAGATCAAGACAAAAAGTTATTCCAATGTAATAATAAATAAAGGAATTAGGTCCAAATAAAAAACGTACATGCACGAGGATATTCCAACAGAATAATAAAGACGGAACCAGGTCCGGCTTAGAATGCATAGACAGGATATTCCAACAGAATAATAAAGACGGAACCAAGTCCGGCGTAGAATGCATAGACATGATATTCCAACAGAATAATAAAGAATGGAATAACAGAAGAATTTCACCAAGTATGTGGTACTTCTGATGAGTGAGTTTTATACCCATGAATTGGATACATTCGGGCTTAATTTATTGTTGTTCTTAAGTCTTTTAGGATGTTTTTATGTGTTTGTGTCTATTCAAGCATGTTTTATATTGTTTTGTAGGATTTGGGACAAAAGTTACATGGATCGATGTTTGGGGTGGCTAGATTCGCTGCGTTTTAAACTTGCCATTTACATGATCACTTCAGAGCCAATTTGACTATAGCTCCTAACATTATTTGACTATGTTTGTTGCGGTTAGTTTATATTTGCATGATTTCAACTGTTAGATAGTAAAAGTCTATTTTGGCCAATGATGAGACTGGAGTTAAGTAGATAAGTATAGTATTGAATATTCAAAGCTTTGATGTGATTTCTTGTTATGAATTGAATCTTTTCCTGTTTAAACCTGGTATAATCAAGGTTAACACGTTAATAACAATGACTATGTTAATCGATTAAGTTTAAATTGATACATAATGGATTTCTTAAGTATAATACTAGTGTGAAGGAATGAAAGACATGAATAAGTGAGAGATGGCTAAATTTTGATAAAAACTTAAGTTTGGGGGAAATTTTGGGGTATATAAGCTTAAAAAAAAAAAAAAAAAACATGTTGAGTCTTGTGGTGGGTTGAGGAGAAACACTCCCCATAAACACAAGCGTGAGATGGAGCGTAAAAGCGCACTCACCAACCATCTATAAAAAAAAGAGAAAAAAAAAATTACAGTAGCTAGTTTTGTTTTGGGGCCTTTGTTACTTGAGTAAGCACGCTCAAGGGGTATCTTAAAACCTAAGCGCCTAAGGTCTTTATATGGTCCGGGAGTCGCTTGGTAAAGCTCGCTAAGGGGTGACATTGTTAGCCTAATGGAATGAGACATTGCACGCTTATGGTTAAAAAAAAAAACAATAAAAGCGGGAAAAGAGCAAAAAGCCCCCGTAATGAAAAGTAAAGCATAAGTATCCCATTGGACTCTTGAACTTGGTGGATGTTTGACTTTAGTTGGATATAGCTTGTTCGTGAATTTTGTGAATTTGCAATTGTATGATGCCTTCAAAGATATCTATTATGTCTTAAATTTGATTTTATATCGCTTAACATTGTTGTGGAGCACACACGCACTATATCGGTGATAACATCTAAGATTTGATGATTGATTGGGAAATTCTTGATTTGTTTTAATATGATGTATTATCATGTTTACTTAATTTCTCTAAGGTAGGTTGAATAGACTTGTTTACATCATTCTTTGTTGGATTCAGTAGGCATATAGATTAGTTTCATTACATTGCATTGCATAACATTTTGTATTTTTGCTTGAGGACAAGCAAAGATTTAAGTTTGGGGGTATTTGATGAGTGAGTTTTATACCCATGAATTGGATACATTCGGGCTTAATTTATTGTTGTTCTTAAGTCTTTTAGGATGTTTTTATGTGTTTGTGTCTATTCAAGCATGTTTTATATTGTTTTGTAAGATTTGGGACAAAAGTTACATGGATCGATGTTTGGGGTGGCTAGATTCGCTTTTTCGGCTTGCCATTTACACAGCAGTCACTTCAGAGCCAATTTTACTATAGCTCCTGACATTATTTCGGAAAACTCAAAGAATGAAAGTTGTAGATCTACTTCTCCTCTTTCCGGAACATCTTGAATCATCAAAATCGGAGTTCGGACGAAGAAGTTATGGCCATTTTTCCAAAGGACGTCGGAGCAGAAAATGTCGGATTTTGGGCCGCCAACAATGGGCGCTATATTTTAGCCTATATACTTACTGCAGTGCAAAGATCTTGGGGCGTGGGGAAGGATTTGGTGCGGCACTGGACGCGTTTTGGGTAATTTTGACACCTTTTTGACTCCAAATAGGATTGGGTTTGTTCCTAAACTAAAAATTGGACTTGTAACCTATAAATACATGATGTAAGGCATAAAATAAAGAAAGATTACATAGCTTAGCCTAGAGAAAACACTCCTTTAGATTAGAAAATAACCCTAATTCTTATTAGTTTTGGAGATTGAAGCAACTTGGAGACCATTGAAGATCAAGAGCAAGAGCAAGAGGGAGAGCATCGATTTCTTTGACAATGATTCTATTCTCTTCTCTCATCTTACTTTTATCTTTTGATGTCTATTCAGTTGTGGATTCTTGGTTTTAATTCATTAATTATGAACTAACTATTTTTGAGTTTTAAATTGAACTTTTTATGGCTATGAATTAGTTATTCATTATATTCTAATTATTTATGTTAAAGTGAGTTGTTTATCTTGTCTTGTGCTTATTGCTTAATTATTTGATCAGTAATTACTTTGTTACTCTAGAAGGAATTGGAAGAGGAATTCTAGGGTTAGAGGCGGGCATGATATAATGTGACTTAGTTATTTGCACAAATAAAAATTAGGTTTGTGAATTGAATGGAAATATCTGTCACGCATGTAACACGTAAGGAATTGGGATTGGAAAGAGTTTAATTCAATTGTTTTGCATAGGAATATAGCAAGATTAATCTGGATTAAATAGAAGGCAATTGATCACTTGGAAAAGGACTTTTGGCATTTGAGAATTCCTATTAACAATTCAGTAGGCATAATAATTGGGATAATTGGATAATTGATTTATAATTCATAATTGGGGATATTGAAGTCTTAATCTTTATTTATTTGAATTCATTCGTTAAAATCTTAGTTTTAATTAGTTAATTTAGTTTTCTTAATTAGAAAAAAAACACGATTTGAGATTGTTTAAATAAAATTGATTTGGTTAAGAGTTAGTATTTGGTAATTTTTATTAAATAATTCCTCGTGGGAACGATACTCTACTTTCACTTTATTACTTGTTGACCGTGTATACTTGCACGTATTCATTGATTGCGAAATCGATCAACAACTTCGCATAGACAGGTTATTCCAACATAATAACAAAGAATGGAATAACAGAAGTTCTCTTCATGAAGACGAAAGAAAGAAATAATACTCCCTACGAGTATAACAAATAATACTCCTTACCTTAGAAGAAACTGGATATAGAAGTAGTGAAGTAGCAGAATACTTTTCTTCTTTCTCTCTATAATTTCCCTCTATAATAATTGCTCTATAGCTTTAGTGAATTGGTGAGAAATGAAGGAAGAATGAGCTTCTATTTATAGAAAAATATAGTTTCGATAATTGCACGTTTTGGGGCTCGAAAAATTACAGTACAATACCTCCAAATTTTCTTTCATTTTTAATTTAGTCCTGCAAGTATTATCAATCTTGCACCAACTCCCATAATAGTAAATCATGTTAATTAATAGTACAATCATGTGAATAAATAGTATAATCATGTGAATAAATAGTATAATCATGTGAAAAAATTAATTACAGTATAGTACCTTCAACTATACCTCCATTTTTAACTTAGTCATGCAAGTATTATCAATCTTGCACCACCACCCCTAATAGTATAAGAATATGAATCAATAGTACCCCGTGAATAATAATTCGTGAATAGTAACTCATGAATAGTAACTCGTGAATAGTACTCCAACACGAAAAAGTGCTCCAAATACCCGAGTGAACAATATAACCACCAGACATCAATTATCATCGAAATAAATGTCAATTTCCACTAACACTAATAAACCCAATACAATGGAACAATCAATTTCATCTTTAATCAACACAACTTATTCATCATTTATATTATAACTCACAATATTTAACAACCAGGTCGTTCCCAGGAAAGAGGGGGCTTTCCGATAAGGATTTCTCCTTATTGGCGCGCAATTAGGTGACCAAACCTCTTCTTGACAGAACTTCTAGACATTGTCAATATTGCAAATAATAATATGAATAACTTTATCGTCTCAATTATTGATTTAATAATAATAAATATTATGCATATGATACTGTGACAATAATTGAATCAATAATATGAGAGATATGATGCAAAGAATCTTCGTAGTAATAATTGAGTATAACTGAGTGACTTCTCACGTAAGCATCAATAATAATCAATGTGTGCTAATATGCAACCACGCCAGACATCGCATACTTTTAACATTTGTTTCAATAGTTAACTTGGTAAAACTTCGCCGTTATTTTCATAAAGTATTTTTGTCATTTTCTTAATCCGACAATAATTCCGTTGTGAGGTCCACCAATGATTGTATCGTCGTATGGATATTCCCCGACAAAAAGAATATTCCCCGACCAATCGAATATTATATAACAACTTACGTACTTTGCAAAATTTATAAATATTACCCACAACTATAACATTATATCAAATCCACACCATAATATTTAAAAAAAATTATTTCGAGAAAATTAAATCTTTATTCATAAAATCTGGGGTCTCACAGTGTCTCCATATCTTGAGAGCAAATACTACTGCAGCCAATTCCAAATCATGAGTCGGATAACCTTTCTTATAATCCTTCAGTTGTCTTGATGCATACGCAATTACTTTGCCATTCTGCATAAGAACACAACCCAATCCCTTATGTGAGGCATCACTATACACCACAAAATTACATGTACTATCTAGTAATGACAACACAGGTGCCATGCTTAATTTCTTCTTCAAATCCTGGAAACTTTCTTCATATTTCTCCATCCAAACAAATTTCACAACTTTCCTTGTCAAATTTGTTAATAGAGTGGCTATCTTAGAAAAATCTTGAATAAATCGTCTGAAATAACCGGCCAGTCCCAAGAAACTCCTCACTTTTGACGGTGTTCTTGGTTGTTCCCAATTGATTACAGCTTCCACTTTTGATGGATCCACTGAAATCCCATCCTTGTCAATCACGTGCCCAAGAAATTGCACACGATCTAGCCAAAATTCGCACTTAGAGAATTTTGCGAGTGTTTCCAATGTCAAACGTAAGTGTTCCATGTGTTCTTCTTGAGTTTTGGAATACACAAGAATGTCATCGATGAATACCACTACAAACTTGTCTAAGAATTATTTAAACACCATGTTCATCAAATCCATGAATGCAGCAGGTGCATTGGTTAAACCAAAAGACATCACCAGAAACTCGTAATGTCCATACCTAGTTCTGAATGTCATTCGAGGTATATCCTCCTTCCTCACTTTCAACTGGTGATACCCACTTCTCAAATCTATTTTCGAGAAGTATTTAGCACCCTTCAACTGATCAAACAAGTCATCTATTCTTGGTAATGGATATTTGTTTTTAATAGTGACTTTGTTTAATTCTCTATAATCAATGCAAAGACGCATTGACCCATCCTTCTTCTTCACGAATAACACTGGCGCTCCCCATGGTGATACGCTTGGTTGAATATACTTCTTGTCTAACAATTCTAGCAACTGTACCATCAGTTCCTTCATTTCTACTGGAGCCATTCTGTACGGGGCCTTCGATATCGGTCTTTGTCCCCCAAGACTAAGTCGATCGCGAACTCAATTTCTCTGTCAAAGTGTAAGTCCCGCAAATCCTCTGAAACACATTCTCAAAATTCCTCACCACTGGTATCTCTTCCAGTTTCACATTCTTCTTCTGAGTATCGACTATGTAAGCTAAATAGCCCACACAGCCTTGACTCAATAATTTCTTGACCTACATAATCGTCAGACATTTCATTTCTCTAGGCGACTTGCTACCATAAAATACTACCTTTGACGGGGTCATAAGGTTTACACACTTCTCTTGGTAATCAATTACCGCTCTATATTTGAACAGCCAATCCATTCCCAAAATAACATCAAACTCTCCCAGTCTAATCGAAATCAAATCTACCATCAAGATATTCTCCTTAGTGTTCACCCTACAGTTCTTGTATACGGATCTAACATGGATTATCTCTTTATTCGTAATTTCTATGTGCAAAAGGGAAATTCAGTTCTTCTCTAGGAAATTCTAACCTCTTAGCAAATTCATCAGAGATAAACGAGCAAGTAGCACCCGAATTAAATAATACATAAGCATCAATATCATTGATTAGGATAATACCTGACACCACATCTTTTGATTGCACAGCATCTTGCACAGTCATATTGAAGGTTCTACATGTGGGTTTGTTTGATGTTATACCTCCATTGCTTCTGGTTGTCACTCCATTCTTCTTCTTAGGGCATTCACGAGCAAAATGATCCTTGGATCCGCACGTGAAGCACACGTTCTTCTTAGGTTGAGTGCAATTTGGGACGATGTGACCCTCCTGGCCACAATTGAAGCATACTCGTTTCCCCATCAAGCACGCACCCTTGTGAAACTTTTCGCATGTAGCACATGCTTCAAACTTCTTGTTTTGCTGGTTACCCTGCTGGTTTCCAGCACCCACGTTTCCATTCCACTTCCTCTTTAAGTTGTTGTTGTTGTTGTTATTTCAACCACTACCACCTCCATTCTTAATTTCCACCTCGTTCTTCTTCTTCTTCTGTTCCTGATTGAACTTTGTCACTGCCTCGCCTCCACCTTCAGCGAGTATTTCTTTCTCCATCACTGCTGCGAAAGTCTTCAACTGGAACAGGGAAACCCTACTGTATAATCAGGTCTTCAATCCCTATTCAAACCTCTTCCCCTTGCGTTCGTCTGTACTGACTTGATAAGGCGCAAACCTCGCCAACTCTTTGAATTTAGCGGCACACTCGGATACCATCATCATTCCCTACTTCAGTTCTAGAAACTGCACTTCCAGCTGACCCTTTGAACTCTCGGGAAAATAGGTCTCGAAGAATATCTCCTTAAACCTATCCCAGGTCATCATCCCTGGTCCTTCTCCAGTTTTATTGGCCTGCCACCAATAACTAGCCGCTTTTCAACATGAATGTCATGAAAGCGATCTTCCGATCATCTCCTACCCTAGCAACATTGAACACCTTTTCTATCTCCATAATCCAAGTTTGTGCCTCGACTGGATTCACTGACCCACAAAATTCAGGTGGTCTAACCGCCTTGAACTCCTTAAACGTTGTTCCTTGGTTCTGTGGTTGATTCTGCAACGCTCCCGTTAGTAATGTCACTAATTGTTGAACTGGGTTAGCATCAACATTGTCGTTATTGATGGTTCCTTCGGTGGTTCTCTGTCGTGGTGGTAGACATCTGGGAGGCATTTTCTGTTAAAAAAATACACTCATTAGGTTATTATTCAACTCTTTTAAGTAATTTCTATTTAACTTGCCTCCACAAAAGAAATAACCACATAATCACGAACACTTTGAATAAAATAATAACTTTTATTTATTCATAACCTCTTTGAAAACATAAAACAATAGCATCACTGCTATTTACATTACTTTTCTGAACTACAAATGTTTTAGGAGAACATCATCGTCATATTCCATAGGTTACATAACACTTGGGATTTACAATTTATTTAACATTTATTATTCGCATAACATCTACGATGTTCTACTAAGATATTGCTTAGCCTTACTACGTTCTTCCTCCATAATCTGAAACATTGTTCTGCGATCTAATACGTACGATGGCAATGTCTTTCACTGCTATCCCGGCTCGTTGAAACATCTCCTCATATGCTTCCTCAGCTCATGCCCTCTTCGTAGCTTCTTCCCTTAGCTTATTCTTCAATTCAGCAACCTCCTCGATCAGTTTTTCTTTCTCTCCTTCAGTCTGTTCTAGCTTCTCCTCGACATTAGTCAGTCGTTCCTCACGATCTTGGATCTCATCATCTTTCTGTGTCATTGCAGTCTGTTGTTCAGCTAATATCTCTTGCAATTCCTCGACTGTATCCTGAAGTTCCACGTTATGGTCGTAGACTTCATCGTACATTCGAGCAGCTATCGAGGTTAGTGGAGTATCCTCCTACTCGTCCTCATCATCCTTATCCTCCTATAGCAACTCAACGGGATCCTCCTCATCCGTCTCCACATCATCATCCTCATCTTCAACCACTGTGATCAACGGGGCTGACTCCCGTGGCAGTAGTTGTTCCCAACTAACATGAATGTCGCGAGGCTCCTCCTCTATAGGCATCTGAGGTCTATCCTCCCTAGCCTGATTGGATTCTCCGACATTAGTCATCCTGACAACAAAATTTTAAGTTTTAACCATTAATCATTACTACTCGACACTCACGAGTACATAAGTTATAAACACATAAGCACATAAGTGTTTTATTATTTCTTCCTTAAAACTCGATAAGAGTTAATCACCGCTATCTTTTCAAAGGTTACTTCCTAAGGCTTTTCCCCACCTAAGGTTCATAACCTAAAGCTTTGATACCAACTTGTGACACCCCCAAATCCTTGTACTTCATTACCTCAAGATATGGTGTTCAGGTAATCAAAACATTCATATCTAACTACCCAATCATAATAAATTGAATAATAAGAACCTGCCCATACAGGATTACTTTAATAAAAACATTATCTCCCAGGTTCTCTAACCTTTAATAGAATCATTCAAATGAGGAAATAAAATTATTACATCACATCATTATTAAAAGTCTATCATCATAACGATTTAAGCAAAATTACAAGTCTTCATCACTTGTACATTTTTCCCTTTCCTTTGCTAGTTGTAGGTTTATCTACCTTCTCAACCATAGCTGCAATAAATGTATAAATATGCAAGAATGAGCAAACAAAGCTCACTTGAAATAAGAATAAATATCTTTACATCATTCGCCAAATAATAGGCTCAATAGAACTGAATGATATGTTCTATTAACATTACAACATTTGCCTATTCATAGGCTCAATAGAACTGAATGATTTGTTCTATTAACATTCTTAAATATACTACTGAGGGTCAAATGACCATGAACCATGTCCACAGTTATAAGTAATCTTTCAACTTTAACTTTAACAGTCATATGACTATAAGGACTCCACATACTTAGGGGATCAATCCTTCGTACAATGTATTGTGTACAACCATTTCAATGCTAAGCGTAAACCCCTAAACATAGGGTTGTTCATCTCAGTATTTAGAGTACAAGTCCGCACCAAAGAAAGTTTGGTTTGGATAAACTTTCAAAGGTAATTTAAGTTTAATGATCATCAACTAGGGAACTAGTTGAATCAACAATACTTGATAATACAATAGTTGTTTAATAACAACATAACTTAGAATATTTGAGAATCATAAATGAATTGATTCTACATATCAACTCATGCTTGAAATAATTATGGAGCATAAGCATTCAATAAATGAATAAAATGGTTAACCTTTGCTTGAACAGTAAAATAAGCTAAGGTTCAAGTTTTATAACATTAGAAATGAAATTTCTAAACTTTAAGAAACTTGTTTAACTGTAAACAAGTTAGAATGAATCAATCAATTGAGAATTTCCAATAACATTAGAGTTAGAGTTTGCTCAAATCGATTTTAGGAACAATTTACTTATTCAATAACAGTTAAGATAAAAAGGTTCCTCAATCAAAAGCATGAAGTTATAATAATAGAACTAACTCAACGAAAGTGTAGAGTTAGAAAACTTGCACAATATAATAAATGAACTAGCTCAACAAAAGTGTAGAGTTAGAAAACTTGCCTCGAGTGTAAGCTAAAATATTAAAACTCACGTTCACCTATACACAGTATTAAAATCACAACATCTATTAGACATACTAATATTCACTTTTCAATATAAAACGCATTACTAGCTAAACTTGTTATTTAAGCACAAGTCTTAAGCTACCATTTACATTTCAGAATTCCCAAGTGTTAATCATCATAACACTTAACTAACGTTCATTGTATAAACTAAGTTATCACATAACGTGTTTTTGATTTACTAAACATTTTTGTAACTTTGAATTCATAATACATATAATACAACTCTGTATTAGCCTTGTTGTTACATGTTGGCCACATTACTATAACTTTTAGCTAAGCCACAAAGAACGACCAAATTCTGCAGAATTAGAAGACTTCAGTGTCTAGAAATGGGCACTTTCATGCTTGTCGCATGAAGTTTTTATCTACAGGAGGTCTGCTTGCCGCGCTAAGGGTCTTCATGCTTGCATGATATATGTAACTCAGCTTTTTTGTAACGTAACTTGACACTTTTCTTAAGCCAACTAACACGAATTTCACCCACCAAACAGTGATATCAACTCGTAAAATAAATATACAACTATCATAAACATGATTGCTCACATTTACAACCATTTAGAACAATTTAACACTAACTAAAACTATTTTAATTTCTCACAATTCATGTTTTTCATAAAAACTCAATTTTCTTGACATTCATCCTAAAAATCATCACTGTGATTTCAAAACATGGCCAAATCTTCTCATTCGAATTACATTATGCTCATATCTCAACAAATTAGCATAAACAAACTTCTATTTACAATTTCACATACTAATTAGCCACTAGAATTGATACTTTTCATGAACATATGAAAATTCCATATACTGACAAATATTTCTATTGATATCCGAAATTAGCATGCAATTGTTGTTTAAACATAATCTCTAATCATAACTATAACTAATTATCATCAACAGATTACATAACCACAATTCACAGAAAACTAGAATTCACAGAGTTTGAAACTTTATGCTGTAAATTCATACATGTATATATAAAATACTAATTTTATGAACATACCTTCAATTTGCTAATATATTCCTTGCTAATTGTTGGAAATTGCTTACGTTCTCTCTCAAATTCTCTCAAGCTCCTTCTCAATTCTCTGTGTCAAGCACTCTTCTCTTCTCTCTTCTCAGTATATTGGCTAGACTAACTTAAGCGTAAACAAATAAACTGATAAACCTTAATTCACCTATTTAGTATATCACTTAATACATATAACGTATATATTATAATTATATTATACTTATTATTTTATATATTTATTTAATTTATTTAATTTTAAAATCTAGAAATTCCAAAAGCCATAAGGCTTGTTTGGCAAAACCCTTTAAATATTACAAAATTAATATATTAAGCCTTGTTTGACAAAAACTAAATTAAAAAACTGTAATTTTTTTTAATAACTCCTTATAATATAGTTATTTGTCACACTATATTTAATCAAGCTTTCCGATTTATTTTAATTAATTCAAATCACAATTAATTAAATAAATCCTTTAATCACATAACTCCATACAAATAATTAATTATTTAAATTGAAATATCAATATAATAATAATTTCCTTAATTCATCAATTATTTATTTAATAAATAATTAACTAAACAAAAATTAAATCAATTGAACAAATATTTATTCAACGATAATCACATCCATTAAATATTTATATAAATCAATAAATATTTAATATTACATATAAAATTCTGGAATGTTACACGAGCTATTGAAAGATTACGATCATACCATTTAATACCATATTGGAAAAGCGAACGTGAGCTGACGCATTGAGTAGAAGATCATATGCGGGTACGAGTGCGATATTGTTAACATAAAGGCCCATTTTGTATGACTTGCAAAGGATGGAGATAAAGTTAAAGACTCCAGGGACCCACGTGATGATAGAAAATATACGAGAAGAACCGACTTTAATCGATAAAGTTAAAGCTGCTCAAGCTACAGACCTGGAGCTGATGCATATGAGGAAGAAAGTACAAGAAGGTGCTATTCCGGAAGTAAGAATCGATGAAGAAGGAACACTTTGAGTTAACTCTAGACTTTGTGTTCCTAACGACCCTGATTTAAAGTATAAAATCATGATGGAGGCACACAACACACCGTTTGCAATCCATTCTGGAAGTACCAAAATGTATCGTGATCTTCAACATACATTTTGGTGGAGCAATATGAAAAGAGAGATCGCAGAGTTTATCTCAAGGTGTTTAAATTGTCAACGTGTTAAGGCGGAGCATCAAGTGCCAAAAGGTCCATTGCAACCACTTGAAATTCCATAATGGAAGTGGGAGCACATTAACATAGATTTTGTTACTGGTCTTCCCAAGGTTTCTCAAGGCATAGATGCAATTTGGGTCATTGCTGATAAATTATCCAAGTTTGTTCATTTCTTACCTATATGAGAAACTTATTCACTTGAACGTCTTATATGTATATTGTGATGCCCCCAAAATAGGTATACATCACCCATCTTGGGTCACCAGAAAATACATTACTGACAACTCCATTTATACAATTGTCGTGCAGGATACGACCACAGTTAAACTGTGAGTTTTAATACAATTATATATAACTCTCGTGGTGCCTTGACCACAACACTTTACAATGGTACCTTACATAAAGGTACAGTCAATAACTATTTTAGAAATTAAAATCTTTAGAAAATACTCAAGGAAACCTTCATACATGGGAGGCCATGCGTCTAAGTTATGATAGATATCACATGACTCGAGAATTATCCTTGGTTGACCCAATAGTCCCCAAAGAAAAATGAGAAGATTGCTATCATATTCTTTCAAATGGTGAGTCTTCTCTTGACATATAATTATCTCCATTGTCTCCAATTGAGAATTATATATCAACCAAACTCCAAGATTATATAGGTAGTGCTCATAGATATACTTAGCAAGTGGATGTGCACAACCCTGTCTTATGATAACACGAAGTCGTATGTCATTAGACATATTGTATGATAGTGGCAAAACACACTTCCAAAGTTGGGTTCGCCTCACCTTATTTGATTCACCAAATATAACTTTAAATGACGTATATAATACCACACACTTATCTAAAGTTCTCAATAAAAGTATTTCCATACTTTTTCAGGAGAACCTCAACAGCTATAGACCACTGTTCTAATCCCCTGTTACTCCCGCTCGACCCATCTACACACTTATTACCTGAAAGGAATTGTGAAGCAAAAGGGTGAGCACAACTAGCCCAGTAAAGAATATCATAACTAAAAATAATTAAATTATCAATAGCCTTCGTCAGTGATAAATCAGAGATTTAGAACATATGGTAGATGATAAAGTTGCAGCGGAACGAGCAATCCATTAGAAGAGTCAAATAGACCATAAAGTCTATTATCTTCTCCATATTAAAAGTCCACCAACAATGTTTTATCCCTGTAGCATCAATCAACAGTTCCTGTCCACAATCATTTGAATAACTCATAATCATAATTGTGGTTCTAATTTCCTCTTCGCACCCAGGATGAAGATAATTTTGATCACTTGTCTTTACCTGAAACATCAAAGATCATGGTTATACCAAATCACAATTCATGTTCATAATCATACTAATAAATTCATCTTTGCACTACAGGCCAAAGATATTCATTAACAGTTCATCTTTGCACTACAGGCCAAAGACATGCAACTGTATTTTAGAAGAAATAAGTAGAGCATGATATCTACTATCTTCTACGAATTAAAAGTTTATTATCAATATTTTATCGCTGAGACTCAACTCAATAAATAATTAACATCACCGAATTATCCATGCACTATGGCCAAGGATATTCGTTAATATCACATCCATGAATTATCCGTGCACTACGGGCCAAGGATATTCATTATTATCACATCCATGAATTAATATTTTATCGCTGAGACTCAGCTCAATAATTAATCCACATTACTGAATTATTCATGCACTACGGCTAAGGATATTCATTAATATCACGACCATGAATTATCCATGCACTACGGGCTAAGGATATTCGTGTTTTCATCAACGGTCATGATCATGCCATAAAATAATTCATCTTTGCACCCTTGGCCGAAGAGAACCCATGGTCATGATCATACCAAAAACTATCCATCAATGCACTATGGGCCAATAAGGACTTTTACCACATCATTTGTAACATTACGGTCATGATTATACCGAATAATCCCTGGTCATAATCATACCAAATCCATCTATGCACTACAGGCCACATATGACTTTCATCATAATATAAGAATGAGGATGATGACAATGATATAAGAATTCAATTAAAAAAAAGCAAAGGATAAATATTGAAGACTTTAACAATTTAATTTATTCAAAATTCAATAATGTCCAGATTGTCAACATGATACTGCTTTGTGGAGTAAAATTCAAGAATAATATTGTATCAAAAATGATTTGTCATGAATAGTACCCCGGGTGAATAGTAACTGAGTGAAAAGTACCCCCGTAAATAGTAACTTCGAGAATAGTAACCCTGTGAATAGTACTCTGGCATAAAAAAGTTAAAACTTATCAAGAATGCTCAGAATAATATTTTCATGAAAAGATACTGGATGAAGCGCAAATATCAAGGATATTCTACTAATTTCAAGGAGTATAGAAGCCAAAACTTTAACAAAATGAGTATAAAATTCAGAATCTGAAACGAAATAATATTACTTACATACTATAGAGTATGGAAGAAAATATTATTTCATATGAATATTGAACAAAATTAACATCCCTTACTTACAACGATTGAACGAAAATAATATTTCAACGAATATTTAACGAATATAATATTCTTACGAATATTGAATGAAAATAATATTCCTTACTTAATATTGAACAAAAATAATATTCTTTATGAATATTAAACAAAAATATTATTCCTTACTTAATATTAAATGAAAATAATATTTCTTATGAATATTAAACAAAAATAATATTTCTTACGAATATTAAAGCGAAAATAATATTTCTTACTTAATATTAAGCGAAAATAATATTCCTTACTTAATATTAAATTAAAATAATATTCCTTACGAATATTAAATAAAATAATATTCCTTACTTAATATTATACGAAAATAATATTTCTTATGAATATTAAAGCGAAAATAATATTCCTTAAGAATATTAAATGAAAATAATATACCTTACGAATATTAAACAAAAATAATATTCCTTACGCTTGTTGAACGAAAATAATATTCATACGAATACAAAAAAATAATATCTCTTTTGAATATGAAATAAATAATACACCTTACCTCAAAAAGATGAGTATTCCAACTGGAATAGCGGATATATTTTTGAAGAAAACTTTTACTATTTTCTACACTCAAAGCTTCCTAAAACTCGAAAGAAATACGCTCAATATTATAGAAGAAGAATTCTCTGATTCTGGTGTGATTTTGAATTCTAACTAAGCATCCTATTTATAGGAGAATGGAAGGATACTATATGAGTTTAGAAAATCACGGATGCACAGTAATTTCAAATGAAAATTCACGGGCGTTCGGCCGATTAAAAATTTTAAAAATTTTGATTTTACTATACTGCACTGTGTATAATAAAATATAATATATTCTATTTTTTCATAAAAAACAAAACTTATTATAATATAATAATAATAATAATAATAATAATAATAATAATATGCTAACTCCCTCATTCTCCCGGCAATCTCAATCTCCCCATTTTCATTAAATCACATGTATATATATATATATATATATATATATATATAATACATTACCTTCCATTTACGTTACCTCTCCCCCTCCCCCATTTTCAGATTCCATAATTCACACGTGGGCCCCACATGTGGCCCCCACCTTTATTATATTAAATAATTTTCTACCGATTATTTCGAAAAATGGGTAAATGGAGGTCCATAAAATAAGCAAAATTTACATCAAATACTTCATAAAAATTCCGTCAATAATTTTAACAATATTTTCATTTTTTTTAATTTTCGAAGTTTGACTTTTTCCGAAAACGTCAACTATTGAATTTTTGACCAAAAAGTCAACCTTTAAAATTTGTGTTTATAGTCTATTTTACTAATTTCATCATTCAGGACTCAAATATCACGTCGCCTCCAAATTCAACTCGAACTCAAATTTGATTTTTAATAACATTTATTCATTATTATTATAACTCGCAATATTAACAACCAGATCGTTCCCAGGAAAGAGGGGGCTTTCTAATAAGGATTTCTCCCTATTAGCGCGCAATTAGATGACCTAACCTCTCATTGACAGAACTTCTAGACATTGTTAATTATGCAAATAATAATATGAATAACTTTGTCGTCTCAATTATTAATTTAATAATATAAAATATTGTGACAATAATTGAATAAAATTGAGTGACTTCTCACGTAAGCATTAATAATCAATATCGTGTGCTACTATGCAACCACGCGTATTACTGTACTTTCACCACCGGTTATTTTATGACAACTCTCTTACTTTGAAAAAATTTCAAATATCACCATTAACTTTAACCTTTTATTATTTTAACCATTTACTAAATAACATAATAATTATAAAAAAATTGAATACTTTCATTTCATAAAATTTGGGATCTCACAATCTCCCCTCCTTATGAAATTTTGCCCTCGAAATTTACGTACGTACCTGATATTCGAAGAGATGAGAATACCTTACTTTCTTTTCGGATTGTACCTTCCCGGTTATTTCCTCTCTATCATGATTTTCCCATTTCTCATCTCCTGTATTTCAGATATCATTCTAGAATATAGCTTCAAAACAAAGTGTGAGACCCCAGATTTTATGAATAAAGATTTAATTTTCTAAAAATAATTTTTTTTTTATATATTATGGTGTTGATTTGATGTAATGTTATAGCTGTGGGTAGTATTTACAAATTTTGCAAAGTAAGCAAGTGGTTGTATAATATTCGATTGGTCGGGGAATATTCTTTTTGTCGAGGAATATCCGTACGATGGTACAATCATTGGTGGACCCCACAATAGAATTATTATTTGACAGAGAAAGCACAAAAAATACTTTATAAAAATAACGGCGGAAGTTTTACCATTAAGCTGTTGAAACACGGTGTTAAAAGTACAAGAATATCTGGTCGCACAAAGAGTAGCACACCAGATTGATTATTGATGCTTACGTGAGAAGTCACTCAGTTATACTCAATTATTGCTACAGTAATTGTTGTATTATATCTCTCATATTATTGATTCAATTATTGTTACAGTATCATCTGCATAATATGATTTATTGTTCAATTGGGTATTCGGGACACTTTTCGTGTTGGAGTTACTATTCATGAGTTACTATTCACGAGTTACTATTCATGAGTTACTATTCACGAGTTACTATTCACCTAGTTACTATTCACTCTAATATTGTGCATTCGGGTATTTGGGTACAATATTATTTCATGAGGAGATGTGCTAATTTTTCAGACCGTTGGTTGAAGATATAATAGTAAATCAATCTGGACCGTTCATGAATTAGTTACTATTCATTCCATTTTCCTATAAATAGAAGCTCATTCCTTCATTATTTCTTACGAATTAACTGAAACTCTAGAGAGAGAATTACAAGAGAACCTATAGAAAAGTATTATGCTACTTCCCTACTCTTATATTCAGTTTCTTTAACGGTAAGGGATGTTATTTGTTGTACTCATAAAGAGAACTTCTGTTATTCCATTATTTATTATTATGTTGGAATAACCTGTATACACGGGCTACCCTATACATGGTGACATTCTTCTAATATTCCGTTCTTTATTATTCGTTGGAATATCCACATGCGTATGCGTTCTGTGGGACCGGTTCCATTATTTATTATTCGCTTGAATATCCTATCGTGCGCTTACGCCGGACACGGGTTCCATTATTTATTATTACGTTAGAATATCACGTGCGTGCGCTTACGTGGGACTGGTTCCATCCTTTATTATTACGTTCGAATATCGTATGCACGCCACGCCTTGGGACCGGTTCCATCCTTTATTATTACTCGTTGAATATCCTCGTCTGCATGCGTTTTACTTGGGACTGGTTCCGTTATTTATTATTCTATTGGAATAACCTGCATGTGTGATCTATCGCATTCATGGTGATTTCTTTTGTTATTCCATTCTTTATTATACTCAGTTGGTTAAAACTTTGATTTCTATGCCCATGAAATTAGCGGAATATCTTTGATATTTGCGCTTTATCCAGTATCTTTTCATGGAAATATTCTTCTGAGCATTCTTGAATTTTACTCTACAAAGCAGTATCATGTTGACAATTTGAACGGTATCAGTTCCTGGATAAATTAATTCTTGAACTTGTTTTATTGAATTCTTATATCATTGTCATCATTCTCATGTTTATATTATGTTGAAAGTCATCTGTGGCCTGTAGTGCATAGATGGACTTGGTATGATTATGACCAGGGATTATTCGGTATAATCATAACCGTAATGTTACAAATGATGTGGAAAAAGTCATCATTGGCTAGTAGTACATTGATGGATGAGCTTTTTGGTATGATTATGGCTATGGATTCTCTTTGGTCGTGAGTGCAAAGATGAATTATTTTATAGCATGATCAGGACCGTTGATGAAAACATGATTATCTTAAGCCGTAGTGCATGGATAATTCGTGGTCGTGATACTTAAAGAATATCCTTGGCCAGTAGTGCAAGGGTGATTCGATGATGTGGATTATTTATTGTCGAGTCCCAAATGATAAAAGTGATGAAAAACCTTTTAAATCATAGAAGATAGTAGATTTTACTCCCTACTTGACTCTTCTAATGGATTGCTTGTTCACATTGCAGATTAAACTTGATAGTTATTATATTTTATCGGTTTAACATCGTCAAGGCTAACAATAAATTATTTTGCATTATCTTAGTCATAATATTTCTTCTTGGGCTAGTTAAGCTCACCCTTTCTTTCCTTTGTTTTCTTGTGAAATGAGAACGTGTCGGTTGGGACTAGTCGGGGAGTGATGGTCCTAGATATTGCATTAGTAGTCCTCACTATTCTGTGAAATAGTGTGATAATAATTGTAATGAGGACTCCTTTTGAGTTTGTATAATCTCTAGTAGACAATATTTGTATTCAAACTCATAGTTTATGTTTTGTCGTATTGTACACGACAGTTGTATTATTAAGTTGTATTTGAATTATGTACCATGTATCTGGCGACTCAAGATGGGTGATGTATACCTAATTTTGGGGGCGTCACACAAAGGTTAATTGACATATGTTGGGTAAAATCTATATACGCAAAACACGCAAGTATACGTGATCAACAAGTAATATAGTAATGAGTAGAGTATCGTTCCCACGAAAACAAATTAGCAAGAAATTTAACTTCATAATTACCAATTTTCTATTAATCCTAATTCTATTAAACTATTCAATTCAATGGTTTAAAATTATAGAAACTAAATTAATAAATAAATAAACTATCACAAAACAATCACAAATATCAAAATCCGGAATTTCAAATAATTGATGGAGAATTAGACTTATGATTTCATCCTAAGCTTCACTCTAATTTTCAAACCTTTATTCCAATTCAACTCAATATCCCAATTTATTAATCAAGAACACAAATGTAGTACTAGCCACCTCTCGATGCACTAATACCGTATTAACTTAAATCCACAAATTAGATAGAACCAAGTTAAACACCTAAATCAACCAATTCATTATATCTCTATGTGAACTGAAATTAAAGAAGGATTAAGAATAAGTTCTCTGTCCGATAACATGCGATGTCAAGCATATCTCTACCTTAACAATAATCAAGAATCTGATATTCACAAAATTCATGACACATGCTATATTAACTAAGTCTAGATTTGAATATCCTCTCTCGATTCCATACAAATCCACAAAGAATTGTTGATCAAGCAATTCATAAATTCACGCTCAAATTAACATAGATAAACTGAATATACTTTATTGAACTGGAAATCAAAATTATAAAATCATTGTTTCACCCAAGGATCCATCATAAGCCTAATAAGCGAATTAGTTCATAACGAATGACATAAAAACTGAATAATCTAAAGAAAACATCCTTGTAATTACAAATAAAAGACTAAAGAGAAGAATAGTGATGAACACCCTTCACGTAGCCTAGAATTGTAATCGTCACGAAAATCTCTTCAAAATACTCCTCCAAAGCTTTCAATCAATTTCTGGATATAATCTCTATAATATGCTTCTCGTGATGATTGATTTGTTATTTCTGAAGCAATATATATATATATATATATATATATATATCCCCTCATGTTCTGGCCAAAATCCCTTGCTTATTAGAGTCCATGCGCCAACCAAAGTATCACAATCCACTTCCCAACAGTCTTCAAATCAAGCCAGGAGACTCCAGATTTCGACACCCCCGCCCTGGCGGGGGGTACAAGGAAAATTATGCCCACCCTGGCGGGCTAGTCCATTGTTAAAGGAATCTTGTTATTTCATGAATTTTTCCAAACTTTCTCCAAAAGACCTACTTTCTTCACCACTTGCCTCCATGACCACCCTACACATAAAAGAACATGAAACGAATGAAAACGAACACGAAACAAGAAAGTAACAACGATTTTAAGCTTGAAATGAACATCGATTCGTGGATATGAAATCCACTTATCAAAATCCCCCAAACTTAAACAGTGCTAGTCCTCGAGCACAAAACAATCTAAATGCTATGCAATGCAATGTAATGGGATGGAATAAATATAATCTACAAGCTTTCAAATCCAATAATATTGCAGAATTAAAATTATCCCATCGGCCTCAGAGAAAACAAGCAACTCTACAATATGAATCACCAAAAATAATCCACAGTTTCTTATTAATTCTCAAATCTTGAACAATTATCACTAGTATAGTGTGCGTGTGTGTTCAACATCTATGATAACTGATACGGACTCAAATTCAATACATAAGAAATTTCTTAGAAGGAATCATACAGTACAAACTTAAAAATTTCAAAAATAGGCAAATTCCAACTAAAACTAAGCAATACTAAACTCAAGGGTTCATGCAGAGTACTTATACTTCTTTTATTTCATTTTTTTTCACAAGGGCATTTTGCTCTTTTCCCATTTTTTTTCTTTATTTGTCTCTCTCTTTTTTTTTAGATAGATGGTTGGTGAGTGCGTTTTATGCTTGTGTTTATGGGGAGTATTTCTCCACAACCCACCACAAGACTCAATTTGTTTCATTTTTTTTCTTTTCTTGAAGCTTATACACCCTACATTTCCCCCAAACTTAAGTTCTTGCCTAATTTTTGCCTTCACTGCCTATCCTTGTTGTTTTCTCATTTACCCTAGTATTATCCCTTAGAAACTATTTACGTATCAATTTGAACTGACCGGTTAACAAAGATGTTATTAACGTGCTAACCTTTTTATAACAGTTTCAAACAAGTGCAAGATTCGACAGAAATTATATCACAGTTCTAATAATCAATACTGTATTGGTTAACTTATTCTCAATCTCATCATTGGCCCACAAATAACATGAACTGCAACACTGTTGGACATATGCAAACACAATATCTAACTATATTTTATTTTATTTTTTACAGATAAAATGTGATAATAACACAAATGAAAACAATATGCAATATCAAAAATAACCTAAACTACTATGCAAACTAGAATGCAAATAAAAATAACCCTACTACTACATATGCATGCAAACAAGAATTTAAATCCCCCAAACTTAAGTAACACAATGCCCTCATTGGAGAAATAATCAAAATTAAGTGCATGAGGACTTCCCTGCAATCGCCTAAGTCTGGGGATGTGGTGATTGATCTTCTTTGTCTGAGTCGCTAGGAGGAAACCTCGGCAGTGGCATCGACTGCTGATATGGAAATTGGGCTGATGGATAGAAACTCTGAAAGGTCGTGTTGAGTGAAGCGAACGACGCGTTCATAGCATCAAACATGTGTTCTTGCCTCAATGCGAGTCGCCTAATTTCCCGACGTGCAGCCTTATTGTGGGCATCCATTTGACGTTAAAAGTCCAGGAACTGAGGACTGGATAGTGCCTCGGTATGCGGTACTTACTCGGTTCCTTGATCTCCCATAGCCTCATCCGCATCCTCCGAGGTATCTTCAGCGTCAGCTTCATCCTCCGAAGCTGATGGAAATAAAAACCCTAAACCTCTAGGATGCGATTCACCGCCGGGCCACACTAAATACCGCGCTATCATCCTATTGTCTAGTAGCTGTAGCGGCATCTGAGTGGGCTCATCATCGGACCATCGCACTCCGGCTTGACGACACAACCCACAAATGAGCGATGGGTGTGGCTAGCCACCTAAAAAGTTACCCCTTAGACATCCTCGAATAGAAAAACTGATAATGGCCCCGATGTCTATGATAAAGTCTTGCACGATGGCATACAGGAGGAGTGCCTTCTCCTTTGTCACGTCCGAGGTGTGTGTGGACGGCAGCAATTTAGCACATAGGAAGGCATACCAGATTTTCCCGTACCGACTAAGGCCTTTGCTGTGAAACACCGTGCCGCCCTTCCGACCCTTTATCCATGTTGTACCCGGCTTGGTCATGTTCTTGATAACCTCCTCAAAGTCGTGGTTGAAATCCTCAAATAAGGCGATCGACATTTGGCGAGGCACCCTCAACTGATAATATGTATTGATTGCATCAGCACTGAACGGGACCATACAACCCCGCAAAAAGGCATTGAACGGTGCCTTGTCCTCGGCGTTCACATAGAATTCCTTGACGACATTCACAGCAGCGGGATCGGGCTCCTCCGTGAACTTGACCCACCCTTACTGATAAATTTGTTGCATCATCTCACCGTCATGGTCATCGGGGGCCAACCCTCGCTCTAGTGTAAAAGCCTTGGTGACCATATAATCGTACCGATCGGCGGTGCCGGCACTCTTGAACTTTCGGCGGTCTAATATGCGGGGTGGTGGATTTGGCCTTGAACTCTCTCCCCTTTGGCGTTTTGGTGTAGGTTGCGAAGCCATTAATTGTTGTAGACACAATAATTCCACCCAAACTTGGTTCACCCAAACTTTTGAACACGTGGCGTGCACAGTACTTTCTTTCCCCCAAACTAGGTGATTTCTATTGCAATTCTGGAGAGAGAAGTTGAAGATAAAGTGGAATTGTGCTCTAGAATCACCCCAATGTCTTGCTAAATTCGTGGCCTTATGTAGGAGTGGAGTGGTGATTATGGGGATTGAGTGATAGGGTTTATATAGAGGTGTTGTGGTATAGAGCCTTAGTAGAGGGGTGATGGAGGTAATGGGTTTATGAGTAGTAATGGGGTGAGAGGGTGGAGTAATCGTGGATTTGTGGGTAGAAGGAATGGGGTAGGAGATGTCGTGGTATTGTATGGGAGGCTGGGTAGTTTAGGTGAGGAAGAAGGAAAGAGAAGTAGGCGTGTAGTGGGGAAAGAGAGGAATGTGCGTGGTAATCGCTAACACGTCCGCTTGAGATCAAGGACCCACTTACGGGGTGAAAAAATAGCCCGCCCTTTTAGCTAGTCCTGACTTCATCCATGTGGCTTTGAATTGTTCAGTTCAAAAGTAGCCCTTTTTGCTTCTTTTCTTGCCTGTTGTTGCTGGTACTCACTTTTGACACTTCCTGCAACCATAAAACATGCAAGATATTAGATTATTGATCACTTGGAGTATGATTGAGAGATTCCACATAACTTTTACTCTATAGTACCTACCTAATAACTTAATAAAAACTATAGTCTAACAATTATGAATGAAAATACGAAAAATAAATGAAAGATTGGGTTGCCTCCCAATTAGCGCTTGATTTTAAGTCGTTCAGCCTAACTAATCCCTGTTTCATCCAGGATCGGTTGGGCTATCCGCGGCCTGATTTCTATTTGTCGCATAACACCAACACTGTTTTAATGATTGTCCGTTCACTTGAATGTTAGGTGATGAATTTGGAATTCTATCCTCAATTAACAACCTAAGACCATTATCCTCCTTGCAGTCCCTGAACTTGACGTGTGTAGAATTTTCGAGCAACTCGCACTCTTCCTTATCAGTCGGGGTTAGGATTTCTTTAAACACCTTCACTGTTACTACTTGATCAAACACTTTCATTATCAGTTCTCCATTAGGTACGTCAATCAGTGTTCGTCCTATCTCTAGAAATGGTCATCCCAAAATAATGGGGATGTTCTTGTCTTCCTCAAAGTCTAGTACCACGAAATCGGCCGAAAAAATCAACGAATCAACCTTAACCAATACGTCTTCAACTATTCCTAGTGGATATGTTAGTGATCTATCTGCAAGTTGTAGACTAATGTTGGTCGGTTTTGCTTCCTTTAATCCCAGCTTTCAGTAAATGGATAGTGGAGTCAAATTAATACTCGCTCCTAGATCGCATAGCGCTCTTCCCAAGTCTTGATTTCCAATTGAACACGGGATTGTGAAACTCCCCAGATCTTTTAATTTAGGAGGGAGCTTTTGCTGCAGTATTGCACTAGATTCTTCGGTCAATGCCACTATTTCAAAATCCTGGAGCTTGCGTTTCTTCGACAGAATGTCTTTCATGAACTTAATGTAACTCGGCATCTTCTCCAGTGCTTCGACAAATGGAATATTGATATGTAATTGTTTGAATATATCCATGAACCTTGAAAACTGATTCTTCAACTTTGCACTTTCTGGCCTTCGAGAAAAAGGTCCCGGTGGTGTAACTGAAATTAGTTTGTCTTTCTTTCCTTTTTCCACCTCTTTCTCTGTAGATTTTGTGTTTAAGTCATCCCTTGCATCCTCATCTTCGTCTCTTGTACTAGTTTTCTCACCATAATTAGATCCCAACTCCTTACCACTCCTGAGTGTGATTGCGTTACACTGTTCATGGTTTCCCTTTGGATTTCTTTCGGTGTCACTCGGTAGAGTCCCTTGTGGTCTGTTGTTCAATGCTAACGCCATCTATCCTATCTAATTTTCTAAATTCTTGATAGCCATCTCTTGTGATTTCATTGCCATTGCTTAATTTTTCATTGCTGCCTCATTGCTAGTTATGTACTTCGACACCATTTCCTCAAAATCTAATTTCTTTTCCTGATGTTGAAACGATTGTTGGTGATTCTAAAAACCTGGGGGATACAACTGTCGTGGAGCTTGATTTTGCTGGTTATTGCTCCACGAGAAATTTGGGTGGTTCCTATTCCCCTAGTTGTAAGTGTTTTGGTATGTATTTTGCGGAATTCTGTTATAGCTACCTATGAACTGGACGGATGATGGATTAATTGCGCACGAATCTATAGGATGGTCACCCACACACAATTTGCATAATACCACAACCTGCTGTACTTGAGCCCCTGTCATAGTATCCAACTTCTTGGACAACGTAGAAATCTATGCTTATATAGTTATCACCCCATCTACTTCCAAAACCCCAGCCGCCTTTGCCTGTGTCATTCTTGTTGTGGGTCATTGGTAGTTATTCGCCGCTATGGTTTCAATCAAATTGTAGGCTTCCTCGTAACTCTTAGCCATGAATGCTCCGCCCGACGCTGCGTTAATACTCGTTTTGAGATTCCCATGTAGTCCGTTGTAAAAGGTGTTCATTTGCAGCCACTTGGGCAATCCATGATGTGCGCACTTTCTAAGTAACTCCTTATATCTCTCCGATGCCTCATATAGCGACTCCCCATTTTTCGCTTTCAAACATTGTTATGTCATTCCTCATTTTTGCGATTTTTAGGTGGGTGGGAAAATTTGGCAAGGAATTTTGAGCCAAGTCTTCCCATGAGTTATCGATCCCGTGGCGAGAGAATGTAACCAACTCTTTGCCTTGTCCGTAAAGTGAAGCGGAACAAAGAAGTCTCACTGCCTCATCCGACACCCCATTGTACTTGAAAGTGTCGCACATTTCCAGAAAACTGATTAAATGCTCGTTCGGATCGTCATTTGCCATTCCCCCAAACTGAACTGAATTATGCATCATCTGAATTATCCCAGGCATGATTTCAAAAGTATTCGTAGCTATTGCAGGCCTAGTGATACTCGACTACAGATCAGTCACCTTAGGTGTTGCAAAATCCCTCAACGCTTTCTGGTCTTCGGCAGCCATTGCTTCTTCCTTATCAAAATTTTTGAATTTGTTCCTTGTTTCCTTGATCCACTTACTTAACCTCTGAAATCCTTTTTCAATGTCGTCCTCAAAAGGAAGCAAGTCTGGATTTTTGGATTGTGTTTGCATAAACCAATGTCAAAAACCTGAAATAGGAAGAACAAAAACAAAAACAAAAATGTTTAAGTAAAACTAGACTAATTAAATTAATGTAAGGCTAAAAATCTAAACTAAATTAAAGCGGCGCCAAAAATTTGTTGGGTAAAATCTATATACACAAAACATGCAAGTATACGTGGTCAACAAGTAATATAGTAATGAGTAGAGTATCGCTCCCACGAAGACAAATTAGCAAGAAATTTAACTTCACAATTACCAATTTTCTATTAATCCTAATTCTATTAAACTATTCAATTCAATGGTTTAAAATTATAGAAACTAAATTAATAAATAAATAAACTATCACAAAACAATCACAAATATCAAAATCCAGAATTTGAAATAATTGATGGAGAATTAGACTTATGATTTCACCCTAAGCTTCACTCTGATTTTCAAACCTTTATTCCAATTCAACTCAATATCCCAGTTTATTAATCAAGAACACAAATGTAGTACTAGCCACCTCTCGTTGCACTAATACCGTATTAACTTAAATCCACAAATTAGATAGAAGCAAGTTAAACACCTAAATCAACCAACTCACTATATCTCTATGTGAACTGAAATTAAAGAAGGTTTAAGAATAAGTTCTCTATCTGATTACATGCGATGTCAAGCATATCTCTATCTTAACAATAATCAAGAATCAGCTATTCACAAAATTCATGACACATGTTATATTAACTAAGTCTAGATTAAAATATCATCTCTCGATTCCATTCAAATCCACAAAGAATTGTTGATCAAGCAATTCATAAATTCACGCTCAAATTAGCATAGATAAACTGAAAATACTTTATTGAACTGGAAATCAAAATTATAAAATCATTGTTTCACCCAAGGATCCATCATAAGCCTAATAAGCAAATTAGTTCATAACAAATGACATAAAAACTGAATAATCTAATGAAAACATCCTTGCAATTACAAATAAAAGACTAAAGAGAAGAATAGTGATGAACACCCTTCACGTAGCCTAGAATTGCAATCATCACGAAAATCTCTTCAAAATACTCCTCCAAAGCTTTCAATCAATTTCTGGAAATAATCTCTGTAATATGCTTCTCGTGATGATTGATTTGTTGTTTACGAAGTAATATATATATATATATATATATATATATATATATATATATATATATATATATATATATATATCCCCTCATGTTCGCCGAAATCCCATGCTTATTAGAGTTACATCACCAACCAAAGTATCACAATCCACTTCCCAACAGTCTTCAAATCAAGCCAGGAGACTCAGATTTCAAAGAGCTACCGATTGGGGGTACAATAACAAATTATACACTTCCTACGGGTGGCTAGTCCACTGTTAAAGGAATTTTGCTATTTCATGAATTTTTCCAAACTTTCTCCAAAAGACCTCCTTTCTTCACCACTTGCCTCCATGACCACCCTACACATAAAATAACATGAAACAAATGAAAACGAACATGAAACAAGAAAGTAACAACGATTTTAAGCTTGAAATGAACATCGATTCATGGATATGAAATCCACTTATCAACATATCATAATTTGTCAACTTATCAAGTAAAAATTTCAGCTTAGGTAAGTCACACACCAGCGAAGTATATTACTCGTCTCTCCCCTCCTAGTTCTAGACTCATATCTCCGCCAGCGACCATATCCCTAAGCTCTGATACCAAATGTGACGCCCCCAAAATAGGTATACATCACCCATCTTGGGTCACCAAAAAATACACTACTGAAAACTCCATTTATACAATTGTCGTGCAGAATACGACCACAGTTAAACTGTGAGTTTTAATACAATTATATATAACTCTCGTGGTGTCTTGACCACAACACTTTATAATGGTACCTTACATAAAGGTACAGTCAATAACTGTTTTAGAAATTAAAATTTTTGGAAAATACTCAAGGAAACCTTCGTACATGGGAGGCCATGCGTCTAAGTTATGATAGATATCACTTGACTCGAGAATTATCCTTGGTTGACCCAATAGTCCCCAAAGAAAAACGAGAAGATTGCAATCATATTCTTTCCAATGGTGAGTCTTCTCTTGACATATAATTATCTCCATTGTCTCCAATTGAGAATTATATATCAACCAAACTCCAAGATTATATAGGTAGTGCTCATAGATATACTTAGCAAGTGGATGTGCACAACCTCGCCTTTTATGATAACACGAAGTCGTATGTCATTAGACATATTGTATGATAGTGGCAAAACACACTTCCAAAGTTGGGTTCGCCTCACCTTATTTGATTCACCAAATATAACTTTAAATGACGTATATAATACCACACACTTATCATGACTAAAAATAATTAAATTATCAATAGCCTTCGTCAGTGATAAATCAGAGATTTAGAACATATGGTAGATGGTAAAACTTTTCAACCATAGTTGCAGCGGAATAAGCAATCCATTAGAAGAGTCAAATAGACCATAAAGTCTATTTTCTTCTCCATATTAAAAGTCCACAAACAATGTTTTATCCCTGTAACATCAATCAACAATTCCTGTCCACAATCATGTGAATAACTCATAATCATAATTGTGGTTCTAATTTCCTCTTCGCACCCAGGACGAAGATAATATTTATCACCTATCTTTACCTGAAACATCAAAGATCATGGTTATACCAAATCACAATTCTGCATTCATAATCATACTAATAAATTCATCTTTGCGATGACGGGCAAAGATATTCATTAATGATTCATCTTTGCACTACAGGTCAAAGACATGCAACTGTATTTTAGAATAATCAAGTAGAGCATGATATCTACTATCTTCTACGAATTAAAAGTTTATTATCAATATTTTATCGATGAGACTCAGCTCAATAAATAATCAACATCACCGAATTATCCATGCACTATGGCCAAGGATATTCGTTAATATCACATCCATGAATTATCCATGCACTACGGGCCAAGGATATTCATTATTATCATATCCATGAATTAATATTTCATCGCTGAGACTCAGCTCAATAATTAATCCACATCACTGAATTATCCATGCACTACGGCTAAGGATATTCATTAATATCACGACCATGAATTATCCATACACTACGGGCTAAGGATATTCGTGTTTACATCAACGGTCATGATCATGCCATAAAACAATTCATCTTTGAACCATTGGCCAAAGAGAACCCATTGTCATGATCATACCAAAAACTGTCCATCAATGCACTATGGGCCAATGAGGACTTTTACCACATCATTTGTAACATTACGGTCATGATTATACCAAAAAATCCCTGGTCATAATCATACCAAGTTCGTCTATGCACTACAGGCCACAAATGACTTTCATCATAATATAAGCATGAGGATGATGACAATGATAAAAGAAATCAATTAAAAGAAAGCAAAGGAGAAATATTGAAGACTTTAACATTTTAATTTATTCAAAATTCAATAACGTCCAGATTGTCAACATGATACTACTTTGTGGAGTAAAATTCAGGAATAATATTGTATCAAAAATGATTTGGACCGAAAAGATAACAATTTTTGTTATGAATAGTACCCTGAGTGAATAGTAACCGAGTGAATAGTACCCCGTGAATAGTAACTTTGGGAATAGTAACCCCGTGAATAGTACGCCGGCATGAAAAAGTTAAAACTTATCAAGAATGCTCAGAATAATATTTCCATGAAAAGATACTGGATGAAGCGCAAATATCAAGAATATTCTACTAATTTCAAGGAGTATAGAAGCCAAAACTTTAACAAAATGAGTATAGAATTCAGAATCTGAAAAGAAATAATATTACTTACATACTACAGAGTATGGAAGAAAATATTATTTCATATGAATATTGAACAAAAATAACATCCCTTACTTACAACGGTTGAACGAAAATAATATTTCAACGAATATTTAACGAATATAATATTCCTACGGAAATTGAACGAAAATAATATTCCTTACGAATATTGAACAAAAAATAATATTCTTTATGAATATTAAACAAAAATAATATTCCTTACGAATATTAAATGAAAATAATATTTCTTACTAATATTAAACAAAAATAATATTCCTTACGAATATTAAACGAAAATAATATTTCTTACGAATATTAAACGAAAATAATATTCCTTACTTAATATTAAATGAAAATAATATTCCTTAAGAATATTAAACAAAAATAATATTCCTTACAAATATTAAACGAAAATAATATTTCTTACGAATATTAAACGAAAATTATATTCCTTACGAATATTAAATGAAAATAATATTCCTTACAAATATTAAACAAAAATTGTAAGACCCCAATTTTTTTAATGAATAAAATCGAATTTTCTCTAATTATTATTATGAATAATAAGGTGTTAATTTGATATAATACTTTGGTTATGGGTGAAATGTGCAAATTTCGTAAAATAAACAAGTGGTTATAAAATATTCATTGATGTCGGGGAATATTCGTTTGGTCGTGGAATATTCTTTACGTCGGGGAATATTAAATGCGGCAGTATAACCATTTGTGGGCCCCAAGCGGATAATCATCGGATGAAGAAAACGATAAGTTTGGATTGTTATAAATAATGCCGTAATTGTTACCGTTAAGATCGTTGGAATACAAATTGGTTAAAATATGATGAATGGCGTGGTTGCACAAAGTAGCAATAGACGGTATTGCACAGTATTGTTGAATTATTGATCCTTACGTAAAAAGGCACTACTCAATAATTGTTACAGTAATTACTGTTCAATATTTTATTTTATTGGTTCAATAATTGCTGCGTTGATATTTTATATTATTCTTGTTTCAATAATCGCCAATCGCACGCATTATTTCCCATTATCAGATCAATAATTCATATTATTTGTGACAACCCCAAAAGAGGTCCATTCCATCCAACCTATTCTGAGTCGCCAAATACATGGTACAGAAAAAAACTATAATTTTATTACAACAATTGTCGTGCAAAATACAACAACACATATGTTGTGAGTTTGGATACAAATATATACCAACTGTGACTCTCATCCCAACCTTGGATAGCACGTCACAATGACACCTTACATAAAGGTATAGTCAAAAACTGTTTTAGAAATTAGAATCTTTGGGAAGTGCTCAAGGAAACCTTCGTACATGAGAGGCCATGCTTCTAGGTTATGATAGATATCATATGGCCACAGAATTATCCTTGGTTGACCCAATAGACCCCAAAGAAAAATGAAAAGATTACTATCATATTCTTCCCAATGGTGAGTCTTCTCTTGACATATCATTATCTCCACTGTCTCTAATTGAGAATTATACTTCAAACAAACACCTAGATTATATAGGTAGTGCTCGTAAATATACTCAGCAATTGGATGAGCACAACCCTGTCTTATGGTGATACGAGGTTGTATGTCATCAGACATCTTGTATGATAGTGGCAAAACACCCTTCCAACGTTGGGTTCGCCTCACCCTAGTTGATTCACCAAATATAACTACTAAATGATGACCACCGTTTTATTCCCCGGTTACCCCCGCTCGACCCAGCTACACTCTTATTACCTGAAAGGAATTGTGAAGCAAAAGGGTGAGCACAACTAGCTCAGTAAAGAATATCATGACTAAAGATAATTAAATTATCAATAGCCTTCATCAATAATAAATCGTAGATTTAGAACATATGGTAGATGATAAAAATTTCAACCATAGTTACTGATGAATGAGCAATCCATTAGAAGAGTCAAATAGACCATAAAGTCTATTATCTTCTTCTATGTTAAAAATCCACCAACAATGTTTTATCCTCGTAACATCAATCATCAGATTCGGTCCACAATCATATGAATAACTCATAATCATAATTGTGATTCTAAATTTTCTTTGCATCCGGGACGAAGATAATTTTTATCACATGTCTTTACCGAAACATCAAAGATCATGGTTATACCAAATCACAGTTCTGCTCATAATCATACTAATAAATTCATCTTGCACTACGGCCAAAGATATTCATCAACAGATTCATTTTTGCACCATCTGGCCAAAGATATTCAACAACATGTCATCTTTGCACTCACGGCCAAAGATGTTCCTCAACAATTAATCTTTGCACTATGTGCCAAAGATATTCATCAACAATTAATCTTTGCACTCTGTGCCAAAGATATTCCTCAAGAGTTCATATTTGCACTACAGGGCCAAATATATTATTATCTCAAAGAAATATATAATCATTTAGAATTTATATAAACAATAATTATAACCATGTTGATCAATTCACCTTTGCACTTAAGCTAAAGATATTCAATTATAAATTCAATGGTTATGATCATACCAGTCAACAATTCAACTTTGCACTATTGGCCAAAGAGAACCCATAATCATGATCATACCAATAATCTACCCATCTTTACACTCAAGTCAAAGAGAAATTAATATCATCATTAGGATTATAAAAATGTTATATATGATAATAAAAAATAATATGATCAACATATAGTTTTAATCTCAAGAGTAATATTCATAAATCAACTATAATTTGGTTAGAAAAAGAAACCAATTTTGTCATGAATAGTACCCATGAATAGTAACTCGTGAATAGTAACTTATGAATAGTAAACCCACACAAAAAGGTAGAAATTCCCCAATAAAATACATACCAATATTTCGGTATAATGATATTGAAATAACATTTCTTAAACTTATAAACAATTTATTTTAATTGTTTACACTTTACTAAATAATGCATTTAATCATTCTAAAATGCCAAACTCATAAGATTTCATCACTAATAACCAAAACCCTCATCAAAATCTGCATATAACTCATGTATGATTCTCAAGCCATAAAATCATATTTTCCAATTTTCTTACTTCAGATAACATATTTAATTCCTTTACTCATAACTAGAACATTTTCATGAAAAATACTAAATTAGTTCCAAAAATATTTCTTTTCTGGGATTTAGCAGAATATAGTCCCATATTGAACATATATTTTGCTCATAATTTTTAAAATTCATTTACTATTTTTCATATGGCCAAAACCGCCGAATATTTAGACATTTATCATAAATTGTACTTTTATCCAAAAATTCCAAAATTCACAGAGTACACTGATATAATATAGATGTACTCCCAATAACAATTTCATCAATTTTGGAGTTAACCACAAGGAGTTATAAGCGGTTACTTTTAAAATAGTCTTTTCCCGTAAAATTCATAACTCTTAATCTATACATCCAAAAATCACCATTTTTTGACACAATCAATAAAACTCATCAAAATATCATTTCAAATTTTTCCAGAATTTTCTGAAGGTCGAAAGAAGTACGAACTGAAAAACATAATCACCCTTAAAATTCTTTACCTCAAAAGAGCAGTACTTCTGTCTGGAATATCGGATGAAAAGTCGAAGGAAACTTGTACTGAAAAAAAACTCTCAAAGTATCTAAATACTCACAAAAATATGCTCAACAATATTGAGAGAGAAAACTTATGTTTCTTATGTGATTTTCAATTCTAACATAAGCACCTATTTATAGGAAAATGCTAGAACGCCAAAGAATATTATTAGATAGCATTATTGGCAATGTCTAGAAAGTTCTGTCTAGAAGAGGTTTGGTCACCTAATTGTGCGCCAGTAAGGAGAAATCCTTATCGAAAAGCCCCCTCTTTCCTGGGAACGGCTTGGTTGTCATAAATGTGATTCTGTAATATTATTTATGAATAATTAATTATTGATTCATATGATAAGAAAATATTTATTTTATGTGGATATAAATGTTGGATATATTTATTGTGGTTAAAAATGAAGGAGTTAATGTTGAGGTGTTTTATCAAGATTTTTGTCTGATTGGAGGTATTAAAAGATCAAATCGATTGTTCTTACTGACTTTTATTGTGTGAGTTATAATTTTAATCAAGCAGTTGGATCATTGTGATTTTTGGATATGTTATACATATATAAGTTGAGTATATGTCCACAAATGTTGAACCGTTAAAAATGAACGTATTATTTGTTATGAATTTTAAGAGGTGACTGATTCGAAAATTAGGTTTATAAATGATTTTGGTGGAAAATTCTAGAATTGAGTGGACCCCACTTGTGGTTGGTGAAGAAATGTGCTGAATTTTATTTCAAATGTGGTGGGTGGCAATAGTAGCAGGTAAAGCCATCAGGTTGCAGGTCAAGTCTGCTTCGGCGTGCTAACATTTTCCTATAAATAGAGGGCAAAGTTAGAATTGAAAATCACACCAGAATTCATAAGTTTTCTCTCTTTCTCTCTCTATATTATCGAGCGTATTCTTGTGAGTATTTTGATACTTTGAGTGTTGATATACGGTGCAAGTTCCTTCAGCACTATATTCAGTATTCCAGTCAGAAGTACTATCTTTTTGAGGTAAGGGATGTTATTTCTTCTTAAATGATATTATTCTTTCAATATCATTATGCCGAAATATTAGTTTGAACTTTTTATCAAATTTGGAACGTTTTGTGTCGGGATTACTATTCACGTATATGGCACTATTCACCGAAAAATGAAATTTTCTCCTTTTTGTCCAAGATGTCTATTATGGTTACTATCTTTGATTGTATCCATGTTTTGATCTTTATTCTTGAATTTTTCTTCGAAATTGGTTATTATGGAGTATTATTGATCTTGGATAAACTGTAATACGAATCTCTAATATTTGTCCTTCTGTTTCACTGGATTCATTTTTTTTAATATATTTTTCATCATCCTCAGTCCTAAATGATGATATTACTGAATATTTTGGCCTATAGTGCAGAGATGAATGATTAACTGATGAATATCTTTGGCCTGTAGTGCAAAGATGAATGATTACCTAATGAATATCTTTGGCTCGTAGTGCAAAGATGAACAGGTATTGAGATGAACATCCCCGACTAGTCCCAGCTACGTTTTCATTTCCTGAAGAGAACAATGAAAGAAAGGGTGAGCTCAACTAGCCCAGTAAGAAATATTATGACTAAGATAATGCAGAATAAATTATCGTTAGCCTTCAACAGTGTTAAACTGATACAATATAACAAACATAAAGTTTAACTGCAGCGGAACAAGCAATCCATTAGAAAAGTCAAGTAGAGAATAAAATCTACTATCTTATATGATTTAAAAGGTTTTTCATCACTTTTATCGCTGAGACTCAGCTTAATAAATAATCCACATCATCAAATCATCCCTGCACTACAGGCCAAGGATATTCTTTAGTATCACGACCACGAATTATCCATGCACCACGGCCAAAGATAATCATGTTTTCATCAATGGTCCTGATTATGCCATAAAACAATTCATCTTTGCACCCTTGGCCGAAGAGAATCCATAGCCATAATCCAAAAACTGTCCATCAATGCACTACGGGCCAATGAGGACTTTTTCCACATCATTTGTAACATTACGATCATGATTATACCGAATAATCCCTAGTCATAATCATATCAAGTCCATTTATGCACTACAGGCCACAGATGACTTTCAACATAATATAAACATGAGGATGATGACAATAACATAATAATTCAATAAAACAAGTTCAAGAATTAATTTATCCAGGAACTAATAACATCCAAATTGTCAACATGATACTTTAGTATCACGACCACAATTATCCATGCACTACGGGCCAAGAATATTTGTGTATTCATTAATGGTCATGATCATGCCAACAACTGTCCATCAATGCACTACGAGCCAATGAGAACTTTTACCACATCATTTGTAACATTACGGTTATGATTACACCGAATAATCTCTGGTCATAATCATACCAGGTCCATCTATGCACTACAGGCCACAGATGACTTTCAACAAAATATAAACATGAGGATGATGACAATGATATAAGAATTCAATAAAACAAGTTCAAGAATTAATTTATCTAAGAACTGATAACGTCCAAATTGTCAACATGATACTGCTTTGTAGAGTAAAATTCAAGAATACTCAGAATAATATTTCCATGAAAAGATACTGGATGAAGCGCAAATATCAAGGATATTCCACTAATTTCATGGAGTATAGAAGTCAAAAATTTAACCAACTGAGTATAATAGAATATATGAAACTGCAAATGGATTTTCGCCCACCATTCGGTAATCCACGTAGACAGATCATTTCCACAATTTAATAAGGAATGAATACGAAGGATCATTCACCATGCATGTGATAATCCACATAGGCAAAGTTATTCCAATGTAATAATAAAGAATGGAATAACATAAGGATTCACCATGCGTGCGATGCGATAGACTCGCATGCAGATGAGTTATTCCCAAAGAATAATAAATAATGGAACCGGTCCCGCCAGAACGCACGCATGTGATATTAAGCGTAATAATAAATAATGGAACTAGGTCCGACATAAACGCATGCACGGGATATTCCGGCGCGAATAATAAAGAATGGAATAACAACAAAAATCACCATGCATGCGATAGAGCCGCATGATAAAGTTATTCAAATAGAATAATAAATAATGGAACCAGTCCGTCAGAACGAACGCATGTATGTGAGGATATTAAAGCGGAATAATAAAGAACGGAATATTAGAAGAATTTCATCATGTATACGGTACTGATTGCATAACAAGTTATTCAACATAATAATAAAAATGGAATAATGTAAGAATTTCACCAAGTATAGGGTATCCGATACAAAGTTATTCCAATGTAATAATAAAGAATAGAATAATGTAAGTTCTCTTCATGAATAAGAAAGAAAGAATACCCCTTATTTAGTACAACAAATAATATCCCTACCTTAAGAAGAAGAGTCTTTGGATATATGAGTAGTGAAGTAGCGAGAATACTTTTCTTCTTTCTCTCTATAGTTTATCTCTAGAGTTTCAAAGTGAATTCGTAAGAAATAATGAATGAATGAGCTTTATTTATAAAAAATGGATCTGCATAAGTAACTAACTCATGAACGGTCCAGATTGATTTACTTTAATCTGACGGTCCATATTTAAAGCAAAATCTTTTAAATAAAATATAATATATTCTATTTATAATCTAATAAAAGCGAATAACTTTATAAAAGATTTTACTATACAAACACTATCTGCACACTTTATACAAATACTATGCATAATAAAATATAATATATTCTATTTATAGAATAACTTTATAAAAGTATTCTATTTTATATAAAAAGATTTTATTATGCAAGACACTATGCATAATAGAATAGAATATATTCTATTTATAGAATAACTTTATAAAAGTATTCTGTTTTATATAAAAAGTTTTTCTGTTTTATTACATTAATAATATCAATAAAACAAAACTAAGTGACTTATCACGTAAACATCAATAATCAATACCGTGTGCTACTATCCAACCACGCGTATTATTGTACTTTTACTACCGAGTAGTTCAACAGTTTTAACGTTAAAACTTCCGTCGTTATTCTCATAAAAATATTTTTGTCATTTTTTCCATCCGACAATAATTCTGTTGGGGGGTCCACCAATGATTGTACCGTCGTACGGATATTCCCCGACAAAAAGAATATTCCCCGGCCAATCAAATATTATACATCTTGCATACTTTTCAAAATTTATAAATACTACCCACAACTATAACATTATATCAAATCCACACCATAATATTCAAAAAATTATTTTGAGAAAATTAAATATTTATTCATAAAATCTGGGGTCTCACAAATACTTTCATTTCATAAAATCCGGGATCTCACATATATACATAAATGAGATCGTAAGATTGCATAGTATGCCAGTATCAATAGTTTTTGACCGAGACCCAAGATTCACTTCACGATTTTGGGTCAGTTTGCAGAAAGCTATGGGCACAAATTTACGATTCAGTTCTGCATACCATCCTCAGACGGACGGGCAGTTGGAGAGGACTATTCAAACTCTTGAAGATTTATTAAGACTATGTGTCCTAGACTTCAAAGGAAGTTGGGACTAATACTTGCCATTAGTGAAATTCTCCTACAACAACAATTATCAAGCAAGTATAGGCATGGCTCCATTCGAGGCGTTGTATGGACGAAAGTGTCGTTTTCCAGTATGATGGGATGAGGTGGGTGAAGCAACGTTGTTGGGATCAAAATTGGTACACATGACAATGGAAAAGATTCAAATGATCCGGCAACGTATACAAACCTCACAATATCGACAAAAGAGTTATGTTGATCTTCATCGAAGGGACGTGTAATTTAATGTTGGAGATCATGTATTGTTACGTGTTGCTCCATGGAAAGGAGTTACGAGATTTGGAAAGAGAGGAAAGCTCAATCCTCGATTAATTGGCCCATTTGAAATCCTCGATCGAGTAGGAACTGTGGCCTATAGACTCGCTTTACCTCTAAGTATGTCTCGTGTTCATAACAGTTTTCACATATCTATGTTACGTAAATATGTGGAAGACCCGAACAACATTATTGAATTAGAACCAGACGAGATATCAGAAGATTTAACGTATGAAGAGGTACCTGTTAAAATCTTGGATAAGAAGGAACATATTCTACCCTCAAAGGTTATACCTCAAGTCAAAGTTTTATGGAGAAACCACGATATTGAGGAAATGACATGGGAGTAAGAATATGAAATGAAAATAAGGTATCCTCACCTCTTCGTCACACCAGGTACGTACATCAATTTCAAGGACAAAATTTCATAAGGAGGGGAGCTTGTAAGACCCCAAATTTTTATGAATAAATATTGAATTTTCTCTAAATATTATTTTGAATAATAATGTGTTAATTTGATATAATGCTATAGTTATGGGTGATATGTGCAAATTTTTTCAAATTAAGCAAATTGTCATAAAATATTCATTTGGTTGGGGAATATTCTTTTTGTCAGGGAATATCCGTACGACGACACAATCATTGGTGGACCCCACAACGGATTAACTGTCAGATATAGAAAGTGACAAAAATAACATTTTCATATAATAACGACAAAACTTTTACCGTTAAAACTGTTGAAATACCCGGTGATAAAAGAGCAGTAATACGCGTTGTTGCACAGTAGCACACGGTATTGCACAGTGTCTCTAATTATTGATGCTTACGTAAGAAGTCACTCAATTTTATTTAATTATTGCAACAGTAATTGCTGCATAGTATCTCATATTATTGATTCAATTATTGTCACAGTATCACCTGCACAATATTTTATATTATTAAATCAATAATTTAGACGACAAAGTTATTCATATTATTATTTTCATTATTGACAATGTCTAAAAAGTTCTGTCGAGGAAAGGGGTTTGGTCACCTAATTGCGCGCCAATAAGGAGAAGTCCTTATCGAAAAGCCCCCTCTTTCCTGGGAATGATCTGGTTATCAATATTGTGAGTTATAATATTAATGTTGAATAATTGTTGAAAGATTAAGAATGTGTTTATTGAAGATAAAGTGATTTGTAGTAAATATTTATTCAATCTTTGATATAAATAAGAAGTCTATTATGAGATGTTTGTTGTAAGTTTGGTTTATTCTATGGGACCCGTATATCATCATCTAAGAGTCACTTTCGCCAATAGTACTTGCCTTTACCAGACGTCAAACCACTTGTCGTTTCAGATTACAGACGTCAAACCATTTGCCGTTTCACATTACAGGCATCAAACCACTTGCCTTTTCACATTATAGGCGTCAAACCACTTTTCTTTTCACATTACTAGTCGTCAAACCACTTGCCTCTTCACATTGCAAGGGCTAAGCTAGAAATCTTCTATAAATAGAAGCTTATTTCTTCTTTCATTCTCACCAATTCACAAAGACTCACAAGAGAAAGCTATAAAGAGAGAATCAGAGAGAAAGAAGAAGAGTATTCTGTTACTACACTATTGCAGTATCCAATCTCCTACTAAGGTAAGGGATATTATTTTTATTCAATATTCGTAAGAAATAATATTTTCTTTCATACTATGTAGTATGTAAGTAATATTATTTCGTTTCATATTCCTAATTCTACACTTATTTTGATAAGTATTGCTTCTATACTCCTTGAAATTAGTAGAATATCCTTGAAATTTACGCTTCATCTAGTATCGTTTCATAGAAATATTTTTCTGAATATTTTTGTTAAGTTTTAATCTTTTCATGTCGGGGTACTATTCACTCAGGTACTATTCACCCGGGGTACTATTCATGATAAAAATTGATTTCTTTTCTATCCAAATTATTTTTGATACATGAATATTATTCTTGAATTTTACTCCACAAAGTAGTTATCATGTTGACAATTTGGACATTCTTGAAGTCTAGATAAATTGAATTATAAATCTTTAAAATTTATCCTTAATCTCACTTAATTGAATTATTATATCATTGTCATCATCCTCATATTTATATTGTGATGAAAGTCATCTTTGGCCCGTAGTGCATAGATGGACTGTTGATTGGTATGATTATGACCATGAATTATGTATTGGTATAATCATGACCTGTAATGTTACAATTGATGTGGTAAAAGTCCTCATTGGCCCGTAGTGCATTGATGGACAGTTGTTTGGCATGATCATGACCACTGATGATAATAACGAATATCATTGGCCCGTAGTGTATGGATAATTCATGGATGTGATACTAACGAATATCATTGGCCCATAGTGCATGGATAATTCGGTGATGTGAATTATTTATTGAGATGTGTTACTAAGATAAAATATTGACGATGAACTTTTAAATCATAGAAGATATTAGATATCATGCTCTACTTGACTCTTCTAATGGATTTTTTGTTCTGTTACAATTAAATTTGTTGTCTATTGTATTCTATCAGTTTTTATACTGTTGAAGATTAAGGATAATTTATTCTGCTTTATCTTAGTCATAATATTCTTTACTGGGCTAGTTGAGCTCACCCTTTTCTTTCATTGTTCTCTTCAGAAAATGAGAATATAGCTGGGACTAGTCGGGGAATGGAGTGATGGTCCAATATGGTGGCTATAGTAGTCATCACTATTCTATAAAATAGTGTGATAATAATTGTAATGAGGACTTCATTTGAGTTTGGATATTGTCTACGAGACAATATTTGTGTTAAAAATCTCAGTTATGTTTTGTCGTATTGTATAAATGAAGTTTGTATTTAAATTCTGTACCATGTATTTGCCGACTCAGAATGGGTTGTGTATACCTATTTTGGGGGCGTCACTTTTTTCACATATATATGCTACATAAATATGTGAAAGACTCGAACCACATTATTGAATTAGAACTAGATGAGATAGGAGATGATTTAACGTATAAGGAGGTACCTGTCAAGATCTTGGATAAGAAGGAGCAGATTCTACGCTCAAATGTTATACCTCAAGTCAAAGTTTTATGGAGAAACCATGATGCAGAGGAAATTACCTGGGAGTTAGAATATGAGATGAGACCAATGTATCCTCACCTATTCGATATGTCAGGTATGTACGTCTATTTTGGGCACAAAATTTCATAAAAAGGGGAGATTGTAAGACCCCAACTTTTTATGAATAAGATTTAATTTACATTAAATATTATTCTAAATAGTAAGGTGTTGATTTAATAAATGTTATAGTTATGGGTGATATGTTCAAATTATACAAAGTCGAAAAATATTCTTTTTGTTGGGTAATATTAGTACAACGACGCCGAAATAACCAATCATTGGTGGACCCCACAACGGAATAACTATCGGATATAGAAAACGGTAAAAACAACTTTTTTTAAATTGACGACAAAACTTTTACCGTTAACTGTTGAAATGCTCAGTGATAAAAGTACAGTAATACGCGTTATTCCATAATAGTACGCGGTATTCCACAGTAACACGCGATATTGCACAGTATCTTTGATTATTGATTTAATAATTATTGCAGTAGAAACCACTCAGTATCTCATTCAATAATTGCTACAGTAGTTGTTGAATAGTATCTTATATTATTGATTCAATAATTGTTATAGTAACATATGCACAGTATTTTATGGTATTAAATCAATAAATATTGATACGACACAGTAATTCATATTATTTGATACGATATTATTAAACCAGTTAATATTATTGACAATGTCAAGAAGTTGTAAAGACCCGGAAATTTTCGAATAATTATAATTGTATTTTTGCGAATAAATTTTTATTTTATTTTATTTATAAATTATTATGATTATAGTTATCAGTAATAATATTTTGAATATATGTGATATGGATTTAGCAGGATAGTCAATTTAAATTTTTAAGTTGACTGATAATGAAAGTTAAGTTAGTTATGGTCCATAACCCTAATTCATGGATTATGAACAAGGAATGAGAATATTAGTATATAATAATTATATTTCAATATGTACTATATGTGTGTATTGTTCAGTGTTGACTAGAAATAGTAGAGTATTAGAAAATCCTAAGTTTAAACCGATAAACCCTAATTCAAACCCCAAATAGGAAACTAAGACTGATTATTAATCAGGTATATGTGATCAAGGAGATATGTTAGTGATCATGAATTTAATTAGGGAAAACTCTAACGATTATCAAGAAACCCTAATCGCTAAGTTAGAAACCCTAATTTGGTCTCCGGGAAACCCTAAACCCTAATCTACAAACCCTAATTGGTGATTAGCAAGCCTTAATGGTAATTAGAAAATCTTAAGATTAAAAGTTATGGGAAATATATAAAATTACCAAAATACCCTTAAATGTTAGAGGGAAAAGACCAAAATACCCTTTCATGTGCAAAATGACCAAATTACCCTTTACTTAAAACTTAAGTTTAGAGATGGTTCTAGAATTTCATGACTCACCATGCTAAGATCTCCCATGTGTGTAAAATCTCAACCAATCTTATCTCTTGTGCCACCTAGCATTACTTACATTCATTGTATCTAGGTTATAAGGATTAAAGAGAGAGAAAAGTCTAAACTTAGTCTCATTTTTTACCCAAACACTCAACCAACTCTTCTCTCCCTCCAAGCCACGAAATCTCTTAGCAAATCAGTCCCCAAACAAGTTCCTAGAACACCAAGATTAGTTGTATATATAGAGCAAGATCAAAACATCTTCAAGAGAGAGGTATAAAACCCTAGCCCTATTTGATCTTACATATTAGGATAAATTTTGTGTTTATAAAAGTGTTAGAAGATGTTATTTGATGATCTTTGATGGTACATCATAGATCTATAGCCTCAAAGTGCCTTAAAATCCAAGTTTTCAAAACTGCCTTTGAACTCAAAAATTTCGTCTAACAAGCAAAAGTCAGAGGTTGTAGATTCTTTGATGTTAATGATTTTGTGTGTTTTCTGTTTTAGAATTGTAGTTTGCTATAAGGACTTTGATCTGGACTTGAAATCATGCTTATATCATGTCCAAAATACAAGATATTCTTGGTTAAACCCAGTAGACCGAGCATGACCAAGAGTTTTTGGGTAACCCAGAAACTCAATACCAGGGTCTGACATGATTTTCGAAGGTTAATATCTGTCAGATTTTAGGAGATGTGGAGATGTTATTGTATCTAGTGTGTATCCTGTTAGATAGACTCTAGATCCATGCTTTTATATCACTCAAACAATCAACATATTGTAAGTAAGGGATGGTCAAAGTAGCCTACTCGACCATGACTTTCTAATTTCTGGGTAACTCAAAAATTTTTATCAGTGTCTGACAGCTTGTTCATGAGCCCAGATCTTGCATGAGTTTGTATATTTGTTTGTGTTAGTGTATTTAGATTATACCCTTTTATGTGTACTACAGATTCATGCTTCTATATCACTTAGATAACAAACAGAATAAAAGTAATTGATGGTCAAACTAGCTAACTCGTTCACGATTGCAGTTTTCTGGGAAACCTAGAAAACTTAAGAACATCACTTCTGACAATGTTTGGCCGAATGCTATCTTGTGATTATGTTGTAGTTTGACTGAACTGATAATTGATAATGGTACCTTGACATGTGGACTACAATCCTGAACCGTTAGAACACCATAACATCACACAGAACTTGATTAATTTAAGGCACAAAGTAGTTATCAAGCACTGCCTGGGTTTCTGGGTAACCCAGGAAGGGCTTGACAGTCACTTTGGACCTCCATATCTTGCACGTATGTTGCCATATGACCCTGTTAGTTGATGATTCGTGTAGTGTTACATCCATACTACAGAATCATTACAAAACCCTGCCCAGAAACATCATGTACATCGAGTAATGAACGGTCAAAGTAAGCACCTTAGAAACTGATTGTCAGTGTTCTTGAGCCTCGTAACACCTCATCGTGATAAAAAGCGTCGCTTATAGCCTTTAGCTTAACAGATTTAATTATTTTAGTTTTCTAATTTACGAGAAATTAATTAAAATAGAAATAAATTTCTAAAAAATTACAAAATTTATTTTAAAAATTATTTGAAGTTATAAAATTAACTTTTGATAAATTGACATATTTTTCATTAATATTACTATTTATTTGAATATTAATGGTATTAAATTTATTTAATAAATGTATTAAATAAATTGGTTAAAATGATTTTATATTATAAAAATTATTTTAAATGATAATAAGGTGTGTAAAAATATTTTGAGTTATAAATCATGACTTTTAATATTTTGAGGTAATTTTCATTAATAAATTAATATTAATGATAATAGGTTTATTTAATAATTATATTAAATGAATAGTTTAAAAATGGTTTTAATGATTTAAAATGATATAAATGATTTAAAAATATTTTAAGTTATAATAAATGACTTTTAATATTTTGATGAATAATACATTAATATTTAAATATTAATGGTAATTATTTAAAAAAGATTTTAAATGTTTTAAAAATCATTTAAGGGGAAAATTAGTATTTTAAAAATATTTAGAGTTATTGTATATAACTTTGATATTTTGTTAAGTATTTCATTAATATTTTAATATTATTTTAATATTAATGATAATGGAAGTATTCTGTATTTAAATCATTTAAAAATGATTCAAGTGTTTATAAAATCATGATAAATTATAATAATTATTTAAAAATTATTATAATACCTTGAAAAATAATATGATTAATATTTAAATTATCTAATAAAGTATTGAAGTTACATAATAGAGTTGAAGTAAATATAAACTCGATTATTATCCGATAAAACCGTCGGTACACCGAAATGAATCCGAAGTTGACCCAGACTTGTATAGATTGACCTGATAAGTAATTATTTATGTTAGAATGACTGATATAACTATATGACAATGTGTTTACGCTATATGATGACTGCAAATAGCAGTGTTATGTGTTATGGTATATTATTCTGATCAAAAGAATAATATTTTGAATAATAGGTTTCAGTATAAAAGATAAAATTAAGTTGTGTAAGCAGCAGATCAGGCAAGTATCCTTACACTTTGTACCTACGTATGCAATAATCCTGTGTAAGTAAGTTATCGAATTATACTCATGTTATATAAGTTTTTAAACTCTACTGTTATTGATCATGTATTTCAACATTAGTATTCATGCCAGTGATCGAACTCTATTCGTTTACCAGTACAGTAGTAATTTATGATCAATATAGACCATGTTTATAGATAGTTAAGTTAGATTATACAAGTGCCCTCACTTGGATAATGATTTTATTTAATCACATGTTGTCACATACCTACTAGTTTTCAGGTAGGTATATGTTATTTAAAAACTGTCTAAGCTATTTAACTCAGCTAGACACATATTTAAAAATATTGTAGACCATGATATAACATTATTGTTATTAAATTGAACTATTTTAGTTCAAATTCCAGATTAATTATGAACATCCCGAATATGGGAAACTTTTATGCACCAAAGGCGGACCAGCTATATCGTTCGAACACATAGTATTGATAAATACATGGCATAACGGACTGATCACCCTCCGTGTCCGTAAGACAGGACGGTTTGCAGATGAAGTTCTGTTTAACCTTTTCAAAATAAAAATAAAGTTCATAGTTTGTCAATTGTTCCCCATTTATAGTTAGTATGTAGTTTCAAAAATGAAAAAGAGTTGATTTGTAGTTCAGTATTGTTTCAGCTTACTTCACAACTATTGCTTTGTTGTAGAAGTTTCGTCCAAAGAAAATATTTAAATCTCTCAGATAATCTTTATTCATTGTTATTACTTGTTGGGCACTCAAATGCTCATTCTTGCTTTAAATTTAAATATTTTTAGCTAAGCTAGCACGACCTGAAGGTTCCAGCAAGGACAAAGGGAAGGGGAAGCTGAAGGATTAGGTTACAAAAATGTTAATTGTAATGACTGTTTGTAGTAGGATAATATAATATTTATCATGTAATGTAAGACTTAAAGGTTCTCGAGACTGGGAAGGTTGATAACTTTGATATAATAATTTTGTTTGATTAACACATTAAGTAGTTGAATGAATGTTATCATGGAGCACCGAATACGGGTTTCAAGTACTCGAATTTGGGGGCGTCACAGAAATTATGTCGAGGAAAGGGGTTAGTTAATTGCGCGCCATTTATACGGAAGACCTCATATTTTCTGAGAATAATCTGGTTGTCAATATTATGAGTCTGTAAAATTAATTATGAATAACTATTGAAGAATAAATTGAGTTGATTAAAATTATAATAATTATTGTGTGCTAGATATTTGTCCAAATTTTGTTACATATAGAGGGGTTTAGCATGATGTGTTTGTTGTAAGTTTGACTTATTTTCTAAGGAACCCACTGTAAAACCCCGAATTTTATGAAATAAAAGTATTACATTTTTCTATTTAGTAAATAGTTAAATTGATAAAAAAAAAAAGTTAAAGTTAAGGGTGATATGTGAAATTTTTTTAAAATAAGCAAGTGACTATAAAATACTTATTGTTGTCGGGGAATATTAAATGCGATGGCGAATGACCATTTGTGAGCCCCTATAATGTAGAATAAGCTGCTTGATGAAGAAAATGACAAATTTGAGTTTTTATAAATAACTTGAGCGTAATCGTTCACAATTAACATTGTTGGAATACAGTGGGTAAAGTAAAGTAATACGCGTTGTTGCACAAAGATGCTTTACGGGATTGCACAATATTTTTGAATTATTAATTCTTACGTAAGACGGCACTACTCAATAATTGTTACAGTAATTATTGTTCAATATTTTATTTTATTGATTCAATAATTACTACGTTGATATTTTATATTATTGTTGTGCAATAATTGTCATTGCACAGTATCTCCATTATCAGATCAATAATTTTGTATTTGAATAATATTATTAAAGAGAATTATTGACAATGTCTAAGGAAGTTCTGTCTAGAAAAGGGGTTCGGTCACCTAATTGCGCGCCAGTAAGGAGAAATCTTTATCGGAAAGTCCCCTCTTTCCTGGGAACGACCTGGTTGTCATAATTGTGATTCTGTAATATTATTTGTGAATAATTAATTATTGATTTATATGATAAGGAAATATTTATTTTGTGTGGATATAAATGAAGGAATTAATGCTGAGGTGTTTTATTAGTATTTTGTCGAAATGAAGAACGAAATTTAGAAATTTTTAGAAAATTAGTTTATTACTTGATTTTGTAAAATCTATAACTATTTGTGTATAATGAGTTAGGAGATGAGCCATATATCAAAAGAAATCCCTGGAAATAAGCTAATCGTAGAAATTTGAATCACCCAAAAATTTATTGTGGATTTTTCATGGTGACTGTTTGTAGAAAACTGGTTTGAAGGACTCATAATCCAAAAAATCAGTGTTCTTAAGATATATTGCGTGAATTATAATTTTTAATCTGACCGTTGGATCGTTGTGATTTTTGGATATGTTATACATATATAAGTTGAGTATATGTTCAAAAATTTTGAACCGTTAAAAATTAACGTATGATTTTTTATGAATTTTAAGAGGTGACTGATTCAGAAATTGTTGAAGTTTCTGAATTTATAAATAATTTTGGAAATTTCTAGAATTGGTGGGCCCCACCTTTGGTTGGTGAACAAATGTGCTGAAATTTTTGGTGGGTGGGAATAGTAGCAGGTAAAGCCATCAGGTTGCAGGTCAAGTCTACTTCGGCGTTCTAACATTTTCCTATAAATAGGGTGCTTAGTTAGAATTGAAAATCACACCAGAAACAAGTTTTCTCTCTTTCTCTTTCTATATTATCGAGCGTATTTAGTGAGTATTTAGATACTTTGAGAGTTTCTATTCAGTGCAAGTTTCCTTCAGCGTCATATTCGATATTCCAGTCAGAGGTACTGCTCTTTTGAGGTAAGGGATTGTAAGGGATAGTAAGGGACGTTATTTTATTCCTAATGATGTTATTCTTTCAGTATCATTATACTGAAATATTGGTATGTATTTTATTGTGGAATTTCTATATTTTTGAGTCGGGGTTACTATTCACGTATACGTTACTATTCACATATACGGCACTATTCACGTATATGACACTATTCACGTATAAGGCACTACTCATGTAATGGCACTATTTACGTATATGACATTATTTACGTATACAGTATTATGTACAAATACAGAGTACTATTCATAAGTTACTATTTACGAGTTACAATTCACGGGTACTATTCACGACAAAATTGGTTTCTTTTCCTGACCAAATTATCGTTGATTTATGAATCTTACTCTTGAAAATAAATGCAGTTTTTGATCATATTATTTTTATTATCATATATAACATTTTTATAATCATGGTGATGAAATTTCTCTTTGACTTAGGTGTAAAGATGGGTAGATTATTGGAATGATCGTGACTACGGGTTCTCTTTGGCCAGTAGTGCAAAGTTGAATTGTTGACTGGTATGATCATGACCATTGAATTTATAATTGAATATCTTTAGCTTAAGTGCAAAGGTGAATTGATCAACATGGTTATAATTATTGTTTATATAAATTCTGAAATGCTTATATATTTCTTTGGGATATTAATATCTTTGGCCTGTAGTGCAAAGATGATCTGTTGTTGAATATCTTTGGCATATAATGCAAAGATGACCTGTTGTTGAATATCTTTGGTCCGTAGTGCAAAGATTATCTGTTATTGAATATCTTTGGCATGTAGTGCAAAGATGACATATTGTTGAATATCTTTGGCCAGTAGTGCAAAGATGAACTGTTGACGAATATCTTTGGCCCATAGTGCAAAAATGAACTTATTAGTATGATTATGAACAGGAACCGTGATTTGGTATAACCATGATCTTTGATGTTTGGGTAAAGACAGTGATGTAAATTATCTTAAATCCGGATGAGAAAAGGAATTTAGAACCACAATTATGATTATGAGTTATTCACATGATTGTGGACAGGAACTGTTGATTGATTTTACATGGATAAAACATTGTTGGTGGACTTTTACCATAGAGAAAATAATAGACTTTATGGTCTATTTGACTCTTCTAATGGATTGCTCGTTCCGCTGCAACTATGGTTAAAATTTTTTATCATCTACCATATGTTCTAAATCTCTGATTTATTACTGATGAAGGCTATTGATAATTTATTTATCTTTAGTCATGATATTCTTTACTGGGCTAGTTGTGCTCACCCTTCTGCTTCACAATTTCTTTCAGGTAATAAAAGTGTAGCTGGGTCGAGCGGGGGTAATAGGAGAACAGAACGGTGGTCTTTAGCTGTGGAGGTTCTCCCTAAACAGTATAAAAAAGTGTGTTGTATTTTATACATCATTTAATAGTTATATTTGGTGCATCCAATAGGGTGAGGTGAACCCAACGTTGGAAGGGTGTTTTGCCACTATCATACAAGATGTCTAATGACATGCGACTTCGTGTTATCATAAGACAGGGTTGTGCACATCCACTTGCTGAGTATATCTACGAGCACTACCTATATAATCTTGGTGTTTGGTTGAGGTATAATTCTCAATTAGAGACAATGGAGATAATGATATGTCAAGAAAAGACTCACCATTGGAAAGAATATGATAGTAATCTTCTCGTTTTTCTTTGGGGTCTATTGGGCCAACCAAGGATAATTTTGTGGACATATGATATCTATCATAACCTAAACGCATGGCCTCCTATGTACGAAGGTTTCCTTGAGCACTTTCCAAAGATTTTAATTTCTAAAACATTTTTTGACTATACCTTTATGTAAGGTGCCATTGTGACATGCTATCCAAGGTTGGGATGAGAGTCACAGTTGGTATATATTTGTATTAAAACTCACAACATATGTGTTGTTGTATTTTGCATGACAATTCTAGTAATAAAGTTGTAGTTGTTTTCTGTACCATGTATTTGGCGACTCAGAATAGGTTGGATGGATCAGACCTATTTTGGGAGTGTCACAGTTATCATTCGCTAGTGTGTGTCCTACCTAAGCTGAATTTTCTTACTTATGTTGACAAATTATGATATGTCAACTAACCTTTGTTTTGAAGCTGTATTCTAGAATGATATCTGAAATACAAGAAATGAGCAATGGAGAAATCATGATGACAGGGAAGATGGAATCTGAAAAGAAAGCAAGGTATTCTCAACTCTTTGAAATACCAGGTACGTAAATTTCGAGGACGAAATTTCATAAGGAGAGGAGATTGTAAGACCCCAAATTTTATGAAATAAAATTATTCATTTTTTCTATTTAGTAAACAGTTAAATTGATAAAAAAAAAAAAGTTAAAGTTAAGGGTGATATGTGAAATTTTTTCAAAATAAGCAAGTGGCTATAAATACTTATTGTTGTCGGGGAATATTCATTTGGTCGTGGAATATTCTTGTTGTCGGGGAATATTCGTAAGACGGCGCCGCTATATGTTGGCCCCATAACAAAATAACTGTCGGATGAAGAAAATGACAAATTTGAGTTTTTATAAATAACGGCGTAATAGAATTCGCTAATTAACTTTGTTGGAATAATTAGATGAGTAAAGTAAAGTAATACGCGTTGTTGCACAGTAGCACACGGTATTGCACAGTATTTTTGAATTATTGATTCTTACGTAAGAAGGCACTACTCAATAATTTTTACAGTAATTATTGTTCAATATTTTATTTTATTGATTCAATAATTGTTACGTTGATATTTTATATTATTGTTGTGCAATAATTGTCACTGCACAGTATCTCCATTATCAGATCAATAATTTTGTATTTGAATAATATTATTAGAGAGAATTATTGGCAATGTCTAAGGAAGTTACTGCGTACAGAAAGGGGTTTGGTCACCTAATTGCGCTTGATAAGGAGAAATCCTTATCGGAAAGCCACCTCTTTCCTGGGAACGACCTGGTTGTCATAATTGTGATTCTGCAATATTATTTGTGAATAATTAATTATTGATTTATATGATAAGGAAATATTTATTTTGTGTGGATATAAATGAAGGAATTGATGTTGTGGTATTTTATTAGTATTTTGTCGAAATGAAGAACGAAATTTGGAAATTCTCAAAAAATTAGTTTATTACTTGATTTTGTAAAATCTATAACTCTTTGTGTATAATGAGTTAGGAGATGAGTCATATATCAAAAGAAAGCCCTGGAAGTAAGCTAAACGTAGAAATTTGAATCACCCAAAAATTCATTGTGGATTTTTCATGGTGACTGTTTGTAGGAAACTGGTCCGAAGGACTCATAATCCGAAAAATCAGTGTTCTTAAGATATATTGCATGAAATATAATTTTTAATCTGACCGTTGGATCGTTGTGATTTTTGGATATGTTATACATATATAAGTTGAGTATATGTTCAAAAATTTTGAACCGTTAAAAATTAACGTATGATTTTTTATGAATTTTAAGAGGTGACTGATTCAGAAATTGTTGAAGTTTCTGAATTTATAAATAATTTTGGAAATTTCTAGAATTGGTGGGCCCCACCTTTGGTTGGTGAATAAATGTGCTGAATTTTTGGTGGATGGGAATAGTAGCAGGTAAAGCCATCGGGTTCTTGAGTCAAAATCCGCCTTGGCGTTCTAACATTTTCCTATAAATAGGGTGCTTAGTTAGAATTGAAAATCACATCAGAAACAAGTTTTCTCTCTTTCTATCTCTATATTATCGAGCGTATTTAGTTAGTATTTAGATACTTTGAGAGTTGTTATTCAGTGCAAGTTTCTTTCAGCGTCATATTCGATATTCCAGTCAGATGTACTGCTCTTTTGTGGTAAGGGATTGTAAGGGATAGTAAGGGATGTTATTTTCTTCCTAATGATATTATTCTTTCAATATCATTATGCTGAAATATTGGTATGTATTTTATTGTGGAATTTCTACATTTTTGAGTTGGGGTTACTATTCACGTATACATTACTATTCACATATACAGCACTATTCACATATATGGCATTATTCACGTATACGACACTACTCATGTATATGGCACTATTTACGTATATGACATTATTTACGTATATGGTACTATGTATAAATACAGAGTACTATTCACGAGTTACTATTCACGAGTACTATTCACGACAAAATTGATTTCTTTTTCTGACCAAATTATCGTTGATTTATGAATCTTACTCTTGAAATTAAATGCAGTTTTTGATCATATTATTTTTATTATCATATATAACATTTTTATAATCCTGGTGATGAAATTTCTCTTTGGCTTGAGTGTAAAGATGGGTAGATTATTGGAATGATCTTGACTATGGGTTCTCTTTGACCAGTAGTGCAAAGTTGAATTGTTGACTGGTATGATCATGACCATTGAATTTATAATTGAATATCTTTAGCTTAAGTGCAAAGGTGAATTGATCAACATGGTTATAATTATCGTTTATATAAATTCTGAAATGATTATATATTTCTTTGGGATATTAATATCTTTGGCCTGTAATGCAAAGATGATCTGTTGTTGAATATCTTTGGCCTGTAATGCAAAGATGACATGTTGTTGAATATCTTTGGCCTGTAGTGCAAAGATGACCTGTTGTTGAATATCTTCGGCCCGTAGTGCAAAGATGACCTGTTGTTGAATATTTTTGGTCCGTAGTGCAAAGATAATATGTTATTGAATATCTTTAGCCTGTAGTGCAAAGTTGACCCGTTGTTGAATATCTTTGGCCAGTAGTGCAAAGATGAACTATTGACGAATATCTTTGGCCCGTAGTGCAAAGATGAACTTATTAGTATGATTATGAACAGGAACTGTGATTTGGTATAACCATGATCTTTAATGTTTCAGGTAAAGACAGGTGATGTAAATTATCTTTGTCCTGGATGAGAAAAGGAATTTAGAACCACAATTATGATTATGAGTTATTCACATGATTGCGGACAAGAACTGTTGATTGATGTTACAGGGATAAAACATTGTTGGTGGACTTTTACCATGGAGAAGATAATAGACTTTATGGTCTATTTGACTATTCTAATGGATTGCTCGTTTCGCTGCAACTATGGTTGAAATTTTTTATCATCTACCATATGTTCTAAATCTCTGATTTATTACTGATGAAGGCTATTGATAATTTATTTATCTTTAGTCATGATATTCTTTACTGGGCTAGTTGTGCTCACCCTTCTGCTTCACAATTCCTTTTAGGTAATAAGTGTTAGGTTTGTAATATTCATGAACGCAATCAAATTGCACAAAATAAGCGGAAATGTAAAGCCCCCAAATTCAGGTACTTGAAACCCGAATTCAGTGCTTCACGATACCATTTCTATGAGCGGAATAATACTAATAATAATAACAATAATATAAATATTAAACTTAATTTACATAATTATCAAAGTCTAGCTCCCAAGTACGCAACCTTTAATCATTCCTTACAGTATATGATAATAAATATATAACATTGTCTTAATAATATTAAACTATTATATAAGATAACATTGAAATCATTCAGCAACCTTTCCCTTTCCTTTGTTTCTAGCAGAGCCTTTAGATTGCTCACACTTAGCTGAAAACATTTAAATTAAGAAAGGATGAGCATTTGAGTGCCCAGCAAGTAATAACAATTATATATATATAAGCTGAAAGAATTTAAATGTTTTCTTTATACTACTCTTCTACAACAAATCAATAGTTTTGAAGTAATCTGAATCGATAATAATAACATAACAACCCTCTTTCAAATTTTTGAAACTACGTACTGACTATAAATAGGGTTAAGGAGACATACTATGAACATTGATTTCATTTTGAAAAGGTTAAAGCGAATTTCATCATGGAACTGTCAGTAACTTACTGAACGCCTGGGGTGATCGACCCGTTGTACCTGTATTGATCAATCATCGATGCAAGAACGATAGGATCGTTCACTCGTCCGCCTTGGGACGCATAAAAGTTTTCCGTGTAAGGATGTTCATACTTATCGGGGTTCCAAACCAAAGCAATTCGGTTGGATAATAATAAGTTTTTATCTTGTTCAACAATAATCTATAATTTAAATATATATATATATATATATATATATATATATATATATATATATATATATATATACGGGTATTTAACAAAGGTGTATCAACATGTGGTTAAATGCAATGATTATCCAAGTGGGGACACTTGTATAATCATTTATAAAAATTATCGAACAGAATATATATCTAAATTACCATATACTAACATGTTGATAATCAATGAGCGTATATAATATAGGGTTAATAATCTATACAGTAATAATATAATTCTGAAACATTCTTACTCATGTCCATTGCATAAAGAAAATGCAAAGTTAGGATACGTGCCTGATGCGCTGCTTACAATACGCAACTTAGTTTAATATTTTATATCACGACCTATCATTAATCAGATCATTCGTTCGATTAGAACAATATACTATAACATATAGTACTGCATTTCACAGTCAGCACATAATCTAATCGCATTATCACACATGTTCAATAGTCATTGCATCACAAACAAACATTAATACAGTCAAAATATCTAAGTCCAGATCAATTTCTGAAATATGTCGGTGTACCGAAAGCTTTATCGAGTAATTATCGAGTCTAAGACTCTACTCCAACGTTCAATATCCGTAAGTATCAGTCATATTATTTTAAATGACTTAATAAACAATTATTAATTTATCATAAATTTTCAAACACCGAAATCATTATTAAATGATTTAAATATCAAATAATTCTATTATCATTTAATTATTATTAAACTATTAATAATAATTTTATTCATTTACCAATAGTATTAATATTTTATTCATTTACTAATATTATTAATCTTGATATTATTTAACTCACATCTTAGTATTATTAGTTCGCTAATAATACTTTTACTCATTTTACTAATATTATTAACATCTTAATAATATTTTAATATTTTACTAATATTATTAATCCTATTAATAATATTTTAATCATGCATTAATATTATTACTTTAATAATATCTTACTTATAATACTTTTATTCATTTACCAATAGTAATAATATTTTATTCATTTACTAATATAATATTTTATTCCTTTACTAATGTTATTATATTTTTAATAACATTTTATTTAATCTCGAATATTATGCACAATCTATAACTCGAAACGCGTCCATTCTTTTTCCTACACGTAGATAACTTCTCAAGGTACCTCTTTGATTTTTCCCAGATTTTTAAAAGACATGAAACTGTCCAAAACAGTCCCAAGAAAAACGGGACAGAAGCTATTTTAGGGTTTTAAAACCTAAACTTTCTATGTGGACTGTTTTTGGGAAAAAAATTTCAAGGCTTCAATACTTGCTAGATTTGTGTTCTACCACTTGGGTTTACTAGATAACTCATGTATCTAGCACCCCCCCTTCGACGGATCACAAATCCAAGTTGTAAAACTTGAGTTACACAAGATTTATTGGAAGAAAAAAATAAGGTTTCACCCCTTGGAGCACATATGCTCATTTTCTTCCTCTAAGCCTTTGATATAACACTCAAGATACTTAGTTCCATACATGATGATATGTAGAACTAGGGTATCTTGAGTATTAGTTCATAACCCCAATAAAACTCAAGTTATAATACAAAGTAGAAAAAGAAGATGAAGGTTAGGTTATACCTTGATTTAATGGCAACCTTCCTTGATTTACCAAAGTAAGTGATTAACTTAGGATGCATGAACAAACTAGCACTCCTCTCTCTCTCTATATATATATATGGTCGAACCTCTCTCCCTTCCCTCTCTCTTGAAGTTGCTAGCTTGGGAGAAAATTATAAGAGGAAGAATGAGAGAAAATGAAATGTTCTTGCAAATGAAATGGGTGAGTAACTATTATCCCCCATACTTTTATTGTCTCATGGATAAAAGGCTTCACCTTATCTCTTCCAATTAAGCCTAATCATGTGGTTAAAGGTGCTAAGTAGATTTTCTACCAATGGGAGCATGACACACTTGTCATTGTGTGTAAGACTTACTAATTAAAGAACTTGATTAGCATAATTTGGTTGCCTTAAATGGCCTAATGTGGCCGGGCCCCCTTGTCCCATTATTTCCTCCATTTTGCTTTTATTTAATGCACAAATTTGATTAATCAAAAGTCTAAAATACCCTTAATCAAGTGGGCTAAGTATTGGTTTGCATTTTATTTCTTTTGGGCTTCTCTTTTAATTGTTTTGGGCTATGTAATAAACATAGTCTAACAATTTTAATATATGTTACCCAAATTATTTATTTAGGGTTTCCATTTCCAATCTTATGAAATTTAATTACTTATATATGTGACTTTAGATCATAACCTAATTAAGTTTACTAGAAGTAGGTTTAAAATTATTAGTTACTTGAAATAACAAAATTATCCACTTAAGTTGGTATACATATTAAATACTAACCATTCCTTATTACCATAACCCTTAGGTTATTTAATTGTCTCACCTAATGTATAATTAGGTTACGAAGCTTTCATTTAGGGTTTAAAATAAAATTGGTTCCTGAAATTTGTAATTAGTGTTTCACACAATAATACAAGGGTTTATCACATAACACCATAATTGACCAACCCTTATTGGTCCACATATACAGTACATATTTATAGCACTGAAAAATTAAAATATAATTATTATAATAATTTTAAAATCATTTCATATATTATATAAATAATATATGATTATATCTTCATGGAAAATAATTAATAAAACATTTCTACTATAAAATTAATTATGATAAGAATATAATTTTTAATGATCAATAATTCTAAAATAAAAGTATTTATAAATATTCATATTTTTATATATCACATAAATACATATACACATCATCTTGGCACATATTCCCCATATTTATTTTAATAAATAAAAAAAAAATTATACGTAAAATTTATAATTTATTTGTATAAAAAATATCAGGTTGTTACATTCACCCTCCCTTATAAAGATTTCGTCCTCGGGATCACCGTTTTAAAACCTATACATACAAGTGTACGTAGCATATACAATCATTACAAGTGGATCTTGATCATAAATGATCGTACTGATCTTTAACCTATTCACGTTAAGCTTGTCTATCGGATTAAACAGAAATTTGATTTCTAAAAGAACTCAAATTCCTTCTTCAAAATTTTTTTATAAAATAATTTACTATATATATGAAAATCATGCAAAAGAAAATAAAAGCTATACGAATAATACCTGGAATTGCACCACCAGCTGTTATGGTATCTTGGACCGTCATGTTGTAGACCCTTGTTGTTGATTTTGTTGGCTTGCTCGATGGCGTAGGTCCCCTGATTGCCAAAGTTCCGCTGCCCATTCCAGTATTCACACTCCCTGCCTCCGTCCTCCTCTTCGGACAATCCTTCAACTTATGCTCGGTCGACCCGCATAGAAAACACCCATTGTTCATCCTAGGATTGGGGCAGTTGGGAGAGATATGGCCCTCCTGCCTGCACTTATAGCATACAAACTTCCCTTTCAAACATTCCCCAGAGTGGTTCTTTCCACAGTTTCCACACTGCACAGCTTGCTTCTTAACTCCTTCCTATTATACCTGCACACTTCCAAAATTGCTTCCCTTCCTTTTGCTACTACCACCGCTACTCCCATTATTAACTTCCACCTTCCCAGTTCCTTCGACCTTACTCTTGTTCTTTCTCTCCTTGTTGTAGAGGCTCATGGCCTCACTCCCCTCCTCAGCAATAATAGCCTTCTCCATGAGTGCTGCAAATGTAGGGATCTGCAACACCGCCACCTTGCTGTAGAGCCAAGGTTTTAATCCCAGCTTAAACCTTCTAGCTTTCCTAACCTCCGTATCAACTCGATGCGAAGCAAACCTAGCCGACTCATTGAATTTTGCGGCGTAATCGGACACCGTCATATTCTCCTGCTTCAATTCTAAAAATTTTACCTCCATCCTAGCCTGCATACTAGATGAAAAATAGTTTTCAAAGAACAGTGTCTTAAACATATCCCAAGTAACAACACCCTCTCCTGCTCTCACCTGATTCGCTTCCCACCAAAAATTTGCCTCACCCTTCATCATGTAGGTGGCAAAAGCGGTCTTCTGACCCTCAGCTACCCTAGCTACCACGAATGCTTTTTCAATCTCTTTAACCCAAGTCTGGGCTTCAACAGGGTTAGTTGTCCCTTTGAATTCGAGCGCTCCCACAGCCTTAAAATCTTTAAAGTTAGCTAGTTGGTTGTCCGGCTGGTTCCCTACGACTGGCATTCCTTGCTACATAGCTTGTGCTACCATATTTGCAAAGTGATGCATCGGGTCTGCTTGTTGTTGTCCCTCAATGTTATTGACAGACTCTTCTGCCCTTTGGTTTCGAGTTACGTCTTGGCGACATTATCTGGTTAAGTAAAACCATATATTATTCTTTACATTCTAAATCTTATCATATAAGTTTAGTATATTAACTTATTTCATTACTCAAACTTAGATTCATATTCATTTAGCGAATACTTTACATAGCATAGCACATACTGCTTTAAACATCATTCATCCCTTTGTGACTACAAAAGTCGGGATTTACAACCTTGACTAATACCAAAAGTTGGGAACATTACATTACACAGACATACTTAAAATTAAACAGACCTACACAACAGAACCTATACTACCTATTCATTACGCCTTTTCCTTGGACAACCTCTCGCCTGATGACCTTCCATCCCACAGATAAAATATGCTCCTGATTTATAGTCGAGACAATACAGAGTGGTATGTCCCTCATAGCCACAAAGGTAACATATTCTTTTCCCTTTCTTCTTATCGGATTTTCCTAAGTCATGGTCTTCTATCTTTCTTTTCCCCTTATTGTTCGGAGCTGCACACGATGTGTTGCTTGTGGCTCCCATCTGATCTATTTGGATTTTAAGCTTATCTTGTTCTTCCATTGTTTCTATTAACGCTTTGACTTGATTGACTATTTCTGACTTTTCTATTTCCCACAGCTTTTCCAGAGAAGAAACCTTGTTCCTCAAATCCTGCACCTCTGTTAATGCTTATTTAGCTTCAACTTTAGTGTCTGAATCACTATCTGTCAGTTCCACCATCTTCGAATCTAGTACTACGTTTTCTACAATAACCACTTCGTCTGAGTTGTTTTCATTGTGAGCCTCTATTTCAGCTATTGGCTTCGATATTAGCTTGGGGGTATGGATTTGATCCTTCTTCATGCTATAAGCATATAACAAACCCTTTCCACCAGACATCTACACACATAAATTATCCTGATAAGCATTTAGTATATACACACAACAAATAATAGTTTTATATAAGTTATCTTTTATTTTGTTTGACGATGAATTTAGTCAATTCATCTCTTCATAACCTCTATATGAGTTATTTATATTTTTAACGTTTCCCTATGTTCTAAGGTTATAGCCTAAGGTCTATCCCACCTAAGTTTTTTAACCCTAAAGCTTTGATACCAACATGTAAAGCCCCCAAATTCAGGTACTTAAAACCCAAATTCAGTGCTTCACGATACCATTTCTATGAGCGGAATAATACTAATAATAATAAGAATAATATAAATATTAAACTTAATTTACATAACTATCAAAGTCTAGCTCCCAAGTACGTAACCTTTAATCATTCCTTATAGTACATGATAATAAATATATAACATTGTCTTAATAATATTAAACTATTACATAAGATAACATTGAAATCATTCAGCAACCTTTCCCTTTTCCCTTGTTTCTAGCAGAGCCTTCAGATTGCTCACACTTAGCTGAAAATATTTAAATTAAGCAAGGATGAGCATTTGAGTGCCCAGCAAGTAATAACAATTATATATATATATAAGCTGAAAGAATTTAAATGTTTTCTTTATACTACTCTTCTACAACAAATCAATAGTTTTGAAGTAATCTAAATCGATAATAATAACATAACAACCCTATTTTAAATTTTTGAAACTACGTACTGACTATAAATAGGGTTAAGGAGACATACTATGAACATTGTTTTCATTTTCGAAAAGGTTAAGCGAGAACTTCATCTCAAAACTGTCATAACTTACGAACGCTTGGGGTGATCGGCCGTTGTACCTGTATTGATCAATCTTTGCATGCAAGAACGATAGGATTGTTCACTCTGTCCGCCTTAGGCGCATAAAATTTTTCCCGTGTAAGGGATGTTCATACTTGTCGGGGTTCCAAACCAAAGCAATTCGGTTGGATAATAATAAGTTTTTATCTTGTTCAACAATAATCTATAATTCAACATATATATATGCGGGTATTTAACAAAGGTGTATCAACATGTGGTTAAATGCAATGATTATCCAAGTGGGGACACTTGTATAATCATTTATAAAAATTATCGAACTGAATATATATCTAAATTACCATATACTAACATGTTGATAATCAATGGCGTATATAATATAGGGTTAATAATCTATACAAAGTAATAATATAATTCTGAAACATTCTTACTCATGTCCATTGCATAAAGAAAATGCAAAGTTAGGATACGTGCCTGATGCGCTGCTTACAATACGCAACTTAGTTTAATATTTTATATCACGACCTATCATTAATCAGATCATTCGTTCGATTAGAACAATATACTATAACATATAAAGATTTGCATTTCACAACAAGACATAATCTAATCGCATTATCACACATGTTCAATAGTCATTGCATCACAAACAAACATTAATACAGTCAAAATATCTAAGTCCAGATCAATTTCTGAAATATGTCGGTGTACCGAAAGCTTTATCGAGTAATTATCGAGTCTAAGACTCTACTCCAACGTTCAATATCCGTAAGTATCAGTCATATTATTTTAAATGACTTAATAAACAATTATTAATTTATCATAAATTTTCAAACACCGAAATCATTATTAAATGATTTAAATATCAAATAATTCAATTATCATTTAATTATTATTAAACTATTAATAATACTTTTATTCATTTACCAATAGTATTAATATTTTATTCATTTACTAATATTATTAATCTTGATATTATTTAATTCACCTCTTAGTATTATTAGTTCGCTAATAATACTTTTATTCTTACTAATATTAATAACATCTTAATAATATTTTAATACTTTACTAATATTATTAATCCCTTAATAATATTTTAATCATGCATTAATATTATTACTTTAATAATATCTTACTTATAATAGTAATAATATTTTATTCATTTACTAATATAATATTTTATTCCTTTACTAATATTATTACATTTTTAATAACATTTTATTTAATCTAAAGAATATTATTATTTACTTAATAATATTTTAATCATCCAATAATACTTTAATTTAATATTATTAATCTTTTAATAATATTTTAATCATTTAATAATACTTTAATCATTTATTAATATTTTAAATCAAATATGATTAATCATTTAATAATATTTTAATAAAGTTTTAATCTTAATATTTTATTTACTTAACAATACCATATTCTAATATTATTAATATCATAATAACATTTTAATAATTTATTAGATCAATAAATAATTTATTTTAATTGTTCACCCTTTATAAAACTATTTATTTAATATCAATAAAAGGTCATAAATAATATTTCTTATTATAAATTACCAAAAATGCCCTAAAATAGTCATAATATTATATATTAGGAGTATTCAAGCATTAAAATCATATTTTTCTTATTTAAGACATCACTTAACAATTTATTTTCTTTTATTCATAACTTAATCATTTTTAGGAAAAATACCAAACTGATTCCAAAACTTCTTCGTTTCTAGTTTTAGACAGTATATGACCCAACAATGATCCCCAATTTTTTTTGGAATTTTAGAAAATGATCTACTATTTTTAAAGTTCCCAAAACACTCGGATCTTGCTTCATTTTTCATAAATTGAGTTCTGCTCCGAAAAATCTGATATTTCAGAGTATGCTCTCCTAACATATATGAACCTACTGTAAACATTTCGGAATTTTCCAGTGTATACACAGTGAGATATTCGAAGGTAAATATTTAGGAGTCCTTTATGGAAATAATCATTACGCACAATCTATAACTCGAAACGCGTCCGTTCGTTTTTCTACACGTAGATAACTTCTTAGGATACCTCTGTGATTTTTTCCAGATTTTTAAAAGATATGAAACTGTCCAAAATAGTCCCAAGAAAAACAGGACAGAAGCTATTTTAGGGTTTTAAAACCTAAACTTTCTATGTGGACTATTTTGGGGAAAACAGCCCCCAAGGCTTCAATACTTGCTAGATTTGTGTTCTACCACTTGGGTTTACTATATAACTCATGTATCTAGCACCCCCCCCCCCCCTTCGACGGATCACAAATCCAAGTTGTAAAACTTGAGTTACACAAGATTTAGTGGAAGAAAAACAAGGTTTCACCCCTTGGAGCACATATGCTCATTTTCTTCCTCTAAGCCTTTGATCTAACACTCAAGATATTTAGTTCAATACATGATGATATGTAGAACTAGTGTATCTTGAGTATTAGTTCATAACCCCAACAAAACTCAAGCTATAATACAAAGTAGAAGAAGAAGATGAAGGTTAGGTTATACCTTGATTTAATGGCAACCTTCCTTGATTTACCAAAGTAAGTGATTAATGTAATTCTGTAATTAAGCACACCTAGAGGGGGGTGAATAGGTGTAAATACATAAAAGTAATCTACAGTGGCCAATTTTTGAAGTTTACTATAGCAGGCTATAATCGAACGGTCTAACCCTGTCCGTATTAGTTATGTTATTCTTCTGTTATAAACGGACAACTAATACCTGTCCGTATTAGTGTAAAAAGATTTTCGACGTAAACAAAATCTGCAGAATATTGAAGCTTAAAACAAAAGCAAAAGAACAGTAAATCACACCAAGATTTTTACGTGGTTCAGCCCCTATCCTCTACTCTAGTGGCCTAATCCACGTCCAATCCCAACTAGGATTGGAGACTCACTTTATAAAAATAATATTCAGCAATTACATAGTAAAATAAAACTCCTTGTTACAACGACGATCGATTGGACACCTCTGCCCCCTTTGCACCTCTGCAACACCTCTCACCTCTGAGACTTTGAAAGCTTCATTTTACAGACTGAATATTACTAAAATAAAAACCCCAAGCCAACCTAGACTTGTACTATGTTTACAATAGATATAAATAAGGAATACAAGAACACTGTAAACCAAGACTAAAAGAATGATATGATAATTTGTATCTTGGATAGCTTGAAGAATTTATGTTTAGTAGTCACTCCCCTTTTTCCAATGCCGAACAAAACAGTATATATATAGAGAAGATATCAACGGCTATGTAACGTTCCAATTTCTCCTGCAACGGCTAGTACTTTTCGTTTGAAATAGGAGATCAACGTTACCAATGACAACCTCAGTAGATAAGGAAATACAGCTATGAAGAAGTCAATTAAAAATCAAATACTAGCTGAAAGAGTCCTATTAGCAATTAGTAAGATCCCTTAAAAATAGCAATTACTGTTTAGCATGTGACAAATAACAGCTCCATCAACTTTAAATAGGAGTGCTTAATAAAACCAATTCCTAAAAGATCTCCCAATTACGTATAAATTGGTAGCTCAATATATATAACATATATATATATATATATATATATTGGAAGGATATAATCCCACAATTAAATATGAGAAATTTAAGGAATATTAAACAGATTTTCAATCTCCTTAAAATACTCTAATTTTAATTAGTTTTCAAAGCAAATCAGGATTGGATATATATTCTATATAAAAACTTAAAGCATGTGACAAAAATAACCAACTTGATTTACTCACTCCAATACTGCAGTAACTTTCGTGAGCTAGGAAACAAAGTGATTAATCCATGCAATAACTCATGCAAACTATTATATATTATATAATTAATATGCATGACCCAATGTGATTAATCCATGCAATAACCCATGCAAACTATTATATATTATATAATTAATATGCATAAATATATTTGAATAACATGACCCAATTATAAGTCAATATAAAATCAATTAAGCCCATATAAATATTGTCATCATTAAAACTACAAAGTATATAAACCAACATTCTCCCCCTTTTTGATGATGACAATATATTATCTTTTAAATTTATATGCTCCCCCTATCTATAAGGCTCCCCATAAATTTATGCATATTAAGGAGTAAAAAAAGTGACTTGATCCAAATAACCATCATTGCATATAGTATATCACTACATGAATACCAAGTCAATTCAAATTTCAAATACCAAATATATCTCCCTCTTTGTCATTATCAAAAAGAAATCATTAAGCACAAGTTGGTTATAACATAATCATCATTACCCAAATATCTCTCCCCCGTTGTCATAAAAAAAAGAGAAATTAGTGAGATCCTTGAATTTCACATCACCCTTGAATTTTTAACATTCTAACCACATAGAGACATTCCAAGTTCTCTTCTCAAAGTGCAAAAACGCTCTTCACTTAAAGGTTTTGTAAAAATATCTGCCAATTGATGTTCAGTAGGGACAAATACTAATTTAATTAATCCTTTAACAACATTATCTCTTAAAAAATGATGTCTCACTTCAATATGCTTAAGTACGAGAATGAAGCACGTGGATTTTTGAAATATCAATTGCACTAGTATTGTCACACATAATAGGCACATTTTCACATATCACATTAAAATCATGAAGAGTTTGAATCATCCATAAAATTTGTGAACAACAACTACCTGCCGCCAAATATTCACCTTCCGTAGTAGACAATGCAACAGATGTTTGTTTCTTACTGTGCCAAGCTACAAGGCTTTGACCTAAAAATTCACAAGCACCACTTGTGCTTTTTCTATCAACTTGGCACCCTGCATAATCTGCATCTGAATATCCAATTAGTTCAAAACTTGGAGATACAGGATAGTATAAGCCATAATTAATTATACCAGATAAATATTTAAATATTCTTTTTACCGCTTTAAGATGAGATTCTTTCGGTTGAGCTTGAAATCTAGCACAAAGGCATACACTATACATAATATTCGGTCTTGATGTAGTTAAATAAAGTAAACAACCAATCATACCTTGATACATTGTCACTTCAACATCTTTACCTGTAGCATCCACAGTAAGCTTGATGGTAGTACTCATTGGTGTTGACTTTGGTTTGGTATTTTCAAAACCAAATCTCTTTAATAACTCCTTTACATACTTGGATTGGTGAATGTGAATCCCTTCATTGGATTTTTTGATTTGAAGCCCCAAGAAATAGTTTAATTCGCCCATAAGGCTCATGTCAAACTCATTATGCATACATTGGGAAAACCACTCACACAAAGAGTTAGTAGTAGCTCCAAAAATTATGTCATCCACATAAATTTGAACAATTAATAAATCTTTATTTTTGGTTTTAATAAAAAGAGTAGAGTCAATCTTACCGCGATTAAAACCATTGTCTAATAAAAACTTGCTTAGTCTTTCATACCAAGCTCTTGGAGCTTATTTTAATCCATACAAAGCCTTTTTCAATTTAAACACATGATGTGGATATTTTTCATGTTCGAAACTGGGTGGTTGCTTAACATATACTTCTTCATTTAAGTAACCATTTAAAAAAGCACTTTTCACATCCATTTGATATAATTTAAATTGTCTAAAGCATGCATAGGCTAATAAAATTCTTATAGCTTCCAACCTTGTAATGGGGGCAAAGGTTTCTTCATAGTCTATACCTTCCTGTTGATTATAGCCTTGAGCTACCAATCTGGCTTTGTTTCTTATTATAACACCATTTTCATCTAATTTGTTTGAAAATCCATTTTGTACCAATAATAAAAGCATTTTTAGGAGGCGTAACAAGATCCCATACCTGACATCGTTCAAATTGGTTTAACTCTTCCTGCATGGCGATTGTCCAATTTTCATCTTGAATTGCTTCCTTGGCATTTTTTGGTTCAACTTGAGAAAGAAAGGCTGAAAATGCATAATAATTCCTTGTTTTCCTTCTTGTGTTCATCCAAGTGTCGGGATCTCCTATGATCAAGTTTGGAGGATGATTTCTCACAGTTCGAGTTGATTTAGGAAGCTTTGCAATGGTCATTTGTTCGTTGGATTCAAACTGTGGTATGTCAAATTCTGCATCAGTGTGTTCGTCTGATTTTTCTTCTATATTGGACGGGTCTGATTGTCTATTTTTCGGTGTCTGCATGTCTGAGTTCTCTGCTAAAATGGACGGGTCAGTCGTCGATTTCGTGTCTTTTTCTTCGATTCTTGATTTAGCTTTAGTTGGTCTCGATTTCAAATCAGATTTCTTCCGATTGGACGACTTAGGTCGTCCGGATTTAGCAGTTTGGCTTCCATGAATCAAATTGTTATTTCCTGCAGAATCCTCATCTTTTGACAGATCATGGTTAACTTCATTAAATATTACATGCACTGATTCTTCCACCTTTGACTTGTCAAGATTATAAACCCTATATGCCTTACTATGTACGGAATAACCAAGAAAAATAGCTTCGGTTGATTTTGCATCAAATTTTCCAAGATTACTATTAGTATTTAAAACAAAACATTTAGCACCAAACACTTTAAAATAATTAATATTAGGAATCCTTTTGTTTAGTAACTCATATGGTGTTTTTAATAAAATGGGTCTAATCAATACTCTATTTAAAATGTAACATGCAGTACTTACAGCCTCTGCCCAAAATCTTTTAGGCAGTTTACTTTCTTGAAGTAACGTTCTTGCATTTCTTGGAGAGTACGATTTTTATGCTCCACTACACCATTTTGTTGTGGTGTTCTTGGTGCTTGAAAAATTCATGTGTAACACCTTTCTCAACGTAATATGGTATAAAGTCTTTTCCAAATTCCCCACCATGGTCACTCCGAATACCAATTAGCTTGAGGCTGTGTTTTGTTTCAACATTCTTTATAAGCTTTTCAAATTCTGCAAAAGCTTGATCTTTAGTTTTCAAAAATAAAACCCATGTAAATCTTGAAAAATCATCAACAATAACAAAAGCATAATGATTATTTCCTAAGCTAGCATATCTCTCGAGTCCAAACAAATCAAGATGCAATAATTGAAGAGGTAAAGAAGTTGATACCTGATTTTTGGTGATAAAGGAATTTCTTGCTTGCTTACCTAACTGACATGCATTACAAATCCCTGTCTTTTCATATTTTAGCTTTGGCAATCCTTTGACAAGGTTCTTGGTAGCTAGTTTGTTAATCAATTCCATATGCACATGTCCTAACCTTCTATGCCAAAGAATAGTTTGATCTTGAATAGCAGTTAGGCAAATATCTTCATTTTGATTTTCAAAATTAATTGTATAAATATTACCTTCCCTTTGAGCAATTAAAGGAATATTGTGAGAAGCATGAATAATAGCACATTTATCTTTTTCAAAAATTACTTTATGTCCACTATCCATTAGTTGACTTACACTAATTAAATTATATTTTAATCCTTCAACACAATGAACATTATCAATGAAAACCTTACCATTTCCAATTTTACCTTTATCGACGATTTGGCATGTGGTGTCATCTCCAAAGGTAACAGTTCCTCCCTTCTTAGTAGTTAGTGAGATGAATTTAGTACTACCACCCGTCATGTGTCTAGAACATCCACTATCTAGCACCCATTTATGTGATGGTACTTTAGCTTTAAAACACACCTACAAAACAAAGAAGTAGCTCATCGTTTTGGTACCCAAATCTGTTTGGGTCCGGTATTGTTAGTAGCAATTAAATCTCTTTTCTTTACCCAAACTTGTTTTATTTTAATTTTATTATAGTTTATATCAAAATGTCCTTTTAAACCACAATTTTTGCAAGTAACAAAAGGTGAGCAATAAAGAGGCTTATTCCTTGGTTTATTATTTATTACTCTAATTTTATTAGTAGTGCTTGTAATGTTCTTAATAGGATTGTACTCAATTTCTTGTTTATCTAGACTTGACCTTTGAGCACCTAACATTATATTTAAATTTTCTTCCCCTTGAACAAATTTTGCAAGATCCTTTTTCAATGAAATTATTTCTTCCTCATTATTATTTTGCATGTTTAATATTTTTCCATCATTAAAAGCATTAATACAAGTATCTCTCATTTTCAAACTTTCTTTTAAAACATCATTTTCCTTTTTAAGATCATTAAATTCTTCATTTAATTTGTTTGCACGATTATATAGAATTTTATTATAGTTATCAAGATAATCAATTTTAGAATTTAACTTAGATACTTCACTTGATGTGCAATCTTTAACTATTTCTTGTTTTTCTTCAATTAATGTTTCTACCTCTTTCATTAAATCATTTATCCAATTTTTTAAATGAACATTTTTCTCTTTAATACGAATATTTTCATTTTTTAAAACTAGATAATCAGAAATAGTAATATCACCAAGTTCAAAGTTTATCTCAGATGATTCTTGATTGCATAATCCAGTGAAACACAGTTGAGCAATTTCATCTTCTTCCTCGTCATGATTGGACTCATTATCGCTCCATGTCATTAACGCCTTTCCTTTTGAATTGTTTGCTTTGTTCTTCCTTTTTAATTGGAAATAGTCTCTCTTGAAATGTTTGGGCCTTCCACATTCAAAACAGTTATCTTCTTGTGGCTTTTGCTTGGCGTCTTTCTTGTTGTTGAATGTCTTGCCTTGAAACTTTGATTTATTCTTCTTTCTAATTAGCTCTCTCAATTTTTGGGACATCATAGCTATTTCTTCATCGGAGTCTTCATCATCATCTTCAATGTAGCTTTCAACTTGAAGAGCTAAGGTCTTCCTTTTAGGTCCTTCATCTTCTTCATCATACCTCTTTAGTTGGTTTTCAAATTCTTCAAGTTCTCCAAACAAAGTTAGAGTTTCCATCGTACTAATTATAGTTGAGTCTTGAAGAGTTATAACTTTTGGTGCGAACCGTTTGGGCATAACTCTAAGTATCTTTCTATTTATCTCCCTTTGATCAATTTTTCGGCCGAGCATGCTTAGAGAGTTCATAAGAGTGAGGAATCTAGCTTGAGCTAATTTGATGGATTCATTCTTCTCTAACCTGAAAAGTTCATATTCTTGCATTAGCATACTTAATTTGACTTCTTTTACCTTTGTAGTTCCCTCATGGCTCATGATGATTGTATCCCATATTTCTTTAGTAGTTGTGCATGCAGAAACTTTGTCAATTTCAGCTTGAATCATCCCACTTAGCAGCGTGTTCATGGCTTTGGAGTCGTAGGATACCATGTATGATTCATTTGAATCCATTTCCATGATAGTCTTCGGTTTTCCATCATCATGTCTTGGAATGACAGGGCCATTTTCAACAACCCACCATTCCCATGGGTCTCGTTTGAGATAAATCATCATTCTAAACTTCCAAAAGTTGAAGTTTTCACTTCCGAGCAACAAAGGTGGTCGGCTTGTGGATTGACCTTCTTGAAAATTGAGGTGTGCCATAGGATCTTTCCCTATGACCTGCAAAGATCAATATTAGTAGAGCCTTGTTCTGATACCAAATGTAATTCTGTAATTAAGCACACCTAGAGGGGGGTGAATAGGTGTAAATACATAGAAGTAATCTACAGTGGCCAATTTTTGAAGTTTACTATAGCAAGCTATAATCGGACGGTCTAACCCTGTCCGTATTAGTTATGTTATTCTTCTGTTATAAATGGACAGCTAATACCTGTCCGTATTAGTGTAAAAAGATTTTCGATGTAAACAAAATATGCAGAATATTGAAGCTTAAAACAAAAGCAAAAGAACAGTAAATCACACCAAGATTTTTACGTGGTTCAGCCCCTATCCTCTACTCTATTGGCCTAATCCACGTCCAATCCCAACTAGGATTGGAGACTCACTTTATTAAAATAATATTCAGCAATTACAAAGTAAAATAAAGCTCCCTGTTACAACGACGATCGATTGGACACCTCTGCCCCCTTTGCACCTCTGCAACACCTCTCACCTCTGAGACTTTGAAAGCTTCGTTGTACAGACTAAATATTACTAAAATAAAAACTCCAAGCCAACCTAGACTTGTACTATGTTTACAATAGATATAAATAAGGAATAGAAGAACACTGTAAACCAAGACTAAAAGAATGATATGATAATTTGTATCTTGGATAGCTTGAAGAATTGTTGTTCAGTAGTCACTCCCCTTTTTCTAATGCCGAACAAAACAGTATATATATATAGAAGATATCAACGGCTATGTAACATTCCAATTTCTCCTGCAACGGCTAGTACTTTTCGTTTAAAATAGGAGATCAACGTTACCAATGACAACCTCAGTAGATAAGGAAATACAGCTATGAAGAAGTCAATTAAAAATCAAATACTAGTTGAAAGAGTCCTATTAGCAATTAGCAAGATCCCTTAAAAAAATAGCAATTCTTTGTTTAGCATGTGACAAAAAATGACTCCATCAACTTTAAATAAGAGTCCTTAATAAAACCAATTCCTAAAAGATCTCCCAATTACGTATAAATTGGTAAGATATATATAATATATATATATATATATATATATATATATATATATATATATTGGAAGGATATAATCCCACAATTAAATATGAGAAATTTAAGAAATATAATCTCCTTAAAATACTCCAATTTGAATTAGTCTTCAAAGCAAATCAGGATTTGATATATATTCTATATAAAAACTTAAAGCATGTGACAAAAATAACCAACTTGATTTACTCACTCCAATACTGCAATAACTTTCGTGAGCTAGGAAACAAAGTGATTAATCAATGCAATAACCCATGCAAACTATTATATATTATATAATTAATATGCTTGACCCAATGTGATTAATCCATGCAATAACCCATGCAAACTATTATATATTATATAATTAATATGCATAAACATATTTGAATAACATGACCCAATTATAAGTCAATATAAAATCAATTAAGCCCATATAAATATTGTCATCGTTAAAACCACAAAGTATATAAACCAACAATTAACTTAGGATGCATGAACAAACTAGCACTCCTCTCTCTCTCTCTATATGGCCGAACCTCTCTCCCTTCTCTCTCTCTTGAAGTTGCTAGCTTGGGAGAAAATTATAAGAGGAAGAATGAGAGAAAATGAAATGTTCTAGCAAATGAAATGGGTGAATAACTATTATCCCCCATACTTTTATCGTCCCATGGATAAAAGGCTTCACCTTATCTCTTCCAATTAAGCCTAATCATGTGGTTAAAGGTGCTAAGTAGATTTTCTACCAATGGGAGCATGACACACTTGTCCTTGTGTGTAAGACTTACTAATTAAGGAACTTGATTAGCATAATTTGGTTGCCTTAAATGGCCTAATGTGGCCGGTCCCCCATGTCCCATTATATCCTCCATTTTGCTTTTATTTAATGCACAAATTTGATTAATCAAAAGTCTAAAATACCCTTAATCAAGTGGGCTAAGTATTGGTTTGCATTTTATTTCTTTTGGGCTTCTCTTTTAAGTATTTTGTGCCATGTAATAAACATAGTCTAACAATTTTAATATATGTTACCCAAATTATTTATTTAGGGTTTCCATTTCCAATCTTATGAAATTTAATTACTTATATATGTGACTTTAGCTCATAACCTAATTAAGTTTACTAGAAATCGGTTTAAAATTATTAGTCACTTGAAATAACAAGATTATCCACTTAAGTTAGTATACATATTAAATATTAACCATTCCTTATTACCATAACCCTTAGGTTATTTAATTGTCTCACCTAATGAATAGTTAGGTTACGAAGCTTTCATTTAGAGTTTAAAATAAAATAAAATCGGTTCCTAAAATTTGTAATTAGGGTTTCACACAGTAATACAAGGGTTTGTCACATAACACCATAATTGACCAACCTTTATTGGTCCACATATACAGTACATATTTATAGCACTGAAAAATCAAAATATAATTATTATAATAATTCTAAAAATCATTTCATATATTATATAAATAATATATGATTATATCTTCATGGAAAATAATTAATAAAACATTTCTACAATAAAATTAATTATGATAAGAATATAATTTATAATGATCAATAATTCTAAAATAAAAGTATTTGTAAATATTCATATTTTTATATATCACATAAATACATATACACATTATCTTGGCACATATTCCCCATATTTATTTTAATAAATAAATAAAAATTTATACGTAAAATTTATAATTTATTTGTATAGAAAATATCGGGTTGTTACAGGAAACGTGTAAAAAACTGAGTTTAAAATTTTACAAACCATATACCCGGATCATCCTTTATGCACAATTATTAATTAAACGAAAAGATATGAATAACAAGAATCATACCCTTGAAGATTCGAGCTTCCTCAGGTACAAGTTCACCTCCAATCTTTTTCGCGTTCAACTTGAATCCACCGAGTTTGGTTCCTTCCTTTGATCAACGTTAGCCACCCAAGTGTTTGGCCTCTAGAGGTGATCCACCAAGAAAGAATAAAGATTCAAGAAGATGGGTGTTTGGCAAAACCCTAGTTTTTCTATCTCTCATAGAATAGGAGTATACTCTCCAATAATTGGAATCACGTATATTGATATTTGATATAAGACTCCTATTATAAAGATATTAGTTAACCCTTCTAATATAATTAGAAAATAGGGTATTATTTAATTAATTAAATTCTTTTAATTAATTAAGCTCCATGATCTTATTAGGGATAATTAATTAAACTCTTTTAATTAATTTGCCTCCTAATCCTATTAGGATATTTAAGAGTACTTTTATTAATTAATTCTCAAACTCCTTTAGGAATTAAATAATAATAATAGTAATAATAATAATAAGACTCCTCTTATTAATTTATATTTAATATTTCTAAAATATTAAATAATAAATATTAAGCTATTTAATTTATTCTATCACCATAGATTAAATTAAATATACTTAATTTATTATTACGATTATGCCATTAACTTCTTAAATAATTATTCTTCCTTTTGGTGTGACCCTTTAGGTTCTCCATATTAAACCGGTTGTGAATAAATCAATTAGAACGATTCTAATCTTATTTAAATAAATAAATTAAACAATTAATTTATTTAAATAAATATTATTTATTCTACAATAGGGATAAGCCTCCTTAGCGATCAACGACTTTCCAAATAATATAGATTTTAACATTAATCATAAAAGAACCTTTGAGTAAATAGTTATCGTATAATTCAATCATTCCACCATGCAATGTCCCAATTAAATATAAGACATGGAATTACTGTCAAGTCTTATTTTATTTAATTATATGTATTTCGACTCTTAAATGCACAACTCCAAATAATGTAAATTAGAAACTCCTTTCTAATTTTATTCTGCCTTGGCCAAGGACTACTGGTTTGTCATTTATCGAATCACAAAGGACATTTCTCTTCTTTTACTAGAAGTGATAGATTCTTTATTGATCATACATTATCTTCATGTACAATTTATTATACCCAAGCATACCCTTTGATATACCCTAAGGGTCTTAAGGAATAAGTCAAAGTATAACTCATCATACACAAGATACTATGATGATCTCAAGTCCAAAGATCACTTGTACTACTATCACTCTGAGAATTTCTATTGACGAGCAAGTAAAACTCCATTAGGTATTCCTTAGCGAGCCGCGTTAAATTGAACTTATTCTCTAATAAGCATCTACATACTTGATTTAGTGTCTCCACACAAATGATCATGAGATCAATCATCCTCATCCAATAAGCAAGCAACGTATGTGCCAATCTATCCGGATTCACTAATCCCCAATTTAATAATCCAACGATTGGGAACTATTTTAGTTTTAAGCTTTCTAAGAATTTAGATCTCATTAGAATGATCATCATCATTATTCTAAAAGCATTGGTTAAAACTATGAGTTTATCACATATTATAAAACAATATCATGAAGATAATTAAAAGCATTTAATAAATTAATACTTTTTATTAATAAATGAATAAGATTGTTACAAAGTATATGCTTTATCATCAAACATGATTGACTTGTGTGCATACTACTTTCAATAAGAGTGTACCTGGGTCGAGCGGGGGTAACAGGAGAATAGAACGGTGGTCTTTAGCTGTGGAAGTTCTCCCTAAACAGTATAGAAAAGTGTATTGTATTTTATACATCATTTAGTAGTTATATTTGGTGCATCCAATAGGGTGAGGCGAACCCAACGTTGGAAGGGTGTTTTGCCACTATCATACAAGATGTCTAATGACATGCGACTTCGTGTTATCATAAGACAGGGTTGTGCACATCCACTTGCTGAGTATATCTACGAGCACTACCTATATAATCTTGGTGTTTGGTTGAGGTATAATTCTCAATTAGAGACAGTGGAGATAATGATATATCAAGAGAAGACTCACCATTGGAAAGAATATGATAGTAATCTTCTCATTTTTCTTGGTGGTCTATTGGGCCAACCAAGGATAATTTTGTGGACATATGATATCTATCATAACCTAAACGCATGGCCTCCCATGTACGAAGGTTTCCTTGAGCACTTTCCAAAGATTTTAATTTCTAAAACAGTTTTTTACTATACCTTTATGTAAGGTGTCATTGTGACGTGTTATCCAAGGTTGGGATGAGAGTCACAGTTGGTATATATTTGTATTGAAACTCACAACATATGTGTTGTTGTATTTTGTACGATAATTGTAGTAATAAAGTTGTAGTTATTTTCTGTACCATGTATTTGGCGACTGATAAGTGGATTTTTTATACACTTATCCGGTATCTTTTACTTAAATTAGTTGCTTATATTCATTTGTCTTAGTTACTTTTCATGCATTTTGTGTTCATTTTGTAGGTTATACGTTTGGGAGCGGTGTGAGCGATTATTGGTAAGGAAAAGCAAAGAAAAGGCAAAGAAAAGGCAATCCGGACATTATTTGGGATTTCATGTTACTTCATGTTCTTGGCTTGGAACTTAGACTACATTGTAGAGCGTCTTTGTAGCTTTTCGGAACATCTTGAATCGCTCTAATCGGAGTTCGGATGCAAGAGTTATGATCGTTGTACCAACGGACGTCAAACTTCGCTGTTTTGGTTAGCCATTTTCATAGCAGTCCCTTCCAGCTCGATTTCAACTTTCATCCGGCCAGAATTTCTCAATCATCGAAGAATGAAAGTTGTAGAGCTCGTCGATATCTTCGATTTGATAGGTGGCAGGCCCTGTAACTCTTCCCAGATCAAAAGTTATGGCCATTTTACCATAGCGATGCAGTGAGAAAATCACGCGCGCGGGCGTGAATCCCCGCTCGGCATGAGACTTTGATAGCAAAAAGACGCGATTTTCAGCTTTCGCGCGGCCGCGCCCAACTTAGGCCAATTCTTGCACGGCCATGCGACTTCGGAGAGAGTGCAATTGACGCGTAACGGAGAGAGGGATTCAATTAGGGCTTATATATTAGACTTATTTCCATGATGAAAAACATATTCCACCCCTTGGGGGCTGAAGCTATTATCTTCTTCTCTCTTTAATTTCAATAATAGAATAGAGTAGATTAGTGTAGGTATTTTCTAGAGTTGATTGGATTGGAGACTTGAAGCAATTGGAAATCATTAGAGATTCAACCTTGGCTCAAGAGAACAGATTTGCACTACAATTCTCTATCCTTATTCTCTCTTTGATTGCTTATTGTATCTCATGATGTGTCTTCAATATGTGGATAATAGCATTAATTCAATTATGACTTAACTTCTATTCTGAGATTGCAATGGATTCGATGGATTAGTTATTTCTGATATGTTTCATTGTTAGCCTTATTGATTTCTATGGATTTGTCTATTAAGATTCATGCTTAATTGCTTAGTTGATTGGCCATCAATTACTGTGATAACCCATATGAACTTGAAAGACGAAGTAAAGGTTTAGATCTGATCTTGATAGCTTGTGATTATATATTCTACGTTGTGATGGGATGTATGATTTGTGCTTAGGATAGACATATACCGAAGCACCACTCGTAGTCAATTGAGAACTTGGGCTTAAACCTTAATTATTTGTAAATCACATAGACATATAGTGATTTAGGTAATGTGGGTGTTCACGTGTATTCTATCAATTGTAGATTATATGTGATATGGGTATGGTGCATTGAAAGATGGCTATAATTTACTTTAGTGTTCTCGACTAACAAACCGGTACAATTAGTTTGGCTTAACATGAAATGTATGGATTTGAATGAGTCAATAGATGAAATTGTAATCTCAGGTCTTCGTTATCTAGTCTCACTCTAGAAGTAGTTAGGTTTATTTAATTTCATAGTTTAAATATAAAATATATTGTCATTCGTTTACATAAGACTGAAATGGTTATGGGCTAATGCTTGATGAACTTTATTAATTAATTCTCCGTGGGAACGATACTGTACTTACTCTTTATTACTTGTTGACCACGTATACTTGCGTGTTGTGTGTAACTAGAATTTACCCAACAGCGACTCAGAATAGGTTGGATGGATTGGACCTATTTTGGGGGTGTCACACCCACAATAATTCAAAACTTCTGCAAACTTTCAAAAAAATCAGGACCCACAAGAATGAAAAACTTGCGTAAACTTTGCTTTCAAAATGGTCGGGACCCCAATAATTCAAAAATCCTACAAACTTTCAAAATAGTGGGACCCATAATTAATTATTTTATAAAATTTTCCTTCTTTTTCAAAGTTTGGTGCACTACCCATGACTAAATTTTTTCTTAATCAATAGAAGCATGTCTCCCAACCTTGCCTATAAAAGGAAGGCTCCTTCAGAAGAAGAGGTACACCATCACAATATCATAAATTCTTCTTCTATAATATTATGAGTATTTCTTTTGAATATAAGAATATTTTGAGTGTAACTTATAGTGTAAGATTTTCTCGAGATAATCTCTTTTATTCTAGTCAGATCTAGTCTTCTACTAAGGTAAGTGGTATCATTTCTTTCATATTCGTAAAAGGGATATCATTTATTTCATATTTATAAGGGATATCACTTTCTTTCATACTCCTAAATCTAAACTTACTATGGTAAGTATTTTTTCTATAATTTCTGAAATGATTAGAAATACTTTGGAGGTTTGCGCTTTATCTAGTATCAATTCATTTACCTAAATCTTTTTATTGAATTTTAATCATTATCTTTGAAGTATTAATCTTGAATATCATTCTTGAATTTGAATCCACGTTTTGGATATCATGTTGATAATTTGGACATTCTTGAACTCTGGATAAATTAAATTATAAATCTCTAATGTTTATTCTTGATCTTATTGTTCTTATTATTTATATTCATCCTTTAAATCATTGTCATCATTCTCAAACTTAAATTGTGGTGAAAAGTCATCTTTGACTTTGGCTCGTAGTGCAACGATAAATTATTGATTGGTATAATTATGACTAGGAATTGTGTATTGGTATAATCATGAACTTTGGTGTTACAGATAAAAGCTTGTGGTGAAAGTTCTCTTTGGCCTATAGTGCAAAGATGGACTGTTGTTTGACATGATCATGACCACTTGTGTTATAAATGAATATCTTTGGCCTGTAGTGCTGTAGACACTCGAAATTTTCTGTACACCTGTCACTAACATTGCAGGAGGACAGATTCGTCTTTTAAGAGGGACCCCTGGAAGACAGTTCATATCCATACCAGATACTACCGAAAGTTCATCATCAACCCCGGAACACACACCAGGAGTAACAATTCCTACCTCAGATATAACCCCGAGGCATGAAGATCCAATACTGGAACACACACCGGAGAAGACCGATTAATCTCGGAGATAACCCCGAGGTATCCAGTCTCAGTTGCAATCATGGGAATAGCTACCACCCTTGGTGATCACCCCAAGGAATGCAGTTTCGGCGATAACCCCGGAAATGCTTGTTTCAAATGCAACCAGCTTCAATCTCGACACTCACAATGAGATACTCAGTACCAACCCGGAGATAACACCGGGAGGACAAGCACACCTCAGAGATGACACTGAGGACCTTCAATAATTGTAGCAGTCCAATCTCAGCGAAGCCCTGAGCAACGTCTGCTTTATCATCCCAAACCGGCGATAACACCGGTGAAGGGCAACATCGTCATCTCGCCAACACGATGCCACGTCATGTCGTCTCAACATTTCATACACTACACAACGATGTCCCACAAAAATCAAGGAAAACCAATCCCGAGTGACTATTGTGCGGGGTAACGGATGGAATTTGAAGCTTGAAGATCGGAGGGCATCGTCCCATCTTCAATGACTTCGTACAAACTCTAATCCCATGCCATTGTACAACTCTCGACAACAACGGTCCGAAATAGGTCCTGTATACCTCAATCGAATGCCCGGATTGCAATTCTGAAAGTTCGAGCGGACATTCTGATTGCTTTCGAGTGCACGTACGTCACTGAGACGACCCGACCTTAAAAAACCGGGGCAACTCGGGTAGCCTCTCTAGTACACTGCATGACCCGGTAGCAGTACACTCATTGCTCAGCGAGTACACATGACTTGACCCAGCAGGTACACTATGACTCTACCCTCTATAAATAGAGGGCTTGGGGTGGCCATTTTGCAAGAGAAAATGGCGAGGAAGCCCTGCCCAATTTGCTATGTACTCACCCCATACGGAGTATTTTCTCATTTTAAACACATGTGAGCTCATATATAGCTACTTTTGTACCCACAAAAGTCGGTGTTTACCTACTTTAAAGATATAGAAGTCTTCTTTGTGCATTACTTGTAAGCCTTCTCTCACACACTTTAAAGTCTTTCTCTTCATCTTTCCACACACCCTTCTTCACCTTGAGAGTTGTCTTTGCGTCGTTTGCCCGAATTTTGGTCCAAGTGGTTTTATTTGGTTTGTATATACATATATATATATATATATATATATATATATATATATATATATATATATTTATATATATGGACTAACATTATCGAGTTATGTCTCGATTGAGCCTGAACTTGATGCCGGGAGCATTTATTTGCTTATATATATATATATATATATATATATATATATGAAGCGTGTGTCGAACTTTGTTCGATGAGCCTGAACTTGATGCAGAGCGTTCTTGCTTTAATATATATATATATATATATATATATATATATATATATATATATATATATATATATATTAATTGTGTGTGTGTGGGACTACATTAGATGAGCACAGATTTTATATATAAATGCGTTTACTTCGCTTATATATATATATATATATATATATATATATATATATATATATATATATATATATGAATATTTGTTATTCGGACTTTGTTCGATGAGCACAGATTTTATATCAGTGCGTTTATTCGCTTTTATATATATATATACTTATATATATGAAGCTGTTGTCGAACTCTATTCGATGAGCACGGATTTTACATTTAATATGCGTTTATTGCTTATATATATATATATTTCGTCCCCACACAGAGTTTGCCGTGGTGGTTGATCGCTTCTGACTTTCTTTACGTTTCGTCATGCGGAGTTCAGCCGTGGCGATTGATTGCTTTATACTGACTTTATTTACGTTTTCGTCCCCTTTGGAGTTTCCTCCATGGCGGTTGATACTTTTACTGACTTTATTTACATTTCGATCCCCATGGAGGTTCTTCGTGGTTGGTGATCATATTCAGATATATATATATTTACAACTTTTATATATATACGCCATCGCTTTCATACAAATTTGCGATATCATATGCGCTTTAGGAATCATGTGATTACTGATTGACTTTTGGATCTAGATTCGGTTCCGGGATGGACATTTTCAATTTATGTGACTTGTAAATTATTCTGCAATGTCTGAATTTCCTCAGATGGTTTCCATAACCACGAGGAAGTCGGCATTATTATGTACATTATTTTCGTACGGATGCCTCGCATCTGTAAAATAAAATCAATCAAGGCGAACACTTAATAAAATGGGAGTGTAAAAGGTCTCAATTACTATTGAGCATCAGGGTTTGAAAAATCTTTTTTTATAAAATCTCACTGCTATATCTTGTTAAAACTGATTTTTTACATAAATTCAAACCATGTGTATATAGGTGCGAACGAGGCCTCGCACTACTTCCAAATAACAGCACATTGACCCACACACTCACACATTCAGATAATAGTTACATGAAAAGAGGCGGTCACCGTGGTAACACGGATGTCGGGGGGTACCTAACACCTTCCCTCCGCATAACCAAGTTCCCGGACCCTAATGAATCTCGGTTTCACCGACCCATTTAGCAGTGTCACATCACTGGGTTAATGTGCAAACCTTTTCTCGGTTGTGTTGGTACAACCATTTAAAAAACCAACTGTCGACTCTTAACAGTCCATCGTCAACATTATCCATGTCGGACCTTTTTCACTTGTTTTTTCAAACAAATCTCACCTAAAATGAGAACACCAAAGAACAAGTAACGGAAAGGGACAATTAAAAATCCAAGCGTCAGCGGTGGCGACTCATTTGGGGACACCAGTAAGAGGACTTAAGCCGTTATTACAATCTTTTCAAAATTGTCATCTGCTTGTGTGTGGATGTTGCATTTACATTTATGATGAATGTGTACGAATGCATTTTCTTATTGCACTTAGTGCCTCGCACCATAAGCGCTTGTGATATTAGTGCTTCATACATATCATCATTTTTTCATCTGGTGAGGCCGCGATGTATGTGTGGCGCCCCAAAATTTCGAGACACTCATATCTCAAATTTGATTGCATCACGCTACTACTACGAATATCTTACAAAATCATTAACAACGGAAATAATAGAATAATTTACATTGATGAAATATAAATATTCACGTCCCCAAGGTACCGTAACCATTACTACAACCATTACGTGATTAGCTTAACATAGCCTAATCATTCTTGAATACATCATGATAACAATAATAATAATACTTCTAGTCTTAAGGGCTAAATTATTCGTCAGCCTTGCCCTTTCCCTTGTCCTTTCTCGGAAGTACCGCCTTTCGCTGCGCCTTAGCTGTAATGTTTTAGGAAGCAAGAATGAGCAACAAGTTTGCCCAAACAAGCAATATAGCTAGAAGAACAAGCAGTTATAGCATTTGAATCTTTCAAATGTATAATAATAATTGATAGTTCAAGGATATCAAGAATACCAAGAGTATTCAACAGGTGTCGCTATGGACCGAAGGATATCAACAAAATCTCAGGATTTATTCATTTTGAGGTTCAACATAATTGAATACTGAGCAGTCACTAAGGACCAAGAACTCTTACTAGAATTAACGATATTACATCGTAATCCAACATCCACGAGTACATCGGTGATCACCCTAAGGTACCTATGTTATGCATAACATTTAATCATACTTTCGTGTACTGCGTCGGTTCCCCGACAATATATAATTTCCTTCTATGAGGGTTGTTCATCTTAGTAAATTTACGATAGTCCGCACCAAATCAATCGGTTTGGATAGCTCTTTAACTCATAATAATAGTCTAGCGAATCAAGGGCTTAGGCAGCTTTTTCATCATGCATTGAGGAATGATAAGTCCAATGCTTACAACAACGTCAAGGTATACAAGTGATTTTTGAATAGAAGCGGATATTTGCTTGATAAAATATGGTGATATGACAACAATTCAACGTATGAAGTGTGTGAATTAAGGAACTTGCAACACAGTAATAATAATGTTCGGATACTTGCTCATTGTAAATTTGAGTGAGGTTTCCCAACAATAACAATAAGTTAGGGATAGAAAACTTGCATACTTGAAATCAAGGTAGAGTAAGAAACTTGCCTTTAGCGTTGATTACTACTAATAGCGAAAATCACCTCAATGAACTATGTCTGTCCTATTCATGTAAGTATAGGTATTCATTAGCCAAACACACTTGATATATATCAATAACATGTACACATAACACATTTTTCTTTCTATCTGTTGTACCCATCAAAACTCATAATGGTACACTAACATGCTCATACTATTGACCACTACTAGCTTATTCACAATCTTTCTTCCTCGAAGTTTTAAGAGGTTCATTGCTTTAAGTAGACCATAACGTCTATTAATCCCAATCAATTTTTTCACGCATGTTTGCAAGTATTAGATTTATTTTCCCGAAGTTGGTAAAATTCTCTACTTAGAACTCATTCGTGTACTAATAGTTTACGACAGTATAGGAGTATTTATTAATCCATCCTTATATCAAGTTACGATTATTTGTCTCCGAAGTTAAGGACATCTCGCCATGTCAAGAAGATATTATGGCTTGTTCGAAGACAACATGCTTCGTCCAAGACATCGTGCTTCGTCCAGAAGACATCACGCTTCTGTCCAAGAAGACATTACGCTCGTCAAGACATCACGCTTTGTCAAGAAGACATTACGCTTCTATCCGAAGACATCATCCCGTCTGTCCAGAAGACATCACGCTTTGTCCAAGAAGACATTCATACTGTCCAAGAAGACATCACGCTTTGTCCGAAGCAGCTCCTTCGGAGACTTCGGTCTACACTACTTCGACAAGGTTTAAGTTCGTCGGGTTAATTTAAGACTTTACTATATGCATACAACCTAAGGGAATTTCTTAATACAGGTCGATACAATGAACCCATCAAGATGGTTCTAAGCATGGTGCGGTGTTGCACCCATGGATTTCGAAGCGGTGAACATGCTGCATTTTGCGAGTAGCCACGACTTGATTCCAAACAATTTTAACGTATTCATGCACGAAGGTAAACTTTCTAAACACCCTTTATCCTCGCTAATTCATCATACTTGACCTAATAATGCGAAAAGCGAGAATCAACAAGACTCAAGTTAAGAGCGAGAGTAGAACTTATACCTTCTCGAGCTTTAACCTTGATATCTCACACACTGATTTGGTAATGCTTAGCAACTAAGAATTCTTTACTCAGATTTCTCTAACACTCTTATCACTAAAACAGACTGCCCTAGTGGCTTGTATTTAAAGAGAAAACATGGGCGGACACAACTTTTACCCAATATTGGGATTCATGGTGCAATAGAAATGAACAATGGTTATTTAAGGAGTTGTTCAATCACTCCATATCGGTCACTTAGCTTGCCATGCATGCCTAGGATTAGCAGCTTGAAATTTGCGTAAAGAGAGTTTAGGCTACTGTTCTTTGTACTTGGTGACCCTAATTTGGGGACAAGAGAGTAGATCTCAGACATGGACAAGGGCTAGTAGAATTGAGCCCAATTCGCCTCTACGCCATACATTTTAATTTAACCAATACTTGTACTCTCGATTAACTATTTTGTTGGATTCCGATTGGATTCTAAATATCCCAAGTTTATTGGGTTAACTCAAAAGTCCATCAATTAACTTATTGGGCTAGACTCCCAATTTATTATTTGGACCTTAAACATGCAATTGCTTACTCATCCTTCACTAAGTCCATCATTGTGTCACACAAGACATTTCATGAACCTATCTTATCGATCATCAACAGCTCAATTTTAATTCAATTGAGTTACTCTCCTCATGCCACGTAAGCATTTGTAAAATAAATAATTCGCCGGCTCTATTTAATAATAATATTAAATCATAAAATTTACGGGTATTACAGTATGTGAATGTATGTTATGTGGTCCCTCCACCAGGAGGCTATCCCGTCGGTGTTTGATTACTGGACTCGTGGGAAGACTGATTCCCCGAGGCTCAGGAAAGGCACCACCCAAATTCGCTCCAGTTGAATGACTGAATTAATTTCCCGTTGAGTAAATTGCATTGATTTGGGAACCTTCATGCCAAAAAGCCGCGAGAGTAACCTACGATAGGTCAGCCTCTGATAAACCCAAAACGGAGGAAAGTCTCTTCATACTCTCTCATTTCACATACTTGTAAACACAATTACTTGTAATTTCATTCCATAGCTATCTCCGTGTAATGAGAAATATTAAGAAATATGTACACATACATATTTTAATTAGCATGCTACAAACAGCTGACATCCATTTTGCAGGATAAAATTCCTAAAATGGACACATCACATAGCATGTTATTGTACACATTCCCTAAAGACTAAACTATGCAAGTCTTTCGCAGGGAACCAATCAGACCTACTACCCGGTCAAAATCCAAAAAGGCTCAGGCCTATAGTCAATCATGTCGTCATCTGACCAGACTGACCTTAATCCAGTTTCTTGCAAAGAATTCAACGGATTAAGCAAACAAATTACAAATTTGGTTGTTCTACTCAAAGAACTACACCAGTCTACTCCGGGTCCAAAAATACCCGTACATGCTGAATCCTCCACACAAGGAGGATCCCAGGTCATTACAATACCTGAACGGCAGTTCGATACGACCAACAAAATTCATGATGCTGCCCATCCCACTGGAGATCCAGACACCAGTGACATCAAAAAGAAAGTCCTCCAAATGGAAGAGACCTTGCATGCTATCAAAGGAATTGGAACACACGGGAGTGTTTCATATGTTGATCTTTGCATTTTCCATGGTGTTCATTATCCAGAAAAATTTAAAACTCCTGACTTTGAAAAATATGACGGGTTAGGAGATCCTTACACACATTTAAAGGTGTTTATTAGAGAACTTGGATATTATGCAGAGGACGAGAAGCTCAGAATGCAGCTGTTCCAAAAGAGTCTAACTGGAGAAGCCTGTTCGTGGTACACAAGATTAGACAACTCAAAGATCCATAGCTGGGAAGAGCTAGCACACGCTTTCCTCACTCAATACAACTTTCAGTCTCAGATGGCTCCTGATCGGTATCAAATTACCAAGATCAAGAAACAGTCTAACGAGTCTTTCAGAGAGTATGCTCTAAGGTGGAGACGCCTGGCTGCCCAAGTTATTCCTTCCATGATAGAATCAGAGATGGTCATGACTTTCATAGACATACAAGAAGCTCCTTTCTATGAAAGAGTTTTATCTGGCATCGGCAAACCATTTTCTGAAATGGTCAAACACGGGGAGATGGCTGAGATGGGTTTGAAGTCCGGAAAGATTCAAGACCTAGCTGCCCTTAAAGTTGTTGCTGATAACATCCAATCCGAAAATTATGGAAACAACCCCCGGAGGGTCCATAAAAAGAAAGAGGAAGATGTTTCCCTGATAATACAGGGTCAAAAAGGTAATCAGAACATGCCTATTCAAAGGAGAAACTACACTCCCTTTAAAACATAATCTTCGAACCCTCCAATACCAAAAGGTGGAGAAGTCAAACGCCCTCGAGTGTTCACACCCTTAGGGGACACACTCGAGAATATTCTCACTCTTCTGACAACACAGAAGAAAATTACACATCTTCTTCCACCACCGACCCCCTAATGGGACGGGGTTTCAATGTCTTTTCGAAATGTGTTTATCATGCCGGGGCACCTGGACATGATACTCAGGATTGTTAGGCCTTAAAACATAAGATCCAAGACCTGATAGACAACGGTGAGATCATGGTCACCAAACCAGATCAGCCTCACGTTCAAGACAACCCTCTTCCTCAACACAAAGAAGAAGAGGTCAAAATGATCAATTGGAGCAATGGACAGAATTCCAATTTCAAATGTGAATCCTCCTAGACCCTCAAATATGGTGTTGACAAATGGGATTATGCCAAGTTCCAGTTCACAATGGAACGAAAGATGAAAGCTCTATGCAAACAAATTGAAGAATTGGTGACTTATCAGCATCAAGTGACACATCAATTAATCAGCCAGGAACATACTAGTATCTTACCTCTTGTCATGAATATTCCCTCGTCACTTTCAGAAAATGAAATGTTGGAAGATAAAGTGACAAAGAGAGCAAATGCCAAAGCCCGTCGGAATTTTGCCAACAAAAGGGAATTCACCTATTTAGGCCAACCTATGGAGGAAATCCTTCAGATGTTAATCAATGAAAGAAGGATCAGTTCCCTTCTACCTCCAATCAACCCCCGATTTAGGGCCAGACAATTCGATGGAGTATGTCAATATCACTCCCATTCTCGCGCACACAAAGACGGAAGAATCTTTGGGCACTCTCACCATCTCATCCAAAATCTAATTGACAGTGGTGTCCTACACTTAGCGGACGATGATACTGTGTTACGTGCAAGTGAGAATACATTTCCTACTAAGTGGAAGAGTTTGGTAGCAGTCATATCCACTGAAACTGAGGGGGCTAACAAATCACTCATAATGCCAATAATTCAACTCAAGGGAAGCAACAATCCTTTGAAAGTGGCCGCTCCCGAGCTAATCAACTTGCCGTACAGAGCACAATATCCTATTGTTAGCTTGCGCAAGGTTCCATGGAATTATGGAGAAGGTGAAGGATCCACCTCACATACAACTGCTGCAGTGTCAAAGGAAAATTCACTATATATTCTCCAACGGGTGATAAAGTCTACCACCAAATCAAAAGGGAAAATACCCATGGAGAAGATTGAAAAATTCCTCCGCACTATGGGTCATAACGAAGCTAAGGTGGTTTTAAGCTTAAGAGAAGCTCCACATCAAATTTCAATTTTGGACTTGGTCCTAACTTCCGAGGATCACCGGAAGATCTTGTTGAAGGTTTTAGAAGAAGCCTATCTACCAACATCAGTTGATATGAAAAAATTTCAACATCTGGTTGATCACATTTTCAACAACAATGTGATATCCTTCACTGATGATGACATACCGCCCGAGGGGACCGGTCATTGCAAGTCATTGTACATTGCGGTCTTGTCCTCCGGATACATGCTAGCTGGAGTCTTGATAGATGGAGGTTCATCTCTAAATATCTATCCATACGCTACCTTGGTGAAGATGAATATCAATCTCAACTGACTCTGGAGTAGCCATACTGTCATCAAAGCTTTTGATGGAGCCCGTCGAAATTCGGTCGGAGTAATTGAACTGCCAATCGAAATTGGTCCCCATACGTTCTGCGTATCTTTCCATGTGCTCAAGATATATTCGGGATACAACCTGCTCTTGGGACGACCATGGATCCATATGGCAGGGGCAGTCCCCTCCACCCTTCATCACCAACTGAAATACATTATCAACAATAGCCTAGTCACGGTCAACGCTAAACCAGAGTGTCCTCAACACGGGGACATGCCATTCATCAATGCTAATGCAGATGTTGAACCGGTCAGTTTTCATGCCTTGGAAGTAAGCAATACCCAATACCATGCTATTGGAACGCCATTTCCCGAACCCAAGATTTCTGCCGAGGTAATGTCGGCTACTCAAGAAATGATGTCATTGGGTCATAAGTCGGGACAAGGGCTGGATAAAGATCGCCAGGGTATCAAGTACCTAATTCAATTAACCAGGAAAACTGGAACAGCTGGACTAGGCTATTTTGCTAGTTCTAGTCATAGGAATCCTCATAAGCATCAACAGATTCCTTCAGCTTCAAACGCGCGACGTTTATCTTTGCCTTCAAACTCTGAGTCCGCACAACCTCCTATAAAGGTGCCAGCCAATGTAATGGCTATGTTATTTCCCAAAGCTTCTGCGGTGAAGGAGAAAGAAGTCTTTGTTCCAAATCCCATGATGGAAGAGGAGGAACGAAGTATCATGCAAGACGTCATCCGAATGATGTCAGGCATATGCATCATCGTTCATGATGAGCATACCAACAGATACACCCCAGACGATGATTGCCCAGACGTAATGGCCATAATTCGGGACAGGGAGGATGATGACAATACCTCCATCACTGCAATCCACCCGGACTTTGCCCTTACCAATTGGGCAAACACTCCTTGCATTGGTCGTCGAGGGGTAAAGCAGGCGTAACTCTTTCGCCTGTAGATATCATAACTGCTTACTTTTCTATACAGTATTAGCAGTTTATTTTGCCAGTATATGCTAACACTGTGTATGATCAAAACATTTCATATATACTAAGTAAAAAACATATTTTGTTTTAGGACCCTGAATTTAGATGTGCATGTACTTGCTGATACAGTGCCTCTTCTTCACAAGGATTGTACCTTTGATGTAGGGATGAATTCAGCCTTGATCGAAATACAGGATGACATTGAGGTGCCTCCGGAAATTCAAGAATGGGTCAAAGACAAACCTAAACCCAACCTTGATTAAACCACTTCTTTCAATCTCGGAACCTTAGAAAGCCCTAAGTTAATCCAAGTTGGTTCAGACCTTACCCCAAACCAACGGAATGACATGGTTATGCTATTAACCCAATTTCAGGATGTGTTTGCATGGTCTCATGAAGACATGGTGGGTTTGTCCACTGACATTGTCCTTCATCGCCTTCCCATTAAAGAGGATTTAAGCCGATCGAAAGCAAAAGCTCAAGGCGATTGAAACACGAGTGGAGTTTAAAGGTGAAAGAAGAAATTGTGAAACAATTCAAATTTGGCATCATCATGGTGTCTACATATCACGAGTGGATATCCAACATTGTGCCCGTGCCTAAACCCGGGAGGAAGGTGCGAGTTTGTGTGGATTAAGGGACTTGAACAAAGCTTGCTTAAAAGATAGCTTTCCGTGCCATTTATCCACATTCTCATTGATAATACCGCTTTCAATCGACATGTACTCCTTTCTTTGATTGCTTTGCGGGGTATCATCGGATCATGGTTCTTTGAAGAAGATCGTGAGAAACCCGCTTTCATCACGCCTTTGGGGAACCTTTTGCTATAGCGGTTGTCATTCGGCCTCATCAATCTTTGGAGCCACCTATCGTGAGCTATGATGGCTCTTTTCCACGACTTAATGTACAAAGAGATCGAGATCAATGTGGATGACATCATTGTCAAATCCCGGAAAGAGGATGACCATCTAGACCATCTCAGAAAGTTGTTCAATAGGTTGCGTAAGTACAACTTGAAGTTGAATCCAGCCAAATGCGCCTTTGGAGTTAAATCGAGGCAAGTCTTTAGGATTTCTAATCGACCACACAAAGGATTGAGTGGATCCCGCCAAAATCCGAAGCCATCACGGAAATGCCCATTCCTCAGATAGAAAAGGAAATACGGGGATTTTTGGGAAGAATCAACTTCATTAGCAGGTTTATCTCTCAACTCACAGCAACATGTGAGCCAATTTTCAAGCTGTTAAGGAAGAACTCCTCCATGAAATGGAATGATGAGTGCCAGAATGCCTTCCTCACAATCAAAAAACAGCTAGTCAAAGCTCCCGTGTTGGTACCACCTAGGGATGATGTTCCCCTGTTTATGTACTTATCCATAAGTGACAATGCCATGGGCTGCATGCTGGGACAGAAAGACGATAGAGGCCAAGAACGAGCTATCTATTACCTCAGCAAAAGATTCAGCAGCAGTGAACACAAGTACACTCTGATCAAAAAGATGTGTAGTGCTTTAGCATGGGCTTCCATGAGGTTACAACATTACCTCCATGGTCACACAACCCATGTCATATCCCGCGTGGATCCTCTCAAATATGTGTTCAACAAACCCATGTTAAATTATCAGCTGTCCAGATGGCAGTTGATCCTACAACAATTTGACATTGTATATGTGACTCAAAAGTCAATCAAAGGTCAACGAATTGCGGATCAACTGGCAGCCGCACCATCAGGGGATTTCAAACCCTTGGAGACATACTTCCCCGATGAGGGAATAAGGACGATTCAAGAACACCATCGAGACGATCGCGCGCCAATCATGGAAGATGTATTTTGATGGAGTACATTAATATGGAAGGTTCTCGAGGAGCAGTTCTAGTATCTGGTACGGGGGAGTAGTATCTCGTCACCGTCAAATTGCAGTTTGTCAGCACCAACAACACAGCTGAGTATGAAGGCTGTCTTATGGGGCTAAAACTTGCTCGTTCAATGGGCATCAGGCAGTTAACTGTCTTTGGAGATTCAGCGTTGGTAATCAGACAATCCACCGAAATCTGTCAAACCAAGGAACTACATTTGCTACCCTACCATCGGCAAGTTTTACGGATGGTTTTGGAGTTCAAAGAAATCTCCTTTCTACACGTTCCTCGTAATAAGAATGACTTTGCAAACAAGTTAGCAACTTTGGCCTCCTTGATTCGTATATCAGACAAGGAACACTTGCCAAGCGTCACAATTTCCCTGCACAAGGCCCCAGCCTATGGGAATTACGTTGGAGAAGTATCGGATGAGCTACCTCTCATCCAATATCTTTGGTATCAGCATATCAAGGAATATCTACGAGATGGATCTACACCCGCGGAAGCGAGCCCGACTGAGAAAAGGCAGATCCATCGAATTGCTATAAAATTCTACCTGAGTGGAGATGCGCTCTACAAAAGAGATGCATAACTAGGTCTCCTCAAATGTTTAGACAAAGATCAAGCCCAAAGGCTTATGGATAAAATCCATGGCGGAGTCTGTGGCCCCCACATGAGTGGCCCCCTCCTTGTCAAGAAGGTCCTCAGGACAGGACATTACTGGCTATCTCTCAAAGCTGACTGCAATGACCACGTCAGGAGATGCTATCAGTGCCAAATTCATGGGAATGCTATACATGCTCCTCCACGGGAACTCCACAACATGAGTTCACCTTGGCCCTTCTCAATATGGGGAATGGATGTTATTGGGCCCATTGAGCCTAAAGCCAGTAATGGACATCGATTTATCTTCACCATGATCGACTACTTCACCAAGTGGGTAAAGGCAGCCTCCTTCCCCAGGGTTACCAAAGAAGTCATCATTGCTTTCATCAGAAACAATGTCATTTATCGATATGGACAACCAGAGGTGATTATGTCAGACAATGCTAAGAACCTCAACAACAAAATGATGGAGGAATTATGCAGTAAATTCCACATCAAACATCTTAACTTTGTCATCTATTGTTCAAAGATGAATGGTTTTGTTGAAGCGGCTAACAAAAATATCAAGAAGATTATGCAAAAGATGTCCGCCAACCACAAATATTGGCCTGACTTATTGCCTCTTACTCTGTTAGCCTACAGAACCTCAATGCGTACTTCCACCGGGGCAACCTCCTATGCATTAACCTATGGGATGGAGGCAGTGCTCCCCAAAGAAGTTGAAATGGAATCCCTCAGAGTGTTGATAGACGCTCAGTTGGATGAAAACCAATGGGTACAAGACAGGTATCACAAATTGTCTTTAATAGATGAAAGGCGAACCGCGGCTATCTTCCATGGTCAGTTATATCAGCAAAGGATCGCCAGATCCTACAACAAAAAAGTCCGGTTACGGCAGTTTAAACAACATGACTTGGTTTTAAAGAAGATCATTGGCAACCAAGATCAATCTAAGGGAAAATTCGCTCCCAACTGGGAAGGCCCGTTTGTTGTCAAGGAAGTATTGACAGGAGGTGCTCTCAAATTACAAGAAATGGACGACGATGAATTTCCACAACTCATCAACTCGGACACCGTGAAATGGTACTATGCCTGAAGTTTCCATCAGGCAAACATCCTGGTGTTGGACCATCAGATCACCAGTCATTCCGGTTCTTTAACCCGTTACCACATGCAACTCTTCCAAACTTTTCCCCTCAGGGAAACATACTTTTTCAAGCCAGCAGCATGGCTTCTCTGCGTTCCTATGACTTAGGTCATCCCACTGCGGATTGAACCTCTCGCGTTTGCAGTTTGGCTACCCATACATGGGATCAAACTTCTCATACCTACAGTTTATCCTCAACCTAGGATTAAACTTTCTCCTCCCCGCAATCTGACCTGCACATGGGATCACGCTTTTCCACTCGCCCTGAGGGGCGAACTACGTCGACCTGATCTTCTCTTCAATAGGAGTACGTAGGCAACCATTTCATATGGCCCGGTCGCAATAAAACAAAAACAACAAAAACATTTCCACCCTTTTCCTTACAAATAAAAAAAAACATTCCTACACCATTTCTGCCATATACAGCGTTGAACCTCTTACACCAAGTTCAAACTACGCAGACCTGATCTCCTCTTCAATAGGAGTACGTAGGCAGTCATTCATGGTGCGCTCTTACCCCCTACCAAAACACAAACCCTTGTTAATTGGTACTGGGATCATCTTTCAATCCACTACATTTCATTGGCTTCAGACCAAAGGGATGGAATTGCCTGAACTCCTCCCAAATAGGGGGTTAAATATACTTTTCCCCACTCTACTCGACCTCGGTTTACAAATGCATTACTAAACTGAAAATTTTTACAATCGACTTACTGAACTACATTTTTTTTACAAACCGTTACAAATTCCGTTCAAACCAGTTGACTTTTAATGGCAAAAATAAAAAAAATATTAATTTTGTTCAACTATCCATGTGGATGTCCAAGATTTGTCTATATGGCTGCAATAGTGGAATATAATCTATAAAAAAAAGTTGGATAAGCTTAAAAAATAAAAATATGCTAAAAAGTAAACTTTAAAAATTATAATATATTACAAATTAAAAGAAAATTTTAAAAAAAAAATTAAAACAAATCACTAGATTAAGAAAATCAAATCAGACCAATTCCTAAATTTTCTCTCTCCAAATTCACGCCCATTTCATTTCTCTCTCTAGATCTAGATTTGTGATAGTTGATATGGTTTTGAAGGAAGAGAAAGTTGATTGGGAAGGGGTACATGAGTGGGAATATAAAGAGTGATAGCTAATCTAGATTTGTGATACTTGTTTTTAAGGTGGAGATGGCAAAAGTTTCCATTGACCTGCTGTGTATCTTGGTCTTTTTGGATTACTCACACGAGTACCACCTAATTCAAATGGTTGTTGTTGTTCAAAGGAAGAAGTTGTAGTTGGTACATGAGTGGGAATATAAAGAGGAGGAGGAGGAGAGAGAAAGGAAGGAGGTCCTGCAGTGACCACGACAATTACAACTGATGAATTTGTAATGGATTCTTGAACTAATACTGCTGCTGTTGGGTGGTCTTTAGGAGAAGAAGATGATGAAGATGCTGTTAGATGTTCTTGATTCTTTCTAGATTCTCCTTTACCTCCTTTGTTTTCACCCCCCATTTCTCGAATGGATGGGCCCAAAATTGCAAGAGCCAAATTTGACAGCCAGATTTCTCGAAATTGTATGGGCTCGAATCAATCGACGAATCTAGGTTGTGGTAAAGAAGATGATGAAGTAGATTTAGATTTCGCCAACAATTTCAACTACTGATCTGGGTTGATTAGATTTTGAATTATTTTAAATTTTGGATCTGGGTTGTGGTGAAGAAGAAGAAGATGAAGTAGTTTCACAAATAATTTGTATTCATTAAGTAGTTAAAAATTAAAAAAAATAGTATAGATTCATTAATTTTTAATAAATACATTTATAAAAATTATATATTAATATATTTTTTATTAATTAATATATTTATTTTATTAATTTAATTATTTGTTATTTAAAAAAAAGAGAAAATTCAAGTTTGAAAATCAATAAAATTTAAACTAAAGTTATTTTGTTATTATTATTAAAAACAAATCCACGGTGGGTCTTATATTACACATAAGCATTGCCATGTAGACTTTCCGTTAACTTTTAACATTTTTAAATGGAAATTTTAATTTTTGTAAAAAAATTATAGTTCAATGAGTTGACCGTAAAAAAATTTAGTCCAGTGATGTATTTGTAAACCGAGGTCGAGTAGAGTGGGGAAATATGTATTTAACCCCCCAAATAGGAGATTCGACGACCATCTAAGATGCGGTCATACCTTGAAGAGCAACACCAATCCATAAGAGATGGAATTAACTAGGCTTCTCCTAAATAGAAGTACTGGCGACCATCTATGGTGCGGTCAATCTCAGAGAGGAAAGCCACATTCCTATCCACATTTTCATTCAGAAACCAGTCCCAAGACACCAAAGATGGTAGGTATACATACAGATCGATGATCCATTCTAAAATATCTAGAGACAACTCAATGTCCATCCACCCAGGAGTAATTCAGAATACATCAGGATCACATGCCCTGAAGCAGCAAGCAAAATATCAAGCAAGTAGCAAAGTATATCTAAAAGGGAAGTGATCAAAAATATATTTCCTTGCTATATATATAATATTGTTTGATATATACAATGTAAACTGTACATGACAAAATGGCTAAGCTAGTCTATGCAGGAAAATACAAGCTCATCTACAAGTCAGGGTATATGCGAGCTAACAAGCCCAACATGGCGTCCCTCTCAGAAGAAGGAGGCGGAGCTGTGGTCTCCTGTACGAGAATATCCACACGACCCAACAGATCTGCAGCCATCTGCATAGTGACCATATGCTAATCAATGTAAGCGCTCATCTATGCGATCATGCCAGTGGTAAGGGACCTCAACTGCTGATCTTATCTGTGATTTGGCTACATCCCGAAAGCGAGATATGGCACTATCCCGCTCAACTATCACTGCATCTCTGGCTGATCTAGCCTCATCCCGCTCAACAACAGTGGCATCTCTGCGAGCTAATGCCTCGTCTCTCTCCAATATAGCTGTGTCTCTCCCATCAAGGGTAGTCAACATCATAGATTGAGCCTGATCTCTCTCAAAGGTCATCAAATGAAGACTCGCTCAAAATCTTGTCTTTGAATGATGAATCACAATAAATTGATCTTTGGGAGAATCCAAAAGAGATGTTAGCAACCCAGCACCTGGCTCCTCCTCGATGTGGGAATCAATGTCCTCCATGGGCTCTCCCTCATCTGACTCACTATCCGGTACTGTGGATACTACCACAACCGATAAAATCTCTGTCTCCATCCATGCGGAATACTCTGCAGAACAACCTGGGTGACTAACAGAAAAATCAGCTATCTCACGCTGATCCCAACATGCATACACACGGGATCGGTCCTCTGCTGAAAGATAGCGAGAAGTTGAATGCTGACCTATCGCCCCCTCGATAAGATTAAAGTCCTGAAACTGGTCAAACTGCGACATCACGGCCAGCGGGTGATAAGTAGTCACGCCCCTCAAACCATCCAGAGGGAGGTAGTCCATGCCCGGAGCATGAGTAATAAAGTTGTAGGGTGAGCTGAGCCCCGAACACGGCAATATGACAAATGGATCTCTGATATCCGCCAAAAATATGGACCAAGACATAACATCTGTACACTCCGATGGCTGAAAGGAGTATGACATGGCTATATCGTGGGTGAACCAATACCCATGTCGTCTAAGAGTGCCAATCGGTCTCAAATGTGACATAAACCACACATATAGCATGACCGAGTTGCCCGTGAACACTCCTGTTGGATAAGTACAGCAGTGGGTGGTTGATCGCAAGGTCTCTGCTATGATCATCGGTATAATGGTACGACCCTCCCTAAGAGCTCTCACCGCCATGATGACTCCGACGTCTATCTCATCCATGTATCGTGGCATATAGACATACGATAGTATGCACAATAGCAGTACGTCAACCCTGGCTAGACGCCAATGATCCTCCGGTGCGGTGAAATCCCCGGAATGTCGTGAATAACTATCCTAAGAGCCAAATCTATCAAACAGAAAACGTTGGGATATAATGTGGCTCGATGTAAGCTCATCCTGTACCACTCTGCGCCTCAATCCAGTGAGGGTCATGAACCGTCGACTCATGTCCCCAAAGCCATATGCACACAAGGTCTGTCCAGCGGCAACATCATCAACCGTGCATACTCCTCTAGAGTAGGAGTCAACTCTTGGGTCCCGAATCAGAAAACCTGCCTATCCGATACCCAATGCTCTAGCATGCCATCCACAAACCCTGTGAGAACCTGAAACATCAATAAGGTCATGGTATGCTGCAACAAATGATCTACTGGTCACCACATCTCGATGGTGACATCTTTATCATACCACGATCGCATACCCGATGCCACCAATGATGGTAGGGTATGATCAATACGACTAACTGTCGAAGAAGACATATGTATGGGTCGTGTCATAAGACCATCCAGGGGTCAATGCTGAATATCTCTGGACATACATACATATGCATAACATGATACATGCATAGCAGATAATGGATGTCAATATGATATAGGGAATAAAAAACTGTGCATACATTCCTAAGTATATCAACATCTAAAACATCATCTCTGTACAGCTACAAATACAGGGAAATGGGGCACATAAGCCCTACTACTAACAGAGGCCTATCAAAAGATATAGCGAGAATGGGGCAAAGCCACCCAATATCTAACAGAGGCCTATCAAAAGATATAATGAGAATACACATTAGAAGAAGACAATGGTGTCAATATCTACATCATCAATCTTGTCCACCTGATGTAACTCCTCCTGAGTCACTGGATCTCTATCAACAGGGATGTCAGACCTATATAGAGGAGGATCTGCTTGGTAAAAAAAACCGAATGGATCATCGAGGGCGATTTGCACTGAGTTGGAAGGATCAAATGAAGCTTCCTATGCTGGATCTCTGCCCAAATGCCGGATAAATATGTGTGCCTGGTCCAACTGTCGGGTCAAACTATCAATCTATGTCATATGAGTCGGATCTCGGACACAAGCTATCCAATCCGTCATCATCACGGATCTTGGAACCATATCCCCCATGAACTGAGTGGCGCGGGACTGGGCTCCGATATTACGAGGGAACCACCAATGCTGGAACGTCTCCTGGGTGCAAGGACCCTCTGATAATGTAAAACCGTCAAACCCCAACAATGGGATGTCAATAACGGGTGACTGCGATACAGTCTAATGACGTCTGGCAGGAGGCCAGATCGACATACGAATCTCCCCTGTGGTGCTCCTAATAGCACGCTCTCCTAAATAGAGCTCCCAGCCTCCATCTGTGAAGAGAGGAACTCTCCTGGTGGAAAAATCACGTACTCGACTCCAGTCGGGTATCCATCCTCAAAACCTATGGTCAAGTGTTCCCCTGAATAGGGAATCCATGTGATGGTATCAGCTGTCAATAACTCCAGTTGCATACGGCAGTGAGTGAAACCCTCAGCTACATAGACCTCCGAAAAAATGGAATGATGTCATCGTCGTCCTCGTGGATAGGTATCTAAACCTAACAGACTCACAGGACGCAAGCATAGGAGCCTCTCGTAGGCCCAAAACTGCCAACACAATGGCAAAACATATGCAGTCAGTAAACACTCTTAACCTATAAATGAGAAATGACAAGAGAAACACTCACCCGGCGAGAAATGGGTAGAATCCTAGCCAAGCCTCGGTCAAACCACAATGAGCATCACATGCCCCGGAGGAAATAGGCAAAGGTGTAGGAACCCCAATCATACTCTCCAATACGGTCCACATGACGCGTGGCGCTGATCAAAGCGAACGACACCGTAGAAGAGTTATCTGCTATGAAGTAGCCTCTAATGATCATCAGGAACAATCGCCGAAGAATGCGATCCTTTACTCTGACATCATCAGGCATGGGCTCACTCAAAAGTTCGCTCATAGCATCTATGCTCAAAAGACCTGAACGGACAGTCCTGCCCTTGAGCGCCTCCGCCGGAACTCCTAACAAGGATCTGACGGCAGTAGGGGTAATATTCGCCATACAAGGCACTAGCTCCCCTCCAAACTCCATACCTGTGATAAATCGCCAATCCATCGGTGTCATCATCACCTCGCAATCCAGCAGATGGAGTGACTGGGTCTGATGAAACCATCGCTCAGACAATGCCCTGAGGTAACCCCAGGAAAAATGACGGGGAAGGATGGAGAAGAATGCCCCGAATCCCCAATCCTGCACTACCGCTCTGTATTCAGGATGAAGAGCCTGATACATGGAGTGTATACTAAACCAATTCCCTCGAGGCTGTGTGAAGCCGGGAACCTGCATGAAATGCATATTAACATCAGAATCCTTTACCCCTCGTCAACAGGAAAGAAGGAAGATTAAGATCTAACGTCATAACTCGTTAGCATGCAAATACATCGAGGGATGTCTACTCAAATCACCCAGAAGCTCTGGGTTTGCCACATGAATACAAGGGAGCTCCCTACGGGGAACATGTGCAGCAGGAGCGGGATCCTCAATCGGAATATCCTCATCCTCGTCCTCAACATCTGGCGCGTCAGCCCGGACTGGACGAATCACGGCCTCCACCAATCGACAAGGCTGTATAACAGAACGGGGTCGAGGTACTTCAGAAGCCCTCCTCCGTATACCAGAAGGTGTCCTACGGGAACTACTCGGCTGATCCGGATCCATAATATCTAGACAACAAGTCTCCAAATCACCTCAGAAAGGGTGTGGTATTTCCTTACCTGGAGCTTTTTAGAATGCATTTTATGACTATATGCATGCATGCATTTACTTTAACAAACAATAGAGTTAAAATGCATGACTACCCAATGCTTACATTTTGAAATTTTTTGCCATAGTCCCCTTTGAAAATAGGACTATCCACATGCACATAGGCATGTCTAGGTGGCCATTCAGTAGCACACCTGCCCCAAAGTTATATACATAATATATGCATTAAAAATCAAAATCATCCATGCATAAGTTTAACCTCAATATCAGGAGTACTTTGCCTTTCTACCTTTTGCTCATTGGACCTCAAATAGGACAAAAAATAGCAGAAAAAGGTGCCATTTTGACTGTCTCAAAAGTCAAAATTTTTCACATCATTATGTTCAGCATGGTTTAATACTAGCATTTACTATGTTGAATATTTTTTATCAAGTCATTTGTGCATACATAATCACTACTATATGTTTAGATGCATTTCATGCGATAACTCATTTTCCAACGGATAAAAACTGGAAAAAATACATGCATACGTTACTAAGATAGTGCAGAACACTTGTACGGTGACAGAATTTGCAGAAAATAGCCCGAACTCAGCAGATCTAAAGGAGGCTCTCGGATTTTCCTTTGCGAAACAAGTTGAAAGTGACTTGTGATACCAACCTGCTGGATTATATCATCCACGGTTGGCCGTAGGCTCATCTGCGGCTAAAGTAGATATACCCGCGGCACCCCTATGTGGGCCCCACCCCTCCAGCTCGCTCCAGTTCGAGTTGCAAAGGAGTTCTTGCGGACTGGAAAAGTCAAATCGGGAATAAAAATGCTACGTGATTGAAAGCAAAACAAGATCTGATCTGGTCTTCTCAGATGAAACTTTGAGTCTGTACATCACTCATTGGTAGTCACCCGAACACGAGGTATACCCTGCCAATGATCTCATTTGTTACAAATCACATCCGACAATACCTTGTGCAGGTCCAATGCCACCAACCCTGGGTCATTACCCTAAAAGATCAACGTGATCCCCGGCGGGGATTCTGGCGTAGATCCCGACGGGGGTTACAACGTGAAGCCCCGGTAGGGGATTAAAATGCACATTTTAGCCGTTGACACACATATTAACGAAGGTCAAGTAGCCTTGACATTATCTCAGCCGATGGCGATTAAACCTATCGGAGCTATAGAGCTATTCGAGGATTTCATGCTCGATTACTCATATTCCCTAGCGGATCCCCAGCGGGGGTCACAACGCAATGTTTCAGTGATTCACACATCAACGAAGGTCAAACAACCTTGATAATCTACCCACAGAGTATCAGCTGTTGATTCACACGTTAGCAAAGGTCAAGCAACCTTGACAATCTATCCCACAGGGTTTTCATCCGTTGATTCATATGTCGGTGAAGTACACGTCAACGAAGGTCAGGCATCCTTGACAGCATTTGCTGTTGGCAGTAAATCCGACAAAATCTTGACATGTCCTGGCGATACGAACCAGGAAAGGTCAATGTTATCAAGGAGGATCGATGATGGAATATGTTATACACATCCTCAAACAGACTAAGCTTTATCCCCACAGATCTTTTACACATAAGAGGTACATCTTCAGGATCCCAAGAATTTGGTGATAATCCCAACATCAACATCCTAACAGATTCAGATTACACATCAAATCTGGTCATCATTGCCAATCCCGAGTTGAAGCAACGAGGAGCGGCCAATCATCGACATGTTGGGCTACAACCCCATACACATGCATCATACATTTGCATCATGTTGCTACATATAGTACCATGTTTGTCTTGTTGCATTTCAAGTGTTTAGGATTCTTTATCCTACCAATGCATTGCCTTGCATGAGTATGATAAAGAGGGGCATCTGTAGACACTCGAAATTTTCTGTACACCTGTCACTAACATTGGAGGAGGACAGATTCGTCTTTCAAGAGGGAACCCTGGAAGATAGTTTATATCCATTCCGGATACTACCGAAAGTTCATCATCAACCCCGGAACACACACCAGGAGTAACAATTCCAACCTCGGATATAACCACGAGGCATGCAGATCCAATACCAGAACACACACCAGAGAAGACCGATTAATCTCGGAGATAACCCCGAGGTATCCAGTCTCAGTCCCAATCATGGGAATAGCTACCAACCTTGGTGATCACCCCAAGGAATGCAGTTTCGGCGATAACCCCGGAAATGCTTGTTTCAAATGCAACCAGCTTCAATCTCAGCACTCACAATGAGATACTCAGTACCAACCCGGAGATAACACCGGGAGGACAAGCACACCTCAGACATGACACTGAGGACCTTCAACAATTGTAGCAGTCCAATCTCAGCGAAGCCCTGAGCAACGTCTGCTTTATCATTAAACCGTGATAATAACTGCCGGTGAGGGCAACATCGTCATCTCGCCAACATGATGCCACGTCACATCGTCTCAACATTTCATACACATCTCTACACAACGATGTCCCACAAAAATCAAGGAAAACCAATCCCGAGTGACTATTGTGCGGGGTAACGGATGGAATTTGAAGCTTGAAGACCGGAGGGCATCGTCCCATCTTCAATGACTTCATACAAACTCTAATCCCATGCCATTGTACAACTCTCGACAACGGCGGTCCAAAATAGGTCTTGTATACCTCAATCGGATGCCTGGATTGCAATTCTGAAAGTTCGAGCGGACATTACGATTGCTTTCGAGTGCGCGTCTTCTGAGAGACGAATCTAACCCAGAAAACTGGGGGAACCCGGGGTAGCCTCTGTACACTGCTCCTCCACCTCTATAAATAGAGGGCTTGGGGTGGCCATTTTGCAAGAGAAAATGGTGAGGAAGCCACCTTGATTTGCTCTGTACTCACCCCATACGGAGTATTTTCTCATTTTAAATACTTGTGAGCTCATATATAGCTACTTTTGTACCCACAAAAGCCAGTGTTTACCTACTTTAAAGATATAGAAGTCTTCTTTGGCAGCCCACTGTAAGCCTTCTCACACACTTTAAAGTTTTTCTCTTCATCTTTGCACACACCCTTCTTCACGTTGAGAGTCGTGCTACGTGCGTTTGCCCGGATTTTGGTCCGTGATTTTATTTCAGTTTGTATATACATATATATTATATATATATATATATATTTATATATATGGACTAACATTATCAAGTTATGTCTTGATTGAGCCTAGACTTCGGGCTGGAGCATTTATTTGCTTTATATATATATATATATATATTAATCGATTAATTGTGTGTCTGGACAACATTCGATGAGCACTGAATTTTTATATCGGGAGCGTTTATATCGCTTTTATATATATATATATATATATATATATATATATATATATATATATATATATATATATATATATATATATATAACCGTTATTGTCGGACTTTGTTCGATGAGCACAGATTTTACATCCCGTGCGTTTATTCGCTTATATATATATATATACTTATATATGAATTGTTGTCGAACTACATTCGATGAGCACAGATTTTACATCCTAAATGCGTTTATTGCTATATATATATATATATATATATATATATTTATATTTCACACAGAGTTTTACTTACGTGGTGGTTGATCGCTTTTCTGACTTTCTTTACGTTTAAAGTCTACACAGAGTTCACGCCGTGGCGGTTGATTGCTTTATACTGACTTTATTTACGCCGTCACTTTGGAGTTTCCTTCGTAGCGGTTGATAGCTTTTGCAACTTTATTTACATTTTTGATCCCCCATAGATGTGCTTCGTGGTTGGTGATCATATACGTATATATATATTTACAACTTTTTATATATACACCGCTATCGCTTTCATACAAATTGCGATATCATATGCGCTTTAGGAATCATGTGATTACTGATTGACCCTATTGGATCTAGATTCGGTTCCGTGATGGACATTTTCAAATTATGGCGACTTGTAAATTATTCTGCGATGTCTGAATTTCTCAGATGGTTTCCATATCCACGAGGAAGTCGGCATTATTATGTACATTATTTTCATACGGATGTCTCGCATTTGTAAAATAAAATCAATCAAGCCGAACACTTAATAAAATGGGAGTGTAAAAGGTCTCAATTACTATTGAGCATCAGGGTTTGTAAAACATTTTTTATAAAACCTCACTGCTATATCTTGTTAAAACTGAATTTTTACATAAATTCAAACCCTGTGTATATAAGTGCGAACGAGGCCTCACACTACTTCCAAATAACAGCACATTGACCCACACACACACATTTAGATAATAGTTTCTTGAAAAGAGACGGTCACCATGGTAACACGGATGTCGGGGGGTGTCTAACACCTTTCCTCCGCATAATCAAGTCCCCGGACCCTAATGAATCTCGGTTTCACGAAGGCCCGTTTAGCGATGTCACATCCTTTGGGTCAATGTGCAAACCTTTTCTCGGTTGTGTTGGTACAACCATTAAAAAAAAATCAATGGCGACTCTTAACAGTCCATCGTCGACATTATACATGTCGGACCTTTTTCACTTGTTTTTTCAAACAAATCTCACCTAAAATGAGAACACCAAAGAACAAGTAACGGAAAGGGACAATTAAAAATCCCGACGTCGACAAGTGCAAAGACAAACTGTTGATTTGCGTAATTATGAACATGAACTGTTGATTGGTGTTATAGGGATAAAATATTGATGATAAACTTTTAAATTGTAACAGATAGTAGACATCATGTTCTACTTAACTCTTCTAATGGATTGCTTGTTCCGCTGTAGTTATCGTTGAAAACTTATATTATTTTTAGATCTCTTATTTATTATTGTTGAATGCTAAAGATTATTTATTCTTTATTATCTTAGTCATGATATATGTTACTGGCTATTTGAGCTCACCCTTTTTCTTTTTGTTTCATTGTTCTTCTCAGGAAATGAGAGTGTAACTGGGACTAGCCGATGAATGAAGTGATGATCTGAAACCGTAGAAGTATCTTAATACATTATAAAATAGTGTGACAATAATTGTATTGAGAATTTAAAGCTGAGTGTGGATATTATCGTACTAGTTACGGTACATTATTTGTATTGAAACTCACAGTTTGTGTTGTCATATTTTGCACAATAGTTTAATAGTTGTAAATAGGAAAATTTGTATTTGAATTTTATAAAATATATTTTGATGACTCAAAATGAGTTGTGTGTACTTATTTTAAGAGCGTCACATTTTAAATTAAGACTTAATGAATGAATGAATTTATTAGGTTGTCACCCGAGACAACTCAGGACTATCTGGACCCACCTATCAATTCAATTTGAGACAACCCAGGACTACCCAAGCCGATCCACCTATTCTTAGATTATAGATGACAAACTAACTGTCACTAAATTACATTATTAAACAAACCAATTTCTAAAATTCCAACCAAGATGACTCGGTTATTTAAGATTTTTTTTAAAAAGACTATTCGAGTTGACTCACTTTATGTACAGGTAATCTTCTATTTATAAGAACTATCCGAGTTGACCCAACTAAATTCTAAATTGTAGATGACAAATTAACGAATCACTAAACTGCATTATTAAACAAACAAATTTCTAAAATTCCAACAAAGATAGACTTAGTTATTTAAGAGTTTTTTTAGTTTGTTTTTGTGTGCAAAAAAAAAAGGTTTACAATAAAACATTTGTTTGCCAGTAAACTTTATTTTTTAGCAAACAATCAGAAAATAATTTAAGCCCAACCCTTTTATTTTATTTTTCCTTTTTATACCCTTAGAAAAATCCTTGTTTTTCCCTTTCTATAATTTCCTCCGGAGTATCCAGTTTTCTAGAATATTCTACAGAACTCGGAAGCATCCGCCCCTGTTACCGCCGACAAGTGATAGTTTTACGGTTAGAAAAGTACAGGAGTAGAAAACAATATCAGGGTTTTAGGGTTTAAGAAGAAGAAATACAAAAATGGCTCCTGATGCTTCTGAAGCACTCGAAGGTACTCAATTTATCGCATATATGTAATGGTTTTTACAAGTATAATATACCTATATTTTACTGTTTATTCGTTATTGATTTCAGTTAGGGAAAAAGTTCACCAGTTCTGAAAGCTGCTAGTACTGGAAATCTGGATCTCTTCAAAAGTGAGTTTGAATTGCTTACAAATTTATTGCCTAGTTAGTTCTGTATTTAGATTAGTCGTTCTTTGATGTTTGAATTTTGGTTGTATTGTTTAATTCCGTATGTAAATTAGTTGTTGTTTAATGGGTGAATGTTGGATTTGTTTAATAGACATAGCGGCGCAGCTAGATGATGGAAAGGGGTTGGCGCAAACGGTGGCAGATGTTAAAGATGCTAATAAGCGAGGGGCTCTTCATTTTGCTGCAAGGGAGGGAAAGACTGAGGTCTGCAAGTACTTGTTGGAGGAATTGAAGCTCGATGTCAATTCTAAAGATGAATATGGTATTTGATTGTTTAATAGTTATGCATCTTATGTTTAGTTATATATGTAGTTTTGGATGATGAACCACTTTTTGATTTTGTTTTTTATATGGGTTTGCTGATAGTGAATTTAACATTTTTTACTGACAAAATAAAGTAAATAAATGGTAAGATTAAAGTTGAATTAATCACACAGGAAAAAAGAAGGAAAAGATTTGAATTTAATCACAAGATTAAGCATGTAGAATATATTTAATATTTGCAAAGTGTTTAATTCCTCAAATCTTTCATTTTCACGCTGTATAATTAGCAACACATGTAATAGTGTGTGGATTAGTTTAATCACTCGTTCATGGAGTCCTTTATGGAGTAGAGCACATCGGTTGGTATGAAAAATGTCAAATCTCTAATCTAATTTTAGTGAACTCACCCAAATTGCGTTATATTTTATCAGGTAGGTAACATTGACGAATCTACTGCAAAGGCAATGAATATTCTCTCCTTAGCTTTAAGAGGGAGAATTGCTACTTTTTAACGTATCTTTGTACAATTGTCCGTAACTGTGCTTGATTATATCCTAAAAACTTAAATATCTTTCCTTTCCAAGTTTACTATTTGTTATTACTTTCTGTATTCTAAAAAAGTAATGCCATTTGTGTCTATCCTCATCCAAAAAAACTCATTTGCATTACAAGCCAATATATGTGTTAGGCAATTATTGTATTAACAATGCTTTCAATTTTTTTTCCCCCGAAAGTAGTTTGATGTGCTTGAACATTTGTTTAATATTTTTTTTTGGAGAAGAAACAAATCCGTAATTGATATATTGTATATAATTTCATGGACCTTTTAAACTGGCATGAAATCAAGATGAAGATAGACTACTTCTTGAAGTTTTACGTGTGGTGCAGTACTACCATGAAGCATTAGTGTAACACCCCTACCTAGTGTTCTAAAAATCCCCGCCTAGGTCCGTCTAGGCTCCCTTGCGCCCCTCGTAGGCACTAAGTGGCAAAAAAATTCCTTCAGGAAATTAGGCGGGACTAGGCGGAGAGGTTTTTTTTTTATTATAATAACTACCCAAACCAGATCTTGATAAGTTTATTTTTCTATTGATTTATCATATTCATAATGCTTGTAGCATATCAAATCACAACATGAAGTAAACAATATCAAGTTAAAATGAATAATTTTATTGTTGTAATTTTTTGAACTTGTACCAACTTTAAATTATATAAATGATGATACATTTGTAATATTTAGTTTAATTCAATATAATTCTTAAGTTTATGTTTAAAGATATGTTTGAACTTTTACAATTGCATGTTTGTGTTTGAATTTTGACATTGACAATATGGATATATGTTTGAACTTTAAGTAAAAGCCTTTATTATCTTTATTATATATTGTTTTGCTTTATATTATTTTCTTTGGATAAATGTAAGATAAAATATTAAAATTGACTTCAAATCAAAAATCCCGCCCAGGCCCGGCCTAGACCCCTAGGCACTAGGCCCCCCGCCTCCCGTCTCCCGCCTAGTGCCCTTTAGAACATTGCCCCTACCCCACATAGTAATATGTGAGTTAAGTTGTATGGATATAAAGTACCAAGCTACTATTAATAGTAACTGTTCAAGTCAAGAATCGTAGACCACACTTGAAGTCGTAGAGTCTACTGATCATACCAGAGGTAGAAATCGTAGTCGAGCTAGATCAGACAAGAACAACAAGTGTTAAAGGCAAAAATCGTAGTCTGATGTATAATCTACACTCGGAGTCGTAGTGTCTGCAGAACCAAAGCTAGATCGTAGTCTGCAGAACAAAGTCTTTGACAAAGCACATCAGTGCTCACAACGCCAAGGAAGAATCGTAGTGTTAACACGATTCTCAACACATGAGCACTCCCAAAGCATCCAAAGAATGAAGCCTCCGATCGAAGCGTAAAAGATCTGACTGAAGGAAGCCAGAGAGCATTCACCTAATGGCTTGCAAGCAAACAGAAGATCGAAGCATCAATTCAGTCAGCATCCTGATTGAATTGGTAAGCCAGTTGAGGGAAGTCTTCCACAAGCAACAGTGAGAAGACTTCAGATAATGTGACTGATAAAAGAAGGTCAGCAATGCAGTAGCTGTCAAGATAAACAAATGATAACGATCTTGGGTATAACCATGATCGTAGTGCAAGCCAGATTAGAAGGAGGAGGCGGATGAGGTCTATAATGCAGATCTCGCCAACCTATACTGAATGAATATAAAGAAGACTAAGTATGGGTCAGACCATTGATGATATGTGAACGGGAGATCACAAGGATAAAGAGAGCTGAACATGACCAATTTGATGAGTCTTGAAGTTAAGGAGGGCCAGAACGTTCAAACAAGTTGTCAGTGTCTAATGCAAGTCAAAGCAAGCAGAAGTATTGAAGCACTGCATGAATAAAGGAAGAAAGGTTCTGCATTGAAAATCCAAAGAACACTCTCAGAATCGTAGAGTTCAGTCATCTGCATTAGAATCATAGAGTTCAATCATTTGAGTATATTGAAGCCTTGGCAACGTCTCAATGCAAAGACTGGCATTCGAACGTTGGGTATTGAAAGGATCAATGCATAAGGACAACTCCTGATGTTTTAATCTAATTAGAAAGAAGTAATAAAGGTGACTACCAGCCTTACACGTTAAATTGACATTTCTGATGAGGTAGGTGAAACTGTAGACTGCAGTGTCAGAAAAGTGAAAAAGGGGCTGTCATGTCACATCTGCAGTCTGCACCAAATAACTCGAGATTTGCGAATCAATTCAAATAGCTTCCAACGGCTATAATCCAACGGGAAGCTTCTGAAAGGCTATTTAACAGCAAAAGCTTAATAGGAGAAGAGGTTGATGATTAACAAGTTGTTGACTCTACGAGTTCTACAGAGAAAAATCAGAATAAGTCTCAGTGGCAGTGAGACTACGAAAGTAGAAGTGAAGCAAGATAAGAGAAGAACTTTAAACAGAAAAAGACTTCACTCAACAACTATGAGAATGCCATTGAAAATGGCAGCTAAGCTGAGAGCCGAGAAGGCCAAGAAAATAGCTTTCAAAAGATTGGCAGATCAGAGAGGAGATTCAAAGAGCTAGTCTAAAAATCACCATGAACCATCAAGAGCTGAAGAACAGATACAGAACCAAATCTGTACACAAGCCAACCAAGGTTCAGGGGATGCTAAGTGCCAGACGAAGTCTACCAAAGATGCAAGACTTAGCAAACCTCATGTGGTGAAGAAGTGTAAGCTGAGATCAGAAAAGGACCAATCACAAGATCAGCTGCACCAAAGAAGTAGTGACAAACTGCTAAGTACTCAAAGATTGAGCTTCATGAACAACTTAGCAGTTTGCTCAATGGTGATCCAGTCTCGATGCAGAATCCAAGGAGGATCACAACGAGCTGCCAAGTATCAAGGATGAACAAGCTTAAAGTCATCTTGGCAACTCAACACCAACAACAACAACAACAAGAGCCAGGGCCAGAAGGGTCCTTGTCCAATGGGCTAAACTGAGTTCCAAGGCTGTAGGCCTTGAAGAGTTTTTAGTGAACTGAAGTTCCAAATCTGCTGGACTTGAAGAGTTCTTAGTGAACTAGAATTTCAAGGCTGTTGGCCTTGAAGGAATCTTAGTGATTCAGTGATGTAAAGACTTCCTTAGTGGAATCCCTGCTTGTTGAAGCAGAAGAGTGGATTAAGAACTTGAGTCTCTGAACCACTTAAAATCCCTTGTGTCTGTTACATTCTGTCATTTACATTATGAATCTATAACTGCTGTTAAAATCATAACTAATTACATCTAAACTAACTCTAGAAAAATAGTTAACATTACATCTATGAAGGGGAACATTAACTTATTCCGTTGTGTTTGAAATAATTCTTAAGTTTGTCATCTGCTATTTACTCAACAATGTAAACTAAAATGGAAAAGATTTTTAAAATTAAAAAGGATCTATTCAACCCCCCTTATAGATCTATTGTGTGCTCTCTGGGAACTAACAGTAACCAACCTATTGGGTGTGCCTATGATGTAAGATGAACAAAGAAGATGATATTGGGACAATGCATTGAGTCTTGGTACGATTTGATTTGATTTGGACTCATGATTCAACCAAGATTGTTACATATGGTATTAGAGCCAACTCTTGAAAGCTTGAGTTATTCATTTGGTCTTCAACATTTGCTGAAGGTGGCTAATATTACCCCAAAATGAACCGAGGATGTGCTGGACACAAAGGCTGCATATATTATCTACAAGGGCTAGAGAGAGAGATTATGGGCTATGTGTTCGAGCTTAGCGTCAACGTCATGTATTTAAGTAGGGGAGGAGATTGTAACACCTCAGTTCCACAGTAGAACATGGTTAACTTGATATGTATATACGGACCCAAGCTCGCTATTACTAGTAGTACTCGGTCATGAGCTTTTGGATTGGATGGGCATGTAGTGAGTTAAGTTGACCCAATAAGATACTACTAGGATTGTGGTTTAAACCTTGGTATGATTTGATTTTTAGGAACTCAAGATTTGATTCAGGTTGTTACAATTAACACCCTATGACCCTAAACATTTAGCACATGGATATTGATGAATGGGTAGTATACCCATAATTCGGATATATTTAGACTTAAATTATTGCATTCTTAAGTTATTTAGTAGCATTTTTATTGTGTTTATATCTTATTTGGCAGATTTGGAAGCTGGAAGGGCAATTATGGGAATTTCAAGCATTGAATGGCAATTTTGTAATTTCAATGAAGTCCAGCGCCGGGGCGCTGGAAATTGTACTATCCTCAGCGCCGGGGCGCTGAGCCTCGGCAGGCGTTGACCGGATTAGCGCGTTTGACTTCTGGTTGCCTATTAAGGGCTAATAATAAAACCTAATTGGAGGAGGATTGTGGGGGACTATAAAAAGAAACTAATTGCTGAGTTAAAAGGGGATTGGATTTTATTTGGCAGAGGGTATTGAAGGAGCTTTTCCATTGAAGATTAGGGGAGATTACTTGGAGCTTCAAGATTGGCTACAGAGTTTCTTCTTTTTCTCCTTAATTTTTATTTGTAATTCTTTAAGGATGATTTATCAACAAATAATGATTCTTATTTCCGTGATGAACTAATTCTTTAATTAAGATTTCAATTGAACCTTTTATGATTATAACTTAGTTATTCTGTCATTATAATTATTTATGTTGAAGTGGATTGTTTATCATGTTTTGATTTTAATGATTAATTATTTGGCCAATAATTAGTGTGTTACTCTAGAAGGAATTGGAAGAGGAATTCTAGGGTTAGAACTAGACATGATGACATGTGACTCAGTTATTTACACGGTAAATAATTAGGTTTGTGAATTGAATGGAAATATCATTCACCGCATGTAATATATAAGGAATTGGGGATTTGGAAAAGTTTAATCCAATTGTTTTGCATAGGAATATAGCAAGGTTAATCTGGGTTAAATAGAAGTCAATTGATCACTTGGAAGAGGGCTTTTGGCATTTGAAAATTCTTGTTAACAATCCATGAGACATAGTAATTGGTATGATTAGATAACTGATTTATAATTCATAATTGGGGATATTGAAGTCTTAATATTTACCTACCGGAAGTCATTCACTCAAGTAATAGCTTAGTTAATTGTTATCTTAGTACAGTATCTTTAAGTGTTTAATTTTGAGTTAATAATTCAGAAAATCACAATTTCTCGTTGTTTGAATAAAATTGAATTGATATAGTATTAGTAGTTGAAATTTATTAATTAGAATTCCCTGTGGGAACGATACTCAACTTATCACTTTATTACTTGTTGACCACGTATACTTGCGTGCTGTGTGTAACTAGATTTTACTCAACAGATATATATTCTTACAAATAAAAAAAGTATCATAACTTTGCCAAAAAAAAAATAGCAGTTGCAGTTTTATTCAAGTCCTTGCTATATTTTTCTATAGGCTCTGTGCCTCTTAAAGATCGCAGCCATTGTTACTATGTTAAATATCATGGTTTGTCATGAAAATCCCAACCATTCCCATCTTGATTTTGTATTTAATTGGTTCTAAAAGATTTCTTATCTTCATAGCAACATAGAAAGTATTTCTTATTTTCTGCTGCAATATAACCAAAGGTTTTTAAGTTATAAAATTTGGGTTTTCATTTGTTGTGTGCAATGATACTTTTGCAAGGCTGTATATGCTAATGTCAGAATCTATGTTTCACAGGTGATACTCCTCTTCTTCATGCTGCTCAGCAAGGACAAACTGCCACTGCCAAATACCTTATTGAGCATGGTGCGGATTTAGCATCATCTAGTGAATTGGGTCAGCAGGAATAGGTGTGTTGTTGTTGAAGTTGCTTTTGCATGATTATGCCATTGGCATAGTTTGTGCTGTTGACGTTATTTACAAAGACATCATAAAGTTCATTTAAGTCTTTTTTCTCGTCTAGAATTGCCTATGTTTTAATATAGAAGTTTGTGAGAAACGCTTGCTGTAACGCTCTAACACAAACGTAAATGACTAGTTATCGTAAGCATGAGAATCCACAAGGAAGATAAAAATTATCAAAAAGAAGTTGATAATAATTGTCAAATATAGTAAATCTCAAAAAACCCTAAAAAACATATTATAATCCTAAGTAACTTCCTACGACTATTCGGAAAAGGAAATTAATAAAATATTTATTAAAATAAATGTAGAAAAACTAAAGTCCAAAATACAAAGGTGCTAAATATAATTAAACTACTAGATTTTCTTAAATAATAATAAAAATACATCAAATAAACTAAATTCCACACAAAATAAAATATATAAAAATCCGAATTTTTATTGATATTTTTCACTGCATTGGATTGCTTATGTATTCTCAGCCAACAATTAAATACTTTATATTGTCAACTTGAAAAAGCATAATTATGCCCCAGTTAAAACGTGATTCTTGTATTAAGTCATAATTGCGTCCCGGTTAAAATGTGATTGTTGTATAAAGTTACCAACGTTCTAAAAGGCGCTAGGCGGGCGGCCGGGGGCCTAAATAAACTAGGATCTAAACTCCACCTAAATAAATTAGGATCTAAACTCCATGTTTAGACCGCTAGGATCTCTATCCACTTCACGTATCAACACAGATAAAATACCTCTACGATAGGATACCACTACGGTATGAATGAAATAATCAATTTCAATATCAATAATTTGTAGTCTAAAAGATTTGTGGGGATTACATCACTATTTAAAGAGATTTAAAATCCTAATGTTACCTGGAGAATAATAAAAGTACTAAAAGACTAAGGTGCCTTTATTAAACATTAAAAATTCCTAATTACTAATTAATATCTCTAAATCCCCACTAATAAAATACATAAATCACATCAACGAATTTTATATTAAACATAATAAAAACTTCAAATAATAAATATAAAAAAATCTCTTCTTTGTCATTGAAAATATAAAAGTCCTTTGCTTAAAGTTCAAACACATATCCATATTGTTAATGTCAAAGTTCAAACACAAACATGCAATTGTTCAAAATTCAAACATATTTTTAACGTATTAGTTTTATTCATAAATAAGATTGCTATTAAATAATAAAATTTCAAGAATTTAATTCAATATTAAAATTTAAGAAACTAAACATAAATTTAAGAATTATATTGAATTAAACTAAATATTACAAATGTATCATCATTTATATAATTTAAAGCTGATACATGTTCAAAAAATTACAACTATAATATTATCCATTTTGACTTGATATTGTTCCCTTCTTGTTGTGATTTGATATGCTACAACATGTATTATGAATAAAATAAATCATTAGAAAAATAAATATATTAAGATTTGGTTTGGGTAGTTATTAAAAAAAAAAATCTCTCCGCCTAGACCCGCCTAATTTTATGGAGGGATTTTTCTGCTGCTTTGGGTCTAGGTGAGGCGCCAGTGGGCCTAGCGCCTAGGCAGGGCGCCAAGGGGGCCTAGCGCCTAGGCGGGGCCTAGGTGAACCTAGGCGGGGCCTAGGTGAACCTAGGCGGGGCCTAGGTGAACCTAGGCGGGGATATTTAGAACACTGAAAGTCACCATCTAGTTTGATCATTGTATGCAAGTCTATTTCCATTTACAACTTGTTGAGGCTCAATTGCGCTATCAATTGAATAAGTATAATTATGTATTAAGTGCTTGTTAGTGATAAGCTTTTGGAGCTTTTGGGATGTTTGGAGCCCAAATGCACAAGGAAAGCATGTTTGGCAGCCCAAATGCAGCAACCCAAAAGCACGTGGGTCCAATGTTTGGCGTGCATTTTGGCTAGAAATATAACACAAGAAATTACATAAAGTTGCAAAAATCTTCTCTAAATTTGACATGAAGAGTGGTTATTGGCAAATTCAAATTTGTGAAGAAGATGAATATAAAACAACATTTAATGTCCTAAAACGATACTTGAAAATGCTGTTGAAAATGTTGTTTTAAGTGGCGGTTAAACCGTTAATATAATAATATTCCTCTTTTTAAACTCTGAATGGTTTATTTATCTATTTTTAATCTCTATATGATAATTGGTTTATTTGGTATCAGAGTCGAGATATCATCTTATTTTATTAGCTCATTTTGTTATTAACACTGTTGAACTACTGTCAGTGGCTTAACTTAAGGTTCGTATCGGGTTTAAGTTGGTTGTCGTTTAAGGCCGTGTTGATTGTATGTTTTCCATTTTTAAGCCTTTAATCTGTTAATATGGCTAATGGCTAATTTAATAAGAAACCTCGCTAGATCTGTAAGTTCTTTGGATTCTACTACCAGTAAGCAAGTAGTCTCCATAAGAGAGAGAAAACCATTTACAAAATTGGTCTATACCTAAAACTCCTGTTAGTCAAATTTATAATAAAGGTAGCTTCTTATTTAAATCAGATTACATAATAAAATCTGTAGAACGTACTCTTCTAATTTCACATGATCACATGACCATAGAATTATTATCTAAAACGGTACTTGAAAATGTTGTCGAAAGGGATTTTTGATTCCTGCATATTGGTCTAGTTCAAGTGGCGGTTAAACCGTTAACCAGAGATGGTTTAAATACCTCTCTTTTATTGTGTCCAAGAGACGAGACATTTAAGATTTTCTGATTCGTTATTAGGATGTGTTACATCTTCCCTCTCGGAAGGACTAGTTTATTTTAACAGCTTTCCTAATTTCTCTGTCTCACTCTTAGATCCAGCTATATTAAAAACCTTGACATTAAATGTGAAAACTTCGGGTTTTAAGATGGATCCTTCGTCTTCCAACATGGTGTTGGATGCAGGACAAATTTAGGATGAAGAATTGACGAAAAATAAACTAGGATCTAAACTCCACGTTTAGACCACTAGGATGTCAAGTGTATGAACTCTACGTATCAACACCAAGATAGATAAAATACCTCTACGGTATGAATAAAATAATCAAATTCAATATCAATAGTATATAGATATTTAAACAAGAATAACCCTAAATTGGACTTGGAGACCAATAAAATAACAAAAGACAAAAATACCCCAACTAATTAAAACAAGTCCATAATGATGATATAAACAAAATAAATAAATAAGGAAACTAAATCATCGATTATCATCATTTCTCCCTGGCTGGGAAAAAATCAGCTATGTCGAAATGAAATCTTCGTAACGCTCCAACAATGTAGGATCAATACGATGAAACTCGTCCCCATCATGTTGATTTATAGGATTTTTATTAAGGTTTTGAATACGGTTACCCCTGATGTTAATCTAAAAAATAGTGTTTCTAAGATAAGAGGGGCGAAACTACTGTATTTCAAATAAATCCTATGAAGGCGAATGTCTCAGTTCGATGAACCCTTAAATGGGATGAAATCACTCTACCAACAGATTGGATATTGGCAAATGAAGTACCTAAAATGGTACAAGGATCGAATGAACAATTACAGAATATCATTGAAAACGAAGATGGATATGTAATTATTCGATTTGGTAATAGTAGATCTATAAGATTAGATCCTTTTGATGAGCCTAGAAGAAGCACGTTCAACTTCCTAAAAGTACTGGAGGAGAACCATCTAGAAGATCTACATCTTCTATTGAAGGAGTGTTTAATTCACCAGCAGATCCACTTAGTAGACCTGTTTATCGAGTGGAAACACCTTCGGAGGATCCTAGGGCTCAAAATCCGACTGTCCGATTTTTGAGTATACTGAAAATGTTTTAACACTAAAAAATTAGTATTTTGCTCCAAATCAAACAATGATAATCCCCGCCTAGGCCCTGCCTAGGCGCCTCATCTAGGCACTAGGTCCCCCTGACGCCTCACGTGGGCCCAAGGCGGCAAAAAAATCCCTCCAGGAAATTAGGCAGTGTCTAGGCAGAGAGCTTTTTATTTTATTTTAATAACTACCCAAATCAGATCTTAATATATTTATTTTTTTAATTATTTACCATATTCATAATACATGTAACATATCAAATCACAATAAGAAGTGAACAATATCAAATCAAAATGGATAATTTTATTATAGTTGTAATTTTTTTAAATTGTACCAACTTCAAATTATATAAATGATGATACATTTGTAATATTTAGTTTAATTCAATATAATTCTTAAATTTATGTTTAGTTTCTTAAGTTTTAATATTGAATTAAATTCTTGAAATTTTAAATTTTATTATTTAATAGGAATCTTGTTTATGAATAAAACTAATACGTTAAAAATATGTTTGAACTTTTAACAATTACATGTTTGTGTTTGAACTTTAACATTAACAATATGGATATATGTTTGAACTTTAAGCAAATGTCTTTATTATCTTTATTATAGATTGTTTTTATTTATATTATTGTTTTGTTTGGATAAATATAAGATAAAATATTAAAATTGGCTTAAAATAAAAAATCCCGCCCAGGCCCCGCCTAGGCCCACTAGGCACTAGGCCCCCCCTGGCCGCCTGCCTCCCGCCTAACGCCTTTTAGAAGATTGATTTCGGCTATTCACCCGCTTGCTTTAGCGCGCACAACTTTAAAAGTGGATTCCTTTAAGAAGGACAATAATACAAATACTTTAAAAAAGTAGATTCCTTTGCTGACGCGTCCTGGATAAAGCAGAGTCGTACAGACAACAAAAGAGGAAAAACGTAATGGCTGACGCACAAAGAATACTTTAGGCATTGGATACCCTCAAACTTTAATACCACTTGATTTATTGTTTTTGAGCGCAGGGCCCATCGAACGGATCACTGGAAGATGCTAAATTATCACTATCCTGCATATCTTCCAAGTCACTATGATTCTTGAGAAATTCTAAAATTTCATTTATACGAATGCCTTTAAGGGCTTCTTTTAGCTTTATCTGAGATGACGAAAATGACTAGTTATCGTACTAATAGGAATGAGATAAAGACCTTGAATCCACAAGGAAGATAAAAATTCTCAAAGAGAAATTGATAATAATTGTCAAAGATTGCAAATCTCAAAAAACCCTAAAAAACATGTAATAAGCCTCAGTAACTTCCTACGACTATTCGGAAAAGGGAATTAATAAAATACTAATTAAAATAAAATTAGAAAAACTAAAGTCCAAAATACAAATGTGCTAAATATAATTAAACTACTAGATTTTCTTAAATAATAATAAAAATACATCAAATAAACTAAATTCCACAAAGAATAAAATATATGAAAATCCGATTTTTCATTGATATTTTTCACTGCATTGGACTGCTTATGTAATCTCAACCAACAATTAAATACTTTATATTGTCAACTTGAAAAGCATAATTACGGCCCAGTTAAAACGCGATTCTTGTATCAAGTCTGTTAGGAATCTACATGTAGATTGAAAGGTTGATTTGTTGAGGGGGAGATTGTTTAGAATCTACATGAGATTACAAATGTACAAGATTTGATGATGTAATACCTAAAGTATATTTGTACACAAGTTTTATGAAGTCCTTAATAAAATGACAAATGTACAAGGACGTAGAATTGAAAAGATCAAAACTGTTAGGTTGATCTTAATTGAATTATCATTACCTGATGAACAAATAATTAAAGTATATCTGTAATGATAAATTTTGTAAAGTCCTTAAGAAACACATGAACAAGGATTTAGAATAGAAAGATCAAATCTGTTAGGTTGATCTTGTTAAAGCTCTCAATGTATAGTCGATAGTATCAACCGATAGTAGCATCAATCTACTGAATCGTAGTGTGATCACAACCAGCAGAATCAACTCATCCACTGAAGTACTCAATACAAAGATTGTAGAGCTCAACTATGAGTCACAAAGATGAGTTGACGGCCCAACAAGAAGAAGCTGATCACAAGAGGATATGGTCTAAATATGTACGAGTATAGTCCCAATAAGAAGGAATCTCTGACATGTCTCTAAAGGCTGAATTTCAAAACAAAGAAAGTCAGAGCAGCAGCTGTTATTGTAAAACATCGAGAAACAGACCGAAGAGTTGTCTTCAACATCATAGAGCTGCCAAAGCATTAAGAGAATAAAGAGAAGTCTGCAAGTCTACACAAGCATCATAAAGTACTTTGCCTGATCATAAAGAATTAGTCAGTTTGCAAAGTAAACCAAAAGTTCGTAAATCAGCAACCAAGGTAAGTAAAGGTTCAAAGAGACAGTCAGATCGTAGAGCTGTCTTCGGTATCATAGAGTTGCTAAAGTGTTCAGAGAATAATTAGAAGTCTGCTAAAGCAAAGTGTAGAAATCATTCATAGAGCAGACAAAGGAGCAGATAATAGAGCAGAAGGAAAGTCATAATCGTAGAGCATATAGTATCATTAAAGAGCAAACAAAGGAGCATATAGTAGAACAAAAATCAAGTCATTAATCGTAAAGCAAATGCAAAGCTCAACTATACGATTCCTATCAGTCTACCATCATCGAGAGTAAATAGAGGAGCAAATAGTAGAGCTGAAATCGAGTCAATAATCGTAGAGCAAATGCAAAGCTCAAGCTCTAACGATTCTCATCACTCTACCATCATCAAAGTTCGTAGAGCACAGTCATGTCTGACGGATAAGATTAATCAGAACGTTGTAAAATTGAAGGTCTCGAGGCATCCAACAACGTATCGTTGAACAAGATCGAAGGTCAGATCAATGTGTCTAACAACTATTTTGAAGAAAGAAGATATCTAGCTGTTGGGAGACAAAGCTGCAGTTTGATGTGACTAGCCGAATGTAACATGACACAAGTGCAGTCAACTTCAAGGATACTAAGATATCTGAGCCATAAATACTCCAACGGATACTTTATAACGGGAAGTCTTTTGAAAGACTATAATTATTGCTTTGAGATTTTAAATTCAAAGTTGTTGCTCATCCCAGCCATATTAACAATAGAGTCAAGGGAGCTGTCACACCAAATTAAGGAACCATATAACAATAAAAAGATCCAAAGTGCTGGCCTGAGCGAAAAAGCAAGTGATACAGAATGCACAAGAACTAGAGATGCAATGCTATGAAGAGATGCGCCAAAGTGCAGAAGAGCCAATGATCCAAGGAGCGGAGAGCCAAAGAAATGAAGAGCACAGAGCCAAGGTGCCAAGAGCCGAAGAGCCAAGAGCCAAAGAGCCAAGGAGCTAAGAGTCGAAGTGCCGAGATGATGAAGAGGTGCCTAGAAGCCATGGAGTTGATGTAGGTGAAGTAAGAGTGGCAGATCAGAAGACCAATCTCAAGTACCACTCTACAACTCACTAAGAACACTCAGAGCTGAACAGATGAAGAGGTAGAACAAAAGTAGTCTACAATCCAACGAGGGTTCAAAGATGCTAAGCACAAGAGTATGACGAGCTGATTTGCACAGCTTAGTAGCACATCAACTATGATCATGAGTAGCTGTTGAGTACTAGAGAAAGGAGAGTCAACGACAAAGATGATGATCACAACCAAATGCCAAGTACCAGAAGATGAAGAGCTTAAATGCCATCTTAGCAACATCTCCAACAAACATCAACAAACAGGAATTGGGGTTAGAGGATCCTGGTCTTGGTGACCGAATTGGGGTTGGAGGATCCTGGTCTTAGTGACCGAATTGCCGAGCTTAAGTGACTTGATGCCGAGACTTAGTGACTGGAAGGAACCTTAGTGGTTCTGTGACGGCCCCAAATCCGTGTGCTTTTCCACAACGGATCTGGTGCTCACTTGTACACATCTTCCATATCATTCACCAACAATATACTTGGTAAAAACTCGTTTATTTAAAACTTACAACACAATCTTTATTCCAGAATCGTACACTTTACAATTTTCTATTACATTCCTAAGTCATAAATTATGACTCACAATCCAACACTAACCCTTCTTCTCAACTTCAACACCATTTATCTAATTTAGACTTTCAATATTAGCATCCAGTCAGTTCCCAGGAAAGAAGGGGCTTTCCGATAAGAATTTTTCCTTATTGGCGCGCAATTAGATAATCTAACCCCTTTTCTCGACGACATTACTAATTAATCTAGCACAGTTAGATGACTCATACATCAACTAGCTTAAATGTACAATACACAAACAATACATTCTTATAATAATTCTCGACTCTTTTAATCATATCTCCAAAGTTATTACAACTTTAAGTTCTATTACATGAAAAGAAAACAACAATAATAATCTCTCTTGACCTAACTATTCTTCTTTCACTTTCTCTTTACTGCTAGATTCTGCTCGTAATTCTTCCTTCACTGCAAATAAGATTTTATTCGCAAGAATGAGCACAAATGATCAACAAATCTAAGATAACACATTTCACACTTCTCAAGTTTATACAGATAATAGGGTTCACAATACTCAAGTTAGAGGGTTCACACTGCCCAAATTATAGAGTTCACAATCTTCAAGTTGAGTTCACAATCATCAAGTTATACAAGTAATTCACATATCACAACTAACTTCACACAACAACTGAAATTCAAAACAGTTTTATAATGCATCGTTACACATAAAAACAGTTAGAAACTTGCAAATAGTCCGACAAACTTGCTTGATTCCGCTTTTATAGTTTACGCTAATTTTTGCGTCTTTCGATCAACCTATATAATTCACGAGGTCGACATACAATTTAGTCAAAATATGACTTCTTTAGTTCACCTTAACTAGCCTTACATATGAATTTTATTTCATAACTTCATCTTTTACGATGTCCGATTACCAAAAACTTAACAAAATAAGCTTTGAAAAAACTCGGACAAAAGTATTCTATAAGTGTAGTGCTTGAACGCCCAAAGGCATCACCCAATTTTCAGCTTTCTGCAATTTTACCATACTTGATTCAAACATGCATAACTTTGAATCTACTAGGTATTTTTGAGCGATTCTTTTTCCTTTGCGTTCGTAACTTTCCCCTCTTCGACTTGGCTATGAATTTCATAACCAAATCCATACATACGAGGCTGCACACCTCTTGCAAAAACTACTAAAACAAGGTTTCATAGTTCATGCATTAACTTGCTACAACTTGATTCAATTAGTTATCTAAGGCATTACTTAGTTTATCATGCTTTATGACTCACTAACATTATCATGCAATTCATACTTTATCTCATTCAATTAAGCTGTCTAATGATCAATTAGATAAGCTTAACCTAAAAAGTTTTTACAACTAATCTATACTGACATGCATACTCATGTTTTACTTCATTCGATTAGGGCATCACTTATCTAGCTTAACATGTTTATAAGACTTGCTAATTAACAACATACAATTTATGCTTAGCATGCAATACTTCATCATGATTTCGAATATATGAACGCTTAACTAATGAGACTATGACAAGTCGTATATTACCTCTTGAAGTTGCAATCTTTACGTTTATCTTGAATAAGCAAGACTTGATCTTCCTCTTAATTATAAGTATACTTAGGTGGTGGTGTTTGATAAAAATGAGTAATTAAGATCTGAATGGTTAATACATCTTAATAAATTAGATCATCTGAATGAAATAACATTTGAATCTAAAAAACTGTTTGATAACTAAAAAGTGTAAAACATCTTAATGACACTATTTTACAATTTTAACCCTATGAGTTATTTAAAAAATTTATTTAAATGATTTTAAAATTTGAAATTGAAGGAGTACAATATTTATTGAGGCTATTTTTGTCCATAAATTTTAAACAAACTATTAAGAGGCAGCTCTTAATAGTTACGATTTTGAGTTTTTGTCTTAACGATTAAGAGACAATTTTTTTTTACCAAACAAGATTTGCTTTTGACCGAATCAGAGAAAGGTGAATTAAGATGCATTCAGACACAACAAACACCACCTTACTATGCTTTCTCTTAGAATTGCTTTGGGATTTAATGAAGGTTATTTCGCATGGCATGAAGGTCTTATTTATAGGCAACCAAAACTTAATGGTCATCACAACACAACCAATCAAAGTGACCAACAAGGCCACCAAGCCATGGTTCACATAAGGCCACCAATGCCTAACAACTCCACCACTTACAATTGGCCAACAAGGACAAGCCCTATCACTTGTGTCTTGCAACAATGACTTGCCATACAAGAGGCCACATCTCACCTCTTAAAGTTAGACAACACACCTCAAGCAAGACATTGAGCCAAATCTCAGCTCCCATTGCTTGACAACACTACAAAGCAAGCAAAAATCAATTTGATGACTAACTCTACAAAGTATCAATACTTACAAGCTTGTAACTATTACATAGTTTCATATTGGCCAAAAGGTCCTTCCTTTCTCTACGCCATAACCGAATCCCACTTAATCCCAACTTAGTTTACTTTCTAGTTAGCTTCTAGTTACTCATTAGTTAGCTTTTCTAACTAATCCGGTTAACCAAAAATTGTTGACTTTCTTAAAGTTGACTTTCTTAAAGTTGACTTTCACAAAGTTGACTTTATCAAAGTTATGTTTTATGAATAGTGATTTAGTATTTTTATGAATAGTGATTTTCTAGTTAAGTTTTACACAAAGTTTCTATACTTGTACTTATAATGAAACCATACACATTCAATCATATAACACATAATTTCAATCACAAAAACATCCTTATTAAACATATAAGGTTACATTACAAATCTTATCGGTGGAGTAGGAGATGTTCAGTCTCCGAACCACTTAAAAATCTCTTTTGTCATTTACATTATGCATATTATTACTGCTATATTTGTTATGTGTTTGTGCATCCACAAGACTAAGTCTAGATCTGAGATTTCTATAATCTTTAAGGGGATTTTACAAAAGAATATTCCGCTAACTGATTACTTGGTAATACATATTTAATTAATCGAAAAGTTTTTAAAGATCTATTCAACCCCTTTCTAGATCTCTAGTGTGCCTCTGGAAACAACAAAGTTATAATTCCTTCCTGGTTAAAATGTGATTCTTGTATAAAGTCACCATCCAGTTTGATTATTGTATTCAAGTCTATTTCCATTTACAATTCTTGTTGAGGCTCAATTCCTCTATCAATTCAATAAGTATAATTGTGTATCAAATGCTTGTTAGTTATAAGCTTTTGGAGCTTTTGGGACGTTTGGAGCCCAAACGCAAGGAAAACATGTTTGGCAGCCCAAATGCAGCAATCCAAAAGCATGTGGGCCCAATGGTTGGCGTGCATTTTGGCTAGAAAATAACGCAAGGAATTACATAAAGTTGCGTTGAGCCTTCAACGCAGTAGAACGTACATCCAGACTGTTGCCCTCACCTCTTTCACACTTCCCAAGCACGAATCAAAAGTTCTGTTCAAAATTTCAAATCACAGAAGCATCCATGGTTCGTCAATTGTACGAACAAAAAAAATCTGCTTTCCAGAATTTCATGTGTATAGGTGAGATGTGTGTGCATAGTGTATCGGGAGTGAAAGAGGAAAATAATTTGGTCATTGAGTGCAGTGGGAGCAACAGAAAGGAACCCCAGACTCCCATCTCCATTTGTTCTTTTCTTCCTAATCCTCTCTAATTTCAAATCCCATCCACTTAATAAAAGCACCAATAAGCTCATCTTTCTTTTCTCTCCTTTTTATCTATGTTATTGTGCTGCTCCTTTCCCCCTCCCCTCCAACATTATCCTTTTCACATCTTTCATCTCATTTTTCTTCGCTCACACTTTACTGATAAAATGGGTACGTGGAATGGGTTATAAAAAATAGGTTTGTTTAACAATTTCAAGGTAATAAGCCGAAAGAGGCAGTGCTGCTTCTTATCCTTGGCAATTTAGATGAATAAATTAATATAATATTCTTTATATATAGAATATTATTAATTCTATTATTAATCTAATTATTATTAATAAAATAGCTATTACTATTAAACTAATAAGGATTACTATAATATAATAAAATACAAATAAGAAATAATATTACATAATTAATACTCCCTCCGTCCCATAGTTATAGGCTGATTTTTTTTGGCACATAGTTTAAGAAAATCAATTTAAGTGATAATTTTTAATATAATTTTTCACATATACCCCTTAATATGGAATTAATGAATAAGTTAATTACTCCTTACTTATCACGTTGGAACTCTCAACTTCATTGATTGACGTGTACTGACCATTAAAGTGCATAACCATAGAACTTTAACCAAATACTCCCTCCGTTCCTAAAAGATTGTCGTTTAAGGTTTTGGCACATTGATTAAGAAAGTATCATTTACCAAGTAAATTTGTTTGAAATTCCATCACTACCTCTTTATGGGAAGTTGAAAACTATTAATACAAGTGAGAATTTCTTGGGACAATGAGAGAAGGTAGGGGTAATATAGGAAAGTAAATAATTTATTCTCCTCGAAAGTTGTAAACGACAAGCTTTTTGGAACAAATTTTTTCTTCTAAAACGACAATCTTTTAGGAACGGAGGGAGTAGAATACAACAACATTAAATGTGGTGATAAAAATAATGACATTGAATGTTGTTTCTTCAAAAAAAGAGTAATGGTTGAATATTTATTATAAGGGCATAAAAGTAAAACAATGAACCAACTAAATTTTATAAATAGTAAGTAGCTTATATATTGGGACATCTCAAAATGGAAAATCAGCCTATAACTATGGGACGGAGGGAGTATATGGCATATTAGTGTTAAATAAGGACTCGTCCTTTTTTGTCAGTTTGCACCATTTCAGCTGCAACAAGTGTATTCTAAGCAAACAAATATTTAATATTATACTTTCCGCTGCATAAGCTTGTGGCAACCAAACAAGAATCTAACATTCTAAAACCACCTTCAGCCCCAAACGCACTTTAAGTGGCTTTTGCAATAAGCAGCTACTGCTACACCAGCTGCAGCTGCGTTGTAACCAAACAAGCCCTTAGTACTCAAAGATGCTTTGTTTGCTAGTGCCACGACTTAATTAGCTTGGTCCATATGGTAATTGTGAAATATCAGGTCTTTTACATTATTTGGATTAAAACTGTGGCATATCATTCTGGGCCAATGACTCGCAAATATAAAATTTTGTACAGATGTAACATCTCAAGTACATCATTTCTTCCTTCTTCCCCTTTTTGTGAGAACATATGTCATTGTCTAGCATTCGTTCTTTCTTGTAGGAGATATTGAGTTACTGAAGTTCCTGCTTTCCAGAGGTGCCAACGTTGATTCACAAAGTGATGCTGGTACTCCTTTACTTTGGGCTGCTGCTCATGTCCAGCAAGATGCTGTGAAAGTTTTGCTGGAGCACCATGCTGATGTAAGCTTGCACTACTAATTTCTAAAAGTAATTTTGTAATTTGTAATTTTGTCGTGTTTAAATTTCCTTCACCTGGGCTTCTGCTAGTATGCTCAGAGGTTCATTCAAGATAGGGCTTGAGATAAGAGAGTCAGTCTTGAGCACTTTTCTAATGCTTGTCAATGTGTTTGGGCCACATCATTGAAGTAGTTAGCATTCCGAGACTACTACAAGTTTTGGATTCTGATAAACTCATTCATGTGGTTTGCTAGGGACTGCCAAATATGACTACTAATCAAAGCCTGATCTTGTGTTTGGAACTTGGTGTAGTTTTGAACCAAAATTAAGCTTTCTGGCCATCGTCAGTAAAATTGTCCCATGTAAACCTTTTATTGATACTTGTTTTCAAATTCCTCAAAGAGGCATTCTTTGGTTCAATAATCTTTTATTATCTTCTTGGTGGAAACCCAATCTCTTGGAGCACACAACGCTCGGTTGCACTCTCCTCAATGGAAGCTGAGTATCGTGTAGTTGCGCTCACCACAGCTGAACTTGCATTTGTTCATTCTCTTCTAAGTGAACTGGGTCATCAAACAGCAGGGCTGGGAGGGGGTCTGGAACTGGCTCAGCCAGAATGTCAGACTTGCGACCTCTACATTCAAAAAAAGGTGTCGTCTGTGTCTATTTGTATGGATTGTCTATTTATAACTATGCCCCAGAATGCGTTGTTGTAGTCCAAATAGATTTGCTGAACAGACCAGCATCAAGAAGTTGTTTGAGTTTGCCTTGGTGATCAAGCTTAGTCTTTGTATTACTAAGTTCAACACTGGCATAAATGGAGATTATTAATTTTAAATTATGTTTAAAATAAATTGTTATTTTTTTTAGTTCTGTAGGTCTGTTCATAAGCCCCATTTCCATCTCTGCACATGCTTGTATATGCCGAATAAGGCACTAACTATCATTTTTGAGTCTTGTGAAATGGGGTAGTAAACTACCAGTTTCGTTTTTGGGACCAATCGTCAATTCCAAGTAGACTAGAAAAAGATAAAATAAGTAAAATTCCAAGTTAATTGCTTTAATCAATGACATAGATGCATTTGTTGGCCCATATCTTTTGAATTCGTAAATTCTTGACAAATAATGGTAGTAGGTGTCATTTGCTAATTAAGATCAGTGTTCTCATCATTTGAAATCTTTTGCTGTATTTGATGAAAATATTCTGATTTGGGTTTCCTAGCAGTCAGTTAGCTAGGGCCTAGGTCTTTTGGTGCATCTACTTGTTATTGTTTTCCGTTATAGTCGACGATGAGCATAAGGCTTTTTTCTTAAGAGAGTCTAGATTATTCAAGGGATTGCTATCGGGTCCTCTACTTTATCTTGTGGACAGATCACTTGTTAGTCTCTATTCCAAAAACTGAGAATATTTTCTCTTATAGCAAGGCTTTCCAATAATACCGAGTTCGACAATGACAAGTTCTTGAGGTATATTTGATGTGCAATTCAGTAGCCAGAACTGTGGCAGCTGAAATAATTCCTACTTTATGTATGTATGCTGTATATTCTATTTTGAGTATGTTAGTGTTTTATGGAGGCAATTGAAGTCCTATAATGTTGTCATAATACCTGGTAAGACTAAAAACAAATTATACTTGTGTATCTGCTCTCGTTAACTCTATACTTTAACAGTTTATTGGATTGCAGCACGATTGATCTTTTGTATTATTTAGTTTAAAAGAAAATTTATCAGTAAGCCCACTCTCAGACTCTCTTTCCTTCCCCATATCCCTCCATCCTCATCTTAATTTTGTATTTTATCCTTATTTGTCCTTTTCTTATTTTCATTATCTTCGCTGTCCCATTTCTCTTGCTTTCCTTGTTTGAAGAACCGTAAAGGAAACTACAGCACTTACATTTTTAGATTTCCGTAACTCAAGAAGCCTAGAATTTGATCCATTATTAGAGTCTCCATTCTCTGTTTTACTGGCTATCTTTACTTAATATAATGAGGGGCAAGAATCAGCCATCTAGACCATCTTGTTTTGTTAGGGTTATGAACCAACAAACTGCGCTTCTAGACACGTAATGGTGTTAAGGCTGTAGTTAATCTAAATGCATGGAACCCAAATTGTTTAAGAGTCAAATGAGCAGAGCATAGTTAGTAGGAAATGTTATGACCTTAAAGTACGATATTCCTTAAATTGTCTTAAAGATCTTCTTTTACTTTAAACTTAAAGATTACCCAGTATCCACAATCATAAAAATGTAGAATATGAAGGGAACTTAAGGCTTGTTGTACATGAATATGGAACTCCAACCTAGTATTTATGACATTATAAATATAGGTCAATATTGTTGGATAAGTGTGTATTTATCTCTTTAAGGTGTTTTAATGCTTTTATTAGCTTAATTATATTCGTTATTTTTGTTTTTCTGTGGGATAACAAAGGTAGAAACCTTAACTCTTCTACTTAAAATTGTTCTTATGTTGCATACTTGCAATCTTCATTGTTTTGCAGCCTAATGCTGAAACTGATGACAATATCACTCCTCTGTTCTCCGCTGTAGCAGCAGGTTCATTGGCATGCATAGAACTGTTGATTCAGGTCAACTAATTTCCTTATTACTTCGTAGTGCAGCTGTTCACAGAAATCTAGAATCACGTATAATTGTATTTAATATCCTGTCTATGATTACTTTGCAGCAGATAATTTGTTACTCTCTGTGTCCCATCTAGAATGCAGCAGGGCTTTACTTTTTTCTCTTAAAAGGGTGTCAATCTTCGAAAAGAAAAAACTTTTGATATTCACTTTTAATTTAAGGAAAAAACCACAAAATGACATTGGGGATATTCTCGGAATTTGGTTCATATAGCTTTAAATTGTCAACGTAAAGAGTGACTTTCATAATAACTGTACAATTAATAAGAATTAAGGTCTTTACCTAGGAAAATAAGATTTGAACCCGACCAACAAAAACCAAAATTTGAGCCGGGTTCGGTTTCGGTTTCCTCTAGCATTTAAATCCGACTGACTCAACTCAGTTTTGGACCAATAAATAGACGGGCTTGACTGTTGTACATCCCTAGTTCCTTTTATATAGATTGCTCCTGCAAGTTGGAATGCCTGGTACTTAATAGAGCATGGAAACTACTTTGTTGTTTGAAGTGTATATTTCCTTAGGAGAGAGTTTCCTGTGCGTAAGCATACCATAACCAATTCTATGTCAAGCTTCTTACAAGTGGAGGTCTTCATGTAGGAACCTACCAAAAATGTCCTACTTGTTTCATGGCAGCTTAGGGAGCCTGATCTTTGTTACCTGCATACATATTCAACTGTGTACCAATATATTTATATACTCCCTCCGTCCCAAATTAAATGTCTAGTTTTGACTTTTTAAAGTCAAATTGATTATTTTTAGAATTAATAATTAAGCATATATAAATATATTTTTAAAATTATAAATATTGGGCTTAGTAGCAAATTGTATATATTTTGTTTTGGTTATGATCTATTCACCTATACTTCGGCAAAAATGATACAAAAATTAGTTTTAAAAATGGTCAATTTGACTTTAAAAAGTCAAAACGTGGGCATTTAATTTCCCTCTTCGGGAGCCTGCGTCCCGGCGTTTTTGTGCAATAAACCCCTCCGGCCGAAGACTAGTGGTAGGTGGATGGAGGTCATATGATTTATAATATTATATACAAATATATATATATAGAATCAGGATCAGGTTCGGGACCTGACCAAAATCCGGGCCATTGTTTTTTTTGCTTTTTTTTTTTAAACAACTAAAAAAAAAAGTTTAATATTTTATGGAACTGGAATTTTTACATAATACAGTGTTTTGGGTGTGGTTATATATAACAAAACATGTTTGTACAGTCTGTACAGATATGTTTTGCTATATGTATCCAAATCACACCCAAAACACTGTATTATGTAAAAATTCCAGTTCCATAAAATATTAAACTTTTTTTTTTTAGTTGTTTAAAAAAAAAAGGGTCCGTATTTTTATAAAGTCCGGGATCCTGGACTGGATCCGGACTCTATATATATATATATATATATTATATATATATATATATAGTGATCTAGATTTCTCCTCGTTCACCCCCACTCCACACATCACACGTTTTCTCCAGTTTGGTACTTGAAATAGAAGACTAAGAGCAATAGCACTATTCTACATTAGGTACTTAAATCAGGTGATGCAGTTCAAAAACCTTATTCCATTGTTATGAGTGAAATTACGTCAGCCAGCCACTTCTATCTAAAAACGAAAATTACCGCATATTGATAAAATAATAGAAGAAAAATAGCCTAATACTACATGACTCCTGGCTGTCACCAAGGTTTAGTTGTGCAAGTGTTTTTAGCTTTCATAGTATAACCTTGGCGTTTTTCTTTTTTCACTTAAGCATCACTACATAAGAGAAATTCATAAAGTTTTCATTCCTTCTTATGTTTTCGGTTTCCTTTTGGAAAGGCTCTAAAAATTTACTTTATATGAAGTTCATCAACTCTAGTTGAGCTAATTGACTAGTTAAGTATCCTGAGAAACTTGCAAGTAATAAATAACGTACTATCCTTGCTCTTGTTATTGCCTTATATATAGTCATGACTTTTCTGAATATTTATCTATTATCTCTACTTCTTATATGATCAAATCAACTCCTTGATTGATCGGCACTTTTCCTGTTAGTATCATTCATAATTATAAGTACAGAGATTTACCATTTTGTATTTTTGCTCATTGTCTGGATAAAGCTGTATCGGCTGCTAGCTTTATCCTTTATTCCATCAGTTTTCATCTGGCTCTGACTTTTCATCTTCTTATACAGACAGGTTCTCGTGTAAATGTAACTACTGGTGGAGCAACCCCTTTGCACATTGCTGCTGATAATGGTAACCCAGAAATAATCAATTGCTTACTAAAAGCTGGAGCTGATCCTAACGTCACTGAGGTGAGGTTTGCAAAACTCGATTATACCTCTTTAAAGCTTTATTTGTTATTTATATGTCACTTTTCTTATTTGGAATCTTGCTTCTAGATGATTTATTTGTCATACTGCCCGCTTCATGTTAAAAATTTGTTTGATTGTGCTTACCTTTGATGTAAATGCACTTATACTCCAGTTTAGTGATTTTTTTTATAGTTTATACCCGAAGTTTTATTTCTAGGATTCTAGAACTACTTTTGGCATTCTTTTCCAAGTAGTAAAGGAGGCAATTGCTGCCCATCCCTTCAGTGTGGCTTCTGTTTCGCCCATGTTCAGTTTAATCTTATTTGAAGTCCTATGCACCCAATACCCATGATCAACACTAAACTTAGTTGTTACCTCTGAAGGTTTTGTTATTTGGTGGGTTAAATGTATTTTAACCAACTAAACTGAAGTCGTTTTTACATTTGAATCATTGAACTAATTCACTACCTTTCAAATCACTGAACTAACAAATTATTAGAAAACATTACAAAATCCGTCAAACTTGTTTGACTTTTGACAGAAAAATTACATTTCTGCCACATGGAGAGAGAAAGTATACATTGTCATACTATTGTCTCCTATCGAGGTGGAAAAATTATACAATTTTGATGTTACATTAAATAAAATTCAAAAAGTTTAAATCTATGAAAGATAGAAATATATTAACTCAAACCCCATTATCATGAACCAAAATCTGTGAATCAATTCAAACCATCTAACGGAGCTGCCACCATCAGCACCACCGCATAACCACCACCACCACCACCACCACCACACTAGTGGTATACCACCACCAGTGGCACCAAACATATTTATATCTATATCCATTTTTTGGAAACTCCCAGACGCCTTTAAGTAATAGATTCCGGGATTTATTTTAGATCTTTGGTGACTATTTGCCTTAACTTCGCTCCTCTCCATCTTTCTAATTAATTTAAGTTTTAACTTTATTTTTTGATTCATATTGTTTTACTGCTATTTTGGTGGTTTTCTTTTAGGCTTAGTTATTGATAGAATTTCTTTGCACAATGTTTTCAAAATTGTTGAGATCGTGGTGGTGGTCGATGAAAATGGTGTTGGAATGGAGGGTTGGAGCCGTAGTGGTGGTGTTGGTGGTGATGGGTAGAGGAAGAATTAAATAAAATATAGAAAGAAAATTAAACTAAAAAATGTAGAAAGGAATACTCAGAGTTTAGGTTTATAATTCTTTTTTAATTTCATCTCAATTACATTGGTTTATATACACTAGTTTATTGGCAAAAAGCACCTTTACCCCCCTGTGGTCGTCGACTTGTAAGCAATTGGCCACTGAACTTTAAAAATATGCAATTGGACTACTGTGCTTTCTAAAAATGAAAATTCAGGCCATTCCGTCCAATTTCTTGGACGGACGTCAAATAATTACACACGTGGCATTGAAAAAAAAATCAAAAAATTATTATTTTCTTATGTGGCAATACAAAAAAAATCAAAAATAAAATCATTGATTATGTGGCAAAAAATGATTAAAATAATAATAAAATTAAAATGAATAATAATTAATTCATTTTAAAATAATTAATTTTTAAATAAAATAATTAAAATAATAAAATAAAAATAAATATTTGAAATTAATGATTACTAATTAATCATTAACTTGTAAAATGATTATTTTATTTTTATTTTTAAAATTAATTATTAATCATTAGGTTAAAAAATCATTAACTTGTAAAAAAATGATTGTTGCCACATAAAAAAAATTTGTTTTTGTTTTTAAAAAGTTTTGTTTTAAAAAAATTCCGTTTTTAAAAACAAAAACAGAATTTTTTTTTAACTTGTAAAATAAAATTCTGTTTTAAAAAAAATTCTGTTTTTAAAAACAAAAACATAATTTTTTTTTGTGGCAAAAATGTTTTTTTTACAAGTTAATGATTTTTTTAACCGGAATGATTAATAATTAATTTTAAAAATAAAAATAAAATAATCATTTTACAAGTTAATTATTAATCATTAATTCCAAATATTTATTTTAATTATTTTATTTAAAAAGTAATTATTTTAAAATGAATTAATCATTATTTATTTTAATTTTATTATTATTTTAATCATTTTTGCCACATAATCAATGATTTTATTTTTGATTTTTTTTATATTGCCACATAAGAAAATAACAAAATTTTGATTTTTTTTTCAATGCCACGTGTATAATTATTTGACGTCCGTCCAAGAAATTGGACGGAATGGCCTAAATTTTCATTTTTAGAAAGCACAGTGGTGCAACTGCATATTTTTAAAGTTCAGTGGCCAATTGCTTACAAGTCGACGACCATAGGGGGGTAAATGTGTTTTTTGCCCTAGTTTATTTATGGTAATCTCTAATTACAACTATGTATACACAATAATTATGGGATATGACCAACTATAATTATGGAAACCATATCATATCTTCTAACACTCACCCTCAAGTTGGTGTATAGATGTCTCGCATACATACTCAACTTGAAACACAATGGATGAAACATCTTACTACTAATACCCTTAGTCAAAATATCAGCAAACTGGTGCTCTGTTTTGACAAAAGGTAAGTAAATAAGATCACTAGTTAACTTTTTCTGTCAATCTCAATGTGCTTTGTATATTCGTTTGCAATACTAATGGCTTTCTTATTATCACAAAATAACTGCATAGGCCTTTTAGTTGTAATACCTAAATCTTCTAGTAAGGTTTGAAGCCACATTAGTTCACATATACCCAAGGTTATAGCTCGATATTCAGCTTCAACACTGGATCTTGCCACCACGAAGAATTATTTCTTACTGCACCAAGTAACGAGATTGCCTCCAACAAATAAACAGTAACCTGAAGTAGAATGACGATCCTCTATAGAGCCAGCCCAATCCGAGTCGGAAAATACTTCAACTCTCATATGACCACGTGGTGCGAACAATAAGCCTTTCTCGGGAGCAGACTTGAGATACCTCAGAATTCTTTATACAGTTCATATGACAATGTCAAGGATCATGCATATACTGACTCACTATTCTCACATCATAAGATATATCAGGTCTAGTATGAGAAATGTATATCAATCGTCCCACCATATCTTTCTTTGTCAATCGTAGGTCCAGTGCCACAAGAGAATTAACATGCCAGTTTTTGTTATAAGATCAAGGACATATTTTCTTTGAGATAGAAAAATTCCACTGGAAGATCTTGCAACTTCAATACCAAGTAAATATTTCGAAGGACCAAGATCTTTGATATCAAACTCTTTGGCCAGACTTGCTTTGAGATTACTATCTCTTCTCTATCATCCCGTGTCACCACAATGTCATCAACATAAACAATAAGAATGATAGTCTTACCTTTTATCTGTTTGACAAATAAAGTATGATCTGCTAGATTCTGCTTGTACCAAAATCTTATCATTTCTTTGTGGAGTCTACCAAATCAGGCTCTGGGAGATTGCTTCAAACCATATAAAGCCTTTCGCAACTTACAAACCTTACCCTTGGTGACAGATGAAGCAAACTAGGGGATATTTCCATGTATACTTCCTCCTCCAAGTCACCATGAAGGAACGTATTTTTCACATCTAATTATTGAAGATCCCAGCTTCAGTTTGCTGCACATGAGATTATAGTACGAACATAGTTCGCCACATGAGCAAATGTCTCTTGGTAATCAATCCCATGAGTCTGAGTATGCCATGTTGCAATTATCCTGACTTTGAGTCTCTCAACTGTCCCATCTGGCTTCTGTTTGACTGTATATACCCATTTGCAACCAACTGATTTTTTCCCGTAATGAAGAGTAACTAGTTCCCATGTATAATTCTTTTTCAGGGCATTTATCTCTTCTATCAATTCTCATCACTAATTGTTTCTCTCTACCAATGAGGAATAGATATTGAGGACATAGAAGAAACAAAGTAGTGATAGGATGTAGATAATTTATCATAGATTAAGAAATTAGAGATAGGATGTTGAGTACAAGATCTAATCCATTTTCTAAGAGTATTAGGAAGGTCAGTATCATCAGAAGAACAAGTAGGATTATAATTTTCACCATTAACATTATCAAGACTAGGTTCTGAGCAGGGTTGGTGTAGTAGTGCAGAAATGGTGATCTTATTATTCCCTCTTTGAACATAGGTCCTCAACTCAAGCTCATTCTGTCTAGCATATGACTTCTGTAATTGTGACTCCAGTCTCAAGAGGAAACTTCTCCTCATCAATAACATCCTCCCCTGAGGAGAAGGAAAAGAAGAGTAAAAGTTCTGATTCCCAAAAAGTTATATCCCGAGTGACAAATACTTTGTTTGAAGGAGGATGATACCATTTATAACCCTTTTGGGTTGGAGAATAATCAATGATAACACACCTAAGAGCCTTCAGATCCAATTTTCCCCAGATTTATCATGAATATAACACAACCAAAAACTCGAGGCGAAGGAGAGGGACTTGTCATGTGTTGGAGAAAAGAGATGAAACTTTTGTTCTTAAAAAATTTTAGAAGGAAGGCGGTTTATAAGAAATGTAGTAGTCAGAGTGCGGGCTACTTCTAGTAAGTGTCGATTTTTCCTTTTCGCCACTCCATTTTGTTCTGTAGTTTTGACACAAGAGGTTTGAAGAATGATGCCATGCTGAGAGAGATAAGATGGAAAGACATTATTACTATATTCAGGACTATTAGGAGAATTTTGACTTTAGCGTTAAATTGGGTTTGAATTATTTTATGAAATTCCTGAAAACAATCAAACACCTCATTTTTGGAACGCAGAAGATAAATTCAAAGTGACACGAGAATGACAATTAATATAGCTAACAAACCATCTAAAACTAGAACGGGAAACAACCCGAGAGGGTCCCCACACATCAGTATGTATAATAACAAAAGACTCAGAATGTCGATTGTTAATAGCAGAATAAGTAGAACGTTTGCGATAGAATTCACGACACGCCTGCGTTCTCATTTCCAGCAAGTTATGAAGGTGGAACGCTCACGGCACCTTAACCCAACGTCTATATTGAGACGAGAACTAATCGATCGCGCAAGGAAGTTGTGTTGAATGGAACATCAATGATACCTTGACCCCTCGCTTATATGTAAGCGGTAACCTTGGTACAATCAACGATTGATGTGGTAGAAGACGCCGCACACAACTATGTACTGTTGTATGATAAGTCAAGTTTGAACCTCACAGAAAATTCATATTCATAATCCTAATAGGAATTACAAACCAATTTGGAATAGAAATCCCTATTTCTATAAAGCAATAGAAACTTATTTAGAAAGTAAATCTTAGCTAATAATAAATCCTAATTACAATTGTATTGTAAAAACTAATTTTTTTAGAATCCCAAAAAATCCCATAATTGCCGTGTAATTATATTTTTTTCCTCCTTTCCGCATTCGGATCTTGTTTCCGCGTAAATCTAAATCAGCTTGCTGAATAGCCTTCCAACTAAGACATCAATTATTAAATCCTTGAGCTGCTAGGAAACCGTGAACCCTCCTCCAATTGGAATGCATGAATGGGCCGCATGAATATGCTTAGGATTAGATTTAGCTTGCCAAATATGTTAGGAACTTGATAGGAAATCAATTGCTGAATCCAGGCCCACATGTGATGTTTGTATTACAAATGAATGAAGGGTCTTTTAACTTGCTGAATATATTACTTTATATTCACACAGAATAAAGGATTGCATGGAAAAAAACTAAGGAGCTGAGGATCAGATTGCATAGTTGCTGAATATGTTAAGTAAAGACTTGAAAACATAGGCCCCACGTGATTGGCTTGGAATTTGCTGAATATAGTTAATCTAGAAGGCTGGCTTTATGAATTATAAAATCCTGGCATGGGCTGAATTGAATTGGCTAATTGGTCAGCCCAATAATGCTAGTGTCTTGTTAATTAATTGATGAACCCTTGGAACTTGAATTGATTAGCCTGATCAGGATCCGTTTGTGTTTACTCAATTCATATGGTTAACACAAAAACTGAGTTTTATTACATTGCTTAACTAAAGATGGAAATAAAGACTCTAATACTAAAGAGAAGGATGTCCCAACCGTCGATGCCATTGATGGAGAGAGGTCAGGTTGGAGTCAGAAGTAGAGTGAAGAGCCTGAGTAGAGAACATTTTAGACGAGGGAGCATCTAAATAATAGAGACCACCAACTGCACTACCATTGCCAATCTTCTGTCCCGTCACCAAGTCCTGAAAGCACAATGAGTTGGGAAAAAAGTTACTGAACAATGTAAAGATTCAGAAAGACGAACAAATAATAAATTTGCAGTAAATGAAGTAATATGAAGAACATATGATAATGTTAATGAAAGAGTACAAACTATAGAACCACTCCTAGAAGGAATCATCAGCAACTCGAACCTTGTCTTTTTCAGAGCAAGGCATATGAAGTAAAGAGGTTGAAGGACCCGGTCATATGCTCGGAAGCACTTGTCTATGATCTTGTTCGTTTTCAGAAATAAGATTAAAGTATACCATCAAATTGTAACGCAATGGAGAACATACAATAACAACAATTTAATTTTTTTTTCTGCAATCCCATAAATCACCTTATGAAACATCATTAATTGAGGAATGATAAAAGATATACCTTAAAGATGAAACAACTCCTTGATCAAATCTTCAATTTCAATCCTTTGCTCCTTCGTGATCTCTCCAATCCTCGAATCAAACACTCACTACAATAGTGTGCAACGCCCAAGAGGTGATCCACCAAGAAAATATGATTGAAGATATGAATTTAGATTCTTCTAGATCTTGGGTGGCTAACCCTATCTCTCTCTATCCTAACTCCTTAGGGTTTTGAGAATACTTGCAAGAGAGATGCAAGTTGCATAAGCATTAGTCTATCCCACAATAAGACTTATTTATAGACTAACTATTTTTCTAAACCTTTTAAAAATTAGGGTTTTATTTAATTCCCAATCTAATTAGGAACTTTAATAATAATAATAAGGCTCTTATTTATTTATAATCTATTGTTTCATCAAATATTTAATTATAAATATTAGTATTTCTCCAAATACTATATTATTATTATCTAGTCAATTTAATAATAATAATAATAATAATAATAATAATAATAATAATAATAATAATAAGTTTACTCTTATTAATTTACAATTTAGTATTTCTCCAAATACTTAATCATAAATATTAAGCTATTTAATGTATTCTACTAATAAATTAAATACGCTTAATTTATTATCATTAAACCAATCACTTTTAAAATTATATTTTTCCTTTTATAGTGTAACCCTCTAGGTTCAATATTAAGCCAGTACTAGAATAAATAAATTAGAACTATTCTAATATTATTTATAATGAATTAAATTTCTTTAATTCAAATGTAAATAAATAATATTTATTCTACATCATGAGTGACACCTTATAAATAATGTATCATGACTATTCGGATAATATGAATTCAATGTTTAATCAAAGATTATCACAAAGAATACAAAGAACCTATTCCGTGAATAGTTACTGTACAATTCAATCCTTTTACCATACAATGTCCCAATCATGAAATTACTGTCAAGTTTTTATTTATTTGATTATATGTATTTTGATTTTAAAATGCACAACTCAAGTTAATGTAAATTAGAAACTCCTTTCTAATTTCTGTTCAACCCTGACCAGGGATTTTCGAGTTGTCACTTTATCGAATCACATAGGACATTCTTTCCCTTTACTGGAAGTGGTAGATCCTTTGTTGATCATTCACCTATCTCTATATACACTTTATTATATCCGAACATAGCATACAACACTCTAGAGTATTAAGTAATATGTCAAAACATAACTCAGTATATACAAGATGCTATGATGATCTCAAGTCCAATGATCACTTGCACTACTATCACTTTAGAACCTCCTATTGACAGACAAGTAATACTCTATTAGGGTTCCTTTATACAAGTCACGTTTAGAAACATGAACTTATTCTCCAATAAGCACCTAATACTTGCTTTAGTGTCTTTACACAAATGATTATGAGATCAATCATCTTCTTCAACAGAGCAAGCATAGTATGTACTAATCAATCCGGAATCAGTAACCCCACATTAGTGATTCATACGATTAGGAACATTTTAGTTTTGAGCTATCTTGAATTTAGATCTCATTAACATGATCATCATCATGATTCTAAAAGCATTGTTTCAAAACTATGAGTTTATCACATTTATTAATTCAACTAATTAACATGGATAAAGAATGCCTTTTGTATTAAATAAATTCTCTTATTAATAAATAAAAAGATTACAAAAGAAATGCTTATCATATCTAATGTGATTGGCTTGAGGGCATATTACTTTCAATCTCCCAATTGCACTAAAATTAATCGCCCTGGTATCTCATACCCATCTTCTGTAAGGACGATCCTGTTGGATAATGCTTTAGTAGTAAATGAATTTGCAATGTTCTCGAGAGTCCACTCTTACTAAGGTGACTTCTCCTCTTTCAATGATTTCTCTAATCAAATGAAAGTGCTGCAACACATGATTGGATCCTAGATGAGACTTAATAACTTTTCCTAGTTCAGTAATGAATTTTTCATCTAAACAACCAACTTTGCAGCTTCATTTAGATACTTTGTCTTTGTCACTAAATCAACTCTTTGTTGTTTAAAACTTTACCAACTCACTGCAACACTTTTAAGGTAACTATTTACCCTAAAGTTGATTTGCTTTCGTGTTGGTTAGTCTGAAAAACATGAGTCTATTTAGCCCTCTAGTTTCTATTCAGACCCACCATAAATCATTAACACTTAGTTCTGGTTAAGTACGTTAGGATGTTTTTCACTGTCTTACAGTGATCTTCTCCCGAATATGATTGATCAACATCAAGTCTTGTATATTTCATTGCATACATAATAGTTACTCTTACTCATGTGATCTCTCTTGTCAGGTGTCATCGGGAACAATTTCTTAGAGAGATGCACTCCACGACTCATCAACATGAGACCTCCGAGTTTGCCATGCTAAACCCCTTTAGCATCGAATAAATATACGTTCTTTGGGTCAAGCCAAGCATCCTTTTAATAAAACTATCTATATAGATCTTTATCCCCAATAAATAGGATGTTTCTCCCAAATCATTCATGGAGGAATGTTTAGACAAATTTATCTTTACTGATTGTAGCATTGGTATGTCATTCCGTATAAGTACTCCCACTGACCTTGTAAACACATGGTTCATCCTCGTTTTTTTTTGATAAAATCAAACTCTTTTGATTATCTCATCAAAACGGACGTTCCATCTTTGAGAAACTTGCTTCAATCCATAAATGGATCGTTGTAGCTCACATACATGATTCGCTCCAACCTTTGAAATAAATCCATCTGGCTGTATCATATATACAGTCTCCTCTAATCACCATTGAGGAAGGGCGTCTCCACGTCCATTTGTACCATTGCCTCATTGTATGTAACTGGATCATCATCATCTATGATGCGTACCTCATCATCATCTATGACGAATCCTTACCTCCCAGGAATCTTTGGTACTTTTCTAGATTTACGATTCAGTTGTGGTATAATGGTCTATCTACAGGTTCCTCTAGTTGACTTATAGTGCTTTTTGGTTTTTGTACTCCTAGATCTATTACCCTCCCACCAGCCCCTTCAGTGATAAACACCTTTATCCAAGAAGGCAACATGTTTCGCAACAAACACCTTTTGCTCAATAGGATTATAGAACATATACCCTAAACTTACTTTAGGATGTCCCACAAATATGCACTTATCAGATCTTGTCCCAAACTTATCATTTTGAAATCTTTTCACATAAGCTAGAAAACCGCTAATGTTAACATACTTAAGACTAGGTTTACTCCCTGTCCATGGAATCTTGGGGCCGGATTTTTAAGGATACCTTATTTAGTAGATATGCAGTCATTTTTAGGGCATAACCTTAGAAGGATACTGGAATGTCGGTAAAAATCATTATAGATCGTACCATGTCTAACAAAATACAATTTCTCCTTTCAAATGCACCAATTAATTATTGCATATCAGGAATCGTCCATTGTGAGAAAATATCATTTTCTTTGAGATGATCTAGAAATTTGTTGCTCAAGTATTCCCTTCCTCGATCTGATCGAAGATTCCTAATACTTTGTCAATTAGTTTCATTTCTGAATTCGTTTCAAATGATTAAGACTTGTATTTCATACACACATCCAACTATTGAATTAATCCTCTCTTTTTCTTTTACTAGTTTGTTCCATTTGCAAAATATTTTTCATGTAAGTTAAGTATATAAAGTCCGTCAAGTAATCTTCTAGTTCTGAACAAAACATTATTATTATTATAAATAGAACAATCATTGTTCTTAAATATAATACCAATACTTTCCTTGCCCAACAACGGAATTGAAATTAATGTTTCTAATGAGAATTGAAAATAATAACTTATTAACTTAATAGACTTACCCGTAGACAATACTAAACTATAAGTTCCTACGGCTAATGGAGCAACCTTTGCTTCATTCCCAACCCCACATGCAGGATTACTTTCCCTTTGTTTAGCTTTCTACTTCTACTTGGTCCATGTGAGAACTAAGCCGATATCCAATACCCATCCTTGACTTACAGAAAAATTTATTTCAATCATGAACATAACTGTTTGTGCTTTAGTAAGCTTCTTTTGGTTAGATTCTGCAAGATACTTCTCGCAGTTTCTTTTCCAGTGTCAAGACTTATTGCAGTGGAAGCAAACTTATTTGCTATCTGCATCAGTTTTATTTTTATTGTCTTAAGTTTGTGCCTTTCCTTTTGCGTTTTTTGAATTCTTCTTTTTAGAAGATCCTTTGGCCCGTAACCTTTTCTTTAAAGGTTCATCTACCAGTAGGATTTGGTCTTTTTTGGCTGGAAAGTGACAACAGTTTTCTACATGTTAAGCAACTCATGCAGGCTGAGATGTAACTTATTCATGTGAAAATTCACAACAAATTGTGAGGAGTCCGGGAGTGATTGCAAGATCAAATCTTGGCTCAACTCTCCATTCATGACAAAACCCAGTTGCCCCAATTGTTTAATCAGATTGATCATCTTAAGGATGTGTGTCTGTACTGTAGTGACATCGGTCATTCTAGATCGGAAGAGCAGCTTAGATATCTGATATATATAAGACCTACTATGTTCACCAAATAAATTTTGAAGGTGCAACAATATAGTAGGCGCATTCATTTTCTCATGTTAATGCTGTAACTCGTTACTCATAGATACTAACATGATACATTGAGCCACCTGTGTATCATCTTGTCACTTTCTAAAAGTAACAAGCTCTTCCTCAGAGGCATTGCAGAGATTGGCGTATTAAGGACATAAGATAACTTTTCAGCCGTGTGAACTATTCTCAAATTCCTTATCCAATCCGCATAGTTCGGTCTGGTTAACTTATTAGCATCCAATATGCTCTGCAGTGATAGTGAATTAGACATTTGTAAAATTCTGTAAATGAATTTGTCATTTAACAACATTAGCATACATTCATTTTATTAATCACAAGATTAATTTAGGTCTTTATTAAAATGGTGTCTCCCACTATTTTCTTCAAACTATATAACCCTTTTTATATATAGTTCGGCAGATTTTGTATGTCACTTTGTAAAATCTGTTTAGTGAAAAATGATCCAATTGCAATAAATATATAGTCTTGTGTGTGCACAACAAATTACATATTTATTCAAAAGGTAGACAACTCTTGTCAATTACATCTTTATGTAACTCCTTTTAGTTTTGCCTCTTAGATTATAATGGTCAAATGTGTGCACATCCGAACTAAAATAATCTAAGTTAAGTTAGACCCAATATTTTCATATAAGTGAATAGAAAATTACAGCCCTTGTGTGTGCACAACAAAGCGGTATTGTTCAATTTCTTATAAACATCCAATGTAATAAAATATCTTAAATATTTAATACTTGCTTTGTGTGTGCACAACAAACTTATTAAATACTATTACTCTCGCTCTATCATGCTAGAAGATTACGTTCGACATTCTCCAATGTCTTTGAACTCAATCAACTTAATATTTTATCTTTTGAAGGTTTTGTTATTGACTGTCTCATCTTGTTTACCGCGCATGCAAATATATATATAGAAATACGCGTTATATTAAACATACATCATGCATAATAATATATTTACTATATAATTAGCATGTATCATAGAATACCATATTGTATGTGGGATGATTATGGACTTGATTCTAATTTGGTTCATTGGAGTCACCCTGAACCAAAAGGTCAAATCTAGGGTGCAAGAACAAAATATAGAATATAACTATTACATTCAACTCATGCTTCATTACAAATGTGCCTTTATCGTTCCTGCTCTTCGTCTCTAATTTCTCGAACAATTCTATAAAATCCTATTACAATCTATTTTTCATAAATCAGAAACATTGATCAGCAATCAAGGGGAGGAACGTAGGAGGGAGATAGAATTTACATCAGAATATTAAAGAGGTGAAGTACGCAAACCCCATTTATAAAAGTCACATTCATTCAAGCATCCATTAAAATTAAATCTAATCGCATTGGTCAATGGTCCATAATCATCCCCTTTATTATCATACATGATAAAACATTCATCTCATGAAAATAAAACATTCAAAATATATATATATATATATATATATATATATATATCATTTAATGTGCAATTTAAGTTAGTATGAAATCCAATTTTTAATTAACATGAAATCCAATTTCAAGTCAAAATAAACTCCTTTATTTTAACTTTAAAATTGTTTTAAAAAACAAAATATGTGGAATCTTATTCCTTATCAAAATAAACTTTAAAATAACATGGAATCCTATTCCATATCAAAATAAACATCTTTATTTTAATCCAAATCAAAATAAACTCCTTTATTTCTAATTTAAAATTTATGAAAAACAAACTGCAAAAAAAACATATCAACAGACCCTGAAACGCTGCGGCTCAAGGGAGGGAGCGCGCCCAGCGTTGCGGCTCAAGGGAGGGAGCTTCTGCAAGAAGACATAACAAGGCTTGAGGATTTGCCGTCATACACCCTTCTCAGTCGACAACATTTTCTCCAGTGATGTATAAAATGGCTCTAATAATCAACAAGTACGTACGCCAGTGGCCATTGGTTTTCATACAAGCTGCTGCTTGTCCTCGGTTTTTGTGTTTCCAACAAGATAATGGAGCCGTGTTTTTCTCATTTACAAAAAATAGGAAAGACTGTCAAACTCTTACCAAGTGTTCAAGTTACTAATTCATGTTTGACCCTATTATGATCTCGTAGAGTGAAGTTTTCTTACCTTACCGGGTATTGTGTAACTAGTAATTGTAGATTGCCAAGTTTGAGACTTCTTGTAATGATCGTACGGAAATTTCTATAGGAATCCAAGCATACATGAATCATGAATGGAAGGCTTCCACTAATGTGTTTGCAAAGCATTCTTGAAAATAACACAAAAAAGAAATACCCTTTGTTCAGTTTGGGTGAAAACTTGAGAGGGTGCATATTATATTATTACCCCAGCTGTGCTCATGGCTATATTTGTTTGCATGAATGATGAATGTGATAAGAGACTATTTCTATTAGTTCAATACATTTATGTAATATTTTATCTTTTATTTGATTTTGTGTAATCCCATTTATAAGGCCTGGATTGAAAATTTGTCAATTTGGTATGTCGAACAAAAAACACCATAAATATTTAGAATGGCTTCTGTTTGACTGTATATACCCATTTGCAATCAATTGATTTTTTTTTTCGTAAGAAAGAGTAACTAGTTCCTATGTATTATTTTTTTTCCAGAGCATTCATCTCCTCTATCATAGCTTGTTTTCAATTCTCATCATTAATTGCTTCTCTCCACCCCTGAGGAACAGATATTAAAGGCGAAGAAGAAACAAATGAGTGGTAGGATGCTAATAATTTATTATAGGCTAATAAATTATAAATAGGATGTTGAGTACAAGATCTAACCCCTTTTCTAATAGCAATAGGAATGTCAGCATCATCAGATGAACAAGTAGGATTAAGATTCTCACCATTAGTATTATCAAGACTAGGTTCTGAGCAGAGTTGGTGTAGTGGTGCAAAAATATTCTTGCCTCTTCGAACATAGGTCCTGAACTCAGGCTCATTCTGTCTAGCATATTACTCTTGTAACTGTAACTCCCCCTGTGTAGAATTATCAGAAACAACAAGAACATGAGAAGAATTTATAGGATAAGATGGTATAGTAGAACTTGTAATACCAGCCTCTGGAGGAAGCTTTTCCTCATCAATAACATCCTACCCCTAAGGGGAAGGTGAAGAGGAATAAAAAGGTTCTAATTGCCAAAAAGTTACATCCCGAATGACAAATACTTTGTGTGAAGGAGGATGATAACATTTATAACCTTTTTGAGTTGGAGAATAACCAATGAAAACACACCTAAGAGACTTCAGATCTAATTTTCTCCGAGTGGGAGATTTATCATGAACATAACGCACAACCAAAATCTCGAGGCGAAGGAGGACTTGTTGTGTGTTAGAGAAAAGAGATTGGATTTTTGTTTACAATAATTCTAGAAGGAAGTCGGTTTATTAGAAATGCAGCAGGCAGAACATCTCCCCATAGAAATTTAGGGGTGTTCATAGTGAACATAAGAGTGCGGGCTACCTCTAGTAAGTGTTGATTTTTCTTTTCCGCTACTCCATTTTGTTTTGGAATTGACACAAGGTTTGAAGAATAATGCCATGCTGAGAGAGATGATGCAAAAACATTATTATTACTATATTCACGACCATTAGCTTCAAATTGGGTTTGAATCATTTTATGAAGTTCCTGAAAACAATCAAACACCTCATTTTTCGAACGAAGAAGATAAATCCAAGTGACACGAAAATGACAATCAATAAAGCTAACAAATCATTTATAACCAGAACGAGAAACAACCCGAGAGAGTCCCCACACATCAGTATGTATAATAGCAAAAGATTCAGAATGTCGACCGTTAATAGCTTAATAAATAGAACGTTTGTGTTACCCCAATTCACATGGTTCACACAAAAATTGAGTTTTATTACATTGCTTAACTAAAGATAGAAATAAAGACTAATATGGAAAAAGAGGGATGTCCCAAACGTCGACGCCATTGATGGAGAGAAATAGGCTGGAGTTAGAAGTATAGAAGAACCTGAGTAGAGAACATGTTAGACGAGGGAACATCTAAATAATAAACACCACCAATTGCACTACCACTGCCATTCTTTTGCCTAGTCACCAAGTCCTGAAAAAAAAAAAACGAATTGGAAAAAAGGTTACTGAACAGCGTAAGGATTCAGAAAGACGTTGGACATATAATAAATTTTTTTAGTAAATGAAAGAATATGAAGAACATATGATAATGTCAATGAAATAGTACAAACTACAGAACCACTCCCAGTGACAGAAGAAAGGGAACCATCAGTTACTCGAACATTGTCTTTTCTAGAGGAAGGCGTGTATGAAATAAAGAGGGTGGATGATTCGGTCATATGCTCAGAAGCACCTGTGTCAACGATCCAACTAGGGCAAGTTGATAAAACATTAAAAGCACAAAAATGTATACTTGACTGGGTGTAATTAGAAGTAGATTTGGAATAGAATTTCCCAAAAGCTGAGATTTCCTCAGGAGTAAGTGTAGTAGTAGTGTCTAAAGCACTGGATGCATAAACAGGAAGTGTTGTAGTAGTATCTGCGTCCACGACCACTACTAAACGGACCTCTTCGTCCTTTAAGACGTCCATGAAGCTTAAAATAGCGACCCCTGGTATGGTTATTTTCCCCACAGTAATCACATTCGTGGGATTGCTTCTCAACAGGAGACTGAATGGTGTAGCCAAACTTAGGATACGAAATAAACATGGCTGATCGGTCAACAGAATTTAGAACCATCACCCGACGTCTACTTTCCTCTTGTTGGACTCTAGCATGAGCCTCTCGCAGTGATGGAAAAGGTGTCTAACCAATCAATCGTGCTCGAACTTGATCAAATTCTATATTCAAACTGGCCAAGAAATCTACAACTCTATTTTCACTAACAAACTTTTGATAAGCAGCTGCAGTTGCATCTTCGAGACATTTGGCTGAAAAAACCAAGTAATGATCAAGCGCCTGCTAAAGTGCATTAATTTTTGCAAAATATTGTGCCACATACTTCTCCCCTTACCCAACTCACAAATTGTTTACAGATGTCATATGCCTTAAACATATCACCAGAAACAGAGAATGTTTGAGAGATAGCCTCCCAAAGTTCATACAGTGTCTAAGAACATGTAACTACTCATACTGGATTCCACTGGGTTAAAAATCCATGTTTTCATCATGGAGTTATCATATTTCCATTCTTCTTGGGCCACACCTGCTTGTGTAGGCATGGTGTACCATTAATGAAATGCTGCATCCGATTAGCTTCAATTGACATACGACATGTTTGAGATCAAACTAGATAATTGTTTCCATCCAATTTAAATGGACTAAGAACAAAAGCAGAATTGAGATGATTTCTAATCAACTGCCCTTTATTTGTTTTAGTAGTACCAACACTATTAATGGAACTAGATTCTGTCATGGTGAGGTAATAGGAGCAACAAGAATATCCAAAGAAATATCAACAAGGATAATTTAAAGGCTAAAAAAAAGTGGCAGTGAGTTATTCTAGAAAAACAAAGCAGTGCAGCTAATTGTACTACACTTTAGAACCCACTCTTATGTTGGCCCACTTCAAATAGAAGTAAAGGAAACTTATATAGATGGAAAAGAGTGTAGATGAAGCTTAGAAAAATAACAGTAAGCACTACAAGGCAACCACGAATGCTAATGACAGAGAAACACTGAGTAAACCTGAATCAAACTTTACAAGACCATTGTTGATGGCAAGAGGAGAGAATCGACCACCCTGGAAGAAGTTGTGTCTGACAAATGGTCGTCGAAAAGTTCTCCCTCGCTGGCCAAAGGTGGCGTCGGCACTGCTCGAGTGGATTGGAGTGGAGTGGCGCGTGGAGGTGCGTGTGACGGTGGGTGAAAAAACAAACACTTCTGTGGTGATCGACTGCCAATGGGTAATTGTTCTCAATTTCTTCATATAGATTGATTCGACTAGTTTTCTAAGAAGTAAGAATAGCAGTGAAACTGATATTAACGATCAAAGGCTCTGATACCATGTTGAAATTGAGAATAGGTTATTTCATTGAATTAATTCTCTCTATTGCATAGGTTGATATATATACACAAGTATTCTAATTACAATTATAGTAATTCCTAAATTACAGTAAAGTGTACACACTGATTATGGAAACTACAATTATGGCATATCTTCTAACATCTTCTAACCGTTACTGATAGTGATTATGCTAAAATTGCTTGTGCTTTCAGGATGGCCTGAAGCCAATTCAGGTTGCAGCTGCAGCAGGAAATCGGGCGGCTGTTAATATTCTTTTCCCCTTGACATCTAAAGTTCAAACTGTTCCATTGTGGACTATCCACGGAATACTTGAATACATGCAATCTGAGGCTGCAGCAGAACAGGTGTTTGGAAAATTTTTAAGTTTGCAGTCTGATTTCAGCTCTTCAATTGTTTTTCTGCTAAAAGAAAGGGAGGGAGGGAGGGAGGGAGGGAAGTAATAATATGTTATCTTCCTTTGGTAAATATATGATCAGCTTTATTTAGTTGAATTTTCATTTCTAAAATAAAGGTTTTTGTGATTGAATTGCTATATCTCATTTTTTATCTTTAATTTTTTTTGGGCGGGGGGAGGGGCTGAGAAATAATAATATGTTATCTTCCTTTGATAAATATATGATCAGCTTTATTTTGTTGAATTTTCATTTCTAAAATAAAGGATTTTGTGATTGAATTGCTATATCCCATTTTTTTTTGAAGATGACAGAAATGTTCAACTTTCTAGAAATTTGGAAAATTATTTTTGTGTTATTGTTTGTTTTCTTTATTATTATTATTCTTTTATATTGTTTATTTTTATTTATTTCCCTTGATCTTGCCCTCTCATCTTTTTCTGTTTTCTTTTCAGCAGTTCTCTATAGATTATAACCTTTCACTTCTAATCCTTTTTGTTTATATTATTTATTTTATCCTTTCCCACGTTTGTTTTATATTTTCCGTTTTCTCTTGCCTTTCTTCTTTACGTTTACATGTGATATTCGTTTTAAGCCCTGACTAAATCACAAATTGCTCCCTATACTTTAGCCCCAAATTCGATTTCCAACCCAAACTTTGTTCTCAATTAAAAGCACTCTAAACTTTGACCACCTACACAATTTGCATCCTTTGCAGCCTCTACATCAAAACTATTTGCACCTTAAACGCAAATTGTTTTGACACTCAAAGTTTAGGGTGCTTTTGATCGAAAATAAAGTTTGTGGTGGAAATCTATTTTAAGACTAAACAATAGGGTTGTAATTTAAGTCTTTTCAGCCTAACCCAATTAGTTTGGTATACAAGGTTTTGCTGAGTTGAATGTAGACATTACTTTGCTACAACCTTCTTTCTATTGTCTACAACTTCTGCATGACACTAGATATGTTTTTACCAAATTTTGGGTTATCTCGTCTTTATCCAGTTATGTTTAGATTCTTGATAATATTGTGCATTGTAGGGAAAAACAACAAATCTTGAAGAAGCTAAAATGCCAGGGGATTCTACCATTTCAAAACAAAAACTGCCTGAGGTACCATTTTCACCAGGGTTGAGTTTTATTTCTTTCTATTGTAAATCCACTTAATATTTATGATCACTAACCTCTTTTTCCGAACTCTTGATGATTCATAAACATTAGTTCTTCATTCTTCCTTATCTCCTGTAAATTGTTCTTTTGTGTTATTGCTTTCAATAACTTCATGCAAGGGTTAATTGATATTTTGGTTAATGTACTGGGCCGATTTTTATTTTAGTTACTGAAACTTTTTTTGTTTTGTTACATCAGTATTACTTGACCAATAAAATTATTTCAATCGAGTGATTTCATAATTTTCCATCCAAATAATTAACGGTACTGCTTTTGTGGCTAACGTTTAAGATGTGGATGTTGGGGTCCACTTTTCATATTAAAAATAAATAAAATTGTATATGTGGATAACTACCAAATTTTTTTAATAATTTTTTTAAATGTTTACCCAGAAAAATCAAAATTAAAAACAAAAATCATTCTTAAACAAGGACAAAAACCCAATTAAAAACCAAACCGTCATTATTGGAGAGAGGAAGAAAGAACGCATCTTCATCTTCTTCTTAAACTTCGACATCTTCATTTCCCATCACCGACTCCTCCATAGCCACCCTCACGGTTTTCCGCATCCTGCACAATCTTTTTACGCCACCACCACCTGTCATCACCATCGTCTCACACATCACCATTGTCACCTCCTTCACCGATCACCATCTTCAACCATCACCTAACAAATCAACACAATATCAATCCAAATTGGTATCCCATAAAGAATCAGGAGAGAGATTGGTTTAATTTTCTTCTTTTGGAATCACAGATCCGTTCTTTTGCCATCTAATCTACTTTAACTGATAGTGTTTAATTTAGGTAGCACAAGTTTTTAATTTCAAAATTTTATTTCTCCAATTCATAGTTGTCATGGTGTTGCCATAGCGTCGCTTAGGCGACGACTAGGCATTTTGGCATTGGAGAAGGGCAAGACAACGCCTTGGACGCTGAGCCGCTAAGGCTCACGCATTGATAGCGGACTCAAGTCAAGTGATTAAGTCATTTTTACCATGACTCGTCATAACCTATGGACTTTTCCAATTACCCAAATAACTCAATCCATGACCTTAACCTAACCCATAACTCTACTCTTTTGAATGAGAGTAATGCTCGTGAGGGAGACGGAAATGACTTCATAGTTGATTACTTTTTGCTTGAGCTATAACTAGAAACATAGTAGATAGCATAGACTTTTTCATAGTGTTAGTTATTATGTTTTGGGTTTTAGTGTATATAAAATTTTATTGTGCAATATACTTTTGAAATAAAATATGTATAATTGCACATTGTTAACGACTTGTCGCCATACAGACGCCATGGCGGGCGATAAGGCGGTCAACTACCGCCGCCTCCTATCTTGGCGCCGTGACAACTATGCTTCATTTTACTTTCTCCTTTGCGGTAGAGATAATCTAGGGTTTAGATTTATTTGATTATCATCATCTGCACATTAGGGTTAGTATATTGGGTATCAATTATAGGTTGAATTTGCAAATGTATGTGAATTGGAGTTTGGGCAACTTTACATCACTGTCGTCGTAAAAATTTTAATCGTGAGGGGACTCTAGAGACGGTGATGGGGCACCCTAGTGGGGGTCAGTTGGGGCGGCGATGGGGGCGAAGGGTGGCGGCTGTGATGGGCAATTGGGGTGCTGGTGGGAAGAGAACGAATTATTCGCTGGGAACTTCTCATTAATATGGCCCACATCTTTTTCTCCACCATTTGCCACATAAGCAATTCTGTTAATAATTTGAACAGAAAATTATGAAGTCGCTAGATTGAAATATTTTATTAGCTTAGTAACGTGAATGTAAAAAAAAAAGTTTTAGTAACCAAAATGAAAATAGGGTCGTGGTACAATAACCAAAATATCAATTAACCCCTTCATCATTGACTTGGGATACCTCTGATGTCAATCTGGGGTATAATATATCAGGTATCAAAAGGAATATGAGCCCAACATTTGACTACATAAAGACTTTACTGTTTGTTTAGCTTCTTTTATCAGAGAAGCAATGATAGTATCATTAGAAGTTCTTTAATCGAAGAATAGCAACAAACCCTTGTTGCATACGCGCATGTATAGGTTTATATTCGCTGTTAATGTGTAATGAATGACTTTCAAATCCATATACTTGGGGCCAGATTTGCCTATATAAAAAGATGTTATATTCCCTAAATAATACACTTTATCTTCAACTTATAGGATTAAGTATTAAGGTGTAGCTGAAATGCTTTTATCTCTATATCTAGTGTAGCCAAAAATGATGTGAAGTAGGGATTTTAATAACAAAAAACTTGGTTAGTATACTCTAAGTATGTCAGTTTTTAGTTTATAGATAAAATCATTCAGTTAGGATAATACTAATATAGCAAAAAATAAAAAAAAATAAAAAAAATAATAATAATACTAGTATGACTACTTTTTCCAAGTGATTTCCAATAGTTTGTTGGCTAGCATGTAGATTGATTGCAAGCTAAGCTTGTTACGATTATAATCTCATTTTGATTTGTATGATAATTGTAATTTTTGTCATGCATGCGTTCTTTTTCCAATAAATTTTTTCACAAGAGAAAAAAAAAGTTAATACTTTAATGGTGGGAAAATTGATCATATGGAGAGTTAGTGAAAGGGTGGTGTGAGAGGGTGGTGGCAGGGGTACTAAAGGAAGGTAATCTGAGTCATTTGTTGGCATATAAACTTAAGCAGTTGAAAAAAGATTTGAAAGGATGGAATTAGGGGTGGTAAGGTTTGGTTTGGCTCTTCATGAGATGCACGCGATTGATGAGGATGATTCAATAATTGTAAATGTAATTCGGGCCTTGAAACGATTTCGAGGGTTTTCATTCCCACAAAAATTGAGTTTAAGGTCCCTTGAGAGTGGATTTTATTATTTTTAGGTGCTTGGATAAATGGTGTGGCAGAAATTGAGATTGAAACGGGAGGAGCTAAATGGGGAAGTATGTTGATTAATCATTGCCGAAGAGTGTATAGACAGAAATTAAGGGCATATAGTTCAACTAAAGAGGGGTAAACATGAGAGTTTTCCATAGAATGTCAAATTCTTGATGAACTACATTGGTGATACTGTGGTGTGGGAGAAGAGTATGAGATAAAACCTCAAATCCACAAGGGAGGATAAAAAAATTCAACGAGAAATTGATTACATTGTCAAGGATTGGTTCATCCAATAACTGTAAGACAACATATTTACAATGTTAAGCAACTTTCTTAAACTATTAGGAAAAGGAAAATAATTAAACACTAAAATAAATTAAATTAGAAAAACTAAGCCCAAAATACAAACAGGCCAAAAATAACTAAAACTACTGGATTTCCTAAATAATAAATGAAAATTCATAAAATAAACTAAATCTCCATAAATACTAAAATATAAGGAAATCCTAATCTTCATTGATATTTTCCCATTGCATCAAGCTCACTTGCTTACAGTACTATTTGTAATTTTTTAAATTGAGGTAATTGACATTGTACTTGTAAAAGAGAATCTGTGTTTATTTTTTTATTTTTTTGAAAATTATGGTTCTGCATCATGTCAGAACTGTATGTCGACAGTCTAACATGGAAGTTCTAAAGTTTTGTTGCAGTTTCTTTGTATTGGTTTCAGTTTATGAAAAATATTTCAGGTGACACTCGAGGCAAAGAAAAAAGCTGCAGAAGTGAAATCAAGAGCAGATGAAGCTTTCAAACAAAAGGATTTTTTGATGGCTGTGAATGCTTATACACAGGTACATATTCTGTTCTTTGGTAGTTCAGGAATTATAGGCGGCCTTCATATAATAGACGCAAAAAACTATTGACTGTACTAGCAAATAGATTAGACTTTGTTTGCTGTTCTCAAGGTTGGAGATTGTAGTTCAGTTGTAAGGTTGATAGTTTATTGACTTCCACTCTTGCATTGTCTGCAAGGTCATCTTGCTCCCAAATATATGGAGATTGCTGAGGCGAAATGTATCTCAATTACCTTAGCAATCTATGAAGAGTTACATTGCATTTAAAACTGACTTGTACAATTTTGTATTTGAAAATTAATGGAGCATGAGAAAGGTGATCAACTTTAGGAGAGAAATCTTGATTTTCACCTGTGGTCGAGAGAGTTAGTATCTGGCAATTCATTCTAGAAGCAATGGAGCTGTTAGGTGAGGAGCGTCTGAAGGATTTTTCAAGAAGGTGCTTCAAATTAGTATCCGGAAAATATGAGGAAGTACATAGTGGATGGTTTAAAGGGAAAATATGAAAAAGTAAAACAAAAAAGAAAGAAAAATATAAGCTATGAAAAGCAGAATCTTTCTTGTTCTCATTGCTCTGCAGTTCTTCTCATACCTGCTAACTTTTAACCTTAAAATTTAGAGTTATTTATTTATTTTGATAAGATATCTCGTATTAGAATTAAGTTGGTAGCTAAGTTGTTTACTGATGTGGTGTGGTTTATAGGCAATTGATTTCAATCCCACAGATGCTACTTTGCATTCTAATAGAAGTCTCTGCTGGATACGTCTAGGCCAAGCTGAGCATGCCTTAGCTGATGCAAAGGCCTGCAGAGCACTAAGGCCAGATTGGGCAAAAGCTTGTTATCGGGAAGGGGCAGCTTTACGTTTACTACAGGCATGCTTTCATCCACATGAAGTTCTACATTGTCATTGTCAAGTTAAACCTGAGAGTAAAACTATTTTTTCACTTCAGAAATTTGAGGAAGCAGCCAATGCCTTCTATGAAGGTGTCCAGCTTTACCCTGAAAATAAGGAGCTTGTATCTTCTTTCAGGTTGTGATGAGAAGTCTTTTACCTTTTTTATTTTATAAGTTATTACCACCTTCACTCTAGGATTCGTACCATATAAACAAACTAGCCTGGTCCTTCATTATATTTTTCTCCACATGTGGGCTTTATTGAAGGATACTTAAAATGTCAGCTTGAAATGTTGCATATATTGAGCCTTGGAATTATTTTATAGAAAGCATTTTCGTATCGGATTACGATCTGGAGAAACTTAGTTGAGTAGGGTGGAAAAATAAATACGCACATACATTATTTAGGTATGTGGAATTAGACCATTATATAACTAACAGGAAAAAGTGGAAATCATAAATACTAATATAAAGATCTTTGGATCCCATTGTATTGTTTGAAACAAAATTGATTAACTGAACTCTAATTTTGTGGCCATAGGAATTAAAATGTAATTTGGATGAAGATCATCGGAAAATAATAAATGTCATTTTGGTGTTGAAGGTTGTTATTAGCAGCTACTGATTTAAGAAAACTAAAAAAAAATCATTAGCAGGTACCTTAAATAGGAATCAAGCTGTGGTTCCTTTCTACTTGGTCTGTAGGTGCTAACTGCTTGTTGTCTTTGCAGAGAAACTGTTGAGGCTGGAAGAAAGTTCCATGGTACAAAACAGCAAAACTTGTAAAGATGCATTGGAGAAAGAGAAAGGTGGTGAAGTATGTGTTTGCAAATGACCTGAAGCACCATGAGACATCATGAAACTCCCTCCCTCCCTCCCTCCCTCCCTCCTTCCTATTTTTGTTGCAATTTAGTTAGTGAAGTGTGTTTTGATATTAACATCTCATGACAAATTTAAGCATTAAACATTTTATGATCTAATTTAAGGATTAAACTTTTTATGACCAATTTAAGAACTAAACATTCTATGACGAATTTAAGTTCAAGCATTCTACTAAGAGTCCTAGGCAGACATTAATCTAGTGACATTCTAGCGATATTTATTTTTGTAGTATCTCCCAAAAAATGTATAGTATTTATTTCAAGTGGAATTTTTGTAAAAAACAGTGTTTTAGGTGTAATTTGAATACATATAAGAAACATGGTTTGTACGGTTTGTATAACTCTATTTCTTATATGTATCTAAGTTACACTTAAAACATTTTTTTGTCAAAATTACAGTTGGAATAAATACTATACATTTTTTGGGAGGTACAACACCCCCCCCCCCCAAAAAAAAATAAAAAATAAAATAAATTTACTAGAATAATGTCCTCATAAACTTATTGTTCTACTAAGAGTCCTTCTAGAGGGGACATTATTCTAGTGACAATCCAACGATATTTTTTTTTTTGATTTTTTTTTTTGTAATACCTCCCAAAAAATGTGGTGTTTATTCCAACTGAAATTTTTATAGAAAACAATGTTCTGTAGTACATGTTCATAACTTAATTCTTTTATCTCAAAATTATAGCCTTAGTTTAATATTGTTCAAACAAGGTTTATATAAAAGAATATATGCTAAAATATTATTAATTATAAATTCATTTACAGAATTTTACAATATTGTTATATGAATGTGTGTGTGTGGGCCAATGGGCAATTATCTGGAAGTAGTGCTGTTGGGTCATGATATTTCTCTTATTGGGCCGAATGGAGTGGGCCTATTTATTTAATTAATTCATTGGATCTCCACTATTGGGTCCTAAAGTTATTGGGCTTAATCCTTACATTATCTTTATTATATCTCCATAATATTGGATCGGGTCCATGGGTTGATCCATTGTATCTTTTAATATCCAAGTCTTTGACTTGTAATGATGAAAAAGGAAGGCTGTTGATAAAAAGTCTGCAGATCATTAATGTGGATGAGATTATATCTGGCCGGCAACATGTACAGTGGGAAAAAGGTGACAACCTGCATGCATCCGGTTGAGATCAGGGAGAAGTAGGGGGCTTTGTCAGATAAGAGTTGGTGGCACGGTAAACTAGGCAAGAGAGTATAACCTAGCAAGGGAGTCTCCAAGCAAAGGTACGCATACACACAACTAAGATTTTCTATCTCTCTAAGAACATTAGATATTTTATCCTCCATTGTTAACCCTTGATTGCATGTCATCGACTCTCACGGGGAGCTATTCCGACTGTTCTCAAGTCCAAGCTTTTTGGTGTTGAGTGTGTTTAGTGTGCAGGATCAGGGCGTCTTACGTGATTGGGACGTTGGAGAAGATCTTGGCGTTAACATTGGCGCTAGAAAGAGGGCCGAGTTCTAGTGTTCAAGAGTTTGCAATCATAAATATTTATTTGTTCTACGTTTTCAAAGATGGGGAAGAGTAGAGCAGATACACCTGAAGGATAGCCAGGTATTTGTCGGTGAATCGGCCACCACGAAAGTACTGCCGAGAGCGTTTGGGACCTACATTAAGTGTTCATGCCAGCACAGCGTCCAAACGTTTGCATGAAGATTCTCGACAGAAGGTCGTGAGCAAAGCTAAGAGAAAGTTAGTTTTCACGACGGAGAAGGAATCTGGTCATGGTCGGAAACGAGTAGAAGGCACCTCGCTTAGAACTCGATCTAGAGATGACCTAAGATGGTGGCCTCGGTACCGCTAAGATGGCGACAAGCAGATAGGGGTCATGAGGCACTTATGAAGCAAATGACAGGATATAAGCGGCAGATGAACCGAATGACAGAGTTGAGGGATGAAGCGTCCAGTTATGTTCTGTCCGAAAAGCGTGGGCATCGGAGTGGAAAGGAACCTGCTCATTCAGGACGTGAGTCTCGGGGCCAACGTCGAGAAAGAAGAAGATCAAGAAGTCCTACTCCTCAAAGATCGAAGAGGGCACATCACCCTATCGATTCTAAGGAGCAGGGTTAAAATGAACGAAGAGGCCGATCCAGGGAATGCACTCCGGAGAATACAAAGAAGGCGCTTCGTTGTTGCGCATTCCCATCACAGCCACGGAACCCAAAGACGAAGCAATTCTAGGGGCCGTACACCAAAAAGTCCACCGGGGGCACGTCGCTCTGTGGACCATCATCATCATAAAAGTCCCTCGAGAATTGGGGGTTCTGTGGTAAAAGACCGATCTACTCGAAAGAGGAAAGAGTCACCGGAGAAAGAAGCGTCGTCTCAACCGGAGGGGGTAGAGTATTTGGTGAAGGAATTAAGGGAGTTTCAGAAACAATTAGCTGAGGTTCAACAAGTGAAGGATACTCCGGGAAAGAAGGCATCCCCATTTTCCTCTGATATTCTTAAAGAGAAAGCAGACACCATGAAAAAGTTGCCTCACATGGAGAGTTATGATGGATCTGGAGATCCTTATGACCATAATAGCGTTCAATTCACCATTTAATGGATTACTATGATTTCACTGATGCGGCTAAATGTCACACGTTTGTTACAACGCTAAGAAAGGATACTAGGCAGTGGATGGGGACTCTACCTGCAGACTCAATCTCATCATGGTCCGAACTCTGTGACAAATTCCATGCTCGTTTTGGGAGTAAATGAAGAAGAGGAAGCCAGGTTCTTTAGCACAGTCAAGCAAGATAACAATGAGTCGTTGGGTCGAAGATGTGAAAAGGTTCAGAAGCCGTTGGTCGCATCGATTTGAATGATCTCAAGTGTGGGGTTATTTCGTAATGGGTTTAGACCTAGTAAAGTCAGAAAAGTTGGTGAAGAAGTCGATGTTTCACCATCCAAGAAGAGTTTGGCAGAGGCCTTTGATAATAAGCGGAAGGTTATATCGTGGTGGAGGAGGCTATGAATAGCACAAACGACCTTCTTTGAACCGAATAAAGGAAGAAGATACTCTAAAAGCCGATGGCGATCGAAGAAGAAGGGGGGGGTATAACAATCGACAAGAAGGCGCCCAAGAAGTTCAATAATACATGATTTATTAAGGAGGTAACCGCCCACCCACCGTGAAGGTGAATAAGGTGTACACCAAACCGAACACGAGAGGTCGATGAATTTAGATCGATCGGGGGCCGGTAGTTCTTGAACCGCCTCGTGATAACTTCAAGCCGTGACAAGGCAACACTTAAGTATTGTGGCTATCATCATCAAGCTACACGTCACGAAACTAATGAGTCTTTGCAATTTGAAAGATTTTGTGGAGAGGAAAGTTCAAAGTGGTTTGTTGATTGAAGATGTGGTCGGGAGAGACCTACCAGAGCAGCAGAATCTTCGATCGTGCAGATTCAGAGACGGTTCAAACAACTCCTCCGTCTGCATGCTTGAATCACCACCAAGGCATGTCATTGATGTAATAATAACGGTGTGGGACGTCGGGGAAGTTGGTAGGAAAGAAGAGGAGGATATCTGGACTTCTCGGTCGTGTCCGTGCAAGGTGCTTCCAATGAAGACCGGATGACCATTTCCCGGATCTGTTATATCCTTCTACCCGTCTGATTACCCTTGAGCCCATCGAACCCCATGAAAGAGCCTTTGGTGATCTTTGCACAAGTGGGTTCGATAGATGTGAAACGATGATGATGATAACAACGGGTCTTGGTGGATATTCAGATGCCCATGCCTATCGAGGATGCATCTTGATGGGCGAAAAATAGAGGTCAAGGTGAGGCTCCCCTATACGGCTTCAAAGAATGACCCGGTCAGAGGGCAGAAACTATTGAGCTCTGGGTCATCTTGATGACAGCTCCACAACAAGTAGAAATAACATGTATAAATTTTATGTGTGCATGTAGATTCTACTTACAACGCCATATTAGGAAGACTACCTTGGCCGCTCTCCAAGCAAAGTGACTTTTATCCCTCATTTTAAGATCAAGTTCCCTACAGCACATGGAGTGGGAGAGGTGGCAGGGGATTTAGATCCGCCCGACGTTGATATCTAACGCCGCTCATTTCCTCGGGGGAGTAGGGTAAAAAGGAAGCAAACTATGGAAATCGAGATCGAGCCCTTCAATGAAAGCAGTTCGGAGCCATCAGTTATTCCTGCAGGAGAGACGGAGGAAATCGAGTTGGTCCTGGGAAAGAAAGACAAGACAGTGAAGATAGGTTCAGGTTTGCCGGAACCTCTCCGGACAAATCTCATGGAACTTCTTCGATGCTATGCAGACATCTTCGCATGGGAACCACAAGACATGCTTGGGATCAACAGAAAAATTGTCGAGCATCGGTTGGATGTGGATCCATCAAAGAAGCCGATTCGGCGTAAAAAAGCGGATCTTTGCACTGGCGGCCAAAAGATCATCGACGAGGAAGTCTGGTCGATAAACAATTCTTGACCTCATCTTCGAAATCGATTATCCAGAGTGGATGGCAAATGTAGTTTGTGCAGAAGCAGAACGGAAAATGGCGAGTCTGCATCGACTACACAGATCTAAACAAAGCATGCCCAAAGGATTTCTATCCTTTACCTCACATTGATCAACTTATTGATGCAACTTCGGGGTATGCACTACTAAACTTTATGGATGCTTTTTCAGGTTATCATCAAATATCTATGTGCAAGGAGGACATTCCAAAGACAACATTCATCACACACCGATCGGTGTACGCCTAGAAGAAGATGACCTTCGGCCTGATAAATGCTGGGGCCACTTACCAGAGAATGATGAACTTTATCTTCCAGAAGCAGCTGGGAAGGAACATGGAGGTATATGTAGATGACATGATCGTGAAAAGTATGATTGTTCAGAAGCATTTGGATGGCCTGGAAGAATGCTTTCAAACAGTCTGTCATCACAAATTGAGACCATTCTAGACATGAAGACTCCTCAGTCATTCAAAGACATTCAGCGTCTGACTGGTAGGATTGCAGCTTTGAGGAGGTTCATGTCCAAATCTGCGGAGAGATGCTTACCATTCTTCGACACACTAAAGGGACCAAAAAATGCGAAGACCTTTCAGTGGACTTCGGAGTGTGAAAATGCTTTCCAAGGCATAAAGACATATCTGTCTTCAGCTCCTTTATTGGTGAAACCTGTTCCGGCTGAGACCTTATACTTATATCTGGCGGCTAGTTCGTTTGGCGATCGGAGGCGGTCTTTGGTTCGGAGGTCAATGGGAAACAAAGATCTATTATGTCAGTCATGTCCTAAGAGATGCTGAAACCAGGTACCCCAATATAGAAAAATTTGCCTTTGCTTTAATAATTGCTAGTCGAAAACTTCGGCAATATTTTCAAGGTCGGCTCCTGGTCGTATACACGGATCAACCATTGAAGAAGGTGATGAGCAAACCAGAAGTCTCGGGGAGATTAGCAGCGTGGACTATGGAATTATCCCAATTTTTTATTGAATATCATCCCCGGACTGCTATCAAAGGTCAAACCTTGGCTGATTTCGTGGTGGAGTGTTCATTCTCCGAAGCAGATGCCAAGCTGACAGAAGCTGAGACATCCGATCGAGCAATTGTAGTTCTTTAGCACGGTCAGAAGTCCTGGACATTGTATGCAGATGGATCTTCTACCGCGGATGTCAGTGGCGCATGAATTATTTTGACAAGCCCGGAGGGGTTCAAGGTGCAGCAAACTATCAGATTTGGGTTCAAAGCAACTAACAACGAGGCCGAATATGAAGCAGTGCTGGCGGGGGTTCGACTGGCAAAAAGTCTGGAAGTGCAGAAGTTGATAATTTACAGTGACTCTCAGCTGGTCGTCAAGCAGTTGTCAGGAGATTATGAAGCTCAGGGGGTGAGAATGGTCAAGAATTTGGCAGAGTTGAAAGACCGGCTTTAATATTTCGCTTCTTACGAATTTCAGGGCATAGAACGTAACCACAATTCTATTGCCGATGCATTGTCAAAGTTGGCCACTACGGATGCGGTTGTTTTCAATGGGTCAATCTATTTGGAGGTTTTGCAGCAGCCGAGTATCCAACACGAAGCGGTGATGTACATTGAGAGGTCTAATTGTTGGATGACTCCTTACATTGAATATTTGGCAGATGGCGTCCTTCCTTCGGATCAGATGCTGGCAAAGAAGATTATGTATAAGAGTGCCAACTTCGTTCTTATCGATGGGGATCTTTTTCGAAGAGCATTTTCGTCACCATTGTTAAAGTGTCTGGTTCCATCTGAGGCTGAGTATGCTCTTCGGGAAGTTCACGAGGGCATTTCATGGTGACCATACGGGTCGCTAAGTCTTTGGCTTACAAAGTACTTCAAGCAAGGATACTCATCGCCTCACGATCTTGAGGAAGCTACAGAGTATGTGAAGAAGTGTGAGAAGTGTCAGCTCAACAGCCTGATCCCACATCAGCCACCAGAAGAGCTATACTCGATATTATCTCCTATACCCTTTGCTGTCTGGGGTGTAGATATATTGGGTCCATTGCCGAAAGCTAAAGGGCAGGTCAGTTTTGTCACAGTTGCTATCGACTACATGACCAAATGGGTAGAAGCGAAGCCACTTCCGTTGATAACGGAACAAGAGTGTTTGAAATTTATGAAGGAGTCCGTAGTATTTCGTTTCGGAATTCCTAAAGTGGTGATATCGGATAACGGGCGCCAATTTGTGGGATCAAAATTTGAAGGATTTCTGAAAGAGTTAGGGGTTCAGCACAAGAAGACTTCAATAGCTCATCCACAATCAAATGGGCAGGTTGAAGTGACCAATATAACGCTTCTGAACGGGATCAAACGCAGATTGGACGAAGCTAAAGGAAGATGGCCAGAAGAACTACTCAGTGTATTATGGGCTTACCTGACTACACCGAGGACTACCATGGGGGATTCACCTTTCAGATTGGCCTATGGTACTGATGCCTTAGTCCCAGTCGAAATTGGATCCCCAAGTCTTCGAGTTAGTTAGTTCAAAGAGATTTATAATGAAGAAGGACTGAAGGCCAATTTGGATCTGTTAGAAGAAGTCAGAGAAGTAGCTTTAATCAAGTTAACAGCCTACCAGAGGAGAGTTGCCAAACATTACAACAAAGGAGTAAAGCTTCGTAGATTCGAGGTGGGAGACTTCGTCCTCAGAGAAGTCGAAGCTTCTACACCTTAGAACATGGGAAAGCTAATGCCAAATTGAGAAGCGGTCAGATGAAGTAATTCAAGTACCCAAGCCCGGACTTATCGGTTAAAGGCATTGAGACGGATCTCGAGATTAAGAACACTTGGCACGCATTTGGCAGTGCTTCTAAATATTTCCAATAGAGATCGAGTCGGTTTATCTAAGTCCGTACATAGTTGTTCATCATCAATAAAAGATTCACTTTTTCATAATTGATCTTCAATCTATTTGTCCTAAGTTCACAAGGAGTAAGGAGGGGCGAGGGGACTCATTGGCCATTCGATGGTAGCCTTTGGCAAGGTGTGGTCCTTGTGAATTTGTCAGCCCTTCTGGTAGGCAAACTTCATCTGAGTAAGGAAGACAGGGTGGACTCGTGACCATTCGATGGTAGCCTTTTGGCAGAGTGTTCTTACTTAATTTGTTCTCTGCGAGTGGTAAACAAATTCCATGGTCCTTTAATATTGCTTTTACCGCGAAAGTGGTAAATCAATATGCACCAAGTAAGGAGGTATGGTTGGACTTCTTTGGCCATTCGATGGTAGCCTTCTTCTTAGAGTGTGTTCTTATGAATTTGTTCTACCATGAGTGGTGAACAAATTTCATGGTCCTTATAAAATTGTTCTACCCCGAGTGGTAAACAAATGTCCTTATATACTTGTTCTACCTCGAATGGTAAACGAGATCTTGATGATGCAAGGAGGATTAGCCGAATTCATCTTATACACAACCTGCCTCACACTTCGGAAACGATAAGTATACATTACTTTATTTTGTTCAAGTGTTGAGTTCGGTTCATTCAGTTCAGCTCATTAAATTCAGTTCATTTCATTTCTCAACTTAACTATTATATGCCTTATCTGATTCACAGTCTGAGTTAAGTTCATTCAAGATCATTTATGCTGAATTATTGACAAAAAACGAAGTAAACAGAAGTCATGGTAAAGAAAATTGAAATTTCATTAACACTTAAACAAGTTCACTTAAATTTCTTTACAAACAAAATTTTTAAAACAAATCCGATAACAACAAAAGACAGAGATCCTAAAAACTAAAACGAAATAACATCAGACTCAGGCTGCACCTTCATACTCGGAGTCAAGAAGGGCTGGGTCCAATTGAGCTGCAACCAGCTTTTCCTTGCCTCGACCTCGGCAATCTTTGTATCCTTCATAGTATACTTTCAGAATTTCTACACCAAGCTTGTCAGACGTACGATAGTCCGCCTGTATCTGCTTACGCAGCTCTTCAGTCAAAGGAGGATCTCGCTCTTTAAGCACTCTTATCTTACTACGAAGTTTATGACGTTTGGCCCTATATGTTTTCTTATCACCCTGAGCCTTCGTTTGAACTTCGCCGAGTTGTATTGACAAGTTTTGATTGGCTGCAGCAAGCCCCTCATTGGTAGTCTTCAAAGCTTCGGTCTCTGCAACAAAACGGACATTCATGTTAGCCAATTTTTGTTCGCTGGCTTTTATCGTCTTCAATTCTTCTCTGACCGAGATCAGCACATCATGGGTTTCCCTCAGATCCTCTTTATTTTGGGCTAATTCCCTCTGAAGACTTTCATTGGCATGAAGAATGGATTCATGTTCATCTCTCCCGAGCCAATGCAGCCTTCAACATGTTGTTCTCCCTTCTCATAGTCTCCTCATCAGACTCAACATTTATGTGTCTGGGACGTAAACGCCCGAAGATTGCATTTGCCTGCACATATTCGACAGTATCCAGTCAATTTCAGATATTTAAACAAGAAAAGAAATGTTTAACCGAGAAAACAGTCACTTACCTTTGCCAAATAGCTCATGCCTTCATCAAGAAAATTCCCGTTCGTATGGTTATCAAATCGGTGATCATCGGTTTCCCGAACGAAGGCATCAAAGAGCTGGAAGGGAAAATTGACGTTGTACCGAGGCCACAAGGTCGGCGCTCCGGTAGCCTCATCATGGAATTTTTGTGATGAAGGCCTTGGGGGAGAAGGCATAGGTTGGTCATGAGTGGGAGAAGGATCCGTGTATATATTTTCGGGGGAAGGAGATCGAGCTGGAGTAGGGTCGCGGATTGGTGAAGGTACATGTTTTAAGCTTGGGTAGCTGTCAGATGGTTGTTTTCTCTTCCGAGAGGGTGCTGCAGTGGTCTCAATTTGTTCTTTCTCGTTAACAGTTTGAGTATCCACTAGGGTTGTTGGGGGAAGAACATTTGAAGAAGATACTCTAAGCTCATCGGGGGTTAAGGGGGTAATTTTGGTTCTCAACTTTTTGAATCGGAGAAGTTGCCTTCGATCATCTACGGGTAGATCTAATAAACTTTTTCGAGCTGATGTAGGATTGACAATTGGTGGTGTTGGATTGACGATTGGTGGTGTTGGGTCGACGATTGGTGGTGTTGGGTCGACAATTGGTGGTATCGGGTTGACATTTGATTCAGATTCAGAAAGTGCTTCAGAATCTGATGGTATAGAGATCGAGTTGGGCTTTCGGACGGTCCTCTTCTTTCGACGTGTTCGAAGGGTTACTTCTGGTAAAATGGGCTCTTCGGCTTCTGGCTCGATGGTCTGTGATTCAACATTGACTTGAGGTGCTTCGGTAGTAGGTGTGTCAATGGGTGGGTTGTCTTCAGGGGAATCTTCTATCAATGAGGTCTCAGGCTCTTCGGTAGATTTCTCGGATAAGAAATCTTCAAGGTTCTTCTCTTCCTCAGGGCTAGGCTTAATTAAAGACACTGTAAAAACGATGATAACCCATTTTTGAGTATATATTATCAGAAATTCCAAGAAAACAAAAATGAGGATATAAACTTACATTTATAGCCATATAACCATGCTTGCTTAGAAAGAAGTCCGTATTTCCATTCTTCCTTCGGAAAGTTGTCAAAGAGCTCTATCATTTCAGCTATACGCTCTTCAGAGATGTCCCCGAATTGGAGAACTTTGATTGGTATCAAGGGTCACCATTGATCGTATTTTGCAGAGAAGGTAAGAAAAGCTATGGAAGGAAGAAAAGAGAGAGCTCAGAGGTCCGAAATTCAAATTGGCAGGTAAAACTGTCAAATTTGGTAAAGTTTATCTTTTATACTGATGGTTACACAATATTCGAGGGCGACACATTTAATTGATAATCATGATCACGAATTTGAAAGGTTGCGTCCGGATTGAGTTTTAAACATTTAGCAGATTGGGCCCTCTAGTTGGATTTCCGATTTTAACCCATCCTTTCAGTTTCCTTTTTATCTTTGTCTTTCATCGATTGGGCTTTGGTAAGTCTCATTTTAGGATCTGTTTCAACCTTATCAAATCTTATCATATCATGGACTATTTATAGTTTTCTATTAAATATCCTATTTAATAAAAAAACTAGGGGGCAATGTTGGGTCATGATATTTCTCCTATTGGGCCGAATGGAGTGGGCCTATTTATTTAATTAATCCATTGAATCTCCACTATTGGGTCCTAAAGTTATTGGGCCTAATCCTTACAGTATCTTTATTATATCTCCATAATATTGGACCGGGTCCATGGGTTGATCCATTGTATCTTTTAATATCCAAGTCTTTGACTTGTAATGATGAAAAAGGAAGGCTGTTGACAAAAAGTCTGCAGATCATTAATGTGGATGAGAATATATCCGGCCGGCGACATGTACATTGGAAAAAAGGTGACAACTTGCATGCATCCTACCGAGATTGAGAGAAGTAGAGGGGTCGTGTCGGATAAGAGTTGGTGGTACGAGAAACTGTGCAAAAAGAGAGTATAACTAAAGCAAGGGAGTCTCCAAGCAAAGGTACGCATACACACAACTAAGATTTTCTATCTCTCTAAGAACATTAGATATTTTATCCTCCATTGTTAACCCTTGTGACCGCCTGTACTGACTCTCACGTCGGAGCTATCCCCCGACGGTCCGGTAAATGGCCAAGCTTTTGGTGTTGACTGTGTTTAGTGTGCAGGATCAGGGCGTCTTACGTGATTGGGACGTTGGAGAAGATCTTGGCGTTAACAAGTGCTATGCTTCGTTTTCACCTATATACAAAGGGTTTGAATTTTGTATAAAAGTTCAGTTTTAACAAGATATAACAATGATGTTTTGTAAAAGAGGTTTTTCAAACCCTTATGCTCAATAGTAATTGAGGCCTTTGATACTTCCATTTTATTGGGTGTTTGATTGGTTGCTTTTATTTTCGAGATGTGAAGCATGTTCGAGAAAATAAGATACATAGCAGTGCCGAACTCCTTGTGGGCATGAGAGCCGTCTAAGGAAATTCAAACACCGTGAATAATTTACAAGACATGTACAGCTGAAAATGTCCATCACGGGAACCGAATCTAAATTGAGGAGACTGAATCTGTGATCACATAATTCCTAGGCTCATATGATTATACAGTTTGTATGAAAGTTGTAAACAGTTATTTATAAAAAAGCTGCAAATATATATATATAGATGATCAACCGCCACGAAGTAAACTCCAGGCGGGACTGAATGTATATATATATATATAGACGATCAACCGCCACGAAGTAAACTCCAAGCAGGATTAAATGCAAATAAAGCAGTAAAATGCCACGAAGTAACTCCAGGCCTGACAGAATATATATATATATATATATATACACGCAGCGGATCCAGTCCGGACTGGAGTAAAAGACGGACCAATTTTTTTTTTTGCTTTTTTGCCTTTTTTTTAAAACAACTAAAAAAAAATAATTAATATTTTATGGAACTGAAATTTTTCCATAATACAATATTTTGGAGGTGATTTGGATACCTATACCAAAAAATGGTGGTACAGTCTGCACAGACTGTACATACATGTTATATTTATAAGCAGTAAACGCTCCGGATGTGAAATCCAGGCTCAATCAAATAGAGTTTGATGACAATAATATATATATATATATATATATATATATATATATATATATATATATATAAACAATAAATGCTCCGGATGTGAAATCCATGCTCGAGGACATGGGATTCGATCAAGGTGTTTAAAACCTTTTACGGAATGCTGTTGTCGAGAGATACACAAGGACATGGGATAAGAGGTTGTACAAAGTCAGGAAGACGGGTCCCTACCAAAGTCTTCAGGCTTCAAATTCTATCCGGTGTGCTGTCTTGTGTATTAGTCACTCGGGATTGGAGCTATGGTTCTTGTAGGACACTTCTGTGTAGCATATAGGTTGAAATTTTGTTGAGACGACGCAAATATGGGATTGAGGTGGTAAAAATGACGATTTTGCCCATGACCAGGGTTATATCCGGTTCTGGGTTGATTTAATGATCGCCGCTCAGGTTATCTCGAGATTGGGTCGCTTAAATCTTGGACGAGCCCTCGTGGTTGTCTCTCGAGGGTGTGCTCATCCTCTCGGGGTCATCTCAGGTGCTTGGGATCGAAAGTGCCTCGGGACTATCACCGAAAGTGTTGAAAGCGATTCTTTGGAGGTTGAAATAAGCATTTATGGGGTTATCTCCGGAACTGCAACTGCATGCCTCGGGGTTGTCTCCGAGGTTTGAATCTATATCTCGGGGGTTTTCTTGGATTTGGCCCCGAATATCTCGGGGTTGTCTCCAAGATGGCAAATGTCTCTAATGTTATTTCCGGAACTGGAACTGTATTCTTCAGGGTTTTCTTCGAGGTTGAAACTGAGTATCCCGGGGTTGTCTCCGGGACTGGAACTGAATATCTCGGGGTTGTCTCTGAGATGGCACTGACTTCTCTGGTGTTATCTCCAGAACTGGAATTGCACTCCTTGGGGTTGTCTCCGAGGTTGAAACTGAGTATCCCGGGGTTGTCTACGGGACTTGAACTGAATATATCGAGGTTGTCTCCGAGATGACAAACTGAGTATCCCGGGGTTGTCTCCAGGACTGGAACTGAATATCTCGGGGTTGTCTCTGAGATGGCAAACTGAGTATCGCGGGGTTGTCTCCGGGACTGTGCTGACTTGACTTCCAGGGTTATCTCTGGAAGATGATTTTACCCTACTGCAAGGTTAGTAACAGGAATGCAAAATTTTTCAGTGTCTACAGATGCCCCTCTTTATCATATTCATGCAATGTAATGACATGGATAGGATAAAGAACACTAGACACTTGAAACATGACGAGATATTCATGATGCAATGTACTGCAGCATGATGCAAATGTATGATGTATGTGGTTTGTTGGACAGTTTTACAACGGGATGTGATGACTGTCTGCTACCATGACTTCTGATGGGGACTGGAGTGATCACTGATAACCCTGACAAACTGCTTGGATGTGTGCTCCAAAGTTCTCAGGAACTTCCAGGATGTTAACGTTGGGGTTATCACCAAAGTCCTTAATCCTTGGTATAGACTTTCCACCATAGATGTTCCTCTCATGTACAAGAGACTCTGGGGAATTGTGTTTTGTTTGAGGAAGATGTGTAACAGATTCCATCATCGGTCCTCCCTGATGAGGATGTCATTCCCTTGTTAGTATTTCCAGGTCTTCCAGTGATCTGTCGGAGTTACTGCCAACAGTCTGTGTTTATCAGGGTTGCCTGACCCTCGCTGACACGTGCATCAACGGATACCATCATCGGATCGGCCCCGACGCTTTGTTGGGATTAACTTCCAACGGCTGGTGATGTCAAGGTTGCTTGACCTTCGTTGAAATGTGCATCAACATCTGATATCATCAGACGGCTTCCGATGCTTCGTTGAATTTACTTGCCAACGGCTGGAGTTGTATAAAGTTCTCGCTGGGGAGAAGTGTTTTAGAGTGACAACCCCGAAACGACGACATCAGACCTTTGTGAGGTATTGTCGAGCGTAGTTTGCAACAGTTGAGATCATCGGTATAGTGAACCTTGTGCTTGGGCGAATACCAATGAGGGATGTGTGGACCCGTAGTTTGGTCTTGAAAACCAGGATTTCAGGCTTCTTCGCTCTATCGCGTAACATCTTTTTTCCTGATCTAATTTTTTCAGTCTGTGAGACCTCCTTTGCAACTCGAATTGGACCGAGCAGGAGGGGTTGGACCCACCAATGGGAGCCGCAGGTACACCTACGGCCAACCGTGGGTGGTTTTAAATGGCCTGTTGCTTTCACAAGTCATTTTTATACTGCGCCACATAGGAAATCTGAGAGCTCTTCTTCAGATCTGCTGAGTTCGGGCATCTTTCTGCAAATTATGTCATTGCACAAGTGTTCTACAATGCCCTGGTAACGTATGCATGTCTTCTTTTCCAATTTGTGTCCGTTGGAAAATGAATTATCACATGAAATGCGTCTAAACACATAGTAGTGAATATGCATGCTCATATGACTTGATAAAAAATATTCAATATAGTAAATGTTAGTATTTAATCATGTTGAACATAATGATGTGAAAAAAATTTAACTTTTGAAACAGTCAAATTGACACCCTTTTTTCTGCTATTTCTTATCCTTATTTGAGGACAAATGAGCAAAGGTAGTAAAGCAAAGTAATCCTGGTAATTAGGCTACCCTTACAGATTATGACTTTGACATGTTCATGCATATAGGATGTTTATGACTGTGGGTAGGTGTGCTACTGAATGGCCACCTAGTCATGCATATGCGCATGTGGATAGTCCTTTTTACAAAGGAGACTGGCAAAAAAATTCCATAAGCCTAGACATTGGGTAGACATGAATTTTTAACTCTACTGTAAGCGTATGTTAAAGTAATGCATGCATGCATGTAGTCATAAAATGCATTTGAAAAGCTCCAGGTTAGAATTTACCACACCCTTTTTGAGGTGATTTGGAGACTTGTGTCCAGATATATATGGATCTGGATCAGCCGAGTAGTTCCCGCAGGACCACTTCAGGTGTGCGGAGAAGGGCTTCTGAAGTGCCTCGACCCCGTTCAGTTAGACAGCCTCGTCGTTTGGCGAAGGCGGTGATACGTCCTATTCGGGTTGATGTACCGAATGTTGAGGACGAGAAAGAGGATGTACCGGTTGCGGTCCAGCTCCTGCTGCTCATATTCCCTACAGGGATCTTCCAAGTATCATTGTGGCGATTCCAGAGCTTCTGGATGATTTGAGTCGCCACCCCTCGGTTTACTTGCAGGGAAACGAGGTAAAAGCTGGGTTGGAATCTTCTTTTTTCCTATTGATGAGGATCAAGGATTCTGATGTTTCTTTGCATTTGATGTAGGTTCCCAGCTTTACACAGCCTCGAGGGAACTGGTTCAGCATACACTCCCTATATCAAGCTCTGCATCCAGATTACCGAGGTATTGTGCATGGTTGGGGCTTTGAGGCGTTCTTTTCTATCCTCCCCCGCCGTTGTCCCTGGGGTTACCTTAGGGCATTGTCTGAGCGCTGGTTTCACCAGACTCAGTCTCTCCATTTATTGGATTATGAGATGAAGATGACGCCGATGGATTGGCAGTTTATCATCAGTATGGAGTTTGGAGGGGCGCCAGTGCCATGTACGGCGAACATTACCCCAACTGCCATCAGATCTTTGCTAGGAGTTTAATTTGGCGCTCGAGGCGCCAAGGGGCGGATTAAATGACATGACTCCTTTGGCGTAGTTCTATGAGTGGGAGGTTGAGTGAGCCCATGCCCACTGATGTGAGAGTCAGGGATCGCATTCTTCGATGATTGTTCCTTGTTATTATCAGGGGTTGTTTCATAGCAGACAACTCTTCCATGGTGTCATTCACTTTGATTAGCGCCACTCGGGAGGTGGACCTTATACCTTTGCCTATTTCCTCAGGAGAATGGGCATGCGTTCGCAGGGCTTGACAGAGGCTTGGCTAGGATTTTACCGGTTTCTGCTGGTGAGCATTTCTCTTTTGATTTCCCATATACAGGTTAAGAGTGTTGACTGACAGCAGATGTTTACCTTTGTGGTGGCAGTTTTGGGCCTATAAGAGGCTCCCATGTTTGTGTCCTATTAGTGTGTTAGGTTTGGAGACCTATCCACGAGGACGACGACGATATCACTCCATATTGGCGGAGGTTCCTGTAGCTGAGGGTTTCATCCATTTTCGCTTACAGTTGGAGTTGTTGACAGCTGATGCCATCACTTGGGTTCCCTATTCTAGGGTCCATTTGACAGTTGGATTTGAGGATGGATTCCCGACTGGTGTCGAGTATGTGATATCCACCCATAGGATTCTTCTCTTCACAGATGGAGGATGGGAGCTCTATTTAGGAGAGCGTGCTATTAGGAGCACCATAGAAAAGATTCGTGTACCGATCTTGCCTCCTGCCAGGCGTTATGGGCCTGTGTTGCAGTCGCCTATCAGTGATATCCCATTGATGGGCGTTGACGGCTACACTTTGTCAGAGGGTCCATTTACTCAGGAGGCATTATATCGCTGGTGGCCCCCTCGTACCATCGGAGCCCAGACCCGCGCCACTCAGTTCATGGGGGATATGGTTCCTGGATCCATGATGATGATGGATTGGATGTCATGTGTCCGAGATCTGACTCATTTGACACAGATTGACAGTTTGACCCAGAAGTTGGACCGGGCACATTTTTTCATTCGACATTTGGGCAGAGATCCTTCAGAGGCGGATACTTTTGATCCTTCCAGCTCGGGGGTTGGCCCTTCAGATGACCCATATGGCTTTGCCGGTGCATATCCTCCCTTGTATAGGCCTGACATCCCTCTTGGCGGAGATCTAGTGACTCAGGAGGAGTTACATCAAATGGACATGATTGATGATGTAGACATAAACACCATTGTCTTCTTCTGCTGTGTATTCTCACTATATCTTTTGATAGGCCTCTGTTAGATACTGGGTGGTTGTGCCCCATTCTTGTTATATCTTTTGATAGGCCTCTGTTAGTCGTAGGGCGTCTGTGCCCCATTTCCCTGTATTTTCAGCTGTACAGAGATGATGTATTTAGATGATGATGTACTTAGGAATGTATAAACTGTTTTCCATTCCCTACATCACATTGCCATCTATTATTTGTCATGCATGTATCATGTCATGCATATGTATGTCCAGAGATATTCAGCATTGACCCCTAGATGGTCTTATGATACGGCCCACACAGATGTCTTCTTCGATAGTTAGCCGTATTGATCACACCCCACCAGTATTGGTGGCCACTTGCTTGAGATCTTGGTATGATAGTGTATCCCCTTCAGACATGGTGATTGTAGATCAGTTGTTGCCGCATTCCATGAACCTCCTGACATTCCAAGTTCCATTGGGCTTTGTAGATGGCATGCTAGAGCATTGGGTACTGGAGAGGAAAGTTTTTCAGTTTGGTACCCATGAGTTGACTCCTACCTTGGAGGAGTATGAGCGGTTGACGGCTTTGCCATTGGACATGCCTTACGCTCGGATGGTCAGTCGGGAGATACGCTGCTGCCGATGGGTTAAGCGACCATCCTTTGGGTAGAGATGTAGAGTAGTACAAGATGAGATTACATCCAGCCATGTATTGTCCCAGCGTTTTCTGATAGACAGATTTGGCTCAATGGACAATTATGCACGATACTCCGGGGATTTCACCACGCCAGAGGGTTAGTGGCATGTGGCCAGAGTAGATGTACTTGTAATGTGTGTAGTGGCCTATGTGTACATGCCACTGTACATAGATGAGCTGGACATCGATGTTGTCATGGCAGTGAGAGATCTCTGGGAGGGTCATACCATTATTCCGATGATTATGGCACAGACATTTGATGAGTGAGATTTATACCCGCAAATCGGATACTTTATGACTTAAATAATTGCCTGAATTCGTAGTTTTTATGTAGTTTTATATAAATATAGTGTTATTGTGCTTAATCGGTGCATTACAGAGCTTTACAGTGATTTTCCAGCTTTAAAGGGACAAAATAGACAATTTATGCATAGCCGCGCCGCGGCGCCAAAGGCCAACTTAAAAGCCGCGCTGCGGCGCCACCTCCCTAAACCTTGATGACATCAACACCGCGTCGCGGCGCCACTACTTCTTCTTTGGCTCGCGCCACAGTGCGAGCTCCGTGTCCATGGCACTAATGTGGCGCTACAGCGCCATCTAATGCTTGGTGTCCCGCGCCGCGGCGCCACCTTCGGTGCCCAGATAGAGAGAAGTGATTTTTGACCTAGCAAAGGAAGAAAAACATATATAACAGCAGTAGCTCTGCATATCATAACATCAGACATCCTATATCATAGTTTTTAGATAGATTAGCTTAGGTTTAGTTTTTCTTTGTAATTTCTCTATCTTTTCCTTAGTTGATGTCTGTACATATAGTTTAGGTAGAATTAGGGAGAAGTCTGTTTTTCTTTGGAGCACAAGAGCAACGAGCGACACAGATTGGAAAGCTTGAAAGGAGCGGATTGCTTGGTGACTGAAGGACCTTGACAGAGTTTCTTCTTATCCATTTAATTCCTCTATTATTGTAATCCATAAATGTTGTCTTATTTGCTACTTGTATTTGGTTTATTAAATATGAACTAATTATTTGCTCTAAGGTTATAATGGATCCCTTTGTTATTTGAATTGACTGTCTTTATCTCTTTGGTTGGCACAATATGATTTGGGTTAATATATTTGTGCTTAATGATTCTTGCTAAGACATTAGTGATGATTTTGGTAATCTACATGATATCGACAGAAGAATTGTAGATTTACACCTAAATATATTGGCATGTGATTGCGGGTTTTGGACTACATAAGTTGTGCGTAGAATAGACATATCTCTGTGCGCCACGTGCGACCTAATTGAGAACCTTTGCTTAAATCCTTGTTATGATTGATTCGCATAGACATATGTAGGATTGCATCTAGCTTGGACGTGCCTTTCTGTTCTGTTCCCTTTAGGGTGGATCTGGAGAGGATATGCTTGTGCATACCTCGACAGAGGTGCATTAGAACTCATGCGTTCTCTATCGACAAACAAATCGTCGTGACCATTAAGACCAAAGAGAGATAGGGTAGCTAGTTTGATGAAACATAACACGCCAGGTGTTCGACAGAATGCCTGTGTGGGGGTGAAGTTGTGACCTTAGCTTGTAATTCCTTAGATTACCATTCGTTATCCATTTACTTGCTTTGATAATTAGTTAAATAGATCAATCACACTTCCAATTATTGTTGTTCGAATAAGACTTTAGCGATACATAGTCGGCAGTTGGTAAATATTAGTCATAGTTCTTCGTAGGTACGACACAGTACTTATCACTGTATTACTTGTTAGACCGCGTATACTTACGCGTGTTTAGTGATTGCAAAATCAACCAACAAGTTTTTGGCGCCGTTGCCGGGGAACTATTATTCTAATATTGACCAATATTGATTTCAATCAATAGAGTCTTACTTTGAACGTGTATATATTTATTTCTTTTATTTGTTTGATCTTCCTTTCTTTTGTTTTTAAGTTTACAGATTATGGACGATCATAGTTATCAATGGCCTTATGAGTGGACGACGCCACCAAGCTCGGAAGAAGGACTCGAGAAATTACAAGTTCAAATTTCCAATGCCTTGAGGTTTTCTGATAATCTTGAGTGTCGACCCACTCGAAATGCTCTTTGTTAGAACAAGTCGACTTTGAACCGAGCTCCTATCATCCAAACTGTCAGGGTTATCCAAACTCTTAGGTCTACAGTCAAGAACAATATCATGATCCGAATCATGCCTCTCAGTTTGAATATCAGTCTCCGCCGCACTATGAGTGGATATCTCAGTCGAATGAGAACTTTTCTGAGTCCTCAACACGTGAAGAAGAGAACCGGCTTGAAGATCTTCTCACCATCTTTATCGAAAAAAATGAGATTAGGATGGCAAGCCAAGAAGTCGCATTGCACAGCCTTGAGAATCAATTGGGGCAACTCGTCAATGCCATCACAAAACCACCGCAAGGCAATCTGCCGGTCTTAATTGATCTCGATGATGAAGCGATAGAGTATTGCACGGTGGATACGCAAGGAAAATGCGATGAGTCTCGCACAGTTGTTGAGGGAGATGTCATAGTGCAAACTAACCAATCGGTGGAGTCTGAAGTTGAAGACAAGCTGAGAAATGGTGGTTGTCTAGTCATTACAAATTTACAATCAGAAACCCTGCTCCCAACCGTGAAAATCCTTGAGGGCCCAAAAGAGCATAAGGAACGCTTTCAATTTAATGAAACAGGCGAATTAGTGGATAATTCCAGTGGCGAGAGATTCTATGTGCCGCCTGATGACTGGATGGATGAAGGACAGAAGAATGGCCAATCACCCTTGTCGGCCAAAAATTTAAAAGAATTAACGAATAGGCGGCATAAAAAGGTCATTTTCGTTTATGAGCCGGATTGAACGACATCGGTATAGTCAAGCCGACGACTTTAAAACAAGCGCTTGGTGGGGAGGCACCCCTATCTCGGTATAAATTTTTATCTGTTTTCGTTATTTATGTCTAGTTTATTTTGTGTCTGTGTCGCTTAGGTTGTTAAAATGGCTCCCAGATTGTGCATTAATGTTTTGTGTCTATCATTTACGGGCAACATATTTAGTATGGTTTACTGCATATTATAATAGTGTTTATTGTGTTTTTAATAATGTATGTTTGCCCTTTGTAGCATAGTTTCTATTATTGTCTTGGCATGTGCAGATAACAGAAGAAAAAGCTCAGAACATGGTACTCATGGCCATAGGCCAAACATTTATACTAGATCTCACATGGCAATGGCCATACCGCACCTCATTTCGAACTTTCATACCAAATGCCATGATCTTGCTCGACCACATTAACTTTCATGCAACAATGAAAGTAATATGAAAGGATGTCTCATCGCCATGCATGATGCGAGTAATGAAGTTTTTGAATTTTAGATGCGCTTTTTACAACGTATCCAAACTATAATCTCTCAATCTCTCGGTTAGTTACGTAACCGTGACGCCCATACAAATTCCTTTTGCTCAACAAATCCCCCTCCATCTACAAAGGAACCGAATCATCATTCACAGAATCAGACCCAATTGAAGTCAGGCGTGAATCCAATTGGGGATCAACAACTAGTTTCTTTTCTTCATCAAGGTATTTTAATTGGAAATTCGGTTATTCACGAAGATATTTTGCTTGAGTTGATTGGGTTTGTTCTCTTTGAGTATCTGTCTTTGCGTATGATTTGGGGTGATTTCCACTACTGGAAATCTTGATAGAGCAATCACAAACAAGGGCTGTCCAAATCTGGTTTGAGGAGTGCACACAAGGTGTTCGACAAATTGCTTGAGAGAAGAATTTGAGTGTTTTGGGGCTGTTTGATATTGGCTATTGTTGGGGTCTTCTTGGCCTAAGTTTGGGGGAAGTTTGGGCATTGTTCAAGACTGTTTTTGCATCAATCTCGACTGAAATTTGACATGGCTCCAAAAAGGCTACGTCTGATCGTCGGAGGGTCTTCTTCGTCCGCCGCACCAGCACCCACGGATTGGGACAGAGCCAAGTTTATCAATGAGGAGGCCTTGAATAGGTACAAAAGTTCTTTCGGCTCGCGAAATCTGATTCCTGAGCGGGGGTTCAGGCCGGACAAGAAGGATGGTGAGCTACACACCATGATACTAGAACGGCAATGGATCAACTTCACGAAACTACCGGGGTCAGCTATTGTATCTGTGGTTCAGGGGTTCTATGCCAACGCCAATCCCGAAGGCCCTGCTGTTGTTCAAGTTCGGGGGAAGCAAGTGGCGTACAGTAGTCAGGCAATCAATGCCTTATTCGGAATGCCCAACTATGCGGGCAATGATTATATGTAGACGGGACTCCGCGGCTATGATCTTGAGGATATCATTCGGCGGCTCTGCAAGCCCGGGACTGTTTGGAAGAAAAATGATTACACGGGGGAAAAGACCGGTTTCGGCTTCAAAGACTCGATCAAGCACGGAAGGCGTGGTTTGGCTTCATTTGTGCCAATATGATTCCAACCCGTCATTTGAGCGACGTGACTAAGGATAAGGCGATCTTACTATTTGCCATTGTCATACATGTGGATATTGGCGTGCTCATTCATGACTCCATTCGAAAGGCAATCAAGAGTAACATTCTCAATGGACTTCCTCATCCATCATTGATCACTACATTGTGCAAGCAGGAAGGTATCCAGTGGGGGCCCGAGGAGATAGCCTCGCCACCGATGACAATCATTGACCACCTAACTATCAAACGCTACTATGAGTGGGACGGAGCAGAATCTCACGTTAGAGGCGAGGGCTATGGGCCACCTAAAGTTCCACTTCCTATATTAGAGGTCGAGCCTTCAAACGCCGCTCGGAGATAAGCCGGCACATTTACCGACAGAGCCTACTGACTGACATCATGACATCCCTCACCTCGCCGCATTAGAAATGTGTTGCCGAGGCAATGAGGCAATGGAGGCACATGCTTGGTTAGTGGCTCAAAGGCAGGATATAGCGATGCAAGATCGCAAAATTTGGTGGTGAACACCATTTAGAGCATCTACACAGATTATTGTGGCGAGAATGCTGAGTCCACGCCATATCAGTTTCCAGAGCCTCCTGTCTTCCCACCATACCCTCCACCATCATCGCTGCTAGAAGGCGATCAGACGAACCGATGAGGAAGAAGTCGATCACCGCCTTGCGTGAGCGATCTTCAGGGAAGCCCTCTTGTATACAATTGCTTTATGTTTAGCAATGAGGGCATTGCTTACCTCAAGTTTGGGGGTGTTTTTGGATATTATCTGTTTATTTCCGTACTGCCATGCTAGGTTGCCAGACTTTAGTATTATTATTATATTTTTATTATCAGTATTGTGGTGCAGTCGATTTGAACTGCGGGATTATGTTTGAATTTTTATCATTATGGATGCCATGAACTGTTTTTGGGTTTTATTTCGATTTTATTAGCATGATTATGGTTTCTAGCCATCTTTTTGGGGCTTATGCAGATTTAGATGCTTGTGCCATGTAAATGGCCTTTTCACCCTATTTTGAGCTGCTATTTAGCAAGGGTGTTATATTTATCATTGCTGATTTTTGATTGTGGCTATGTTTAGCGCCAAACGAGTATGTCTCTCGTAGAGTTGTGTCAAGCATGCCATGTACTAGGGGTTTATTAATTGATAAGTTTAGACTGTTATTGATCCGTCCTTCTAGCAAGCACCGACCAACTATGTTAACTAGTTATTTTTTGAATTTAGTTCGTGTGTTTATTGTTTTGACAATGTGTTCACTCTAATAAACTTTCATTTGTGCAAGGTAATAAAAGACTTAGATGTTTATACAGTTTTGGATCTTGGATTCTAGTTTATCGACATCTATATTAAAAAAAAATGGGAATAAGAAAATAGAAAAGAAGTGTTGATATCGAAAGTTTTGCGGTGGGTCGAGATGGAGCGTAAAACGCACTCGCCCATAAACGCAGGACCGATATCGAGATGGAGCATAAAATGCACTCGCTGAATAATCTTCGCTTTTGTTGTGAAGTCTCAGTTGGCTTATGTTGCTTACATGGCCTTTACTGCTCGAGTTATTAGATTCTTAGGGGCGTTCTACACCTAGTGCCCTAAAGTCGTCTGGCTTGGGAGTCACTGATCAAAAGCTCATTCATGGGTAGTTCTGAATAGCCTAAAGTAATTAAGAAATCTTGTCCAAGTCCGATTTCATCGCTTCGGCATTCTAGAGTCTTTTGATCTTTTCCTGCATTTGCGTCTTTTTCTTAATGCTTGTTGAATGTTTAAGTTGCGGAGTTTGCGTGTGTGCGAACTTATTTGAGCTATGATTAGTCAGGACGGTTGGTCTTCACACATGCACATAGAATGGATCGAATACAGTCTTATGCTTGAAATAGAATGAACCCTTACTCATGCTTGTGTTTGCCTTATTCTTTAGGAGCAGCTTAGATAGAGATTCGTAGGCACAATACTAGTAGATATTTTTATATTCCTGTCGCGTTCTTAATTTCTACTGTTATTATTGTATTAGATAGTTTGCTCGAGGACAAGCAAAGACTTAAGTTTGGGGGTATTTGATGAGTGAGATTTATACCCGCGAATCGGATACTTTATGACTTAAATAATTGCCTGAATTCGTAGTTTTTATGTAGTTTTATATAAATATAGTGTTATTGTGCTTAATCGTTGCATTGCAGAGCTTTACAGTGATTTTCCAGCTTTAAAGGGGCAAAATAGACAATTTATGCATAGCCACGCCATGCAACACCAAAGGCCGACTTAAAAAGTCGTCATGCACTGCCACCCTCCTCGAACCTTGATGACATCAAGACCGTGGCCATGGCATGGTATACTATTTCTTCTTTGGCTCGGCGTGGCAAACATGAGCTCGTGTCCATGGCACTAATGTGGCACTGCAGCGCCATCTAATGCTTGGTGTGTCTCATGGCTGCAAGGCCACCTCAAGTGCCAGACGAGAGAAGTGATTTTGACCCAAAGAAAGGAAAAAAACATATATACAGCAGTAGCTCTGCATATCATAACATCAGACATCCCATATCATAGTTTTTAGATAGATTAGCTTAGGTTAGTTTTTCTTTGTAATTTCTCTATCTTTTCCTTAGTTGATGTCTGTACATATAGTTTAAGTAGTTTTAGGGAGAAGTCTGTTTTTCTTTGGAGCACAAGAGCAACGAGCGACACGGATTGGAAAGCTTGAAAGGAACGGATTGCTTGGTGACTAAAGGGCCTTGACAGAGTTTCTTCTTATCCATTTAATTCCTCTATTATTGTAATCCATAAATGTTGTCTTATTTGCCACTTGTATTTGGTTTATTAAATATGAACTGATTATTGGCTCTAAGGTTATAATGGATCCCTTTGTTATTTGAATTGACTATCTTTATCTCTTTGGTTGGCACCATATGATTTGGGTTAATATATTTGTGCTTAATGATTCTTGCTAAGACATTAGTGATGATTTTGGTAATCTACATGATATCGATAGAAGAATTGTAGATTTACACCTAAATATATTGGCATGTGATTGTGGGTTTTCGACTGCATAAGTTGTGCGTAGAATAGACATATCTCTGTGCGCCACGTGCGACCTAATTGAGAACCTTTGCTTAACTCCTTGTTACGATTGATTCGCATAGACATATGTAGGATTGCATCTAGCTTGGACGTGCCTTTCTGTTCTGTTCCCTTTAGGGTGGATCTGGAGAGGATATGCTTGTGCATACCTCGACAGAGGTGCATTAGCACCTGTGCGTTCTCGGTCGACAAATCGTCGTGACCATTAAGACCAAAGAGAGATAGGGTAGCTAGTTTGATGAAACATAACACGCCAGGTGTTCGACAGAATGCCTGTGTGGGGGTGAAGTTGTGACCTTAGCTTGTAATTCCTTAGATTACCATTCATTATCCATTTACTTGCTTTAATAATTAGTTAAATAGATCAATCACACTTCCAATTATTGTTGTTCGAATAAGACTTTAGCGATACATAGTCGATAGTTGGTAAATATTAGTCATAATTCCTCGTGGGTACGACACACTACTTATCACTGTATTACTTGTTAGACCGCGTATACTTGCGCGTGTTTAGTGATTGCGAAATCAACCAACAATCGACCACGATCGCAAAGATCCACCCCGCAGGGTATTTATAAAGCAAACTACCATGTTGTATGTGTGGTTCATGTCACACCTGAGACCGATTGGCACCTTTTGACGGCATGAGTATTGTTTTTCCCATGAGATAGCCATGTCTTACTCCTTTCAGCTAGCGAAGTGTATAGATGTTGCATCCTGTTCAGTGTTCTTGGCAGGGATTGGAGATCCATTTGACATTCTATCGTGCACAGAGCTCAGGTTTCCCTACAGCTTCATTTCTCATGCATCTGGAATGGATTATCTCCCTCTCACTGGTTTGAGGGGCATGACCACATATCACCCACTGGCTGTGATGTCATAGTTTAACCAGTTTCAGGATGTGCATCCTTTTGAGGGGGCATTAGGCCAGTGTTTGGCTTCTTGCCATTTGTCAGCAGAGGATAGATCCAGGGTTTATGCATGTTGGGATCAGCGTAAGCGTGCTGAGTTTTCTGTTAGCCATTCGGGCTGTTCGATAGAGGATTTTGCATGGATGGAGACAGAGACTGCATCGGCTGCGGTAGTATCCACAGTGCCGGGGATTGAGTTAGATGGTGGAGCGCCCATGGAGGACATTGATTTTCCCACCGAGGAGGAGCCATTCATTGGGTTGCTAGCAGCTCTTGTAGATTCTCCCAGTACGAGTGCTAATGTGATCCAACATTCAGCACAGTATTTGGAGCAGAGTCTTTATCTGATGACCTTTAAGAGAGATCAGGCTAGGGCCTTGATGTTGATAGCTCTTGATAGGAGAGATGCCGCTCTGTTAGAGAGAGACGAGGCATTAGCTCATAGAGATGCCGTTGTTGCTGAGCGGGATAGCGCTATATCTGCCCGAGATATCGCTGTTACAGATAGTATTGTAGTGAGGTCCCTTACTGTTGGCATCATTGTAGAGATGAACACGTATATTGATGAGCATAGTGCCACATGTAGTTGGCTGTAGATATGTTGACTCGTGTAGAGACCTTTGGGCAGGAGATCACAATGTTACCTCCTTTTTCTGAGAGGGATGCGATGTTGGACTTGATAGTCCGTATACACACCGACTTGTAGATGTGCTTGTATTTTCCTGCACAAACTAGCTTAGTCATTTTGTCATGTACAGTACATTTTTTATATATCAAACAACATTATATATGGCAGGGAAATATATTTTGATTCACTTCCCTTTTAGTTGCGCCTTGTTATTTGCTTAATATTTTCCTGTTTCTCCAGGGCTTGTGATCTTGATGTATTCTGAACTCCCCCTTGATGGATGGACATTGAGATGTCTCAGGATCTTTCAGAATGGATCGCTGATCTGTATGTATTCTTTACCATCTTTGGTGTCTTGTGTGACGCCCCCAGATCCGGGTGGTGCTACACTGTACTACAGTTCACACAAACATTCAATTGAAATGCCTCAAAAGAACGAATATGTCTTATATATATTCAAAATAATATTAACATTCCCCCAGGTTCTTTATAACCGTTACACTTGTTCTTGTCATAATATCAAATATTATCATTACAAACCTATACTATTACATAAGTAATCTACGGGTTCGCCTTAGCCTTCCCTTTATCTTTGCCGGATCCGTCGGTCCATTTGATCTTAGCTGCATTCATATGGTTCAAGCAAGAGTGAGCCTAACTAGCTCAGTAAGTACAACAATTCTAATAAAACCACATGCTTGAAACATAGGAATCATATATCTTCAATAACTGAACAATAGTTACGAAGTACTATCGATAATTCAAAATAACACTTCTTTTCTTTCAAAATGTTTTACAATGACAATGTTCGGTAAAACATCAATTCTAGTCCAAGACCATGAGCATTTCATAAGTTCTTTGAAAAGGAGATCCCGACACTAAGTCCGTAAGTCCTGTATAGCTTACGAGCACGTCTAGGTGATCAGCCTATAGTACTCTATGTTGATCAACACTACATTCATTAAACGTATGTACGTTTAAGTTGTGGCAACCTCACGTGCCTCTCGTTTGACGACAAAAAAATTTAGCATACTCAGTCTTCATTTGAAAACCACACCAATCTAGTTTGGTAAAACATTTGACAATACATTGATAGATTATAGGAAATCCACATATCATAAGTCTAGCCGAAAGAATTGGCTTTGACTTCATCAGACATTAGTTCATGCGTAAGAATACATGAATCACAAAGCTTGTCCAGATTGAATGGAAACAAGGTTTAAAACACTTGCCTTTAGCGTCTGCTACAGTTATAACACGTGCACTTTAAGTCTTTAAGGTCTTTACAGTAGATGATAACATCACATAACACATTAGGTCATGAATAACATACATAGTTTCTAAAGAATCTTACCCTTCTTCTCAATCTAATTACGTATTAGATTTGTTATTATTGGTTCCGGCTTTCTGTTACGTCGTTCTTACGTTCACATATAATTGACTTACCTTAACCCTAAGTGATCATACTTAAGGTTTAATCATGACTTAACAATGTTACATTATGTTTAGTAAGTTTGTACTACTTCATTGTCTTTATTTTTATCTTCTCACAATCAATCATCTCTATGCAAACCCTAGGGCTGGCGCTGCGGCGCCAACTCCCTTTACTTCAGCCGTGTTGCGGCGCCATACTCTAGGGGATAAAGACCTGGACTCGGTGCTGCGGCGTGAGTCCCCTTCGTTACGGCCGCGCTGTGGCGCGAAACTCCAGTAGGTCACAGCTTTTCCCGGCCAGGCTCGGCGCTGCGGCGCCACCTATTTGGCCTTGGGCTAGCACCACGACGCCAGCTCTGTGCACCAGAAAACTTGGACAGTTTTTCAACTTTGCAAAACTCCCGGGCTCGTAACTTCTTCGTTATAAGTCCGAATTGGCTCGTTCAAGAGCCTATAGTTCACAAATCACATACTCTGCGTGTTCATGTAATAATTTTATCTTTTTGACTTCGTTAACTCTAAATTCACCTATTGGTTCATTTTTAATGAAAACGATAAACGTTCGTGAACGTTCAACGCTCGTTTCTTTGTTCTAAGTCGGAATCTAGTCATTTTTGAGTCTGCAACTCTATAATGCCAAATAAGACTTGTCTCCATCGAAAACCAATGTTTCTAAGTTCAAACACAAAATCTGACTTCCATTCCGAGAATTTCACGAATTCGACGATTATCGTCTAATCGTGTGAATTCTGGCAAAACTTCATTAATTATGATTTGTTCATTGCTTCAAATGGATTCAATCCATCAACTAAACATCTCAACTTGTATATTTTATCAACTTATCTTCATATTAAGTTATGTCTTATTCTTCATAAATTTATAACTTGTCAAATTATAAACTATAAGATTTTATTTCCTTATGACTTATTATTGATTTAAGCCCTTTAACTAACATTCTTACATCTTATTAACATACCAACTTCATTCATGTAAATATGATACAAGTTCAAATATGACCATCATAAGTTCATAACTTATTTAGGTTCAAATTACTTATTCATGACTTATACGACTTAAGTCCATTGATTATCCAATTCTTATGTGTTCTTAGCATACATATTCATTAAGCTACACTTCTCTTATCACCCTACAATGGTAGAGATGGAAGATATAAGATCATTTACCTTTGATGACTAGCTTCCTTCTTCTTGAAAATCTAACAATGGAAGTTTTAGCTTATTTGTGCTTATTCTCTCTAACAATTAAGTTGCTTAGCTTGGATGAAAATTAACAATCCAACAAATGAACTTTAAGCTTGTTATTTATAGGACTTCCAATGTTAGGGCATAATTGACATTAGGTCATCCCACCTCCTTAACAAACCTCCTTACTATTCACTACTTAACCCCTAAGTAAACTTGCTAACCACTCACTTTACTTGGCCACCACATTATTATCTTGGTCACCAAGATCTCTTATGGGTTGCCCCATGGATCCTAATTACCCAATGGATCATAGCTTTGAGCTTAGGTTTAATTAGTTTAGCTTATACTTTGGGCTTGTCTTAAATTGCTTTGGGCTTCACATTAACAAACACTTGGGCTTAACATTACTAAATCTTGGGCTTGCACCTTACTTCTTATTGGACTTGCACTTCATACAAGATCCTACAAGTTCATTTTATTGTCTTTAATCCTTAACGTTCTCAAATTAAGTCCATATGCGAAATATTACGTTTTCCATACTTGAATTATTATAACATAATCCATCTCACCTTGATATTATAAAGTTATGTATTTCTCGAAAGTTCAAAAATAATTCCTGAGTAGAAAATGATGAATAGTGTTTTTCACAAAATTTCTCGGAAAGCTTTTATTTTCGTCTTGGAAATTCAAACACTTTAATTCCTTCGCGTAGTTAAAATACTACGACTTTCCGACGTTTCTAGGTTATGGAACGACATTCATTTTACTAACACATAATAATAACCAATAATAGAATTTTATTAATTATTTAATTATTTAAAAGTATTTTAAAAAGGATCCGAATTTCTCGGTCGTTGCATCGTGGGACTGGTTTCTGTATGTAGATGTGGAGAGGAGTGTGGCTTTCCTCTCTGAGGTTGACCGCACCACAGATGGTCGCCAGTACTGCTTTGTATTAGGGAGCCCAGTTAGTTCCATCTCTTATAGATTGGTGTTTCTCTTTGAGGAATCAACCGCAGCTTAGATGGTCGCCGATTCTCCCATTTGTGTAGGGAGGTCAGGTAGTTCCATCCCTTTGGTCTGAAGCCGATGAAATGTGGGGGATAAAATGATGATCCCAGTACCGTTTGACAAGTGTTTGTGATTTGGTAGGGGGTAAGACCGTACCATGTGTAACATTTCAGAATTTTAAAGTGTAATATTAAATATTTATTGATTTATATAAATATTTAATGGAAATGTTTATTATTGAATAAATAATTGTTCAATTTGAGTTGATGTGATTTAGTTAATTATTTGTTGAATAAATAATTAAATATTAAATATTAAATATTTATTTACAATATTAAATATTTATTGAATTATATGGCAATTTGAGTTGATGTGGTTTAATTAATTATTTATTGAATAAATAATTAAGGAGCTAAGTAAATTAATTGTTATGAGATTATATACCAATGTAATTTAATAAGTAAGCTAGAGAGCTTATAGTGATTTAAATAAATTATAATATTTTAAATGTGAAATTGTAATTTAAAATATTAGTTGGTTAAATAAAATTATAATTATAAAGAAATTATAGTTTTGTGATAATGATTTATGTATTAAAGTAATTTAATAGATTAATATTTGAATTGATTAAATTGATTATTTAAGTAAATAGAAGTGTGACAAATAATCTTGCTATAAAGGAGTTATTAAAATAAATTAAGGGAGTTTAATTTAGTTTTGCCAAACATGTCTTATTGCATAATAAGTCTTTAATCTAATTGTGTTTTATCAAACAAGGTATAAGGATTAATCCATTGATTTTAATTCAGTTTACCAAACAAGGTGTAAGGATTAAAGGGTTATTTTATTAGCTTAGCCAAACAAGCCTTATGGCTTTTGATTTTCAAACAAAATATAACCGATATAATTATATCTATATTTATATTATATCATTAATAGATATTATATCATATAATGCTATATTTTTATTACGTAGTTAGAGTTAGGAAAGAAGAAGGCTCGGTTGAAGAAAAAAGAAGAAGAAGAAAATCTGAGAGAGAAAAGTCGAGAGAAACTTAGAGAAAATTGAGAAAAGAATTGGGAAAAGAAGATTGTAATCATAACCATTTTCTTCTAAACTCTAGAGTACCATCTTCTTAATCAAAGGTAGGATATTAATCCTTGTATTTTATTTTTAAAGTTTAATTTTCTTCTCCAAAGAGTTCTCTCAGTAAATAATTATGGATGATGAATTCTTATGTATACTGACTTTTAGATGATGATTGTTGTTGTAAAACCTGCTTTTGTTGAGATTATGTATGATTATAATTAATTACTTTATGTATGTATGTAAATTGTGAAGAAATATATCACGTTGAGTTCATATGAATATATATATATATATATATATATATATATATATATATATATATATATGAATATGGCTTAGTTTAAAGTAGAAATTAAGGTTTTATTTGTTGTTAAATTGATAAATTGATTGTTAGAATTGATAGAGTATGTAAAATCATAATCATAATGTTTTGAATTTACTCTTTTGGTTGAAAAACAAAATCACCGTGTTGATTTTCATTGAAAGTATAAAAATGGAGTTTTTGCCAAGAACATTGAAATTGGGTGTTGGATATTTGATGTTTATGTTATTTTATGAGTATAAACATGTTAGAAGTCTTCACAATATGTTTATATGAAGTCTATATGTAAATTACATGATAATCAGTCTATTAGATTCGAGCTTTTAGCCAATTTGGCTTTTTTTTTGGCATCTTTGTCGGTTGTCGTTGACCGAATCGTTAGCTTTCAGAAGTGGGCTTACCAAAGAAGACGTTAAAGGCGCCAAGATGGCCATCGCCACGCCCGCTTGTGCGCTTCGTAGAGTATAATCACATGTATGCCGCAACGCCATCACCATGCCACAATCACGACCCACAAGTAAATCGTAGAAATAGCAGCCTTGAGTTAGTAGAATGGTCTGACAGTGTACTTTTTGTACACGAAATTTTAAGAAAACATTTTTGTGATGATAGTAGGACTGTAAAATATAGATTTTAGTATTTCTATACTATGAATAATTATGTTATAAAAGATTAAATTATGTTATAAGTTGATCATGTGATTAAATAATCAAACCTATGTGATGAATGTATTAGTTATGTGATAATGACTAACTATGTCACGATGACATATGTATATATGATATTGTGATTCAAATTGATTCGGTTTAGTCTACGAGCAAGGCAAGTTTTCTAACTCAAAACTTCATTGTGCGAGTTTAATTTCATTTGGTACATTATTGTTTTCAAATTCAATTACAATTGTTGTAAGTTGCTACTTCTACACTTTCGTAGAGCTAGATTTCCTATGATTGAGTAAGTCATTGTATCTAGTTACTCATGACGATGCAAGTTTTCTAATCCTTTGTCTTATTGAGCTAATTATTGTTTTCAATTCGATTATCTTATAATGATGTAAGTGGTCTAAACTTTGGTTTGATGTTGAACACGTTATTCTTGTATTTCAATTATTGATTAACATGCATAACTGAATTGCCATGCATGTTTAGTATTTAATCCTAATTAACCTTGGCTTAGTATTGTTCAAGCAAGGTATGCTATATTTATTCAAATTGTATGCTATTAGATTATTCCTAATGCATGACTTTAGTTTACTATGATTGATTCAATCACTATTATTCTATAGTATAGTGTTATTGGTCTTATTCAACTACTCCTTAGTTGATGTTCGTTAAACTCCAAATTTTCTTGAAAGCTTATCCAAACCAAACTTACTTTGGTGCGGATTTGTATTCTAAATACTGAGATGAACAACTCTTTTAATAGAGGTTTATGCTTAGCGTTAAAATGGTTGTGCACAATACATTGTACGAAGGGTTGATCCCCCTAAGTACGTGGAGTCCTTATAATCTTATGACTGTTAAAGTTAAAGTTGAAAGATTACTTATAACTGTGGACATGATTCGTGGTCATTAGACCCTCAGTGAATGTTATAATTTTTAGAAAGTTAATAGAATATATTGTTCAGTTCTATTGAGCCTAGTATTGGCAATTGATGTAAAAGTTTAAAGATTTATTGTTATTTCAAGTGGGCCTTGTTTGCTCACTCTTGCCTGTAAAATTTCTTATAGCTATAAAGTTGAAACCGGTGACGCACTCTAGCACCAAAGAAAAGAAAAGGAAAGATGAACAAGCATCAAGACTTGTAATAGATTTGATAGTATTATTATTAGACTTTGGTTTAAAGATTGTAATGAAGTTTATTTAATTTTCGCATTTGAATGATTGTTGTTAAAGGTTAGACAACCTGGGAAGATTTTTATTTGAGTTTAATCCTGTATGGGCAGGTTTTTATTATCCAATTTATTATAATTGGGTAGTTAGCAATGAATGTTTTGATTAAGTGAACATTGAATCCTGTGAAAATGAAGTACCAGGATTTGGGGGTGTCACACCATGAATGGCTGCATATGTACTCCTATTGAAGAGGAGATCAGGTCTGCGTAGTTCGAACTTGGTGTAAAGGTTCAACGCTGTTTGTAGCAAAGTGGTGTAGAAATGTGTTTGTTTTTGTTATTTTTGTAGTGAGAAGGGTGTAAAAATGTTTTTGTTTTTTTCTATGGTGCGACCGGACCATATAAAATGGCTGCCTACGTACTCCCGTGTATTGGGGAGATCAGGTCGGCGTAGTTCACCCCATGTATAGGACGAGTTGTAGCCAAAAAGTTTAATCCTATGTGCAGGATAAACTGAAGGTGTGAAAAGTTTGATCCCTGGTGGGACAAACTGCAGGTGTGAAATTTTTTATCTATGGAGGGATGAAACTGCATGTGTGAAAAGTTTTATCCCTGGTGGGATAAAATTGCATGTGTGAAACGTTTTGAAAATGAAGTTCAGTGGAGGATTTGTTGATCCGAAACCAAACTGCTGGTTGGAAAGTGTGATTGTCCCTGATGGGGCAAATGGGGGTGAAGAAAGGTTGTATGTGGTGAGGTTTAGAAAACCTTACGTGACTGGGGATCTGGTGATCCTTAACCAGGATGCTTGTTTGCTGGTATCCTCAAATATAGTATCGTTTCACGGCGTCTGAGTTGATGATTTGTGGAAATTCATTGTCATTCATCTCCTATAATCTGAGAGCACCTCCTGTCAATACCTCCTTGACAATAAACGGGCCTTCCCAGTTCTGGACGAATTTTCCTTTAGACTAATCTTGGTTGTTAATGATCTTCGTCAAAACCAAGTCATGTTGTTTAAACTGCCGTAGCCGGACTTTTCTATTATAGGATCTGGCGATCCTCTATTGATATAACTGACCGTGGAAGATAGCAGCGGTTCGCCTTTCGTCTATTAGAGACAATTGGTGATACCTATCTTGTAACCATTGGTCTTAATCCAGCTGAGAGTCTATCAACACTCTGAGGGATTCCATTTCCACTTCTATGGAGAGCACTACTAATATCCCATAGGTTAATGAGTAGGGGGTTGCCCCAATGGAAGTGCACACTGATGTTCTGTAGGCTAATAGAGTTAGTGATAATAAGTCAGGCCGTCCTTTATGATTGGCGGGCATCTTTTGCATGATCTTCTTAATGTTCTTGTTAGCCACTTCAACATCACCATTCATCTTTGGACGGTAGATGACGAATTTGAGATGTTTGATGTGGAATTTACTGCATAACTCCTCCATCATTTTGTTGTTGAGGTTCTTAGCATTGTCTGATACAATTACCTCTGGTTGTCCATATCGACAAATGACATTGTTTCTAATAAAAGTAATGATAACTTCTTTTGTAACCCTTGGGAAGGAGGTTACTTCTACCCATTTGGTGAAGTATTCGATCATGGTGAAGATGAACCAGTGCCCATTACTGGATTTGGGCTCGATGGGCCCGATCACGTCCATTCCCCACATTGAGAAGGGCCAGGGCAAACTCATATTGTGGAGCTCCCTTGGAGGGGCGTGGATATCATTCCCATGAATTTGGCATTAATAACATCTCTTGACGTGATCATCATAGTCAGCCTTGAGAGAGAGCCAGTAATGCCTTGTTCTTAGGATCTTTTTAACAAGAAGAGGGTCGCTCATGTGTGGGCCACAGACTCCACCATGGATTTCATCCATGAGTCTCTGAGCTTGGTCCTTGTCCAGACATCTGAGGAGACCTAATCATGCATCTCTTTTGTAAAGTGCGTCTCCACCCAGGTAGAATTTTATAGCCAGTCGGTGGATCCGCCTTCTTTTAGCTGGGCTCGCCTTAGCGGGTGTAGATCCATCTTGTAAGTATTCCTTGATATGCTGATACCGAGGGTGTTGGATGGTAGGTAGGTCATCCGATACTTCTCCAATATAATTCCCATAGGTTGGAGCCTTTTGTCAGGCAAATGTGATGGTTGGCATGTTTTCCTTGTCAAGTATGTTGATCAACGAGGCCAAGGTTGCTAGCGCATCCGCAAAGTCATTCCTATTCCGAGGAATGTGGAGGAAGGTTATTTCTTCAAACACCAAAGCCATTTGTAGAACCTTCCGATGGTAAGGCAAAAAATGTAGCTCTTTGGTGTGATAGATGAATGTGGTTTGTCTGATTACCAATTCGGAATCCCGAAAGACAGTTAACCGTCTGATGCCCATTGATTGGGCAAGTTTTAGCCCCATGATACAACCTTCATACTCAACTGTGTTGTTGGTGTTGGCAAACTATAATTTGACGGCGACGGGATGCTACTCCCTCGTAACGGATACTAGAACTGCTCCAGCCCCAGAACCTTCCATGTTTACATCTCCATCAAAATATATCCTCCATGTTTGGCGTGTATTGTACTGATGGTGTTGCTGAACTGTCATTACCCCTTCATCGGGGAAATATGTTTCCAAGGGTTTAAAATCCCCTGAAGGTGCGGCGGCCAGTTGATCCGCAATTCCCTGACCTTTGATAGACTTTTGCATCATGTAGACTATGTCAAATTGCTGTAGGATCAACTGTCATCTGGACAGTCGACAATTTAATATGGGTTTACTGAACACGTACTTGAGAGGATCCACGCGGAATATGAGATGGGTTGTGTGACCATGGAGGTAATGCTGTAACCTCATGGAAGCCCATGCTAAAGCACAACAAGTTTTCTCAATCAGAGTGTACTTGTGTTCACTGCTATTGAATCTTTTGCTGAGGTAGTAGATAGCTCACTCTTGGCCTCTATCATCTTTCTGTCCCAGTATGCAGCCCATAGCATTGTCATTGATGGATATGTACATGAATAGGGGAACATCATCCCTGGGTGGTACTAAAATAGGAGCCTTAACTAGCTGCTCTTTGATTGTAAGGAAGGCCTTCTGGCATTCGTCATTCCATTTCATGGAGGAGTTCTTCCTTAACAACTTGAAAATAGGCTCACAGGTTGCTGTGAGTTGGGAGATGAACCTACTAATGAAGTTGATTTTTCCCAAAAATCCCTATATTTCCTTCTCTGTCTGAGGAATGGGCATTTCTGTAATGGCCCGGATTTTGGTGGGATCCAGCTCAATCCCCTTGTGGCTGACTAGGAAACCTAGCAACGTACCTGATTTGACATCAAAGACGCACTTGGCTGGATTCAACTTTAAGTTGTACTTACGTAACCTGTTGAAGCTTTTTGAGATGGCCTAGGTGGTCCTCCTCCCTTAGGGATTTAACACTGATGTCATCCACATAGATCTCTATCTCCTTATGCATTAAATCATGGAAAAGAACCATCATGGCTTGCTGGTAGGTAGCTCCAGCATTGATGAGGCTAAATGACAACCGTCTATAGTAAAAGGTTCCCCAAGGAGTGATGAATACAGTTTTCTCACGATCCTCTTCAGCAACCATGATTTGATGGTACCCTCCAAAGCAATCAATAGAGGAGTACATGTCGTATTGAGCTGTATTGTCAATGAGTATGTGGATGAATGGTACGTGAAAGCTATCTTTTAGACAATCTTTGTTCATGTCCCGATAATCCATGCAAACTCGCACCTTTCCTCCGGGTTTAGGCACGGGGACTATGTTGGATAGTCATTCAGGGTATGTTGACACCATGATGATGTCGGCTTGAAATTATTTCACAATTTTTTCTTTAAATTTTAAACTCCACTCAGGTTTTAATCGCCTGAGCTTCTGCCTGACTGGATTGAATACCTCTTTAATGGGAAGGCGATGAATAAAAATGTCAGTGGATAAACCGACCATGTCTTCATGAGACCATGCAAACACATCCTGAAATTGGGTCAATAGTGTAACCATGTCATTCCTTTGGTTTGGAGTGAGGTCCATACCAATCTGGATTTGTTTGGGGTTTTCTAAGGTTCCGAGGTTAAAAGAGGTGGTTTGATCAAGATTTGGCTTGGATTTGTCTTCGACCCATTCTTTGATCTCCTGAGGTATCTCATTGTCCACTTGTATTTCCATCAAGTATGAGTCCAACTTTACGTCAAAGTTATAGTCCTTGTGGAGAAAAGGCGCCTCATCAGCAAGTATAGGCACATCTAACTTTAGAGTTCTGAAATAAAATATGCTTTCACTTAATATAAGAAACTGTTCAATCATACAAAGTGTTAGCATGTAATGACAAAACAACTGTATAATTATGCATGAAAAAAGTAAGCGAGTTATGGCTATCTACTGTAGGCGAGAGGAGTTTCGCCTTTTTACCCTTTTGTCGACAAATGCAGGGAGGCCGCCCAATTGTCGAGGTGAAGTCTGATGACAAAGAGTGATGAAGGGGTTGTTATCGTTCTCCTTCTCCCGAATGATGACCATAATAATAATAATAATAGTAATAATTATAATTATAATAATAATTATGATAATAGTATTAATAATAATAATAATAACAATAATAATAATAACTATAATAATAATTGTTATTGTGGTAGTGTGGTAGTGTGGTGAATTATAAAAATTGTTATTGATAATTTGCATGTTTGTAGAGAGGTTGAAATTTTTCTGGATATATATTTTTAAAGGAAAATTAATTATTGTGGTGGTGTAGTGAATTATGATAGTTTTTATGTGTGATTATAAGTTATTTTAGGTTGCAAAAAGTCTTTAGGAAATGTAGTATTTTTTGAATTTTAATCTAATTTTTCGTTACGTCGTGCCTTCAGGCACTGACAATTACTAGTCACTTTATATTATTGAGTTGAATGTTATACTAGTTGATTTAGTTTTGTTTGATTGTATTTTATTTTACATTACTTATCTTAATTAGTTTTCATAAATTAAAATAAAGTTAATTATATAGAAATTAAAAAAATATAAAAATAAATAAATTATAAGTAAGAAAAAAATTATATGAAAAAGTACAAGTAGAAAAAGACGGAAGAAAGAGAATTATAAAAAAAAATTACAAAATTATGAGTCAAATTTTAAATATAAATTAAATTTTTAAGTTAAATTTCAACATTTGGGGGGTATTTAGGTCACTTTCTAATAATTTATTTCATTCTTGAATGTAATCCTAACATCAATCAAACATGTACATGGAATATTAAAAATAAGAGTAAATCTTTGGGTACATCCAACCTGTTAATAACTTACCGAACGCAAGAAAGTATGTCGTTTTGGGTATTTTTTTTAACATTCTATGCCGCTTTCTCTTTAGAATATTTGTGACGCCCCCAAATCCAGGTACTTGGAACTTGAACTCAGTGCTTCACGATACCATTTCTTTGAGCGGAATAATAATAATAATATAAATATCAAACTTAATTTACAATATCAGAGTTGTCTAATCCCAGGTACGCGACCTTTACTACATTTCATTGAATGATAGATAATAAATATTATTGTCTTAATAATGTCTAACTATTACAAAAGATACCATTAACATATTCTGTTTGCTTTCCTTTTCCTTTGTTCTTGCCTGAACCTTCAGGTTGATCATGCTTAGCTGAAAACATTTACTTTAAAGCAAGAATGAGCATTTGGGTGCCTAGCAAATAATAGCAACAATAAACGTTAGCAGAAAGAAGTAAATGTTTTCTTTGAATGACCCTTCTACAACGAATCAACAGTTGTGAATTAAACTGAAGCAACACTAAACAACGTAACCATTCTATCTCAAATTTTGAAACTAGGTATTGACTATAATAGGTGAGCAGTCGACAGATTATGAACTTTGTTTTCGATTTTCGATATTCAATTGAATAACAAGAATTTATTCTACACAATAACAAAGTGAAATATTTTCTAGAGTTTATGCTAAGTGATCCCTAAGGATCTTGAACTTAATTCTCGAGTAACTATCAAAGATTTGCTTTGATATACCCAGGTGTATCAGATAACCATAAAGATTAAGCCATACCCATCTGTAAGTATAATAAGTGATCAGCTTCATTATACCCTATATTATGCATAATACTTACACGTGCGCAATGGCCGAATATACGACCAATAGGTTCCCTTTATATAAAAGATTGTTCTTCTCAGTCTTATAATCAGAATTTGATTTATAACACCGAAATACTATGATTTCAATATCTAATCGCTTTTTCGATCTAGCCGAAACAATTGGCATCGACCTGTCAATAATAATTAAGTTCTATTCTCGAACCTATCAAGTTCTAAAAAATATTCGTCTAGCCAGAATAATTAGCTAAGACATATCTCAACGTCATCTTTAAATTTATGTCTAGCCGAGTCAAATAGCTTAGACAACTTTTAATCAATGTATACATATCGGAATTTAATAAGTATGTATCAACAGGTACAACAATTATCCAAGTGAGGACACTTGTATAACAATATTTAGAAATTAACGAACAAAATAAATATCTGAATTATACAATAATACTGTATTGATAACCAATGATCCGATAAAATTCAAGAACTGGCATGTCTACAAAAGTATAGATACATGAACAATAACAATAACAATATAGTTTTGAAAATGGCTTACACATGTCAATTGCATAAAGTAAATTGCAAAAGTTAGATACTTGCCTGGTATGATGCTTACAGTTATGCAAATTAGTTTTATCTTTTATATCGAGACCTATCATTAATAAAATCATTCTATCGATTAGAAATACATATTATAACACATAGTACTGTTATTTGCAGTCAGCACATAACCTAATCACATTGTCACACATGTTTAACAGTCATTGTATCACAAACAGACACATATCTAGTCAAATTATCTAAGTTCAGATCAATTTTTGAAACATTTCGGTGTACCGATGGCTTTATTGGGTAATTATTGAGTCTAAAACTCTATTCTGTAATTCAATATTAGTTTAGATATTTTAAATATCAGTCATATTATTTTTAAATAGCTTATAATAATTTTTAAATAATTATTATAATTTATCATGATTTTTTAAACACTGGAATTATTATTAAATGATTTAAATATTGAATAATTCTATTATCATTAATATTAGATTAATATTAAATTATTAATGAAACCATTGCCAAAATATTAAAGTTATTTATAATAACTCAAAAAATATTTTAAAACATTAATATTATCCTTAAATGATTTTTAAAACATTTAAAATCATTTTTAAATAATTCTCGTCAATATTTAAATATTAATGTACTATTCATCAAAATATTAAAAAGTCATTTATTATAACTTAAAATATTTTTAAACCATTTATATCCCTTTTTAATGATTTTTAAATTAATAAAACCATTTTTAATCTTATTTATTTAATATATTTATTAAATAAATTTAATATTATTAATATTAAATTATTAGAAAATTTATCTTTAAATATTAAAAGTTATATTTTATAACTTAAAATATTTTTAAATTCTTTATTTTCATTTAAAATAATTTTAATAATATTAAAATCATTTTAAACTAATTTATTTAATATAATTATTAAATAATTCTAATATCATTAATATTAAATAATTAATGAAATTTGCCTTAAAATATTAAAATTATGTTTTATATCTTCAAATATTTTTAAATACATTAATATCATTTAAAAAGATTTTCAATATAATAAAATCACTTTTAATTAATTTATTTAATACATTTACTAAATAAATTTAATATTATTTGTGACACCCCCAAATCCGGTACTTCCATTTCCACAGGATTTGGTGTTCACTGTATAAACATCATCCATCTATTTACCCATAATAAATACAAACCATGCCATAGATAGAATTAATAATAAATCTCCCCTTATGGGGTTACATCAACTACATAATAAATAAATCCCAGGTTACTCTAACCTTAAATCATCTGTGCGGAAACATAAACAAATAAGTCTTAAGTAACATCAATTCTAATTATCATTACATAACCACATAAATAATCAATCTTCATTACTTGCTAAGCTTGCCCTTGCCTTTACTAGTGGAAGGTTCGTCTGCTCTTTCGTTCTTAACTGCAATGTTATTATTACGCAAGAGTGCGCACTATTTCCCATAAGTAAAATAACGAAATAACAATGTATAACAACATGCGAGTGAATCAAAGACTTCTGAAATAAAAGCTCAACTTTTGAATCAAGAATAAATAACAAGAATCAAAAGATGGGTCATAAGACCTTGAACTATGTCCTAGGTTACCAAGGGTTATACTTGAAACCTTTAACAGTCATAAGACTATGGACCTTTCTACTCGTACTTAGGGGGATTAGCCCTTAGTATAATACTGTGCACAATATCTTAACGCTAACGCATAAGTAATCCCTTTGCAGGGTTGTTCATCTCAGTTTGACATTAGAGTCCGCACCAAAGGAAGTTTGGTTTGGATAAATCAATAAGGGTTCTGAATTTAGAACGTTCATCAACTATGGACTAGTTGAATCAATAAGGATTCGCTAGTCTAACAAGGTTCAACAATAAATGATATTTGTAATGAATAACAATCTCAATAGGTATACAATAGAACAATTATTGTATAACAGAATCATACTTTGAAAAGATAGTAAATCTTTAACATAACAAATGAACTTGATTTATAACTTGAATAATGATAACAAGTAGGGTTAGAAAACTTTCCTCGTGCGTAGATTACAATTTAATAAAACTCGTTCTTTGATTTAAATCCTACATATCATTTACGTTCACAATACCAGTCAATTATACTATACTAAACATCACAAGCTTATTCTTTGTCTAACTCAAATTCATGACTATACTTAGTCTGTTACTACACTTATTGTCAAAAATTAAGACTTCACGAGCAATAAGTTAACTATTCATTCAATCATTCAATTCACACGTAATTGTGTTATGGACGTGTTAAGAATTTATTTTAACTCCTCATATATGTCTAACAAGTTTTTATATTCATTAGACTAAGTTACTATCGCATTTCTATACTTGAATACTTAAAAAAAAACATTTTCTGGACATTCTGCTAAGTGGCGCTATGGGCGCCCATTGTTAGACTGAGTCTTGCATCGCTGCTGTGACTTGTATGGCTATGGCTAAGGTGTCTTCTTCATGCACATGAAGTCTCGAACTCGAGTTGGCCGAGGCGCGACACTCCAAATTCTGAATTTCCAGTTCGCGAAGAACACAAAATCAAGCGAAATAAACATAACATAAACATTAATTTCACCAAATTACACATACCCACATGTTATAATTCATACATAATCATTACCCAACACTTAAAGAGTGATTTTAACCCATTAAAATACATAATTACATAATTAAAATATGCAAATTGTACTGTTCTTGAGCACAAACATGGAATTTAATACTACGGATTCGTTATAAGGCCAAATCCAACCATTCAAGTTTCGTTTTGTTCATTTTAGCATGCATAATCATATACAAGTGTAAAATTTAAGGATAATATATGATCAACGCATTAAATTTGTGCGTAAGGGCCATATGGCCATAATTCAACACTCTATAATTTTGAAGCAATTATATACGACCTATTTTCATGAATTTGCTGTTATGAAAACATACAATAGATGGTAAAATATGTTATGATGACATATTATCAAATATATACACATAATCGCTACTCTTTTTCAATTACATAGGCTTAGCAGAGGTTTGAAAGCCATTATTTATAAAAAAAACTAAATGACGTAAATAAAAATGGGTTGAAGAGATTACCCACATCATAGTGTAGATAGAAGAGGTGAAACCTTTCTCAATCAATCACACAACTCACAATTCCCTCAAAATTCTTAATTCTCTCTGTGATTTCCTTTGCTAGACTTAGAAGAATGAAAGAAAAGAAAAAGACGTATGATAATAAAGGACAAAACTGACGCGCGTTATGGAGGTCAGTTACCCATCATGGGTTAACTGCTCCCAACTCCCATTAGGGCTCCGTTTGGCTAGCTAGAATAGATTTCAAAAACCATTTAATTTAATAAAACTTTATCATATAGTTTAATTAATGTCACACTCCTTCATAAAATAAATCAATATCTTATTTAATTTAATTTAAATAAAGTATAATAATTTCTCATTAATTCACATAGTCACATAGTTCAAATTCTCATTGATTAATAATGTCAAATTCTTAAATCTCTAATTAATAATTAAATTAATTAAAATAACATTAGGCTTATTAAATATTTCTTTTAATACAATAAGCTCACATAATGACATACTTCGAATACCAAAAATTCTCCACATTAATTTAATAATATAACACATATAATTAAATTAATCTACCACAATTGCATCAATTAATTCTTTAATCTAATAATTAAATCATCGAAAATATTTATTTACTTCAATAAATATTAAAATTAAATTACAAAAATCTCGTTCGTCACATCTTTCCCCGCTTAAAAGGATTCTGTCCAGAATCACGACTCAATAAATATTTAACCTGCTACATTCTCCCCTTACAAAGATTCTATCCCGTAATCGCCACACATAAATTAAGTAAATAAATGAGGGTAATTCTTCATCATATTCTCTTCGAGTTCCCACGTAGCTTCTTCAGCGTTGTGGTTCCTCCAAATTACCTTAACAGAAGGTATTAATTTATTTATGAGAACTTGTTCTTTTCTGTCGACAATTTGAACAGGAATTTCTTCGTAAGATAAGTATTTTTCAAAATGTAGGGGTTCGTATTCAATTACATGCTTGTAATCGGCTTTGTAGGGTCGTAACACAGAAACATGGAAGACGTTGTGGACGTTCTCGAGTGATAGAGGTAAGGCTACCTCATACGCAACTTCCCCGATTCTTCGCAGTACTTCAAAGGGTCCAATGAATCTTGGGCTTAATTTTTCTTTCTTTCCGAACCTGATCTTCCCCTTCCAGGGAGAGACCTTCAAGAAAACATAACTACCTGATTCAAATTCGATATTTTTACGATGTGGATCAGCATATTTCTTCTTTCGATCTTGAGTCGCTACCACCGTGTTTCGGATCACTTTGACTATTTTTTTGTCTCTTTGTACTCAATTTCGCCCTAGCAATTGTCTTTCGCCAACTTCATCCCAATAAAGTGGAGTTCTGCACTTTCTGCCGTATAACGCTTCATAAGGCGGCATGCCTATACTAGCGTGGTAACTGTTGTTGTAGCCGAACTCTACTAACGGTAGGTGATCATCCCAATTTCCTTTAAAGTCCATCACACAGGCTCTTAGAATATCCTCTAATGTCTGAATCGTTCTTTCACTCTGTCCGTCTGTTTGAGGGTGGTAAGCTGTACTCATTCGCAATTGCGTACCCATCCATTCCTGTAGACGTTTCCAGAAATTCGATGTGAAGCGCGGATCCCTATCGAAAATAATTGACACCAGCACTCCGTGTCTCGAAACAACCTCTTTTACATATAACCTCGCCAACTGATCTAAATTGAATCTGATTTTGATCGGAAGGAAGAGTGCGGATTTTGTTAGTCGGTCAACGATAACCCATATTGTGTCGTAGCCTTTCTGAGTCGTCGGAAGGCAAACCACGAAGTCCATTGTAATATGTTCCCATTTCCATTCTGGGATCTCTAACGGTTGTAGCAATCCACTCGGTCTTTGATGTTCTGCCTTCACTTTCTGACAGGTCAGACACTTGGCAACACATTCTACAACATCACGTTTCAAATTCGGCCACCGGAAATGTTGTCAAAGATCTTGGTACATCTTGGTACTACCAGGGTGAATCGAATATCGTGAACTATGAGCCTTGCTCAAAATTTCTTTCTTAATTTCTTGTACTGGCGGAACCCAAATTCTACTTTCAAATCTCAGTAGTCCTTCCTTATCCATCTTAAATCTCTGTTCAGTTCCTTCAGATATCTTCTTTGTCACCTTTTTACATTCTTCATCCTGAAGCTGAGCATCCTTTACTTTATCTAGTAGAGTTGTACCAGATTGCATCTGAAATAGCTTTTCATCAATCTCCATAGGATACTTCACTTTCAACTCCAGTTTCTCCATTTCTGCAATTAGCTCCTCCTAAGCAGTCAACATCATCAATTTCTCACGACCTTTTCTACTTAAGGCATTGGCAACCACATTTGCTTTACCCGGATGGTATAAAATCTCACAGTCGTAATCCTTAATTAATTCCAACCATCTTCTTTGACGCATATTCAAATCCTTCTGTGTGAAATATATTTTAGACTCTTGTGGTCCGTATATATTTCACACTTCTCCCCGTAGAGATAGTGCCTCCAAATTTTCAAAGCAAAAACAATGCGCATGACTAACTCCAAGTCATGGGTCGGATATCCCTTCTCGTAATCCTTCAATTGTCGTGATGTATACGCAATGACTTTGCCGTTTTGCATCAGCACACAACCAAGTCCTTTATGCGACGCATCACTATAAACAACAAATTTCCTGTATCTTCCGGAATAGACAACACAGGTGCTGTACTCAACCTTTTCTTCAATTCTTGAAAGCTTTCCTCACACTTCTCCGTCCAAACAAATTTCACAGCTTTTCGAGTTAAATTCATTAACGGAGTTGCGATCTTGGAGAAGTCTTGTATGAACCTTCTATAATATACTGCCAATCCAAGAAAACTTTGTACTTCCGATGGCGTCCTCGGCTGATCCCAGTTAATCACGGCTTCGACTTTGGAGGGATGTACCGAAATTCCGTTTTTATCAATCACGTGCCCAAGAAATTGCACTCGTTCAATCCAAAATTCGTATTTCGAAAACTTGGTATACAACTTTTCCCTTCTCAATTCTTCCAATGTTAATCTCAAATGCTCTTCATGTTCTTCCTTGGTTTTCAAATAAACCAAAATGTCATCTATAAATACCAATACGAACTTGTCCAAAAATGGCTTAAACACACCATTCATTAGTCCTATAAATGCTGCAGGAGCAATCGTAAGACCAAACGACATTACTAAAAATTCGTAGTGACCATGTCACGTTCTGAACGCTGTCTTTGGTACATCCTCTGGCCTCACCTTCAGTTGATGATAACCACTCCTCAAGTCTATCTTGGAAAAGTATCTCGCTCCCTTCAATTGATCAAACAGGTCGTCGATCCTCGGTAATGGATATCTGTTCTTAATCGTGACCTTATTCAGTTCTCTGTAGTCAATACAGAGCCGCATCGATCCATCCTTCTTTTTCACAAACAACACCGGTGCTCCCCACGGTGATACACTCGGTTGAATGTACTTCTTGTCCAACAATTCTTGTAGTTGTACCATTAGTTCTTTCATCTCTAATGGTGCCATTTGGTATGGTGCCTTCGATATTGGAGTGGTTTTGGGCGCCAAATCGATCACAAAATCTACCTCTCTATCTGGTGGAAGTCCTGTCAAATCGTCTAGAAATACGTCGACGAAGTCCCTCACAATCGGTATTTCTTCTACCTTCGGATTCTCTTTTCGACTGTCGACTATGTAAGCTAAGTATCCTACACAGCCTTGTCTTAATAACTTCCACGGCTCGCATCATCGTACCAACTCGCTTGTCTAGGCGACTTGCTACCATAAAACACAACCTTTGACGGAGTTATAAGGTTAATACGCTTCTTTTGGCAATCAATTACAGCCCCGTAATTGAATAACCAATCCATTCCCAATATAACGTCAAATTCCCCAAGTCGAATAGGGATAAGATCTACGTTCATGATATTACCCTTAATATCCACTCTACAGTTCTTATGTATGTACTTAACAGTGATTATTTCTCTATTCGCAATTTCTATGTTCATGGGGTAATCCAATTCATCCCTAGGCAAATCTAAATTCTTAGCAAAGTCATCGGATATAAAGGAACAAGTAGCACCCGAATCAAATAAAATATAAGCATTAATTTTGTTGATCTGAATGATACCTGACACCACATCACGAGACTGAACTGCATCCTGCACCGTCATGTTAAAAGTCCTGGTGGTCGGTCGGTTTGTTGCGGTTGGTCCGGTGATAGTCAAGGCGTTTCCACTGTTGTTTCCCCAGTTTCCTCCTGATCCTGACCCTCCCGATCCCTTCTTAGGATAGTCTCTTGCCAGATGGTCCTTCGAACCACAAGTGAAACAAGCACCCTTCTTTGGGTTAGGACAGTTAGGTGCTATGTGGCCTTCGACCACAATTGTAGCACACTTTTTCCTTTCATACAAACTCGCAGATGAGCTTTCCTTGAGTTGGGCATGCTTGATTCTTTTCTTCCGACTTCCTTGTTGATTCCAGATGATGAGTTTTCATTCCACCTTTTCTTCTGATTAAAATTACCACTTCCTGTGCCACTTCCACTAGTCTTGTTATTTCCTTCACCTTCACTCTTCTTCTTCTTCTGATCTTGATTATACTTGGTCACCGCATCGCTTCCACCTTCAGCGAGGATGGTCTTTTCCAGTACTCCAGCAAAAGTGTTCATCTGAAACATTGATACTTTACTGTATACCCAAGGCTTTAGTCCTTGTTTGAATCTTCTGGTTTTCTCTCATTCGTGTGTACTTGATACAAGGCGAACCTTGCTAACTCGTTGAATCTAGCCGCATAATCAGGTACGATCATATTCCCTTGCTTCAATTCCAGAAATTGAACCTCCATCTGGTTCTGTGAGCTGGTTGGGAAGTACATCTCAAAGAACATCTCCTTAAATCTCTCCCAAGTAATTACACCTTCACCTCCACGAACTTTGTTTGCTTGCCACCAATAGCTAGCTTCAGACTTCAGCATAAACGTTGCAAAAGCGGTCTTCTGGTCCTCTCTAACCCCAACAACGTCGAAAACCTTCTCCATCTCCATAACCCACGTTTGAGCCTCGATCGGGTTCATGGAACCTTTAAACTCTGGCGGTCCCACCGCCTTGAAATCTTTAAACGTAGTATTTGGTGGAGCTTGAGGTTGATTATTCATTGCTCCGGTCGAAGAAGTTAACCAACCTCTTTGAACAGATTAGCATTAGCATTATTGTTGTTATTTGTTGACTCTTCCTGAGCTGGTTGACGTTGTTGTCTTCTTCTTGGCGGCATAATTCTGTTAAGAATATTCACTTATTAGGTCTTTATTCAATTCCTTAAACATTTAAGGCTTAGCTAGAACATTTAATCATAATTCATTAACACATCAATTTAAATAAACTTTGACATTTCATTCAATTCAAAAGTTTTAACATCATAAGATAGCATCACTGCTATTTACATCAACTATCCCGAGATAAAGACTCTACAGGATTTAAAACATCAAAATATTCCTTTGTTCATAAACACATCGGAATTTACATATAAAAACTAATTAAGTCTTTCACATAATTAAACAAATTCTATCACTGTCTGTCAAGGCGCTGAATAGCCTTGCTACGCTCCTCTTCCATGATACGAGACATCGTCCTGCGATCCAGCATGTACGATGGAAGTCCTTCGAACTGGATGGGGTACCTCAAAACTCAATCCTGGGCCTCATCCATTGCATGATTAAGTGTAGAGTATGTCTCCCCAAGCTTCGCCTTCTTTGCACTACCATCCTCTTCCGCAAGATCAGCATGATGTGACTCTCTCACCCAACCTTCCTCTGCTATGATCAGCCTTTCAGAGCTTTCCTTCAGTTCCTTCTTCAACTTTTCTATCTTTGCGGTCTTATCTTCGGTTTGACCCTTCTCGTGGACCAAATCCCATTCTATATTTCCCAGTCATTAGTGAAGAGTCGAAATCTCCCTCTCCTTTTGCTCGAGAGTAATCTGCTGAATAATCACTCGCTCAATCAGATCCTGCACCTCATCTCGTAACTCTCGTTACGATCATATAATGTGTCGTACATCTCAGCATCAATGGAGTGTTGTGGAAGCTCCTCTTCTTCCTCTTCCTCTTCAAATTCCTCCTCATGATCCTCCTCAGGATCAGTCTTAGGTTCATGCTCCTGACCAACAACGGTGATCAATGGAGATGACTCCCTCTGTACCAACTGTTCCCTAACGACATGAATGTCTCTAGGCTCCTCCTCTGTAGATACTGTAGGTACTCGAGGTTCCTCCTCCCCTGCTCAACTAGTCCCTCCAACGTCCGACATCCTGACAACAAAATTTCAAGTTTTAGTTACTAAGTCGTACTAGTGAGCACATAATTTAACACATAACCACATAAAGTCTTTTATTATCTTCAATGAATTACAAAAATTCATTTCCTAGAACTCGATAAGAGTTTTCCATCACTATGTTCTTTCTATAAGGCTACTACCTAAGGTTGTTCCCCCACCTAAGGTTCATAACCTACAGCTTTGATACCAACTTGTGACACCCCCAAATCCGGTACTTCCACTTCCACAGGATTTGGTGTTCACTGTACAAACATCATCCATCTATCTACCCATAAATAAATGCAAACCATGCAATAGATAGAATTAATAATAAATCTCCCCTTATGGGGTTACATCAACTACATAATAAATAAATCCCAGGTTACTCTAACCTTAAATCATCTGTGCGGAAACATAAACAAATAAGTATTAAGTAATATCAATTCTAATTATCATTACATAACCACATAAATAATCGATCTTCATTACTTGCTAAGCTTGCCCTTGAGTTTTCTAGTGGAAGGTTCGTCTGCTCTTTCGTTCTTAACTGCAATGTTATTATTACGTAAGAGTGAGCACTATTGCCCACAAGTAAAATAATGAAATAACAATGCATAACAACATGCGAGTGAATCAAAGACTTCTGAAATAAAAGCTCAACTTTTGAATCAAGAATAAATAACAAGAATCAAAAGATTTCTGAGGGTCATAAGACCTTGAACTATGTCCTAGGTTACCAAGGGTTATACTTGAAACCTTTAATGATCATATAAGACTATGGACCTTTCTACTGCGTACTTAGGGGATCAGCCCTTAGTACCATCACGTGCACAATATCTTAACGCTAACGCATAAGTAATCCCTTTGCAGGGTTGTTCATCTCAGTTCGACATTAGATTCCGCACCAAAGGAAGTTTGGTTTGGATAAATCAATAAGGGTTCTGAATTTAGAACGTTCATCAACTATGGACTAGTTGAATCAATAAGGATTCGCTAGTCTAACAAGGTTCAACAATAAATGATATTTATAATGAATAACAATCTCAATAGGTATACAATAGAACAATTATTGTATAATAGAATCATACTTTGAAAAGATAGTAAATCTTTAACATAACAAATGAACTTGATTTATAACTTGAATAATGATAACAAGTAGGGTTAGGAAACTTTCCTCGTGCGTAGATTACACTTTAATAAAACTCGTTCTTTGATTTAAATCCTACATACCATTTATGTTCACAATACCAGTCAATTATAACGTACTAAACATCACAAGCTTATTCTTAATTCATGACTATACTTAGTCAGTTACTACACTTAGTCAAAAATTAAGACTTCACGAATAATAAGTTAACTATGCATTCAATCATTCAATTCATATGTAATTGTGTTATGGACGTGTTAAGAATTTATTTTAACACCTCATATATGTCTAACAAGTTTTTATATTCATTAGACTAAGTCACTATCACATTTCTATACTTGAATACTTAAAAAAAACATTTTCTGGACATTACGCTAAGTGAAAATTATGGCCATTTCATTGTTATCTTCAGTCTTGGTAGTTTGTGTTCTCGAGTCTCGAGTGGAGTTGGTTAGCCGGTAGCGACGACTCCAAATTCTAAATTTCCAGTTCGCGAAGAACACAGAATCAAGCGAAATAAACATAACATAAACATTAATTTCACCAAATTACACATACCCACATGTTATAATTCATACATAATCATTACCCAACACTTAAAGAGTGATTTTAACCCATTAAAACACATAATTACATAATTAAAATATGCAAATTGTTCTGTTCTTGAACACAAACATGGAATTTAATACTACGGATTCGTTATAAGGCCAAATCCAACCATTCAAGTTTCGTTTTGTTCATTTTAGCATTCATAATCATATACAAGTGTAAAATTTAAGGATAATATATGATCAACGCATTAAATTTGTGCGTAAGGGCCATATGGCCATAATTCAACACTCTATAATTTTGAAGCAATTATATACGACCTATTTTCATGAATTTGCTGTTATGAAAACATACAATAGATGGTAAAATATGTTATGATGACATATTATCAAATATATACACATAATCGCTACTCTTTTTCAATTACATAGGCTTAGCAGAGGTTTGAAAGCCATTATTTATAAAAAAAACTAAATGACGTAAATAAAAATGGGTTGAAGAGATTACCCACATCATAGTGTAGATAGAAGAGGTGAAACCTTTCTCAATCAATCACACAACTCACAATTCCCTCAAAATTCTTAATTCTCTCTGTGATTTCCTTTGCTAGACTTAGAAGAATGAAAGAAAAGAAAAGGCGATTATGATAATAAAGGACAAAAGCGACGTTAGCGTTATGGAGTTGATTACCCATCATGGGTTAACTTGCTCCCAACTCCCATTAGGGCTCCGTTTGGCTAGCTAGAATAGATTTCAAAAACCATTTAATTTAATAAAACTTTATCATATAGTTTAATTAATGTCACACTCCTTCATAAAATAAATCAATATCTTATTTAATTTAATTTAAATAAAGTATAATAATTTCTCATTAATTCACATAGTCACATAGTTCAAATTCTCATTGATTAATAATGTCAAATTCTTAAATCTCTAATTAATAATTAAATTAATTAAAATAACATTAGGCTTATTAAATATTTCTTTTAATACAATAAGCTCACATAATGACATACTTGAATAACAAAAATTCTCCACATTAATTTAATAATATAACACATATAATTAAATTAATCTACCACAATTGCATCAATTAATTCTTTAATCTAATAATTAAATCATCGAAAATATTTATTTACTTCAATAAATATTAAAATTAAATTACTGAAAACTCGATTTCATCACATTATTAATATTCAAATAAATACTAATATTTATGAAAAATATGTCAAATTATAAAATTTTAATTTTTATAACTTAAAATAATTTTTAAAACTATTTTTGTAATTTTCAGAAATTATTTTCTATTTTTAATGAATTTTAGAAATTTAGAAAACTAAAATAATTAAATCCGTTATTAAAGGCTTTAGCGACGGTTTACATCATGATTGGTGTTCTTGAGAAGAAGAACTTTGCCAAGCGATTAGCAAGGGTCTCGTTTGACCACCTTTAATTTTCCGTTCATGCTTGTTCTGGCCAATCTAAGACTTCAATCTTGTAGTATACATGTAGTACTACAATTACCAACCATCACCTTGGTCACACAACAACTCAGATGCAAGATCTGAGCCTTTAAAATCATTGTCAAGGCTATTCTGGGTAACCCAGAAACCCAGTCAGATTCATGGTGCTATTTTGAAGCTCAATTTCTTCTAGGTTCTGGTCATCAAACTGATGTTCTTAAGGTCCAAACCTATAGTAATTGTGTCAAGTAACAATTATATATTACCATCTCAGTTCAACAACAACACAATCATAAGTTATGATTCGGTCAAAGCCTATCAGAAGGCATGTTCTTACGGTTTCTGGAGATTCCAGAAACTCAAGGTCATGGCCGAATGGCCTAGTTTGACCATCTACTACACTCGATCTGTTAGTTGTTTAAGAGTTCTAAGGGTATGGATCTAAAGTCCATCTATCAGGCTACAACTTGGTTACAAACACATCATCAAAACACATAAATCCTGACAGATCTCGGGCTAGCAAAACTTGTCAGACACTAGTTTTGAGTTTCTGGGTTACCCAAAAACTCTTTGGTCATGCTCGGTCAACGGGGTTTGACCATGAATAACTTACAATCTACACATGATATGAGCTTGATTCAAGTTTCAGATCACAGCCCTTACGACATACTACAAATAAAAACATTTAAAACACAAAAATTATAGACAAAGAGATCTATGAGGTCTGACATTCGGTTGTCAGACTTCATTTTCCAGATTTCCAGATTTTAAAAAACATCAAATCCGAGCCTATAGATGTTATGGATCTAACATCTATCAACCCAGATCATCTATTTAAACTACATACAACATGTTTTAACACAAAATCATAACATTTAACAGAGGATCAAGGATTAGATTCTAGATTAGGGTTTTATACCTTTCTTTGATAAATTTTGAATTTGGGTTTCTGATCTGATATGAGTGATAGTGGGGACTTGTTTTGGGATTGATATACAAGTAACCTAATAAAGAAATGAAAATGGCATTTTGGTCATTAGGCTTGTGATTTTAATGGCAATCTAGTAACTTGGCAAACCCTTAGGGTTTATCCCTAAGGTTTTGTATATTAATTTTTGTATGATTTCTAATTAGGGCTAAAATGGAAAATTTAGTTTCCTAAATTCCAAATTAGGCTTTCTTAATTAGCTTAGGTTATCTAATTATATAAAACATGGAAATTAGGTTTTAGATTTACAAATTATCATTAAGCTTGCTTAATTAGCGATTAAGGTTCCCGTTTAGCAAATTAGTGTGACGCCCCCAAATCCGGGTATCTTCCAACCCGACAGATGGTGCTACACGGTGCTACAGTTCACACAAACATTCAATTGAAATGCCTCAAAAGAATGAATATGTCTTATATATATATTCAAAATAATATTAACATTCTCCCAGGTTCTTTATAACCGTTACAATTGTTCTTGTCATAATATAAAATATTATCATTACAAAACCTATACTATTACATAGGTAATCTACGGGTTCGCCTTAGCCTTCCCTTTATCCTTGTCGAATCCGTCGGTTCGTTCGATCTTAGCTGCATTCATGTGGTTCAAGCAAGAGTGAGCCTAACTTGCTCAGCAAGTACAACTATTCTACTAAAATGACATGCTTGAAACATAGGAATCGTATATCTTCAATAACTAACAATAGTTACGAAGTACTATTGATAATTCAAAATAACACTTCTTTTTATTCAAAACGTTTTACAATGACAATATTCAGTAAAACATCAATTCTGGTCCAAGACCATGAGCATTTCCTAAGTTCTTTGAAAAGGACATCCCGGCACTAAGTCCGTAAGTCCGGTATAGCTTACGAGTACGTCTAGGTGATCAACCTATAGTACTCTATGTTGATCAACACTACATTCATTAAACGTATGTACGTTTAAGTTGTGGCAACCTCATGTGCCTCTCATTTGACGACAAAACAATTTAGCATACTCAGTCTTCTTTTGAAAACCACACGAACATAGTTTGGTAAAACATTGACAATACTTTGCTAGATGGTAACATATCATAACGAAAGAATTGGCTTTGACTTCATCAGACATAATTCATGCGTAAGAATACATGAATCACAAAGCTTGTCCAGATTGAACTAGAACAAGGGTAAGAATACTTGCCTTTAGCGTCTGCTACAGATATAACACTTGCACTTTAAGTCTTTAAGGTCTCTATAGTAGATAATATCATCACATAATACATTAGGTCATGAATAACATACATAGTTCCTAAAGAATCTTACCCTTCTTCTCAGCTAATTACGTATTAGATTTGTTATTATTGGTTCTGGCTTTCTGTTATGTCGTTCTTACGTTCATATGCAATTAAGTTACTTCAACCCTAAGTGATCATACTTAAGGTTTAATCATTGCTTAACAATGTTATAATTAAGCTTTAGTTCTTTGTTAATCAGTTACCCTTCATGCTCTACTTTTAAACTTTCTTCATTGTCCAAACCCTAAGATAGGCGTTGTCATGGCGCCAAAGATTCCTTCATTATGTCATTTTGTCACGTTGTGGCGCCATGCTCTAGTGATTAGAAACCCGGACTCTATGTATGCATGCACTGAGTCCCTTAGATTATGGTCATGTCATGAGCGCCAAACTCTAGTTGGTCACAACATCATCCTATTATGCTGCATATTGCATGCCATCTATTTATTTTTCAAATTTGGTGCCACAGCGCCACTCTGTGCACTGAAATTTTTGATGATTTTTATTTTTGTGAGATTCTCGGCCTTGTAACTTATTCGTTATAAGTCCGAATTAGCTCGTTCAAGAGCCTATGGTTCACAAATTACATACACTACGTGTTCATGCAAGAATTTTATCAATTTGACTTTGTAAACTAAAAATTCACCTATTAGTTCATTTTTAACGAAAACGATAAACATTCGTGAACGTTCAACGCTCGTTTCTTCGTTCTAAGTCGGAATTCAGTCATTTTTGAGTCCACAACTCTATAATGCCAAATAGGACTTGTCACCATCGAAAACCAACTTTTTCGAGTTCAAACACAAAATCCGACTTCCATTCCGAGAATTTCACAAATTTGACGATTATCGTCCAATCGTGTGAATTCCAGCAAAACTTCGTTACTAGCGATTTGTTCATCGTTCCAAATGGAATCAATTAATTAACTAGACATCTCAACCTACATATTACAACAACTTATCTTTAAATTTGGTTATGGCTTATTCCTCATAAGTTCATAACTTAACAAATTATAACTTACAAGATTTGATCCCTTATGACTTATTATTGATTTAAGTACTTTAAGAAACATTCTTACATCTTATAAATCATATTAACTTCTTAGGTAAACATATGACAAGTTCATATATGTTTTTCATAAGTTCATAACTTATTTAGGTTTAAATTACTTATTCATTACTTATTTGGCTTAAGTCCATTGATTATTTAATTCTTATATGTTCTTAGCATACATGTTCATTAAGATACACTTCTTTTATCACCCTACAATGATAGAGATGGAAGATATAAGATCATAAGATCATTTAACTTTGATGACTAGCTTCTCCTTCTTGAAAATCTAACAATGGAAGTTTTGACTTAAAAGTGCTTATTCTCTCTAACACTTACGTTGTTTTGCTTGGATGAAAATTAACAAACAACTAATGAATTGCAAGCTTGCTATTTATAGAAGTCTCTAAGTTAGGGCATAATGGACATTAAATCATCCACCTCCTTTACAAACCTCCTTACTATTCACTTACTTAACAACTAAGTAATCTTGCTAGCCACACTAATTACTTGGCCTCCACAACAAACCCTTGATCCCTAATTCACCCATGGGTTGCCCCATGGATCTAGATTTACCCATTGGATCATTACATGGGCTTAGGTTTTAAATTGCTTATCTTATTCTTGTGGGCTTGCATTAATTTAGTTTGGGCTTCACATTAATAAACACTTGGGCTAAACATTACTACATCTTGGGCTTGCCCCTTAATTCTTATTGGACTTGTACTTCCTACAAGATCCACAATTCCATTTCATTAGACTTTAATACTTAACGTTCTCAAATTAAGTTCGCATACGAAATATTGTGTTTTCCATACTTGAATTATTATTACATAACCCATCTCACCTCGATATTCTAACGTTACGTATTTCTCAGAAATTCAAAAATAATCCCCGAGCGGAAATTAATGAATAGTGTTTTTTGGAAAATTTCTCGGAAAGCTTTTATTTTCGTCTTGGAAATTCAAACACTTTAATTCCTTCACGTAGTTAAAATACTACGACGTTCCGACGTTTCTAGGTTATAGCATGACATTCATCTTACTAACACATAATAATAACAAATAATATTATTTTATTCATTATAAAAATATTTACAAAATGTTCAATTTTCTAGGGCATTACACTCTCTCCCCCTTATAAGGATTATGTCCCCAGAATCTGGCTAAAATAAATAAATTACATAAACAATTGAGGGTAATTTTTCTTCATCTTTTCTTCAAGTTCCCACGTTGTTTCTTCGGCATCGTGGTTCTTCCATAACACCTTTACAGACGGTATAACTTTGTTCCGTAGAACTTATTTTTTTCTATAGATGATTTGAATCGGCATCTCTTCATATGTTAAGTCCTTCTCGATATGAATTAGCTCATACTCTATTACGTGTTTGTAATCAGGCTTATAGGGACGTAATACAGATACGTGAAACACATTATGTATTCGTTCTAGGTCTGGAGTAACGCTACCACGTAAGCTACCCCTCCCACTTTTTCTAATATCTCAAAAGGTCATATAAACTTGGGACTTAACTTTCCCTTCTTTCCAAAGCGTATCTTTCCTTTCCAGGGAGATACCTTTAGAAATACATACTAGCCTACCTCGAACTCCCTATTCACTCGATGCAAATCTGTAAACTTCCTTTGTCTGTCTTGAGCTTCTACCAATCGCATTCGTATTAGCTTCACTATATCCATTATTTGATTGCACCAATTCGGTCCTAGCATTGGCGTTCTCCCACTTCATCCCAATACAATGGTGTTCTCGCATTTTCTTCCATATAAGGCTTCGTAAGGAGGCATACCTATGCTTGCATGATGATAATTGTTGTTGTTATCATAAACTCTCTACTAACGGTAGATGATCATCCCAACTACCCTTGAAATCCATAACGCGAGATCTTAACATATCTTCTAATGTCTGAATTGTTCTCTCGCTTTATCCATCGGTTTGTGGATGATATGACGTACTCAACTTTAACTGCATCCCCAACTGTTCTTGCAGACTCCTCCAAAAGTTCGACGTGAATCGTGGGTCACGATCTGACACAATCGAAACTGGTACTCCATGTCTGGAAATAACTTCCTTAACATAGAGTTTGGCTAACCGGTCTAAGTTATACTTAACCCTAATTGGAAAAAAGTGAGCCGACTTCGTCAACCGGTCCACTATTACCCAAATCGCATCATATCCTTTCTGAGTAGTCGGAAGTCCTACCACAAAGTCCATCGTGATATGCTCCCACTTCCACTCCAGAATTTCCAATGACTGCAACAAGCCACTTGGTCGTTGATGTTTGGCCTTAACTTTCTGACAAGTTAAGCAACTACTCACATACTCTGCTATTTCTCTCTTCATGTTTGGCCACCAAAAACTCTGTCGAAGGTCTTGATACATCTTAGTGCTACCAGGATGAATCGAGTACCTCAAACTGTGAGCTTCTTATAAAACTTGCTCCTTTAATTCCTTCTCATTTGGAACCCAAATTCTTCCTTTAAATCTTAATAATCCCTCATTACCAAGACTGTATTTTAAATCTTTTTCATTGGTTAACCGTTTCTTCATCTGGTCACATTCATCAGTTTTGAGCTGCACCTCCTTAACTCTCTTTACGATGGTAGATTAGATCTCCGTCGCAAACAATCTCTGTCCTGATTCACTCAACAACTTCACCTCTAACTCCATCCTTGCCATCTCTGTTATTAACTCAGTTTGAGCCATTAACATAGACAACTTCTCCCGACCCTTCCTACTTAAGGCATCGGCAACTACGTTGGCTTTCCCAAGGTGATACAAGATTTCACAGTCGTAATCCTTTATCAACTCCGGCCATCTCCTCTGCCTCATATTCAACTCCTTCTGTGTGAAGATATATTTTAGACTCTTGTGGTCCTTGTATATCTCACATTTTCCCCATAAAGATAATGTCATCATATCTGTAAGGCAAAAACTACTGCGGCCAGTTTCAGATCATGAGTAGGGTAAACTTTCTCATAATCCTTCAACTACTGTGATGCATACGCAATGACCTTACCATGCTGCATGAGCACGCAACCAAGTCCTCTATGCGAAGCATCACTATAAACTACGAAATTTCATGTGTCATCCGGTAATAACAAAATAGGCGCTTCACTTAACCTCTTCTTCAGTTCTTGAAAACTATCCTCACATTTCTCCGTCCACGTGTATTTCACCGTCTTCCTTGTCAAGTTAGTCAATGGAGTAGCTATCTTCAAAAAATCCTGGAAGAATCTCCGATAGTAACTCGCTAACCCTAGGAAACTTAGCACCTCAGTCGGCATTTTTGGTTGTTCCCCATTCATCACGGCTTCCACCTTCGTTGGATCTACTGAAATCCCCTCATGGTCAATGACATGACCTAAAAAATGTACCTTCTTTAGCCAAAATTCACACTTAGTGAACTTCACATATAACTTCTCCTTCCTTAGTGTTTCCAACACTATTCTTAGGTGTTCAGCATGATCTTCTGGCGTCTTAGAATAGACTAGAATATCATCAATAAACACCACAATGAACTTGTCCAAATATTATTTGAACACTCTGTTCATCATATCCATAAATGCAGCTGGTGCATTAGTCAACCCAAATGACATCACTAGAAACTCGTAATGACCATAACGAG